>CM034306.1:31043816-32324001 GCA_019925795.1 Dendrobium chrysotoxum | reverse complement strand
ATACGATATAAGATCGTACAGTACGATCGACATATAAAATAGAAACCAATGTTTATTCCTGATTAGGGAGATTATTTTGGCAAGTTTTAATTAATCGTACAGTACGAACAGTATCGTACAGTACGATCAGTTCAGAAAATCAAATTTAAAAACTTACCAAACTTATTCTGGCGGCTAGGGTTTCACAATTACATATTATCGTACAGTACG
This sequence comes from Dendrobium chrysotoxum, assembly GCA_019925795.1. NCBI lineage: Eukaryota > Viridiplantae > Streptophyta > Magnoliopsida > Asparagales > Orchidaceae > Dendrobium > Dendrobium chrysotoxum. The sequence continues at coordinate 32,323,791 of CM034306.1, read as the reverse complement.
ATATGGATCGTACAGTACGATAAGTTTATAAACTTACTCATTAGAAAATTAGCCGTTAGCCTGAGTATTTTAATTAATCGTACAGTACGATCCGAGATCGTACAGTACTATGAGTTTAAAATTTTAATTATTTTAAAAGAAAAATCTCCCCCTGTGTGTGTGCATTGTTGCTCCTTTCACATGCATGCTTCTGTGGGCAGACTCAAAAAAAAAAATAAAGAAATAAAAATTACAGGACTCTTCAACATCCTATTCTACCCAATTTGAGTCTCCAGCAATCTTTAGCAGTGTGCATCTGACCTGAAATTTAGTCCTCATATACAAAGATTAATATTTGTAATCTAACGGAAGTCTATATGTACTCAGTAAGTATTATTTGTCACCATCAAATTAAGTGCTCGGGATCCTAGATTTCAACAATCTCCCCCTTTTTGATGGTGTCAAATATATTTTCTGACGGACAGATGTTCTACAAAAATATTTTTTTTTTATTATACATAAATAAAACAACAAGAAAAAAAACAATGAAGTGATAACATAAACAACCAATAACATTTAATAGTAAGTAAAAACATAATACAGAACACACAGAAAAGTCTCCCCCTTTGACAACACCAAAAAGGGAAGAAAAAAAAAGAAAAAAACAAGTACACTGATAGCAAACAGAAAATATAAACATCTACAATAATCTAAAAATCTGGATCCTGATCCGGAGGTGGTGGTGGAGGGTCGGGGAAACAGCTGGTAGGTACTGATAAAGGGAGGCGAACTGGTGATCGATCGATTGGAAGCGCTCCCTAAACCATTTCATATCCGTGTCATGGTCCTGATGCTGCTGAGCAATGTGAGCATCCAACCGAGTCTCCAGACGATCAAGTCATCGAATAATGTCATCGTGAGGGTAGTCGGAGGAGCAAGGCCAGGTGGTTGGATTGGTGGTGGCGGAGGTGCGTCAGCAGGAGCAGCAGCCTCCTCGTCATCAAACTCGGATCGGCGGGAGCGGCCCCCCGATGGAACAGGATACGAAAGGAGGCATCCGAGTAGAAGATAGGAAGGTGATCAGGAGGGAGCGGATAATGAAGCTGGTATTTTGCATCTAGAATGTAGCCTATGACATGCCCTAAGGCCAGGTTAATTTACGACGGGCACCGGGATAGCGGAAGGCAGACAAGGTATGAATGTAGTTAAACACCATTTGGGCTTCATTGAATTTTGTGCCCGACATAATGAGATAGGTGACGACAGACAGTAGGGGAGTAATATGGATGCGATCTCCAGCCTTAGGTATAATAGATGTGCGTAGGACATGCTGGATAACGCGGGCATTTTGATTTAAGGTTTGGACCAGTGGTAGGTGTTTATTTGAGGGGACACCTCTAAGGGTCATATTTACGGACGTCCAATCATAGTCGTGGGAGATCATGGATTGGGGACGAGGGCCGTCAGTGGACAGCCCGATGTGCTCAGCAATGTCGTTGACGGTGATAACGACATTCTGTTTACAGACATAGGATATGAAGGTAGTGTTTTCAAGGTCGACTCGGATGTTTGCAAAAAACTCAAACAATAGTTCGGAGTGGAATGGAAAAGCAAGAGTCAGAAGAAATTGAAGGCTAGTGGAGGCGAATAGATTCATCACCTCAAAATTTAGGGCGGCCTGATTGAGCATGCGGGAGGGAGTGAACTTTGCCTCCTTGATTTTGATATACGCTCTCTCGTCCGCAGCGGAGAGAAAACGATCGTCGAAGCGCCGAGAGGAGGAAGAGCTCCCGATAATCATACGACCGCGCTTACTGGACCCAGACATTTTGGAAGAGAGGATTGGATGAATGAGGAAATTCAGAGGGATTGAAGGTGAGGAGAAATGGCTAAGAATCCCTCCTGTTTTATAGACTTTGGGGGATATCATACAGTACGATCGAGCATCGTACAGTACGATATGCGCAATAATGTCGTCTGGACGACTTTTCAGAAAAGTGAGTCAAATCGTACAGTATGATCAGTATCGTACTATACGAACGTGAGTGTAAGGCGTTCGTCCCAACGAGTCGTCTGAACGACTTTTGACCAAAAGTGTTCGTATAGTACGAACAGGTGTTCGTACAGTACGATGGGCAATAATTTTCGTACCGGCCGATTTAAATTCGTCCAAATCCGTTTGCCACGTGGATAGTACAGTACGATTGGTATGTTCGTACCGTACGATGACCAATAATTACTATCGTACAGTACGAGTGGTGAATCATACAGTACGATGGGTATAAGACATGAAAGATCTGGACCGTGAATGGGAATGGACGGCTGAGATTTGAGTGATTGGAACCTGATCGTACAGTACGATAGTGTATCGTACAGTACGATTGCAGAGAAGATCAAGGTTTGTGAGCAACATGGGAAGAGGATCAGGAATCCAATTTTTTTGTTTGGTTTGTTTTTTTTTGTTTGTTTTTTTTTTTTTTTTGAATTTTAACAAAATCCAAATCAACCACAATTTTTTTTTTTTTTTTTTGTTACATTAGGCGTGAATGTCTATGACACCTAATTTGGTTCGTAGAGTGCTAAATGTGTCATAGCCTAATGGTTTTGTGAAAATGTCTGTCAATTGATCTTCAGTAGCAACGTGGTGCAGTTCAATATCTCCTTTGGCTACATGATCTCTAACGAAATGATGTCTAATGTCTATATGTTTGGTTCGTGAGTGTTGAATTGGATTTTTGGATATGCAAATTGCGCTAGTATTATCACACATGATCGGAATCGTTCCTACAGGTAGTGCTAGATCTACAAGCTGTTGTTTTAACCACAACACTTGTGCAACACAGCTACCTACCGCTATATATTCCGCTTCGGCGGTGGATAGGGCTACTGAATTTTGTTTCCTACTGGACCATGAAACTAATGATTGTCCAATGAATTGACAAGTGCTAGAAGTGCTTTTTCTATCTACCTTACAACCTGCAAAGTCTGAATCGGAGTATCCTAAGATTTCAAAAGAAGTGTTGTGTCTAGGATACCAAATTCCTAAGTTCGGGGTGCCTAGAAGATATCTGAGAATTCTTTTGACAGCAGTCATGTGAGATTCTTTCGGGTCAGCTTGAAAACGGGCACAGAGACACACACTAAACATTATGTCTGGTCTACTGGCAGTCAGATAGAGAAGCGATCCAATTATTCTCCTATACCTCTTTTGATCTACAGACTTCCCACTGGGATCTTTATCCAACTGAATATTAGAGCTCATGGGTGTATTCATAGCCTTAGCATTATCCATTTCATATTTTTTCAAAATATTGTTGACGTACTTAGACTGGCTAAGAAATGTTCCACCTTCTATTTGTTTTACACTAAATCCAAGGAAGTAACTAAGTTCACCCATCATGCTCATTTCAAACTCGTCGCTCATTATTTTTGAAAATTTATTACATAGGTTTTTCTCCGTCGATCCGAACAATATGTCATCTACATAAATCTGAACAATGAGTACTTCAACTCCTACCTTCTTCAAAAATAAGGTGGTGTCCACACTACCCTTTACAAAGCCTCTATCTAGTAGGAACGTACTAAGTCTTTCATACCAGGCTCTAGGTGCTTGTTTTAACCCGTACAGTGCCTTTTTCAGTTTGAACACGTGGTTTGGAAATTGTGAGTTTTCAAACCCCGGAGGTTGCTCCACATACACATCTTCCTTGATTACTCCATTCAGGAAGGCACTCTTTACATCCATTTGATACAGCTTGAAATCCCTAAAACAAGCAAAAGCTAATAGTACCCTGATGGCTTCTAGTCTAGCTACTGGAGCAAAGGTTTCTTTAAAATCTATTCCTTCAATTTGGTTATACCCCTTCGCTACTAGCCTAGCCTTATTTCTTACTACTATTCCTGAGTCATTCATCTTATTTTTAAAGACCCACTTAGTTCCAACCACACTTTGCTCTTTAGGCCTTTTGACTAACTCCCATACAACATTTCTAACGAATTGGTTCAACTCTTCTTGCATTGCTAGGATCCAAAATTCATCTCCTAAGGCTTGATCTATACTCGTGGGTTCAATCATAGATATGAATGCAGAATGGCTAACCTCTTTCCTAAGACCATGCCTAGTTTTTACCCCTTCTGATGGGTCTCCTAAGATCAGTTCTCTAGGATGACTAGAAGAAATTTTCCAATCCTTAGGCAGATGTTCCTGAGGTTCCGCTCTAGTCTCTATGGTAATGGTTTCTACTCCCCGTATAACCTCAACTTCTTCTTCTTCATGATTAGGTTCAGATGTCTTATTGGATTCATCAAATACTACATGAGTGGACTCTTCTACTACTAGGGTTCTCTTATTGAATATTCTATAGGCTTTACCTATAGATGAGTAGCCTAGGAAAACCCCTTCATCAGATTTAGGATCGAACTTTCCTAAGGGTGACTTGCCATTGATTAGGATGAAGCATTTGCACCCGAAAACGTGTAAGTGGGAAAGATTGGGTGTCCTACCCTTAAGCAACTCATAGGGTGTCTTATTAAGTTTGGATCTAACATTTACCCTATTTAATACATAGCATGCGGTATTTACTGCTTCAGCCCAAAAGTATCTAGGTAGAGTGTATTCAGCTAACATAGCCCTAGTAGCTTCAACTAACGTTCTATTCTTTCTTTATGCTATTCCATTTTGCTGAGGAGTTCTAGGGGCAGAGAAATTATGTTCTATTCCAACCTCTTTAGAAAACGATTCAAACTTATCATTCTCAAATTCCCCACCGTGATCACTATGAATTGTTGAAATTACACATCCTAATTTCCTTTGAATCCAAGTGGAGAAAACTCTAAATTCTTCAAATGACTCACTCTTATGAGCTAGGAATTTCACCCAAGTAAACCTAGAGTAGTCATCTACTATTACAAACCCATACAACTTCCCTCCTAGGCTGGCTGTACTAATAGGTCCGAACAGGTCCATGTGGAGAGTTTCTAGTGGCCTAGTGGTGCTGATATCCTTGATTGCATGAAATGAAGATTTAACTTGTTTTCCTAATTGGCAAGCATCACAAAGATGGTCCTTAGTAAAGTCTAACTTTGGTATGCCTCTAACTAAGTCTTTCTGAGTGATGTTCCTAAGTGTTTTCATACTAGCATGGCATAGTCTCCTATGCCATAGCCAAGAGTCATCTGCTATTATTTTCAGACACAAGGAATTTGAGGTTTCAATGCAGTTCAAGTCTAACATGTAAACATTATTTATACGTTTTCCTTCTAACACAAGTGAATCATTTAAACTAATCATGCATTTGTTAGACAGAAATTTTATATCAAAACCCTTGTCACATAGTTGACTTATACTTAACAGATTGTGCTTTAAACCATCCACTAAAAGTACATTCTCAATAATTAAATTTTTAGTATTTCCAATGTTACCTGAGCCCACCACTTTTCTGATGGTGTTGTCTCCCAAAGTTACCTTGCCTCCTGACCTGGCCTCCAGTGTCACGAACTGCTTCATGTCTCCAGTCATGTGTCTTGAGCAGCCACTGTCCAGGTACCACATGCTCTCACTAGGTCTTTTGTGAGAGCATCCCTACAATGTCAATCATGGATTAGCTTTGGGAACCCAAGTGAGTTTGGGTTCCACATCACACTTATATGAATGAAATGTATGCATGTTATGCTGTGATGATTGCGATTTTGGTCTCCACACTAGATGTGTCCTATAGTGAATTGAGCATGTTGCAAATCTGGTTTTGATGATGACAAACATGTTTCCAGTGTGTTTTTCTTGGCTAATCAGTTTCAGGCACAAAAGACCGCAAGCTACTCAAGCCAACTCAAGATCGGGTCCAAGTGTGTCAAATGTATGATTTTTTCTTTTATTGAGTCAATTGTAATGTAACTGATTCCCTAGCTAAGTAACCTTGCACACACACACTCAGGGAGAGAGATTGAGTGAATTAGAGTTTCTGTTAAAATTTTGTTCAGATCGTCCTGGACGATAGTAGCATCGTCCTGGACGATCCAGTTAAAACAGAAACCCTAATTAGGGCGACTAAGTTAAGAGGGTCTGATTGAGCCGATCGTCCTGGACGATCTACGGATCGTACGGGACGATATGCCCAAATCAGAAATTCTCAGCCGCCAGATCAAGTTAGGCAAGTTCTTATTTTTAGATACTTGGTCTGATCGTCCAGGACGATACGTGTATCGTCCCGGACGATCCAGTACAATCATGCCTAAATTAGTCTGGTAGTTAAGGAAAGCAATTAATGTTTAATTGATACGATCACATCGTCCTGGACGATCGCAGGATCGTCCCGGACGATCGTGATCGTCTTGTGCATTTCAGCTGTACGTCCAGAACTATGTACAGGACGATTTGGGGCCTTTTTGAACTAATCGTACCGGACGATTACCCTATCGTACGGGACGATCAAGTCATTTTTTGGTCGTCCAGCACAGATTTCTCTGGACGACCCGAACTGTCTTCTGGACGATTTCCTTCAATTTGAACTAATCGTCCCGGACGATCGCAGGATCGTACGGGACGATATGAACAACTTTTTCTACTGATCGTCCAGAAGAGTCAGATCGTCCAGGCTGAAACAGCTGAATTTGAACTGATCGTACAGGACGATCTACCGATCGTCCTGGACGATCTTGGCCGACAAGTTGAGATTTAGGGCAAGTTTTAAGCCCTCCTTTAAAAGAACTTTTTCCTAGATTTGGAAAAATCTTTTGCTGCCTTCCTTCCCTGAGAAATCCTAGAGAGAGAGAGAGTTGGGAGAGAGAGAAGAGATCTTGTGAGGGGGAGTTAGTGAGGGATTCACTAAGGTTGCTCCAAGCACGGATCAGAGTCGTCTTCTCCGCTCGTCGTCTGTCGTCTAGTCGGTGTTCTTCGTGGGAGGATCGTTCGCAAGAAGATCCGGGTTCTCTGCCCGCTTCAGGAGGAAGCGAAAGGAGTTCGTGGGTTCTCTGCCCGCTTCAGGAGGAAGCGAAAGGAGTTCGTGGGTTCTCTGCCCGCTTCAGGAGGAAGCGAAAGGAGGTCGGGTTCTCTGCCTCACCGTGTGGTGAAAAGGAGGTGTTTTGTACAGGCTTCTCCGCCTTGCTGTGGGAGCAAAAGGAGAGTCACTTTCGTTTAGTGCAATACCCGGAGGGGAGGCTCCGGGGAGTGGACGTAGGTCAAGTTGACTGAACCACTATAAAATCTGGTTTGCTTTTCTGATTCAGTTTTGCATTTTACTTTTCAATATAAACTGCTTGGGTGAATATCGTTGGTTGATCTTTTCGTTATTGTTTACTTGTTTCCGCTGCTAAGTATCGAAAAGATTTTTTGTAGTTATCGTGAAATTTTTAAATAACCAATTCACCCCCCCTCTTGGTTAGCCTCGGGACTAGTTCACTAGGGCTTAACATCCCTTTCGAACTTTCAAGTGGTATCAGAGCGGGATTCAAAATTTCTGTTTAAAAAACTTTTGAATTTGATCCAATGGCTAACTGTAACAATCGTAATACTGCTGAAGGTTATTCTATAACTAGACCACCGTTGTTTGATAACATTCCATTTGATTTTTGGAAAACACGCATGTCTACTTTTCTTCAGTCTATCGATTATCGCATGTGGATGTTAGTTAAGGACGGATATGAACCACCTTTTCGAATGGTTAACAATGTGAAAACTGAATTGCCGTTTGCTGATTGGACGTTTGATGATCGTGATTTAGCACAGTTAAATGCCAAATGTTTGAACTGTTTCTTTTGTGCTTTAAAATCTGAGGACTATATGCGTGTTTCTACTTGTACAACGGGAAAAGAGATTTGGGATAGATTATGTATAACATATGAAGGTACAACTGAAGTCAAACAGTCTAGGTTAAACATCTTGTTACATGATTACGAACTTTTTCGCATGAAACCTAGTGAGACTATTTCAGAAATGTACACAAGGTTCACTCAGATTGTTACCTCTTTGCATGCTTTAGGTAGAGAACTTACCAACTACGAAAGAGTGAACAAGATTCTTAGATGTTTGCCTGCTTCTTATGATGCTAAGATTACTGCTATTACTGAATCCAAAGATTTAAACACTTACTCTATTGACAGCTTACTTGGATCACTCATTGCTTACGAGCAAGGGGTGAACCAAAGGCAACTTGATGCAGGTGAACGCAAGAAAGAGAAGACAGTGGCACTAAAGGCCAAAGATTCAGATGCTAGCACTTCCGGGTCTGATAGCGATGATGTTGCCTTAATCACAAGGCAATTCAAAGCTTTCTAAGGAAGAAACATAAGAACCATCAGAAGTGGAACAAGGGTAAGTTCAATAAAAACTTTAAGGGTTCATCTGAATCGGTTTGTTTTGAATGCAGGAAGCCCGGACACATTAAGGCTGATTGTCCAACACTTAAAGCTCACCCAAGCAAGGAGAAGGGTGAGGAGAAACCAAAGTACAGAAAGGACAAGAAGCGGATTCAGAAGGCATTCTGGGCAGACTCTGCATCCGACTCTTCTGAGACTGAAGCTGAAGAGGAGGAAACAAACTTGTGTTTGATGGCTGATGATCACCCTGGTCAGTCCGACCAGGAAGAGGTATGTGAGCTTACTTACGATCAGTTATTTGAAGTTTCTGAAAAGATTCATACATCGTATAGGAAGCTTAAGAAAACCCATGCTAGTTTGAAACTAGATTATCTGACTTTGCAAAAAGAGCATGAAGTGTTGATTAAGGATCATTCCACCATTGATAGCAATCACATGTCTTTACTAGATGAGTTTGATGAACTGAATAAAAAGCATTCTGATTTAATTGTTGAGCATAACTTGTTAAAAACAGCGCATGTTGAATTAGAACTTGCTTTTAAGAAAGTGAATGATTTGGCATCTGAGTTAGAAAGTACTGATAGTGCAAAAACGTTTGAAATTGGAAGTTTAAACAAACACATTGAGTTTTTGAAAGTAAAAATCAGTTCTTTTGAAAATAACAAAACACCGCCTACTTTTGAACAATTTTATGCACCGCCACCTTTTAAAAATTCTGTTGCAAGTTCTTCAAAGCATGTTTCATACACTACTAGGAAGAGGCACTATCACTCACGACGTTTAGTTAATCCTTTTCCTGGTGTTAGATGTTTTTCATGTGGCATGTTAGGACACATATCACACACTTGTACTGTTCACCGTAGTACACATTGGGTGTGGAGACCCAAACTACCTGTTGCACAGCACAGCACACATGCATCGCATTCTTCTTTTCATAAGATGGAACCCAAACCTGTTTGGGTTCCTAAGACTGACATTTGATGATTTTGTAGGTGTGCTCTCACACAAGACCTCGTGAGAGCATGTGGTACCTGGACAGCGGATGTTCTAGACATATGACTGGAGATGCAAATCAGTTCATTTCGCTGGAGGCCAGAGCTGGAGGCAAGGTTACACTTGGAGATAACACCACTAGGAAGGTGGTAGGCACAGGTATAATTGGTGATTCAAAGAACTTTATGATTGATAATGTTTTGCTTGTAGATGGACTGAAACACAACCTGCTGAGCATCAGTCAACTCTGCGACAAGGGATACAGCATCAAATTCCTGCCCACTGGCTGCATTTTAAGCTTAAATGATGAAGTTGTTTTGCAGGGGCAAAGGATCAACAACGTCTACAAGCTGGATGTAAGTAGCATCAAATCTGATAATTCAATTTGCTTAAAAACTGCTGCTGATGAGTCTTGGTTATGGCATAGGAGATTGTGTCATGCCAGTATGAAAACCCTTAGGAGAGTCACCCAAAAGGACTTAGTTAGAGGTGTGCCCAAGCTTAAGTTCACTAAGGATCACCTGTGTGATGCCTGTCAGTTGGGGAAGCAAGTCCAGTCCTCTTTTCACTCTGTTAAGGACATTAGCACCTCTAGACCTTTAGAAGTTCTTCACATGGACCTCTTTGGACCCATTAGCACTGCCAGCTTAGGGGGGAGAGTCTATGGTTTTGTGATTGTTGATGATTATTCAAGGTTCACTTGGGTTAAGTTTTTGTCACATAAATCTGAGTCATTTAATGAGTTTAGATCTTTCTCTACTTGGATTCAGAAGAAGTTAGGATGTGAGATTATTACCATCCATAGTGATCACGGAGGGGAGTTTGAAAATGAAAGATTTGGAAGTTTTTGTGAGAATCATGGGATTAGTCACAATTTTTCAGCTCCTAGGACCCCTCAGCAGAACGGGGTAGCTGAAAGAAGAACAGGACCTTGGTGGAAGCCGCTAGAGCCATGCTTGCCGAGTATTCACTTCCTAAATACTTTTGGGCTGAAGCGGTGAACACTGCCTGTTATGTGCTGAATAGGGTAAATATGAGAGTCAAGCTGAACAAGACACCTTATGAGATCATTAAGGGTAGAACTCCAAATCTGTCCCACCTCCATGTCTTTGGCTGTAAGGTTTTCATTCTAAACAACGGGAAGTCACCCTTAGGAAAATTTGACCCCAAATCTGATGAAGGAGTGTTCTTAGGATATTCAAGTGTGGGGAAATCCTTTAGGGTGTTCAATAGGAGGACTTTGGTGGTGGAAGAAACAACCCATGTAGTGTTTGATGAATCTGATCCTAAGGAGTCTAGATCTGAAGTAGAAGATGAAGAGATTGTTGAGGTTACCCAAGGAGTTGGAAATACAAATTTGGAGGAAAGGGTAGAACCTCAAACCACTTTGCCTAGAGATTGGAGATATTCTTCGAGTCATCCTAAAGAACTGATCTTAGGAGACCCTTCTGAAGGTGTTAGGACTAGGCATGGACTTAGGAAGGAAGTAAACCATTCTGCCTTTATCTCAATGACTGAACCCACCAACATCAATCAAGCCTTGTCGGATGAGTTTTGGATTTTAGCTATGCAGGAAGAATTGAATCAATTTGTAAGGAATGATGTTTGGGAGTTAGTAGAAAGACCTAGAAACCAAAGTATTGTGGGAACCAAGTGGGTCTTTAAGAATAAGATGAATGATTCTGGTGTGGTGGTGAGAAATAAGGCAAGATTGGTGGCTAAGGGGTATAATCAGATAGAAGGGATAGATTTTGAGGAAACTTTTGCCCCTGTAGCTAGATTGGAAGCCATTAGAGTGCTACTAGCCTTTGCCTGTTATAAGGGATTTAAGCTGTTTCAAATGGATGTCAAGAGTGCCTTTTTAAATAGGGTAATTAAAGAAGATGTTTTTGTAGAACAACCCCCAGGTTTTGAGAGTTCCCAATATCCAAGTCATGTCTATAAATTAAAAAAGGCCTTATATGGATTGAAACAGGCACCAAGAGCTTGGTATGAGAGGCTTAGCACATTCCTGTTAGAAAGAGAGTTTGTTAAGGGGAGCGTAGACACCACCCTTTTTCTGAGGAGAATAGGAGATGACTTACTCATTGTCCAGATTTATGTTGATGATATAATTTTTGGATCTTCTGATAAATATTTATGTGATGAGTTTTCCAAAACAATGAGTAAGGAGTTTGAGATGAGTATGATGGGAGAATTGTCCTACTTTTTGGGGTTTAGCATAAGGCAAACAGATGATGGAACTTTTCTCAATCAATCAAAATACACTAAGGACATTTTGAAGAAATATGAAATGGACAAAGCCAAGCCAATCAATACTCCCATGCCCTCCTCAGTTCAGTTAGATAAGGATTCAAATGGAAAATCTGTTGATCAGAAGAAGTATAGAGGGATAATAGGTTCACTGCTTTACCTGACTGCTAGCCGACCCGATATCATGTTTAGTGTCTGTCTTTGTGCTAGGTTTCAGGCTGATCCTAAAGAGTCCCACCTGACTGCTGTTAAGAGAATTCTTAGATATCTTTTAGGGACCCCAAACCTAGGAATTTGGTACCCTAGGCACAGCACCTCTTTTGAGATCATTGGATATTCTGACTCTGACTTTGTGGGGTGTAGGGTGGATAGGAAGAGTACCTCTGGGACTTGTCAATTCATAGGACAGTCGTTAGTCTCCTGGTCCAGTAGAAAACAGAACTCAGTTGCACTTTCCACTGCTGAAGCTGAGTACATTGCCTTAGGAAGTTGTGTGGCCCAAGTTCTTTGGTTGAAACAACAAGTCTTGGATTTAGGAGTACCCGTTGGCACAATTTCTGTTCTGTGTGATAATACCAGTGCCATCTGTATCTCTAAGAATCCAATCCAACATTCTAGGACCAAACACATTAACATTAGGCATCACTTCATTAGGGACCATGTTACAAAAGGGGACATTGAGCTACATCATGTAGCAACTGAAAATCAGCTGGCTGACATATTCACTAAACCACTGGCCTTTGACTCATTCAGCATTTTGAGAACCAGATTAGGAGTGATTGATATAAATGCTTGATTCTGATGACTGCTGATTTATTATCTTTCTGATTGGTATTCTGATTTCTGTTAGGTAGGTTTAGTTTTTCTTTTGATTTCTGATTTCTGTTAGTTAGTTTTTGGCTTTGATTATTTACTTTCAGTTGATTTTATGTCTTTTGCTGATTTCTGTTTTAGCCTTATTGTTAGTTTGATTTAAGTATTTACTCTGATATGATTTTATACCTATTTTTTTTTATTCACTAGCTCATATCTTGCACTTACTGTTTTATGTTTTTCAAAATCTGATCACCGCTCACTACTTCTGATAATCTGAATTTCTGACTGGGAGTTTTTACCTTGTTTTGATTTGGAAGCTGGTAAGCAGTGATTGATTCCATTGAATCTGTTAAAGGGAAGAAACATTGATGATTGTTTCTCTTCCTCTAACTCCTTTACTGGTGTATGGTTTCTTTTGGATAAAAATCTTCTTCAAAATTAAAATGTTAGTTTTTTGAAATAGAGATTATTTTATCTTCCTACAGTAATCTGCCTCATATCAATAGTGTTTTTCAAAGTCTTGAGTCATTAGTTTGATTTTCTAAAACCAAGTGATTGCATTTATCATATGATGTGTGTTTTTTTTTGTTTTGTGAATCATTCTTCCCTACTGTGGAGAGACATCTCCTATGTCTGGAAGATAGATTCACAGCTGAGACTCTTTAATGATTATGAAAAGGAGAAAGCTTACAAAAGATGCGCAGTGCGCCAACCAAATTGAAAAAGAGGCATAAAATGAGCCCAAAACTGAAAAGATGCGAAAATGCCAAATACACAAAGTGTATCAAAAAATCAAAAGATGCGCAGTGCGCCAAATAAATTGAAAAAAAAAAAGAGGCACAAAATGAGCCCAACCTAAGCTTTTTTCTCTTTCAGATCTTTAAATGTCTTAGAAAAAAAAAAACTCGTGTGTCACTTAATATTTTCAAAAGCTTGAGTTTTGAAAATCCCGATTTCTGATTTTTTACTTTGTAACACTATTATATCAGATATTTTTCTGGAACGAGGCTTGAAAGGATTTCTTTTCAAATCTAATGTCTTTTATTCTGAATCGGATTTTTGTTTTGAAAGAGGTTTGCATCGATAAGGTGCCCGGGGTCAGAGTTACGAAAGTTGATTATTTCCAACCTTTTTGGATTTCAGCGCTGTCAATCGTCCTGTCATTGGTTTTTGAATCTAAAATCAAGGAAAAATTCTGATTTTCCTGTTTTATTGTTGTTCTGTGTATGTTTTATTTTATATTTTATTTCCGTGTTATGTTTTTCCCTCCTCCTTTTTGTGATGTCAAAAGGGGGAGTCAGTTGTAGTCGTGTCTGTTTCTATTTTCTGAGTCATATTTTCTGTATTGTTGAAAATTTAAAAAATGTGTGTTTTGTTTGATTTCTTAGTTTCATTTTATTTTCATCTTAGTTTCATTTTGTTTTCAGACTACTTTACAAATGTTTGCCATCATCAAAAAGGGGGAGATTGTTGCAAATCTGGTTTTGATGATGACAAACATGTTTCCAGTGTGTTTTTCTTGGCTAATCAGTTTCAGGCACAAAAGACCGCAAGCTACTCAAGCCAACTCAAGATCGGGTCCAAGTGTGTCAAATGTATGATTTTTTCTTTTATTGAGTCAATTGTAATGTAACTGATTCCCTAGCTAAGTAACCTTGCACACACACACTCAGGGAGAGAGATTGAGTGAATTAGAGTTTCTGTTAAAATTTTGTTCAGATCGTCCTGGACGATAGTAGCATCGTCCTGGACGATCCAGTTAAAACAGAAACCCTAATTAGGGCGACTAAGTTAAGAGGGTCTGATTGAGCCGATCGTCCTGGACGATCTACGGATCGTACGGGACGATATGCCCAAATCAGAAATTCTCAGCCGCCAGATCAAGTTAGGCAAGTTCTTATTTTTAGATACTTGGTCTGATCGTCCAGGATGATACGTGTATCGTCCCGGACGATCCAGTACAATCATGCCTAAATTAGTCTGGTAGTTAAGGAAAGCAATTAATGTTTAATTGATACGATCACATCGTCCTGGACGATCGCAGGATCGTCCCGGACGATCGGGATCGTCTTGTGCATTTCAGCTGTACGTCCAGAACTATGTACAGGACGATTTGGGGCCTTTTTGAACTAATCGTACCGGACGATTACCCTATCGTACGGGACGATCAAGTCATTTTTTGGTCGTCCAGCACAGATTTCTCTGGACGACCCGAACTGTCTTCTGGACGATTTCCTTCAATTTGAACTAATCGTCCCGGACGATCGCAGGATCGTACGGGACGATATGAACAACTTTTTCTACTGATCGTCCAGAAGAGCCAGATCGTCCAGGCTGAAACAGCTGAATTTGAACTGATCGTACAGGACGATCTACCGATCGTCCTGGACGATCTTGGCCGACAAGTTGAGATTTAGGGCAAGTTTTAAGCCCTCCTTTAAAAGAACTTTTTCCTAGATTTGGAAAAATCTTTTGCTGCCTTCCTTCCCTGAGAAATCCTAGAGAGAGAGAGAGTTGGGAGAGAGAGAAGAGATCTTGTGAGGGGGAGTTAGTGAGGGATTCACTAAGGTTGCTCCAAGCACGGATCAGAGTCGTCTTCTCCGCTCGTCGTCTGTCGTCTAGTCGGTGTTCTTCGTGGGAGGATCGTTCGCAAGAAGATCCGGGTTCTCTGCCCGCTTCAGGAGGAAGCGAAAGGAGTTCGTGGGTTCTCTGCCCGCTTCAGGAGGAAGCGAAAGGAGTTCGTGGGTTCTCTGCCCGCTTCAGGAGGAAGCGAAAGGAGGTCGGGTTCTCTGCCTCACCGTGTGGTGAAAAGGAGGTGTTTTGTACAGGCTTCTCCGCCTTGCTGTGGGAGCAAAAGGAGAGTCACTTTCGTTTAGTGCAATACCCGGAGGGGAGGCTCCGGGGAGTGGACGTAGGTCAAGTTGACCGAACCACTATAAAATCTGGTTTGCTTTTCTGATTCAGTTTTGCATTTTACTTTTCAATATAAACTGCTTGGGTGAATATCGTTGGTTGATCTTTTCGTTATTGTTTACTTGTTTCCGCTGCTAAGTATCGAAAAGATTTTTTGTAGTTATCGTGAAATTTTTAAATAACCAATTCACCCCCCCTCTTGGTTAGCCTCGGGACTAGTTCACTAGGGCTTAACATCCCTTTCGAACTTTCAGAGCACGTGCGAGCTATGTGACCTAGCATGCCACAAGAATAACATCTAACACCTGGAAATGGGTTCACTAATCTACGAGGGTGGTAGTGCCTATTTCTGGGTTTGGATGATGCATGCTGTGCTGATTTTGAATGAGATGATTCACATGGTGGAGGCTGAAAGAATTCAGCACACATGGGAGGTTTTTTGTTATTCTCATATGCATGAAGTTTTTCATTTAAGAATTTGTTCTCTTGGTTAAGACTAGCATATTTGAATCTCAATGCATGCTCGCTACTACTAAGTTCCCCTGATAGTTCTTCTAGTTCCTTAAATGCATTATCTAATTCAACATGTGATGATTTCAAGGTTTCGTGTGCAGTGTTTAACTCAATATGCTTCTTGTTTAATGCATCGTATTCATCAAGCAACGACATATGATCTTTATCTAAGTCAGAAAAATTCTTTACTACACTAGCATGCTCCTTTTGTAAAGTACTAAGCTCAGTATTAAGACTAACATGCTTTTTCTTCAATTTTCTATACGAGTCATGGATTTTTTCAGAAATAACAAGCAATTCATCGTAAGACAGTTGACATACCTCATCTTGATCTGATTGATCAAGATTATCATTAGTCATAAGACACAGATTCGTTACCTCCTCCTCTACTTCTTCTTCCGATGATTCTGAGGTAGAGTCGGCCCAAAAAGCTTTCTGAGTCTTAAACTTGCCCTTCTTGAACTTAGATCTTTCCTCACCCTTCTCCTTGGTTTGATGAGTTTTGATGTTGGGGCAATCAGCTCGGAGATGACCGGGTTTCCTGCACTCAAAGCAAATTGTTTCAGATGCAACCTTAGTATACTTTGAGTTCTTACCTTTGTTCCAATTGCTTTGATGATGGCGCTGCTTTCTTTTCAGAAAATTTTTGAACTGACGAGTCATCAAAGCTATGTCGTCATCTTCCTCCGTTGCTGAGCTGTCACTTTCAAAATTGTTTGCTTTTAAAGCCACTGCTCGCTCCTTTTTCTTTTCACCTGCATCACTTTGTCGTTGACTCACTCCTTGCTCGTAGGCAATGAGTGACCCAAGCAAATTATTAATAGAATAAACATTTAGGTCTTTTGACTCAGTTATTGCAGTGATTTTAGCATCGTATGAGCTAGGCAAACATCGCAGTATTTTGTTTACTTTTTCCGAGTTAGACAACTCTCTTCCTAAAGCATGCAGTGATGTTACAATCTGGGTGAATCGAGTGTACATGTCAGTTATAGTTTCACTAGGTTTCATGCGGAATAGTTCGTAATCATGTAACAGTATGTTCAACCTAGATTGTTTGACCTCACTAGTTCCTTCGTACGTGATACACAGTTTGTCCCAAATTTGTTTACCAGTAGTACACGTTGATACTCGCATATAGTCTTCTGATTTTAATGTGCAAAAGAAATAGTTTAGACATTTAGCATTTAGTTGTGCAAATTCTCTATCCTCAATGCTCCATTCATTAAATGACAGTTCAGTTTTAACTCCATTCAACATACGAAACGGTGCAGAATAACCTTCTTGGACTAACATCCACATGCGATAGTCTAAAGACTGTAAAAATGTAGACATGCGTATTTTCCAAAAATCAAACGGTATGTTGTCAAACAAAGGTGGACGAGTTATGGGATAACCCTCCGTAGTGTTACGGTTACCAAATTGAGCCATGGATCTTACGTTTCTAGGTTTTCTAAAACACTATTTTGAAACCCCGCTCTGATACCACTTGAAAGTACGAGATGTGCCAAGAGGGGGGGTGAATTGGTATTTTAAAAATTTAACCCTACACAAGAGTTCTAATGTTTTTTGTATTTTCAAAACATAATTTAACGACTAACGTGTGGAAGCAAATATAACGTTCACAACTACGAAATTGACAGTTCAATTTTGGATTTTACACTACAATATTTAAATACTGATTTTTCACCAAGCAATTAAAAATGCACAAATTTAAAGCGTGAAAAGTAAAGTACGGTAAACAGGAAAAAACACACCAGAGATTTTTATAGTGGTTCGGTCACATGACCTACGTCCACTCCCCAGAGTCCTCTACTCCGGGATTTGCACTAATAAAAGTTGACTCTCCTTTTGCCCCCACAGCAAGGCGGAGAAGCCTTTACAATACTCACTTTCACCTCCCTCGGTGCGGCGGAATACCAAACGCTATGTCACCCTCCTGGTGACGGCAGCGGACCTTCTCCTTTTTCTCCCTCCTGGAGATGGCAGAGTACCTTGGCGATGTTGATCATGAAGTGACTCTTCCCTCGAGAACGTTCTTGAAGCTTCCAAAGCCATAAGAGGAGCAAAGCATGCAGCTAGCTTGGAGCCACCGTGTGATCCCCTCACACTACTTCTCCCTCACGCTCAAGCTCACCTTCACCTTCCTCTCTCAAGCTCTAGATCTCTCCAAAAACTTCTCTTTACGAATCCCCTTCTTCCTCCAAGCCTCTCACAGCAAAGGATTGATCAATAACTTCTTAAGAAAAATTATAAGTTGTTTTTTATATCAGGCTTCAGAAAACCCTAAAAATTTCAACTTTTGCGTTTCTGTTCGTACAGTACGATTTATAATCGTACAGTACGATCAGTACAATTTCAGCTCCATCCAGTACGAGTACAGACGAACAGGTATCGAATTTTATTCATATCGTACCGTACGATATGTATATCGTACAGTACGATACTATTGATTCATACTGTTCGTACGGGACGAACTGTGGGACGAACCTCGGGATGAAAGAACTCGTCTCTGTCAGTCATCCAGCACTCATTAAATCGTACAGTACGAATAGTGTTTTTCATGATATTGTCCTGTACGATAGGAATATCGTCCAGTACGATCAGTTCAAAATTTCTTGGGATCGTCTGGTACGATCGCTGGGATGAAGAAAATCATCTCTGGCAATCGTCCAGCACTCCACCAGTCGTACAGTACGATCAGTTCATTTCTTGATATCGTCCTGTACGATATGAATATCGTCCAGGACGAACAGAATAAAAAACTTTGGTTTCGTCTGGTATGATCTCTGGGACGAATGAAATCATCTCTGTCTATCGTACAATACGATATAAGATCGTACAGTACGATCGACATATAAAATAGAAACCAACATTTATTTCCTGATTAGGGAGATAATTTTGGCAAGTTTTAATTAATCGTACAGTACGAACAGTATCGTACAGTATGATCAGTTCAGAAAATCAAATTTAAAAACTTACCAAACTTATTCTGGCGGCTAGGGTTTCACAATTACATATTATCGTACAGTACGATATGGATCGTACAGTACGATAAGTTTGTAAACTTACTCATTAGAAAATTAGCCGTTAGCCTGAGTATTTTAATTAATCGTACAGTACGATCCAAGATCGTATAGTATGATGAGTTTAAAAATTTTAATTATTTTAAAAGAAAAATCTCCCCCTGTGTGTGTGCATTGTTGCTCCTTTCACATGCATGCTTCTGTGGCAGACTCAAAAAGAAAAAATAAAGAAATAAAAATTACAGACTCTTCAATATCCTATTCTACCCAATTTGAGTCTCCAGCAATCTTTAGCAGTGTGCATCTGACCTGAAATGTTAGTCCTCATATACAAAGATTAAACATTTGTAATCTAACGGAAGTCTATATGTACTCAGTAAGTATTATTTGTCACCATCAAAATTAAGTGCTCGGGATCCTGGATTTCAACAGCTTTTGGTATAATGGATGTTCAGAGAATGTGCTGGATAATGCTAACATTTTGACTTGGAGTTTGGATAAATGGTAGGTGTTGGTTTGTGGGCACATTCCTAAGCAGCATATTAATAGAGGTCTAATCAAAGTCATTTATAAAGAGAGACTTGGGACGAGGTTCTTCGGTAGAGAGTCCAATGTGTTCAGCTAGATCAGCCTTAGTATTTGTGACATTTCATTTGCATACAAAGGAGGTCAACGTTGTGCATTTAAAATATATCCAAATATTTGCTAAAAATTCATATAGGAGTTCAGAGTGATAAGGGAAGGCCAGGGTAAGAAGAAACTGGAGAGTGGTGGAGGCAAAAAGGTTCATAACTTCAAAATTTATGGCGGCTTGGTTTAGCATGCAAGACGGAGTGATCTTGGCCTCTTTGAACTTATTATAGGCTTTTTCATCAACGGCAGAGAGAAAATGATTGTCGAATCACCGAGAGGAGGAGGAGTTCCCTTTGATTAGTCTACTACATTTATTTCCACTTACCATTAGATAGAAATATTGAAGGGATGAGAGATTTAGATAGGTTGCGAGTGAGTTGAGCCAATGAAACCCTCCAATTAATAGATTTTCTGGATGATCGTAAAGTATGATAGGGATTCATATAGTATGATCAAGTGAATTAATTCATCTAGATGACTTATTAAAAAAAAATAGTCAAATCATACAGTATGATCGGTATCAGACTAGATGATCTGAAGAGATTTCAAATGTCCCGAGGAGTTGTTGGTACGACCTTTGACAAAAGGTATCGTACAATATGAATAGGTGTTCGTCCAGTACGAAGAGCAATTATGATCATACCGGTCGAGTTTAAATTCATCCCAATCTAGTTTGACATGTGGATCGTACAGTACGAAGAGAGAAATTATACAGTATGATGATCAATAATATGTATCATACAGTATGAGTGGTGGTTCATACAGTACGATGTATATACTAACTAGCAAATTTGGATTGTTGATGGAATTAGAGGCCGTGATTTATGCATGTATAAAGATTATACAGTACGATTGTGTATCGTACAATACGATATAAAACAAAAATTCAAGATTTTGGTGTCACTACGATGTATGTGAGATGATCAGGAAATCCTTTTTTTTAAATTTTCTAACAAAATAACAACACACAAAAATGAGTACAAACACATGAGTTTAAAAAAATGTTTTTTTTATTTTTTTTTTATTTTTTGTTTTTGGAATTAAGCATGAACATCAATGACATCCAGTTTTGTTCTCAAGGTACTAAAAGTGTCGTAAGCTAGTAGTTTTGTGAATATATCAGCTAGTTGATCTCCTGTAGCTATATAGTGTAGTTTGCTATCTCCCTTGGCTATATGATCTCTTATAAAGTGATGCCTAAAATCTATATATTTTGTGCATGAGTGTTGAATTGGATTTTTAGATATGCAAATTATACTAGTGTTTTCACACATAATTGGGATGGTTCCTACAAGTAGTCCAAGATCTAGAAGTTATTATTTTAACCACAAAACTTGAGCAACATAACTTCCTACTGCTATATATTCTACTTCAGCCATTGAAAGGGCTATCGAATTTTATTTTCTACTGGACTATGAAACTAAAGATTATCCTATAAATTGATAGGAACTAGAGGTGCTTTTTCTATCTACCCTACATCCTTTAAAATCATAATCAGAATACCCTAAGATTTTAAATATAGTGCTATGTCTAGGATGCTAAATTCCTAAGTTCATAGTGCCTAATAAATATCTAAGAATTCTCTTAACAGCAGTCATGTGGGATTCTTTTGGGTCAGCTTGGAATCAGGTGCAGAGACATACACTAAACATTATATTCGGTCTGGTGGTAGTTAAATAGGGAAGTGATCCAATTATTCCGCTATACTTCTTTTGGCCTACAGACTTTCCATTTGGATCTTTATTTAATTGAATGGTAGAACTCATGGGATTATTCATAGCCTTAGTATTGTCCATTTCATACTTTTTCAAAATATTCTTGATATACTTAGATTGGATAAGGAATGTTCCATCTTTCATCTACTTTACACTAAATCCAAGGAAGTAATTAAGTTCTCCCATCATGCTCATTTCAAACTCATCACTCATTATTTTTTAAAATTTCTCGCTTAAGGTTTTCCCTGAAGATCCAAATAAGATGTCATCTACATAAATCTGAACAATGAGTATATCATCTTCTACCCTTTTTAAGAAGAGGGTGGTGTCCACAATACCCTTAACAAAGCCTCTATTTAGTAGGAATATGCAAAGTCTTTCATACCAGGCTTTAGGTGCTTGCTTTAACACATACAATGTCCTTTTCAATTTAAATACATGATTTGGAAATTGTGAGTTTTCAAATCGGGGAGGGGGGGTTGCTCAACATAAATATCTTATTGGATTACCCCATTTAGGAAAGCACTCTTAACAACCATTTAATATAATTTAAAACCCTTGAAGCAAGCAAAGGCTAAGAGTACCCTTATGGCTTCTAGTCTAGCTACTGGGGCAAAGGTTTACTCAAAATTTATTCCCTCAATTTTGTTATACCTCTTAGCTACTAATCTGGCCTTATTTCTTACTACTATTCCAGAGTCATTCATCTTATTTTTAAAGACCCGCTTTCTTCTAACCACACTTTGTTCCTTAGGTCTCTTGACTAATTCCCACACATCATTCCTAACAAATTGGTTTAGCTCTTCTTGCATTGCTAGGATCCAAAATTCATCTCCTAAGGCTTGATCTATATTGGTGGGTTCATTCATGGAGATAAATACATAATGACTAACTTCCTTCCTAAGACCATACCTAGTTTTTACACCTTCAGATGGGTCTCCTAAGATCAACTCTCTAGGATGACTAGAAGAATATCTCCAATCTCTAGGCAATTACTCCTGAGATTCTACTTTATCTTCTATGGCAATGGTTTTTAATCCTTGAATGACCTCAACTTCTTCTTCTATAAGATTAGGTTCAGTGGTCTTATCTGATTCATCAAATTCCATATAGGTAGACTCTTCTACTATAAGGGTCCTCTTATTGAAGATTCTATAGGCTTTACCTACAGATGAATATCCTAGGAAGACACCTTGATCAGATTTAGGATCAAATTTTTCTAAGGGTACTTACCATTAATTAAGATAAAGTATTTGCATCCAAAAATGTGTAAGTGAGACAGATTAGGTGTCCTACCCTTAAAGAGTTCATAGGGTGTCTTATTAAGTTTGGGTTTAACATTCACCCTATTTAAAACATAACAAGCAGTATTCACTGCTTCTGCCCAAAAATATCTAGGAAGAGTATATTCAGCTAATATTGCCCTAGCAGCTTCAACCAAGGTTATATTCTTCCTCTTAGCTATTTCATTCTACTAAGGGTTCCTAGGGGTAGAGAAGTTATGTTCTATTCCTATCTCTTGACATAATGATTCAAACCTATTATTCTCAAATTCTCCATCATAATCATAATGGATTGTTGAGATTTCACATCCTAATTTCCTTTGAATCCAAGTGGAGAAGGCTCTAAATTCTTCAATTGACTCACTCTTATGTGCTAAGAACCTTACCCAAGTAAATTTAGAGTAGTCATCCACTACTACAAATCCATAAGTTTTCCCTCCTATGCTAGTTGTACTAACAGGTCCAAATAAGTCCATGTGAAGAATTTCTAGTGGCCTAGTGGTGTTGATAACCTTGATTGAATGAAATGATGATTTCACTTATTTTCCTAGTTGGTCGGCATCACATAGGTGGTCCTTAGTGAAGTCTAACTTAGGTATGCCTCTAACTAGGTCTTTCTGAGTAATATTTCTAAGTGTTTTCATACTAGTATGACCTAGTCTCCTATGACAAGCCAAGAGTCATCAGCTATTATTTTTAAACATAAAAAAGTTTGAATTTTCAATGCAATTGAAGTCTAACCTATAGACATTGTTTATCTATTTTCCTTCTAATACAAGTTTATCGTTTAAGCTAATCATGCATTTGTTAGAAAGAAACTTTATGTCAAAACCCTTATCACACAGTTGACTAATACTTAACAAATTATGCTTTAAATCCTCAACTAATAGAACATTTTCAATTACAAAATTTTTATAGTTTCTAATGATACCTGAGCCCACCACTTTCTTGGTGGTGTTGTCTCCTAAAGTCACCTTACCTTCTGACCTGGCCTCCAGTGTCATGAACTATCTCATGTCTCCAGTTATATGTCTCAAGCAGCCACTATCCAGGTACCACATGCTCTCACTAGGCCTTTTGTTAGAGCACCCCTATAATGTCAAACAAAGGTTAATTTTGGGAACCCAAGTGAGTTTGGGTTCCTCTTTATGTTTGAATGAATGAGATGTATGTATGTTATGTTATGATGGATACAATTTAGGTCTCCACACTAGATGTCTCCTTTGGTGGATTGTTCAAGTGCGGGCTATGCGACATAACATGCCACAAGAGTAACACCTAACACCAGGAAATGGGTTCACTAACTTGTGTGAGTGATGGTGCCTCTTCCAAGGTTTGTGTGATGCATGCAATGTTGAGGGGTTGTGCCATTAGACGAGTGAGGATAATGGTTTATTATTTTTTAATGCTATTACCTTTTCTCTTAAGTATTCATTTGCACTTTCATAGCTTAATACTTCTCATTTTAATGCATGCTCATTGTTATCTAATTGACATGCTAGTTCTTCTAATTCCTTAAATGCATTTTCTAGTCCAACATGTGATGATTTCATGGAATCGTATGCAACAGTTAATTCAACATGCTTCTTATTTAATGTATCAAATTCATCAAGCAGGGATATGTGATCGCTATCTAAGTCAGAATGTTCTTTAACTAAACTAGCATGCTCTTTTTGTAAAGTATTAAAATCAGTATTAAGACTAGCATGTATTTTCTTCAGCTTTCTATATGAGTCATGAATTTTTCAGAAATAACTAGCAGTTCATCATAAGAGAGTTGACATACCTCATCTTGATTTGATTGATCAAGGTTATCATTAGTCATAAGACATAAATTTGTTACCTCCTCCTCTACTTCTTCTTCTGATGATTCTGAAGCAGAGTCGGCCCAAAAGACTTTTTATATTTTTAGCTTGCCCTTCTTGTACTTTGACTTCTCATCACCCTTATCCTTAGTAGGGTGAGTCTTCATGTTGGGGAAATCAGCTCAGAGATAGCCTAGTTTCCTGCACTTGAAGCAAATTGTGTCATATGTAACTTTAATATTCTTTGAGCTTTTACCTTTATTCCAGTTATTTTGATGATGTCGTATCTTCCTTTTCAGAAAATTCTTGAACTGACGAGTCTTCAAGGCTATGTCATCATCTTCTTTAGCTACAGAACTATTAATTTTTGAATTATTCACTTTAGAGCCAAAGTTTGCTCCTTCTTCTTTCTCCTGCATCACTTTGCCTTAGACTCACTCCTTGCTCGTAGGTAATGAGTGACCCAAGCAAATTGTTAATTAAATAAATGTTTAAATCTTTAGACTCTGTTATTGCAGTTATTTTTATATCGTAAGAACTAGGTAAGCATTTCAAAATTTTATTAACTTTTTTAGAATTAGATAACTCTCTTCCTAGAGCACTCAAGGATGTCAATATCTGGGTGAATCTAGTGTATATTTTAGATACATTCTTGCTAGGTTTCATGTGAAAGAGTTCATAATTATGTAGTAATATGTTTAGCCTAGACTTTTTAACCTCACTGGTTCCTTCATACGTGATACATAATCTATCCCAGATCTCCTTACCAGTACTATAAGTAGACACTCGTATATAATCTTCTGATTTCAATGCATAAAAGAAATAATTCAAGTATTTTGTATTTAATTGTGCAAGTTTTCTATCCTCATTACTCCATTCATTAAATGATAAAGTAGTTTTAACGCCATTCATAAGATGAAAAGGTACAGAGTAACCTTCTTGTACCAACATCCACATGCGATAGTCTATAGATTATAAAAATGTAGACATCTAAATTTTCAAAAGTTAAATGGTATATTGTTAAATAAGGGTGGATGGGTTGTTGAATAACCCTACGTAGTGTTATGGTTACCAAATTGTGCCATGGATTATATGTTTCTAGGTTTTCTAAAATACTATTTTGAAACCCCACTCTGATACTACTTGAAAGTACGAGATGCGCCAAGAGGGGGGTGAATTGGTATTTTAAAAATAAATTCAAGACACAAGTTCTAATTTCTTAAAAGATTTTTTAGATTTTAAAATAAAAACTTAACTAGTCAAATGCGGAAGCTAATGATTCGTTCACAATTACAATAGTGGTGATACAATATTAAATCTCACAATGAAAAGCTAAAGTCAGATGTTTCACCAAGCAGCTAAGATAGAAAATAAATGTAAGAAAAGTAAAATGCAAAAAATAGAAAAAGCACACCAAAGATTTTTATAGTGGTTCAATCACTTGACCTACATCCACTCCCTGGAGTCCTCCACTCTGAGAGTTACACTTTTAAAAGTTAACTTTCCTTCTGCTCCCAGAGCAAGGCAGAAAAGCCTTTACAAAACTCACTTTCACCTTCCTCGATGTGGTGGAGTGCCAGATGCTATGTCACTCCTGGTGATGGCAGCAGACCTTCTCCTTTTTCTCCCTCTTGGAGAAGGTAGAGAACCTCGAGGTCATTGACCTAGAAGCCTCTCTCCTTAGACAACTTCCATAAGACTCACCAAGGCCACAGGAGGAGCAAGCGTGCAGCTTGCTCGAAGCAACCGTGTGATCCCCTCATAGTACTTCCCCCGCATGCTCAAGCTCACCTTCTCCTTCATATCATATACCCTGGATCTCTTCAAAAATCTCCCTCTCAAGAGTTCCTTCAGTTATCACATTCCTCTTCTTCACACATAAAATCAATCACTCAAGAATAATAAAAAACTTATTTTTATATTAGGCTTTAGAAAACCCTAATGATTTAATTCAGCTGACACTATTTGTACAGTACGATCCAGTATTGCACAGTACGATCACTTCAAAATAAGTTCCGTCTAGTACAAAGGCAGATGAATAGTTCATAAATTTTAAGCACATCGTATAGTACGATCAAGAGATTATACTGGATGATCATTTTATTTTCCACTATTCACATGGGATGACTTATAGGATGACCAAAAATCCTCTCTATAAATCATCCTGCACTGTACACTTTATACAGTACGAATAGATCAATTCAGATCATCGTCTTGTACGACACAAATATTATTCGGGATGAATAGTTCAAAAAATTATGGTTTCTTCTGGTACGATCTATGGGACGACCAAAAATTGTCTCTATAGTTCATACAGTAAGATTCATATCATACAGTACGAATGACAGTAATAAAGAAACCATGATTTGATTACCTGATCACAGGGGATAATTTTGGCAAGATTTTAAATAATCATACAGTATGATTACAATCATACAGTATGATTAATTCAAAAATCAAATTCAAAATCTTACCAAAATTATGCTAGCGACTAGGGTTTTCAGATGGAAACAAATCGTATAGTATGATCATAATCGTACAGTATTATTAGTTCACAAACTAATCATTCAGAATTAGTCATTATGCTTGAGTTTTAATGATAGATCATACAGTATGATTAAAATCATACAGTATGATTTTCTTTTTAAAAAAAATTTTATCTTTAAAAAAGAAACTCTCCCCCTGTGTGTGTGTGTGTATGGTCACCCTATTTGTATACACTCTTTTATGGCAGACTCAAAAAATAAAAAATAAAAAAAATATAAAATATAATTTCTTTTACATCCTAGTCTTGAGTCTCCAGTAGTCTTGAGCGGTGTGTATCTTACTTGAAATGTTAGTGCTCACAAACAAAAATAAACATTTATATTCTTCAAGGAAGAACATAATAATCCAATCAATATTATTTATCATCATCAAAATCAGATACTAGGGATCCTGGATTACAACATTCATTTAGAAAAAAGGCCAGGCCCTAACAACTCACATTGGCCCCCATGCAAGGTCATGTAAACCTTTCTCTAGAATCATATTTGATTGGTTGTGAGCTTAACACATCCAATAAAATATTAAGTTGATAAATTATAGAAATTATTTAAGAAAGCCCAAGTAGGATAAAGATATAGAAAAAAATGAATATCTTAAACCATGTTTGGAAGTCTATCTCAATGTTTTTCTTATGGCCTAGGTATCCGTTGTAGGTAATGTTGAACCCCAAGAGATCGACGTATACTAGCGTTTTAAAGATTACAAACATTATTAATTATACTTACTACTAGCTAACTATATATGCAGGAAATTTTTTTAATAATTACAGGAAGCAAACAAGTGTTGGATTTAAGCCATAGAAATTATTAAGGCTAAAAGAGTTAAAAGTGAAGAAAATTTGTCAACACTATGAAGATCAAGAAATAAAGTATGTTGCATCAATATATAATAATATTTTTTCTTTATATTATGTCTTGCGTATGTTTAGGAATAATTTGGTTGAACAATGATATGCACACACACAAAGGATATCATAAAATTAAATAGAATTAATTAAAGTATTTGATTTTTTAATAATTTTGTATTATATGACTTACTTTGTACTGTATGATATGAGCATAAATTTGGTAAATTTTGAAAATTAAGTGGGATTAATTAACCTAAAATTGAAATTAAAAATTTGTGTAACTAATTATCCAGTATGATGCAGATCATATTATACAATTAGTTATTTAAATTCAAACTTTTTTTATCCTAAATTTTTTAAAATTTGTCAATTCAAACTGGGTGATACCCATCTTATAGCACAAACAAACAGAGAGCATATTTGACAAAAATCTAGTTAGATAGGCCAATCAAATTATATTAGTCATCATCCTTTTGAAGAACATACTATATAATACCTATCATGTAGTCCAAATAAATAGAGATCTTATTCAAACAAACTTCATTCTAATAGGATGATCTAGTTTCATAAGTTGGTAAGGCTGTTTAGATTGTACTATATAATCTTGGGTGGAAGTGAGTCAAAATAACTTATGAGCTGGCCTGCAAACCTAGCTTGATGAGCTAATGAGTCCAAGCTTGAGCTAATCCTAATTTCACTCATTAGCTTGTGTGTTGCCTCATTTAAAAAATATTAATATAAAATATAATTAAAAAATATTAAGATTCATGATTTTAAGTATAATGTTTTTAAAAATTATATCTCACTTTCTTATATTAAGTGATGGTTTATTATTTTTCTTAAAATTTCTCATTCTTTTTATCATTTGTTTAAAATAATTACTTAAAACATAATCATTTTCTCTCTTTCATAATAAACATGGTAGCTCATGAGCTAGCTCAAACTCATAGAATAAAGTTTAAGCTCAAACTCAAACTCGATTAATTAATCAAGCTCAACCTCAAGCTAGGGTTGACTTGAGCTTGTCTCAACTCGTTTACCCCCTTAATATGATCCATTGGTTGGACTATACATTCTACGCATTAAATTATCTATATCAAGATTTTAGGGTTTAATTGAGATTTTAATATAAATACTTCTATGAGGACATCTAAAATAGCTTTATGGAGATCTCTGGCTTTATTAGGAGGGACCAATGGAGTAATGAGAGAGACTTCCCCTATTGTGTGAGGGAGAGAAGGTGCAACATATAGGATTATGAGGGATCTTTTGAGGGGGTGTTTAAGAGATCAAGTTCCATAAAAGTTTTTCTTCCACTCTATGTCCTTTTTCCTCAATTATTGATAGACTAATGGCTCTTAGATACAAGATCTCATGAGTGTCTTAGGAGAAGACTCGAGTGCTAGCTAAAAGACTAGTGGTTAGGTATCTCACCATGTTGGGTGCTAAAGAAGGGTGTCTTCTCAGAAAGAGAAGGTGTTGGAGCATTTTTTGATCCCTATGAAGAAGAAAGGTTTCTCCACCTTGCCAGGAGTAGTTAGTGGAATACCTAGGAGAGGACTCTGGGGAGTGGACATAGGTCAAGTTGACCAAAACCACTATAAAAATCCTAGTTTACTTTTTTTTTTCTTCTTGTTTGATTTTACTTATTCCATATCGTGTTTTGATGCCTTGATCTTTTGTGATTAATTATTATTTTAAATAAAATGGGAGTTTATTTATTATGATCATAATAGAAATTTTTAAGATTTATATTACTCTCCAATCATTTTGAGAAAAAATATAAAATAAAAATAATTTAAATTAATATTTTGAGTTTGCTAAATAATTTTAACTTTTGCAACATTAATTTGTATCTCTTTAAAAAAGAATTTTTTTACATAGGTCAATTAGCCCCTCCTCTTCATTGTACCTAATCACTTACATTTAATATCAGAGTGGGATTCCCATTTATTTGATTTTACTACTTAAGTAGATTCTTGCATGGCATAGTTAGGCAATCAAAAAATATTAAGGGGTATTCCATAGCCCGTCTGCCACTTTTCAATAATATTTTGGTTGATTTTTAGAAAATTAGAATGTCTACTTTCATACAAGATATTGATTATTACATGTGAAAGTTAATGTAAGTAAGGTACACACGTCCATATAGAATAGAAAATGGTATAAAAGTTGAACTACCTTTTACTGGTTGGAATTTAGATGAAAGGGAGTTAACATAATTGAATGCCAAATGTCTAAACTTTTTTTTTTATGATCCTATGTTTGAAAACTATATACATGTATCCACATGTACAACTAGGAAAGAAATTTGGGCTAGATTATGTATTACCTATGATGGAACAAATGAAGTCAAGCAATCAAGGTTAAATATTTTACTTTATGATTACAAACTATTTAGCATGTAACTTGGTGAAAACATAACTGACATGTATACTCATTTAACAAAAATTAATTAATCTTTGTAGGTTTTTGGTAAAGAAATTTGTAATGATGAAAATGAAAGTAATATTCTAAGAGGTTTGCCTAAGTTTTATGATGCCAAGGTGAAAACAATTTTAAAATCCAATTATATAATTGCTTATTCCATTGATAATTTATGGGGATCCCTAATCACTTATAAATAGAAAATTAGCCATAGAAATGCAAATATTGGAGTCAAGAAAAGGAGAAAATAATTGATTTCAAAATAAATAGGTTTTTGAACTATTTAAGTAGATATGATGGCATCGCCTTCATGACCAAGCAATCAAAAGTTTTCACATAAAGAAGTAAAGAAGGCCCTCCGATAAGTGGAGAAAAGGTAAAAAAGTTGAATAAAGTTTTTTTTGCTGACCTCATTTATTTTGAGTGCAAAAACTTGGTCACATAAGTTCAAATTGCTCCAATTTGAAAGCTCAATCAATAAATAAAAAAAACTAAGGAAAAAATAAAAAATAAGAAAAATAAAAGAAAGCCTCAAAGAGCCTTCTAGGTAAATTCAAGACTATGAGTCATTTAAGATAGATAGTTTAAGAGATATAAACAACAATGAAGTAAGTGATTTCACTTATGAAGAATTACTTTCTATTTCTAAACGATTGCATATAGTTATAGGAGGTTAAGGAAAACGTTTTCAAGTATTAGAAGGGATCATACTTCACATATAGAATAGTATTCTGATATAATTAATAACTTCACATGTTGGAAGAATAAGCACAAGGTGTTAGTAGAGAAGCAAACAAGTATGCCTAATGAAAATGAAACACTTAAGAATGAATTCAAGGATTAAAAAAATATGTATATTGAACTAGAGAGTTCATTGAAAATATTATAGGATGAAGTATTGTGTTTGTAAGAAAGTGAGCAAGCTGCATATGTCAAGTTAGGTACAGTGTTTAGTGTAAATGAGCACCTTAAAAAGGAGGTTAAGGAGCTTAAAAAGTTTTCACCTGGACCATCACTTTACCACAAGCAACCCATAAGAAAACCTCATGCATCACCCACTCTTAGGAGGAAGAGTCACCCTGCATTTGGACTAGCTCATTTATTTTTAAGGGTAGAGTGTTTCTCTTGTGGCATTATAGGACACATTACACGTGTATGCCCTCACATATTCCATATTAATGCACGATTTATCTAGAGGCTTAAGACTTCATCTACACAATATAATATGAACCCATCTCATGGATTAAAGGGATCCAAACTCACTTGGGCTTCCAAAGTTATAACTTAAGTTATTTATATATGTGTCATCATAACAAGTCTAGTGAAGGAATCTAGTTCCTAGATAGTAGATGTTTATGTTATATGATGAGAGATATAAAGAAGTTCATCATATTGGAGTCTAGGACTTGAGATAAAATGACCCTGAGAGATAATACTAAGAGAAAGGTGAGGTGAACAAGAGTTATAGGAAAATCTAATGACTTTACCATTGAAAAGGTATTGATATTAGAAGGGTTAAAGCATAATTTACTTAGCATTAGTCAATTATATGATAAGGTATTATAAGTGAAATTCTTTTTTAACAAATTTTTAATTATACTTGATAATAAGCCTATTTTTAATAGTTTTATAGTGAATAATATTTACATGATTGATTTGGAGAGTTTAAATAAGTCTAGTAAAGTGCACTATCTAAAAATCACTATAGATGAGGCTTGGTTGTGGCACAGGAGATTGTGTTATATAAGTATAAGGACACTTAAAAAGTTTGCTCAGACCTAATGAGAGGAGTACCAAAATTAGAATTCAATAAGGAGCACCTTTGTGATGCTTGTCAACTAGGGAGAAAAGTTAAGTCCTCAGTTCACTTAGTCAAGGAGATCAACACTAGTAGAGCAGTTGAGATATTGCATATGGATCTATTTGGACCAATCAGCACCATAAGTTTAGGAGAAAAATCATACATGTTTGTTATTATAGATGATTTCACTCAGTTTGCTTGGATTATATTTTTAGCAAATAAGAGTGATTCATTTTAGGAGTTTAGGATATTTTCAACCTCAATTCAAAGAAATTTAGTATTCATCATTTCTACTATCCACAATGACCATGGAGGAGAGTTGAGAAAAATAGGTTTAAATCCTTTTACTAAGAAGCAAGAATAAAAAACAATTTTCCTACACCTAAGAAGCACCAATAAAATGGCATAGTAGATAGGAAAAATAGGAGTTTAATTGAGGCTTCTAGAGCTATGCTAAATGACTATTAGTTACCTCAATACTTTTGGGTTGAAACAGTAAACATAAAATATTATGTTTTGAATATTGTGAATACTATATCTCAATAAGACCCCCTATGAACTTCTAAAGGGAAGAATGCCAAACTTTTCCCATTTACATGTTTTTGGCTGCAAATATTATGTGTTGAATAATGGAAAAACTAATTTGGGTAAGCTTGATGTGAAGTTTGATTCAGTTGTATTTTTGGGATACTCAATAATTGGAAAAGGATATAGGGTATTTAACAAAAGAATGCTGGTAGTAGAAGAGTTAACCCATGTGGTATTTCATGAGACCTATATGAAAGTTCGTTAGCGATGTTAAGCCCTTATGAACTAGCCCGAGGCTAACCAACAGGGGGGTGAATCGGTAGTTTTAAAAATTCATGAGAAAAAAAGATTTTGGAAATCTTTTTGAATGTTTTAAATCAAATGCAATAGCACAGATAAAACATAGATTTCACCCAAGAAATTAATTGCAGTAAAATAAAGTGCAAAAAATAATTAGAAAGAACACAGCAGATTTTATAGTGGTTCGGTCAACTTGACCTACGTCCACTCCCTGGAGCCTCCCCTCTAGGTATTGCACTAAAATAAAGTGACTCTCCTTTTGCTCCCACAGCAAGGCAGAGAAGCCTTTACAAAACTCCTTTTCACCAACCCGGTGAGGAAAAGAACCCGGACTCTTTTTGCTTCCTCTTGAAGTAGACAGAGAATCTTACCTCCTTTCGCTTCCTCCTGAAGCAGGCAGAGAACCTTGCTCTTCTTACAGACAATCCTTCCATAGAGACATAAAAAGGATAAGGGATGATGACTGGAGAAGATGACTCAGATCCTTGGTTGGAGCAACCTTTGTGAACACCTCATAAACTCCCCCTCACAAGATCCTCTCTCTCTCTCCTAAGCTATCTCTCTCCTTCTCAAGGCTTTTACAGGAAAGGACTGTGGCAAAAGATTTTTATAGTAGCATGAAAAAGAACTTAAATAGAAGAGCTCAAAAATTGCCCTAAATTTCAACTTGCCATCAAAGATCATCCAGGATGATCCTTAGATTGTCCTGTACGATCAGTGTAAATCAGACCCTTTTGGCTTAAACGATTTGGTTCTTCTAGACAATTAAAAGACATGATTTCTTCTGATTATCCAGGATGATTTTGCAATCGTCCTCAACGATTAGTTAAAAATGGGAATATCATCTAGAAGATTAATTGGGTCATCCAAGAAAATAATGTTGGATGATTGTAAAATGACTTGATCATCCAGGATAATATTGATATCATCCCGTATGATTAGTTCAAAATCAGGAATATTGTCCAGAGGATTATTCAGGTCATCCAGGAAAACCATGTTGGATGATTTCAAAATGACGTGATCATCCATGACAATAATGATATTGTCCCATATGATTAGTTCAAAATCACGAATATCATTGAGAGGATTATTCTGGTCATCCAGGTGGAATACACTAGATGTTTAGTATTTCTAATTGATCGTCCAGGATGATATTGCGATCATCTAGGATGATCTGATCGAATCAATCAAACCTTAATTTCTTTTCTAAATCACCTGACTAATTTAAGCATGATTGTGATGAATCATCCAGGATGATACACATATCGTCTATGATGATCAGATCAATAAGCTAAAAATAAAAACTTACCTAACTTAGTCTAGCAGCTGAGAATTTTTTATTTGAGCATATAATCCTATACGATGGGTGTATTGTCTAGGACAATCTGCTTAATCAGGCCGACTTAACATAGTCGCCCTAATTAGAGTTCTATTTTCAATGGATCGTCCATGATGATATGAATATTGTCTAGGATGATTTGAACAAAATATGAATAGAAACTCTAACTTACTAAAACTCTCCCTCTAAGTGTGTGTGTATAAGGTTACTTAGCTTCGGGATCCGTTACATTACACTTGACTCAAAAAAGATGAAAAAATACATTGAACCTGAAACATAAACAGACTGACTCAATCTTGAGCTAACTTGAATTGCAATTGATCTTGTGAACCTGAAAGATTAGGCTTTCAAACAGAAGAAGAAATATTTGTTATCATCAAAATCATAATCCTTGAATCCAAATTCACAATAATCTTCCCCTTTTTGATGATGGCAAACATTTATTAGTAATTCCAAATTTAGTAAATAAACTATAAAGCCATGAAAACTATGGAGTGTAATTTCTATTAGTGAGGTGAATAATACAAGAACATTGAACATTAATAAAGCACTAAACATTGATATTTCAACCAGTACACTGACCAAGAATACAAACTACTCCCCCTTTTGACATCTCAAAAAGGGGGAAATAGCACATATAAACATAAAGAAAAATAGTATAAAACCAACACAATAAAATATAAAAGTAATCAAACTATTAAAAAGGGGGATCCTGATCAGATGGAGTAGGAGGTGGTGGTGGCTGAAATAGACTATGGAGGGTGGCAAACTGATCTCCAAATCAGGCCATATCCTGATCGTGCTACTGTTGCTGTTGGGCTATATAGGCATTAAAACGGTTCATATCCTCAGCATGCTACTGCTCCTGGGCAACTACGTTGGAGTCAAAGCATGCCTCCCATTGGTCAAACTTGTGCACCAGGTGATCAAGCGGTGATTATATACGAAGAGGAGTAGGTGCAGTAGGTTCAAGAGCAGCTTCTTCCTCTTCTCCCTTAACATCCGTGCTGGGCTACGGATGAAGTTGAGTACTGTGAAGAACATGGAAGGAGTTGTTAGAGTAGAAGGAAGGTTGGACATTTGCAGGAACTGGATATTACAGATTATATTTTGTTTCAAGAGCATAGGAAATGAGGTGTCCTAAGGCAAGATTTGGGCATCTCCTGTGACCCAGATCCCTAATGCCAGTGAGGTGTTCAATGTAGCAAAGGAGGAGATCGATAGCATTGAAATCACAATGGGCCATGATCTAGAAGGTAGTCATGGAGAGAAAGGGGGTAATATGGATAGGATCCCTAGCCTTCAGAATATAGAGGAGCGAAGGACATACTACATTGTCCGAGCATCCTTGACTAAGGAAGAGCAGGCATTATCATGGTATGGGGCATTAGTATTCCTAAGAAAGTGATTGGCTACACTCCAGTTAAAGTCAGGGTCAGAGGATAAAAGATGGAGTTTATCGCCAGTAATGGATAGTTGGAGAATATCATGAAAGTCCTGGGTGATTAATTCTATAGGGTGCTGAATAACATAAGAGCGAATAGCATATTAAAAAGAATCAATGCAAAGATTCGTAAAGAAAATATGGAGAAGCTCAGTGCTAAACAAAAATGCAAGAGTCAAAATAAAAGTGAGGGAGGTGTGAGCGAAAAGATTCAGTACCTGATATGTGAGATTGTGTGGGTTTTTATGATTTTGGATTGAGTGATCCCCACATCAAGATAATACTAGAAGGTAGCCTGATTGGCAGGATCAGGAAAGCAGGGATCGACATTCCCCTGGGAGGAACTAGCACTCGGTTGCCTAGATCGTTTGCCTCCAACCATGAGAAGATAATTGAGTAATGAGTGAAGGAAGGTGTGGTGAAACAATGGTGGAAATCAATTGTTTAAATAGAAATCACACATATCGTCCAAAACGATCGCAGGATCGTCTAGGATGATAGGTAGCAATAATGGCATCCAGGATGATTAGTCAAAAAGGTGGTCAGATTATTTAGTACGATCAGATATCATCCATGATGATTAGACACAAGCGATCATCCTGAAGAGTTAAGCTAGATGACCATTAATAAAAAGTATCATCCAGGACGATTAGGTGGATCGTTTAGGATGATTTGCAATAAATGAATCGGACGGGCCAAATTTAAATCATCCAACTGCTGCCACGTGGATCGTCTAGGATGATGAGGTGTATAGTCCAGGACGATCACCAATAATTGGTGCATATCAGCCATTTGATCATGATGTGGATGATTTGCTCAGATCGTCTAGGATGATGTGTGGATCGCCCAAGATGATGTGACCAAAAAAAATGAAAAAGAAGAATGGAGGGGAATGATTAGGGGACCCAAAAATCACAAAAAAATCAAAATAAAATCAAAGAAAAAGGAAAAAAGAAATAATAAAAATGAAGAAACAACACCAAAAATATTTTTTTTTAATTGATACGCTCCAATAAATCAAAATTTTTCCTTAATTTTTAATTCAAATGCTAATAAGAAGAAATTCGACAACGCTGAAATCCAAAAAACATAGAAAATCAATTTTCTTAACTCCTACCTCGGACACCTTACAGGTTCAAATTCCTTTCAAACAAAAGTCTAATTCAGAAGAAAAGAAATTAGAATTGAAAAGAAATCCTTTCAAGCATCGTTCCAAAAAAATATCTGATAAAATAGTATTACAAAGTAAGGAATCAGAAATCATGATTTCAATCTCAAGCTTTTGAAAGAATTAAGTGGCGCATGGACTTTTCTAAGATGTTTAAAGATCAAAAAGGGAAGAGAGCTTATTTCTTGGTGGGCTCAATATGTGCCTCTTTTTCAATTTGTTTGGCACACTTTGCGCATCTTTTAATGTTTGATACACTTTGTGTATCTTTTCATTTTTTTTTTGGCATCATTATGCATCTTTTCATTTTTGGGCCCATTTTATGCCGCTTTTATTTCTTTTGCAAGCTTGCTTCCTTTCATAATCTCTAAATAATTTTAGTTGTGAAATTATATTTTAGACATAAGAGAAGAAAAAACTCACTCTCTACCATAAGGAGGAGTAATTCACAGAATAAAATCATACTCCATAGGATAAGTGCAATCACCTGATTAAGAAAAACATAACAAAGATTCAATGCTTTGAAAATACTATTCATATGAGATAGATTACTGTAGGACGATAAAATCGATCTCTGTTTCAAAAAGTAACTTTTTAATTTTGAAAATAGTTTTTAACCAAAATGTATAATATACCATTAAAGGAGTCAGAGCAAGAGAAATAATCATCAATATTTCTTCCCTTTAACTATTTCAGAGGAGTCAATCACTACTTACAAGCATTCAAATAAAAATATGGTAAAAACTCTAAGTCATAAATCCAATTTATCAGCAATTGTGAGCAGTGATCTGATTTTCAAAAAATAAGCATTAAATCAAAAACCAAGAGAAAAGCATGTAAAAAGAAAGAACCAAATCCGATAAGCAAATCAATCAAACAAAAATTAGTAGGAAAATAAATGATCTAAAAAGAAACAGACAATCAAATCAAATAAAAACTAAAAGAAAAATGAAAAATAAAAAATTCAAAAATTAACGATCATCAGATTCATGCATTTATGTCAATCACACCCAATTTGGTCTTTAAAATGCTAAATGTGTCAAAGTATAGTGGTTTAGTAAAGATGTCAACTAGTTGGTTTTCAGTTTCTACATCGTGTAGCTTAATGTCCCCTTTTGTATCATGGTCCCTAATGA
Source organism: Dendrobium chrysotoxum (assembly GCA_019925795.1). Lineage (NCBI taxonomy): Eukaryota > Viridiplantae > Streptophyta > Magnoliopsida > Asparagales > Orchidaceae > Dendrobium > Dendrobium chrysotoxum. Next base: position 32,286,015 of record CM034306.1, on the reverse strand, counting down.
AGTGATGCTTTATGTCAATATGTTTGGTTCTTGAATATTAGTTAGGATTCTTAGAGATGCAGATGGCACTAGTGTTATCACATAGAATTGAAACTATGTCAACAGGTAATCCTAAATCCAGAACTTGTTGCTTCAACCAAAGGACTTGGGCCACAACTTTTTAAGGCAATGTACACAGCTTCAGTAGTGGAAAGTGCAACAGAGTTTTATTTTCTACTAGACTAGTAGACTAAAAATTGACCTATGAATTGGCAAGTTCTAGAAGTGCTCTTTCTATCCACCCTACACCCTGTAAAATCAGAATCATAATATCTAATAATCTCAAAAGAAGTGTTGTGCCTAGGATACCAGATTCCTAAGTTTGGGGTCCATAAGAGATATCTAAGGATTCTCTTAACTGCAGTCAGGTGAGATTCTTTAAGATCAGCTTGAAATCTAGCACAGAGACAAACACTAAATATTATATTAGGTCAGCTAGCAGTCAAGTAAAGCAGTGATCCAATTATTCCTCTGAACTTCTTTTGATCAATAGATTTTCCATCTAAGTCCTCATCTAACTGGACAATGGAGCTCATGGGAGTGTTTATTGTCTTGGCTTTATCCATTTCATATTTCTTTAAGATGTCCTTAATATATTTTGATTGATTGATAAAAGTTCCATCATCTATTTGTCTTATGCTAAATCCCAAAAAGTAGGACAATTCTCCCATCATACTCATCTCAAACTCCTTGCTCATTATTTTAGAAAAATCATCACATAACTTTTGATCAGAAGATCCAAAAAGTATATCATTAGCGTAGATCTAGACAATGAGTAAATCCTCTTCTACTTTCCTCAGAAAAAGGGTGGCGTCTATGTTCCCCTTAACACTCTCTTTCTAGTAGGAATGTGCTAAGCCTCTCATACTAAGCTCTAGGTGCCTGTTTCAATCCATATAAGGCCTTTTTTAATTTGTAAACATGATTTGGATATTGGGAATTCTTAAAATCTGGGGGTTACTCTACAAAGACATCTTCTTTTATTACCTTATTTAAAAAGGCACTCTTGACATCCATTTGAAATAGCTTCAATCCCTTATAACAAGTAAAGGCAAGTAGCACTCTAATGGTTTCCAATCTATATACAGGGGCAAAGGTCTCCTCAAAATCAATCCCTTTTATTTGGTTATATCCCTTAGCCACCAATCTTGCCTTATTCCTAACCATCACCCCAGAATCATTCATTTTATTCTTAAAGACCCACTTGGTTCCTACTACACTTTGATCCTTTGGTCTTTCTACCAACTCCCAAACATCATTTCCCACAAATTGGTTAAGTTCTTCTTACATAGCTAAGATCCAAAATTTGCCAGAAAGGGCTTGATTGATGTTGGTGGGTTTAGTCATTGAGATAAAGGCAGAATGGTTTACTTCCTTCCTAAGTCCATGCCTAGTTCTAACACCTTCAGAAGGGTCTCCTAAGATCAGTTCTTTAGGATAACTCAAAGAATATCTCCAATCTCTATGCAAAGTATTTTGAGGTTCTTCCCTTTCTCTAGATTTACATTTTCTACTTCTTAGGTAATCTCTCCTATTTTCTCTTCTTCCTTAGTTCTAGACTCCTTAGGATTAGATTCATCAAACACTATATGAGTAGTCTCCTCCACCACCAATGTCCTCTTGTTAAACCCTCTAAAGGTTTTCCCAACACTTGAATATCCTAAGAATACTCCTTCATCAGATTTTGGGTCAAATTTTCTTAAGGATGATTTCCCATTGTTAAGAATGAAAACCTTACAGCCAAAGATATAGAGGTGGGATAGGTTTGGAGTTCTACACTTAATGATATCATAGGGTATCTTATTCAGTTTGGTTCTAACATTCACCCTATTTCGCACATAATAGGATGTATTCAATGCTTTTGCCAAAAAGTATTTTGGAAGTGAATACTCAGCAAGCATGGCTCTAGCAGCTTCCACTAAGGTCCAGTTCTTTCGTTTAGCTACCCCGTTCTGCTGAGGGGTCCTATGAACTAAAAAGTTGTGGCTAATCCCTTGCTCCTTACAAAATTTTCAAATCTTATATTTTTAAACTCTCCATCATGATCACTATGAATAGCCAAGATCTCATAACCTAACTACTTTTAAATCCATAAGGGGAAGGTTTTAAATTTATCAAATGACTCAATTTTGTGTGACAGAAATCTAATCCAAGTGAACCTCAAGTAATCATCAATAATCATAAATTCATATGCTTTTCCCCCTAAGCTGGTAGTGCTAATGGGTCCAAAGAGATCTATGTGAAGGACTTCTAAAGGTCTGGAGGTGCTGATGTCCTTAATGGAGTGGAAAGAGGATTGGACTTGCTTCCCTAGTTGACGGGCATCATACAGGTGGTCCTTAGTGAACTTAAGCTTGGGACTCCTCTAACTATGTCCTTTTGGGTGACTCTTCTAGGGATTTTCATACTGGCATGACATATCCTCTTATGCCATAGCCAAGAATCATCAGCAATAGTTTTTAAGCAAAATGAAACAGCACATTCAATGTTATTTAAATCAAGCATGTAAATCTTGTTAATCCTCTTACCCTGCAAAATAATGTTATTATTCAAGCTAATAATACAAATGTTTGCCAGGAACTTGATGCTTAACCCTTTGTCACAAAGTTGACTGATGCTGAGCAAATTGTGTTTCAGTCCATCTACAAGCAAAACATTTTCAATCAAAAGGTTCTTAGAGTTTCCGATTATACCTGTGCCCACCACTTTCTTGGTGGTGTTATCTCCAAGAGTGACCTTGCCTCCAGTCCTGGCCTCCATCTAAATGAATTGGTTTGCATCTCCAGTCATATGTCTTGAGCATCCGCTGTCCAAGTACCACATGCTCTCACGAGGTCTTGTATGAGAGCTCCCCTACAAAATAATCAAACATCATATTTAGGAACCCATACAAGTTTTGGTTCCTTCTTATGGAAACAAGAATGCAATGCCTGTATGTTATACTGTGAATCATGCAATTTGGGCCTCCACACCCAATGTGTACTACGGTGAACAATGTAGGTGTGGGAGATTTGTCCTAACATGCCACAAGAAAAACATTTAACACTATGAAAAGGGGTAACTAATCTACGTGGGAGATAGTGTCACTTCCTAGGTTTGGATGATACATGCTTTGATGATTTTGAATGAGATTCTTCAAGTGGTAGAGGTTTATAAAATTATGCAAATGTAGAAGGTTCTCCTTTATTCTCAAATGTACTAATTTTTATACTTAGAAATTCATTTTCTTTTTTAAGGCTTATAATTTCAAATTTTAATGCATGCTCACTACTATCTAAATCACATGCCATGGTGTCTAGTTCTTTACTCGACTCATCAAATTAATTAAGTAATGACATGTGATTGCTATTAAGTGTAGAATGATCTTTAAGTAAACTTCATACTCTTTTTGTAAGCTTAAGAATTTCAATTTCAGACTAGCATGCATTTTCTTAAGCTTCATATATGATGAATGGATTTTCTCAGAAACATCAAGCAATTGCCCGTAGGTCAGTTCACATACCTCTTCTTGATCAGACTAACCAAGATGTTCATCCGTCATCAGACACAAGTTTGTAGTTTCCTCTTCAGCTTTAGTCTCAGAGGAGTCGAATGCAGAATCCACCAGAAAGCCTTTTGAATCCGCTTCTTTCCTTCCTGAACTTGGGTTTCTCCTCACCCTTTTCCTTGCTTGGGTGAGCCTTAAGTATAGGATAATCAGCTTTTATATGTTATGGCTTCGTGCATTCAAAACAAACTATATTAGAAGAAACTTTAGAATTTTTACTAGGCTTACCTTTATTCCATTTCTAATAGTTTGTGTGTTTCTTCCTTAGAAAGCTCTTGAATTGTCTTGTGATTAAGGCAACATCATCACTTTCAGACCCGAAAGAATCAGTCTCCATATCATTGGCCTTCAGCGCCACAATTTTCTTTCTTCTTCTCTACTGCATCAAGCTGCCTTTAGTTCACCCCTTGCTCATAAGCAATTAGTGATCCAAGTTGTTAATAGAATAATTATTCAAATCCTTGGATTCAGTGATAGTAGTTATCTTGGCATCATAAGAAGAGGAGAAACATCTCAAGATTTTATTAACTTTTTCATAATTGGTGAGTTCTCTTCCTAAGGCATGCAGGGAGGTGATAAACTATGTAAACCTAGTATACATTTCAGATATAGACTCACTAGGTTTCATGCAAAAGAGTTTGTAGTCGTGAAACAATATATTTAGCCTAGATTGCTTAACTTTAGATGTGCCTTCATAAGTGATGCATAATTTATCACAGATTTCTTTACCTGTGATGCAAGTTGAGACACGCATGTAATTCTCAAATTTTAAAGCACAGAAAAAATAGTTCAAGCATTTTGCATTCAGTTATGCTAAGTCACGATCATCAAATGTCCATTCAATAAAAAGAAGTTCAATTTTAACGTCATCAATAATTCTAAATGGTGTAGAGTATCCATCTTTAACAAGCATCCACATGTGATAATCTATAGATTATGAAAAGGTGAACATGAGAGTTTTCCAGAAATTAAAAGGTATGTTATCAAACAAGGGTGGTCTAGAAATGGAATATCCTTCAGCGGCATTTCTATTTCCAAAGTCAGCCATGGATCAAATTCAAAAGTTTTTCAAAACTTGATTTTATGAATCCCGCTCTGATACCACTTGAAAGTTTGTTAGGGATGTTAAGCCCTTATGAACTAGCCCAAGGCTAACCAAGAGGGGGGATGAATTAGTAGTTTTAAAAATTCATGAGCAAAATTGATTTTGAAAATCTTTTTGAATATTTTAAAATAAATGTAATAGCACAGATCATACACAGATTTCACCCAAGCAGTTAATTATAATAAAATAAAGTGCAGAAAATAATTAGAAAGAATACACCAGATTTTATAATGGTTTGGCCAAATTGACCTACGTCCACTCCCCGAAGCCTCCTCTCCAGGTATTGCACTAAAACAAAGTGACTCTCCTTCAGCTCCCACAACAAGGCGGAGAAGCATTTACAAAACTCCTTTTTACCAACCTGATGAGGTAGAGAACCCAGACTCCTTTTACTTCCTCCTGAAGTAGGAAGAGAACCTTATCTCCTTTTTCTTCCCCTTGAAGCAGGCAGAGAACCTTGATCTTCTTACAGACGATCATTCAACAGAGACACCAAAAGGACAAGAGAAGACGACTCAGATCCTTTCTTGGAGCAACCTTTATGAACACCTCACAAACTCTCCCTCACAAGATCCTCTCTCTCTCCTTCTCAAGGATTTCACAGGAAAGGATAGTGGCAAAAGCTTTTTACAGTAGCAAGAAAAAGATCTTAAATAAAAGGGCTCAAAAATCACCCTAAATTTTAACTTATCATCAAAGAACATCCAGGATGATCCTTAGATTGTCCTATACAATCAGTGTAAATTAGACCCTTTTATCCTGGACGATCTGGTTCTTCTGGACGATTAGAAGACATGATTTGTTCTGATCGTTCGGTACGATTTTGTGATCATCCTGGATAATTAGTTAAAAATGGGAATATCATCCAGAAGATTGTTCGGGTCATCCAGGAAAACTATGCTGGATGATTTAAAATGATTTGATTTTTCAGGATGATATTGATATCATCCAATACGATTAGTTCAAAATCGGGAATATCGTCAAGAGGATTATTCAGGTCATCCAGGAAAACCATGCTGAAAAATTTCAAAATGACTTGCTCGTCCAGGACGATATTGATATCATCCTATACGATTAGTTCAAAATTAGGAATATCATTCAGAGGATTATTCGGGTCATCCAGGTGGAATACACTAGATAGTCAGGATTTCTAATGGATCGTCCAGGATGATATTACGATCATCCAGGATAATATGATCGAATCAATCAAACCTTATTTTTTTTCTTGATCATCTAACTAATTTAGGCATGATTGTGACGAATCATCAAGGATGATACATGTATCATCCTAGACAATCTGATCAAAAAGCTAAATTTAAAAAATTGCTTAACTTAGTCTGGTGGCTGAGAATTTTTGATTGAAGCATATCATCCTCTACGATGGGTGTATCATCCAGGATGATCTACTTAATCAGACCGACTTAACATGGTCACCCTAATTAGAGTTCTAATCAATGGATCATCCAGAATGATATGAATATTGTCCAGGATGATTTGAATAAAATATGAATAAAAACTCTAACTCACTAAAACTCTCCCCCTGAGTGTGTGTGTGCAAGGTTACTTAGCTTGGGGATCCATTACATTACACTTGACTCAAGAAAGATAAAAAAATACATTAAACCTAAAACACAAACAAACTGACTCGATCTTCAGCTGGCTTGAATTACAATTGATCTTGTGAAGCTGAAAGGTTAGGCATTCAAATAGAAACAAAAATATTTGCTATTATCAAAATCATAATTCTTGAATCCAGATTTGCAACACTATAAGTATACTGAACCTAGAGAAAAAGAAGAAGAAGAAGAAGGTGACATCACTACTATAATTGAGAACATAAGCTTTTAGAATAGAGAAGAGACCTAGGAATCTTTACTTAGAGAGTTGAGATATGCTTCTATTCATCCTAGGTAGTTAATCATAAGATACACATCCCAATGAGTTAGTGCTAAAAATAGACTTAGGAATGAAGTTAACCACACTACCTTCATTTTAGATGTAGATCCTAATAATGTAGACTAAGTCTTGAAAGATGAATATTAGATTATAACAATGTAGGAAGAGTTGTATCAATTTATAAGAAATGATGTATGGGAGTTAGTGATTAGACCAACTAATTAGAGTGTTATAGGAACAAAATGGATATTCAAGATCAAATTAATAACTTTGGATTAATTAAAAGGAATCGGCTAGGTTAGTTTAAAAAGGAAATAATCAGTAGAGAGGATAGACTTTGAAGAAACTTTTACACCAACATCTAGATTAAAGGCCATCTAGGTAATATTAGCATTTACTTTCTTTAAAGGATTTAAATTGTATAGATGCTTATTAAGAGTGCATTTTTAAATGGTATTACAAAAGAAGATGTGTATATAGAGAAGCCCCCTAAATTTTATAGCCCGTCACTTTCAAATCATGTATATAAACTCAAAAAGGCACTATAAAGATTGAAATAGGTACCTAGAGTGGTATGATAGGTTCAGTATATTTCTCTCATAAAAATTATTTATTAAGGGTATGGTAGATGCCACACTTTTTATTAAGAGAATTGGAAGTGATAATTTAATTTTTTAGATCTATATGATGATATTCTCTTTGGATCCACCGATGATAATTTATGTAAAGAATGTTCATCCACGATGAGCAGCTAATTTGAAATGAGTATGATGGGTGATTTAATATGGAAGGATGTAAAATTATGCACACACACATGAGCCCGACCACTCAATTAAATAGGGAATTAGATGGAAAAGTTATTGATCAAATGAAATATTAAGGAATAATAGGCTTATTATTATATTTGACTATAAATAGGACTAAAATTATGTTTAGTATTTATTTATATGGAAGTTTTTAGGCTAACCCTAAGGAATCTCATATAATCTTAGTTAAGAGAATCCTAATAAATCTATTGTGTACTCCAAATTTAAGTATCTAGTATACTAGAAATACTCTAGTACATATATTACCTATATACTCATATTCAAATTTCATAGGATGTAATATAGATAAAAAGAGCACTTCAAGAATCTGCCAGTTCATAGGATAATCCTTGATCACTTGGCAAAGTAGGAAACATAACTTAGTAGGCTTATCTACTATAGAAGTAGGGTATATTGCCATAGGAAGTTATGTTGCCCAAGAAATATGGCTAAAGTAACAAATTCTTAATTTTGGACTAAAGGTCAATACGATACACATATTATGTTACAATACAAGTGTGATATGCATCACTAGAAATTTTATACAGCACTCACGTGCCATACACATAGAAATAAGGAAACATTTTATTAGGTACCATGTAACTAAAGGAGATGTGGATGTTCAATTCATTAACACTATAAATCAACTAGCTGACATGTTTATCAAACCCATATATTTTGAGAGATTCAATACACTTATGACAAGATTAGAAATCATAAATTTAAGTGCTTAGTAGTTTGAGGGATATAGATTGGTGCAAAATATTTTTTTAAAATTAACTTTGTATATATGTGTTTTCTATTTCATTTATTATTGTTGTTGTTTTCATGTGCATGTATTGTATGGTATTAGGAATCTGTGCATTATTTATATTAATGTGGTTGATATCTATTTCTTACATGTAACTTATGGCCCCAATCATTAAAAAATTAGAAAATTTTTTTCACATCGTATTATACGAATCATTTTATATTGTATGATACAAGTAAACATGCATGATTCCCAAAGTCAAATTATAAATATAACAAAATAGGATATATCTTTATTGTTGATCATACTATATGAACCCCTTTGAATAGTATGAACCTCTACACTCCCAGTACTACCCTCTCTTCAGTCTTCAGATGGTAAAAAAGAGAAGATAGATGATCCCTAGCTCCCAACCCCAAAGAAAGAGTAAATTGATAAGTGAACATAATGAAGAAGCCTAAAGTCATTATTAGGAGTCTTCTATTACTAACTAGAAGGTCTTGGGTTAAGAAAAACTAGGCTTTTATATACTTGAATTATTTCTTCCAATGCTCACCAATTTGTTATTTCCCTTGCCTTTCCCGATAACACCATGCTTCTTTTGGAATTCTTTGAAAACCTCTGCATCACTAGTGATAGGTTATATATGCAATCCATGGTATGTTATTGTCAAGTAACCAATACAGACAAAGACCTGCATGATCACCTACATTTTTCAATATTAACACTAAATCCCACAACATCTTTGTAGACTTGCACTACAAATGGTCTACTATAAATATGACTCTTAGAAACTCACCCTTGCCCTAGCACCGACCTCTAGTCAACATGATGGTTTTAAATTCAAGTGTTATACAATACATACTTTGACAAACTATTATTCCCAAAGCCAGTTATAAAATCAATATCATCCCTTTTCTAACTATTATTACCTTTTTTTTACAAGAATTGAATTTAATGTTGCCAATATAACTATCTAGTACATAGAAAATCTTACTACAATTAAGAGTCTTAGAGCCTATTACAATAAAAACCTTGCACTAGGATATATGATTACCTATGTATTAGAGTGCAAATATAATCTTTATTCTGCACAACCTAATCACAGTTATTCCAACTTCTCTAACAACTCATTCAATTAAATCTATAGCAAGAGGCATAGGTAACTATATTTAGGGGAAGAGAAGGAAGAGGAAGAAGAAAGGGGAGCCCAACCAGGCTTGCACCTCCTCCACTAGCATATTAATACACATATCTATTGGATGCTTGGATAGACCACTTTACTTACCTTGAGCTTAAAGTAGTTCATTACATGAAAAATAGATAATTTTATCACCCAATGCAGAAGCAAATTAACTTCACAATAATAAAAAGATTAAAGTTTCCCACCACACAGTTAATCACAGGAAAAAAAGTGCAAAAAATAATAAGAATATAAACTCTAAAATTTAAAGCGGTTTGATCTAACCTGACCTACATCCACTCCCCAGAACCCTCCATTCTAGGTATTGTACTAAAACTAGAGTCTCTCTTTTTCCCCCATAGCAAGGCGGAGAAGCCCTTACAAAATCTCTTCCACCAACCTAGTATGGTAGAGGACCATACTCTTTTTCACCCTCCTAGTAAAGGTAGAGAATCTAGAATCCTTTTTCTCCCTCCTGGAGATGGCAAAGAACCAAGGATCTATTTTCTCTTTCCTGGGAATGGCAGCGAACCAAGAATTCTTTTTCTACCTCCTGGAGATGGCAAAGAACCACAACCTAGTGCTATAGAATGTCTCCCATGAGCTACCAAATGATTAAGGCAAAAGCTTAAAGAAGACAGGCAAGAACCTTACTTGGAGTAACCATATGAATCACTCACAACTCTCCCCCACAAAAAGATTTCCCTCTCTTCTCTCCCAAAGCTCTCTTAAGCTCCTTCTCTATGCTCTCTCTGAAGACACTTAGCAACAAAAGTCTTAGCAATAAGCCTATGTGAGAGTTCAAATAGAGAGCCTCTTAAAAAGTCCTAATTTTAATTCTAGTGACACTGATCATCCAGTATGATCCAATATTATCCTGTATAAAAAGTTCAAAGTACTCCTATTAGTACTGTATAAACAAATAGACCCTGTATGATCAGTTCAAAGAGATAAACTAATCATCCAGGATGATTAAGAACTTCATCCAATATGATTAGTTAAAATACTTGGATAATCGTTTAGATGATAGGAAACGATTAATTATCATCCCATGCAAGAATCGGGTTGTATAGTATGATCAGTAAAATCATCCTATATGATTCGATCGAACAAACTAACCATAATTAATCCCCTAATCATATGATCAATTTAGGCATGATTGTTATATATCATACGTTACGATTAGAGCAAGATTTGAATTTTAAAATATTGCCTAAATTGTGATTGGCGGTTGAATATCATGATTATAATTGATCATCATGTATGATAAAGATCATTTTGTATGATTAGTTTAATCAATCTTAATTAACAAAGTGCCCAAACTAATGATTTTTCTAGTAACTGATCGTACAATGTGATGTAAATTGTACAGTACAATTAGTTCAGAAAAATCAATTTCTTCCTAACTCACCCCCTTGAGTGAATGTGTGCAATGTTACTTAGCTTTAGGATCCACCAAAATACATGCTTGACTCAAGAAAGATAAAAAGTATATAAAAACTGAAAATATAAATTTTGATCCTAGTCTACCCAATCAGGAGCTGTTCGAAGTTGCAAGTGAACAGTGAACCTGAAATGTTAGTGAGTAGAGCAAAAAAGATATACAATAAACTCAATTATCAAGAGATAGCATCATAAGAAAATAATAATGTTTGTTATCATCAAAAACATAGTACTTGGGTCCTTAATTATTAAGTCTAAAAGAGTAAAATGAAAGAAAATCCATCAGCACTATGAAGATCAAGAAATAAAGTGTGTTGTGTTAATTTGTTATTCTAATTTTTCTTTTTCTTGAGTCATGTGAATGTTTAGGCGTAAAGTAGGTTAAACAACTATACAGACATAAGGGATGTTATAATATTAAAAAGAGTTAATTAAAGTATTTCATTTTGTAATAATTTTATATTATATAATTTACTTTGTTCTATACGATCTAAGTGGAAATTTAGTAAACTCTAAAAAATAAGTGGGATTAAAATTGAAATTAAAAATTTGCATAACTCATTATTGTGGACAAATTCACATCCAAAATGTAAAATGTCACACAAGATTTACTTTAAATTTATATTTTGGGTTTCTTTAATCAAATCTGCATAGATTGATATTATATCATCCCTAAGGATAGACTAATGTTTCACTATCAATTTGAGAAAACAAACTTTTCATTCATGATTAAAAACTGCATACAACATATTCAATTAGCCCCAAAGGATAAAAGAAATATTCACCTATCATTTCAATTATGAAATTAATCCAATATTTAAAACTTAGGTCTACATTTCACAAATCTTTCCCCTACCTTAGAAAGAAAAAAAGATAGGGTTTATTTTATTCTAGGTTGTAGGCTCCCTATAAGGATAAGCCACTATAGTAATTACATCTCTCAAGAGAACACTCTCGATTAATGTGAAGACTAAAGATTTTTAAGGATATATGGATCTAAAGAAATATTTATGCTAACAAGACTTATTGTATAAGATTTAGATTATAAATTCTCTAGTTGTCCTAAAAATTTAGATTTGGACTTTTTGGATTTTAAAAGAATTGAATATAAATGTGCAAAGGCTGAAGAAGTGTTTACAATCTAGACTTATGCATGCTTGGAGTGAGTTTTCAGCTAATAATCCTAATGCACAATCAATCGCCTTAGATGTAATGCATAATAAGCTAAGCTCTATCCTAAGAGATCAAAGGATGATTTAAACTATAAAATTTATGACTCAAGATGAATAATTCTAACTTTAAGTTCAAATGGCACTAGTGAGAAGACTCACTAAAAACTTTAAATTTTATCTTATTTAATTTAGCTAACTCAATTTCTAGCCATTAAAATTTCTTCGAAATTTGGCAGCATAACAGCCCTATACCAAAAAAAAAGTGTAGCATCCTCTAAGCATAATGAGGACCCCACTACCTTGCCGACATTGGGCATAAGTGTTTTGGCTTAACATACATTGCAAAAATAAAATGCATGCATATATGCATGTAAAGGTAAAGGGGTTGGTATATATGGAACCTAGTACCATATCATCCTAGAACTAGTATACATGTTTCTATAAAGTTCAGAACATATACGTCGAAAAACCTTAAAAAATTCTACCCATAAATATAAACTACCACCCAAATGAATGTAATGCATGATGCAATGTAATCAATGAAATATTGAATATAAAAATTAATTTGATTATTCATTGATTTGATAATTTACAACAGACTCAAACTCTACTGAAAAGAAAGGTGGTCAGGCTCCACCACAATAAACTTATGTTTTTAATCCTTCAATATATATATATATATATATATATATATATATATATATATATATATATATATATATATATATATATATATATATATATATATATATATATATATATATTCAAATATACTTACTTATGATCTTCAAGCACTATGTCTTATATGGAATCCCAAAAGAGAGTATCCTCCTATGGAAAGGATATCATCTTTTGGATCCCCATTTGTATATTTATAAGCATGTATATTTAAATCTTTTAGAACTCAAGATGTTGTAAAACTTAATCTATATACATTTTACTTTTTCAATGACTTGTATATGTGTGCATCATTCCTAGGAATACTCTACTTTGACTCTTGTAGAAATTTAAAGGTAATATAAAAGTATATAAAAGTGCAAAAAAGTTGTGTAATAACTTAATACTTCTAATGCAATCCTTAAAGAGCCTACGTACACCAACAAAAATTTAAAATGTATAATATTTAGATTGTTGAAAATAAATAAACATACACAATGTGCTCTCTAAGTGAAGCACCTGGCAAGCAAATCAACCCACCAGCCTAGCCTAGGCTTGAGTTGGTTATTCTAGCAAACCATCTAAATGTGTATAGAAAAGCTATGTGGCTTGGATAGAATTAGGCTTAATTGGTTTAAAGTTGTTTAGAAATGAGTTTGTTTGTTCAAGGACTTTTAAAGGATAGTTTGATTTTAAGTTTTAATGATTTAGAGGCTTTAAATTTCTTTTAAGGATGTTTTGATTGTTAAAGTTATTTAGCTTTAGTACTGTTCAACAACTCTTAAGTGCCAGAAGCTGTTGATTAGTATGACCTAGACTCAAAAAATATTTAATGATACTAACCCTCTAAGATTAGGTTAGATTGATAGCATGCAATCTTTCATTTTAATTATATGTTTTGGTCTCTAAAACTTCTCAATCTAATATACATTTTCCCTCCTTAAAGGAATCAAGCACTAGGATATAGAAAACATGTAATGTCTATATATTTTATTAATGATTTTTAATTGAATTTAATTTATTATTTATTGATTTATTTAAGTTTATATTTTAGTGTTTACATTATGTCAAATTCGATCAGGACATTGTCATAACGGGCAGGAGAACTAAGGCCCCCTTAGGACATGTAACCCCATAGCCCAAGGTTATCTAGCCTAAAAACTTCAATGATAGGAATGTCGGATGTTTATTTAATATTTTTTATTGATTCAATTTCATTGAATTGATGATTTATTAAAGTTTTACTAATTTATTGATTTTTCATATTTTAATGAATATTTTATGCATTAAACATAAGGCCCATTTCTTAACTTTTTTATTTATATTGATTTTTGGATTTTTATATTTTTTTATAAATACTAGACTCAGAGATGAGTTTAATTCCTTTGAGTTTATTCAAATTGGATTTTTCTAAAATTAGTTATAGATTTTACAAGTTTAGTTTATTTTTTATTAAGTTTGACCCAAATGTTGACTTATTGATTTATAATAAATTTTGATCTTTTTATATTTTTATAAATATTAGACCCAGAGATGAGTCCAATATCTTTGAGTTTGCGTAATTTGCCTTATTTTGTAATACGTTATGAATTTTAAAAGTTTAGTATATTTTATGTAATAAGTTTGACTAAAATAGTAACTTTTTTTATTTATAGTGAATTTTAAGGTTTTTATATTTTTCATAAATATAAGACCCAGAGATGAGTCCAATGCCTTTAAGTTTTCTCTATTTAGAAATTTCTATAATTATTTATGAATTGTTGAAATTTAATGTACTTTTGTATTTATTTAATTGATTAATTAAAGGCATTTTCTTATTTTTGTACCAAATCAACTCCAAACCACTTGAAATCTTTCCCAAATGTCATAAATGACTTCTAGGGATGATTTTAAGTGTTCGAAATTATTTTGGTAATTTTTATATATTTTTAATTTTGCATTTTAATTAGATATTAAATTTTATTGATTTTTTAAATTAAATTCTATTTTGAATGACTTTTAAGAAGGTTTTAATTTTCATCTTTTAAGCTTTTAGTTTTGAGTATTTTGAAATATTACATGTAATTTTTGGTGTTAAAATGGATTTATTATGAATTTTCAAAGATCCTAAGTGAATTATGTACATGAATCTTGGGTTCACTAAATGACAGACTAAATGACCTCCAAATATAGTGAAATTTAAAACATGGATAAATAAATGCATGTGATTCAAACCCACTGAATTTGTGATCATCAAAGCCTCCCTAGGTTGAAAAATTAACCACCAAATCTAAATATAACTATAGCTTTAGTGATTTATTTTAGGATCTAGACTAACTGAATTTGGGTGAAATTAGTGGCAAACTAACCCTGACATACATATGAACTCACCATAGAAGAAAGAAAATATAATTCTTAGTGCAAGGATATTTAAAAATTTTCAAAGTTATGGGTCCAAAATAGACATATAAACTTAAAAATTCAATTCATAAAAAAATTGATCAAATAAAGATCTAAGAAAATTAGGGTAGGTCAAGGATGCACCCTAATATACACCATCCAAATTTAAGTTCAATTTGACCATTGGATCTTTAGAAATTCAAGAAAATTAGAAATGAAACATCTCTAATTTTCTTATAATCCACTAGTCAAAAATTGTTGAAACTATTTTTATAACATAGTAGATGTCAAAAGCTATCCAACAAGCCCAAGAATACCTAATTTAGATTAAAAATGAATTTTTTAGATTATTTGAATTTATAAGTATTTAAAATGAATTTTTAATTTATTTTAATGTTTAAAACATTCGCAACAATCATTGTTGTCATTTCCTGGTGCTGATGTAAGTCGGGACACATGTCGGACAGTGCTGCAGTGACTTAACCATGTCGGACTATCGATCCGATCATCCAATCCTACCATCTAATCTAGCCATGGGAGGACCCAACAACATGAAATGAGCCATGTTGCCCATAAATGGTTTCAACATATGACCATTCGAATCCCTCTGCCATCATGCACGATCCATGGATCTGGATTGTCTGATCGGCTGATTGGATGACTTAGATTGATTCCATCAAATTAGTTCAAAAATAAACTGAAACTTTAAATGCTTATAACTTTCAATCCAACTGTTCAAATTTGATAAATTTTGAAACATAGAATCTAGGTACCCTAAGCTTTCAATTCCTAGAGCTTGGAGGCTCCATGCATTAAGATTTAGGAGAAATTTAAAATTGAATTTTAAACTTTAAATGAAGATTTCTCACTAACCTACGGATCGATTTTAATGATCTTGATCTTGTTGGAAAGCCTGAGAGATCCTCTTCAATTTTTTAAAAAACTCTAAGGGCTGGCTCTACTAAATCAAAGCAAGATTTGAATTCGCCTCTCTCTCTTTCTCTCTTTCTCTCTCTTACTAGTTTGAGGTTTTCTTGAACTAGAGGGGACTGGAAAGGTTATGGGAGAGCTTTAGAGGTTCCTAGGAAGCTAGAGAGTCAGATTGATCAACGTCAAACCCTTGGGAAGTGGGAGAATTTATAAGAGGGAGAAATTTGAATAAAGGGTTGAGATCTTACTGAAAGTTTGAGAAGGTTGTTAAACCTCACAGAACTAGCCCGAGGCTCACCGAGCGGGGGTGAATTGGCAATTTAAAAAATCCTAAGCAGGAATTTTATTATTTTTTATATATTTTTTAAAACTTTGAAATAAACAGTTTAATCACCTGATGTGGAATCTAACAATTTAACAATAATTAAAATATTGATAATTAAATTTTAATTAACACAACAGACCATTACTCTCAATTTTTTTACCAAGAAGTTATCACCAAAATTAAGGGTGAAAAGTAAAGTGTTGAAAATGAAAAGCACATCAAAAATTTTACAGTGTTTCGATCAATCTTGACCTAGGTCTCTCCCCAGAGTCCTCTGCTCTGAGAATTACACTAACAAAAAGTGACTATCCTTTTGCTCCCATAGCAAGGTGGAGAAGCCTTTACAGACTCACTTTCATCAAACCTGATGATGACTGAGAACCTTGAATCATTTTTATCTCTACTAGAGAAGGTAGAGAACCCCGAATCCTTTTTCTCCCTCCTGGAGATGGCAGAAAACTGGAATACTTTCACAGACAGAGAACCCCAAATCCTTTTTCTCCCTCCTGGAGAAGACAGAGTAACTTGAGAACTTAACTTAGAAGACTCTCCCCCAAGAGATCCTTTAAAAACTCACCAAGGCCATAGGAGGAGCGAGGGTGTAGCTAACCCGGAGAAACTGTGTGATCCCATCACACGCCTTCTCCCTCATGCTCTATCTCACCTTCTTCTTTCTCTCAAACCTTGGATTTCTTTCAAAAGCTTCTCTCTCAGAGTACCTTCAGTAATCACATAATCCTCTCTTTTTTTAAGAGATTCTCAAAATATTTCTTAAGTATTGGGCTTCAAAAAATCCTAAAAATTCAAGTTGGTTGTCACTATTCATATAGTATGATTGGAATTCGTACATTACGATCAGTAATAAAATATGACCCATCCAGTATGATGTAAATAGTTATTCAGACGAACTGTTCAACTTTTCTAACACATCGTACAGTATGATCCAAACATCATCCAGTACGATCTATTTGCTTTCTCTCTATTTATACAGGATGATTCCTAGGCCAATTAAAAATCATCTCTATTAATCATCCCATACTACTATCATCGTACAGTACGGTAAGTTGATTTCAAGTAGGTTATCCAGTATGATTTGAATATTGTATAGTACGATTAGATCAAAAATCATGATTTCGTTTGGTATGATCATTGGAATGACCAAATTTCATCTCTACCAATTGTATGTATAATTAATATCATACAGTACGATCTACTATCATTAATTAAATCATGATTTGATTGACTAGTTATGGGGTGTTAATTTAAGTAAGATTTCAATTTTTTGTACAATACGAATCATATCATACAGTATAATTAGTTCAAAAATTAAATTTTAAATATCTTACTTAATTTATCTGGCAGCTAGGGTCTTTATATCGTAATGAATCATACAGTATGATCCAGATTATACAGTATGATTAGTTCACAAAAACTAATTATTCAATTAATCGTTAAGCCCATTCTTTCTACAACTAATTATACAGAATGATTGTAAGTCGAATAGCATGATTAGTATTAAAATATTTTAACTTTAAAATCTTTCTCACTCCCCCTGTGTGTGTATGCACAGTCACCCAATTGCATACACTCTTATATGGCCAGACTCAAGAAATAAAAAATAAAGAAAAATAAAAGTACAGACTTTATTTACTTGACGTTCCTATTCTACCCCTTCTTGAGCTTCTAGTAGCCTTGAGCTGTGTATGTTTTACTTGTAATATTAGTGCTCACAGATAAAAAAAATATTTAAAATATTCAATGAAAAAAGATAATAATTTTTGTCATCAACAAAATCACAGACTAGGGATCCTGGATTGCAACAATCTCCCCCTTTCTGATGATGGCAAATAATGTTAGTTGATAGGCAAGATAAAAATTCTTTTCTCCTAAGCTCCCCCTCACTAGGTGATTGATTTAAAAATTAGGGGTTGCATTTTTTTGCAAATTTTTTTATTTTATTTAATGAAAGATAGAAAGAAAATAAGATAATTGAAAACAAAATAAAATAAATAAAGGATTCCATTAAACTAAAACATACAACCAACATACATTTTCCCTCCCTTTTAACATCACCAAAAAGAGGAGGAATAACAAATAAAGTGAACATTACAAGAAGTAAAAATAGTAAAATATAACAAACAAACACTAGAAATAAGATGGATCATGATTAGGTGGTGGTGGTGGTTATTGTTGAAAGCATTTATGGATGGAGGTAAAGTGATCTTCAATTTATGAAAACTTTTCTCCAAACCATCCCATGTCTTCCTCATAATGTTGTTTTTGTTGTTGGATATGATGGTCCAATCGAGTTTCTAATAGCTCAAGCCACTGAATTATGTCATCCTAAAGGTAGGCAGGGTAGGCAGGTGTAGGTGGTGGTATTGGTGGCGGTATAGGTCCACCTGTAGGAGCAACTTACCCTTCTTCAGTAGAATCTAGCACGTTGTGCTCATGCCCCTGATGGAAAAGAATACAAAAGGAGCAATCGGTATAGAAAATGGGAAGATTATTAGGAGTAGCAGGGTAGTTGATTTGGTATTTTTTATCTAAGACATACCTTATGGCGTATCCTAATATGACATTTTACTTTCTTCTGGTATTGGGATGTCGAATAGGAGTCATATTTTAGATATAATTAATAATCATCTAAGTTTCAGCAAATTGGTTATTCGACATTATTAGGTAGGTGACTATGGAAAGAAGTGGGGTGATGCTGACACGTTCTCCAACTTTAGGTATATTAAAGTTCTAAGAACATACTAGATAATCTGGGTATTCTGATTTAGAGAGTGGACTAAGGGTTGATGTTGATTTATGGCCACATTCCTAATAGTCAAGTTGACAGAACTACAGTCAAAATCGGTTGTAGAGATCAGGGATTATAGACGAGGTCCTTTAGTAGAAAGACTGATATGCTCCCCTAAATCTTCCTTAGTGATCTCTACAGATTGTCGGTAAACATATGACGTCATGGTCAAAGCTTCCATATTGACCCTAAGGTTGGCTAAGAATTCGTAGAGTAGTTCAAAATTGAAAGGAAAGGCTAATGTGAGTACGAATTAGAGAGGGGTAGACGCAAAGAGGTTTAATACCTTGAAGTTGAGAGCTAGTTGATTTAGGATTCTGGATGGGGTGATTTAATCCTCCTTGAACTTATAGTAGGCATCTTCATCTCTCATGGATAGAAATCCATCATCAAAGTGATGAGAAGAGGGGGAGCACCCCTAGGTCATTCTGCTGTATTTGCTTCCACTGGCCATTAAAAAGTGTAGATTGGAGAGGTTAGGAGTTTGTAAGAAGGATGAGTTGAGTGATTGAAACCTTTGAAAAACACTCCAATCTATAAATTTTCACAAATCGTATAGAATGATGCGATATCATACAGTACGATCAAAGGAGTTAAATCATTTGGATGACTTGTCAGAAAAGGTGGTAAAATTATGTAGTATTATTGGTATTGTACTGAATGATCTTAAGGAATTATGTTCATCCCGAGGAGTCATCTAAATCAATTTTGACTAAATGCATCATACAGTTTGAACATGTATTCATATAGTATGAATGGAAATTATGATCATACCAAATGTATTGAATTCATCCTAATAGAATCTAACACGTGTATTGTACAGTATGAATGGTGGTTTGTATACTATGAAATGTAATAATGATCGTACTTACTGTATTAAATTCATCCCAAAAGATTCTAACATGTGTTTCATACAGTACGAATTGTGGTTTGTATAATACGATCACCAATAATTGAACTCATCTAGACCGTTGATTTGGCTAATAGCTGTAATTTGTGAATAAGTGGACATACTACACAGTATGAATTAGATCATACAGTACTATAAGAAAGTTTTGATTTTCAATTTTTTTAAAATAAAAACAAAAAAAACATGACAATACATGAATCAATAAACACCAAATAAAATAACACATATAAATTTCTAATTTCAAATGATGATAGAGTTTGATTTATCCTAAGTTAAGCATAAATGTCTATAACACCTAGTCTAGTCTTTAAGGTGTTAAAAGTGTCATAGGCTAGGGGTTTAGTAAATATATCTACCAATTAATTTTTTGTAACCACATGATGTAGCTCTATATCCCCTTTTGTCACATGGTCTTTAATGAAATAGTGCTTAATGTTTATGTGTTTGGTCCTTGAACATTGGGTAGGATTCTTTGATATACAAATGGCACTCTGTTATCACACATGATTTGAATGGTGCCTACAGGTAGTCCAAGGTCCAGGATTTGTTGTTTAAGCCATAGGACTTGTGCAACACAACTCCCTACAGCTATATATTCTACTTTAGCGATAGATAGGGATATAGAGTTCTGTTTTTTACTAGACCATGAGACTAAAGATTGTCCTATGAATTGGCAGATTTTAGAAGTACATTTCTTATCAACCCTAATTCCTGCAAAATTTGAATCATAATATCTTATGATTTCAAAGGAAGTGCAATGTCTAGGATACCAGCTTCCTAAGTTTTGGGTTCCTAAGAGATATCTAGGGATTCTCTTAATAGCAATCAAGTGAGATTCTTTGGGATCTACTCAAAATCTAGCATAGAGACAAACACTAAACATAATATTAGGTCTGCTAATAGTCAGAAATCTAGCATAGAGACAAACACTAAATATAATATTAGGTCTACTAGCGGTCAAGTAAAGAAGTGATCTAATTATTCCTATGCATTTCTTCTGATCTACTAATATTCCATTTGGGTCCATATCTAACTATATGATAGAGCTCATGGGAGTGTTTATTGCCTTAGCATTATCCATTTCATATTTATTAAGAATATCCTTGATGTATTTATATTCGTTAAGGAAGGTTCTATCATCCATCTGCTTTACACTAAATCCAAAAAAAATAGTTTAGCTCTCCCATCATACTCATCTCAAACTCTTCACTCATAGTTTTTGAGAATTTACCACAAAGATTTTTATTTATACATCCAAATAGTATACCATCAATATAGATTTACACTATGAGTAGGTCTTCTCCTTCATTCTTTTAGAAGAGGGTGGTTTCTACACTACCCTTAACAAAGGCTCTATCTAAAAGGAATGTGCTTAGCCTTTCACATTAGGCTCTAGGTGCTTGCTTAAACCCATAGAAATCCTTATTTAGTATGAATACATGATTTAAGAATTTTGAGTTCTCGAAACCTAGGGGTTGCTCAAGATATACATCCTTTTTTATTACCCCATTTAAGAAAGAACTTTTAACATCCATTTGATATAGCTTAAATCCTTTAAAGCAAGCAAAGGCCAAGAGCACCCTAATGGCTTCTAGTCTAGCTACAAGAGCAAAAGTTTCCCCAAAATCAATCCATTCAATCTCATTGTACCCCTTAGCTACAAAACTAGCCTTATTCTTTATTACTTTACCAGAGTCATTCATTTTATTCTTAAAAAACTATTTGGTTCCTACAACACTCTGGTCTTTAGGTCAACTCACCAACCCCCAAACATCATTCCTAATAAATTGATTTAATTCTTCTTGCATTGCTAGGATCCAAAATTCATCAGATAAGGCTTGATCTATGTTGGTGGGTTGACTAACCTCCTTCCTAATTTCATGCCTAGTTCTAACACCTTCAGATGGGTCTGCTAAGGTCTGTTCTTTAGGATCACTAAAAGAATATCTCCAATCTCTAAGAAATGCTCCTGAGGTTCTACTCTATCTCCTATAATAATGGCTTCTAACCCTTGAATGACCTCTACTTCTTTTTCTTTAGGTTGAGATTCAGAGGTCCTATCTGATTCATCAAACACAACATGGTAGACTCTTTTACTACTAAGGTCCTCTTATTAAAGATTCTATAGGCCTTCCCTATAAATGAATAACCTAAGAAGACTCCTTTATTAGATTTTGAATCAAATTTTCTTAAGGGTAATTTTCCATTGATTTAGATAAAATATTTACATCCAAAGACATGTATGTGGGAAAGATTGGGTGTCCTACACTTAAGGAGTTCATAAGATGTCTTATTCAGCTTGGATCTAACATTCACCCTATTCAAAATATAATAAGCAGTATTCACTATTTTTGCCCAAAAGTATCTACAGAGAGTGTATTTAGCTAGCATTGCCCTAGCAGCTTCTATCAAGGTTCTATTTTTCCTCTCCACTATTCCATTCTAATATGGGGTCTTAGGGGCATAGAAGTTATATTATATACTTATCTCTTGACATAAAAATTTAAACCTATCATTTTTAAATTCTCCACCACGATCACTATGAATGGTTGAACTTTTACATCCTAATTTCCTTTGAATCCAAGTGGAGAAAGCTCTAAATTCCTCAAATGACTCACTCTTATGTGCTAGGAATCTAACCCAAGTAAATTTAAAGTAGTCATCTATTATTATAAATCCATATGTCTTCCCTCCTAAGCTGGCTATGCTAATAGGTCCAAATAAGTCTATGTGAAGGATTTCTAGTGGCCTAGAGGTGTTGATGTCCTTAATTGAATGAAATGAAGACTTGACTTATTTTCCTAGTTGGTCGTCATCACATAGGTAATTCTTGGTAAATTCTAACTTAGGTATGCCTTAAATTAGGTCTTTTTGGATAATCTTCCTAAAATTTTTCATGCTCGCATGACATAGTCTCCTATGTCATAGCTAGGAATCATCAACAATTATTTTCAAACATATAAAATTTGAATTTTTAATGCAATTCAAGTCTAGCATGTGAATATTATTCATTTGTTTCCTTCTAACACAAGTTTTTCATTTAAACAAATTATATATTTTTAGAAAGAAATTTAATGTCAAAACCTTTATCCCACAGTTGACTAATGCTTAGAAAATTATACTTTAAACCATCAACTAATCAAATATTTTCAATAATAAAGCTTTTAGCATTGCTGATTATACCTAAGCCCGCCACTTTCCTAGTGGTGTTATCTCCTAATGTCACCTTACCTCCTGACCTGGCCTCCAGTGTGATGAACTACTTCATATCATTAGTCATGTGCCTCGAGCATCCACTATCCATGTATCATATGCTCTCACTAGGCCTTTTGTGAGAGCAGTCCTACATAGTCATTCAAAGGTTAAATTTGGGAACCCAAGTGAGTTTGGGTTCCACCTTATGCTTAAATGAATGGGATGAATGCATGCTATACTGTGATGAATGTAATTTTGTCCTCCACACTAGATGTGTCCTATGGTGGATTTTTTAAGTGCAGGCTATATGACCTACCATGTCACAAGAGTAACACTTAACACCAGTAAATGGATTTACTAACCTATGTGAGTCATGGTGCCTCCTCCTAGGCTTATGTGATACATGCTGTATTGAGAGCTTAAGAAATTATTTTAAGGTAGGTGGTGGTTTGTTATTCTCAAGTGCAGTTAGTTTTCCTTCTAAAAATTTGTTTGCATTTTCAAGAATGGACATTTCAAATTTCAAATCATGCTCCCTACCATCTATTTCTAATTAAAATGCTTCTAATACCTTGTATGCTTTCTCTAGTTCAATATGTGATATTTTTAAGGATTCATGTGTATTAGTTAAGTTGATATGCTTCTTGTTTAAGGCATCATACTCATCAATCAAGGTCATGTGATCATTATCTAAATTAGAATGCTCGATAATTAAACTAGCATGGTCTTTTTGCAATGTAAATAATTCAGTATTAAGACTATCATGCAACTTTTTTAGCTTCCTATACGAATCATGAATATTTTTAAAAATAATGAGTAATTCATTTTAGGAAAGTTGACATACATCATCTTGATCTGATTGATCAAGATTATCGTTAGCCATAAGACACAAATTCATTACCTCCTCCTCTACTTCAACTTTTAAAGATCCTGAGGCAGGGTCGACCCAGAAAGCTTTTTATTTCTTTTGCTTACCTCTCTTAAACTTTGACTTCTCTTCAGTCTTCTCCTAGATCGAGTGAATTTTCAGGTTGGGACAGTTAGTTTAGAGGTGGTCTGGTTTCCTATAATCGAAGTAAATAGTGTCAGAGGAAACTTAACATTTTTATTGATTTTACCTTTGCTCCAATACTATTTATGATGCCTCTATTTCTTCTTCAAAAGGCTCTTAAACTATCATGTCATTAAGGTGAAGCCATCATCCTCCTCTGCTGTTAAACTGTTATTGTTAGAATTATTTACTTTTAGTGCTACAGTTATCTCCTTCTTCTTTTCTCCTACATCACTTTTCCTTTGACTCGCCCCTTGCTCATAGGCAATGAGTGATCCAAGACAATTATCAATCAAATAAACATTCAAGTCTTTAGATTCAGTAATTATAATTATTTTGCATCATAAGAATCAGGCAAATAATGTAGAATCTTATTGACTTTTTCAAAATTTGTAAGTTCTCTACCTAATGCATGTAGGGACGTCTAGCAGCTAGGGTTTATAGTGTGTAACAAATCATATAGTACGATCTAGATTATATAGTATGATTAGTTTATAGAATCTAATTATTTAATTAGCAATTATGCTCATTCTTTCTATAATTAATCGTATAGTACGAATATAAGTCGTACAGTATAATTAGTACAAAAAAATTTAACTTTAATATTTTTCACTCCCCCTATGTGTGTGCACACGGTCACTCAATTGCATACACTCTTATGTGGCCAGACTTTAAAAATAGAAAATAAAGAAAAATAAAAATACAGACTTTTTTTACTTGACATTCCTATTATACCCAATCTTGAGCCTACAATAGCCTTGAGCAGTGTATATTTTATTTGTAATATTAGTGATCACATATAAAAGAGATATCCAAAATATTCACTAAGAAAAAATAATAATTTAATTAATAATATTTGTCATCATCAAAATTACAGACTAAGGATCCTGGATTGCAACAAATGTATATGGGTTATTATTAGGGAAGTTATGCAATCATTGGAGAGATATAGTTTTTGTGAATTTTGCAACCTCAATTGCTTAGGTGGCAAGATCTTGACATAGATTATTTTAGCAATGTTCTAGAGTATATTCAATGTATAGGTTGGGTTCAAGTTGGGCTGGGTCGGTCTAAGGTCAAAAATATTGGTTTTAGAGAGCTTGGTTTAACCCATACTTTCATACTAGGTCAAACCACAAGTTTAAACTCTTGGTTAATATATACCTATTTTACTAATTTTCAAAATTTATTTTGATAAGGGTAGAGATTTAGATCAAGAAAATCCTATTTTTAACACTTCAACCCTATTAGTCAAACCATATGGGCCCAAGGCTTAGAAATGTTTTATGGGACTCATGTTAACCTCATAAATAGTCCCCATGAGTTTGATTCAATTGTTCATCAAAATCATGAGAAATGAATTTTTTAAGTGTATAGGAAGATTTTGGTCAACTAGGTTTGACTAGGGGTTAGTGATGGATTACACTTATTCCAAATGGTGTTCTGGAGTGGTTGGAGGTGGTCCAATGGCTTGGTGAGGTCATTTAGTCCAAAATGCATGTTTAAGGGCTAAAAAAACCCTTTAGTCAACCTAGATTAACATGGTCAACCAAGGTTAACCAAGGGTTAGAACTTGGGTCAATGCATTCTAAATGATGTTTAGGGTTTGTTGGAGGTGGTTCCAAGGTTTGGTTGGTGATGGGGGTGATGGAATAACCTAATGAATTATGAAAATGATTTAGAGCTCTATCAATCCCTAAACAATGGTAAGTCTTCTTTGATATAAAAATTATAAAACTCCACTTAATATACACAAGTATACATGTCGAATTAAGTGATATAGGGATAGAATAGAGTATCGATCCCATGAGGAAGAATGTTTACTTATAAATACTAGTATTATCCACTTCAACTACAACAATTATCTTTCTCAATTAAAATAAGTTTTTATGGAGATAAAATCACTTAATTTAAAATAAAAAATAATTAAATAAAACACTAATAGGATAAATTATTTTGGATTTATGGAATGTAAATACAATATGTTTCCTAATGATTTTCTTTTATATTGACACTATTCAGAGCATATGCATCACCGAAAGCTTAGTCAAGTGTGAAGAGACAAAGGATAGATTAAACTCTTCCAACCTCAATACCACCCCAAACTCGCATAATTTGTTACCCTATGAAAATTTTAGAAGAGTAAGTAAAGCATGTACTTTTAAAACCCCTCATGATAATTCAACTCTCTAAATTTGATGCATGACAAGCACTATGCCTATGCTTACCTCATACCAATCTAACATACCTGGTTGTGCCTGCTTTCTTATTCATATGCTCCACATTACACCTGATATTAACTACACATATGGCTACTATGTTCATTAAATAAAGACCTAGTTATTAAAAATATCATGAAATTATTGATAAAGAGAACTCATTAGTACTTCATATTTTATTCACACCATTAATCCAAAACTAGAGAATTTAGCTATACATGAAGAACAAATGAAGCATATTCATTTTCATTGATTGCACAAAAAAAGTATAGAAGAAAAGTTTTCATTAAATGGGTTCAATTATCTCCTCTACACTCCTCCTAGAACTTATAGAATTGCTTCCACAAACACAAGCCTAACAATCTAACCGAATGTATCTATTACTTCTCTGAATTCTTCATGTTGTCACTCCTAAGGAAAAATTAGAGAAGCACTATAAAAACTGAAATTAAATAAGTGACTAGAATCCCGTATTAACATTACAGACAGACTATTTATAAAAAAAATATAGAAAATAGATTATGGCGTCATGGCACTCGAGACACTTGCAGCGTGGTGCCTATAAAATAAACTAACACACAGAACTGAAGGGTTTACTTCGCTATGGTGCTTATTGACATGGACCCACAGTTTAATGAATTAACACATCACTTCGCTGGTAGATCGTGTCTTAAACAGTTATAACTATAGCATCGTGATGCTACTAATGGTTGAGCACTGTGATGTCCACATAGCACTCTCTTGCCTTAGTAGTGATGAAATTTAGAATCGTGATGCTGTACAGACACAGACTAGGCTTTGCCGTGCTGAATCCTCCAACACTATGATGTTGGGATAGTTGGACGGGGTTTACGGTGCCGACTCCTCTAATGTTGTGGCACTATCAAACAGAGACTAGGCACCTCCATGCCCAAATTTGGGAGCTCTGGTAATGTAAATGATAGCACCCCAGCGGTATTATATCTGACATCATGGTTTTGTTCCATAGTTCTTAGCATACCCTCATGAGCCTCTATGTATTCAGGTTAAAACAAAATTGGCATACAAGAAAAAAATGAGAAAAATAGGTGTTTCTAAGTATAAGCAATATAAATCATTCAATCAAATCAATTAAATAAATAAATGTCCATATGCAAATGCCTCTTAATTATAACCAAGAATTTACATAAATTAAAAGTGGTCGGGTATCATTGACAACAACTCAAATTCTGATCTTAGGACTAATACAAGTGACTTTAAGTGGCATACTCTTTGTCTTCACTTCTTCATTCTTCTTCTCTTCAGACTCCTTAAATTTTTCATGTCTAGATATCCAAATGAAAAAAAAAACTCCTCATCGGAGGGGTGTTTTCTTTTCTCTCTGGATATTAAAATCATCCTAACTTTGAATATCCAAATGGAAGGAAACTCTCCCTTAAGGGGATGCTTCCTCCTCTTTGGGCTACAAGTTGGATGATTGTATCCCAATTCGAAGACTCACTTTAACATTTTACAACATAATTAAATTACATCAAAATTCAAAATAAAAAAATCTAAACTCCTTGCAAGGTTATCTTAAGTAATTAATATAAATAAATATCCCAAGCAGTTATATATTTCTATAAATTAAATTATAGCCACACTTCGCCATGCTCTTTTAATATAAAGCAGGGACATTAAAAATTTAGCACTCGTAGAAAATATGTTAATTAAATCTTTAATTTTGCCCCCTTGATTTAGCCTTACATGACCATGGCCACCTACAAAAAACTCTATGAGCATCCTGATCATTCCTAACCTGGTAGTAATATAACATCCATCACATCAATTCCCAGATTATAAAAATAAGTAAATAAATAATCAATCAATTTTACAAATAGCATGTAGTGAAAACCACATAAAACCTGGCACATAACAACAAAAAAGTAAACACCAGCCTAGCCTAGATCTAGAGTCAGTTGTCCTAGCAAACCATTTAAAGTGTGTGCAAAAGGCTATATGGCTTGGATATATCCTAGATTGGATAGTTTATTTAAGTCATCTAGTGTTTTGATTGGTTAATAGGCTTAAGGGATTTTAAGTTGAGTTTAGTATTAATGACTTAATATTAATTTTAAAGGTATATTTTAATTGTCAATTGGTTACTACCTTTATTTACACCAAGGCCGTGAAGTTTATTTCACCTTCCTTGGGACTAAATTCATAGCCTCTGTTGAAATCCAGGATCCCGAGCACTTAATTTTGATGGTGACAACTAATACTTACTGAATCCATATAGACTTCCTTTAGATTACAAATGCATAATCCTTATATATGAGCACTAACATTTCAGGTCAGATGCACACTGCTCAAGGTTACTGGAGACTCAAACCGGGTAGAATAAGATGTTGAAAAGTCTGTAATTTTTATTTCTTTATTTTTATTTTCTTGAGTCTGCCACAGAAGCATGCATGTAAGAGGAGCAACCATGCACACACACACAGGGGGAGAAGTGATTTAAATGTGTTAAAAAAAAATTTTAAAGAATATCGTACTATACGATTTAATATCATACTGTATGATTAATTAATAATACTCAGGCTAACGGCTAATTTTCAGATGATTAAATTTATAATCTAATCATACTGTACGATACCTATCGTACTGTACGATAAGATACAATTGAGAAACCCTAGCCGCCAGAATAAGTTTGGTAAGTTCTTAATTTTGATTTCCTGAACTGATCGTATTGTACGATGCTTATCATACTGTACGATTAATTAATACTTACTAAAATTATCTCCCTAATCAGGAAATAAATGTTGGTTTCTAATTTAAAAGTCGATCGTACCGTACGATCATATATCGTACCGTACGACTGACAGAGATGATTTCATTCATCCCAGCGATCGTACCAGATGAAACCAAGGTTTTTTGTTCTGTTCGTCCTGGACGATATTCATATCGTACAGGATGATATCAAGAAATGAACTAATCGTACTGCACGACTAGTGGAGTGCTGTACGACCGACAGAGATAATTTCATTCATCCCATCGATCGTACCAGACGAAACCAAGAAATTTTTATTCTATTCATCCTGGATGATATTCGTATCGTACAGGACGATATCCTGAAAAACACTAATCGTACTGTATGACTGAAGCAGTGTTGGACGACTGACAGAGATGAATTCTTTTATCCCAAGGATCGTCCCACAATTCGTCCTGTACGAACAGTACGAATCAACAGTATCATCATGTACGATATACATATCGTACAGTACGATATGTATAAAATTCAATAATTATTCATATGTACTCGTACTGGACGGAGCTGTAATTGAACTGATCGTACTGTATGATTATAGATCATACTTTATGAACAAAAACACAAAAGTTGAAACTTTTAGGGTTTTCTGAAGCCTTATATAAAAACAACTCAAATTTTTTTAAGGAGCTGTTGATCTATCCTCTTGCTGTGAGAGGCTGTGAGAGGCTGTGAGGGAAGAAGGAGATTCGTGAAGGAGAAGTTTTTCCTCAGAGAGATCCAGGGCTTGTGAGAGGAAGGTGAAGGTGAGCTTGAGCGTGAGGGAGAAGTAGTGTAAGGGGATCACACGGTGGCTCCAAGCTAGCTGCATGCTTTGCTCCTCTTGTGGCTTTGGGGAGTCTCGGTAAAGTTCTCGAGGGAAGAGAGTCACTTTAAGATCGACATCGCCAAGGTACTCTGCCATCTCTAGGAGGGAGAAAAAGGAGAAGGTCCGCTACCGTCACCAGGAGGGTGACATAGCGTTTGTTATTCCGCCGCACCGAGGGAGGTGAAAGTGAGTATTGTAAAGGCTTCTCCGCCTTGCTGTGGGGGCAAAAGGAGAATCAACTTTTGCTAGTGCAAATCTCGGAGTAGAGGACTCCGGGGAGTGGACGTAGGTCAAGTGACCGAACCACTATAAAAATCTCTGGTGTGTTTTTTCCTGTTTACCGTACTTTACTTTTCATGCTCTTAATTAGTACATTAAATTGCTTGGTGAAAAATCATGATTTAAATCTTGTGTTGTAAAATTTAAAATTGAATTATCAATATTATCATTGTGAACGTTGTACTTACTTTCACACGTTATTCATTGATTTATTTTTTAAAATACAAAAATTAGAACTCTTGTGTAGGGTTGAATTTTTTAAAATACCAATTCACCCCCCCTCTTGGCGCATCTCATACTTTCAAGTGGTATCAAAGCGGGGTTTCAAAATAGTGTTTTAGAAAACCTAGAAACATAAGATCCATGGCTCAATTTGATAACCGTAACACTGCGGAGGGTTATTCTATAACTCGTCAACCTTTATTTGACAACATACCGTTTGATTTCTGGAAAATAGGCATGTCTACATTTTTACAGTCTTTAGACTATCGCATGTGGATGTTAGTCCAAGAAGGTTATTCTGCACCATTTCGTATGTTGAATGGAATTAAAACTGAACTATCATTTAATGAATGGAGCATTGAGGATAGAGAACTTACACAGCTAAATGCTAAAAGTCTAAATTGTTTCTTTTGCGCATTGAAATCAGAAGACTATATGCGAGTCTCAACTTATACTACTTGTAAGCAAATTTGGGACAAACTGTGTATCACGTACGAAGGAACTAGTGAGGTCAAACAATCTAGGTTGAACATACTGCTACATGATTACAAACTATTCCGCATGAAACCTAGTGAAACTATATCTGACATGTACACTCGATTCACCCAGATTGTAACATCTCTACATGCTTTAGGAAGAGAGTTGTCTAACTTGGAAAAAGTAAACAAAATACTGTGATGTTTGCCTAGCTCATATGATACTAAAATCACTACAATAACTGAGTCAAAAGACCTGAATGTTTATTCTATTGACAATTTACTTGGGTCACTCATTGCCTAAGAGCAAGGAGTGAGTCAACGACAAAGTGATGCAGGTGAAAAGAAGAAGGAGCGAGTGGTGGCTTTAAAAGCAAACAATTCTGAAAGTGACAGCTCAGCAGAGGAGGACGATGACGACATCACCTTGATGACTCGTCAGTTCAAAAATTTTCTGAAAAGAAAGCAGCGCCGTCATCAAAGCAATTGGAACAAAGGTAAAAACTCAAAGCATACTAAAGTTGCATCTGATACAATTTGCTTTGAGTGCAGGAAACACGATCATCTCCGAGCTGATTGCCCCAACATCAAGACTCATCAAACCAAGGAAAAGGGTGAGGAAAGATCAAAGTTCAAGAAGGGCAAATTTAAGACTCAAAAAGCATTTTGGGCCGACTCTGCCTCAGAATCATCAGAAGAAGAAGCAGAGGAGGAGGTAACGAATCTGTGTCTTATGACTAATGATAATCTTGATCAATCATATCAAGATGAGGTATGTCAACTGTCTTATGATGAACTACTTGTTATTTCTGAAAAAATCCATGACTCGTATAGAAAATTGAAGAAAGAACATGTTAGTCTTAATACTGAGTTTAGTACTTTATAAAAGGAGCATGCTAGTGTAGTAAAGAATTTTTCTGACTTGGATAAAGAACATATGTCTTTACTTGATGAATACGATGCATTAAACAAGAAGCATATTGAGTTAACCACTGCACACGATACCTTGAAATCATCACATGTTAAATTAGAGAATGCATTTAAGGAACTAGAAGAACTAGCAGGGGAACTTAGTAGTAGTGAGCATACATTGAGATTCGAATATGCATGTCTTAACCAAGAGAACAATTTTTAAATGAAAAACTTCATGCATTCAAAAATAATAAAAAAACCTCCCACGTTTGCTGAATTTTTTCAGCCTCAACCATGTGAATCATCTCATTCAAAACCAGCACGGCATGCATCATCCAAACCCAGAAATAGGCACTACCACCCTCGTAGATTAGTGAACCCATTTCCAGGTGTTAGATGTTATTCTTGTGGCATACTAGGTCACATAGCCCGCACGTGCTTAATTCACTATAGGACACATCTGGTGTGGAGACCAAAATCGCATTCGTCACAGCATAACATGCATACATTTCATTCATATAAGCATAGGGTGGAACCCAAACTCACTTGGGTTCCCAAAGCTAATCCGTGATTGACATTGTAGGGATGCTCTCACAAAAGACCTAGTGAGAGCATATGGTACCTAGACAGTGGCTGCTCGAGACACATGACTGGAGACATGAAGCAGTTCGTGACACTGGAGGCAAGGTAACTTTGGGAGACAACACCACCAGGAAAGTGGTGGGCTCAGGTATCATTGGAAACACTAAAAATTTGATTATTGAGAATGTACTTTTAGTTGATGGTTTAAAGCATAATCTTTTAAGTATAAGTCAACTATGTGACAAGGGCTTTGACATAAAATTTCTATCTAATAAATGCATGATTAGCTTAAATGATTTACTTCTATTAGAAGGAAAATGCATAAACAATATTTACATGTTAGATTTGAACTGCATTGAAACCTCAAACTCTTTGTGTCTGAAAATAATAGCGGATGACTCTTGGCTATGGCATAGGAGACTATGCCATGCTAGTATGAAAACACTTAGGAACATCACTCAGAAAGACTTAGTTAGAGGCATACCAAAGTTAGACTTTACTAAGGATCATCTCTGTGATGCTTGCCAATTAGGAAAACAAGTTAAATCTTCATTTCATGCAATCAAAGATATCAACACCACTGGGCCACTAGAAACTCTCCACATGGACCTGTTCGGACCTGTTAGTACAGCCAGCCTAGGAGGGAAGTTGTATGGGTTTGTAATAATGGATGACTACTCTAGGTTTACTTGGGTGAAATTCCTAGCTCATAAGAGTGAGTCATTTAAAGAGTTTAGAACTTTTTCCACTTGGATTCAAAGGAAATTAGGATGTGTAATTTCAACAATTCATAGTGATCACGGTGGGGAATTTGAGAATGATAAATTTGAATCATTTTGTAAAGATGTTGGAATAGAACATAATTTCTCTGCCCCTAGAACTCCTCAGCAAAATGGAATAGCAGAAAGAAAGAATAGAACTTTAGTTGAAGCTGCTAGGGCTATGTTAGCTGAATACACTCTTCCTAGATATTTTTGGGCAGAAGCAGTGAATACTGCGTGCTATGTGTTAAATAGGGTAAATGTTAGATCCAAACTAAATAAGACACCCTATGAGTTGCTTAAGGGTAGGACACCCAATCTTTCCCACTTACACGTTTTCGGTTGCAAATTCTTCATCCTAATCAATGGCAAGTCACCCTTAGGAAAGTTTGATCCTAAATCTGATGAAGGGGTTTTCCTAGGCTACTCATCTGTAGGTAAAGCCTATAGAATATTCAATAAGAGAACCCTAGTACTAGAAGAGTCCACCCATGTGGTATTTGATGAATCTAATAAGACCTCTGAATCTAATCATGAAGAAGAAGAAGTTGAGGTTATAAGGGGAGTAGAAACCATTACCATAGAGACTAGAGTGGAACCTCTGGAACATCTGCCTAGAGATTGGAAATTTTCTTCTAGTCATCTTAGAGAGCTGATCTTAGGAGACCCATCAGAAGGGGTAAAAACTAGGCATGGACTTAGGAAAGAGGTTAGTCATTCTGCATTCATATCTATGATTGAACCCACGAGTATAGATCAAGCATTAGGAGATGAATTTTGGATCCTAGCAATGCAAGAAGAGTTGAACCAATTCGTTAGGAATGATGTATGGGAATTAGTCAAAAGACCTAAAGAATAAAGTGTGGTTGGAACTAAATGGGTCTTTAAAAATAAGATGAATGACTTTGGAATAGTAGTAAGAAATAAGGCTAGGTTAGTAGCAAAGGGGTATAACTAAATTGAATGAATAGATTTTGAAGAAACCTTTGCTCCGGTAGCTAGACTAGAAGTCATAAGGGTACTGTTAGCCTTTGCTTGTTTTAGGGATTTTAAGCTGTATCAAATGGATGTGAAGAGTGCTTTCTTGAACGGGGTAATCAAGAAAGATGTTTATGTGGAGCAACCTCCGGGGTTTGAAAACTCACAATTTCCAAACCACGTGTTCAAACTGAAAAAGGTACTATACGGGTTAAAACAAGCACCTAGAGCCTGGTATGAAAAGCTTAGTACGTTCCTACTAGATAGAGGCTTTGTTAAAGGTACTGTGGACACCACCTTATTTTTGAAGAAGGTAGGAGTTGAGGTACTCATTGTTCAAATTTATGTAGATGACATCTTATTTGGATCGACGGAGAAAAGCTTATGTAATGAATTTTTAAAAACAATGAGTGACGAGTTTGAAATGAGTATGATGGGAGAACTTAGTTACTTCCTTGGATTTAGTGTAAAACAAACGGAAGGTGGAACGTTTCTTAGCCAGTCTAAGTACATCAATGATATTTTGAAAAAATATGAAATGGACAATGCTAAGGCTATGAATACACCCATGAGCTCTAACATTCACTTGGATAAAGATCCCAGTGGGAAGTCTGTAGATCAAAAGAGGTATAGGGGAATAATTAATCGCTTCTCTATCTGACTGCCAGTAGACCAAACATAATGTTTAGTGTGTGTCTCTGTGCCCACTTTCAAGCTGACCCGAAAGAATCTCACATGACTGTTGTCAAAAGAATTCTTAGATATCTACTAGGCACCCCGAACTTAGGAATTTGGTATCCTAGACACAACACTTCTTTTGAAATCTTAGGGTACTCAGATTCAGACTTTGCAGGATGTAAGGTAGATAGAAAAAGCACTTCTGGCACTTGTCAATTCATTAGATAATCGTTAGTTTCATGGTCCAGTAGGAAACAGAATTCAGTAGCCCTATCAACAGTCGAAGCAGAATATATAGCGGTAGGTAGCTGTGTTACACAAGTTTTGTGGTTAAAATAACAGCTTGTAGATCTAGGACTACCTGTAGGAACCATTCTGATCATGTGTGACAATATTAGTGCTATTTACATATCCAAAAATCCAATTCAACATTCACGAATAAAACATATAGACATTAGACATCATTTCATTAGAGATCATGTAGCCAAAGGAGATATTGAACTGCACCACGTTGCTACTGAAGATTAATTGGCTGACATTTTCATAAAACCATTAGATTATGACACATTTAGCACTTTAAGAACAAAATTAGGTGTCATAGACATTCAAGCCTAAAACAAAAAAAAAAATTGTTTGTTATGATTAGTTTGTTTAAAAAAAAAAAGGTTTCCTGATCCTCTTACCATGTTACTCACAAACCTTGAAATTCTCTGACAATTGTACTGTACGATCCAATATCGTACTGTTCGATAAGGTTCAAATCACTCCAATCTTAGCCATCCATTCCCATTCACGGTCCAGATCTTTCATGTCTTGTACCTATCATACTGTACGATTCACCACTCGTACCGTACAATACACATTATTGATCATCGTACTGTACGACATACCAATCGTACTGTATGACATACCAATCGTACTGTACGATTCACGTGTCAAATGGATTAGGACGAATTTAAACTCGGCCGGTATGAACATTATTGCCTATCGTACTGTATGAACACCTGTTCATACTGTACGATTATTTTTGTCAAAGGTCATTCAGACGACGCCTCGGGATGAACGCCTCGCACTCACATTCGTACAGTACGATTCTGATCGTACTGTACGATTTGACTCGCTTTTTTTGAACGGTCGTCCAGATGATATTATTGCACCTATCGTACTGTATGATATTCAATCGTATTGTACGATAGTTCCCAAATTCTATAAAATGGAGGGATTCTTTGAATACAATCACTCACTCTCACTCACTTCAAATTCCCTCCCTTTCTCAAATCCTTTCTTCCACCATGTCTGGTTCCAGTAAGCGCGGCCGAATGGTCGTCGGGAGCTCCTCCTCCTCTCAACATTTCGATGATCATTTTCTCTCCACTACAGATGAGAAAGCATATATTAAAATCAAGGAAGCCAAAATCACTCCATCTCGCATGCTGAATCAAGCCGCTCTCAATTTCAAGGTGATGAACCTATTCGCATCCACCACCCTTCAATTCCTTTTGACTCTTGCCTTTCCTTTTCACTTCAAACTTCTTTTTGAGTTTCTTGCCAATATCAGAATCGACCTAGAAAATATCACTTTCACTTCTTATGTCTGTAAACAGAATGTCATTATCACTGTCAACGACATTGCTGCACACATCGGGCTGTCCACTGACGGCCCTCATCCCCAATCTACGATCTCCCATGACTATGATTGGACATCAGTAAATATGACCCTTAGGGGTGTCCCCTCCAATCAACACCTACCCCTGGTCCAGACCCTGAATCAGAATACCCGCGTTATCCAGCATGTCCTTCGCACTTCCATTATACCCAAAGCTGGAGACCGCATCCATATTACTCCACTGCTTTCTGTCGTCACATATCTTATCATGTCTGGAACAAAATTCAATGAAGCCCAAATGGTTTTTAACTATATCCATACCCTGTCTGCCTACGGATATCCCGGTGCCCGCCACAAACTGAACCTTGCTTTAGGGCATGTCGTAGGATACATCCTAGATGCCAAGTACCAACTTCATTATCTGCTACCTCTAGATCATCTTTCTATCTTCTACTCAGATGCCTCTTTCCGTATCTTGTTCCATCGGGGGGTCGCTCCTGCCGATCCCGAGTTTGATGACGAAGAGGCTGCTACTCCTGTGGACGCCCCTCTACCACCACCAATCCACCCACCTGGTCTTGCTCCTCCCGACTACCCTCACGATGACATTATTCAACATCTTGATCGCCTAGAGACTAGGTTGGATGCCCACATTGCTCAGCAACATCAGGAGCATGAAACTGATATGAAATGGTTTAGGGAGCGCTTCAAATCGATCAATCACCAGTTTGCGTCCCTCCATCAGTACCACCAACTATTTCCACAACCTCCACCACCACCTCCAGATCAGGATCCAGATTTTTGAGTTATTGTAGTTATTTATGTTTTCTGTTTGTTGTCATTGTAGTTGTTTCCTTGTTCTTCCCATTTTGGTGCTGTCAAAAGGGGGAGACGTTTCTGTGTGTTCTGTATTATTCTATTTTTGCTTACTATTAATGATATTGGTTGTTTATGTTTTCACTACATGTTTTTTCTATCTTATTATTTTTTTTTCTATATGTTATAATAAAAAAAATTGTTTCTTCTCCTCCTATTTAAAAATTAATAAGTTATTCTTCTGAGGGGGAGCTAAGGAAGTCAGAACAACTGTCCATCAGAAAATATTATTTGACACCATCAAAAAGGGGGAGATTATTGAAATATAGGATCCCGAGCACTTAATTTTGATAGTGACAACTAATACTTACTAAATTCATATAGACTTCCTTTAGATTACAATTGCTTAATCCTTGTATATGAGCACTAACATTTCAGGTCAGATGCACACTGCTCAAGGTTACTGGAGACTCAAACCGGGTAGAATAGGATGTTGAAAAGTCTGTAATTTTTATTTCTTTATTTTTATTTTCTTAGGTCTGCCATAGAAGCATGCATGTGAGAGGAGCAACTATGCACACACACACAGGGGGAGAAGTGTTTTAAATGTGTTAAAAAAAATTTTAAAGAATATCGTACTGTACGATTAATTAATAATACTCAGGCTAACAGCTAATTTTCAGATGATTAAATTTATAATCTAATCATAATGTACGATACAAATCATACTGTACGATAAGATACAATTGAGAAACCCTAGCCGAGAGAATAAGTTTGGTAAGTTCTTAATTTTGATTTCCTGAACTGATCATACTGTACGATGCTTATTGTACTGTACGATTAATTAATACTTACCAAAATTATCTCCCTAATCAGAAAATAAACGTTGGTTTCTAATTTAAAAGTCGATCATACCGTACGATCATATATCGTACCGTTCGACTAACAGAGATGATTTCATTTGTCCCAGCGATCGTACCAGACGAAACCAAGGTTTTTTATTCTGTTCATCCTGGACGATATTCATATCGTACGGGATGATATCAAGAAATGAACTAATTGTACCGTATGACTAGTGGAGTGCGGGACGACCAATAGAGATGATTTCATTCATCCCATCGATTGTACCAGACGAAACCAAGAAATTTTTGTTCTATTCATCCTGGACGATATTCCTATCGTACAGGACGATATCCTGAAAAACACTAATCGTATTGTACGACTGAAAGAGTGCTGGACGACTGACAGAGACGAATTCTTTCGTCCCAAGGATCATCCCACAGTTCGTCCTGTACGAACAGTACGAATCAACAGTATCGTCCTTTACGATATACATATCATACAGTATGATATATATAAAATTCGATAACTGTTCGTCTGTACTCGTACTGGACGGAGCTGTAATTGAACTGATCGTACTGTACGATTATAGATCGTACTGTAAGAATAAAAATGTAAAAGTTGAAACTTTTTGGGTTTTCTGAAGCCTGATATAAAAATAACTTAAATTTTTTTAAGGAGCTGTTGATCTATCCTCTTGCTGTGAGAGGCTGTGAGGGAAGAAGGAGATTCGTGAAGGAGAAGTTTTTCCTCGGAGAGATCCAGGGCTTGCGAGAGGAAGGTGAAGGTGAGCTTGAGCGTGAGGGAGAAGTAGTGTGAGGGGATCACACGGTGGCTCCAAGCTAGCTGCATGCTTTGCTCCTCTTGTGGCTTTGGGGAGTCTCAGGAAAGTTCTCGAGGGAAGAGTCACTTCAAGATCGACATCGCCAAGGTACTCTGCCATCTCCAGGAGGGAGAAAAAGGAGAAGGTCCGCTGCCGTCACCAGGAGGGTGACATAGCGTTTGGTATTCTGCCGCACCGAGGGAGGTGAAAGTGAGTATTGTAAAGGCTTCTCCGCCTTGCTGTGGGGGCAAAAGGAGAGTCAACTTTTACTAGTGCAAATCCCGGAGTAGAGGACTCCGGGGAGTGGACATAGGTCAAGTGACCGAACCACTATAAAACTCTCTGGTGTGTTTTTTCCTGTTTACCGTACTTTACTTTTCATGCTCTTAATTAGTACATTAAATTGCTTGGTGAAAAATCATGATTTAAATCTTGTGTTGTAAAATTTAAAATTGAATTATCAATATCATCATTGTGAACGTTGTACTTGCTTCCGCACATTATTTGTTGAGTTATTTTTTAAAATACAAAAATTAGAACTCTTGTGTAGGGTTGAATTTTTTAAAATACCAATTCACCCCCCCCCCTCTTGGCGCATCTCGTACTTTCAGCCTCGTAAGCTCAGGTTACCTAGTAGTAATTAGCTTGATTAAGTTAGTTGATTGGTTGGAAATTAATGAATCAATTATCTCTTAATTAACTTAAGTGATTGCTTATTTTAAGGATTAAGTTTGTTTAAATTTGTCATCAACTGATTCATGGCGTTGTCATAGTGGGCTCGAGGAACCAGGCCTCCATAGGACACTTAGCCCCGCAACTCAAGATAGTCCAGCCTATAAACTAAGTTGATGTAGTTGAATTAAGGATTTTAATTTAATTAAGTAATTAATAATCAATTATTTTTCAAGTTTTACACTCCATTGAATCCATTCGTGGTGTTGTCATAGCGGGCTCGAGGAACCATGCGTCCTTAGTACACTTAGCCTGTAGCTCAAGGTAGTCAATCCTAAAAACTTTATCTTTAGAGTGCTTATTGTGTATTAATAGTTGGTTAATCAATTTTATTAATCAAGTTAATGATTTCTGGAATTTTAGCTAATTATTGGAATTTAGGAATTTTAGGAATTATTTAATTAATTAAATAAAGGGGACGAAAGTTGACTTTTAAAATTAAAGTGATTTCTATAATTTTAATATTTTTTCTAAATACTAGACCTTAAGATGAATAATTAGACACTAAGTTTACTAAATTTTAAAATTTTTATATTAAGTTCTGATTTTCTGAAGTTTTGACCTAATTTTAAACTATAGTTGACTGGAAAGTTGACTTATTGACCTTGACTAAATTTTGAAGGTTTGATATTTTTAGAAAATACTAAATCTTAGGTGTAGCTAAATGGTTTTGAGTTTAATCAATTTAGAAATTTCTAGAATAAATTATAATTTTTTAAAGTTTGGGTATTTAAAGGAATTTTTAAATTATTTAATTAAGGAGGTTTTGAAGATTTTAATCCAAATCAATCTCAAACTCATTGAAATTACCCCCAAAGGTCATAAATGACCTAAGGGGATAATTCCAAGTGTTCAAGAATTTTTGGAATTTTAAATATTATTAATTAATTAAATTATTTAAAAGGTAATTTTTATTTAAAATTAAACTAAGGTCAGAATTAAAGTCTCCCAATATGGCTTTTAATTTTCCTGAATTGAGAGTTCAATTATAAGCATTTTTATATATTATGTGAATTATTAGAGTTTAATTTAAATTTATTATGAATTAATTAAAATCCTAAGTCAATTTTAAGAGTTGATTTTGGGTTTCCTAAATGGTGGACTAAATGGGCACCAATTTAAGTGAAACTTGGGCCATGAGTTCACCCTATCTCAAGGCTCAAGCCCCCTGAATTTGGGCCCAAGATGGTGGTTAACCAAACTACCCTAGGGTTACCTTCAAAAATTTAATGGGGGCTACCTAGACCTTGGATAGAGGTGTAATTGGAGGCTATCTAACCCTTACACTAAGCATAATTTACACACCAAAACACACAACCTAAATTCCATTGGAAAGGTAATCAAGTTCAGTTAAATTTAAGGGTTAAATCATGACCCTTAAACCTAAATTAATCCATGCATGCCCTTAATCAAATGAAACAGGGGAGAGGAATATTGGGCATGTCAGAGACATACCCAAGATTGATCTCCCAAGGTTTCAAACCATAGTGAAGCATCCTTAAGCAATTATTACAAAAATACCCCTAGAAGTATTACTAGAATTAACTAAATTTCATGCATAGTCATAGCTTTAAACCATCGGGCTTTGATAAGTCTCCTAAAAACCTTCCCAATAAGACTAAGATCAATTAATTTGGCCAAGTGTGTGAGGAGTTATTAATTTTTAAAGTTTCCTATAATTTTTGGTTTTAATAAATCCGAATTTACACAGTCAGCCCACACTTTCGACACGGGTGCCATCTGATTAGTTAGACAATCATTGCAGCTGATTATGTAAATGTGGAATTGGGTATAGTCATTGGATCATTAATCAAATAACTGCAATCAAACTGTCTCCGAGACCACAGGATATAATCCAAACCGTTGATTGAAATCAACAGTTAGGATTATATTTTAAACTTCCTGCTCACATTCGAAGCTATAGACCTTCTCTGGTATGATCTGAGAGATCTCACTGGTGAATCTCAGCCAAACTTCATATAAAGGATCAAAACGACAATAACTTATAATCCAATGATGGAAATCTGCTATATTAGAAGTTTTCCTCACAGTTGGCTAGACTACCTATCTAGGGAGCTCGGGAATAGATTTTTACCTCAGAGAAGATATCAATAAATGAGCTTCTCTATCAGGAAGCTTTAGAGGAAGAAGACGAACACTTCTTCTTAACTTTGAGGCTAGAAGATTGTTGGAGGTAGGACTTCAAGCGAGGTGCTGAGAGATTTTGGCAGAGCTCTCTCAAAATGATAAACGAAGAGGGCTGGAAGGTAGAGAGAAGGAAGAGGAAAGCTCAGGGAGTTTTGGGTAGTGTTTCTAAAATACTGGGAGTGAATGAATTCGGCTGAAGAGGGATGCCCTATTCAAGCTTCAGCCATAGCGACGTACAGGTGGGACTGATCGGGGAAGCCATTGGATTGCTGCCAAATAGGGTGGGACATTGTCTCTAAGCCTCATGAGCTTAAGTAAAATGAACCTAGAATCTAGAATGCTTTGGATGAGGCCTAAGATGGAGGGACCACTGAAGCTCCAATCTGTTTGCTTCGGCTATCCGTAGCCACTAGCTAGGTCAAGGTAAGCTAGAAAGGCCGTTGGGAGTTGGGTGATTTTACTAGTGAGCTTAATTAGCCATGGTGAGGCCCAATTCAATAATATGGCTTGGGTTGACCCAAACTTATACGATTTAGGTCAAGTTGGGTGCAACTTGAGTCAAGCCAGGACCTGGGCTTGATGGGGGAGGTGTATTGGGTCAAGACCTATTCAGTGCAAGTGTCAATTAGGCTTGAATTGGTCTG
This sequence comes from Dendrobium chrysotoxum, assembly GCA_019925795.1. Lineage (NCBI taxonomy): Eukaryota > Viridiplantae > Streptophyta > Magnoliopsida > Asparagales > Orchidaceae > Dendrobium > Dendrobium chrysotoxum. Next base: position 32,243,511 of record CM034306.1, on the reverse strand, counting down.
TCGTGAACAATGGCTCAGGTCAAAGTGGTTTTAACAACTTTGAGCTAGCTTGGGTGTTGACCCAAGTCAATCTAAGGGCTAGGCTGACTAGGGAAGGTGACTTAAACCTAGGGCCACATAATGGAGGTGTTGGTTTGGCTTGGTGAAGTATAGGTTAGGAAATAGTTCAACCCATAATGGCTTTGACCACTTTGGACTAGCCTAATTCCCAACCTAAGTTGACCCAAGCACTGGGTCAACTAGGAAAGGTGTGTTGGGTCATGGGGGACCCAATGCCACTGTTAGTTTGATTTAGTTTGGCTCAAAGATAGATTTGACTAAAGGAGAACTTCTCTTGGACACTCGGGTTAAGCCAAATGCCTAACCCAAGTGAGCCCAAATCTTTGGGTTCTCAAGTTGGCTTACCTAGAGACTTAATGGGTCATTCCATAGGTTTGAATGGGCTTAATAAGGCCTTGGTAAAAGGGTTTAAAAAGATTAATGGTGTATGTAAGCTTGGTTAAACTTGGTTGACTTAGTCAACTAAGTTGACCTACGGTCAACTTAGTTAGGTCCACTGAGTTTGGATTGACCATTTGAATCTAATGGGAGTGATCCCAAGTGGATAGGAGTTCATTAAAAGTTTAATGTGCACTAAGAGGGGGGGTGAATTGGTATTTTAAAAATGAATCCTAACAAGAATTCTAGTTTTTGTGAATTTTTCCTTTATTTTATTTTTATTAAGATGATTTAGCAAATCAAATGTGGAAGCTCCAGATTCATTCACAATTATGATAGTGGTGATACAACTTCAAATATCACAATAAAAAGGTTAAAATTAAATTTTTCACTAAGCAGTTAGCACAGTAAATAGATGCACAAAAAATAAAATGCGAAAAAAATGGAAAAAGCACACCAAAAATTTTTATAGTGGTTTGGTCACTTAACCTACATCCACTCCCCGGAGTCCTCCACTCCGAGAGTTGCACTACTAAAAGTTGACTCTCCTTCTATTCCACAGCAAGGTAGAGAAGCCTTTACAAAACTCACATTCACCTTCCCCGGTGTGGTGAAGTGTCAGACACTATGTCACCCTCCTGGTGATGGCAGTGAACCTTCTCCTTTTTTTCCCTCCTAGAGAAGGCAGAGTACCTCGAGGACGTTGACCTTGAAGCCTCTCTCCCTAGAGAGCTTCCACAAGACTCACCAAGGCCACATGAGGAGCAAGCGTACAGCTAGCTCGAAGCAACCGTGCGATCCCCTCACACTCCTTCTCCCTCACACTCAAGCTCACCTTCTCCTTCCTCTGAAAAACCCTAGATCTCTTTAAAAGCTCCCTCTCAAGAGTTCCTTCCTTTATTAACAACAACCTCAACAACCACACTCTGAATAAGAAAAACCCCTTTTTATATTAGGCTTCAGAAAACCCTAATGATTCAATTTGGATGATGTTGTTCGTATAGTACGATCCAATATCATACAGTATGATTAGTTCAAAATTAGTTCCATCCAGTACGAAGGCAGATGAACTGTTCACAAATTTTATGAATATCATATAGTACGATCAAGATATCATACTAGATGATCATTTTATTTTTCAACTGTTTGTACGGGACGACCAATGGGATGAAAAAATTTTTCTTTGTACATCGTCCTGCACTGTACACTTCGTATATTATGAATAATTCATTTTAGATCATCATCTGGTATTAGATAAATATCGTCTGGGATGAATAGTTCAAAAAATTATGGTTTTGTCTGGTATGATCGATGGGATGACAAAAATTATCTCTATGCATCATACAGTACAATTAATTTCGTATAGTACGAATAACAGTAATTAAAAAATCAAGATTTAATTACCAGATTATGGGGGATAATTTTGGCAAGACTTCAAATGATCGTACAGTACGATTGAAATTGTATCGTACGATTAGTTCAAAAATTAAATTTAAAATCTTACCTAAACTATGCTGGCAGCTAGGATTTTTAGGTTGAAACAAATCGTACAGTATGAACACAATCATACCGTATAATTAGTTCACAAACTAATCAGTCAGAATTAGCTGTTAAGCCTGAGTTTTAATGACATATCATATAATACGATGAAAAATCATATAGTACGATTTTCCTTTAAAAAAAATTTCTCTTTTAAAAAAAAAACTCTCCCCCTATGTGTGTATATGGTCACCCATTTACATACACTCTTTTATGGCAGTCTCAACAAATAAAAATTAAAGAAAATAAAATACAAATTCTTGTACATCCTATTCTTCCCAATCTTGAGTCTCCAGCAGTCTTGAGCGGTGTGTATCTTACCTGAAATGTTAGTGCTCACAGACGAAAATAAATATTTATATTTTTTCAAGGAAGAACATATTAATTCAGTCAATATTATTTATTATCATCAAAATCAAGTGCTATGGATCCTGGATTGCAATAATCTCCCCTTCTTTGATGATGTCAAATAATGTTATCTGATAGGTAAGATAAAAATTATTTCTTCCTTAGCTCCACCTCACTAGATGATGGATTTTAAAAGATGAGAGGACTTTCAAAAAAAATTTTTTAATTTTAAATAGAAATAGAACATAACGAGATTAAAAAAACTATTATAAAAATAACATATAACATAGATCTTAAGAACATAACATTAGAACTTCTCCCCCTTTTGACAGCAACAAAAAGAGGGGTACACCGAAACAAGCAAAACTAATACAACCAGTACAAGGAAAAGTAGTATAATAAAAAGAACTATAGAACACAAACAAGCTAAAGCAATTAGTAGTCGAGATCCTTATTAGGTGGTGGTTGTGGTGGAGGTGGCTGAAAGTGCTGATGGATGGATGTAAACTATTAATATATTGAGGTGAATCATTCACCAAACCATCGCATATCATCTTCATACTAGCGGTGTTGTTGGTCAATGTGGTAATCCAGTCAAGTTTCTAGTCGATCAAGCCGCGGAATAATATTGTCCAAAGGGTGGCAGGGTGGGCAGGGTAGGCAGGTCTAGGTGGTGGTATGGGTGGTGGTGGAGGTCCTTCTGCAGGAGCAGCTTCCTCTTCTTCATCAAAATAATGATCAACATGCATGTGCCCCTGATGGAAAAGAATATGGAAGGAGGCATCCATGTAAAAGATAGGAGGATTATCCAGTGGAATAAGATAGCTAAGTTGATATTTGGCGTCGAGGATGTATCCTTTGATATATCCAAACATAATATTTTGTTTTTGGCGAGCACTGGGATATCAAATAGTAGACAAGTTATGAATGTAGTCCAAAATTGAAATAAGTGACTACAGATAGAAGTGGGGTAATGTGGATGAGATCTCCAGTTTTTGGTATAATGTATACTCAAAGAATGTGCTGGATAATGCGGGCATTTTGAGTTAGAGATTGGACAAGTGGTAGGTGTTGGTTTGTGGGGACATTCCTAAGCAACATATTAACTGAAGTCCAATCAAAGTCATTAGTGAGTAGAGATGTGGGATGAGGTCCATCGGTAGAGAGTCCAATGTGTTCAGCCAGATCAACTTTAGTGATTTCCACATTTCATTTGCAAATATAGGAAGTCAAGGTTGTGCATTCAACATTTATCCCGAGATTATCTAAGAATTTGTAGAGGAGTTCAGAGTGAAAAGGGAAAGCTAGGGTAAGAAGAAACTGAAGAGTGGTGGAGGCAAAGAGATTTATAACCTCGAATTATAAAGTGACTTGGTTAAGCATACATGATGGAGTAATCTTTGCCGCTTTGAACTTGGTGTAGGCTTTTTCATGAGCAGCAGAGAGAAAATAGTTGTCAAACTGTTGAGAGGAGGAAGGGCTCCCCTCGATCAGTCTACCATGTTTGCTTCTACTGGCCATTAGACAGAAAGTGGAGGGAATGAGAGATTTATAGAAGTTGAGATTGAATTGAGCCAAAGAAACCCTTCAATTTATAGATTTTCTAGATGATCGTACAATACGATAGGGATTCGTACAGTATGATTAGGAAATTAATTTGTCTGGATGACTTGTCAAAAAATAGTCAAATCGTATAGAGTGATCATGATCATACTAGACGATTCAAAGAGAGAGGTTATTCATCCTGAGGAGTCGTCTGAATGACCTTTGACAAAAGTGATCGTACAATATGAATAGGTATTTGTACAGTACAAATAGCAATAATGATTATACCGGCTGAGTTTAAATTCATCCCAATCCAGCTTGACATGTGGATCGTACAGTACGAGTGGTGGTTCGTACAAGATGATGGTCAATAATGTGTATAGTACAGTACGAGTGGTGATTTTATACGGTACGATATATACCTCAGTAAGCATATCTAAACTGTTGATGGAATTAAAGGCTGTGATTTGTGTATTGGTAATGATTGTACAATATGATAGTGTATCATATAGTATGATATTCACAATTCAAGATTTTGGTGTCACTAACATGAGTGTGAGAAGATCAGGAAACCCCTTTTTTTTATTTGTTTTTTTTTTTATTTTTGAAAAATAACACATAAAAAGAAGAACAAACACAAATTTTTTTGTTATTCTTTAATTAAGCATGAATGTCTATGACACCCAGTTTTGCCTCAAGGTGCTAAAGGTGTCATAAGCTAGTGGTTTTGTGAATATGTCAGCCAGTTGATCTCCACTAGTAATATGGTGCAGTTCAATACCTCCCTTGGCTACATGATCTCTTATAAAGTGATACCTAATATCTATATCCTTTGTTCGTGAACACTGAATTGGATTTTTAGATATGCAAATTACAATAGTATTGTCGCACATTATTGGGATGGTTCCTACAGGTTTTCTAAGATCTAAAAGCTACTGTTTTAACCATAAAACTTGAGCAACATATCTTCCTACCGCTATATATTCTGCTTCAACCGTTGAAAGGGCTACCAAATTTTAATTTCCACTGGACCATGAAACTAAGGGTTATCCTATAAATTGATAGGTACTAGAGGTGCTTTTTCTATCTACCCTATATCCTACAAAATCAGAATCTGAACACCCTAAGATTTCAAATGTAGTGCTGTGTCTCGGATACCAAATTCCTATGTTCAGGGTCCCTATTAGATATCTAAGGATTCTCTTGATAGCACTCATGTGGGAATCTTTTGGGTTAGCTTCAAATCAAGCACAGAGACATACTCTAAACATTATATTTGATCTACTGGCACTTAAATAAAGAAGTGATCCCATTATTCCTCTATACTTTTTTTGGTATAATGACTTTCCATTTGAATTTTTATCTAATTGAATGTTAGAACTTATGGGAGTATTCATGGCCTTAGCATTGTCCATTTCATATTTTTTAGAGTATCCTTGATGTACTTAGATTGGCTAAGGAATGTTCCATCTTCCATCTACTTTACACTAAAACCAAGGAAGTAATTAAGTTCTCCCATCATACTCATTTCGAACTCATCACTCCTTATTTTTGAAAATTCATCACACAAGTTTTCTCTGAAGATCCAAATAAGATGTCATCTACATAAATCTGAACAATGAGTATCTTATCTCCTACCTTTTCTAAGAAGAGGGTGGTGTCCACACTACCCTTAACAAAGCCTCTATCTAGTAGGACTGTACTAAGTCTTTCATACTAGGCTCTAAGTGCTTGCTTTAATTCATATAGTGCCTTTTTCAATTTAAACACATGATTTGGAAATTGTGAGTTTTCAAATTCTATGGGTTACTAAACATAAACATCCTCTTTGATTGCCCCATTTAAGAAAGCACTCTTAACATAATTAGAAACCCTTGAAGCAAGCAAAAGCTCAAAGTACCCTCATGGCTTCTAGTCTAGTTATTGGGGAAAAGGTTTCCTCAAAATCTACTCAATCAATTTGGTTATACCGCTTTGCTACTAATCTGGCCTTATTTCTCACTACTATTTTAGAGTCATTCATCTTATTTTTAAAGACCCACTTCATTCCAACCACACTTTGTTCCTTAGGTCTCTTGACTAATTCTTACACATCATTCCTAACAAATTGGTTTAACTATTCTTGCATTGCTAGTATCCAAAATTCATCTTCTAAGGCTTGATCTATGTTGGTGGGTTAAATCATCGAAATAAATGCAGAATAACTAACTTCCTTCCTAATTCCATGCCTAATTTTACACCTTCTAATGGGTCTCCTAGAATTAATTTTCTAGGATGACTAGAAGAATATTTCAAATCTCTAGGCAAATGCTCCTGAGGTTCTACTCTATTTTCTATGGCAATGGTTTCTACCCCTTGAATGGCCTCAACTTCTTCTTCTTCAGGATTAGGTTTAGAGATCTTATCTAATTCATCAAATACCACATGGATAGATTCTTCTACTACAAGGCCCCTCTTATTGAAGATTCTATAGGCTTTACCTACGGATGAATACCCTAAGAAGACACCTTCATCAGATTTAGGATTAAATTTTTCTAATGGTGACTTACCATTGATTAAGATAAAGCATTTGCAACCAAAAATATGTAGGTGAGAGAGATTAGGTGTCCTACCCTTAAGCAGTTCATAAAGTGTCTTATTAAGTTTTGCTCTATTCCTATCTCTTGATAAAACAATTCAAACTTATCATTTTCAAATTCTCCACTGTGATCACTATGGATTGTTGAGATTTCACAACCTAATTTCCTCTAAATCCAAGTGGAGAAGATTCTAAACTCTTTAAATGACTCATTCTTGTGTGTTAAAAATTTTACCCAAGTAAACCTAGAGTAGTCATCCACTATTATAAATCCATAAGATTTCCCTCCTAGGCTAGCTATACTTACAGGTCCAAATAGGTCCATGTGAAGAATTTATAGTGGCCTAGTGGTGTTGATATCCTTAATTGAATGAAATGATGATTTCACTTATTTTCTTAGTTGGTAGGCATCGCATAGGTGGTCCTTAGTGAAGTCTAACTTAGGTATGCCTCTAACTAGGTCTTTCTGAGTGATATTTATAAGTATTTTCATGCTAGCATGGCATAGTCTCCTATGCCATAGCCAAGAGTCATCAGCTAATATTTTCAAACATAAAAGATTTATGTTTTCAATGCAATTTAGGTCCAACATATAGACATTATTTATCTATTTTCCTTCTAACACAAGTTTATCGTCTAAGCTAATTATGCATTTGTTAGAAAGAAACTTTATGTCAAAGCCCTTGTCACATAGTTGACTAATACTTAACAGATTGTGCTTTAAACCATCAACTAACAGAACATTTTTAATTACAAAATTTTTACAATTTCCAATGATACCTGAGCCCACCACTTTCCTGGTGGTGTTGTCTCCTAAAGTCACCTTGCCTCCTAACCTGGCCTCTAGTGTCATGAACTACTTCATGTCTCCAGTCATATGTCTCGAGCAGCCACTGCCTAGGTCTTTTGTGAGAGCATCCCTATAATGTCAATCAAAGATTAGTTTTGGAAACCCAAGTGAGTTTGGGTTCATCTTTATGCTTGAATGAATAAGATATATGCATGTTTTGCTGTGATGAATACAGCTTAGGTCTCCACACTAGATGTGTCCTAAGATGAATTGTGCAAGTGCGGGCTATGTGACCTAACATGCCACAAGAGTAACACCTAACTCCGGGAAATGGGCTCACTAACCTGTGTGAGTGATGGTGCCTCTTCCTAGGTTTGTGTGATCTATACAATGTTGAGGGTTTATACCATTTAACAAGTGAGGGTATTAGTTTATTATTTTCTAATGCTATTTCCTTTACTCATAAGTATGTATTTGCACTTTCGTAACTTAATACTTCTCGTTTCAATGCATGCTCATTGTTATCTATTTCCCATGCAAGTTCTTCTAATTCCCTAAATCCATTTTCTAGTTCAACTTGCGATGATTTGAAGGAATCATGTGTAACAGTTACTTCAACATGCTTCTTATTTAATATATCAAATTTATCAAGCAGAAACATGTGATCTCTATCCAAGTCAGAATATTCTTAAACTAAATTAGAATGCTCATTTTGTAAAGTATTAAAATTAGTGTTGAGACTAGCATACATTTTCTTAAACTTTCTATACGAGTCATAAGACATAAATTTGGAACGATTCTGAAGCAGAGTCGTTCCAAAATGCTTTTTATGTCTTTAGTTTGCCCTTCTAGAATTTTTACTTTTCCTCACCCTTCTCCTTGGTTTGGTGAGTTTTTATGTTGTGGCAATCAGCTAGGAGATGACCTAGCTTCCTGCACTCAAAACAAATTGTGTCAGATGCAACTTTGGTATTCTTTGAGCTTTTACCTTTGTTCCAGTTGTTTTGATGACATCGTTGCTTTTTTTCCAGAAAATTCTTGAACTGATGAGTCATCAAGGCTATGTCGTAATCTTCCTCTAGTACAGAACTGTCTCTTTCTAAATTGTTCACTTTTAGAGCCACAGTTCACTCCTTCTTCTTTTCTCCTGCATCACTTTGCCTTTGACTCACTCCTTGCTTGTAGGAAATGAGCGACCCAAGTAAATTATCAATTGAATAAACATTTAAATCTTTGGACTCAATTATTGTAGTTATTTTTGCATCGTAAGAGCTAGGTAAACATCTCAATATTTTATTCACTTTTTCACAATTAGATAACTCTCTTCCTAAAGCATGCAAGGATGTTACTATTTGGGTGAACCTAGTGTACATTTTAGATATGGTCTCACAAGGTTTCATGTGAAAGAGTTCATAAATATGTAGTAGTATGTTTAGCCTAGACTATTTAACTTCACTGGTTCGTTCGTATGTGATACACAATCTATCCCAGATCTCCTTGACAGTACTACAAGTAGGCACTCACATATAATCTTTTAATTTTAATACACAAATAAAATAATTCAATTATTTTTCATTTAATTGTGCGAGTTCCCTATCCTCATTACTCCATTCATTAAATGATAAATCAGTTTTAATGCCATTCAAGAGATGAAATGGTGTAGAGTAACCTTCTTGAACTAACATCCACATGCGATAGTCTATAGATTGTAAAAATGTAGACATGCAAATTTTCCAAAAATTAGATGGTATATTATCAAATAAGGGTGGACGGGTTATTGAATAACCCTCTGCAGTGTTACAGTTACCAAATTGTGCCATGGATTGTATATTTCTAGGTTTTCTAAAACATTGTTTTGAAAACTATCTCTAATACCACTTAAAAGTTTGATGTGCGCCAAGAGGGGGTGTGAATTGATATTTTAAAAATAAATCCTAATAAAAATTCTAATTTTTATGAATTTTTCCTTTTTTATTTTTAATTAGATGATTTGACTAATCAAATGTGAAAGCTCAAGATTTGTTCACAATTACGATAGTGGTGATACAATTTCAAATCTCACAATGAAAAGGTTAAAATTAGATTTTTCACCATGCAGATAGCATAGTAAATAGATTCATGAAAAATAAAATACGAAAAAAATGGAAAAAGCATACCATAAATTTTTATAGTTGTTCGGTTACTTGACCTTCGTCCACTCCCTGGAGTCCTCCATTCCAAGAGTTGCACTACTAAAAGTTGACTCTCCTTCTACTCCCATAGTAAGGCGGAGAAGCCTTTACAAAACTCACTTTCACCTTCCTCGGTGCGGCGAAGTGCCAGACGCTATGTCACCCTCCTAGTGACGGCAGCTAACTTTCTCCTTTTTCTCCCTCCTGGAGAAGGCCGAGTACCTCGATGACATCAACCTTAAAGCCTCTCTCCCTAGAGAGCTTCCACAAGACTCACCAAGGCCACATGAGGAGTAAGCATACAGCTAGCTCGGAGCAACCATGTGATCCCCTCACACTCCTTCTCCCTCATGCTCAAGCTCACCTTCTCCTTCCTCTAAAAACCCTGGATCTCTTCAAAAGCTCCCTCTCAAGAGTTCCTTTCTTTATCAACAACAACCTCAACAACCACACTCTGAATAAGAAAAACTCCTTTTTAAATTAGGCTTAGAAAACCCTAATGTTTCAATTTAGATGATGTTATTCGTACCATATGATCTAATCTTATACAGTACGATCAGTTCAAAATCAATTTCATCAAGAATAAAGGCAGACGAACAGTTCACAAATTTTATGAACATCACACAGTATGATCAAGATATCGTACTGGATAATCATTTTATTTTTCAACTGTTCATACAGGATGACCTATGGGATGAAAGAATTCATCTATGTACATCATCCCACACTGTACACTTCGTACAGTATGAATAGTTCATTTCAAATCATCATCCTGTATGACATAAATATTGTCCAGGATGAATAGTTCAAAAAAATTATGGTTTTGTCTGGTATGATTGATGGGAAGACAAAAATCATCTATATACATCACACAATATGATTAATATCATACAGTACGAATGACAGTAATTAAGAAACTAAGATTTAATTGCCTGATTACTGGGGATAATTTTGGTAAGATTTTAAATGATCGTACAGTATGATTAAAATCGTACAGTATGATTAGTTCAAAAAATTAAATTTAAAATCTTACCTAAACTATGTTGGCAGCTAGGGTTTTTAGGTTGAAATAAATCGTACAGTACGATCATGATCGTACCATATAATCAGTTCACAAACTAATCAGTAAGAATTAGCCTTTAAGCCTGAGTTTGAATGACATATCATACAGTATGATGAAAAATCATACAGTACGATTTTCCTTTAAAAAAATTTTTTACCTTTAAAAAAAACTCTCCCCCTGTGTGTGGTACATGGTCACCCCATTTGCATACACTCTTTTGTGGCAGACTCAAGAAATAAAAATTAAAGAAAATAAAATACAAATTCTTATACATCCTATTCTACCCAGTCTTGAGTCTCCAGCAGTCTTGAGCGGTGTGTATCTTACCTGAAATATTAGTGCTCATAGACAAAAACAAACATTTATATTTTTCAAGAAAGAATATACTAATTTAGTCAATATTATTTTTCATCATCAAAATTGCTAGGGATCATGGATTGCAACATTCATTTAGGTTGAAATGTAAGTTTGAAGATTTGAAGTGTAGTTTGGTCAGTCATAGTTAACCTAGTTGAGTTTGGGCTCAACAAGTTTAATTGATCAATGGAGACCAATGGGGGTGGTCCCATGTATTAAAGTAGTCATTTGGATTGAAATTGACATTTAAACCCTTAAGGGGCATTTTGGTCAACCATCATTGATTTGGTCAACCATCATTGATTTGGTCAACCATGTCAAACCAAAGGGTGCATTTGAGTTTAATGCATTCCTAATAATGTTTTGGATGCATTAGAAGAGGTTTCAAGATTTTATGTGGTTGAGTCACATTAAGTTTTAGGTAAAAGTCCAAAAGCCCCTTAAAAGGCATTTTGGTCATTTTGACCCCTAATCAATTCTAGGTCAAACTATTTCAAGCAAAGTGCAATTTACTGGTCAGCATGTGATATTAGAGGTCAAGAATATACTTAAAAGTTTTTGGAAAGGTCCCAAGGACAATTTTCATTAAGTGAGAACTCTAGTGGCATATGTTATAAATATTTGAAGGTTTTATAACCTTTGAAAATTAATTTAGTTTCTGGGGTTAGAAGTGTCAAATTGAGCTCAAATTTGAACGGTTACCCCAAGGGACACGCCTAATTAATATGCAATTAATAGATCATGAATCAGAGATTATTTGACTAGATTTCAAGGGGACTGAAAATCACCAAGAAAGGGTTTCAAGACCTGGGTCCTTAAACCTGGTATTTGGACCTGGAATTTTGGATTTAGATTGTGCTTTGGGATTAATTTATTGAATTTGAATTATCCACATAAATCAAAATTAAATGAATAATTGGGATTAATTAGATATAATCTAAAGGTTAATTGAAGGTATGATTGAAAACTTGACTAAAAATTAAATTGGAAGATGGATTGAAATTTGATTAGAGACTTGATTGAAATTTGCTTGTGCCCTATATGATTGTCAATCATCAAGTCACCAATAGGGAGCCTAGGTAGGTCCTACTGATCTCATCATGCAGAGTCAAATATAAAGGTAACATCTTTCTCTAATAAATAGTATAACGGCTTAAAAATTTTAGAGAAATAATTTATAAATCTTCTACGAAAACTAGCATATCCTAAGAAGCTTTAATCCCCTTAACAGATTTGGGTGGAGGAAGTTTTTCAATCACCTAAATTTATGTAATTTCTACTACTAATCCATTCCTATATATCTCATGCCCTAAGATAATGCTTTTAGTTACCATAAATTGACATTTCCTAATTTAACACTAAATTAGTTTCAACGCATCTTTTTAAAATAGTAGTGAAGTGTTCTAAACATGAATTAAATGCATAGCCAAAAATAAAAAAATCATCCATGAATATTTCAATACCTTGCTCAATTAAGTTTGAAAAAATAAACATCATGCATCTTTGAAAAGTAGCATGAGCATTACATAAACCAAAAGGCATTCTCTTAAAAGCAAAAGTTCCATAGGGACTGGTGAAAGTAGTCTTATGTTGATCCTCAGGTGCAATAGGTATTTGATGATAACCAGAATACTCATCTAGAACGCAATAAAATGGATGCCTTGCCAACCTATCAAGTATTTGCTCAAGAAATAGCAAAGGAAAATGATCTTTTCTGGTTGCTTTATTTAGTTTCCTATAATCAATAAAAATCCTCCAACCTGTGACAGTTCTAGTGGGTATTAATTCATTATGTTCATTGGATATAATAGTCAATTCTCCCTTTTTTAGGAACAGAATGAATTGGACTAACCCAAGAACTATCATAAATTGGTTAGATAATCCCAACATCTAACCATTTAAGAATCACTTTTTTAACAGCATCTTTCATTGAAAGATTAAGTCTTCTTTGAGGATCAGCTTTAGGAATAGAATTTGCTTCCATTAAGATTCTATGCATACAAATGGAAGGATTAATTTCTTTAATGTTATCAATAGTCCACCCAAAAGCTTTTTTATAGTTACTTAAAACCTTAATCAATTCAATCTCTTGATGTTGTTTAAATTTCCAAAAATGATTATAGGAAGAGTAATTTTTTTCGCAAATATGTATACTTAAAATGACAAGGTAAAGCATTAAGTTCTAAAGTTGGGGCCTCTTCAATAAATTATTTCAGATTTTTATCTAAACATAAAGTTTCCAATAATTCAAAATGTCCTTTGTTTTGACTTTCTTTTGTAAATTTTATTTCAATGGGCCTATTAGATGTTTTTTGTTCTTGCTCATCTTCTTCTTCCTCAATCACTTCTCCTTCAAATAAATTTTCTTTGAGATCTTCTACTAGTACATCCTCCAAATCCACCCTAAAGTAATCTTCTTTCCTTTCTTGAGAGAATTTTATAGGTTTTAATACATCAATTGACACCTCCTGGTCTTGAATTCTTAAAATTAATTCTCCCTTTTAAACATCAATCATAGCTTTCCAGGTTGCTAAGAAAGGTATTCCTAAAATAGTGAGGGCACTTTTTATGCATCTCCATTAATCTTTCCCAACTCTCAAAAATATATTCTCCTTCTAACTGAGTAAAAGAAGAAATAGCATTTCTAAACTTGATAGTCTTCGAAGGTGGGAAATATTTTTCTAAAAATTTATGGGCTAACTCATTCCATGTGATAACCACATTTTTGTCTTATCTCTTAGAGAAATGGGAACAATATAAGTCTAATGGCATAATCACTAACACCATTGTACTTAAATGTTGAACAAATTCTAAGAAACTTGCTAAATGTAGGTTAGGGTTTTTAATGGGAGTTCCCCCAAACTGAGCATTTCATACCATTAGAATGATTATAGGTTTTAATTCAAAATTATTTGCATGGATGGTGGGTCTATTTATGCTTTGGTGAATTCCATGTATTAAATGGTTTGCAAAATTCTTAAGAGGTCTAGAATAATCTAAGTTTTGAATAGGGTCAACCATTTTAAAAATCTTTTTAGTGGTTCTAATTTTAGAAAGGGTTCTCTCAATTGCAGAATCAAAATTTGAATGTGCCTGCCCTCTATGTTTTATAAGCATGCAACCACAGATATACAATCAGTAAATTAAATTAAAATAATAAAAGCATATAATTGGACTAATTATGTAACAAATTCAATAATATAATAAATTTATAAATAAATAAATTCTTTCCTAGTAATGGTGCCGAAAACTTAAGGGAGCGGTAAAGTAACCTAAAGAATTGTGAAAATGATTTAGGGCTCTATCTATCCCTAAACAATGCTTAGGTTTCCTTTAATATAAAAATTATAAATACCCCACTTAATTTACACAAGTATATAAGCCGAATCAAGTTATATAGTAATAGAGTAGAGTATCGATCCCATAAGAAAGAATGTTTACATTTAAGTACTAATAGTGTCTAATTCAACTACAATAATTATTCTACTCAATAAAAATAACTTTTGATAGAGATTCAATCTCTTAATTTAAAATCAAAAATAATTAAATAAAATACTATTACGATAATTATTTTGGATTAATGGAATATAAATACAATATATTTTCTAATGATTCTATTTTATATTGATGCTATTAAGAGCATATGCATCACCGATAACTCAATGAAGGGTGAAGAGACAAAGGGTAATTTAAACTTTTTCAACCTTAATACCACTCTAAACTTCCATAGTCTATCTTCCTATGAAATTCTTAAAAGAGTAAGTAAAGCGGGTACTATTAAAATGCTCTCATAATAATTCAACTCTATAAATTTGATACATGACAAGAACTATGCCTATGCTTACATTATACCAATCCAACATACTTGGTTGTGCCTACTTTCCTATTCCTAGGATCCATATTACACCGGATATTAGCTATACATATGGCCACTGTGTATTAAATGAAGACCTGATATATTAAAAATATCATGATATTTTATTGATGAAGAGAACTCATTAGTACTCCATATTTTATTTACACCATCAATCGAAAACTAGAGAAGTTAGCCAAACATGAAAAATAAATGAAGTATATTCATTTTCATTAATTTCACACTAGAAAGAAATTACAGAAGAAAAGATATCACTAGATGAGTTTAATGATCTCCTCTACACTCCTCCTAGAACTTACAGAATTACTTCCACAAATACAAGCCAAATACTCTAATGGAATATTTCTAGTACTTCTTTGAATTCCCTTAGTTGTCACTCCTAAGGAAAAAATTAGAGAAGCACTTTAAAGATTGAAATTAAAAAAGGGACTGAACTCCCCTACTAACATTACAGATAAATTATTTTTAAAAAAATACATAAAATAGATTTTGGAACTGCCATGCTTGAGACACGTATGCTGTGGCACCCATAAAATGAACTAAAGCCGCAATGCATAAGGGTTTCCTCTGTTGCGATGCTTATTGACATGGACTCACTATATAATGAATTGATGTGTTACTTTGTTCGCAGATCATGGCCTGAACAGTTACAGCTTTAGTGCCATTGGCATTGTTAATAGTTCAGCACTATGATATCCACGTGGCACTCCCTTGACTTATAGGTGTGAGAATTTTGTACAACATTGCTCTGTAGATAGAGATTGGGCTTTATGACACTTAATCCTTTGACGCTACAACATTGGGATAGTTGGATGGGCTTTATTATTCAGAGTCTATGAAAATGATTTGAGTTTTAGGGGTTATGGATCTTAAAATGCCTCCAATTTCATATGATTGACCCTAGGGACATGCCTAATCAATATGCAAGTGATAGATCATGAATCCAAGGTCATTTGGTTAGGTTTCAAGGCAATGGAAATTTCTCAAAAAAATAGGTTATGGACTAAGGGGTTTTGAGTTTAGTTTTGACATTGAACTTTAGAGTTTTGAGTTTGCAATGGGTTTTATCAATGAGTTTGATTTAGACTTTATTTAATCAATAACTTGAGGATTTTTGGTTTTGAAATGCTCATATCACTGACAATTAATGATGATTGTTAGTTATTGAATAAGAGATTAGGTGACAATCGATAATGATTAGCTACTGATGGATTGGGATGTTTGATTTTGGTTTGATTTGAATATGATCATTGAATGTCGATGATTGAGGGAAGATTTAATTTGGCAATGATCATATCACTGATAATCAGTTGGTGATTTTCAAGTGATTAATCTGGTGATCAAATGGCAATCAAGCGTAACTGTCAAATGATGGTTTTATCTGTCAATGATCAAGGTACTATGCCAATGCATAGTATAGAGTTTGATTTTGGGTTTAAAGTGTTGTTCATTGATTTAAGTATGGAGATGGGATTTTGATTTAGATAATTAACCTTATACAAAAATGAGATCAATAATTATATAATACAATGCAGATTATACTAGATGATTAGCTATTCAAATTTAAACTATTTATATCCTAAATTTCTAAAAAAGGTCAATTCAAAATTTGAAATTTTTGTATTAGATGAAATTATTCATACAGTATGAAACTTAAAGATTTGTATAATTAATTATCTATTTTGGAACCTAAAACTAAGGGGATGAATTAGAGTTGATTTCATACTACACAATACTCATCTTAAATTTGGTCAGATAGGCCAATCCAATGCTCTGAGTCACCATCCTTATGAAGATTATACTATATGATATCTTTTATATGATCAAAACAAATATAGAGCTTATTTGGACAAACATCATTCGGACAGGACGATCTAATCTATAAGTCAGCAAGGTTATTCAAATTGTACTATAAGATCCATTGATCGGACTATATGATCTGCCTATCAAATAAACTATATCAAGATTTTTAGGGTTTAATTAAGAGATTAATACAAATACTTTTTTAAGGATGCCTAAAATAGCTTCTTGGTGATCATTGGCTTTCTCGAGAGAGACCAAGCGAGTCATCCCAAACCCGACCGAACCTGACCCAAAAATTTTGGGTTAGGTCAAACCATTTGTCATATGGTTCAGGTTCAACAAATTGATCCGTTTCAAAAATTGAGTCAGGTTTGGGTTGACTCAAAAACCCAATAATGACCCACTTGCAATCCGAATCAGCCCTCCTAATGTATAGTCTCTCCCTCCTCCTGCTCCGCCCTCATGATGTAGATGGTTGGATGGCCCAAATTCATCTCCCTTCTCACAGTACGCACCCTATGTGACTAGGATGCTACTCATTGGCTCCCTCATTTAGCCACTACCGTAACAAACCCGCACCCGCGTTGTGCTGCCACCCACACTCGCAGCCTCGCACAACACCCAGACCAATTCTAAGGCCTGGCCCATTCATATAATGCACTCATAGTTGTGCCCTTCATACTCATGAGTCATGTCTGTCATCCAGACTGGGTTTTTAGGTTTTTAGGTCAATTCAATAACCCAACAGGTCGGGCCCAAGTATGAATTTTCAACCCATTTATAAAATCAGGTTAGATTTGGGTCAACCCATTTGGACCTGGGATAATTCTGGATTTGACCCGAACCCAATGTGAAACCTGATTATGACACCCTTATGTGTAAGGGAGAGAAGGTAAGAGAGGATAAAAGTGATTGTGAGTGATCTTTTGATAGGGTATTAAATAGATCAAGTTCCAAAAAGGATGTTCTTCCTATTGTATATTCATTTTTCCTTTATTATTGATAGAGTAAGGGCTCTTAAGTGTAAGATCTCGTAAGAGTCTTGGGAGAAGACTCTGGTGCTAGTTAGAGGCTAGTAGCTAAACATCTTTGCCATACTAGGTGCAGAAGGAGAGTGTCATCTCAAAAAGAGAAGGGTATAAAAGTGTTCTTTAGTGTTTATGAAGGAGAAAGGCTATCACAACCCAATCTGATATGTGTCACAATAGACAGGTCATATCGTATTGAATTGGGATAGGACAAGCCTAATATCTAAGTTCTAGGGGACTAATGAGATATCTTCTATAAATTTATACAAATGACAGATCATCTAATTTACTTCTATAAATAGAATAAAGTAAAATCATCCATAATTTTTTTAATTTAATCTTACATGGTGTTTATAATATAATATATGACTATATAGACCCAAAATAGAGAAAAAAAATATAGCCAAGACTATACAAAATAAATTAGGGGAATAACTAAACAGACTCAAGCAAATTAGATCATGAACACTCAGTTTCTCGACTACCTCTTTCACCTTCACTTGATCAACAACAATAAACAAAAATAGGTGTATGCCAACACAACTAAATAAGTCACACCCATTGATTTGTATTTCTAATGATTTATTTCTTATGCATTTAATTGAATGTAAAAGTAGTTCATAAGAAATATCTTAGACTGTGAATAATATTAATTATAGATATTTATAATAAAGCAGACTATGAACTGAAAGTAAATAAATAAGTGTTTTGCATATCATAGTAGAAAATAGTAAATTTCCCTGAGGACCTTATACCTCCCATAAAAAATAGGCCCTTATAACTCCAGTGCTGACATATTAGAAAATAGGTCATTATGACTCCCAATGCATTACATATATCATATAATCAAAAATTTAAACCCTTATGGCCCCTTATATATTTAGCACCAAAACAAAACATCAAGAATAGAGTTTCTAGAATAAAACCTTCACTAAACATCAAATCTCCTCATAATCATACAACTCAAGCAAATAAGCATATACAACATTGCAATACAGTAAAAGAAATATAAATAGGCTAGTTTTAGAATTTTAATGGATGCTTCAACAGAAAGTAACCAAACTATCTACTAATAATAATTTTTATAATTTAGAAAATTACTAGATTACTAGGGAATATTCGAAATATGATTTTGAAGCATTAGTAGTACTGTTTTATTTTGGGAGACTAATTATTTTTTAAATTTCCAGAAACCCCACATTTTCCAATTTACCCAAAAAAATATTTTTAGAAAAGTACCTAAATGTCTAGAATAGTTATATCTATAGCATACTAAAAGTTACACAATGAATGTTTTACTGGTATAAAGTTATTCAAGATTTTTCTTAATAAAAATATAATTTAAATTAAAAAATCTCAAATTTTTTGTTTTTTTAAAATTGAGATAAGTATTAATTGAGAAGCTAGAGAGAGAAGCTCCAGGAATTTGGAAAGAGATTATGGGATTTTAAATTTTTGAATTAGCTATTTTCGCGGGTTCTCCGATGGCGAAGGAGGGTCGCCGGCCTCCTTCGGCCGGTGGTCCGTTCAACGTCCAGAATTCTTCTTTGGGAATTTATGTGTTTTCAGGACATTCAATTTCTACATCTCCACTTGCATTTGGAAATGTTCAACCGTGTTTTGTACAAGATACGAAATCAAGGTATAGAAGTGGTATGTCTATAATCATTAATGAAGGAGGATTGCTAAATCCTAAGAAGACTGTTGAAGATATAAGGAAAGGCAAAAGTATCTTAGTTGAAGATAAAGGGAAACCCATGTTCAAGTCTGTGGTACATCCAGAAATCAATTCGGAATTTAATGCTAGAGCGTCTTCATCATCTGGGAAGATGGTTGTTTTGAGCAAAGTAGAAAATTTCAATCAAGTTATTCGAAATTCTGAAGAACCTACTTCCAATGTAGTTGAATTAATTGGCACCAGCGATAAGGTGGATCATCAGGGAGTTCTTTGTTTGAAGAAATATGATATTGAATGTCTTGAAGAATTAATTGAATCTACAAAGGCACTAGAGACTCAATCAGATTTGAATTTAGTTCGTAATGGTGGTTCAGGAGATGTCAATTCTAGCCTTCCTGCAGTGCCATTGGAGCCTCAAGTTAATGTAAAGCAAAATGCTTGGAGTTTGAGGAAAAATATTAGAGTCCTCGACCTGGACTATGGAGACTGTCTCTTACATGATGGTAAAACAGTGAAGCTTCACTTGCAAAATGAGTTAGCAAATTCCAAAAAACTTCAAAACTCTTTGGTGGTCATGGTGCTCAGAGAGAATGCCCCATTTCCTATGATTGGCTCAAAATTAAGGAGGCAATGGTCCCAGTTTGGTAAGTTCCATCTCATGAAGCTTCGAATGGGATGGGTTTTATGTTCTTTTTATGACCCAGAAGCGTTAGAATCAGTTTATTCTAATGTTCCACGGTAAGTTAATGGGCATATCATTGGAATGGATAGATGGTCGCCGTCATTTTCTCCTACATCCTTAAAAGGGTTGACTGCCCCTATTTGGATTAGGATGTCCAATCTCCCATTGTAGTGCTGGGATGAGATAAATATATGCAGGATTGCATCTATTGTAGGGAAACTATATTTGTTGGATGGAAATGTGTTTCAATGGGGAAGGATGAAATTTGCAAGGATTTGTGTTCGTATCAAGTTGGATAAGAAGCTGCCTCTGGGAGTATGGGTGGAGGGTAGCTCAGGGAAATTCTTCCAAATAATTGAGTATGAAAGAATCTCAAATTTTTGCTTCAGTTGTGGGAAAATTGGGCATTTGAAGAAGGACTGTTCAAACAATTATTTGAATGTCAAATAGGATTTTAAACAGCCAGAGATGTCTGGGAATGAGGAAGTCCCTTCTGTGATTGAGAATTCCAAAATTAATGAGGAGGTAAATTCTGTTGGTCAAGGATTGAAAGAAGTATATGGTCCTTGGGTACACATCAATTAGGAGAACAGAAGAAAAAAGAAATCATTTTCCAGAAAGTTTTAACTACGTTCGGAGATCTCTATGAGGAGGGATTCAATGGATTTGAATCCTATTTCTTTGGAAAAAGGGACTGTACCTGGTAATGAGTCCAAGGAGGGAGGTGGTACTAATCAAAATCTAGAAGAACCTGGAGTTTATCCTCATGTTGGTGTTCTAAATAAGGGGTGTTCTTTGCAACTGGATGGCCCTAGAAATATGTTAGTAAGGATTCCTATTCCTCGTAGTCTTCCAACTGATGTTAATAAGTTTGAAATTCTAAAAGATATTGTAGAAGAAGGTGAAATAACTCTGTAAAAAAAAATAAGAGGTGGAACCTAATGAAGTTATTGATGGCAATATAAGGATTAGAGGTGGTTCTCTGAAGGAAAATTCAGATATTATGAAGGAAGATTTGGGGTCTGAAGGTAGTTCTTCTTTTGTAAAGAAAAAAAATTCTAAACAATTAAAAGGGTTGGGTCCTATCAAATTATCTCCTAGGAGCAAGAGATCAGATGGGGATCCAAAATGAAGATTGGGGATCTCTTCCCCTCAAGATCAATAATGTCTTCTATTGCTTTCTGGAACTGTAGAGGAGCTAGGAAGAAATCAGCTTCTCTATATCTCAAAGAATTTGTCAAGGGTCATGGTGTTTTCTTTCTTGGTTTGTTGGAAACTAAATTGTCTTCCATTGATCAGAAGGAAGTCAATTTGTTAATTGGTGACAACTGGGAGTTTTTTCAAGCTCCCTTAGTTGGATTATCTGGAGGCATTCTAGTCATGTGGAAATCTAATATGGTTGCATTCACAGTTTTGGATTCTTCTTCACAAATGGTTATTAACGACTTAGATATTATAAATAATGGAAAGTGGAGGATTGCTTCGGTGTATGGGAACAAAGATGTGTACAAAAAGAAGGAATCTTTGGAGTGGATGGAATGGTACTCTTCTAAAGACTTTCCAATGGTGGTGGGAGGAGACTTTAATTGCTTGATTTCCAAAGAGGATAAGAGGGGTGGGAAAAAAAATTGTTTTTCTCAAGGGCCCAAGGAGATGAAGTCCTTTTTGATCAACAATGATATGCATGATATTGGGTTTATTGGCCCCAAATTCACTTGGTGCAATAACAAGGTTGGAGGTGCTCGAATCTTAGAAAGACTTGATAGATGCTTTCTAAATTTTGCCACAATAAATACTTCTCATAGAATGCTAGTTAGACACTTGGCTAGAGTGGCATTAGATCATTATCTGATTTTGTTAAATCTACTGGAGTTTAATCCTAATGAAAAAAGGAAAATTAAGTTTGAAGATGTGTGGGCATCTATCCCGGCCTCTTATGCTGTGGTGAGGAAAGCTTGGAACAAGGATTCTTATGGTAGTTTCTCCAATATTCTCAACAATAAGTTAAGAAGAGCATTGAAGTCTTTGTTTTATTGGAGTAGAGCTAAGCTAAAGAATTTAAATTAGTTGAAGGATTAGCTTTTGAAGGACATTTGGAGCTGCAGGCAAAGGAATCGGAATAGGTCTTTCTCTCGAATAATGAATGTTGGACTCTCAAGCCTAAGGTAAATGAGCTAAATACAACAATGGCTCGGCTAAACAATTGGTGGAGACAGCGAGCTAAGGTCAAATGGATGGTTGAGGGTGACTGCAATTCTAAATTTTTCAATCATTTGCTAGTGCAAGAAGGAGCTCAAATTATATTTTCAAAATAAGAGATGAAAATGATGTACTTATGGAGGATCAAATGCAAATTGAAGATGTGCTACTGCGGTTCTACAAGGATAATTGGAAAAATAGAAGTTGCAATCTTGAAGGTTAGCCATCACCGCTGAGACTTCTGGATGATGAAGATAGGAAAATGCTGGAAAAGGAATTCACCTGGGAGGAAGTAGAACATGTAATCAGGCAGTTCGAAGGCAATATAGCACAGGGGAAAGATGGTATTTCTTATTCCTTCATTAAATCCTTTTAGAATATTATTAAAATTAATTTTTTGAATGCAATAAAACATTTCTTATGTTATGGAGAAATGGATGAAGGATAGAAAGAGACGTTAATTGTGCTTATTCCTAAGGTAAGCAACCCTTTATATCCATCAAATTATATGCCTATTAGCCTATACAATTCTGTCTACAAGGTGGTGGCAAAGGAGCTTTTAAACAGATTATTGCTCATTATTCCTAAAGTTATTTCTGAGGAACAAGTAGCTTTTCTAAAGGAAGATCTATGTCAGATCATGTGTTGATAGCCCAGGAATTGTTCCACAAATTCAGGTATTCAAAATCTACAAAAGGTTTGGTCTCATTCAAAGTTGATATGGAGCAAGCGCATGACTCAATGAGCTGATCTACTCTGGTGAAAGTTTTAGATTACTTTGGGTTTTCTACTAAGTTTTCTAACCTTATTATGGAATGTATAAATGAGCCAAGGTTTTCTTTGATGATTAATGGAAACTTCTGGAATTGGATTAATGCTAGGAGTGGATTTCGCCAAGGCTGCCCTTTGTCACCTCTTCTGTTTTTACCTTGCTCCCAACTTCATTCTAATGCTTTTATTCAAAGAAGAGATTCTATTGGAGTTAGTATTTGCCCAAAGGACTAAGAATTTCACATTTTCTTTGTGCAGATGATGTCATCATCTTTTCTGAAGCTAAAACGAAGGTCGTGAAAGAAAACCAAGGGGATTTTAAATGATTTTTGTCAGTGGACTGGACAATGTATAAACCTCAACAAATCTGTTATGATTTTTGGCAAATTGGTCAAAATAAGGAAGAAGAAGACTATTTCATGTATCATGGGATTCAAAACAGTTAAGGAATTCTATTATTTGGGAGTAAAAATAGCATTGAGGAGGCTAGTTGCAACTAATTTTCAAGTCATTATTGATAAAGCTATGAGGATGTTGAACGTTTGGGGCAGAAAGTTTATCTCATTGGCAGACAAATTTACTCTGGTTAAATTCGTAATGTTGTCCTATCCTACATTCCATTGTACTCATTCTCTTGTTCCAACAAGGGTGCTATATGAACCAGATACATTATGCAAAGTTTTCATTTGTAACAAGTCACAGTGAAGGTTGGGTCTCCATTATGTCAACTGGAATGTTTTATGTAAGCCAAAGAAATGGGGAGGTCATGGACTTCACTCCTGCTTAGCTAAAGTTGCTGCACTGAGAACCAAACTAGCATAGAAGTATGTACATGATAAAGAGTCATTGCTGCATAGAATTTTTTTTTCGAAACATGGTGATCTGTCTGATGCTGGGTCCACAAAGAAGGGTTGTTCATCTTCTTGGAAGCTAATATGTGATGGTGGAAGTTTGCTAAAGTTGATTATTCGGTGGGTCATTGCGAATGGTGCTTCCATTGATGCATTTAAAGACTCATGGATATTGGATAAATGCTTAAACAAATGGCTAACATTTATTGTTTCTACAGAGACCACTGGAACATCGGTGGATAAATTTATTACAGGTGGGAGATGGATTGTAGATGAGCTAAGTAAATTCTTTGGCAAGGAGTTGGTCGAGGTGATCTATCAAATTAGCATCAAACCAAATATGAATGAGGACATAATGGAACTTATTCCTCAAAATTCAGCGAAAACTATTGCTGCATTGGCCTTTGAAGCTTCTATTTCTAATCAAAACGAGGATCTATACTAGAGATGGATCAAGAAGGCAAAACTAAATCCCCGTGTAGAAGTTTTCTGGTGGAGGATGTTCAATAATTCTGTTCCAACAAATCATTTTTTGTCCTATAGAAGATTGAAGAATGACAATTTTTGTCCTAGGATATGTAATGCAACGAAGGACATTGAACATATTGTGGTTAAGTGCAGCAAGTTGAAAGATGTTTTCCAACATTTAAACAGGTGGGGATTTTATATCCCTTCTTTTGTTACTTTTGAAGAATGTTGTAAGTGGATGGAAAATACGATGGGGAACAATAGCATGCTAGTAAATCTACACTGCAACTCAGTTTCTTTCTCCTGGAAGGCTAGAAACTAAGTTATTCACGAAGGCATGGAAGAGAGTTCGGTTGTGGTTACTGCCAATTCATTGAGCTATGCTTCCATTCCAACAGCTTTGGGTAATTTAAAACTGGGCCACTGGGGTGCTAATCAGTTGGTAAGACTATTGTCTAATCATTGGCTTCCTCCTCCACCCGAATGGATTAAGGTTAATGTTGATGCTTCGCTTTTGCCTTCATATAGAGTAGGAATGGGTGGTGTGTTCCGTGATCATAAAGGTGGATTTCTCTTAGCATTTGGTTATTCTTGTGTTCATTGGGATGTTTCTCAGTTGGAGCTACTAGCTATTCATTCTATAAAAGATGTCATTAAATATTGGATGCTCAATTACAAAGGGAGTGTCATTGAAGAAGATAACTTTAACATTATCGCATTGATTCAAGAAGCAATAAGCAAAGGTGGGAAGGAATTTGAAGACCATGCATTCATCAAAGATTTCAATCATGTCATTTTTAATTGTATAGATAGGAATAGTAATAAGTTAGTGGATTTGTGTGCTAACTATGCTATCTTTGGAAATTTTCTTTGGGAGGATTTTAGTTTGAATAAGGTTCCTTCATCGTTTTATGATTTGTTCATGGAGGAATCTTCTATGTGGTTGTATTCCATTTTTTTAGCTATTAATGCAATTATTTGCTTCTTCAAAAAAAAATTTAAATTGAGATAAGTATAATGTAACTTACCTTGAGCTAGATAACTTTTAGAACTGGGTTGACACTAGAATGTGGATCAGATTATCCAAAGCCAAGCTTTCTCTCTAGAAATCTCCTCTCTCTATCTCTCTCTAGTCGACTGCCCAAATCAGAAAATGGATTTGGAAAAAGTGGAAATGGAGATTTTAATATAAAAAATTTTGGCCTAGCGTCGTGGCGCCTGAACCTAAGCATCACCACAACATTGTAGCACCCAATTTACTTGTGGCATTGCTAGATCTAGCACCAATGCGCACCAAGAGAAAAATTATAGATTTTCCAAATAAGCACACAAATCCCTAAGACCCGCTTTAGACTAGATTCATACACTCATATGCATATAAAGTACTCATAGACACATACAAAAGGCTTCAATCACATAAATTTAATGAGTTACCTTTATCAGGCCAGGTTAGAATAGGTGTAACTAAATATGGATTTGACATGTATTACAAAGGCTTCTCCTTGCTAAGAGTAGAGAAGGAGTGGTTAGTGGAATACCTAAGGAGTGGACGTATGTCAGGTTGACAACCACTATAAAAAACCTGGTTTAATTTTTTTTTCCTTTTGCTTGATTTTACTTATTTTATATCTTGGTTTATTGCTTTGCTTGTTGTTGTTTGTTTAAAAAGTTGTTCTTTTGAAAAAAATTAATTATCTTTGGGTGATTTAATTTCTTAATTTTAATTTTGAAATTGAATTCATAATTATGAATGATATATTATCTCAGGAGACGAGCATATCATTCCCTAATGGGTTCAACTTATAGGATTAGAAACTCATCCTGATTATCGTAGTCAAATTCGAGCAAGAACTACATATGCCCCGGAGGGTCAAAATGATTGTTCACTCAGGTATTTAACTATGATAATTTGGATAAATTATCATTAATTTCATAATCAAAGTTATTATAATAATTGATATATCTTCTTAGGGGGAGATGATATCAATCATTATTGATCATTTGAGAATGATGATAATGATCATTGATTTTGACTTAAATTTTTTTAAAGATAAATAATTAAGTTTTTGAATTTTTATTTTGAAAAATTTATTGATCTAGGTTCCTAAATCTCCTATTAGCGCAAGCCCTCGTAGTTAATTACATCATAGGAAACTGAAGTTTCCTATGAATACTCTCGATTAAAATAGCGGTAGAAATTTTATTTTAAGATTTCAAAGTTTGCTATCAAGGAGACAAGGTTGAAAATTCAATTGGGATTGGATTAAGGAGAGAACTTACTTTTGGAGGTTAAGGGAGAAAAGGTAGGAGGTGCTTTAGGATCCTTAAGTATTTTAGAAATACCCCAACCTATTCTAAGTGTTGGGCTTGAATTTAAATTGAAATAGATTTTAGTTTGAATTATCAATTTTATTAGAAAATTGGTATTGTATTCCCGAAGGTTGAGGTCTTATAGCCTGAGCCTGCCTCAGAACCTAAGTATAAATTAGGTACTGAAAACCAGTAACCCCAACCTAAGCTAATTTAATACAGAATATTGACTTACCCCCAAAGCTAATTTATTGATCTGGGTTACTAAATCTCCTACAAGCACAAGCCCTCGTAGGTAATTATATCGTAGGAAATTGAAGTTTTCTATGAATACACTCAATTAAAATAACAGTAGAAATTTTATTTTAAGATTTCAAAGTTTGTTGTCAAGGAGATAAGGTTGAAAATTCATTTGGGATTGGATCAAGGAGAGCACTTATTTCTGTAGGTCAAAGGAGAAAAGATAGGGGGTGCTTTAGGATCCTGAAGTATTTCAGAAACACCCCAGCCTATTCTGAGTGTTGGGCTTGAATTTGAATTGAAATAGATTTTAGTTTGAATTATCAATTTTATTAAAAAATTGGGATTATATTCCCGAAGGTTGAGGTCTTATAGCATGAGCTTGCCTCAGAACCTAAGTCTAAATTAGGTAATGAAAACTAGTAACCTGAACCTAAGCTAATGCAATACAGGATCTGGACTTACCCTAGTCTAGATTGGGGAGCCAGCTAATTTATTGATCTGGATTACTAAATCTCCTACGAGTATAAGCCCTTGTAGTTAATTATATCATAGAAAATTGAAGTTTTCTATGAATACTCTCGATTAAAATAGCGGAAGAAATTTTATTTTAAGATTTCAAAGTTTACTGTCAAGAAGATAAAGTTGAAAATTTAATTGGGATTGGATCAAGGAGAGCACTTATTTCTGGAGGTCAAGGGAGAAAAGGTAGGTAGGAGGTGCTTTAGGATCCTAAAGTATTTCAAAAACACCCCAGCCTATTCTTGTTGCAAATCTGGTTTTGATGATGACAAACATGTTTCTATTGTGTGTTGCTTGGCTAACCCGTTTCAGGCACAAAAGATCACGAGCAACTCAAGCCAACTCAAGATCGGGTCCAAATGTGTCTAAGTGTACTATTTTCTTTTCTTGAGTCAATTGTAATGTACCTGATCCCCTAGTTAAGTAACCTTGCACACACACACACTCAAGGGGAGAGCTTGAGTGAATTAGAGTTTCTGTTCAAGTTTTGTTCAGAACATCTTGGACGATAGTCACATCGTCCTAGACGATCAAGTAAAAATGGAAACCCTAATTAGGGCGACCAAGTTAAGTGTGTCTAATTATGTAGATCATCCTGGACGATTGTATCATCGTACAGAACGATATGCTTAAATCAAAAAATCTCAGCCGCCAGATCAAGTTAGGCAAGTTTTTATATTAAGATATTTGGTCTGATCATCCCGGACGATATGTGAATCAGCCTGGACGATCCAGTATAATCATGCCTAAACTAGTCTGGTAATTAAGGAAAGCAATTAAGACTTGATTGATACGATCATATCATCCCAGACGATCGCAGGACCGTCCTGGACGAAAATGATCGTCTAGTGTATTTCAGCTGTACGTCTAGAGCGGTGCTCAGGACGATTTGGGCACTTTTTGAACTAATCGTACATGACTATATCCTGATCGTCCTAGACGATCAAGTCATTTTTGAGTCATCCAGCACAAGTTTCTCTGGACGACCTGAGCTGTCTTCTAGATAAAATTCCTCAATTTACACTAATCATCCCGAACGATAGCAGAATCGTACGGGATGATATGAACAACTTTTTCTACTGATCGTCCCGAAGAGCCAGATTGTCCAGGCTGAAGCAGCTGATTTTGAACTGATCGTGATGATCTTGGCGTACCAGTTGAGATTTAGGGCAAATTTTAAGCCCACCTATAAAAGATCTTTTTCTTTCAACAAGAAAAATCTTTTGCCACTTTCCTTTCCAGAGAAACCTGAGAGAGAGAGAGTTTGGGAGAGAAAGAGAGGATCTTGTGAGAGGGAGTTCGTGAGGGGTTCACAAAGGTTGCTCCAAGCAAGGATTAGAGTCATCTTCTCCGCTCGTCATCTTTCATCATGTTGGTGTTCTTTATGAGAGGATCGTTCGCAAGAAGATCTGGGGTTCTCTGCCGGCTTCAGGAGGAAGCGAAAGGAGTTTGAGGTTCTCTACCTGCTTTAGGAGGAAGCAAAAGGAGGTTGGGTTCTCTGCCTCACCGTGTGGTGGAAAGGAGGTTTTTGTACAGGCTTCTCTGCCTTGTTGTGGGAGCAAAAGGAGAGACACTTTGAGTTAGTGCAATGCCCGGAGGAGAGGATCCGAGGAGTGGACGTAGGTCAAGTTGACCGAACCACTATAAAATTCTAGTGTGTTCTTTCTGATTACTTTCTGTACTTTAATTTTCTATTATTATCTGCTTGGGTGAAATTTGTGTTGAATCTTTTCATTTGAGTATTTACTTGTTTCCGCTGCATATCATAGAAAAGATTTTCACTATTGCTCTCGAATTGTTAAATAACCAATTCACCCCCCTCCCCCCCTCTTTGTTAGCCTCAGGACTAGTTCATCAGGGCTTAACATCCCTTTCGAACTTTCAAGTGGTATCAAAGCGGGATTAAAAATTTAAGTTTAAAAACTTTTGAATTTGATCCATTGCTAACTTTGGTAATCGTAATACTGCTGAAGGTTATTTAATTACACGACCACCATTATTTGATAACATTCCTTTTGATTTTTAGAAAACTCGCATGTCCACTTTTTTACAATCAATTGATTATCGCATGTGGATGCTAGTTAAGGATGGATACGAACCACCTTTTAGGATGATTAATAATGAGAAAACTTAACTGCCCTTTAGTAATTGGACTTTTGGTGATCATGATTTAGCATAATTGAATGCCCAATATTTAAATTATTTTTTTTGTGCTTTGAAATCTGAGGATTACATGCGTATCTCTACATGTACAACTGGTAAGGAAATCTGGGATAGATTGTGCATCACGTATGAAGGTACAACTGAAGTCAAATAGTCTAGGTTAAATATTTTGCTTCATGACTATGAACTCTTTTGCATGAAACCTACAGAAACCATTTCTGAAATGTATATGAGATTCACTCAAATTGTCACTTCTTTGCATGCCTTAGGTAGATAACTTACAAACTACGAAAGAGTGAACAAAATTCTTAGATGTTTGCCTTCTTCATATGATGCTAAGATAACTACAATCACTGAATCTAAAGATTTGAATACTTACTCTATTGATAGCTTACTTGGATCACTCATTGCTTACGAGCAAGGGGTGAACCAAAGACAGCTTTATGCAGGTGAGAAGAAGGAGAAAATAGTGGCACTGAAGGCCAACGATAGTGATTCTTGCTCTTCTGAGTCTGATAGCGATGACATTACCTTGATCACAAGGTAATTCAAAAGCTTTCTAAGGAAGAAACACAAGAACATTCAGAAGTGGAATAAGGGTAAGTCCAACAAAAATTTTAAGGGTTCATCTGATACTGTCTGTTTTGAATGCAGGAAGCCTGGACACATTGAGGCTTATTATCCTACACTTAAAGCTCATCCAAGCAAGGAGAAGGGTGAGGAGAAACATAAGTTCAGAAAGGATAAGAAGCGGATTCAGAAGGCGTTCTGGGCAGACTCTGCATCCGACTCCTTAGAGACTGAAGCTGAAGAGGAGGAAACAAATTTGTGTCTGATGGCTGATGATCACCCTGGTCAGTCGGACCAGGAAGAGGTATGTGAGCTTACTTATAATCAATTACTTGAAGTATCTAAAAAAATTTATGCAACATATAGGAAGCTTAAGAAAACCCATGCTAACTTGAAACTGGATTATTTGACTTTGTAAAAAGAGCATGGATTTTTTATTAAGGATCATTCCACTGTTGATAGCAATCACATATCTTTCTTGATGAATTTGATGAACTGAATAAAATGCATTCTGATTTAATTATTGAGCATGATTTATTAAAGACCATGCATGTTGATTTAGAAAAAGCTTTTAAAGAGTTGGACAACATGGCATGCGAAGTGGAGAGTAGCAATGGAGCTTTGAAATTTGAAATTGTAAGTTTAAATAAAGAAAATGAATTTTTGAAAGTGAAAATCAGTGCTTTTGAGAAAAACCAAACACCTCCTACTTTTGCACAATTTTATGCACCTCCACCTTTTGTAGAATCAGGTTCAAAATAATTAAAGCATGCTTTATATAAACCTAGGAAGAGGCACTATCACCCACGTAGATTAGTTAACCCTTTTCCTGGTGTTAGATGTTTTTCTTATGGCATGTTAGGACACATTTTCCACACCTGCACTGTTCACCGTAGTACATATTAGGTGTGGAGGCCCAAACTGCCTGTTTCACAGCACAGCACACATGCATTGCATTCTTCTTTTCATAAGAAGGAACCCAAACCTGTTTGGGTTCCTAAGACTGACGTTTGATGATTTTGTAGGTCTGCTCTCACACAAGATCTCATCAGAGCATGTAGTACCTGAACAGCGGATGTTCTAGACACATGACTGGAGATGCAAATAAGTTCATTTCACTAGAGGCCAGACCTGGAGGCAAGGTTACACTTGGAGATAACACCACCAGGAGGGTGGTAGGCTCAGGTATAATTGGTGATTCAAAGAATTTTATGATTGACAATATTTTGCTTATAGATGAACTAAAACACAACTTGCTGAGCATCAGTCAACTTTGTGACAAAGGATACAGCATCAAATTCCTTCCCACTTGCTGCATTTTAAGCTTAAATGACAAAGTTGTTTTGTATGGATAAAGGATCAACAACGTCTACAAGCTGGATGTAAGTTGCATTAAATCTGAAAATTCAATTTGCTTAAAAACTATTGCTGATGAGTCTTAGTTGTGGCATAGGAGATTGTGTCATGCCAGTATGAAAACCCTTAGGAGAGTCACCCAAAAGGACTTAGTTAGAGGTGTACCCAAGCTTAAGTTCACTAAGGACCACCTGTGTGATGCATGTCAGTTAGGAAGTAAGTCCAGTCCTCTTTTCACTCTGTTAAGGACATTAGCACCTCTAGACCTTTAGAAGTTCTTCACATGGACCTCTTTGGACCCATTAGCACTGCCAGCTTAGGGGGGAAAGTCTATGGATTTGTGATTGTAGATGACTACTCGAGGTTCACTTAGATTAAATTTCTGTCACACAAATCTGAGTCATTTGATGAGTTTAAATCCTTCTCCACTTGGATGCAGAGGAAGTTAGGTTGTGAGATCTTGATTATTCATAGTGATCATTGTGGAGAGTTTGAAAATGTGAAATTTGGAAGTTTCTGTGAGGAGCAAGGGATTAGTCATAATTTTTCAGCTCCTAGGACCCCTCAGCAGAATGGGGTAGCTAAAAGAAAGAACAGGACCTTAGTGGAAGCCGCTAGAGCCATGCTTGCTGAGTATTCACTTCCAAAATACTTTTGGGCTGAAGCGGTAAACACTGCCTGTTATGTGCTGAATAGGGTGAATGTGAGATCTAAACTGAACAAGACACCTTATGAGATCATTAAGGGTAGAACTCCAAACATGTCCCACCTCCATGTCTTTGGCTGTAAGGTTTTCATTCTGAACAACGGGAAATCATCCTTAGGAAAGTTTGACCCCAAATCTGATGAAGGAGAGTTCTTAGGCTATTCTAGTGTGGGGAAGTCCTATAGGGTGTTCAATAAAAGGACTTTGGTGGTGGAAGAGACAACTCATGTGGTGTTTGATGAATCTGATCCTAAGGTGACTAGAGTTGAAGAAGAAGAAGAAGAGGTAGAGGAGATTACCCAAGGGGTTGGAAATATAAATCTGGAGGAGAGGGTAGAACCTCAAACCACACTGCCTAGAGATTGGAGATATTCTTCGAGTCAACCTAAAGAATTGATCTTATGAGACCCTTCTGAAAGTGTTAGGACTAGGCATGGACTTAGGAAGGAAGTAAACCATTCTGCCTTTTTTCTTAATGACTGAACCCGCCAACATCAATCAAGCCCTTTCGGATGAGTTTTAGATCTTAGCTATGCAGGAAGAATTGAATCAATTTATAAGGAATGATGTTTGAGAGTTAGTAGAAAGACCTAAAAATCAAAGTATTGTGGGAACCAAGTGGGTCTTTAAGAATAAGATGAATGATTCTGGTGTGCTGGTTAGGAATAAGGCAAGATTGGTGGCTAAGGGGTATAATCAGATAAAAGGGATTGATTTTAAGGAGACCTTTGCCCTTGTAGCTAGATTGGAAGCCATTAGAGTGCTACTAGCATTTGCCTGTTATAAGGGATTTAAGCTGTTTCAAATGGATGTTAAGAGTGCCTTTTTAAATGGGGTAATAAAAGAGAATGTTTTCATAGAATAACCCCCAGATTTTGAGAGTTCCCAATATCCAAATCATGTTTACAAATTAAAAAAGTCCTTATATGGATTGAAACAGGCACCCAGAGCTTGGTATGAGAGGCTGAGCATATTCCTGTTAGAAAGAGAGTTTATTAAGGGGAGCGTAGACACCACCCTTTTTCTGAGGAGAATAGGGGATGACTTACTCATTGTCCAGATCTATGTTGATGATATAATTTTTGAATCTTCTGATAAATATTTATGTGATGAGTTTTCTAAAATAATGAGTAAGGAGTTTGAGATGAGTATGATGGGAGAATTGTTCTACTTTTTGGGGTTTAACATAAGGCAAATGGATGATGGAACCTTTCTCAATCAATCTAAATACACTAAGGACATTTTGAAGAAATATGAAATGGACAAAGTCAAGCTAATCAATACTCCCATGAGCTCCTCTGTTTAGTTAGATAAGAATTCAAGTGGAAAATCTGTTGATCAGAAGAAGTATAGAGGAATAATTGGATCACTGCTTTACCTGACTGATAGCCGACCTGATATCATGTTTAGTGTCTGTCTTTGTGCTAGGTTTCAGGCTGATCCTAAAGAGTCCCACCTGACTGCTGTTAAGAGAATTCTTAGATATCTTTTAGGAACCCCAAACCTAGGAATCGGGTACCCTAGGCACAGCACCTCTTTTGAGATCATTGGATATTCTGATTCTGAATTTGCAGGGTGTAGGGTGGATAGAAAGAGCACTTCTAGAACTTATCAATTCATAGGATAGTCGTTAGTCTCCTGGTCCAGTAGAAAATAGAACTCAGTTGCACTCTCCACTGCCGAAGCTGAGTACATTACCTTAGGGAGTTGTGTGGCCCAAGTTCTTTGGTTGAAGCAAGAAGTCTTGGATTTAGGATTACCTGTGGGCACAATTTCAGTTCTGTGTGATAATACTAGTGCCATCTATATTTCTAAGAATCCAATCCAATATTCTAGAACTAAACACATTGATATAATGCATCACTTCATTAGGGACCATGTTACGAAAGGGGACATTGAGCTACACCATGTAGCAACTGAAAATCAGCTGGCTGACATATTCACTAAACCACTGGCCTTTGACTCATTCAGCATTTTGAGGATCAGATTAGGAGTGATTGATATAAATGCATGATTCTGATGATTGCTGATTTTTGATTTCTCTGATTTTTATTCTGCTTCTATTAGATAGCTGTTTGTGTTGATTATTTGCTTTTTGTTGTTTTTATTCTGCTGATTTCTATTTTAACTTTAGTGTTAGTTTGATTTGAGTATTTCTTTTGACGTAACTTTTTACCTATTTTTATTTACTGGTTCATCTCTTTTATTTACTATTTTAAAATCAGATCACTACTCGCTACATCTGATAAACTAGATTTCTGACTGAGAGTTTTATCTTATTTTTATTTGGAAGCTGGTAAGCAGTGATTGATTCCACTGGATCTGTTAAAGGGAAGAAACATTAATGATTGTTTCTCTTCCTCTAACTCCTTTGCTGGTGTAGTGTTTCTTTTGGATAAATATCATCTTCAAAATTAAAATTTTAGTTTTTGAAATAGAGATTTATGTTATCTTCCTACTTTAATTTACCTCAAATCAATAGTATTTTTAAAGTCTTGAGTCATTATTTTGATTTTCTAAACCAAGTGATTGCACTTATCATATGACGTTTGGCTTTTGTTTTGTGAAATACTCTTCCTTATTGTGGAGAACATCTCCTATGTCTGGAAGGTAATAGCTGAGATCATTTAATAATTTTGAGAGGGAGAAAGCTTACAAAAGATGCGCAGTGCGCCAAATAAAGTGAAAAAGTGGCACAAAATGAGCCCAAAGCTGAAAAGATGCGAAATATCGCCAAACTAAAAGATACACAAAGTGTATCAAAAACCAAAAGATGCGCAAAGGGCCAAACAAATTTAAAAAGAGGCAAAAAATGAGCCCAAACCTAGCTTTCTTCTAGTTCAGATCGTTAAATGTCTTAGAAAAATCCATGTGCCACTTAATATTTTCAAAAGCTTGAGTTTAAAAATCCTGATTTCTGATTTTTTACTTTGTAACACTATTATATCAGATATTTTTCTAGAACGAGGCTTGAAATGATCTCTTTTTAAATCTAATTTCTTTTCTTCTGAATTGGATTTTTGGTTTGAAAGAGATTTGCATTTATAAGGTGCCCGAGCTGGGAGTTACGAAAGTTGATATTTTTCAACTTTTTTTGGATTTCAGCGCTGTCAATCATCTTCTTATTGGTTTTTGGATCTAAAATCAAGCAAAAATTCTGATTTACTGGAGTAGCTTGATCAAAAAAATTAAAAAATTGATGCTTTTTTGTTCTCGTTTTATGTTTTATTTCCTTGGTTTTGTTTTTCTTTTTAATGGTTATATTTTTAGGATCCTGATCGTTCATTTCCATCCTCCATCTTTTTTCTATTTTCTTCACATCGTCCTGGATGATTCACCGATCATCCTGGACGATCTTCTTTGTCCTGGACGATCCATAAATCTTTCTGGACGATCCATTCAAAACCGTCCCCACTCTGATCCTGCTACTGAGAAATACTAATTATTGGTGATCGTCCTGGACGATCCATAAATCATCCTGGACGATATGACTATATCTTCCTGATCTGATCAAACGGCTGAGATTGCACTAATTATTGGTCATCATCCTAGACGAGCCACCTGATCTTCCTGGATGATCTACGTGTCAGCCACTGGATGATTCGAATTCGGCCCATTCGATATATTTATTACATATCATCCTGGACGATCCACCTAATCGTCTTGGATGATACTTTTCGTCAACGGTCGTCCGGCCAGACTCCTCGGGACGATCGTCTGTATCTGATCGTCCTGGACGATCAGACCGCCTTTTTGACCAGTCGTCCTGGCCGTTATAAATGTGCATATCGTCCTGGATGATCTCGCGATCATACGGGATGATCCAACCAAATTCTATTTAAACAGTCGATTTCTTAAGGTTTTTTCACACCTCTCCTTCCACTCTCCCTCCCTTCTACTTTCTCATGGCTGGCGGGAAATGTTCTAGACAAAAGGGCGTGAGTTCCTTACGGGGGAATGTTGATCCCCGCTTTCCCAATGCAGCCGATCAGGCTGCCTTCGAGTGCTATCGTGAGGTGGGAATCACGCATTCAAAAATAGTAAACCCCCGCACCCTTACCTATCCTATTCTTGATCTTTTCACATACACCTCCCTCACCTTCATCCTTACCCTAGCCTTTCCATTCAGCCTTGAACTTCTTCAAGTTTTCTTTGCAAATTTGTGCATTTCTGTTGACTATTCCACTCTTCGCTCGTATGTCAATCAACATCCCATTAAACTCACTTCCCAAAACTTTCACAATATTCTTCAACTTTCTGTCACTAGCGACAAACTCCACACTCTTATAACTGACCCTGACTATGATTGGAGTGTCGCCAATCACTTCCTTCGCAATACGAATGTACCCTACCATGATAATGCTTGCACTTCACTTCTTAAGGATGCACGGACCATTCAGCACTTCCTTCATTCCTCCATCATTCCAAAGGCAGGGGATCAAATTCACATCACCCCGTTACTGTCCTTGACCACATACTATATCTTGGCCCACAGGGAGTTTAATGCCACTGACCTTATTATCTGATACATCGAGCACCTCACCACTATTAGGGATTCGTGTCATAGGCGTCGCTCAAATCTAGCTTTAGGTCATATCATTGCATATGCCTTAGAAACCAAATATGACCTGCAATATCCAGTCCCTCCTGATGTCCCTCCTTCCTTCTTCATAAATAATTCATTTCACGTCCTACACAGCACCCGACTACATCTGGAGAACGCCCCGGATGTTAAGGAGGAAGAGGAAGAGGCTATTCCCGTTCCTGCTGCACCTGATGCACCTGCTCCCCTTCTCATCGCTTCTCATTTTGACCATCTACTGCAGCACTTTGATTAGTGGGAGGCCAGATTCGACTCCTATGTTGCTGCCCAGGAGCAGCAGCACGCTGAGGACCTGCAGCACTTCACTGACTATGCTACTCAGTAGTAACAGCAGCATGACCAGGACATTTCCTGGATTGGAGCCCACTTTACAGTCATTCACAGTTACTTCAACCCACCACCGCCACCTCCTCCTTCCGATCAGGATTCGCCTCCATTTTAGTGTTCTGTTTTGTAGCTATTTTCTTTTCTGTTTGTCCTAATGTTTCAGTGTTTCTGTTTACCCTCCTCCTTTTTGTGATGTCAAAAGGGAGAGTCAGCTGTAGTACTTTCTATTCTTGTTATGTTTTCGTAGTTTTGTTTCCTGTATTGCTTTGATTGTTAAATGAAAATTGAAAAAATTTGTTTTTCGATCTCCTAGTTATTTTATTTTTCAAACTACTGCACAAATATTTGTCATCATCAAAAATGGGGAGATTATTATAAATCTGGTTTTAACGATGACAAACATGTTTCTATTGTGTGTTGCTTAGCTAACCCGTTTCAGGCAAATTTGGTTTTGATGATTATGTAGATCGTCCTGGACGATCATTTCATCGTACAGGATAATATGCTCAAATCAGAAAATCTCAGCCGTCAGATCAAGTTAGGTAAGTTTTTATTTTAAGATATTTGGTCTGATCGTCCCGGACGATACGTGTATCATCCTGGATGATCCAATACAATCATGCCTAAATTAGTCTGGTAATTAAAGAAAGCAATTAAGACTTGATTGATATGATCATATCATCCCAGACAATCGCAGGATCGTCTTGGATGAAAATGATCATCTAGTGTGTTTCAGCTGTACATCCAGAGTGGTGGTCAGGATGATTTGGGCACTTTTTGAACTAATCGTATAGGATTATATACCGATCGTCCTGGACGATCAAGTCATTTTTTAATCATCCAGTACAAGTTTCTCTGGATGACCCGAGCTGCCTTCTGGACAAAATTCCTCAATTTACACTAATCATCCCAGATGATAGCAGAATCGTACGGGAAGATGATCGTCCAGAAGAGCCAGATCGTCCAGGCTAAAGCAGCTGATTTTGAACTGATCATACAGTACGATCTATCGATCGTCCTGGATGATCTTGGCTAACCAGTTGAGATTTAGGGCAAATTTTAAGCTCTCCTGTAAAAGATCTTTTTCTTTCAACAAGAAAAATTTTTTGCCACTTTCCTTTCCAGAGAAACCTTAGAGAGAGAGAGAGTTTGGGAGAGAGAGAGAGGATCTTGTAAGGGGGAGTTCGTGAGGGGTTCACAAAGGTTGCTCCAAGCAAGGATCAGAGTCGTCTTCTCCGCTCGTCGTCTTTCTTCGTGTCGGTGTTCTTTGTGAGAGGATCATTCACAAGAAGATTCGGGGTTCTCTGCCCACTTCAGGAGGAAGCAAAAGGAGTCCAAGGTTCTCTGCCTTCTTCAGGAGGAAGCAAAAGGAGGTTGGGTTCTCTGCCTCACCGTGTAGTGGAAAGGAGATTTTTGTACAGGCTTCTCCGCTTTGCTGTGGGAGCAAAAGGAGAGACACTTTGAGTTAGTGCAATACCCAGAGGAGAAGATCCGGGGAGTGGACGTAGGTCAAGTTGACCGAACCACTATAAAATTCTGGTGTGTTCTTTCTGATTACTTTCTGCACTTTATATTTTTTGTGATTATCTGCTTGGGTGAAATTTGTGTTGAATCTTTTTGTTTGAGTATTTACTTATTTCTGCTGCATATCATAGAAAAGATTTTCACTATTGCTCTTGAATTGTTAAATAACCAATTCACCCCCCTCTTGGTTAGCCTCGAGACTAGTTCATGAGGGCTTAACATCCCTTTCGAACTTTCAATTCTAAGTGTTGGGCTTGAATTTGAATTGAAATAGGTTTTAGTTTGAATTATCAATTTTATTAAAAAATTTGGATTGTATTCCTGAAGGTTGAGGTCTTATAACCTGAGCCTACCTTAGAACCCAAGTCTAAATTAGGTACTGAAAACCAATAACCCGAACCTATGCTAATGCAATACAGGATCTGGACTTACCTCGGCCTAGATTGGGGAGCCAACTAAACCACCTAGGCATTTTAAAACCATATGTCTGATTATTTATGAAAGAGTGGTTAAGGATGCTAATTAGATTAAGTTGAGGAGTTGGAGCCGATATCTAGAGCAGATTCTTAATTGGCCCCTTTTGACTTATGTTGCATATTTGATTCTTAAGCTAAAATGCAATTAAAGATTTAGACACTTTTAAGTTTGTATCTAATACGATGCATGCTAGTTGACTCAATGAATGCATAAATCATATGTGAAGCAATTTATAAAAAGGCTTAAAATAGGTTTTTTTTAAAGATTGCATAGACCCCCTTGATAGAATTACACCCTCATAGGCCAGGTGGTCTGCCAGAACCTGCAAGCGGGGAGGTGCCTAATAAAGGAAAAGAAGATGCATCAATTATGCATATAAGAACTCCTAGCGGTCCCGAGCTTACTTCTGAAAATGTTAGAGTTTCTATATGAGCTTAAAAGTTTAAATTTGATTAAAGTAGAAAACATTTTAGTGATCCCTCATGAGCCTCCGATCAGGTTCTAGGCTAAATCAAATATGACATGCAATAATTGTTAAAAAAACTATAAAAAGCAGGCAATCCTATATCGTAATTAATACATTAATTAAATCAATTAACTAATTAAATTAATTAAATTAAAATTCAAACTGAAAGTCTATGTGGCAAGTGTCACTTAATTATACAACCCAGGGTCTGTAGAAAGTAAAGTGGCCGAGTACCACTAATAATAACCCGGATTTTATTCTTAAGACTCAAGTGAATTTGAGAATTAGGATTCTTCTTACTCTTCATTTCTTCATCATTCTACGGGGTTCCTTGGATTGTTAGGTCCGGATATCCAAGTGAAAAGAAACTCCTCCCTTAAGGGGTGTTTTCTTTCCTCCTTGGATACTCAAAGTATCCTAATCTGAATTTTCAAATGAAGAGAAACTCTCCCTTAAGGGATGTTACTCTTCTCTTTGAATTTCAGATTGGATTTATGTCCCATCTCAAATTACTTTGAATATATAACTCTTGATAAAGATCAAATTACATTTAAAAATAAAAAATTCTAGACTCAAATATCCTGCAGGGTTATCCTAAATAGTTATAATTTAAAATCACATCTCAAGCAGTTATATATTGAAATTAAAAGTACTTAAACCGGCCACACTTGGCAATGCTCTTTTAACTTTTAAAGGGGGATTTAGCATTTTGGAGCACTTGCAAAAATTTGATTAATTTTAAATTTAACTTTGCCCCCTTCAATTGCAATGTCCTGTATGAGCATATCCACCTATATAAGATTGTATTAACATTTAAATTGCCCTTATCCTAAGGGTAAATCTAATGCCCATCAATCACATCACAAATTGTCAAATTTAAATAAATAATCACAGCAATCATCTAATTATAACAACCAACATACAATGAAAGCTCGAAAAACCCATCATACAGCAGAAACATAAACACTGGCATAGCCTAGATCTAGAAGTGGTGCCCTAGCAAACCATCTATATGTGTGTAGTAAACTGTGTGGTTTGGATATTTCTTATATCAGGTAATCAGTTTATGTTGTATAAGGTTTAGGTTTGTTGAAGGTTCAAGGGTAAATTTAGTTTAAGTTCAAATGTTAATTTGTTAAGATTTATTTTATAATTAAATTTTTTTTAGGTTGATTGATTAAATAGATTTAATTAATTAGAAGTTAAAGAATTAATATAATTTTAATTAATTGAATTAGTTGCTGATTTTAGATGTTAAATTAATTTATATTTTTCATCAACTGGTTTATGGCATTGTGCCATCAGGCTCAAGGAATAAAACCTCCTTAGGATACGTATCCCTGCAGCCCAGAGTAGTCCATCCCAAAAACCTAATTGATGTAATTAAATTAAGAATTTTTATTTGATTAAATTATTAATAATTAATTTATTTTAAAGTTTTACACTCCATTGAATTCATTCGTGGCGTTGTGCCACCAGGCTCGAGGAACAAAGCCTCCTTAAGACACATAGCCCTACAGCCCAGAGTAGTCCATCCTAAAAACTTTATCTTTTTAGTAGTTGTTATGTATGAAGGGGTTTGTTAGATAATTTTAACATTGACATAATATTTTTTGGAATTTAAAATTCATTATCAAATTTTGGCATTTTTTGAATTATATTAATGTATTAATTAAGGGGTCAAAATAAACATTTATATTCAAAGATATTTCTTAAGTTTTTATATTTTTGTTAAATATTAGAACTTTCAATGAGTAATTAGACTTTGAATTTGCTAGATTTGGAGTTTTCTATGAAAAGTTATGAATTTTTTAAATTTTAATTGAAATTTGAACTAAAGTTTACCAATAAGTTTACTTTTTGATTTTAAGTGATTTTTGATGATCTGAAATTTTTAATAAATATTACACCTTATATGGAGTACTATGCCTTTGAGTTTGCTCAATTTAGAGTTTTTTACAATTAGTTATGATTTTTCAAAATTTTGGTTAATTAATGGATTTTTTAAATTACTTAATTATGGAGATTTTTATTATTTTGATTCAAACTTATTCTAAACTATATGGAATTACTCCCACAGATCAGGAATGACCAATAGGAGCATTTTTTAAGATTTTATAATTAATTTGGGATTTTTTATAATTTTTATTTATTTTATTTAATTAATTATTAATTTTCACTAAAAGTTAAATTAAAGTTAAACTAAAAGTTCAGTGATGGGGATTTTAATTTTCCTAGATAGAAGATATAATTTTATTCAATTTGATATATTATTTATATTTTTTTAGATTTAATTTTAATTTATTTTATTTTTTGAAGCTTTTAGGTCTTAAAATTTTGATTAGTTTAATTTTCTAACCTAATGATCTCCAAATCCAGTGAAATTTGGACCTAAGGTGTAAAATATCACTATGTTTTACGTTCTGAAGTTTCACTCATATTGGATGTGTGTATAATTTTCTAAAATTTTTCTAAGTTGGCTAGACCATTTTCTTAGTTATTTTTCCTAGGTGTCTCTAGTATTCAAGTGGGTTTGAAATTTTGGTCATCTAACCCTAGGACATATGAAAGTATATCACAGAAATTATGCATCCTAATTCTAAGAATTTGAAGAGTTATAAATTTCCAAAATTTTGGGTCTAATTTAGACCCATTACGTTGAAAATTCATATCACATAAATCCACTAGCCATCTGATCCAAAGAAAATTACAAGGAATGCCTAAGTTGTCCATAAACATTACATTAAAATTTGGGCTCAATTTGACCACTGGATTATGAGAAAATTACAAATATTGGGTTTTAAACAAACTCAAATAATTCACTATACAGTAATCAAAATGCTTTAATTTTAATTTTATTAAATAGTAGGACTCAATACCTTTCCAACCAGCCCAAGAACACAAAATTTGGTGAAATAATGGATTTTCTGTGAATTTTGGAAGTTCTGGGCATTTAATTGAATTTTTTTAATTTGAGCTGAAATGAGCGGCGTGCGTGATGTGGCGCGATCAGGGCTGTCCTATCGCACAGTTCAAAATAAATTAAAAATTCAATTTCCCATAACTTTCAATCCAACCGTCCAAATTTGATAAAATTTGAAACGTAGGATCAATCTTTCAACCCATAGAATTTCAAGGCTCTATGTATTGAGATTTGGGAGAAATTAAGGTTTGATCATATAACTTAAAATGAAGATAACTTATAATCCAAATGTCTGATTTTAATGTTCTTGGGCTTGTTGGAAAGCTTGAGAAGTCTTCTACAACTTTATTGAAGACAGCAAGATCTTTTAATGGCTAGATTTAAATATGCTTTTGAAATTCATCTTTCTCTCTCACTCTTCTCAAATTAGGCTCCTTAGGCTTGCAGCAACTTGGGAAAAGCTTGGGGAGGCTTCTCTTATAGCTGAAGAAGCTAGGGGATGGCTAGAATGAGATAGATATTGCTAGAATTGGAGAATTTGGAAGAGAGTGGATAAATCCAAAGCTTTGAGTGAGGCAAGCCATTATCTCTTCATTTCAATGATTATTTTCCTTAATTATGAGAGAGAGGAGCCTTAGGTGTTGCCAAGTGGTCCTTCCAGCTACTAAGATGCATGAGGATATGGAGTTTGAGGAAAATTTGACTTGCCAAGGTGGCAAAACCACCTAAGCATTTCCTTTGACCATTTTTGAATATTTTGACTAGTTGAACTAGTCAATATGCTAATGTGGAATGGGAGAAGGTCTTATGAGCTGGTTTGATTAATTTAAATATGGCTTGAGATTAAGGAGTCAAGATTTGGATGTATATGTGTGTATGAAAAGAGGTTTTACTAAATTTTGGTGTGTTTGACTTGGTGATTTTGACTTGGTGATTTAGTCAAACTAGCTAGGGTTTAATCCGAAATAAAATTTGTAAATGTTTGGACCATGATTGGGATATCTTTTGAAATGAATTTGAGGGTTCAAATGGTTTGATTTGACCCATTTAATCATTAAAGGATTATTTGGTCAACCTAAGTTGACTTGGTCAACTAGGTTGACCTAGAGCTTGGGTTTGAACTCAATGGATTTAGTTTAATATTTTTAGTCTATTGGAGGTGATCCCAAGGTTTGGGAAGGTCATTTGGGTCAAAATAACCTATTTGACCTTTAAAGGGCATTTATGTCAACCCTAGTTGACTTGGTCAACCAGGTTGACCCAGGGATTAGGATTGGATTCAACAAGTTTATTTTGACATTTAGAGTTGAATGGAAGTGCTTCCATCCAAATATAATGTCATTTGATTCAAAATGACTGTTCAGACCCTTAAGGGGTATTTTGGTCATTTGAGTTGACCTGATCAACCAGGTTTGACCAGGGTCTAAATTTGAGTCCTATGCACTCCTAATAATGATTAGAATGCATTGGATAAGTTTTCAAGGTTTGATTTGAAAAGGTTATATTGG
Source organism: Dendrobium chrysotoxum (assembly GCA_019925795.1). Classification (NCBI taxonomy): domain Eukaryota; kingdom Viridiplantae; phylum Streptophyta; class Magnoliopsida; order Asparagales; family Orchidaceae; genus Dendrobium; species Dendrobium chrysotoxum. The sequence goes on along the minus strand of CM034306.1, from coordinate 32,199,633 downwards.
AGTTTAGAGAAAACTCCAAAATTCAATATTTTGACTAGTCAAACTAGTCAATATACTTATGTGGCATGGGAGAAGGTCTTATAAGCTGGTTTGACTAATTTAAATATAGCTTGAGATTAAGGACTCAAGATTTGGATGTATATGTGTGTATGGAAAGAGGTTTGACTAAATTTTGGTAAGTTTGACTTGACGATTTAGTCAAGCTAGCTAGGGTTTAATCCGAAATAAAATTTGTAAATGTTTGCACCATGATTGGGATATCTTTTAAAATGAATTTGAGGGTTCAAATGGTTTGATTTGGTCATATGGGTTAATTTGACCCATTTAATCCTTAAAGGATTATTTGGTCAACCTAAGTTAACTTGGTCAACTAGGTTGACCTAGAGCTTGGGTTTGAACTCAATGGATTTAGTTTAATATTTTGAGTCTATTGGAGGTGATCCCAATGTTTGGGAAGGTCATTAGGGTCAAAATGACCTATTTGACCCTTAAAGGTCATTTGAGTCAACCCTGATTGACTTGGTCAACCATGTTGACCTAGGGATTAGGATTGGATTTAACAAGTTTATTTTGACATTTGGAGTTGAACGGAAGTCGTTCCATCCAAATATAATGTCATTTGATTCAAAAAGACTGTTCATACCCTTAAGGGGTATTTTGATCATTTGAGTTGACCAGATCAACCAGGTTTGACCAGGGTCTAAATTTGAATCATATGCACTCTTAATAATGATTTAAATGCATTGGATAAATTTTCAAGGTTTGATTTGAAAAGGTTATGTTGGAGTTAGAGAAAACTCCAAAATTGCCCTTAAGGGGTATTTTTGTTCTTTTGACCCCTGATCAACTGAGGGTCAAAGTGAGTCCACCAAAATGTAATTCAATATTCAACATATGATAATCAAGGGTCTAAATATGATTAAATGGGTTTGGAGAAGGCTCCAAGGTCAAAATCCACCGGGTGGTAGGTCCAGTTGCATGGGTCATAAATATTTGAAGATTTTACATCCTTTCGATTTCAATTCAATTTCTATGGTTAAAGGCCTCAAACTGAGCTCAAATTTGGAGGGTAGATCCTAGAGACATGCCTAATCAATATATAATTGATAGATCATGAATCAGGGGGGTCATTTGATTAGGGTTTGAAATGTTTAAAAATTCACTAAAAAGGGTTTTCAGGACACGGCCTTTGAACCTTGAATTATGGTATGAATTTCTGGTTTACACTAGATAGATCCTAGATTCTACGGTAATCTAAGATATGTATTTGCCATAGTGACCTCATACAAAAATGAGGTCAACAATTGTAATTAATTATTATATTAAAATAAAAAATGGAGTATTTTTGCTATCATCATAATAGAAGTTTTTTAGATTTATATTCCTCTTAAATCATCTAGAAATAATATAATAAACATAATTTAAATTTAATTTTTTGAGTTTATAAAATAAAATTTATTTCTATTATAGTTGTTGGTTGATTAAAAAGTTATTATTTTTGAAAAGATTAATTATCTCTGGGCGATTAATTTCTTGAATTTTTATCTTGAAATTGAACGCATCATTATGAATGTTATATCATCTCAGTAGACGAGCATACCATTCCCTAATGAGTTCAATTTACGGGATTAAAATTTTATCCTAATTATCATAGTCAAATTTGAGCAAGAACTACATATGACCTCATAGGGTCAAAATGATTATTTACTCAGGTATTTAACTATGATAATTTAGATAAATTGTCGTTAATTTCATAATCAAAGTTCCAACAATAATTGATATATCTTCCTGAGGGAAGAAGATATCAATCATTATTGATTGTTTGAAAATGATGATAATGATCATTGATTTTGACTTAAATTTTTCCAAAGATAATTAATTAAGGTTTTAAAAAATTGATTTAAAATTTTGATTTAGGTTTCTAAATATCCTACAAGCATAAGCCTATTGACCTCATTTTTGTATGAGGTCATTAGGACCTAATCTAGACGTCAGATGAATCTAGGCCCTAGGATCAATTCTGATTTTAGATCTACCTAGACTCTCAGATCTGTCTAGATCCTAAGAATTACCTAGATCCTAATATCATTCCAGATCCCAGACCTTAAGATACTCCTGAACTTTAAATCTTAGGATACTCCTAGACTTTAGACTCTAGAGCAATGTTGACCTTTGATCAATTCAAATATCAAATCAATCTAGACTCTAGATCCATCCTGACTAGGATTTACACTAGATCAATCTAGATTCAAATAAATCTTAACCCCAAATCCTAGGATTTCTAAACTTTAGGATTCTCCTAGATTTCTAATCCTAGGATCTACCCAGACTTTAGGATTTTCCTAGACTTCAATCCCTAAGAATTACTTTAGACCCTAGGATTCCCTTAAGCTAATCTAGACCCTAGGATCCACTCTAAAGCCCAAGATTCCTCTAGATCAATCTAGATTTCAATTCAATCTAAACTTCATTCAAATCTAGATAATAAAACTCAAAATCCAGCTCAAAACCAGAAATCCAGATCAAATTTAAGGCTTAAGGTCTAAGTCCTAAAAGTTATTTCCAGTGAATTTTTAAACACTTCAAAACCCTATCAAATGACTTCTGATTCAGGGTCTGTCAGTTGCACACTGATGTGACATGTCTCTAGAGGCAACCCTCCAAATTTGAGCTCATTCTGAGGTATCTAACCCCAGAATCTGGATCAAAATTCAAGGGCTATAAAACCTTTAAATATTTACAACCTATACCACTGGACCTGCCATCCAGTGGATTCTAACCTTGGAGCCTTCTCCAAACCTTCAAATCACTTCGTGACCCTTAACCCTAACTCATTAAATAATAAACTGTATTTTTTTGGACTCATCTTGACCCCAGTTGACCAGGGATCAAAATGACTAAAATACCCCTAAGAGGTATGAATGGTCTCTTTTGATCAAATGAGCTCCGAATAAAATACAACCACTTCCATCAAGTTTTAAATATCAAACAAAACATGTAGGACCCAAAACCAGCCCCTGGGTCAACCTGGTTGACCAAGGAAGCCTTTTAGGGTTCAAATAGGTCATTTGATCAAATTGAACTCTCCAGACCTTGGGACCACCTCCATTGGTTTCTAAATGTCATTTCAAATCTGTTGAGCCCATTCCCAGCTCCTGGGTCAACCTGTTTTACCAAGTCAACCAGGATTGACCTAATATTAAGGGCCTAAATAGGTTATTTTGACCAAATGACCTCTCCAGACCTTGAGACCACCACCAATAAACTCAGAATATCATTTTGAACTGATTGAACCCAATCCCTAACCTTAGGTCAACCTGGTTGACCAAGTCAACCCAGTAGACCCATTAGGCCCATTAAGGGCCTAAATAGGTCATTTGACCCTCCAACTCACCTCTATCAGACCCAAAATATCAAATTAGACCCATTGAGTTCAAATTCAGGTCTTGGGTCAACCAGGTTGACCAAGTCAACCTATGTTAACCTAAATCCCCTTTAAGGCTTTAATGGGTTATTCCAAACTATTTGACCTATCAAACCCCTTTCAAGCCTCTACCCAAACCATGGCCTAATCATGCCTTAAACCTTGGCCAATCAAACCCAAGTCAAGTTGACTTAGTCAACTCAACAAAACCAAGTCAAAATATCTCAAATCCTCACATTTTTATTTAAGTTTAAATCCTCTAGCCTCAAACCAATTTTAATCTATTCAAACTATCTAACATTGACACTTGGTTGCCACCTCAACAGTCAACATTATTATTTGACCAATCAACATATGGTCAAAGCCTTTTTAAACCCCTCTTACCCATTTAAACCTCAACCCTCAAGCATTAAACCCTTCTAACTCATCATTCCAGCACCCTTTACATTCTCCAATGTCACCTCACTAGTCCACATGGCAAGTAGACTAGTCAAGTGGTCAAATCAACCTCTTGGGGTGGTCAAAGAGGGTCAAAACCCTTCTTAAGCTTAATCCCTTTTATCCTAATCCTCCCCAGCAGATTAGGGCTACTCTAGAACATTCCTAAAGCTCTCTCCAGCCCTCTGATCAAAATCAAATGGCTCCTAACGTCCCCATATGCTCACATGGGACAAAATGACCTTTACATGTCATTTATCCTTTTTTCCTTGATTCATCCTGCTCCAACCTACTCCATGGACAGATGGCACTCATCTAGGAACCCCCTCAAGCAATCTTAGCCCTTCATTAGATCTGGAGGAGATTAAATAGGGCAAAACTATCAAAATCATATTCATTCTAACCTAATCATTCTCTCACTTCCTTAAGCTTCTCCAACCGAACACTCAGTTCGTTTAAGCTCTCCAGACCTTCCTCGACTCATTCCGGTCAAACCATGCCGGCGATCAGTTTTTGGCAAAGGTAAGCTCAAATCCATCCCAGCCCTTTTCTGATCAATCCAGATGTTATTAGTTCAAGGATTCTTCTACAAACTTGTGCGTGGATAAACTACAAGTTCAGAGAGATCTTAAACACCAAAATCCATCGATTAGTTCTCGAGAAATCTCAAACCCTATCTCAAACACTTAGCATTAATTAGCTTTTTGAATAGGGATTTTCAAGTTATAAAATGAACCCCACACGATTTATGTTCACCTAGTCGATCAAGGTTTAAAATTTGAGTTGATTTGGTTCACCGGATTGAAAGAACAAACCAAAAAATGCTATCTATGGCGTTTAAGTAGCCTAGTCCAGGTTTATATTTTTTGGACCGTTAATCAATCGATCAACGGTTCAGATTTCACTGTTCCGCAGATCCTTCCAATCACAGATCTCATCCGACGCTCGCTCTATCTATCCGGCTAGATCTTGGCCATTTGTTCCTAACTACGGACGATCCAACGGCGCAGGCCTAGCGCTGACGTGGTTAAGTGAGCCACCGCCGCCGCCGCTGTAATCATTGGCAATGATTGTGCGACGGCATAATCATTGCCAATGATTGGCCGCGGTTTAAAGTTATTTTTAAATCATTTTTAAATTAAAAAATTATCAGAAATTAATTTTAAATATATATATATATATATATATATATATATATCATTATAAAATCATTTCAAATATTAATTATTAAAATTTTAAATTAATATTTAAATAAAATAATTTATTTTATTTTATTTTATTTTCTTATTAAAATTTTAATTTTAAATATTTTATTTAAATCATAATATAAAACTTAAATATTTTAAAATTAAAATATAATTTGAGATATTCTATATTATTTAATATTATTTAACATTTTAATTAATTAATTAATTAATTAATTAATTAATTAACATTTGACTAAATAAATAATAAATTATCTTTAAAATTAAGCTTTAATCTTAAAAATATTTAACAATTAAATTGAATTCTAATTAAAGTATTTATTAATAATTAAATGATTTATAATATTTAAATGATTAAATAATTAATTAATATAAATTAACTGAATTTTAAGTTTTCTTTAATTAAACATTTAATAATTGAATAATTATTTTAAATTATTATTATTTTGAAACTAAATTCATTTAAATTATATTTTACATTTTAATTAATCAAATATTTAAGTATTAAATAATATTTAATTAATATTAAATAATTTAAATAATTTTTTAAAAAAATATTTTAAATAATTCTAAAATTTCAAAAAAAATGTTTAAGATTTAAATTAACTAAATTTAAATTTATTTTAATTATTAATTAATTTTAATTAATTAAAAAACCCTTTTAAGGAATTTAAACTTTAAAAATTTGTAATATTTCATTTTAAATCAGAAAAATTAATATAATATCTCAAAATTTTCAAGAAATTAAGTACTTTAATTTGAAACTAATTTCAGAGATTAAAAACTTGATTTATTTTAATTAATATTAATTATTTAATTACTTTAATATTTAATTAATACTTAATTAACATTATATTAAATATTTTCAAATTAAAAGTTTATTTTTCAAATAACCTTTGAAAACCAGTGGATCTCTCATTTAGATATGAAACTTACTCTAATCATATCTTTAAGTATTTTAAATTTGAAACTTATGTTTATATATATAGTTCTATGTGTATATTAAATATATATTTAAAATTACTTTAAAATAATATATATACTTAAATCTTTTAGGTTGAGAGATCTACTTTGAAATTCTAAACATAGATGGAACATGTTTGAATAGAAATCATATGGGAGTTTTAGTGAATGGTTATATGCCAATCATTCACTAAGTTAATTATTATGTATAATTAATTAATATTAATCTTTGCATGTGTAGGTGCACACACACACACTTAAGCCTCTCCTAGTACTAGGATGTGATTGTGATGAATGTGTGTATGTTTATGTATATTTGTTTAAGGGTTAGTCAAAATATTCATTCAAGCCTATTAAACCTAGTGACATCATTAAGGACAATAATTAAGGACTTGATCAGAGAATTTAGAATAATTCTAATAATTAAGATACACTTCAAATTAACTTGAAAGTTTGAACACTTGAACTTAGTGACACACTCAGCCCTAGGAAATTCCTTACTGAATTTTGAAGTCATTAAGCCCCTTAATTAACTTAATAAAAATCAAACCTTAATTAAGCCTTAAAACTTTCCAGAAAATGTAATAAATCAAATTTAAATCCAAAAATTACAAATAAGACCTCTAACTGACCAAAATTAAACCCTTAATCAATGAGAAATAAAAGCCCCTTGACTGGACTTTAAAATCAAGCTTAATTTAATTTTAATTGAAATTTAATATTTAATTAATTTAATTAATTAAAAATAATTAAAAGTCCAATAATTTTTTAAACACTTGATAATCACTCCTTAGACCATTTCTGATCTTTGGAGGTGATTTCAAGAAGTTTGGAGGTCATTTCGATTCAAATCATCAAAAGGTCTCTAATTAAACAAATTCAATAATTCAATAATTCACCAAACTTCAAAAATTCATAACTAATTCAAATGAATTCCAAATTAAGCAAACTCAAAGGCATTCAACTCACCTTAAGGTCTAGTATTTATCAAAAATATCAAATTTCTAGAAATCACTCAAATTTGAAAAAAGCAACTTTTGGTCAAATTTAGTTCAAAATAAAGTCAAAACTTTAAACCAACATAATAAAATGTAGAAAAATCCAATTCTAGCACACTTACACTCTAACTGATCGTATTAAGGTCTAGTATTTATAAAAATATTAACATTCCAGAAAATACTTTTAATCAAAAGTGAGTTTTTGACCCCTTAATTAAATGATTAAAATAATCCAAAAAATTTTAAAATTTACCAAAAAAATATAAATTTAACATTAAAACCAGCAATCAATCAGTTTGAATAAAATTTATTAACTCTCAAACCCTTAATCAAACCAAATTCAATTAATTATACCGGGTACCACTGGGTAACCCAGGCCTACGAGGCTATTAAATTAGCCCCAAGGAAGGTAAAATAAACTTCATGGCCTCAATGTGTAACAAAGGTGGTATCCAACAAGCAATTAAAATCAAGTTTAAAAATTAAATTCAAATCATTAAGATTTAAACTTTAAATAAAATCTCCTTGAAACATTTTTAACCAACCAGAACTTTTAACAACTTCAATCAATTATCCTATATAGGACATATCAAAGCCACACAACCTACCTCACACACTTTAGATGGTTTGCTAGGACAACCAACTCTAATCTTAGGCTAGGCCGGTGTTTACTTTTTTACTATTTATATGTGCCGGATTTTTCATGGTTTTCATTACATGCTGGTTGTTAGATTTAAGTAATTAAAATTGATGTGATTGTTTATTTATTTACTGCACTCTGTGATGCGATTGATTGTATGTTAGATTTACCCTTAGGTTAGGGGTGATTTATACTAATTCAATCTTATACAGGTGGCCATGCTCGCATAGGGCATTTAAAAAATTAAAAGGGGTATGATAAAATCAAGCTTTTTAAAAATTAATAACATTTTATGCAGGTGCTTCAAAACGCTTAAGACCCCCTTTAAAAATTAAAAGAGCATAGCCAAGTGTGGCTAGTTTGAGTATTTAAATTTTGATATAATAACTGCTTGGGATGATTCTATAACTGTTGATTATTAGGATAACCTTGCAGGTTGTTGAGTCTAGATTTTAAATTTTATTCAAATATAATTTGAATTGTAATTGAGTTATAAATATTTAAAGTGCATTGAGATGGGATATATATATCCTACTTAGATTCTAAAGAGGAGAGGAAATCCCTTAGGGGAGAGTCCTCCTCCATTTGGAAGCCTAAGTTAGGATACTTTCAAAGTATCCAAAGAGGAAAGATAACACTCCTATTCAGGGGGAGTTTCTTTTCATTTGGATATCCAGACCCGATGATCCAAAGAGTTCCAAAAAGATGAAGAAGTGAAGAACGAGAAGACCCATTCTCAAAGTCACTTGAGTCTTAGGATTAGAAATTTGGGTTGTAGTTAGTGGTACCAGGCCACTTTACTTTTTCTGTAGACCCTGGGTTGTATAATTAAGTGGCACTTGCCACATGGACTTTCAGTTTGAGTATTACATTTAATTGATTTAATTACTTGATGTTGATTGCGATTAGGATTTGCCTGCTTTTATTAGTTTTTTGGCGATCTTGCATGTCGTATTTGATTTCGCCTGGAATCCGATCGGAGGGTACGGTAAACTATTTCTACTTTAATTAAAATTAAAAACTTTAGGCTCAGATAGAAACTCTGACGCCTTCAAGAAGTAAGCCCGGACTCGCCGGGGGTTTTTCATGCATTCATATTGAATTTTCTCTTCCATATTAGGCACCTCCCCGCCTGCAGGTTTTAACAGACCACCTGACCTGTTAGGGTTCAATTCTATCCAAGAGGATGTTGTGCAATCTCTAGGATAAAACCTATTTTTAAGCCTAATTTTAAAACTGCTTCATTTTGATTTTAAGCATTTAATCGAGGCAACTAGTATGCATCGCATTAGTAACAAATTAAAATTGAGTCTAATTCTTAATTGCATTTCTAGCTTATGCATTTCACCCAACATATGTAAAGGGGTCAATTAGGAATCTGCTCTAGATATCGACCCCAACTCCTTAAAACTTAATCTTAAACAACGTCCCTAATCACTCTTTTATTTAAAAGACTGAATACATGATTTTGAAGCATTTAGCTGGTTTAGTTGGCTCCCTAATCTAGGCCGGGGTAAGTACAGATTTGCATTGTATTAGCTAGGATTCGGGTCACTGATTTTCAGTACCCACTTTAGACTTAGGTTGTGTGGTAGATTTTTAATCTTAAGACCTCAACCTCCGAAAATCTAATTCCCACTTTCTAATAAAATTGATCACTTAAATATTAAATCTCTTTACATCAAATTCAAGCCAAACACTTAGGATAGGTTAGGGTATTTTTGAAGTAATTTAGAATTTCAAAACACCTCCTATCCTTCCTCTTTTGACTCCAAGAAATAAGTGTTCAATTTGATCCATTCCCATTTGAATTTCCAGTCCCTACCTCCTTTGACATTAAACTTTGAAATCTTAAATAGAATTCATATCGCTATTTTAATCGAGAGTATTCGTAGGAAATTTTTTGGTTTCCTATGATGTAATTAACTATGAGGGCTTGCGCTCGTAGGAGATTTAAAAACCCAGACCTGATTTTCAAAATCAATTTTTTAAAACCCTTTAATTAATTATCTTTGAGAAAATTAAATATAATGATCATTATCATCATTTTCAAATGATCGATAACAGATGATATCCTCTTTCCTTGGGAAGATATATCATACTATTATCGTAACTTTGATTATGAAATTACTGATCTCTTTATTGAATTATTATAGTCAAATATTGGATTAAACATCATTTTGATCTTTCGGGATTATATGTTGTCTCTCCTTGAGTTTGACTATGATAATCGAAGTAAATTCAAAAATTTGTAATCAGAACCTATTAGGGAACGATATGTTCACCTTTTGAGGTGATATATCATTCATAAAAAGTGTTCGATCTCAAATATTAAAAATTCTAAAAATTTCAAGTTTCCCAAAGATAAATTAATCTTTTTCAAAAATATATTTTTCAATCAAATAAAAAATGGCAACTCCGTTGGGAAAAATCTCTCTCTCCATCTTGAATAGTGCTACAAATTTTATTGCATCGATAGTTTTGACTACATTTCTTTCATTGGTCCCTCTACCCATTTCTCTCTTGGTTGAGTGTGGCTAACTCAATTAAGGCAAGTGAAAAAAGAGGTGAGTGTATCATACCTCCCTCCAAGTCTGGCTTTGACATTTTTCCTCCAAGTTCATTGGTAGAGCAAAAGAGTCAAGCCAAGCTTCTCAAAATCTTCCTGTATATGTTGCAAACTCGCATGCAAAAAAATCACAGCGTGCTAAGTTTTATAATATACAGAAAATCCTTCAATCTTAAAATCAAAGTTTCAAGCCTCCAATAATGAATTACCTCTTCAAATTTGGTTCAAAACTTCAATCCTTCTGGTATAGTCAGTCTTTGACATTTCACTCCTAAACAGTTCCTCGAATGAAAGAGTCGGGTCGACTTTTAAGAATCCCCCCCCCCCCAAATTTGTAAACCTTTATGTTGAATGTGAATTCAACATATTGAGTTTCAAAAATAAGGGGAGATTCTGCCAGATTTTCAATTTTTTCTTAAATCTACTTCAAGATTTCTCAAATTTACTTCAATTGTCTTTGTCATGTGTCTTCTATAACATTCTGTTGTAGTTGAACATATGCAATGCAAATTCAAAATTCCTATCAAATCTAGGTTTTAACATTTCACCCCCAAATCACTTGGTGGGGTGAAAAGAGCCAAGCCTAATTTCTTAAAATTTTCAGGTTAATTTGATAAACCTATATATTTGAACAAAATTCAGTATGTTAAGTTTCAAATTTTGAAGAAGATCCATTTAGTTCCAACCTTAAGTTTAAATCCACTTTCAAACTTAAGTTCAATCTCAATTGAAATTCAATTTCAACCTTGAATTCAAATTCAATCTTAACCTCAAGATTCAAAACCATAAGTCTAAATTCAATTTCCACCTTAAATTAAAGTTTGATTCTAACTTTGAATTTAACTTTAAATTTGATTCTAAACTTGAACTCAGGCTCTGACCTTTTGACCCAAGTCAATTGGTGAAACGAAAAGAGTCGAGTTCGACCCTTGGATTTTTCACATCGATTTTGTTAACCTACATGATTGAGTGAAACTCAACTTGTTGAGTTACAAAATTTGAAGAAATATCCATTTGACTTTAGCCTCAAGTTTAAATTTAAATTCAACTTTGAGTCTAGATATAATTTCAACCTTAAATTCTAATTTGATTTCTAACCTCAAAGTTCAAATTCAATCTCAAAATTGAATTCAACAGTATTTTCAACCTTAAAATTCAACTTTAATTTTGAATTCAAATTCAAATCCAAACTTTTACATTTTTCCCCAAGTCAATTGGTGTAGCAAAAGAGTTAAGACCAACTTTTAAAATTTCTTTGTCATTTCTGTAAACTCTTATGTTGAGTGAAAACTCAACATGTTGGGTTTCAAAGTTCAAAAAAATTGATCAAATTTAAAATTCAAATACCATTTCAAAATCACTAATTCAAATCACATTCTTTTAATTCCAGGAAATCAAGCACTCAAATGGCTGGGAAACTCATCTTCTCTCTGGATAGAAACTTGATAGTAGAAGGACTCACTTCTGGTAATTTCATCTAGTTTGAAATGCAATTCCAAGACTTCAAGTTATCAGTCGATGGAGAAGAAATGATTGATCTGTCTGCTGGAATATAAAGGGATATCCCTTTAGTTGAGATCACTTTAGGGTCAAGAGTTGACTCCCCCATCTCTGAGATGGAAGCTATTGTCACCCCTTTACCCACTGTATCTTCTACTGAAGAGGATGACAACCAGAAGTTAATAATGATAGAAGAGCTACCATCTCAGTCTGAGATCGGATCAAGTTCTATCACCCCTGTCGTCAGCAAGAATAAAAGGAAGAACTACCTTCGAAGAGTTAGAAAGAATGTTGTTAAGGCCAGAAAGACTGCTGAGGCAAAAGCCTTAAAGCACGTCAAGTCTAAGGCTAATCAAAAGTTCATTGCCCCTTCTACATACCCCTTTCCTGGTGGAAATCATTTCTACCCTTCTCCTATTATTCAAAGGAAGGAGGTTGTAGAAACGTGAGCATGATCTTCAATACACCTTCTCGACTACTACATGATGAGACTCAATCAAGCTAAAATTGAACAAATACCAGCACAATGCCTTAGGCCCCCAGTTGAAGGTTATGACCCGTCCACTCTACTAGAAGATGTTAGGTTATGTTTTTATATGTGTCCCACTACAACACCTACAGAGGAGGAGGTGTAGAAACCACTCGGGATTCCACTCTCCTAATTACTTGACCACTAGTAGAGAGAGGGGAAATAATCTAAGATTGTATCAGATAGTGATACCGTCAAAATTTAATTTTTAATGGAGGTCCTATCGCGATAAATCTTTTGATTGAAATGATGCAACATCTACTAAGGATAGTGCAAATCTCATAACAATCTCCCCTTCCAAGGAGATCGTAGGAATCTAATTCCATACTGCTAGGATTTTGCCATCTAAATTTGTAACTTTCAAGGAAAACTTTAAATTTTTCAAGTGTATTGAGTTTAAATTTTCAAGATAGTTGAATCATCTTTTTAATAAAAATTGACCTCTACTTTAAATCTTAAGCAGGAGAAAGTTGTAGTTGACTCCACCAGATGTTTAAATGTCCCTCCCTCCCACCTCTTTTGTAGGATTGATTTAACCGTTGAACTAAAATCAATGTCAAACTTAAGTTGACCATTGAAATGAAAATCTTCTCAATTATCTCATAATTTTCTATCTTAGATAGATATCTCTTGCGTATTTAAAATTTGATCACTGATTTTTAAAGTCAAGCCGATACTCTTTTCAAAAAGATTGGGTCATGTCTTGAGGATTATCCGTCCTTGCATAAGAGAATGAGTTTTCTTCTTTTATACTTGAGATGTAATCCTGACATTAAAATAAAGAAGGTGCAGCCTCTTCTCAAAATTAAAATAAATCAAATAATTCACAAAGTGCGCCAAAAATCAAGAAATGCACGAGGTGCACCAGAAGTTAAAAGATGCGCGAATGCGCCAAAAATTCAAAAACAGTACAAAATGCACTATAAATCAAAAGATGTGCAATGTGTGTCACCAAAAAAATAGAAGAAGAAGAGTAAGAGGCCTCCCTTCCTTTTGATCTTCAAATTTAAGAAAACCCAGTCAACTTTAATTTGCTTGATTTTGAAAATCTTGAATCCAGAATTTCCGTCATGCATCAATAATCTATCAAGATACAAAAATATCTAGTGCAAGAGAAGTGAAAAGGTCAAATTTCTTTACTCAACCTAAATCTCTTTTAAATTGATTATTTAATTCAAAATATTTAAGGGAGACCCTAGTTTAGTTTCTAGGAAACCTAGTCTGGGTCAATATAACCTAAATCCTGAAACATTTTTAGGTTTGCTAGAGTCACTTAACTCTTCACTGCACTTCTGAATTTGTTCCCACTTATCATTCCGACAGGGTCCAAATAGCTAGAGGAAGTTTTCTAATAAGAAGAATGAAACTTCTACTCTTGATAGAAATTTAAATCTAGTCCTTGAGGAATATGTGTGAGTTCTTCCACATATGCATATTTCCTTTAAGGCCTTCTCTATAAATTACACTCTATGTTAGGTCCAAGATCGATCCCACTAGAGGAGTATTTTATAATGTTGGAAATTATTATTCAAAATCAAACTCTAATTGAACAGACTGCCTAACTCTGATTTGAGGAGCTCAAGGGCCTCAAATAAAAATTAAATTAAGCTCAACAAAGTTTGAAGGTTTATAAGTCACATTTGATTCGAGATCTTGATAAATTGTATCACTTTAGAACTCCCTAAGTAGGAGACTTGGTCGTAGTCTTTTGGAGACCACTTTTAATCTATCATAAGATCAATGGAAAGCTTGAATCAATATTGACTGGATTGTTCATTCTAATGATGATCTTTGAGAGAATTTCTAACCAATTAATCAACCCTGAAGAATGCCACCTAATATTTTTAAATATTGGGGAGGCTCTTTAGGAAGTACCATGCCAGATGAGTGTTAAATATAAAATTAAATTTAAAAACCTTTAAATTCAAAATCAAATACAAGATCAAATTTCAAAAACTTTTAAAATTCAAAATCAAATTGAATCAAATTCAAAACACTTCCAAATTCAAATTCATCAAATCAAATTTCAAATTTAAACATCTTCAAATTCAACACTAAATCAATTTAAATTCAAAAATCATTCAAACCTCAAGTTTTAGAATACAGATCCGATTTTCTGTATAGAGCAAGTTTCCTTTACAAATGATTATTCTAGACTCGATCCTCTGTATAGAGTAAGTTTCCTCTATATACGATCATCCTGACTCAATCCTCTATATAGAGCAAGTTTCCTCTATATATGATCATCCAGACTCGATCCTCTATATAGAGCAAGTTTCCTCTATACATGATCTCTCCAAACCTGATCCTCGGTGTGAAGCAAGTTTCATTCCCACATGATCATCCAGACCTGATCTTTTGTGCAGAGCAAGTTTCCTCTCAATAAGATCACTCGCTAGTGATGAAGTACGCCCTTTGTGGCACCATCCTAGTTTCCTTTCAGTTGAGGTTCTCTGTGTGGAGCAAGCTTCCTCCCCACATGACCATCTACTAGTGGTGGCGTACGCCCTTTATGGCATCATCCTAGTTTTCTTCTAGTTGAGATCCTCTGTGCAGAGCAAGCTTCCTCCCCACATGACCATCTACTAGTGGTGGAGTACGCCCTTCGTGGCACCATCCTAGCTTCTTCCAGTTTTCTTCTCCTTTAGGTTAGGATTCTCCCTTTCCTTAGGATTAGACGTACTAGTGGTGGAGTACGCCCTTCGTGGCACCATCCTAGCTTCTTCCAATTTTCTTCTCCTTTAGGTTAGGATTCTCCCTTTCCTTAGGATTAGACGTGCTAGTGGTGGAGTACATCCTTCGTGGCACCATCCTAGCTTCTTCCAATTTTCTTCTCCTTTAGGATAGGATTCTTTCTTTCCTTAGGTTTAGACGTGCTAGTGGCGGAGTACGCCCCTCATGGCACCATCCTATCTTCCTCCAATTTTCTTTTCCTTAAGGATAGATGTGAGTCATCGTATCTTTCTTTCCTTAGGATTAGATCTTCTAATGATGGAGCATGCCCTCTATGGTACCATCCTAGGTTCAAAATCCAGGCCAGATTCTGTGCAAAGTAATGCTTCCTTTGTTGAAATCCAGGATCCCGAGAACTTAATTTTGATGGTGACAACTAATACTTACTGAATCCATATAGACTTCCTTTATATTACAAATGCTTAATCCTTGTATATGAGCACTAACATTTCAGGTCAGATGCACACTGCTCAAGGTTACTGGAGACTCAAACCGGGTAGAATAGGATGTTGAAAAGTCTGTAATTTTTATTTCTTTATTTTTTTTCTTAAGTCTGCCACAGAAGCATGCATGTGAAAGGAGCAACCATGCACACACACAGGGGGAGAATTGTTTTAAATATTTTAAATTTTTTTTATGAATATCATACTGTACGATTTAATATCGTACTATACGATTAATTAAAAATACTCAGGCTAACGGCTAATTTTCAGATGATTAAATTTATAAACTAATCGTACTGTAGGATAAGAAATAATTGGGAAACCCTAGCCACCAGAATAAGTTTGGTAAGTTCTTAATTTTGATTTTCTGAACTGATCGTACTGTACGATGCTTATCGTACTGTACGATTAATTAATACTTACCAAAATTATCTCCCTAATCAGGAAATAAACGTTAGTTTCTAATTTAAAAGTCAATCGTACTGTACGATCATATATCGTACCGTACGACTGACAGAGACGATTTCATTCGTCCCATCGATCGTACCAAATGAAACTAAGGTTTTTTGTTCTGTTCATCCTAGATGATATTCATATCGTACAGGACGATATCCAGAAATGAACTAATCGTACTGAACGACTAGTGGAGTGCTGGACGACCGACAGAGACGATTTCATTCATCCCATCGATTGTACCAGACGAAACCAAGAATTTTTATTCTATTCATCCTGGACGATATTCGTATCGTACAGGATGATATCCTGAAAAATACTAATTGTACTGTACGACTAAAGGAGTGCTGGACGACTGGCAGAGACGAATTCTTTAGTCCCAAGGATCGTCCCACAGTTCATCCTGTACGAATAATACGAATCAACAGTATCATCCTGTACGATATACATATCAGACAGTATGATATGTATAAAATTCGATAACTGTTCGTCTGTACTCATACTGGATGGAGCTGTAATTGAACTGATCGTACTGTACGATTATATATCGTACTGTATGAACAGAAATGCAAAAGTTGAAACTCTTAGAGTTTTCTGAAGCCTGATATAAAAAAAACTTAAAATTTTCTTTTGGGTGTTATTGATCTATCCTCTTGCTGTGAGAGGCTTTGAGAAAAGAAGGGGATTCGTTGGAGAGAAGTTTTTGGAGAGATCCAGGGCTTGAGAGAGGAAGGTGAAGGTGAGCTTGAGCGTGAGGGAGAAGTAGTGTGAGGGGATCACACGGTGGCTCCAAGCTAGCTGCATGCTTTGCTCCTCTTGTGGCTTTGGGAAGCTTCAAGAAAGTTCTCGAGGGAAGAGTCACTTCAAGATCAACATTGTCAAGGTACTCTGCCATCTCCAGGAGGGAGAAAAAGGAGAAGGTCCGCTGCCGTCACCAGGAGGGTGACATAGCGTCTGGTATTCCGCCACACCGAGGGAGGTGAAAGTGAATATTGTAAAGGCTTCTCCGCCTTGCTGTGGGGGCAAAAGGAGAGTCAACTTTTACTAGTGCAAATCCCGGAGTAGAGGACTCCGGGGAGTGGACGTAGGTCAAGTGACCGAACCACTATAAAAATCTCTGGTGTGTTTTTCCTGTTTACCGTACTTTACTTTTCATGCTCTTAATTAGTACATTAAATTGCTTGGTGAAAAATCATGATTTAAATCTTTTGTTGTGAAATTTATAATTGAATTATCAATATCATCGTTGTGAACGTTGTACTTGCTTCCGTACGTTATTCGTTGAGTTATCTTTTAAAAATACAAAAAAATTAGAACTCTTGTGTAGGGTTGAATTTTTTAAAATACCAATTCACCGCCCCCCCCCCCCCCCCCCCTCTTAGCACATCTCGTTCTTTCAAGTGGTATCAGAGCTGGGTTTCAAAATAGTGTTTTAGAAAACCTAGAAACGTAAGATTCATGGCTCAATTTGGTAACCATAACACTGCGGAGGGTTATTCTATAACTCGTCCACCTTTATTTGACAACATACCGTTTGATTTCTAGAAAATACGTATGTCTACATTTTTACAGTCTTTAGACTATCGCATGTGAATGTTGGTCCAAGAAGGTTATTCTGCACCATTTCGTATGTTGAATGGAATTAAAACTGAACTATCATTTAATGAATGGAGTATTGAGGATAGAGAACTTGCACAGTTAAATGCTAAATGTCTAAATTATTTATTTTGCTCATTAAAATTAGAAGACTATATGCGAGTATCAACTTGTACTACTGGTAAGCAAATTTGGGACAAATTGTGTATCACATACGAAGGAACTAGTGAGGTCAAACAATCTAGGTTGAACATACTGCTACATGATTACAAACTATTCCGCATGAAACCTAGTAAAACTATATCTGACATGTACACTCGATTCACCCAGATTGTAACATCTCTGCATGCTTTAGGAAGAGAGTTGTCTAACTCAGAAAAAGTAAACAAAATACTGCGATGTTTGCCTAGCTCATATGATGCTAAAATCACTACAATAACTGAGTCAAAAGACCTGAATATTTATTCTATTAATAATTTGCTTGGGTCACTCATTGCCTACGAGCAAGGAGTGAGTCAACGACAAAGTGATGCAGGTGAAAAGAAGAAGGAGCGAGCGGTGGCTTTAAAAGCAAACAATTCTAAAAGTGACAGCTCAGCAGCGGAGGAAGATGACGACATCGCCTTGATGACTCGTCAGTTCAAAAATTTTCTGAAAAGAAAGCAGCGCCGTCATCAAAGCAATTGGAACAAAGGTAAAAGCTCAAAGCATACTAAAGTTGCATTTGAGACAATTTGCTTTGAGTGCAGGAAACCCGGTCATCTCTGAGCTGATTGTCCCAATATCAAGACTCATCAAACCAAGGAAAGGGTGAGGAAAGATCAAAGTTCAAGAAGGGCAAATTTAAGACACAAAAAGCATTTTGGGCCGACTCTGCCTCAGAATCATCGGAAGAAGAAGCATAGGAGGAGGTAACGAATCTGTGTCTTATGACTAATGATAATCTTGATTAATCAGATCAAGATGAGGTATGTCAACTGTCTTACGATGAACTGCTTGTTATTTCTAAAAAAATTCATGACTCATATAGAAAGTTGAAGAAAAAGCATGTTAGTCTTAATACTGAGTTTAGTACTTTACAAAAGGAGCATGCTAGTGTAGTAAAGAATTTTTCTGACTTGGATAAAGATCATATGTCTTTGCTTGATGAATACGATGCATTAAACAAGAAGCATATTGAGTTAACCACTGCACACGATACCTTGAAATCATCACATGTTGAATTAGAGAATGCATTTAAGGAACTAGAAGAACTAGCAGGGGAACTTAGTAGTAGTGAGCATATATTGAGATTCGAATATGCAAGTCTTAACCAAGAGAACAAATTTTTAAATGAAAAACTTCATGCATTTAAAAATAATAAAAAACCTCCCACATTTGCTGAGTTTTTTCAGCCTCCACCATGTGAATCATCTCATTCAAAACCAGCACGGCATGCATCATCCAAACCCAGAAATAGGCACTACCACCCTCATAGATTAGTGAACCCATTTCCAGGTGTTAGATGTTATTCTTGTGGCATACTAGGTCACATAGCCCGCACATGCACAATTCACTATAGGACACATCTAGTGTGGAGACCTAAATCACATTCATCACAGCATAACATGCATACATTTCATTCATATAAGCATAGGGTGGAACCCAAACTCACTTGGGTTCCCAAAGCTAATCTGTGATTGACATTATAGGGATGCTCTCACAAAAGACCTAGTGAGAGCATGTGGTACCTGGACAGTGGCTGCTCGAGACACATGACTGGAGACATGAAGCAGTTCGTGACGCTGGAGGCCAGGTCAGGAGGCAAGGTAACTTTGGAAGACAACACCACCAAGAAAGTGGTGGGCTCAGGTATCATTGGAAACACTAAGAATTTGATTATTGAGAATGTACTTTTAGTTGATGGTTTAAAGCATAATCTCTTAAGTATAAGTCAACTATGTGACAAGGGCTTTGACATAAAATTTCTTTCTAATAAATGCATGATTAGCTTAAATGATACACTTGTGTTAGAAGGAAAACGCATAAACAATGTTTACATGTTAGATTTAAACTGCATTGAAACCTCAAACTTGTTGTGTCTAAAAATAATAGCGGATGACTCTTGGTTATGGCATAGGAGACTATGCCATGCTAGTATGAAAACACTTAGGAACATCACAAAGAAAGACTTAGTTAGAGGCATACCAAAGTTAGACTTTACTAAGGATCATCTCTGTGATGCTTGCCAATTAGGAAAACAAGTTAAATCTTCATTTCATGCAATCAAAGATATCAACACCACTAGGCCACTAGAAACTCTCCACATGGAACTGTTCGGACCTGTTAGTACAGCCAGCCTAGGAGGGAAGTTGTATGGGTTTGTAATAGTAGATGACTACTCTAGGTTTACTTGAGTGAAATTCCTAGCTCATAAGAGTGAGTCATTTGAAGAGTTTAGAATTTTCTCCACTTGGATTCAAAGGAAATTAGGATGTGTAATTTCAACAATTCATAGTGGTCACGGTGGGGAATTTGAGAATGATAAATTTGAATCATTTTGTAAAGATGTTGGAATAAAACATAATTTCTCTGCTCCTAGAACTCCTCAGCAAAATGGAATAGCAGAAAGAAAGAATAAAACTTTAGTTGAAGCTGCTAGGGCTATGTTAACTGAATAAACTCTCCCTAGATACTTTTGGGCAGAAGCAGTAAATACCACGTGCTATGTGTTAAATAGGGTAAATGTTAGATCCAAACTTAATAAGATACCCTATGAGTTGCTTTAGGGTAGGACACCCAATCTTTCCAACTTACACGTTTTTGGTTGCAAATGCTTCATCCTAATCAATGGTAAGTCACCCTTAGGAAAGTTTGAGCCTAAATCTGATAAAGGGGTTTTCCTAGGCTACTCATCTGTAGGTAAAGCCTATAGAATATTTAATAAGAGAACCCTAGTAGTAGAAGAGTCCACCCATGTGGTATTTGATGAATCCAATAAGACCTCTGAATCTAATCATGAAGAAGAAGAAGTTGAGGTTATAAGGGGAGTAGAAACCATTACCATAGAGACTAGAGCGGAACCTCAGGAACATCTGCCTAGAGATTGGAAATTTTCTTCTAGTCATCCTAGAGAGCTGATCTTAGGAGACCCATCAGAAGGGGCAAAAACTAGGCATGGACTTAGGAATGAGGTTAGTCATTCTGCATTCATATCTATGATTGAACCCACGAGTATAGATCAAGCCTTAGGAGATGAATTTTGGATCCTAACAATGCAAGAAGAGTTGAACCAATTCATTAGGAATGATGTATGGGAATTAGTCAAAAGACCTAAAGAACAAAGTGTGGTTGGAACTAAATGGGTCTTTAAAAACAAGATGAATGACTCTGGAATAGTAGTAAGAAATAAGGCTAGGTTAGTAGTAAAGGGGTATAACCAAATTGAAGGAATAGATTTTGAAGAAACCTTTGCTCCGGTAGCTAGACTAGAAGCCATAAGGGTACTGTTAACCTTTGCTTGTTTTAGGGATTTTAAGCTGTATCAAATGGATGTCAAGAGTGCTTTCCTGAACGGGGTAATCAAGGAAGATGTTTATGTGGAGCAACCTCCGGGGTTTGAAAACTCACAATTTCCAAACCACGTGTTAAAACTGAAAAAGGCACTATACGGGTTAAAACAAGCACCTAGAGTATGGTATGAAAGACTTAGTACGTTCCTACTAGATAGAGGCTTTGTTAAGAGTAGTGTGGACACCACCTTATTCTTGAAGAAGGTAGGAGTTGAGGTACTCATTGTTCAGATTTATGTAGATGACATCTTGTTCGGATCGATAGAGAAAAGCTTATGTAATGAATTTTCAAAAATAATTAGTGATGAGTTTGAAATGAGTATGATGGGAGAACTTAGTTACTTCCTTGGATTTAGTGTAAAACAAACGGAAGGTGGAACATTCCTTAGCCAATCTAAGTACATCAATGATATTTTGAAAAAATATGAAATGGATAATGCTAAGGCTATTAATACACCCATGAGCTCTAACATTCAATTGGATAAAGATCCCAGTGGGAAGTCTGTAGATCAAAAGAGGTATAGGGGAATAATTGGATCGCTTCTCTACCTGACTGCCAGTAGACCAGACATAATATTTAGTGTGTGTCTCTGTGCCCGCTTTCAAGCTGACCCGAAAGAATCTCACATGACTGCTGTCAAAAGAATTCTTTGATATCTACTAGGCACCCCAAACTTAGGAATTTGGTATCCTAGACACAGCACTACTTTTGAAACCTTAGGGTACTCAGATTCAGACTTTGCAGGATGTAGTGTAGATAGAAAAAGCACTTCTGGTACTTGTCAATTTATTAGACATTCGTTAGTTTCATGGTCCAGTAGAAAACAGAATTCAGTAGCCCTATCAACAGCTGAAGTAGAATATATAGCGGTAGGTAGCTGTGTTGCACAAGTCTTGTGGTTAAAATAATAACTGTTAGAATTAGGACTACCTGTAGGAACCATTCCAATCATGTGTGACAACACTAGTGCTATTTACATATCCAAAAATCCAATTTAACATTCACGAACAAAGCATATAGACATTAGACATCATTTCATTAGAGATCACGTAGCCAAGGGAGATATTGAACTGCACCACGTTGCTACTGAAGATCAACTAGCTGATATTTTCACAAAACCATTAGATTATGACACATTTAGCACTTTAAGAACAAAATTAGGTGTCATAGACATTCAAGCCTAAAACAAAAAAAATTATTAAAAAAAATATATATTTTTTTTGTGTTTGTTATAATTAGTTTGTTCAAAAACAAAAAAAAATTAAAAAAATATATAATATAATATAATAAGGAAAAAAATGGTTTCCTGATCCTCTTACCATGCTGCTCACAAACCTTGAATTCCTCTGACAATCGAACTGTATGATCCACTATCGTACTGTACGATAATGTTCAAATCACTCTAATCTCAGCCGTCCATTCCCATTCACGGTCCAGATCTTTCATGTCTTATACCTATCGTACTGTACGATTCACCACTCGTACCGTACGATACACATTATTGCCCATCGTACCGTACGACCCAAACATCGTATGGTATGATCCACGTATCAAATGGATTATGACGAATTTAAACTCGGCCGGTACGAACATTATTACCTATCGTACTGTACGAACACCTGTTCGTACTATACGATTATTTTTGTCAAAGGTCATTCAGACGACTCCTCGGGACGAACGCCTCACATTCATGTTCGTACAGTACGATTCTGATCGTACTGTATGATTTGACTCGATTTTTTGAACGGTCATCCAGACGATATTATTGCGCCTATCATACTGTACGATCATCAATCGTATTATACGATAGTTCACAAATTCTATAAAAGAGAGGAATTCTTTGACTACACTCACTCACTCTCAATCACTCCAAATTTCCTCCTTTCTCAAATCCCTTCTTGTGAACCATGTCTGGTGCCAGTAAGCGCGGCCGAATGGTTGTCGGGAGCTCTTCCTCCTCTCGGCATTTCGACGATCACTTTCTCTCCACTGCAGATGAGAAAGCATACATTAAAATCAAGGAAGCAAAAATCACTCCATCTCGCAAGCTGAATCAAGCCGCCCTGAATTTCGAGGTGATGAACCTTTTTGCATCGACCACTCTTCAATTCCTTTTGACTCTTGCCTTTCCTTTTCACTCCGAACTTCTTTTTGAGTTTCTTGCCAATATCAGAATTGACCTAGAAAACACCACTTTCACTTCCTATGTCTGCAAACAGAATGCCGTTATCACCGTCAACGACATTGCTGCACACATCAGGCTGTCCACTAACGGCCCTCGTCCCCAATCTATGATCTCCCATAACTATGATTGGACATCAGTAAATATGACCCTTAGGGGTGTCCCCTCCAATCAACACCTACCCTTGGTCCAAACCCTGAATCAGAATGCCCGCGTTATCCAGCATGTCCTTCGCACGTCCATTATACCCAAAACTGGAGACCGCATCCATATTACTCCACTGCTTTCTATCGTCACATATCTAATCATATCTGGAACAAAATTTAATGAAGCCCAAATGGTTTTTGACTATATCCATACCCTGTCTGCCTACCGATATCCCGGTGCCCGCCGCAAACTGAATCTTGCTTTAGGGCATGTCATAGGATACATCTTAGATGCCAAGTACCAACTTCATTATCTGCTACCTCCAGATCATCTTCCTATCTTCTACTCGGATGCCTCTTTTCGTATCTTGTTCCATTGGGGGGTCGCTCCCGCTGATCCCGAGTTTGATGACGAAGAGGCTGCTGCTCCTGCTGACGCACCTCCACCACCACCAATCCACCCACCTGGTCTTGCTCCTCCCGACTACCCTCACGACGACATCATTCAACGCCTTGATCGGCTGGAGACTAGGTTGGATTCCCACATTGCTCAGCAACGTCAGGAGTATGAAACTGATATGAAATGGTTTAGGGAGCGCTTCACATCCATCGATCACCAGTTTGCATCCCTCCATCAGTACCACCAACTGTTTCCACAACCTCCACCACCACCTCTGGATCAGGATCCAGATTTTTGAGTTATTGTAGTTATTTATATTTTTTTATTTCTTATCATTGTAGTTGTTTCCTTCTTCTTCCCTTTTTGGTGCTGTCAAAAGGGGGAGACGTTTCTGTGTTCTGTATTGTTCTATTTTTGCTTACTATTAATGATATTGGTTGTTTATGTTTACTCTTATGTTTTCACTACATGTTTTTCTCTCTTGTTATGTTTTTCCTATATGTTATAATAAAAAAAATTATTACTTCTCCTCCTATTTAAAAAATTAATAAGCTATTCTTCTGAGGGGGAGCTAAGGAAGTCAGAACAACTGTGGCCATCAGAAAATATTATTTGACACCATCAAAAAGGGGGAGATTGTTGAAATCCAGGATCCCGAGCACTTAATTTTGATGGTGACAACTAATACTTACTGAATCCATATAGACTTCCTTTAGATTACAAATGCTTAATCCTTGTATATGAGCACAAACATTTCAGGTCAGATGCACACTGCTTAAGGTTACTAGAGACGCAAACCGGGTAGAATAGGATGTTGAAAAGTCTGTAATTTTTATTTTTTTATTTTTTTTTCTTGAGTCTGCCACCGAAGCATGCATGTGAAAGGAGCAACCATGCACACACACAGGGGGTATTTTAAATGGTTTAAATTTTCTTTATGAATATCATACTGTACGATTTCATATCGTACTGTACGATTAATTAAAAATACTCAGGCTAACGGCTAATTTTCATATGATTAAATTTATAAACTAATCGTACTGTACGATACATATCGTATGGTACGATAAGAAATAATTGAGAAACCCTAGCCGCAAGAATAAGTTTGGTAAGTTCTTAATTTTGATTTCCTGAACTGATCGTACTGTACGATGCTTATCGTACTGTACGATTAATTAATACTTACCAAAATTATCTCCCTAATCAGGAAATAAACATTAGTTTCTAATTTAAAAGTCGATCATACTGTACGATCATATATCGTACCGTACGACTGACAGAGATGATTTCATTCATCCAATCGATCGTACCAGACGAAACCAAGGTTTTTTGTTCTATTCATCCTAGACGATATTCATATCGTACATGACGATATCCAGAAATGAACTAATCATACTGTATGACTAGTGGAGTGCTGGACGATCGATAGAGATGATTTCACTCGTCCCATCGATCATACCAGACGAAACCAAGAATTTTTGTTCTATTCATCCTGGATGATATTCGTATCGTACAAGACGATATCCTGAAAAACACTAATCATACTGTACGACTAAAGGAGTGCTGGACGACTGGCAGAGATGAATTTTTTTGTCCCAAGGATCATCCCATAGTTCATCCTGTACGAATAATACAAATCAACAGTATCGTCCTGTACGATATATATATCGGACAGTACGATATGTATAAAATTCGATAACTGTTCATCTGTACTCATACTGGACGGAGCTGTAATTGAACTGATCGTACTGTACGATTATATATCGTACTGTACAAACAGAAACGTAAAAGTTGAAACTTTTAGGGTTTTCTGAAGCCTGATATAAAAACAACTTAAAATTTTCTTTTGGGTGTTGTTGATCTATCCTCTTGCTGTGAGAGGCTTTGAGGAAAGAAGGGGATTCGTTGGAGAGAAGTTTTTGGAGAGATCCAGGGCTTGAGAGAGGAAGGTGAAGGTGAGCTTGAGCGTGAGGGAGAAGTAGTGTGAGGGGATCACACGGTGGCTCCAAGCTAGCTGCATGCTTTGCTCCTCTTGTGACTTTGGGAAGCTTCAAGAAAGTTCTCGAGGGAAGAGTCACTTCAAGATCAACATCGTCAAGGTACTCTGTCATCTCCAGGAGGGAGAAAAAGGAGAAGGTCCGCTGCCGTCACCAGGAGGGTGACATAGTGTCTGGTATTCCGCCGCACCGAGGGAGGTGAAAGTGAGTATTGTAAAGGCTTCTCCGCCTTGCTGTGGGGGCAAAAGGAGAGTCAACTTTTACTAGTGCAAATCCTGGAGTAGAGGACTCTGGGGAGTGGACGCAGGTCAAGTGACCGAACCACTATAAAAATCTCTGGTGAGTTTTTTCCTGTTTACCGTACTTTACTTTTCATGCTCTTAATTAGTACATTAAATTACTTGGTGAAAAATCATGATTTAAATCTTGTGTTGTGAAATTTACAATTGAATTATCAATATCATCGTTGTGAACGTTGTACTTGCTTTCGCACGTTATTCGTTGAGTTATCTTTTTAAAATACAAAAAAATTAGAACTCTTGTGTAGGGTTGAATTTTTTAAAATACCAATTCACCCCCCCCCCCCCCCTCTTGGCGCATCTCGTTCTTTCATCCTTCTCACAGGATCTTCTAGTTTTCTTTTTCTTAAGGATAGATGTGAGTCATCGTGCTTTCTTTCCTTAGAATTAGATCTTCTAGTGATGGAGCATGCCCTCTGTGGCACCATCCTAGTTTCAAAATCCAGATCCGACCTTCTATGGGAAGCAAGGCTTCCTTCCTTCAGGGTCCTCTAGCCTTTTATTCCTTAAGGATAGATGTGAGTCATCATTCTTTCTCTCCATGGGATTAGATTATCCTAGTGATGGATAATGCCCTTTGCGGCACCATCTTAGTTTCAAAATTCAAAACTTTAAATATGATCTTCTACAGGAAGCAATACTCCCTTCCCATAAGATCATCCAGTTCTCTTTTCCTTAGAGTAAGTATTCTCCTTCTCTTAGGATTAGACTCCCTAGTGATGGAGTAAGTCCTATGTGGCACCGTCCTAGATTCAATTTCAAATTCCAAAATTAAACTTTCTTCTCCTTAAGGTTAGGCTCTTCTTCCATCCCTTAGGATTAGACTCCCAGTGATGGAATAGTCCCATGTGGCACCGTCTTCGATTCAATTTCAAGTTTCAAAATTAAGCTTTCTTCTCCTTGAGGTTGGGCTTTTCTTCCTTCCCTTAGGATTAGATCCACTAGTGGTAGAGTATGCCCTTCGTGGCACTACCCTAGTATCAAACTCAAACTTGATCCTTTATTGTTAGAAGTTTCTTCTTCCTATAAGATCATGTAGGTTTTCTTCTCCTTAGGGTTAAGTATTCTCTTTCCCATAGGATTAGACTCCTCAGTTTCAATTTCAATTTCAATCTTCTGAATTCACTCAACTTTTCCTTAAGGACAGGTTTCTCTTTCTTCCTTTAGGATTAAATCTGCTAGTGGTAGGATACGCCCCTCGTCGAATTACCCTAGTTTTAATTTAAAATTTCATAATCAGTCTCCTTTCATCTTGGGTTGGTTTTTTCCCTTCCCTTAGAATCAAAATCCAGACTCGGTCCTCTATAGCTAGAAGTTCCTTCCTTCTATATGACCACTCAACCTCCTTTCCTTAGGGTTAGATGTTTCTTCCCTTAGGACTAGATCTACTAGTGGTAGAGTATGCTGCCCTAGCACAACCCTAGTATCATTTCAAATTCAATCTTCTAGGGTTAGGATTTCCTTTTCCTTAGAATCAAATCTAGATTTAATCCTCTATAGTTAGGAGTTCTTCCTTCCTATACGATACCCCAGACTTTCTTCTCCTTTAGGGATTGACTCTTCCTTTCCCTTAGGACCAGAATCACTAGTGGTAGAGTACACTTCCCTCAGCACTACCCTAGTATCAATTTAAACCACGAACCCTAGGGATAAATTTCTCTTTCCCTTAGGATCAAACTTCAGTTTTGACCTTTTTATTCAGTCAATGCCAATATGTGATATAGAACTTCATTCTATCACACATATTGGGAGTCCATTTGTTGACCTCATTTTTGTATGAGGTCATTAGGACCTAATCTAGACTTCAGATGAATCCAGGCCCTAGGATCAATTCTGATTTTAGATCTACCTAGACTCTCAGATCTATCTAGATCCTAGGAATTACATATATCCTAAGATCATTCCAGATCCCAGACCTTAAGATACTTCTAAACTTTAAATCTTAGGATACTCCTAAACTTTAGACTCTAGAGCAATCTTGATCTTTGATCAATTCAAATATCAAATCAATCTAGACTCTAGATCAATCCTAACTTTAGGATCTACACTAGGTCAATCTAGATTCAAATAAATCTTAACCCCAAATCCTAGGATTTCTGAACTTTAAGATTCACCAAGATTTTTAATCCTAAGATCTACCAAAACTTTAGGATTTTCCTAGACTTCAGTCCCTAAGATCTACTCTAGACCCTCGGATTCCCTTAAGCTGATCTAGACCCTAGGATGCACTCTAAACCCTAGGATTCCTCTGGATTAATCTAGTTTCAATTCAATCTAGACTTCATTCAAATCCAAATATTTAAACTCAAAACCCAGCTCAAAACTAGAAATCCAGATCAAATTTAAGGCTTAACGTCTAAGTCCTAAAAGCAATTTCCAGTGAATTTTTGAACACTTCAAAACCCTATCAAATGATTTCTGATTTAGGGTATGTCAGTTGCATACTGATGTGACATATCTCTAGAGGCTACCCTCCAAATTTGAGCTCATTCTGAGAACTCTAACCCCAAAATCTAGATCAAAATTCAAGGGTTGTAAAACCTTCAAATATTTACAGCCTATGCCACTGGACCTGCCATCCAGTGGATTCTGACCTTGGAGCCTTCTCCAAACCTTCAAATCACTTCCAGACCCTTAACCCTAACTCAATGAATAATAAACTACATTTTGTTGGACTCATCTTGACCCCAGTTGACCAAGAATCAAAATGATTAAAATACCCATAGGGGTATGAATGGTCTTTATTGATCAAATGAGCTCCGAATCAAATACAATCACTTCTAGTAAGTTTTAAATATCAAACCAAACCTGTTGGACCCAAAACGAGCCCCTGGGTCAACCTGGTTGACCAAGTCAACCTAGGTTGACCAAGGAAGCCTTTAAGGGTTCAAATAGGTCATTTGATCAAATTGAACTCTCCAGACCTTGGGACCACCTCCATTGGTTTCCAAATATCATTTCAAATCTTTTGAGCCCATTCCCAGCTCCTGGGTCAACCTATTTGACCAACTAAACTAGGGTTGACCTAATGACCCATTAAGGGCCCAAATAGGTTATTTTGACCAAATAATCTCTCCAGACCTTAAGACCACCACCAGTAAACTCAGAATATCATTTTGAACTGATTGAACCCAATCCCTGACCCTGGGTCAACCTGGTTAACCAAGTCAACCCAGTAGACCCATTAGGCCCATTAAGGGCCTAAATAGGTCATTTGACCCAGATGACCATTTTAACCCTCCAACTCACCTCTATCAGACCCAAAATATCAAATTAGACCCATTGAGTTCAAATTCAGGTCTTGGGTCAACCTAATTGACCAAGTCAACCTAGGTTGACCTAAATCCCCTTTAAGGCTTTAAGGGTTTTCCAACCCATTTGACCTATCAAACCCCTTTTAAGCCTCTAATTAACTCCAAACCATGGCTTAATCATGCCTTAAACCTTGGCCAATCAAACCCAAGTCAAGTTGACTTTGTCAACTATACAAAACCTAGTCAAAATACCTCAAATCCTCACATTTTCATTTAAGCTTAAATCCTCTAGCCTCAAACTAATTCTAATCTATTCAAACTATCTGACATTGACACTTGGTTGCCACCTCAATAGTCAACATTGTTATTTTACCAGTCAACATATGGTCAAAGCCTTTTTAAACCCCTCTAACCCATTTAAACCTCAACCCTCAAGCATTAAACCCTTCTAACTCATCATTCCAGCACCCTTTGCATTCTCCAATGTCACCTCACTAGTCTACATGGCAAGTGGACTAGTCAAGTGGTAAAATCAACCTCTTGGGGTGGTCAAAGAGGGTCAAAACCCTTCTTAATCTTAATCCCTTTTATCCTAATCCTCCCCAGCAGATTAGGGCTACTCTAGAAAATTCCTAAAGCTCTCCCCAGCCCTCTGATCAAAATCAAATGGCTCCTAACACCCCCATATGCTCACATGGGATAAAATGACCTTTACATGTCATTTGTTCTTTTGTCCTTGATTCCTCCTGCTCCCACCTACTCCCTGGACAGATGGCACTCATCTAGGAACCCCCTCAAGCAATATTAGCCCTTCATTTAATATGGAGGAGATTGAATAGGGCAAAACTATCAAAATTGGATTCATTTTAACCTAATTATTCTCTCACTTCCTCAAGCTTCTCCAGCCGAACTCTTAGTTCGTTTAAGCTCTCCAGACCTTCCTCTACTCATTCCAAGCTCAATCCAGCCGTTCAAACCACGCCGGCGATTAGTTTTCGGTGAAGGCAAGCTCAAATCCATCATAGCCCTTTTCTGATCAATCCAGATGTTATTAGTTCAAGGATTCTTCTACAAACTTGTGTGTGGACAAACCATAAGTTCAGAGAGATCTTAAACACCAAAATCCATCAATTAGTTCTCGAGAAATCTCAAACCCTAGCATTAATTAGCTTTTTGAAGAGGGATTTTTAAGTTATAAAATGAACCCCATACGATTTCTGTTCACCTAGCCATCTAGGTTTAAAATTTGAGTTGATTTGGTTCACCAGATTGAAAGAACAACCCAACAAATGCTATTTATGGTGTTTACGTAGCCTAGTCCAGGTTTATATTTTCTGGACCGTTGATCAATCAATTACCGATCCAGATTTTGTTGTTCTGTGGATCCTTCCAACCACGGATCTCATCAGGCGCTTGCTCTCTCTGTCCGACTAGATCCTAGCCATTCGTTCCTAACCGCGGACGATCCAACGGCTCGGGCCCAGTGCTAACGTGGTTAAGTGAGCCACTGTCGCCGCTGTAATCATTGGTAATAATTGCGTTGTGGCGTAATCATTGCTAATAATTGGCTGCGGTTTGAAGCAGCCAATCAGAGGCCGCAACGTGTCCTCTGCTGCCGCCGGCGTCACCATTTCTATTTAAAATGATTTAAAATTATTTTTAAATCATTTCTAAATTAAAAAAATATATATCTGAAATTAATTTTAAATTAATATATATATATATATATATATATATATATATATATATATATATAATAAAATTATTTGAAATATTAATTATTAAAATTTTAAATTAATATTTAAATAAAAAAAAATTCTTATTAAAATTTTAATTTTAAATATTTTATTTAAATCAAAATATAAAACTTAAATATTTTAAAATTAAAGGATAATTTGAGATATTCTATATTATTTAATATTATTTAATAATTTAATTAAATAATTAAATCATTATTTAGCATTTGACTAATTAAATATAAAATTATCTTTAAAATTAAGCTTTAATCTTAAAAATATTTCACAATTAAATTGAATTCTAATTAAAGTATTGATTAATAATTAAATGACTTATAATATTTAAATGATTAAATAATTCATAAATATTAATTAATTGAATTTTAAGTTTTCTTTAATTAAGCATTTAATAATTGAATAATTATTTTAAATTATTATTATTTTGAAACTAAATTCATTTAAATTATATTTTACATTTTAATTAATCAAATATTTAAGAATTAAATAATATTTAATTAATATTAAATAATTTAAATAAGTTTTTGAAAAAAACATTTTAAATAATTTCAAATTTTCAAAAAAAAA
This sequence comes from Dendrobium chrysotoxum, assembly GCA_019925795.1. Lineage (NCBI taxonomy): Eukaryota > Viridiplantae > Streptophyta > Magnoliopsida > Asparagales > Orchidaceae > Dendrobium > Dendrobium chrysotoxum. Next base: position 32,167,991 of record CM034306.1, on the reverse strand, counting down.
ATTAAGATTTATATTCACTTAATTTAAATTTATTTTAATCATTAATTAATTTTAAATTAATTAAAAAACTTTTTTAAGGAATTTAAACTTTAAAACTTCATAATAAATTCATTTTAAATCAAAAACATTAATATAATATCTCAAAATTTTTATAAAATTAAGTACTTTAATTTGAAACTAATTTTAGAGATCAAAAACTTGATTTATTCTAATTGATATTAATTATTTAATTATTTTAATATTTAATTAATAATTAATTAAACATTATATTAAATATTTTCAAAATTAAAAGTTTATTTTTTAAATAACCTTTGAAAACTAGTGGATCTCTCATTTAGATATTAAACTTACTCTAATTATATCTTTATGTATTTTAAATTTTAAACTTAAGTTTATATATATAGTTCTATGTGTATATTAAATATATATTTAAAATTACTTTAAAATAATATATATACTTAGATCTTTTACGTTGAGAGATCTACTTTAAAATTCTAAACATAGATTGAACATGTTTGAAGAGAAATCATATGGGAGTTTTAGTAAATGGTTATGTCCCAATCATTCACTAAGTTAATTATTATGTATAATTAATTAATATTAATCTTTGCATGTGTAGGTGCACACACACACACTTAAGGCTCTCCTAGTGCTAGGATGTGATTGTGATGAATGTGTGTATGTTTATGTATATTGGTTTAAGGGTTAGTCAAAATATTGATTCAAGCCTATTAAACTTAGTGACATCATTAAGGATAATAATTAAGGACTTGATTAGAGAATTTAGAATAATTCTAATAATTAAGATACACTTCAAATTGACTTAAAACTTTAAACACTTGAACTTAGTGACACACTCAGCCCTAGAAAAATTCCTTACTGAAGTTTGAAGTCATTAAGCCCCTTAATTAACTTAATCAAAATCAAACTTTATTTAAGCCTTAAAACCTTCCAAAATGTAATAAATCAAATTTAAATCCAAAAATTACAAATAAGACCTCTAACTGACCAGAATTAAACCTTTAATTAATGAGAAATAAAAGCTCCATACCTGGACTTTAAAATCAAGCTTAATTTAATTTTAATTAAAATTTAATATTTAATTAATTAAAATAATTAAAAATTTCAATAATTTCTTAAACACTTGATAATCACTCCTTAGATCATTCCTGATCTTCGGAGGTGATTTCAAGAAGTTCGGAGGTCATTTGGATTCAAATCATCAAAAGGTCTCTAATTAAATAAATTAAATAATTCAATAATTCACCAAACTTCAAAAATTCATAACTAATTCAAATGAATTCCAAATTGAGCAAACTCAAAGGCATTTAACTCTCCTTAAGGTCTAGTATTTATCAAAAATATCAAATTTTCAGAAATTTCTTAATTTTGAAAAAGTCAACTTTTGGTCAAATTTAGTTCAAAATCAAGTCAAAACTTCAAACCTTCGTAATAAAATGTTGAAAAATCTAATTCTAGCACACTTATAGTCTAACTGATCGTATTAAGGTCTAGTATTTTATAAAAATATTAATATTCCAAAAAATACTTTTAATTAAAAAGTGAGTTTTTAACCCCTTAATTAAATGATTAAAATAATCCAGAAAATTTTAAAATTCAATAAATCTTCTAAAGAAAACATAAATTTAACATTAAAACCAGCAATCAATCAATTTGAATAAAATTTATTAACTCTCAAACCCTTAATCAAACCAAATTTAATTAATCATACCAGGTACCATTGGGTAACACAGGCCTATGAGGCTATTAAATTAGCTCCAATGAAGGTGAAATAAACTTCATTGCCTCGATGTGTAACAAAGGTTGTATCCAACAAACAATCAAAATCAAGTTTAAAAATCAAATTCAAATCATTAAGGTTTAAACTTTAATTAAAATCTCCTTAAAACCTTTTCAACCAACCAGAACTTTTAACAACTTCAATCAATTATCCTATATAGGATATATCAAAGCCACACAACCTACCTCACACACTTTAGATGATTTGCTAGGATAACCAACTCTAGTCTTAGGCTAGGCCGGTGTTTACTTTTCTGTTATTTGCGTGTGCTGGGTTTTTCGTGGTTTTCATTGCAAGCTGCTTGTTAGATTTAAGTAATTGAAATTGATGTGATTGTTTATTTATTTACAGCACTCTGTGATATGATTGATTGTATGTTAGATTTACCTTTAGGTTAGGGGCGATTTATACTAATTCAATCTTATACAGGTGGCCATGCTCGCATAGGGCATTTAAAAAATTAAAAGGGGTATGATAAAATCAAGCTTTTTAAAAATTAATAACATTTTATGCAGGTGCTTCAAAACGCTTAAGACCCCCTTTAAAAATTAAAAGAGCATAGCCAAGTGTGGCTAGTTTGAGTATTTAAATTTTGATATAATAACTGCTTGGGATGATTCTATAACTGTTGATTATTAGGATAACCTTGCAGGTTGTTGAGTCTAGATTTTAAATTTTATTCAAATATAATCTGAATTGTAATTGAGTTATAAATATTTAAAGTGCATTGAGATGGGATATATATATCCTACTTAGATTCTAAAGAGGAGAGGAAATCCCTTAGGGGAGAGTCCTCCTCCATTTGGAAACCTAAGTTAGGATACTTTCAAAGTATCCAAAGAGAAAAGATAATACTCCTATTCAGGGGGAGTTTCTTTTTATTTGGATATCCAGACCCGACGATCCAAAGAGTTCCAAAAAGATGAAGAAGTGAAGAACGACAAGACCCATTCTCAAAGTCACTTGACTCTTAGGATTAGAAATTCGGGTTGTAGTCAGATGTACCCGGCCACTTTACTTTCCTACAGACCCTGGGTTGTATAATTAAGTGGCACTTGCCACATAAACTTTCAGTTTGAGTATTGCATCTAATTGATTTAATTATTTAATTAATTTAATTACTTGATGTTGATTGCGATTAGGATTTGCCTATTTTTATTATTTTTTGGTGATCTTGTATGTCGTATTTAATTTAGCCTGGAATCCGATCGGAGGCTCATGAGGGTACGGTCAAACTATTTCTACTTTAATTAAAATTAAAAACTTTAGCCTCAGATAGACACTCTAACGCCTTTACGAAGTAAGCCCGGACTCACCGGGGGTTTTTCATGCATTCATATTGACTTTTCTCTTCCATGTTAGGAACCTCCCCGCCTGCAGGTTTTGGCAAACCACCAGACTTATTAGGGTGCAGTTCTGTCGAAGGGGATGTTGTGCAATCTCTAGGATAAAATCTATTTTTTAAGACTTATTTTAAAACTGCTTCATTTTGATTTTAAGCATTTAATCGAGTCAACTAGCATGTATCGCATTAGTAATAAATTAAAATTGAGTCTAATTCTTAATTGCATTTCTAGCTTAAGCATTTCACCCAACATATATAAACGGGTCAATTATGAATCTGCTCTAGATGTCGACCCCAACTCCTTAAAACTCAATCTTAAACAACGTCCCTAATCACTCTTTCATTTAAAAGACCGGATACATAATTTTGAAGCGTTTAGGTGGTTTAGCTGGCTACCCAATCCAGGCCAGGGTAAGTCCAGATTTGTATTGCATTAGCTAGGATTCGGGTCACTAATTTTCAGTACCCACTTTAGACTTAGGTTTTGAGGCAGATTTTTAATCTTAAGACCTCAACCTCCGTGAATCTAATTCCCACTTTCTAATAAAATTGATCACTTAAATATTAATTCTCTTTCCATCAAATTTAAGCCCAACATTTAGGATAAGTTGGGGTATTTATGAAGTAATTCAGAATCTCAAAATACCTCCTATCCTTCCTCTTTTGACTCCAAGAAATAAGTGTTCAATTTGATCCATTCCCATTTGAATTTTAGTCCCTACCTCCATTGACATCAAACTTTGAAATCTTAAATAGAATTCATATCGTTATTTTAATAAAGAGTATTCGTAGGAAATTTTCTGGTTTCCTATGATGTAGTTAACTATGAGGGCTTGTGCTCGTAGGAGATTTAGAAACCCAGATCTGATTTTCAAAATCAATTTTTTAAAACCCTTAATTAATTATCTTTGAGAAAATTAAATATAACGATCATTATTATCATTTTCAAATGATCGATAACAGACGATATCCTCTTTCCTTAGGAAGATATATCGTACTATTATCTTAACTTTGATTATGAAATTAATGATCTCTTTATTGAATTATTATAGTCAAACATTGGATTAAACATCATTTTGATCTTTCGAGATCATATGTTGTCTCTCCTTGAGTTTGACTATGATAATTGAAGTAAATTCAAATTTTTGTAATCTAAACCTATTAGGGAACGATATGTTCACCTTTCGAGGTGATATATCATTCATAATAAGCGTTCGATCTCAAATATTAAAAATTCTAAAAATTTTAAGTTTCCTAAAGATAAATTAATCCTTTTAAAAATATATTTTTCAATCAAACAAAGCCCTCATAGTTAATTACATCATAGAAAATTGGAGTTTCCTATAAACACTCTCCATTAAAATAATGGTATAAATTTTATTTTAAGATTTTAAAGTTTGATGTCAAAGGAAGCGAGGATTAGAATTTTTAATTGGGTTTAGATCAAAGTTGAACACTTACTTTAGAGATCATTGGAAAAAAAGTAGGAGGTTTTTGGGATTCTGAAATAATTTAGAAACACATCAATCTATCATAGGTGTTAAGCTTGAATTTTGGATTGAAGAGATTTTTTTAATTTGAATAATCAATTTTATTTGAATGTTGGGATTCAATTCCTAGAGGCTAAGGTCTTATAGCCTGAGCCTGCCTCAAAACTTAAGTCTAAATTGGGTACTGAAAAATAGTCACCTGAACTTAGCTAATGTAAATGCAGGATCTGGACTTACCCAGCCTGGAGGTGAGCCAGCTAAACCACCTAGGAGCTTTAAAACTATGAGTCTAGTCGTTTATGTAAGAATAGTAGGGATGTTACTTAAGATAAATTTTTGAGAATAGGGCCGACATCTAAAGTAGTCCTTAATTTTGCCCATTGACTTATGTTGGGTAATATGAAACTTAGAGTAACTATAATTAATTTTTTGACACATTTTAATTCATTTCTAAAGCAGTGCATGCTAATTGACTCAATGAATGCTTAAATCAAATATGAAGTAATTTTAAAAATTAAAGATTGCTCTAGATAAAGATTGCTCTGGAACCTCCGATCGGGTTTCAGGCAAAATTAAAGATCGACATGCAAAATCGTCAAAAAACTACTAAAAGCTTGAAATCCTATATCACAATCAATATATCAATTATTAATCAAACTAATTAAATTAATATTCAAATTAAAAGTCCATGTGGCAACTGCCACTTAATATTATAACCCAAGGTCTACAGAAAGTAAAGTGGTCGGGTGCCACTAACAACAGCCCGGATTTTACTCCTAAGACTCAAGTGAATTTGAGAATGGGATTCTTCTTGATCTTCACTTCTTTGTCCTTCTACGAGGCTCCTTGGATCATCAGATCTAGATATCCAAGTAAAAAGAAACTATTCCTTGAAGGGATATTTTCTTTCCTCCTTGGATACTCAAAGTATCATAATCTGAATCTTCAAATGAAGAGAGACTCTCCCCTCAGTGTTGTCACCCTTCTCTTTGAATTTTAGATTGAATTTATGTCCCATCTCAAACCACTTAACTCAATTATAACTCAAATATATTAAATTACATTAAATTAAAATTAAAATCTAGACTTGGATCAACTGCAGAGTTATCCTAAGCAATTATATTTAAATCATCCCAAATAATTAATATGATAAAATTTAAAATATTCAAACCATTCATACTTAGGCATGCTCTTTTAATTTTAAAAGGGAGACTTATCGCAGTAGGAGTACCTATGGCAATTTAATATTTATGATTTTGTCTTTTTTTATTTTAAATGCCCTGTATGAACATGGCTACCTACATAAGATTGAATTAGCATAAATCATCCCTAACCTAGGGGTAAATTTAACTCCCATCAATCACATCACAGAGTGTAGAAATTAAATAAACAATCATATCAACATTAACAAACAGCATGTAGTGAAAATGTAAAAATCCAAGCACACAAAAGAAAAATAAACAACGGCCTAGCCTAGACTAGAGTTGGTTGTCCTAACAAACCATCAAAAGTATGTGAGGTAGGCTATGTGGTTTCGATATGTACTATGTAGGGCAATTAGTTAAAGTTATTTAAAGTTTTGATTGGTAGAAGGCTTAAAGGATTTAAGTTTGAGTTTAACTATTAATGACTTGAAGTTGACTTTAAAGTGTGTTTTAAATATTGATTATTAACCACCTTTATTGCTCATCGGGGCCTTAAATCATTTTTGAATTTTTGTTGGAATTATTTAAATTATTTAAAAGCATTAAATAAAGGGGTCAAATTTTGACTTTTTGATTAAAGTTGAATTCTAGAAATTTAATATTTTTATTAAATATTAGACCTCAAGATGAGAAATTAGCTGTGAGTTTGCTGAATTTGGATTTTTCTATAATTATTTATGAATTTTTGAAGTTCAAGTTAAAATTTGAACTAGAGTTGACCAAAAAGTTAACTTTTTTATTTTAAGTAATTTTTGATGATTTAATATTTTTAATAAATATTAGACCTTACATGGAGTACAATGCTTTTAAGTTTGCTCAATTTAGAGTTTTTTCTATTAAGTTACAAAATTTTAAAGTTTTGACCCAAATTTGAACTACGATTGATTGGAGAGTTGACTTCTTAACTTTGACATATTTCTATTGGTTTGTTATTTTTAAAAAATACTAGACCACAAATGGAATTGAATGACACTAAATTTGGTCAATTTGGATTTTTCTAGAATTAGTTATTATTTATCCAAGTTTGATTAATTAATTGATTTTTTTATTACTAATTAGAAGGGTTTTAATTATTTTGATCCAAACTTATTCTAAATTGCATGAAATCACTCCCAAAGATCAAGGATGACCCATGGGAGTGTTTTCAGGTGTTTAGAATTTATTTGGCATTTTTGATAATTTTTAAAAATTTTATTTAATTAATTGTTAATTTTTACTAAAACTTAAATTAAAGTTAAATTAAAAGTCCAATGATAAGGCTTTTATTTCTCCTAAATAGATGATCAAATTTTGGTCAGTTTGATATATTATTTATAATTTTTTTGATTTAATTTTAATTTATTACAATTTTTGAAATTTTTGGGCCTTTAAAAGGGCTAAATTTTGACTTGCTTAATTTTCTGACTAAATGGCCTCCAAATCCAGTGAAATTTGGTCCTAAGGTGTAAAATGTCACTAAGTTTAATGTTTTGAAGTTTCACCCCTATTAGATGTGTATAACTTTTTAAAATTTTTCTAAGTTAACTACACCTTATACTTAATTATTTTCCTTAGGTGTTACTAATGTTCAACTAGATTTGAAACTTTGGTCACCTAACGCTGAGACATATGCAAGGACACCACAACAATTAGATAACCTAATTCTACCTATCTGGAGAGTTAAGAATTTTCAAAGTTTTGGGTCCAAAATGGACCCATTACTTTCTAAATTCATCCCACAGTAATCTCTTGAGCATCTAGACCTAGGAAAAAGATGCTCAAAAATATTTCTCCAAAATTTGGGTTCAAGTTGATCACTGGATTATGAGAAAATTACTAAAAATGGATTTTAAATAAACCCAAATAACTTACTATCCAGCCATCAAAATACTTTGATTTTAATTTTAATAAATAGTAGAGCTCAAGCCCTTTCCAATTAGCCCAAAAACACTTAATTTGGTGAAAAATTAGATTTTCTATGAATTTTTTAAGTTTCTAGCTTTAAAATAAATTTTTTATTAATGTTTTTTAAACGGTGGCACAATCATTACACTGCCTCCATCGTTGTCGAATGTGTGTTGAGACATACGTTGTACGGTCGAGCTACCACTTAACCATATGGCAGCGAATCAGGACCATCAGATCGACGGCACAGCCAGAAATGGGTCGGATTGAGTAATGTGTCCCTATGCTACCCAAACGGCACAGGTTCGAAACCTGTGGGTACCGTGTGGTTTTGATTCGGGCGACGTGGCAGAATCTGGGCAGTTCGATCGAGCCTTCTACGCAATCAGATGGTTTTGATCAAACTAGAGGTTTTTAGTTCAAAATGAACTAAAATTTCAAATTGCCCTAAGTTCAAAAATCTCAACCAAATCAAATGAAATTTAAAACATAGGTTGGTGACAATTAAATTTTCTATACCTGGAGCTTGGAGGCTCCATGCATAATAGATTTCCTATAATTTCAAATTAAACATTAAACTAAAAGTTAAGATATCTTACAATCCAGTGGTTATATTTTGATGTTCTTGGGCATGCTGGAAAGGTAGAGAAGTCCTCTACAACTTTGTTGGAGACCTCAAGAACTTTTGACTGTTGGTTTTAAATCTGCTATTAAAAGTTTTCTTTTTCTCACTATCACTCTGTCTCTTCCCTAAATCATGGTTTTGAGCTTAGAAACCATGGGGAAAAGTTTGGAAAAGCTGTAGAAATGGTTGGGGAAGTTTGAGATAGCTTTGGGAGAAGTGGAGGTTGCTGGAGCTGGAGTATTTAGAAAATAGAAATGGATGATTTCTTTTGGGAAGATGTGTGAATACTTATCCCTCACCTCTTTATTTGGATGGCTAGGATCCACTTGGGGGAAGCTTAGATTCCTACCAAGTGTCCTTAGGACTACCCAAATTAGAAGATATGGTTGGAATTGATTTAGGATGGAGGGGAGAGCTTAAACAAAGGGATTTGACCACTTTGAGCACTCCCCACCTCTTTGTTGACTAGATTGACTGGTCAACAGTCAAGGGGTGTTGAGGTGGCATGGGAGAAGTGATAGTAAGTTATTTTAAAAGGAATTAAAAGCAATCCACTTAGAGTTTGAGTGAGTAAACACACATATGTGGGAGTTTGACCAAGCTAGATCAAGTTGACTTGATCAAATCCATCATGATTTGACTTATGTGGGTTTGGATATATTTAAACTATGCTTTGGAATATGTTTGAGAGCTTGAAGGGTTTTGACTTAGCCAAATGGGTTAGATTGACCCATTTAACCCTTAAAGGGTTATTTGGTCAACCTAGGTTGAGTTGGTCAACCAAGTTGACCTAGAACTGGGTTTGAATTCATTGGGTTTGGTTTGACACTTTAAGTTTTTTGGAGGTGGTCCCAAAGTTTAGAGAGTTTAATTCAGTCAAAATGACTATTTGGGCCCTTAGAAGGCATCTGGGTCAACCCAAGGGTTGGGATTGGGTCCAACATATTTATTTTAATATTTAGAGTTGAATGAAAGTGGTTCCATCCAAAGATAGGGTCATTTGGTCTGAAATGATTATTTACACCCCTAAGGGGTATTTTGGTCATTTTAGGTTGACCTTGTCAACCAGGCTTGACCCGAGTCTTAGTTTGAGTCCAATGTACTCCTAAAGATGATTAGCATGTATTGGAAGAGTTTCCAAGGTTTGATTTGAAAAGGCCATATTGGAGTTTAGAGAAAACTCTAAAATTGCCCTTTAGGGGCATTTTGGTCATTTTGACCCCTAATCAACTGAGGGTCAAAGTGGGCCTACCAAAATGCAGTTTAATATTTAACATATGATAATCAAGGGTTTGGAGAAGGCTCCAAGGTCAAAATCCACTGAATGGCAGGTCTAGTGGCATTGGCCATAAATATTTGAATGTTTATAGCCTTTGGAAATCAATTCAGTTTCTAGGGTTAGAGACCTTAAAATGAGCTCAAATTTGGAGAGTAGACCCTAGGGACATGCCTAATCAATATGTAATTGATGGATCAAGAATTGAGGGTCATTTGACTAGGTTTTGAAGTGTTTGAAAAATCACTGAAAAAGACTTTTAGGACAGGGCCATTAGACCTTGGATTTTGGTTTGAATATCTAGATTTTAGATTTGATTGCCTGAATTTGAATTATCCATATTACTCACAATCAATTAGATGATTGTAGATGGATGGATTGGATTAAGGCTAGATTGATCTAAGATCTGGATTGATTCTAGGGTTTGGATTGGTTCTAGTGACTTCATACAAAAATGAGTCAGCAATAGTTCAATAGTTTATTATATCTCTTTGAAAATGAATTTTTTAAAATAAACCAATTAACCCCCCCCCCCCCCTCTCTCTCTCTCGGCCATGCCTAGTCTCTTATAGGCAAGGAATTATGAACATCCTATAAACTAATGGTATTAGTAAGCTTCTAGATAATCACCATGTAGAAATGAAAACAGGGATGTTAAAAATTCTTACTCTATGAAAAGATCAACTTATGAGCAATTTAGTAAGATATACAAAGCAACAAGCTTGATCTCCCTATCATTTGGATATCTAAGTGTGCAATTTTCTTGATTGCTTTCCATGAGAATTAAAAATTGATAATATTGATTAAGTTGTACAATCCTCCTCCACATATATATTGTGCCCAACTTTTGTTCTACAACTTTTATCATGCAGTTCAAAGTAATAAGTATAAAATTGGGTGAACTTGCTTGAGAGATATGCTTCACATATTGACCCTTCTTGATATGTTAATTCTTAACTAATTTTTTAACTTGTTAAAATAACTGCATTATATAAGCGGTTTAATATGGTGTTCAAATGAGAAAATATAGTGCAACATAGAAAAAAAGTGTACGTACCTCTCAAATGGATACATTCAATATTTTTTCTCGTATGGTAAATGCACAAGTAGATGCTCCATAGGGTCAAAGAAACTATGAGGAAAATTTTTCTTGAGTTTGCATAGATTGATTGGAATATTCTACTCACTGATTATTAATTCCTCTTCATTCAATATTCTTAATTATAGATTCTTAAAGACATGACTCTTCATTCAAATAACTTCCTCGATCTCATGTCTACACATCTATTTAAATTTGATGCATATCCAATAGGTATTTTTTAAGTTCTATACATACTCACACACCATTCTTTTTTATTCTAACTTGAGAAAAAAAGGTCATTTAGCTTCAATATTTAGCCATTTCTATCTTCTTTGAGTTCAAGACATTTTCTTCTTTAGTAGTACTCTTTTAGGTCCATTCTTACCTTTAAATTATCTTTTTATTTGTCTTTCACATTTGTTATAGTACTGAACATGTTATTTAAAATATCCTTCTCAATATGCATTACATCTAAATTATGCCCAATTAAGTTTGTTCTCTTGTAGGGTAAAGTTCAAAAAATATCATCCTGCTGTGCTCAACACAATAATCCAAAACTCTATAGTCTATTAATAAAGGAGTATCAATAATTATAGATTTCATGTACATTCATTATAATCTCTAATCACCACTCAATCTTAGTGGTGAAATTTTTTTTCAACTTTATTTTTCATGAAAGCATCCTTATTTCTCTTGAATGGATAAGTTGTCAGTAAGAATATATGATAAAAGTTGAACCACATATTCTTGATGCTACACTGTCTTGAGTCTTGATTCTTCAATATTGTTTGATGTATGTTGTATCTAAAATGATTAGTGACACACTAGAAAAATATCAAATGTATAAAGCATGAATAAGAAAATGCTCATCCAATAATATTTGTAATCATCAAAACATAAGGTCGATTTCTAGAATTGCAACATATATTACATGATTCATCAATAAATTTATATCAACTATACTTTATCATCTGATTGATGAGTAAGAACACTTGGTTGAGAAATCTCTTTGTACTGCCATCTCATATGACTAGTGGTGCTCAATGATGTATGCAATTATTGAAGCATCAAAATGATTATTTGTAATATCAAAACATAAAGTCAGGCTCCCAAATTGCAACATATATTACATGATTCATGAGTAAAACATGGATGTGTTTGGTCGAAGTGTTTCTAGAGCTTAGCATCTAATGGATGAGTAAGAACACTTGGTTGAGAAAACTCATTATGATGCCATCTCATATGACCAGTGGAGCTCATTGATGCATGCAATCATTTAAGCCTCAGAAAGGTGGATAAATAAAATAATTGGCTAAATGTAATATCCTTATGTTTCTATTGACTTTAAAAAATTTGTTTGAATTAAGGTGCGTTGTAATGGCAACAAGCAATTTCTGTCACATCATCCTTGTAATATAATATGCAACTGCTGATGTAATAATTTAATTTTTAGCACTCAAACCCAAATTTGACACTAACTTATTATCCTATATAAGTCTAGGGATTAAATTATCCATAGGATTGGTCTCTTTCAGCACCCCAACAAATTAATTGAAATACTTAAGAGGAACATTATATTTTGTCTAAATACTGAGCATTATAATAATGAATGATAACTCACAATGAGTGGTGCACCCATCCTAAATTTAATGTTGAACTGCATGCAATTATTCATAGAAGTTCTAATCATCGGTGTTACGTGGTTGTTCTGCATGTTGTCTAAATTGTGGGCCAACAGCATTGAATACCATCTCTTCAAATGTCCTTGTATTTTCTTCCTCTACTAATTTGTAACTTGTTGAAGGATCACTTTGAGAGTTAACATATGCCCCATACTCTTTATGTGAAGTCCAAAACTAATAACCTAATATGAATCCTCGACTATATAAATCATCTAGTGTAATCTCGTTGGGTGTAAGGTAGACTTGATTTTTGTGCTTTCAGTAAGGATACCTAAAGTTTTTAGCTGATAAAAATGAAGGCATTTGATATCCCATGTGAATGAAATATTGATTCCCTTAATAAATTCATTTGTTAGTTATTTATTTCAATATAATAATATAGTATACCTCAATGACCTTTAGTTTCAGATATCTATGTATACGCTAACACGTATCAAAGATAGTCCAAATTTTTAAAAATATATATTCATTTTTGCTTAAATCAATTTTATTTATATATAAATTATTTCAAGTAACACAAAATTCTTTTTCAAAAACACATAAAAATATATAAATAAAATAAAATACTAATATTCAAAAATTTTGGCTTAAAGATATATGTATTTTTATCACAAACACAAATTTTATATAGCAAAAAGTTTAACGCAGATTTACAATTTTTCTACAATAAAAAATTAATATAAATCTAACTTAAAACAAGGGTAGAATTTTATAATAAATAGTTTACATGAATGAGACATTCAAATCTAGACAAATTTTCAAAAAAAGATTACATAAATCTAAAAAACTTCAAATCCTTTTAAATTAAATCTAACATATGAAATTTTAAATTGATTGAAACTATTCAAAAAGATGAAGATTTACCTCTAGATCATTGAAGAAATGAAGAAAATCAATGGAGAAAAGGCTTCGAAAGAGCATGGAGTTTGAATGGGCGGGCAAAAATAACGTTGGGCATTGTTTCTTCTGTGAATGTAGAAGAAAGCCTCGGTTTGCATATTAGGGTTGTTACTGATGAAAGTTTCCATTGTCTTCAAGTTATTGTAAATTGGTGAAAATTTCTACCATTAATGATAAAAATAAATTGGTGGAAATTCCACATTTTTTGTTGTTCAAATTTTTGTTTGTTTTAATTCCACTGGAAAAAGTGATAGAAAAATTGGTTTTCATGTAGTGTCTTTCACCTAAAATTCTTGGTGAATGAAGGTTCAATAAAGGACATATCATGTAAGAGCTCACTCAAAAAGAAAAAAATTGCATTAAAGTCACTTTGTATAATCAACTTGAAAATTTAATCATATATTCTAAAGATATTTTCAATTTTTATCTTCTCTCCTATGTTCAATCTTCACTTGAGTGAAAGAAGTCATTAGCAATGCTCTCTTTTTCCACAGTAAAAAGGGAGAAAGATTGCTAATTGGATAGAGATTTTGATGAAGTAGTGAGTTCTTGGATCTCGCCTTTAAACTTTGTCTTACCAGCATTTGTTGATTTGGAAATATTTCCAAATTGAAATAAGATTTTATTTGGAAAGCTTTTAATGGTTCATTATTTTAATTGATTAGGGAATAGATTATTTTTCTAATTAAGTTAATTTGATTAATGATTTAATTAGGGGATCTAATTATTACATTAATTAGAATTTTGATTAGAGATTTGATTGATGCATTACTTAGGAGATCTAATTATTACATTTATTAGGGATTTGATTAGGATCATATTAGGAAGCTTTTTCCAAATTTACTTTGGCTCAAATCTATAAATAAAGCCCTAGAGGCTACTATTGATATAAGAGATGAGATAAGAGAAAGCATGAGAGCTATTGTAATTCCCTATTATTCATCAATATTGTTCTCCAATATAGTGAAATTATCATCCCCCTCCCAGTGGATGTAGGCATCTTCGTCAAACCATGTAAATGGCTGTGCTTTGTGTTATTTTATTGTGTGATTTTTCTATGATTATTTACACAATAATTGGTATCAGAGTAGGATTTTGGTAGGATTTCCAGTGGTGGCTTGAGTTTGACAAAGGTCTTGTTTGTCCATTTAAAATGAAGGTTCTATTTGTTCATTTTTGGAAGCAAAAAAGACCCATATTAGAATAATTTCATAGGCGTGAGACAACTGCAATTCGGTGGAGGCTATATAATCTAGTGGAGCCATGGATACAACCACTTCAATGATGGAGAAGGTGTCAATCCATCAGGTGGTTACACTTCCCGTCAAAATTGATGTGACAAAATTTGATGGCAAAGGGAACTTTTATATGTGGCGATGTGAGGTGATGGATACACTATGCTCTTTAAATCTAGAGAAAGTTTTGGAAAGTGATGAACATCCCAAGGAGATTTCAAAGAGAGATTGGTAAAAGTTTTTGAGGGTTTTTAAACCCTAAAGAACTAGTCCCGATGCTAACCAGGAGGGGGGTGAATTGGTAATTTTAAAAATTCTTTAACAAAACAAAAAATTAAAAACCCCTTGATGTGGAAGTAGATCAGTTTCACAATAATAAGAATTTCAGATATTTCAAACACTGAATTATTCATAGAAAAATGCAAAAATTAAATGCGAAAAAATAAATAGAAAGAACACACCAGATTTATAGTGGTTCGGTCAACTTGACCTATGTCCACTCCTCAAAAACCGCCTTTCTAAGTATTGCACTAAAAGTAATATTTATCCTTTTGCCCCGATAGCAAGGCTGAAAATCCCTTACAAAATCTTTCCACCAACCCGGTAAGGCAAAGTTCCTTGAATCCTTTTACTCTCTCCTGGAGTAGACAGAACCTGAAAATCCTTTTACTCCCACCTGAAGTAGGCAGAGAACCTTAGAATCCTTTTACTCCCTCTTGGAGTAGTCAGAGAACCTTGGAATCCTTTTTCACCCTCCTGGTGAAGGCAGAGAACCTAGATCTGATGCTGATGAAAGTCTCCCCCAGAGCCACGAAGGAACTAGACAAGCAGCTTGAAGAAGACGGTGGAAATCTTGCTTGGAGTAACCTTTATGAATCCCTCATAACTCCCCCTCACTAGAATTTCTCTCTCTCCTAAGCTCTCTCTCTCTTCCTTCTCTAAGCTCTCTCTCAGGTCAACTCAGCAACAAAAGATTTTCCTAAGGATAAATATGAGAGCTTAAATAGAGAGCCTTCAAAGAAGCCCTAATTTTCAATATGTCGCTTTTGATCGTCCAGTATAATCCTCATATCATGTTGTACGATTGGTGCAAAATAGCCCTTTCAACTAGCACGATCATCATTGCCCTGTACGATCAGCTCAAGTATTTGTACAGATCATCCAGTACGATTCTGCAATCATCCAGGATGATTAGTTCAAGATACTATATTGATCATCCAATATAATATGGGATGATGATCGGTGATTAAAATATCATCTTGTAAATCATTCAGGATGTATAGTACGATCTCCTATATGATTAGAAGAAAATTATAATTTTTGTCTTGGACGATGGGAGATCATCTCATGAAATATCAAAGATCATCCAAGATGATCTTCATATATCATCCTATATGATCTAATCGATCAATCTAACCATAATTAGTCCCCTAATTATAAGATCAATTTAGGCATGATTGTCATAAATCATCCAGGATGATGTATATCATCCTGTATGATTAGAACAAAAATTGATGATAAAAATATTACCTAAATTGTGATTGGTGGCTATTTTTCATGTCTATAATGGATTATCGTGGATGATCTTAATCATCCAGTATAATTAGTTAATTAATCTTATTTAATAATGGATGCCCTAATTAGGGTTTTCTACATAACAGATCGTTTAGTACGATTTACATCATCATGTATGATTAGTTCAAAAAAAATATATTTTTCTCCTAACTCACTAACTCACCCCATTGAGTGTGTATGTGTGTAATGTTACTTAGCTTGGGGTCCACCAAATACATGACTTGACTCAAGAAAAGTAAAAAGTATATTAAAATTTAAATTACAGATAGACTCAACCCTAGTTTACCTTATCTTGAGCTGATTGGCATTGTAAGTGAACTTGTGGACCTGAAAGGTTAGTGAGCAGGGCAAACAAAATAGATACGCAATAATCACAGTAGTAAATAAATAATAATATTTATTATCATCAAAATCATAGTACTTGGGCCTAGATTTGTAACAATCTCTCCCTTTTTTATGATGAAAAATATTATTATTAAAAATTTTTAAAGCCCTTTGACATTCTCTAAAACTCTCCCTTAGAAAATGAAATTCTAAAAGTAAGGGGAGTTAAAAAATATATTTTTATATTTATTATTATTATTATTATTTAAGAAAAATGAATGACAAAAAAATAGAAAAAAGGTAAGCAAAAAAAAAACAAACTCATTTTACTAAAATATAAGAAGCAACAAACACACTACTCCCCCTTTTGACATCACAAAAAGAAAGAAACAACGAAAAATCAAATGATATACAGAAAGATATTACAAAGTACAGAACTAAAGAACAGCACAAATATAGGAACAAACAAAATAAATTAAACTAAAGAAAATAAACTAGTAAAATGGAGGATTCTGATTAGGTGGTGGTGGTGGTGGTGGCTGAAAGAAATGGTGAATAGAAGCAAACTGCTCCCCAAACCAGGCCATATCCTAGTCATGCTGCTGCTGCTACTGGGCTATATAGGCATGAAATCGAGCTAAGTCTTATTCATACTGCTGTTGCTCGGTTATGTAAAAGTCAAATCTAGCCTCCTACTAATCAAACCTCTAAACTATAGATGATCGATCTGAGACTGCTAGCCGATAGGGACAGGTGTAGGAATAGGTCCTTCCTATTCAACCACAGGCTCTTCATGCATAAGTTGATAATGAGTAATGTGAAGGGTGTGGAAGGAGCTATTAGAATAGAATACAAGGAGGTGATTAGGTGGAGCAAGGAATTGAAAATTGTATCTTGTCTCAAGGACATATGCAATGAGATGTCCTAAAGCTAGATTGGGCTTTCTTTTGTGGCTTGGATCCCGAATATAGGTTAAATATTTAATGTAGTGAATGAGAAGATCAGCGATATTAAAATCACGGTTAGTCATGATGTAGTAAGTGGTGAGTGAAAGAATAGAAGTAGTACAAATCCGATCTCCAGCTTTAGGAATAATTGTGTTTCGAAGAATGTGATGGATGATTCAGGCATCTTTAACTAAGTTGTTGAATGTGGAATCATGGTAGTGAACATTAGTTTTCCTAAGGATGTTGTTCACAGTGGTCCAATTAAAATCAAAATCAAAAGCTAAGATATGGATTTTGTCTCCAGTGGTAGACAAGTGAAGAAATTCATGGAAATCCTAGTAGGGGATCTCTACAGGCCTTCTATTCACATATGATTGTAGAGTAGTAAAAATAGCATTAAGGTGAAGGCTGCAAAGAATTTGAATAGTAGTTCAGAGTTGAAAGGAAACACAAGGGTAAGAATAAATACAAGAGTAGTGCGAGAGAATAGGTCTAGTACCAGAAAGTTTAGAGCATTTTCATTAACAATGTTGGAAGGGTTGATACCAACAGATTTATAGTGGTTGTAGGCCGCTTCATCAGATTCCTTAGTAAATCGAGGATCAATAAGACACCTGGAGGAGCTTCCTATAAGCGCTCTGGACCACCAGCCATTACTAGAGTATGAGATCAAGAGGGAAGAAGAAGGATTGGAAGGGTATGAAGAATGTGAAGAAAACTAGTTGTTTATAAAGAAAATGGTAGATCATACAGGATAATCATAAGATCATCTTGGATGATTAGGTGCAATCAATTCATCCAGATGATTGGTTAAAAAGGTCGGTCATATCATACAGGATGATTAGGTATCATCCTAGACGATTAGACACAGAGTGGTCATCCCGAGGAGTCAGCTTGGACGATCGTTGACTAATTGGATCGTCGCAAATGAACATGTGGATCATCCTAGACAATCCATTATAATGGATTAACCTGACTTCATTCAAATCATCTAAGGACTTCTGCCACGTGGATTACCTAGTACGATGTATGAATCGTATGGGATTATCACCAATAATTGATTTATATTAACTATTGGATGTGTTATGATCAGATATGTGTATTTTTATTCAAATCATATAGGACAATGTGGATCGTCCTGTATGATGTGAGCAAAATTAGAAAAAATTAGGAGATGGAATATGATGATCAGGAGAATTTTAAAATAAAAAATAAAAACATAAAAAAGCATAAAACAATATAAAAACCAAACTAAAAACTAGTCAAAAATCATAACTTTTTTTTTTGAATCGATCAACTTCAATAAATAATAAATTTACCTTATTATTAGATTTAAAAACCCGTAAGAAATGAATTGATAATGTTGAAATCCAGAAAGGGTAGAAAACTGATCATGTTAACCCCAGCTCGGACTCCTTACAGGTCAAAATCCTTTTAAAAAAAATCTAAATTAGAAAAGAAATTAGATAGGAAATGTGATCTTTTCAAACTTCATTTCAGAAAAATATCTTATAGAATAATATTGCAAAGTAATCAACCAAAAATCATGATTTTCAAATTCAAGTATTTGAAGATATCAAGTGGCACATGAATTCTTCTAAGATTGAAAGATTTAAAAGAGAAGAGAGCTTATTTATTTGTGGCCTCATTTTATGCCTCCTTTTTAGTTGTCTGGTGCACTTTGAGCATCTTTTAATTTTTGATACACTTTGTGTATCTTGCAATTATTTGGTGGTCATTACATATATTTTCAATTTTGAGCTCATTTTGTGCCTCTTGTCTTTTTTACGAGCTTACTTCTTTTCAAAACCTTTAAATACTCTCAGTTATGAGATTATTTTCTAGAATAAGAGAAGAAAAACTCACTCTCTAATATAAGAAAGAATAAACCACAAAATATAATCATCTCCATATGTTAAATCCAATAACTTGATTAAGAAAACGTGAAAGTGATTCATTGACTTGGAAAATTATTTATATGAGATAGATTACTGTAGGAAGATAAAATAAATCTCTATTTCAAAGTCTAACTTTTAATTTGAAATAGATTTTTTCTTCAAAAAGAAAATACACCACTAAAGGAGTTAAAGGAAGAGTGACAATCATCAAATTTTCTTCCTTTAATTATTTTTAGAGGTGTCTAATACTGCTTACTAATTTCTAAAACCAAATGTAAGGAAAAATGTCATTTGAGAATTCAATATCAGAAGTGAGCATTGATCAGATTCCTTTAAAAACACTAAAGGAAAAATAACAGAAAATTAAAACACAAAATAAAACACATACAAAGAAACTGACATATAAATAAAATAAAACACTGAAGAAAAAATAAAAAAAATTAAAAATATAAAATATAAACACATACAAAGAAATAGACATACAAATAAAATAAAACAAATAAAAAGAACAGAAATAGAAAGCATCAATTTCAAGCATAAATATCTATTACACCTAATCTGATTCTTAAGATGTTGAAAGTTTTAAAGGCTAGTGATTTTGTAAAGATATCAGCAAGTTGGATTTCAGTAGCTACATGGTGTAGCTCTGTCTCCTTTGGTAACATGATCCCTAATGAAGTGGTACCTTATGTCAATATGTTTGGTCCTAGAGTGTTGGATTGGATTCTTTGAAATGCAGATGGCACTAGTTTTATCACATAGGATTAAAATTGTGCCTATAGGTAATCCTAAATCAAGAATTTGTTATTTTAACCAAAAGACTTGGGCCACATAACTTCCTAAGGCTATATATTCAGCTTCAGTAATTTACAGTACAACTAAGTTTTATTTTCTACTAGACTAGAAAACTAAGGACTATCCTATGAATTGATATATTCCAGAAGTACTTTTTCTATCAACTCGAGATCCTGCAAAATCTAAATCAGAATATCCTATAATTTCAAAGGAGGTGCTATGCCTAAGATACCAGATTCCTAAGTCTTGGGTTCCTAAGAGATATCTAAGGATTCTCTTAACAACAGTCAAGTGGGACTCTTTTGGATCAGTCTGAAATCTAAAACAGAGATAAAAACTAAACATAATATCAGGTCTGCTAGCAGTCAAGTAAAGAATTGATCCAATTATTTCTCTGTATTTTTTATCAATAGATTTTTCATTTGAATCATTATCTAACTGAACAGTAGAACTCATGAGTGTTGATTGGCTTGGCTTTATCCATTTCACATTTCTTAAGGATGTCCTTAATATATTTTGATTGACTAAGGAAAGTTACATCATTCTTTTGTCTTATGCTAAATCCAAGAAAGTAAGTAAGTTCTCCCATCATATTCATCTCAAACTCTTTACTCATTATTTTTAAAAATTTATCACACAGATTTTTATCAGAAGATCCAAACAGAATATCATCAACATGAATTTGGACAATCAGTACTTCATCTCCTATCTTTTTTAGAAATAGAGTGGTGTCTACGCTCCCCTTAACAAAGGTTCTTTCTAGTAGGATGTGTTTAGTCTTTCATATCATGCCCTGGGTGTTTATTTTAGTCCATATAATATCTTTTTTTAATTTAAACACATGATTAGGAAATTGTGAATTTTTAAAGTCTTGAGGTTATTCAACATACACATCTTCTTTTATTACCCTATTCAAAAGGGCACTCTTGACATCCATTTGGTATAGTTTGAATCCCTTAAAGTAGGCAAAGGCTAGTAGCACCCTAATGGCTTCTAATTTAGCTACAGGGGTAAAGGTCTCTTCAAAGTTAATCCATTCTATCTGATTATACTCCTTAGCTACTAATATTGCTTTATTTCTCACCACTACACCATAATCATTCATTTTATTTTTAAAAACCCATTTAGTTCCAACCACACTCTGATCATTAGGTCTTTCAACTAGCTCCCAAACATCATTCCTTATAAATTAATTTAACTATTCTTACATAGCTAGGATCTAGAATTCATCAGATGATGCTTGATTTATGTTGGTGGATTTAGTCATTGAGATGAAGACAGAGTGGTTTACCTTTTTTTAAGTACATGCCTAGTTCTAACACCTTTAGATGGGTCTCCTAAGATCAGTTCTCTAGGATGACCTGAAGAATATCTTCATTCTCTAGGCAGTGTATTTTCAAGTTTTACCTTTTCCTCTAGATTTATAGATTCTACTCCTTGGATAATTTCTACTACTTCTTCTACCCTAGACCCTCCAGAATTATTAAATTCATCAAATACAATATGAGTGGTCTCCTCTACTACCAATATCCTTTTATTAAAGACTTTATAGGATTTTCCAATATTTGAGTAACCTAGGAACACTCCATCATCATATTTTGGGTCAAACTTTCCTAGTTGAGACTTTCTATTATTCAAAATAAACACTTTACATCCAAAGACATGAAGATAAGAGAGGTTAGGTGTCCTACCCTTCAGGATTCTATAAGATGTCTTGTTCATCTTAGATCTAAAATTAACCCTATTCAGAACATCATAGGCTATATTTACTACTTCTACCCAGAAGTATTTAGGAAGTGAATATTTAGCTAATATGTCTATAGTGGCTTTTACCAGGATCCTATTCTTACTTTCAGCTATCACATTCTACTGAGGGGTCCTAGGAGCTAAACAATTATGATCTATCCATTGCTCCTTATAGTAAATTTCAAATTTTTCATTCTTAAATTCTCCACCATGGTCATTATGAATGGTTAAAATTTTACAACCTAGTTTCCTCTAAATCCAAGTTAGAAAAGACCTAAACTCCTTGAATGATTCATTTTTATGAGATAGGAATCTAACCCAAGTAAACCTCGAGTAATTATCAATAATTACATATCCAAAGACTTTCCCTCCTAGCTTTGTAGTATTGATAGGTCCAAAAAGATCAATGTGAAGGACTTCTAAGGGTTTGCTGGTGGTAATATCCTTGATTGAGTGGAAGGAGGATTTGATTTGTTTCCCTAACTCAAAGGCATCATATAGGTGGTCCTTAGTGAACTCTAGTTTGAGAATACCTCTCACTAAGTCTTTTTGGGTGATTTTTCTAAGACTTTTCATGCTTGCATGACACGCTCTTCTATACCATAACCAGGACTCTTCAGTAATTATTTTTAAGCAAAGAGTAGTATCAAATTTAAAATAATTTAGATCAAGCATGTAGATATTATTGATTCTCCTTTTCTACAAAATAGTTTTGTCATTTAAGCTTATTATGCAGCTAGTTGACAAAAATTTTATGCTGAAGCCTTTATCATAGAGCTGGCTGATGCTGAGCAAATTATATTTTAAGCTATCTACAAGTAAAATATTTTCAATGGTAAATTTTTTTGAATTTTTAATTATACCTGAGCCCACCACTCTCCTGATGGTGTTATCTCCAAGTATTACCTTGCCTCCTGCTCTGGCCTCCAGCAAAATGAATTGATTTGCATCTCCAGTCATGTGTCTTGAACATCTACTATCCAGGTATCACATGCTCTCACAAGGTCTTTTATGAGAGCACTCCTATAAAATCATCAGATGTTAGATCTAGGAACCCAAAAAAGTTTGGGTTCTACCTTATGGAATATTGGATGAAATGCTTGCATGTTATGCTATGAATTATGCAATTTTAGTATACACACCAAATGTGTTCTATGGTGGATAGTGTAAGTGTGGGAGATGTATCCTAATATGCCACAAGAAAAATATCTAACACCAAAAAAAGGTTAACTAATCTATGTGGGTGATGGTACATCTTCCTAGGTTTGAATGATGTATATTGTGGTGATGCATTATATACCTATACAAGAGCAGGTGATATTTTATTTTCTTCAAAAGCATTTAACTTGATTTGTAAAAACTGGTTTGCACTTTCAAGAATTAAATTTTCAATTTTTAATGCATGCTCTATTTTATTAACTTCATCTAAACATGCCTTTGATTTCTTAAATGAATTTTCTAAATCAATATGGGATGCTTTTAAGGAATCATGATCATTAGTTAATTCAGAATGCTTCTTATTTAAAATATAAAATTCATCTAACAAAGCCATGTGATTGCTATCTAGAGTGGAGTGATCTTTCCTTAAGTATTTATGCTTTTTATATATAATTAAAAATTAGATTTGAGGCTTGCATGTAACTTTTTAAGCTTCCTATATGAAGAATAAATTTTTTCAGAAACTTTAAATAGTTGATCATAGGTTAGCTCACATATCTCCTCTTGATCAAAATGATAAAGATGATCATCTACCATTAAGCACAGGTTGGTTACCTCCTCTTTTGCTTTAATTTCAGAAGAGTCTCATCCAGAGTCTGCCCAGAAAGCCTTCTGAATCCTTTGTTTGCCCTTCTTGAATTTAGGTTTTTCTATACCCTTCTCCTTATTTGAGTGAGCTTTAAGAGTTGGGCAATCAGACTTCAGGTGCCCTGACTTGTTATATTCAAAACATATAATATCATAAGTAACTTTATAATTCTTACCAGTCTTATTTTTGTTTCATTTCTGATGGTTCTTTTGCTTTCTCTTTAGAAAGCTTTTGAACTGCCGAGTCATCAAAGTAATGTCATCATCATCTTGTCCAAAAGAGTCACTATTAAAATCATTAGCCTTTACAGCTACAATTTTATTTTTTCTCTTTTCACCTGCATCAAGCTACCTTTGACTCACTCCTTGCTTGTAAGAAATGAGTAACCCAAATAAGTTATCAATGGAATAAATATTCAGATCTTTAGATTCAGGAATGACAGTGATTTTTGCATCATAGGAAGAAGGTAAACATCGTATCATCTTGTTAACTTTTTCATAGTTTGTAAGCTCTCTTCCTAAGGCATGCAAGGAAGTAATAATTTGAATAAACCTAGTATATATTTCAGAAATAGATTCACTAGGTTTCATGTGAAAAAGTTCATAATCATGAAGCAGAATGTTTAACCTAGATTGGTTTACTTCATTAGTTCCTTCATATGTTATACAAAATTTGTCCAAATTTTTTTTCAAGTTGAACAAGTAGAGACACGCATATAATCTTCAAATTTTAAAGCATAGAAAAAATAGTTTAAATATTTAGTATTTAGTTGAGCTAAATCTTTATCTTCTATACTCCATTCAAAAAAAGAAAATTCAGTTTTAACATCATTTACTAATCTAAAGGGTGTAGAATATCCTTCTTTAACTAACATCCACATGTGATAATCAATTGATAATAAAAAGGTGGACATGTGAATTTTCTAAAAATCAAAAGGAATATTATCAAATAAAGGTGGTTGTGTGATTGAATATCCTTCTGCAATATTACGATTACCAAAATTAGCCATAGATCTTTTTATAAAAGTTTTCTAAAACTTAATTTATGAATCCTGCTCTGATACCACTTGAAAGTTTATGAGGGGTCGTAAACCCTAAAGAACTAGTCCCAAGGCTAACCAAGAGGGAGTGAATTAGTATTTTTAAAAATTCTTTAAAAAACAAAAAATTAAAAACTCTTTGATGTGGAAGCAGATTAGTTTCATAATAATAATAATTTTAGAGATTTCAAACACTGAATAATTTATAAAAAATATAGAAATTAAATACATAAAATAAATAGAAAGAACACACCAGATTTATAGTGGTTCGGTCAACTTGACCTACGTCCACTCCCCGAAAACCTCCTTTTCATGTATTACACTAAAAGTAGTGTCTCTCCTTTTTCCCCCACAATAAGTTAGAGAAGCCCTTACAAAATCTTTCCACCGACCCGGTGAGGCAAAGTACCTTGAATCTTTTTACTCCCTCTTAGAGTAGGCAGAGAACTCCCTCCTAGAGTAGGCAGAGAACTTTGGAATCCTTTTACTCCCTCCTAGAGTAGGCAGAGAACCTTAGAATCCTTTTTCACTCTCCTGGTGAAGGCAAAGAACCTGGATCTAATGCTGATAAAAGTCTCTCCTAGAGCCACCAAGGAACCAGACAAGCAGCTTGAATAAGATGGTAGAAACCTTGCTTGGAGCAACCTTTATAAATCCCTCATAACTCTACCTCACAAGAATTTCTCTCTCTTAAGCTCTCTCTCTCTCTCTTCCTTCTTTAATCTCTCTCTTAGGTTAACTTAGCAACAAAATATTTTCCAAATGACAAATATGAGAGTTTAAATAGATATCCTTTAAAGAAGCCCTAATTTTCAATATAGTTCTTTTGATCATCTAGTACGATCCTCAAATTATCCTGTACGATTAGTATAAAATAGCCCTTTTAGCCAATGCGATCAGCATTGCCCTGTACAATCAGTTCAAGTATTTATACAGATCATCCAGCATGATTCCATAATTATCCAGGATGATTAGTTCAAGATACTGTATTGATAGACCAATATAATATAGGACGATGACCAACAATTAAAATATCATCCTATAAATCATTCAGGACGTTCAATACGATCTCCTGTACGATTAGAAGAAAATTACGATTTTTGTCTTGGACGATGGGGGCTTGACCCATAAAATATCAAAGATTGTCAAGACGATCTTTATATATCGTCCTGTATGATCTGACTGACCAATCTAATCATAATTAGTCCCCTAATTATAGGATTAATTTAGGCATGATTGTTATAAATCATTTAGGATAATGTACATCACCCTGTACGATTAGAATAAAAATTGACGATTAAAATATTACTTAAATTATGATTGGAGGCTATTTTTCATGTCTATAATAGATTATCCTAGATGATCGAAATTATCAAGTATGATTAGTTAATTAATCTCATTTAATAATGGGTGCTCTAATTAGGGTTTTCTATATAACTGATCATCATGTATAATTTACATCATCCTGTATGATTAGTTCAAAAAAAAAAATTTTAACTCACCCCCTTGAGTGTGTGTATGCAAGGTTACTTAACATGGGGTCCACCAGATACATGACATGACTCAAGAAAGATAAAAAGTACATTAAAATTGAAATTGCAAACAGACTCAACCCTAGTTTACCCGATCTTGAGCTGATTAGCGTTATAAGTGAACTTGTGGACCTGAAAGGTTAGTGAGCAGGGCAAACAAAATAGATATGCAATAATCACATTAGTAAAGAAATAATAATATTTGTTATCATCAAAATCATAGTACTTGGGCCCAAATTTGTAACAGTTGGCTTAAGATGAATCAGAGTGCTTGTGGCTTGAACAAAAATTGTCTATCTTAAGAGATCAAGTGTGAGGTGATGATGGAGACTTCTGTTGTGAAGCTATGTAAGACTTTAGAGAATTAGTATCTAACAAAGAGCATGGAGAATCATCTCCATATGAAATGATGGCTCTATAAGTTTTTAGATTAGGATTACAATTGATGAGTATTTAATTGACTTCACAAAGTTATTGACGGATCTTTTAAATTTGGATGAAGAGATTAGAGATGAAGACAAGGTGCTCCTTCTGCTGAATTTGCTCCCGGCTGAGTATGAAAACTTCACGATGATCCTCATTCATAGGAAGGAAGTCTTGATTTAAGGTGAGATGATTACTTGCATTACTGAATCACGAGTTTTGGTGTCAGGATAAGGAGTTTATAAAGATGGATTTAGTTGAGGCTCTCACACTCCAACAAGGAAGATCTGAAAAGAAGAAAAAGGGTGGAAGTAAGAAGGGCAAGTATCATGGGCATGTATCATGAGTTTATATTCAAATGGTTCATACTGGATTCTGGATATTGGTGCTACCTATCATATTTGTCCTATTAAGGAGTGGTTTAGTACCTATATGGAGCTTGATAGTAGTGTTATAACCAAGGGAAATGATCGAGCCAGCCGTATAGTTGGTGTATGGAGTATCTTCATCAAAATGCATGATAATACTGTGAGAGAGCTGACTGATGTGAGGCACATTCTAGATATCAGAAAGAATTTACTATCTATTGGGGCAGTAGATACCAAGAATTATAAGATAGTTATTGAGGTAGGAGTTCTGAAGATACATCATGGAGTACTAGTTTATCTAAAAGGAGTTTGTCACCATAACACTTACTACCTTCAGGGAGGAACAATGATTAGATTGGCTGTTGTTACTGATGATTCTTTTAATACCACTGCATTATGGAATATGCGACTAGCTCATATCAAAGAAGCTTCTCTTATGGCTTTGTTGAAGCAAGGATTGATTGAAAGAGAAAGCACATGTAAGCTCGATCTTTGTGAATATTATCTATTTAGCAAGAAGATATGTGTATCCCTTGGTACTGCCATGCACAGTACAAAGGGTATCTTGGAGTATGTTCACACAGATGTTTGAGGCCCAATAAAGATAACATTATTCAGCGTACGATGATACTTTATCTCTTTTGTTGATGATTACTCTAGATATGTTTGGGTGTATAGCATGAGGCACAAGAGCGAGGTATTAGAGATTTTCAAATTTTGAAAGAAGTGGATTGAGACTCAGATTAGCAAAAAGATTTGGTGTACCAAATCAAACAATGGGGGCTAATACACTTTGGATGCATTCTTGCATTAGTGCCATAGATCTGGGATAGAGGATCACTTCATTGTTAGAGAGACACCGTAATAGAGCGGAGTGACTGAGAGGATAAATCAAACATTAGTGGAGAAAGTTTGGTGTATGTTATTTAATCCTAGGTTAGATAGATTCTATTGGGCTGAGGCAATAGACTATGTCTGTCACTTAGTGAATCATCTGCTTTCTACAGCTATTAGGAAGAGGACCCCAAAGGAGATGCAGTCAGGGCATCTTGCAAGAGATTATGAACACTTAAGAGTGTTTGTATGTCTAGCTTATTATCATGTTCAGAATGATAAATTAGAATCACGTGCAAAGAAGATGATCTTTATTGGTTTCAGGCATAGAGTCAAGGGCTTTCAATTTTATAATCTAGTAGAGAAGAAGATTGTCATTAGCAGGGATGTTACTTTTAATGAGGTTAGCATGTTGAACCTTTGGGACTCTGAGCAGGTAGAGAGTTCTACTGGGACCACAAATGCATTGCAGAAGTTGAAATTTGATGCAACTCCTTTTGCTCCACAGAGGCAAATCATTTCTACCTAGGCACCTGATTCAGCTATAGATCGAGAGGTAACCATCTGGGTGCAATCGTTCTAATATTGGAGCCTAACTTGTTATCTTCCACTTTCTAAAGTAAAAGATGAGGTGGAGATTTTTTATTTGGAATTATTTTCAAATTAAAATAAGCTTATATGTGGAAAGCTTTTAATGGATCATTATTGTAATTAATTAGGGAATAGATTATTTTCCTAATTAAGTTGATTTGATTGGAGATTTGATTGATGCATTAATTAGGGGATCTAATTATTGCATTAATTAAGAATTTGATTAGAGATTTGATTGATGCATTAATTAGGAATTTTAATTATTGTATTAATTAGGGATTTGATTGGGATTTGATTAGGATCAAATTAGGAAGCTTTTTCCAAATTTACTTTGGCTTAAGTCTATAAATAGATCCCTAGGGCTACTGTTGAATGTAAGAGATGAGCGAAGAGAAAGCTTGAGAGCTATTGTAATTCCCTATTATTCTCCAATATAGTAAAATCATCATCCCCTCCTCATAGACGTAGGCATCTTCACCGAACTACATAAATCGTCGTGTTTTGTATTATTTTGTTGTATGATTTTGTTTCCGCTACGATTGTTTGCACAACAATCTTCACTCTATTGTTCTTTTTCTTCTAAAAAAAAGTTTCCTCTTTCTTATGCTTGCTAAATATGCTAGAGATTATATCTTCTTTTAAAATATTAATTTTTTTCATCTAGAACTCAAAGACAATCAGAAAAAAATCAAAGGAGCATGCATTCAAAAAAAGTGGCTATATAAATTAATTAACTAATATTAGTGATTTATTTTAATGCTATTATTTATAAGCCTAGTATTGACTAATGTCGATAAAACGACTCAACATTAAATTGATTGACTAATATCTAACATTAAAATAAGCATTTATGAGGATTTATGATTAATTAAATAAAGAATATTTTTTATATTCTCGAATTCTATAGTGCTTAGCTACAACCCTAATCTATATATAAGATAGGTGAGCTCAATTTATATAATTTTATGTAATTTTCTATAATTAAGTTAACTTTATGGAAATCCTGAAGGTGCTTATTCTAGAATTTTTCCTTCTCTCTTTGTTTTTTGTTCTCTTTTTCACTAGTATTCTCAGTATAGTTGGGTGCAACTCACAGATAATTTTAAATTTAAAAAATATTAAAATAATTACTAATATTAAGTTATCTAAATATGTTAAATACATCTTTTCATAAATATATTTTGATGTATTTTAGATTATATGATTTTATATTAATTAATGAATAGTTTTACATTTTAGATTTATAAAAACAAAAATAATTATGTGATACATAATTACATATATAAATTTTCCTATTGAGTTTTGAAGACTTATGGAATGTAAGTAGTAATAAATGGCATATGACTTGTTTTATATAATAATATTAAGCCTTTATTCCCGACTACATGAAATTGAATATTGAACTATTTATATATAACATTGTTTGAAATAGAATATTTTATTTTTCCTCCATTTCCTTCAAATCAAGCATACACTTACAATTTTCCATATAAAGCTACAAACCTCACAAACTTTACTCATTAAATTGGCCCTTTCCTCAATTTTGATTGGAATATTATTAAATAGTTTCAACCCCACATGATTTGATGATTTGAAGAAAAGTAAAAATTAGGTAAAAATTTTCGGCCCACCAAATCTTGCAATGCGGTATTTCGGGAATATCCTAATTTATAGCCTCTGCTCAACGTCCACATCACTCTATCTCCCCGTCGTTCTAACTAATCAGCAATCGGGACCGAAAACAGTAGGGTTAGGGTTGCGATTTTGGGTGGAGGCGAGGATTTGGCTGCGATCGGCGACAGCGGGTAATGAGCAAGGGATTTGAGGAAGGTTTTGGAGTGAGGTGGATCTTGTGAAGGGGAGCACGATCATGGACCCGAGTTTCTCACGCGCGAGCGCTGATCAGAACTTCGAATTTGCCTTCAACTCGAGCAACTTCTCCGACCGCGTGCTGCGGATTGAGATCATCCCGGGGCCTGCGGAAGGCAAAGCTGAAGGTGAGGATTGCGCTAGCATCTCGGATTGGGCCCGGCACCGCAAGCGCAGGAGGGAGGACATGAAGAAGTACAAAGGTTACCAACCGTTTTAGAGCATCAATTTTCCGATTTGCAGATTAATTCGGCTATCTCTTGCTTCATTTGCTGTCATGATGATTGTTTGTTTTCTCTTTCCCCCTTGGCGGTGTCATGGATCCCTTGGGACTGTCCGTGAATGACAATCCTAACAATGTTAAAAGCTTTCCTATTAAGATAGGAGACAACCTCATTCCATCTCAACTCAACTTTGCGATGTCAGAAATCAAAAACAACATCCACATTCAACTCACACTAGAGTAGGACTTCACATGGAGATTAGAAGTCCGATTTTTTTTTTTTTTTTTAGAGCTAATGGTTTTGAGGGATTTTTGGATGGCTCAATTCCGTGCCCAACTAAGCACTCTGTTCATGATGACGATTTAATCACTCCTAACCCACAATATTACACTTGATTGCTTATAGATCAAAACCTAGCCGCTACTCTCTACTCAATTATCTCCGCTCATATTCTGCCCTATGTTGTCACCTTCAACTCCTACACCAAAATATGGACAACAATAGAATTTCGTTTGCAATCCACAAATTTCTCATGCATCACTCAATTAGATGATGAACTCCATTGCCTCTCGCTCTCCAGGAAAGATCAAACCGTGACTCAATATTATCTGACATTATAGCTAACTTTGATACTATAATAGTAATTGGGTCTCCTCTCACTCCAGAAGACATCATCTTATACGCCCTTGAATGATCTTTCACCAACCTATCAAGCATTCAAGACTGCCATAAGAACCAATCTCCAAACAATTAGTTTTACTGATCTTTATTCTAATATTTACAATGAAGAAACCAATTTAGCTAATGCCTTAGTCCTAGCTCAATCCATTCCAGTTCTCTAGCACCGTCTACTCGGCCACTCCAACTCTTCTATTTCATCCATCCTAGCAAGTAACAATGTAGAAATATGTACTTCCAAAACTACATTGTTTTGTACTTCATTTCATTTAGCTAAATCTCACAGATTTCTATTTCCATCCTCTATGTCTAGGAGCCATCATTGACCTCTAGAAATTATTCACTATGATGTATGGGGTCCTTCCCCAACCATTTGCACTAATGATGATAAATATTATGTTTCTTTCAGTGATAACTATTCTTTTTTTTGCTGGGTTTT
Source organism: Dendrobium chrysotoxum (assembly GCA_019925795.1). NCBI lineage: Eukaryota > Viridiplantae > Streptophyta > Magnoliopsida > Asparagales > Orchidaceae > Dendrobium > Dendrobium chrysotoxum. Next base: position 32,136,378 of record CM034306.1, on the reverse strand, counting down.
TCTCATGAAAAATATATTTAAAATCACCTCCAATTTTTTTTATGTCAAACACATGGTTGAAAGACAATTTAAGCTCAAAATTACACGATGTATTGATGGTCGTGATGAATACTCTAATTCCACCCTTCAAGTAATACTCTCTCAATGTGTATCTTACGTTAATACAACTGCCCCTACATATTTGAACAAAACGGGCTTGTCGAATGTAACGATAGCTCTTTGAAACCATTCACGTGCTATTACTCGAAAACAAGCTACCACACTATGTGAATAGACACTCTTTGAAACCATGCTAGTTATAGTCTCTACCATTCCCATTTCTCTAACAAGCCCTATTCTTCCTAACCATAAGATTTGCCCTCATGCCTTACACTCAAAAAACCTGCAAATTCCTCTTAATGTAACTCTCATCCATAGACTTCCACCCATCCAATGCCTCAACATCAACCCATTCCCTCGCCACTTAGACACCTAATAAAAATATTTCTCTAAACCGGATACCTCAAATCGAAACATATATTGACCCTAACCCACACTATCTAACCCAACAACCCCACTTGCTATACTTCTGCAGCCAGTGATGCAAAATGGCTACAAACTTGTAGCAAGAGTTACAAGTCTTACAGGCTGAAGACCTGAATATAGTCGCACCTTCACTTTATCAAAATGTCTAAGGCAATAAGTGGACATTCAAAATCAAATACAGTTCCAACGGCACCATCACTAGATACAAAGCCTGCCTGCTTGCATAATGCTATGAACAAGAGCAAGAAAATAACCCATGCAACTCTTTAGTTAATATAATTGTGAGTCTATGTATATTATGCTCATGTGAGATGTAACTGTTCAGTTCATATTACAACTGCTTTATGGCTTCTTTGCAACATGTAACAAGAAAATGCCATAAAGTAAGGTCCATATTGTAACTAATCTGTCATACACCTTATTTTTTTATTTTTATTTTACATCCTTTCCTTTCATGACATATCTTTTTGTTAAGAACAACTGTTTGATATTAGACTGCTGTATATGGAAGAGCTTGTACCAAAAAACTTTGGGGTAAGAAGCACAGGTAGCAACACCATCATGGAAACTCATCTGATAATCATATGAATCCATTATTTCAGTTTTGCTGAAGTTCTCTAAATTGAAATAAGTTTGATGTTTCAAAAATATTTGTTCATTAAAACTCAGAGCACGATTTCTTTTCTAGTTCAATTTTGAAGAAGTTGCTCTGCACCAAATCTTATCCCATGAACTCCTGATAAACCAATTAACCAAATTTTTCCTGAACTCTATAGTTGACAGAAAGAAAAGTGCAAGGGTTAAATCCTTCAAAATGGAGTCTCAAAATATATTTCTTTTGAGTATGAACTATCAGGGTTTATCTAAACACGTTATATTTGGCCATTAAAAGAGAGGCATACAATCAAGTTAAGTGTTTCATAGATGAGGATGCTCATGTGGATGAGCGGCTTTACTCGTAGAGACATCGTGTGAAACGAACATATACCTGAAAAAGTTGGAGTAGCTCCACTGGCATATAAGATTCAAGAGAGTTGCCTAAGATGGCTTGGTCACATAAAATGTTGGCCTTCTGATGACACGGTTAGGAGAGTAGATGTATTAGATTTGGCCTATGTTAAGAGAGGTAGAGGTAGACCTAAAAAGACTTGGTTAGAAAATATTAGAATATCCTTTTTTTATTATATTTAAATGAGAATTTGACTCTTAATATGACACAATGGAGAAAAATGATTCATGTAGCCGACCCCATATAGTGGCATAAAGGCTTGATGTTGTTGTCGTCATTGCCGTCATCATATTGGAAACCATTATAGAATTGATTTATTTAATAATAACCACCTTGAGTTGATTCTGTATTTTTGGCATGTATCATTGTTGGAATACCTCAGCAAATTCTTGATTGTATTGTCTTTGTTGCAAAGGTCTATGTAGATCTCAGGTTTACATGCAACAATATTCTTTCAACACTCATTTCACTATTTTGCATCTTTCTTTTAGATATCATGTTGCATACTGTTTAGTGTTTATAATTTTATTTAGTTATTCTATATTGTATCATTTTCATTCCTTGATTCATCAAGGCTTGTGCATGTGTTATGAGTTGTGTTATTCCTAATTTTTTTCATAAAAAAATGAAAGATTTGTTAAATAACAAGGAATTCTGTAGCGTAAAATGCTTATATTTTGCTTTTGCTCGAGTAATTTTTGAAATTTATAATTTTTATGTCTAATGCATTCCAATAGTCAGCTTTTAAGATTCTGTTAGAAATTCCTCTTTAGGTTTTACTTTTGATTTGTTTTAAAATTAATATATTTGAAAAAAAGGAAAACCTGCTCCTCAATTTTGTAGAATTTTTGGCCTTAATATTATGTGGGCTTTAGAAATTTTAGGCTCTAATGTATCGCACATTCTTGAGCTATGCGTCTTGATGGTTCTTTCACCTCACTTTGCTTGGCAATGAATTCATAAGCTGCAATGGGATTCCAGCATAAGAAACCATGCGGAGCACTAGACACTAGCCTTGGCCAAGTTGACAATACCCTAGTGCCTGGGAGTTTGATTCTTTTCTTGCTTTTTTATTTCCATTTATGTGTCCTTCCCCTCCTACTTCAATAAATGGAATTTGGACATATTGCAGTTTGCATGCATTTTTACATATTTATTCATCTAACTCTATTCTCAGTAAATTAACAATGTTTCAAGATTATGTTTTGCTTAATAATAAATGAAACTATAATTAATCTATTATATAGAATAATAGGATTATAAGTGATTATATAATTTTTAGGATTAAAGTTGGGCGGTAAGTGTTGCAAGAGTATTAAGAAATATGAGGATTTCATATTAAAATTAAATTTTATAAAATTGCAATCAGGCATGCAATATTATCTGTATCGGAGTGTTGTGCAACAAAAAAAAAATGTTGATAGCTGTGTTGAGTGCGATTTGATTGAGAATGTTTTATATGAATATGTGACAAAATTTGAAATGATATATTTAGAAATGATTATATTTAAAGGAAAAGTGAAAGTACCATTTATTGAGTATACAATAGGTGAAAATAGATTTAGGTAATTTGAACATATAGATCAAATGATGGAAAATGTTCTCATTAGAAGGGTGTAGATAAAATTATTTTTAATTGGAAAGGAAAAGGTGATTGGGTCTTGAGATAACATGGATCAAAGTTCCTTAAAATTATTCATGGAGAATGAGTTTAATGTTTTATTCAACACTCGATAAGAATGAACAAAAAATAAAATTCAGAAATTCGACCATACATAGCGGGGATAAGGCCAATGATGATATGTAATGGTACTTGAAATCACTAATGACAAAAGTTAGTTATCTGTAGGGAAATTCGAATTATTTGGTTCATAGCCCTCATAAAAGTGTTAATTACATTTGGAAGACCGAATGATATGACAAATCATTCAAAAATTCATTGGGATTCTTAAATGTAGTTTTCCACTAATTTTTAGGTAAAAGTCTAATCTCATGATAAGCACTTTTAAGATTGATCATGAAAAATAATTTAGATCTACTGACTCGATCCAATATATCATCCAATGGGGAATGGGAAATTTTTAGCAAATAGTGTTCTTGTAGATAGCTTGGATACTAACACACTTATGCCATTATTATATTATTATCCTTAAAGTTGAAAGTATAAATTTTGGCTCTACTATAATGAAGAGCATTTATGTCATTTAATGGTGGGCAACCTAACTTACTAACAACATCCATGAGTACTGTCACATCATTTTATATCAGAATATCTATTCAATGGAATCAGGAGAATACATTTTTTATTACAGAGAGATTTCTTTTTATCCCATGCAATATTGAGGGCTTGCATATGGCTTAGCTTTGAGATTGCATCTAGTTAAGGTGCTTTAGATACTACTTTTATAGTGTTACATCGTCTATGACTAACTTGCATTTTATGCTATTGTGAGAAGCACTAGTGTAGATGAGAGCTCTCTTCCAATCTTCAATAGTCTAGAAGCTAGTGATCATGCATCTTATAATAGCTAAATAACTGCAAGATTCATTACAACCTCACTGCCCATCTCAAGAACATAGAAGATCATCTTTGACATCCTATTATGTGGATCACCTATATTTTTATCGTGCCTAACAAACTCTTGCTAGAGCATGATGAGGGCATTGATGTGCAAGGTGACTTGTTTGATTACATTGAAAGCATCGTAGTCCATTATAATTTCTAGTAGGTTTATGCCTTTAGGAGCAATATTGATAGTTTTAGGGGAAATTTTTTTCTTAAATTGGTTTCTTAGACCATGTGGCAATAGCATTTATAAATCCAGAAGATGATCATTGTAAAAATCTATTTATATTTGCCATTCTTTTCAAGTGTGTTTCAACTTTTATGTCCAAGGCATTCTTTAGTTTATTAGGTTGGAGCGGTTTATTTCAATCTAAATAAGAAATGTCCAATCATCTTCAGATAAATGTCTAATCTTGTGATCTTTTAAAATTGATTGTAAAAAATAATTTAGGTCTACCAATTAAATCTTGGGTCTACTAACTAAATCCAATATATCATCGAAATGGGGCATGGGAAATTTTTAGCAAATAGTGATCTTGTTGATAGCTCTGGCACTAACACATACGTCATTATTATACTATTGCTCTTAAAGTTAAAAGTATAAATTTTGGCTCTAGTATGTGAAGAGCATTTATGTCATTAAGTTAATAGTGGCCGACCTAATTTAATGCTAACAATGTCCATGAATACTATGCCACACCATTTCATATCAGAATATCTATTCAATTAAATAGGTACGATACATCTTTTAATGACAGATTCTTTTTAACCCATGCAACATTGAGGGCATGTATATGGCTTAGCTTTGAGATTGTATCTAGTTAAGGTGCTTTAGATACTATTTTTATAATGTTGAAGAGAGTTCTCTTCCAATCATCAATAGTCTAGAAGCTAGTGACTACGCATTTTATACTAGCTAAATAACTCCAAGATTCATCACAACCTCACTGCCCATCCGAAGAACATTAAAGATCATATTTCACATCCTATTAAGTGGATCACCTATATTTTCATCATGCCTAACAAACTCTTGCTAGAGCATGATGAGGGTATTGAGGTGCAAGGTGACTAGCTTGATTACATTGAAAACATCATTGTCCATTATAATTTCTAGTAGGTTGTCTGCCCTTAGGAGCAATATTGATAGTTTTAGGGGAAAGTTGTATTTTTATAAACAATTGCTTAGACCATGTAGCAATAGCATTTATAAATATAAAAGATGATCATTGTAAAGATCCATTTATATTTGCCTATTGCCTTTCTTTTCAAGTATGTTTCAAATTTTATGTCAAAGGCATCCTTTAGTTTATCATGTTGGAGGAATTTACGTCAATCTAAATATTAACTCTTCAATCATTTATAAATTTAGTTTTCGTCACCCAATCAGTTTATCTAACTTCCAATCTTAAAGCTCCACAATTTTTTTAGATATTCAATTACACTAGTGGAACTTTTTTGTAAATTATAAAACTTGGCTAGCAATTGTTGTATATGATATGTGAGGAAGTATTTTTGTTTCATCCTATGCCTCATTCCATCTGAATTATGAATTATTGTTTGTACATAAGATGTTTCTATATTATTAACTTGTTTTTAAAAATGTTTAGCCGATCCAGTTAATTTACCATAAGCAAAATGGATTTTCTTATGTTCATGTGTGTTCATCAAATGAATAGTCCTTCATGTTTTCTATCCAATTAGAATATGCATTTGGGTCATGCTTACCATTAAATGAAGAATGATCGACTTTGAGGCTTCTATAGGGATATTATCAGATCATCAACCATGGTCAAGTTGTCCAATATTATTCTAAGTGGCCTACAAGAAGGATAACAAATGTACTTGTGAAAAACATCAATTTAATATTTTGTGGGTCTATGTTTGGGGATCTGAAGAGGATATACTCTTGGTGTATGAAGAGGAGATTTATGTGATTATAAAATCACTTGATATTCTTATCTTGGTTATCAACATAGATAAATCTAGGAGCAAATGTCTTATTTATGTAGAGATCTGTAGACTTGTGATTGTAGTAGGAATTTGCTCTCCCAAAGAGGTTCCTTCTCCTCTTCTATTTGAAAGTGATTGATGCTTACTCGCATCAAATCATATATTATCATTACAAGGCAATGATTTGTCTCTAGTTCTTCAATGCTATCGCGAGTACTTGTTTGCATCTATGTTGAAAGTGCAATAATTTTATATTCCATTATATATAACAATTTGTCTTTCAATTGTTTTGTATTATGCTATGCATTAAGCTTCGAATTTCTATTTTAATTTTTAATAATTAAATGAGATGATGTAGAAGAAATAAAACTATATGATCAATTTAATGAATGCAAACTATGATAGTTATGGGGTAAAACACTAGAATGCAATGTTATGATGCTGGTATGCAAATATTGATTTCAAATTGTTTACAAAATTAGAAATTTAGGCATTAGATTCAGTTCATAAATAAATTTTGTTGTTTTTTATGAACTTTGATTTCATAACATGCTTGATATTTTCCAAAAAAAAAATATTTATGGCAATTGGTGGTTTTGTTTTTTGATGGATGTAATTATATATTTGTATTACATAAATAGTAACACAGGAGGTATAATTTTTTGTTGAAATAATCCCAAATATGTAACCAAAACTTTTTTATTTACCACAATACAACAATTCGTGATAATAGCGTTTCCACCTATACTAATCCAGCAATTTGTTAACATCAACTTCCCTTGAGCAATCCAGAGTGCAGACGGACAACAGTATTTCATTTCTGTTGTGTAGTTAATTCTAGATTCTAGAATTAAAGACTAGTTTTTATATTTACTTATTTTCATGATAGTTGTTTCTTCATCTATTTATGGACTATTTAGTTTTTAACAGATAACAAGAAAGTAAATTTTAATCATAAAATCTTTCATATTCTACTCTCCTATTTTCTCATTTTACTTATGACAGGTCCTTTAGTAACACCAAAAGCTAACGCATTTCGAATAGAAGTGGCAAAAATATAAATGAAAGATTCTTTTAAAAAGAAGATGGAAACTACTACAAAGAAGTCAATGATCAAAAAGTTAACTCCAACACAAAATTTATCTCAAAATGGAAAATCCAGATCCAAAACATGAAAATCTATAATGAAATACTAAACTTAAAAATTAACTTCTTTTCGTTCTAATTTCCAAGATATAACTCTCTATTAAGCTAATGGACTCTTTAACATAGAGTCTCTCCTCCAAGCTGACCGGTCTTTCACCAATACTAAAAACAAGTGTTTATCCGACAGAAGTGAAGAAAATATATATTAATGATCCTCTAAAAAAAGAAGATGGTGGCATCTACTTGAAAGAAGCTAGTGGTCAAGAAGCTGACAACTTTAACACTAGAAATTAACATCAAAAAGGAAAACCTTGATCCAAAAAAAGAATAATCTATGATTAAATATTGAACAAGAAAATTTCGAAGAGAATTAGCAACAAAGACAAGTTACAACATCTATCTCATTCCTCTTGCAACTTTCTAGAAAAAAAACTGAAAAAAAAAAACAACTATTCTCCAAGTAGAAGCTTATTCTGGAACATCACTAGGTTGCTCAAAAAGGCAAACATAGATATGCCCTCATTATAAATAAAAGGAAAACTACTACTTCAATGGTTGACTTGGGAGCATCGAATTATAAAATAGGAGATAGTAAATATCTTTCATACTTATAATATTCAATTTGTAGATGAATAAATATTAAAAGTGCTCAGAATAGGTTATTTCACTCTCAAAATATTTGATGCTTGACTCTATGCTTTTAGTGCCTAACCTATATTGCTACTATAAATTAGCAAATTCACTCAAGACAAATTGTGTAACTAATTTCTCATCTAATCTATTCACTTTTAAGACCTGAGCTCAAGGAGGATGATTGGTAGTGCGAAAGTATGTTTAAGACTCAAGGCATTTTCCATGCACCAAGTCTTAAGGCCTATCTCAAAAAAAACGTGCCTCAAATTGTGGAATTTTAAATAATGGTTCTTATTCTAGTCAAACTTACAAACCTTCTCAATCTTTTGTTTTAGTCCATAGTAATGTGTGGGGACTATTTTGAGTAAAAAATATATCTAGAGCTAGATGGTTTATTTATTTTATTGATAACTATATCCATCTCACTTGGATTTTCTTTATTCAAAATATTGAAGAGGGATAAATTCTTAAAGATTTAGCATCATGAACCATACTCAATTTTAGTCCACGATTCAAGTCTTACAAGCCAACAATTCTAAAAAAAAATACTTCAAATTAATTTTGTAAAATTATCTCCTACATTAAAGGATTATCCACTACAGCTCGTGCGATGACTCCTCTCAACAAAATGGGTTTGAAAGAAAAAATATATCTATCTTATAAATGGCTAAATCACTACTATTCTCTACAAATATTCACAAATATCTTTGGGAGAAGCTATCTTAACAAGTATTAATCTCATTATCAAGATTCCCTCAATTCTACTTAAATTATAAATGTATGTTCAAACGCTTCTTTTTTCAATTCTCAAGACTAAAATCATTTCTTCCATTCTTCAATTTTTTTTTAAAAGTTTAATCTTTATTCATAGTTATTCTCAACATCAAAGTAATTTAGATAATAAATCTATCAAGGGTATTTTTATTGGAAGTTTCCCAAATAAATAAAAGGTAGATGGTATTTCCCTATCACTAGAAAAATTTAGAAGTCCATGGATGTGAATTTTTGTGAACGCCACTCTTATTATATGAAATCCGAAGTTTAGGGGGAGGAAATTTAATAATAAGAATTTCAAGTTTGAACTTATTGACCATCCCGCCCCCCCCATTTTCTCTCATCAAATTAATGGACAATGAATATTTTTCATTATGCCTCATTCAACCAATTGAAGCCTCACTAGAACATCAAAGTCTCTTATCATTACATCCAACTTACTAAAGCTCCACAGGAACTGCAAACTCCCTCATCACTTGTTTAGGACTGAACACTTACGCAAAATAAGCTTCATTGCATATCAGGAAAGAAAATTAAAACCAAGAAGGGGAGCAATTAACATATCTCTAGCACTTAGAACAACCTCAACCAAGTTTAAGACTAATTTAAATATTGTCTACCATGATGGAACTAGTCATATTGAGAGAGACCAACTTTTCATCTAATAAAGGAATTGAAAATAGATTAAATCGACTAAATTGTGTTATAACAAACTCATACAAATATTTTCATCAAGGCTTTACCCAAAATTAGTTTTGATTGTTTAAGCAAGAAGCTTGGTGTGATAAACATATAAAATTCAGTTTGGGGGGAGTGTTAAAATAATCCTAAATTTGTGACCAAAACTTTTCCATTTACAGCAACCCATCAATCCATGGGCAACAATTTTCCATTTACAATAGTCTAGTAATTCATAAACAATGGCTTTCCATTTATAATAATCTATTAATTTATTGACAACAACACTTCATTTATATTATGTAGTTAATTCTAATTTCTATAATTAAAAATTGATCTTTAAGTTTATTTCTTTCCTTGATCTTTGTTCCTCCATTTATTTATGTACAATTTCTCATATTTTTTTAATAGAATTGGAGAAGAAAATTAGGCATGAAATCTTCTATTTGTTCTCCCTTCTCTTCTCATTTCAAATTTCAAGAGTTTTCCCATACTTGTCAATGGAAAATAATCCAAAGGTCCCTGTGCTGTAGTGCATAGCACGACATAATGCATGCTATTTTAAACATAATAAAAAATCTTAAAAAATTATTGATAAAACACATTCAAATAGGAAAGTCTACTAGATTGGAAAATAAAATATAATGGTAATGAAAACAACTATTTCTATGTCGGATCTTCTTGCAACAACAACATCAAGCCATTATCCCACTACATGGGGTTGGTTACATGAATCCCTTTTTTCCAATGTGTCTTGTTAAGAGTCGAATTCTCATTTAAATCTAATAAAGAAAGGTCATTTCTAATATTTTCTAACCAAGTCTTTTTAAGTCTATCTCTACATTTCTTAACATAGGCCAAATCTAATACATCTACTCTCCTAACAGGGTCATCGAAAGGCCGCTGTTTTACATGACCAAACCATCTAAGGCGATTTTCTCTAATCTTATCTGTCACTAGAGCTACTCCAACCTTTTCACGGATATGCTCGTTTCGAATCCACTTATCCGCCTGAGCATCCTCATCTCAACAACACTTAACTTAATATTATGCTTCTCTTTTAATGGCCAACATTCTGCGCCATAAAGCATTACAGGTCTCACCAACATCTTATAAAATTTTTTCTTAAGTTTGAGTGGTACTTTTCTATCACACAACAAACCTCAAGCATTCCTCCACTTCAACCATCCAATTTGAATTCTACTAATAATATCCTCATCTATTTCACCATCACTCTGAACAATAGGCCTAAAATATCTAAAACAAGTACACTTATTAATGACTTGATCACTCAAAGTCACAAATCCCCCACTAGATCTATTACTACTAAAATTACACTCCATCTATTCGGTTTTAGATCTACTCAAACGAAAACCTTTAGACTCTAAGGTTGACCTCCATAATTCGAGTTTACATTCAACTCCCTCTCTAATCTTATCAACTAGAAGAATATCATCGGCAAAAAGCATACACTAGGGTACATCCTCTTGCAAATGTCTAGTAAGAACATCCATGTCGGATCTTTTTTGCAATTTGACCTAAATTCGATATTCTTTTAGTTACCTAAGAGATGAAATTAAAGAGTCTTAATATGCCATAAACACTGTAATGAGAGGTCTCATAAAGATTATGACTTACCACACCACTTGAAGAGATAAAACTGAAGAGACTTTATATGTCATAAGCTACTAAAGAGAAATGACTTTTCACACTACCTAACTTTACCAAATGTCTAGAAAAAATACCTACTATTACAACAATAACAACAACAACAACATCAAGCCTTTGTCCCACTATGTGGGGTTGGCTACATGAATCCTTTTTCTCCATTGTGTCCTGTTAAAAATCAAATTCTCGTTTAAATATAATAAAGAAAGATTATTTCTAATATTTTCTAACCAAGTCTTTTTAGGCCTACTATTATACAACATAAAAAAGTAAAAAAAGAATCATAACAAGCAATTCACAAATCTTGTGTCAAGAGCGTAACCAAGAGTTGAAGCCTTATAAGCTTCTTGCGTCAAAGGCAAAGTGATGAGAACATTGAAGCCTTTGTGTGAGGTGAGAGTAGTGAGAAGGTTGAAGCTATCGTGTGAGGTAAGAGTAGTGAGAACTTCGAAAACAAGAGCCTTTCTCCTTTTTAGAAGCCTTGGAAACCTTTATGGATTGAAGGCGAGAGCTTGACTTTCTTTGTTCATCAAAGGTGAGATCAACGAGATCGAGCCCTTGTGCACTGTCAAAATGAAGCCAGAGCTTTGCATAGTCTTGATGCCCTAATAAGTGCAAATTAAAATCTGATAAAGCTAATAAATAAATTATAAATAATATTAATACTAATTTTAAACTCTAAATCATATAAATTAATTAAAGGAATGAAATGGTGGCTATATACTATTGCCCATGCATAATGCAAAAAGCACGTGTCATTTTATTCTCCACACCTCGCCATGAGAATAACACGGGGCTACGCTACACCACATTTTGTGCCATAGCATGTGCTATTCTGCACTATTGAGTTGTATGAGTTTTCCTAATTGGATTTCTATGTAAATTTGAGTAGTCACCTCATAGGATTAAAATGACCAAGTTCAATACATATTAAATTTTATTGCATAATAAAGTCAAACCCCCATGAATTGGCTGTGTCCTAGATGTGAGGTCCACTCCATCAACTTTTATTGTTATCTCTCTTACTTGATTGAATCCATCCTATTTTGATTTATGCCCCTAATCTTTCAATTTGATCTAAGTTTTGAAGGATTTTTGCTAGGGTTTGTGGATTAGGTATCAAATTTAGAGTTTTTAATTTTTTTTATTGGGATTGTGGAAGGGAAGGGGTTCTTTTGGATTTGTAGAAAGGATGGCAAGCAAGGGTTATTTTGTGTGTGTGTGTGTGTGTGTGTTTTTTTTTTTTTACCAACAGTAAATTATTTACTGTATTTTTTGTGTGTGCTTGTGCGGTTGGTGGGGGTTATTTAGGGTTGGTTTTAATTGGTTAAAATAACGGGAGGTAAGCGGGTAGGAAAATTCAATTGGGTTAGGGTTTGCCTTTAGGATTTCAGCTCTGATATTCAATTTATTGAAATCTTGAAGGTGTAGTTCTCCTTTTAGATCATTTTCTTCTCAAATTTCGCTTTTGCAAGTGTAGGTCTCCATTTTGATGATTTCCTTCAGAAAATTTGCTTGTGTAAGTGTAGGGCTCCTGGCTCCTTTGAGATGCTTTCCTTCATTTGGAAATGTGCATGATGTTTTATAGAATTGAGGTAAGTGGTCAGAAGATTCTATTGGGTTAGGGTTTACTTTTGGATTTCAGTTCTTATATCAAATTGTTTGAGATCTTATAGGCGTAGGTCTCCTTAGATCATTTCCTTCTGGAAATTTGCTTGTGTAGTTGTAGGTCTTCTTTTTGATGATTTCCTTATGCAAAGTTGCTTGTGTAAGTGTAGGGCTCCTTTTAGATGCTTTTCTTCATTTGGAAATGTGCTTGATTTTCTTATGAAATTGAGGAGAGCTAGTCTCAAGAGCAGAAGGAAAATTGAGGAGAATACTCAATTATTCCCTTTTGTTCTAGGATAGATAGTTACACAACCTTGGGAATTATGTCATTGTGAGATTAAAGTCTGGAGAGTGATTGGAATGAGAGGGAAGTGATGGGAAATAGGTATTCTTATGTGGGGTGTTAATTAAAGGAGATCTAGAGGGATTTAGGGAAAATAACATAATTTCAATTCATAATAATGACAAGCAACATCCTCCATACCCTTTTAAATTGAAAATTAATCCTATCTTATAATCCAAATTCAAATCTAATCTTATCATCTAATTGAAATATAATCTTTATTATCCGAAAGGGTAATTTCTAAAAATACTAATAAAATAATTACAATTTAAATTCATGAAATGATTTTGCATGGGTTCTTCCTTGACTTTAATCTAGTCGCCATTTTGAAATTGGTTCCATGCGTTGCATCACTTGCTGTGCTCTCTTTTTTTTTTTTTTGGCTTGCTTATCTTATCATCTTTATTTCTTATGTTTTCCTTTCGCAATATATGTCAATTTTAGTTTGATTAATAATGTTATGAAATTGCATGGAATAGAATTAAGGACATTGGCAAATCATACATCTTTAATGGTGGGATTAAGGTATCAATTAGCAGCTAGCTTCTTTTGATAATCTTTTGCTATGTTGCTATATTTTTTATTGTCATCGTTACTCTCATAGTCTCATGGAGATAAGCCAATTGCTTAGAAAGTGCATTCTCCCTGTTCATGAAGCCATTGATGGATTTTTGTTGTGCTTGTTCCTCTCAAATCAAATATTATTTTTGGCAACTTTTTAAAAGCAATGAATAATAAACTTGTCAATAAAAAGTCTTAAATAAGTTAATTGATCTCTTTGTAATCACTATTGGTGATAACTGCTCATTTTAAAATGTAGTGTTTTTTGTTTGCAACATGTTTTTGCTATTTTTTTTTCAACTCAAAAATTCATTAAAGGGTTTTTAGGTTCCAATATTAAAGGTATAAAATAAAAAGATTACATGGGTTTTGATTTTTCAAGTTTTTGGTATGCATAATTTTTTTTTAATGAAATTCTCAAAAGCCACATTTTGTGTATCTCAAATTCTCCCATATTGATTGAATTCCAAATGCATTGCTGCACCTGACCCATCATTGACCTCATTCGCTCTTGAAGAAAACCCCCTCATCCCATATCCTTTGATGATGCTCTCGCTCTCCTCCTCAACAGCCATGTGACCAGCCTGTTGTCGGCCCTTTGTCTTCTCCTTATTTCTTTTCTAATGGCAACGAATTAGCTTTACATCAAGTACCACGTTGACATCTCTGTCGTCGCAACTGTCATGTTTTCTCTTCCTAGTCAATCTTCACAATGACCACGGCATATCTATCCCTCTGCTTTTATCACCAAGCTTTACATTGCTACCATGCCAACGCTACCCAGATAGCCCTCCACTGTGGCCCCAATGTGGCCCAGTTCCTCGGCATTGAGGGCTTTGTAATCACTTTTCTCTCTGCTCTCCCCCTGAAGCTCTGGATTGGAGATGCCCCGAATGGTGATCAGTTCAACTGCACCTCAATCTCTCACATCTCAATAGGTTTGTCCCTCTTGTGGCTTACCTTCATCGTAATGGTTTTCTTTGTCGTTGCTCACTTGAGCATTTGTAGGATGGACTATGAACTTATTTCAAGGATGGCAAAGGATGTTGGAGAAGGTGGGGGGTCAAGGGATTTGTCTTGGTTGGGGTGGACGTAGTAGATTCAAAGGGTGAGGGCTTTGAAAAGGTAGCCAACATCGACAATATTAGCAGATGAAACCTTTGTGTTAATGGTTGTGGCATGGATTATTTGAATCGCCAACGTTGTTCTCAAAGAGAATGAGGAAGAAGAGGTCTTCATTAGCTCATCCTTGTTTTACTCTGCATTTAAAATGCATTTGTTTCATTGTATTTAATTTTTATCCAACAAAATAATGCTTGAAAATCAAAATATCTTATATTTCTCTTATCATTTATAAAGTTGATGTTCTCAAAATACATCCCATCAAGCAGCCCCTAACTAGAAATATGTTTGTTTAAGCTTTGGCAAATCAATCAATTTACTTTTTAATGATAATTATGTTGTTAGATGATATTCTAACGTTAACTGCTAATGAGGCATTTTTGTTCATCAAGCAACACTACTTGCGTATTCTTTGTTTCCCAGCAGTTTGTCTGCTTTATAAGCCATTTATATGATTTTCAACTTTTAATGACTATTTATATTAAAAAGAAATTCTCTTTTGTCGTAGCAGATGGATTTGCAGTTTATAATAGGAACCACTTTTTGGATGGTAACCAGCCTGATACTGAGGACATTGTATCATATGAAAACAATGATGGAGAGGCCGAGGCAATGATAGAAGAATCACCCTCAGGTAACGGTCTTTTTTCATGGTTGCAATTCTTATCAAATGTTGTTGCCATCATATTCCATCATTGTGACATGAGTTCTGTTATTTTTTTTTCTTGTGAGAGCATCTGTAGGACATAAGTCATGAAGCATTGACTCCATTTTCTCTCATTAAATTTAACTCAGCTGATCTCCTGATGTTTAGGAATGAATTGAGTTAGTGTGCTCCAGCAAATATGGTCCAATTTTGTTTCTTTGTATATAATTTTCATTGGACCCCAGACGAGCCCGCTTTTAAATGACTTTGATGACATGGGAGAAAGGTGTTTGTTGTCTTGTTTATGGTTTATGTTGAAATAATTATGAATCCATGGTCAAAACTTTCCATCTATAGCAAATCAGCAATTTGCATAAAGTAGCTTTCCATCCACAACAATCTAGCAAACCATAAACAATTGTTTTCGATCTACAATAACCCAACAATTCATGGATGACTGTTTTTCATCCAGAACGATCCAACGATTTATAAACGACATTTGATTTATGTTGTGCAGTTAATTTTGAATTCCAAAATGAAAGATTGGTTTCCTTTTTTTTTTTTAATAGTTATTTTTCTACCTACTTATTTACAACTTCTCATCTTTTTTTTTACACAAAATAAAGGAATAAAATTCCATCATACAATCTCTCATTTTTTACTCTCTCATCTATTAATTTTAATTTTCAAGATGTTTTGGAGCCATTAAGATTATACTCTCTGCATCCAAGAAGAGGAGCGAAAACATATGCAAAAGATCATTTTGGAAAGAAGACATTGGCAATTGCCACAAAAAAGCCATTTGTGAAAAAACTAATGAATCAAATGCTGGAGATTGACATCAAAATGAAAAACTCAGATCCAAAATATAAAAAATCCATCATGAAATGCTTGACTAAAAAATTCAAAAGAGAACCAACCAAGACAAATAGCTGCAACTTTCTCCTTTCTCTTAAATCATCTGGATAGAAAATTGAAGGCAGTCAATTATTCTGCTAGCATAACTTATTTCATAATGGTACTAGAATAAGCTTGGTTGTTTAAAAAGTTAAATTCTTAAATGTCCAAGAAGAAAAAACTTTTATTTGAACAGTAGACCCAACAAATCTTATGATACTTGACAAAAATGTCCTTCATAACTACAACTCATGACATTAAAATTATAATGTATGGGTTGCAGATGAGTCACCATTAAAATTGGCAGAAATAGGTTATATCATTCTCTGAAAAATCTAACATTTGATTCTATGCTTCTAGTGTCTAACCTAGATTGCAACGTATTATCAATTAGCAAACTTACCCAAGACACAAATTATACTGTTGATTTCATCTAAACTTTGTCACTTTCAAGACTTGTACTTAAAGAGGATGATTGGCAACAAGGACATGTTCATGACTTTACCTTCTAAAGAATGATCTCTTAAATAAGATATCAATTCGAACAATGGTTGTGTATTCACTAAAACCTCCATCTCAAATTCCAAGCACACTTCACATAATGATCACTATGACTTGCTTTAGCACCCTCACCTAGGGCACCCAAACTCACTTTGAAAAAATAATTTCTTCTTTATTCGCCAACAATAATTAAAAAAAATCAATATTAAATTTATCATATAACTAAACACAATAGTAGTTCATATCCTAATAAAACCTATAAATCTTCCCAACCTTTTGATTTAATTCATAATGATGTGTGGGTGATCTAGAGTAAAGAATCTTGGGAGCTAGATAGTTTATTTCCTTCATCGACAATCATAATTCTCTCTCTTAGATTTTCTTTATAAAAAAATATTTTTAAGCGGGAGAAAATTTAAAATATTTTATTTCAACACCATGATTCAATATTGAATTTTAGTCTAAAATTCAAGTCTAAAAACCGGCAATGTCAAATAATACTTTAAATTTGTCTTAGAAAATTCTCTCTTTTATTAAAGAATTATCCACCAAAGCTCGTGTTGAGTACTCAAATAAAATGGGGTTATTGAAAGTAAAAATGAACATCTCTTAGAGATTGCTGGATTAATATGTTAGACCGGTCCATTGGACCGGTCCAAGTCTATAGGAGGTGGACCCATGCCGCCTCCCACTTAGGCGCCTAAAGCATTGAGGCCCACA
This sequence comes from Dendrobium chrysotoxum, assembly GCA_019925795.1. Classification (NCBI taxonomy): domain Eukaryota; kingdom Viridiplantae; phylum Streptophyta; class Magnoliopsida; order Asparagales; family Orchidaceae; genus Dendrobium; species Dendrobium chrysotoxum. Next base: position 32,119,031 of record CM034306.1, on the reverse strand, counting down.
TGCTCTATTTGAATTAATCTATTTTGAGAAAGGAGGTTTGAATTAATTTGAATTAATATATTTTGGGAAATGAGGTTTGAATAAATTTGAATTAATATATTTTGGGAAAGGAGGTTTGAATTAATTTGAATTAATCTATTTTGGGAAAGGAGGTGGGCGGCTAAGGCTTATAAATAGGCATGTGAGGTGAGAGTTAGGGCATGCTTGATTATTGGTTTCTCTTGGAGTCTTTTGGGGTCTTGGGCTCTAGACTTATTGTCTAGAGATTGGGAGAGAACGATCCTCCTTTCGAATTGAGGATCAATTGTATCTTTGCTTTATGTTTGCTTTGCTTTGATTTATCTAATAAAATTTACTATTTTTGGTTGCTTTCATTATCGTCTTGTGTTCTTTCTCGCTGTTTTTACCAATTTATTGTTAGGGTTGTTTGCGAACTCAAGTATTTCCATAAGGATTACTTGCGAACTCAAGTTTTTCCTATCATAATATTGTTCTTTACAAATATTTTTAAGTCTCTTTGTAGAGAAGTTGTCATGGCAGCTCCATAGCTCATTAATAGAATACTCTCAAGGGTACTTAAATTTCAAACTTTAGGTGTTTGTAAGATCAAATTACAATATTTATCGTCTAAAATCAAAATTATTTCTTCTATTCCTCAAAAAACCTTTAGGTGTTCAGTTTTCATTTACTTTCATTCTTATTACGGGTGCAAATTAGACCCAAACTTTATCAAGGGTAACTTTATTGGATACTCCTCAAATCAAAATTAGTACAAATGCTATTCTCTGGTCACTAAAAAAATTTACAATTTCAGGAACATGACCTTTAAACACCAACCTTGTTACTCCAAACCTGAAGCTCAGGGGGAGAAAATTCAAGAACAAGAATTTTAAGTTTGAAATTTATTTTATCATTCACCATAAGTTCTCATCGCACTTATAGAAAATGAATATTTCTTATTGCCCTTCATTAAACTTATTGAAACCTCACAAAAACCTCAAACTTTTGCATCATCTAATCAGTACTTTCCACCTACTGAAGCCTCACAAGATCCACAATCTCCATCATCACTTTCTTAATACACATGACTGATGGAGAAGAAACTTCATATCTGTACTAGGAGGGAAAAGAAAATTAAGAAGGGGAGCATGGATACATTAAAAGCCAACTACTTGGGAAAGGGTATACCCATTCCTATTGTATTATCTATCAAGAAATTATCTCCTGTTATCAAATTTAACACAATTCAAGTTTTGCTCTCTCTTGCAGAAAATTTGGATTATCCATTACATCATCTTGATATTAAATTTTTTTTCTAATGAAGACATTGTGGATGAAATATACATGGAGACTTTGCCTGGATTAAAAAAAAATCAGAGAAACACTAATGAGGTATGTGGAGTCAAAAAGCTTTATATGGCTTCAAATAATCTCCTTGTGTCTAATTTGACATGTTCCAACGAACTCCTAAACTACATGTATCCTCATCAAGGCTTTACCTATAATGATTTTTGATAAACTAATAAAAAAGTTAGGCATGATCAATATACCTTTAGAGAGTATTGAAATAGTCATGAATGTGCCCATCGACAATCTAGCAATCCATGGACATTAACTTTCCATCCGCATCAGTCCAGTAATCCGCGGACAATAGCTTTCTATCTATAGAAATTCAGTAATTTGTGGACTGGATCATTGTATTTTTGGTGCATAGTTAGTTTTGGATTCTAGAATTAAATATTGGTTTGTCGATTTTTCTTTCCTTGATAGTTATTTCTTTACTTATTTATATGAAGCTTCTCATCTTGTTTTTCACGCAGAACAAATTAATATACTTCAGTCGTACAATCTTTTATTTTCTACTCTTCTCTCTTATTCTAATTTTCAAGAGTTTTGTATATCAGTGTGTGAGGGAATGGGGGTTCTGGTTGAGTGTAGAACAAGAAAGTTGTGGTAGTTAGTACTTTTGTAGTTAGGAATCTGATATATTAGTATGGCAATATTTTGAGGTTCTTTATAAATGAAGTCATTACCATGTAAGAAGTTGATCTTCAAAATGCAAATATGAGTATATATGCATGCCATCCGCATCATCCATTAATGGAAGGAATAAAATCATCATTCATTTATAAAAAATCTCTTATTTTGAAAATTATTATGTTGCTGTCATCATTATGGAAGAAGTTTATTACCATCATAATTATTTCTAATTTGGAAAGAATTCAACCTTCATTTATTATTTAAATATAAAAAATATCAAATCTTTCATAAAAAGATTGTGTTATCAATATCTTCAATTAAGCGGAGTAATCAAATAAGATATTGATTTTCAAAAAAATCAATTATTGATTTATATTCTCTTTGAAATGAGATTTGACTGAAATTTTAAATAATAAAATTAAGCATGTTCTTCCCTATATTCACCTTACATTAAAGCTCAAGTACAAGGAAGGAAGTTTTGGACTACTAATAATTGAAGATCTCTTAAATTAATCAATGTGGCAATCAATTATGCAATCAAATCTTAAAGATTTTGTTTCATTATTTACCCTTCTTGAAATTATATAATAATGTGTATTTTATTATTTATAAATAAATATGGAGTGAGTTATAGTAGAATATTATATTGGTTGAAATAATTTAAGATATTGTTGTTAAGCAATTAAAGGTGAAGCATGATATCTTTCTCTTATTAGGGTTCTTTGGTGAGTTTTCTATCATCATCTCTTCGTTTGCCATCTTTATGTTGTCATTTTGTAGCCCACCTTTCACCTATATTATTTGGTTTCAAAGTTAAAAGCCTAGATGCATATTGCATGTTTGAAAAAGTTTGGTAACTTATCCCTCTCATCGTGATATTGGTTTAAATAATTAATTGTGCCTCTAAAGTTTTTCCCTTATGACTCTTTTATACTCACAAACTCAACATTTTTTTATCTGCAACCCAAAAGGAGCTAAGGGCTAAGTGGCTATTTTGTGTTGATTCTTTGGTGAGTATCATTTCTCTTCAAACAATTATTTGAAAAACAAGATTATCTTTCTTGTGATGTGTTTAAAGAATCACTTGACTTTATATTCAATCTATAAGAAGTTTAGGCGTGGCCTATTTAATGCTCATTCTTTGGTGAATGTCTCCCCTTCTTAGAAAATTGTTTGGGATGAATAACCTAATTTTGGTTAAATTAGGTGTATTTATCCTAATTTTCTTAGTTTGCTTTCAATTTCTTTATTTTTTTCTTTTGTTTTCATAGTTGTGTTTTTTATTGAACTTTTATTTTTTCATGTATTGGGCAAGCAATGATTTATCAACCTATCACAATAATTTTAAACTTTATGGGCAAAGATTTTTTGAAGAGTTGTGGAATACGATGCAGAACAAGAAAGTCTTGACATAAATCTATTTTTTGTAGATAGGATTCACCCTCTTCAATAGGAAAGCTAGTGCCGCCAGGGAACTCGCCTTCAGTTACCCGTGCAGCTTCCCCATCTCGCTTCTCTTCTTCCTCCACTTGTGACATCATCGCAAACATCCTCCGTAATAGTGATTGTTGTTGATCTCCTCAACACCAGTGACTTGTTGCTCAACCTGCATTGGGTTCTCCACCTGCTCAAAGGTCGAACCAAAACTTCATTGACTTTACTATCTTCCTGAATCTCTAACTACAATCACCTCAACATCAATGCAACTCATCAGCTCGAACAAACTTGACCCCCTCATCACCTTTTACTCTTCTCTCCCCCATCTTTCTCCCTCAACCTTTCTCTAGCACCTCCCTTTACCCCTTTCACTCTCTTTTCCTCTCTCTTCTATTATTCATTTCTATTATTCATTGATTTGGTCTAGCAAAATTTGCCAGCAAAATATTTTGTTTCTTCACAAACATTTTTATCAAACTTTTTAAATACATATATGAACATTTTGGTTATTCTCTCTCTCTCTCTCTCTCTATATATATATATATATATATATAAGGAGTGTCAATTATTGACACGACCCAAAAAATTCGTATTAGGGTCGACCTGTTTAACAAACGGGTCGGGTTCGGGTTTCAATTTTCAACCCATTTAAAAAATGGGTCAGATCCGGGTCAACCCGGTAACCCAAAATTGACCTGACATTGACCTGGATGCGGTCAAATATTCAAATTTGTCCGCTCGTTTTCAAGCCGTTCGACTCTCCCACTCTCTGATTTGGAGGGAATCGAGGAATTGCTGGATTGGGTGTTGCCTGCCGCCTGGTCACTGGCCAGCCGTCCGCGTCATTGCGTCAACATGACCGCGTCAGGCACTCAGGCCAGCCATCCCCGCACGTGGCACGATCGCGGTTCGCAATCTGCACGACTAGTCTAGTCAAGTCAACGCCTTGACGTCAAACCCGCAACCGCAGGCCGCACATGCACCGCCTCAGCCCCATGTCGCCTCAGCCTAGCCTGGCCTCGTGGCACTCGCCTGCCGCCCCACTGTGCTGCCTCAGCCGTCAGCCCAGCCAGCTTGGCCTCGCCTGTTTGCATCCGGGTTCGCGGGTCATGTTGGGTCAACCTAGTAACCCGGGCGGGTTGGGTTCGGGTTGCAAATCTTGACCCGTTTGGGTTCGGGTTGACTCGTTTAAACTCGAGTTAACTCGGGTTCGACCTGAACCCGACCCGCCGACCATTTTTGACACCCCTAATATATATATATATATATATATATATATATATATATATATATATATATATATATATAGAGAGAGAGAGAGAGAGAGAGAGAGAGAGAGAATAATCAAAATGGTTCCTTGACTCTTTATGAAGGACCAAAATAATCCCCAACTATACTAAAGGAACATTTTAGTCCCTCAAGCTTTAAAAATGAATCAAAATAATCTCATAATAAGATTATTTTGGTTCCACTTTAAGGAGCTTAAGGGACTAAAATGGCTCTTTAGTATAGTTGGGGACTATTTTAATCTTTCATGAAGAGTCAAGAGACCATTTTGATCCTTTCTCTCTCTCTCTCTCTCTCTCTCTCTCTCTCTATATATATATATATATATATATATATATATATATATATATATGCATTTTCATCTCAACGTAAGTTTGCCTTGCCGCGTCCTCCAACTTAAGTTTAAAACTCAAAATGATAGAATGCACATCCTAATAGCAATAATTCATACAAACAATCAAATTTAAATAATCCTAGATCCTTTAAAAATATTGAGGCGATCAACTCAATCAGAATGCCCCCAAATTTTGTAAATACATTGAAAAGTGTGTATTCAATTATGATTGAAGATCTGCATATGATCTGATAAATGTGATAATGCTTGAACTTATATTTAGAGAATATTGCACAGGCTAAAAATAAAATGGACTTAAATTTCCTCTCTTCAAGAACCATGCATTTTTTTTTTTAAATTGAGCAACAATTTTTTAAAACTTATCAAATTCAAAATCTTTAACATGTTAAATGCGTGCTCATAAGTGAGTTGCCCTACTTAGTGATTAGGGTCATAAATCTCACATTTCAAGTTTGATCTTTCATATCCCAAAGACTTTGAATTAACAATACTTGAACCCGTGACAAATATTCAAGTAACGAATTTGAAATAATCGCAACTGAAGAATGTTATTAAAATCTCTACTTTCAATTTAAGCAAATAAGCTTTTACATTGTCGCAAACTGGGAACGAAGTACTCAACTGCGAAATCAACAAAATTATTCTTTCATTTGCAGAAAGTCTTCAAATCCTTCAATAAAGAAAAAATCATTCTAAAAAATTCAAACTCGCAGTATCATGCTTATACGGTATAATCGTGAGTTCTAACCTACATACATGATCCTTTGCATGTGGAGGTAAAATTGACAAAGGTTGTAGTGCAATAAATTTTCAAGTGAATCCAAGTTCTAAGCAAACATATGAACTTGATGATCTATAAGCAAGCGAGTAGAATCGATAATGTTTAATGCAATACAATCTAATCATATATGTTAGCTCCATGATGGGTGTGATTATGGTACAACACAGTTAGAGGGGTCATTTTCAAAAATCATGCTTTCAAGTTATAAATATAAATGATACAAACAAGTTACACCAATTATATTCGCGTTAATAGATAAACTCAATTGGAAAGAGTCGTATTTTCAAAATGCCTCCAATTCTAAAACAAATCATTTCAAGTTCAAATCTTAATAAAAATGCAAAAATTCAAAAAAAAAATGGTAAAATTAAAAAATATTCAAGCAAAATCCACCACTAAAACTAAATCAAATACTCATTATTCTCCACAATAGTTTATCGAAAGTGATAAATTTAAGATAACCTAAGCTCACACAGAGGTAATTATCATATCAAGTATATCACAATGGTCACACGCATATATCATGTCAGCAAATATGTAACACATGTTGCTTGATCCACAAAGGTATGGGTACGACCAAGGCCCTCTAACTAACGGGTTCACTGCGAAATGATACAATCAAATTACAATCATGGATAAAGCCTTGAAGTTCTCCCATGGCTTAATCTCTTGAGTGGTGAATTTTAGAGTGCACTTGATAGGTTAGACAGTCTTTTGTTAACTAGGGTCAACTTAAGACTGTCCCCTTAGGAAAACATGCACCCTGATTCTACCTGTCGAAGGATGCAACTCATAACTTTCGATAAGGATCTTTGGGTCAAATTGGGTTTATTACCTTCGCTGACGAAGTAGACTAGGGTCTATTACAACCTAGAATAATAGAATCATAAGATCTTGATTGATTTTGTCATTATTCCTCCCACCTACTCTAAGCTAAATGTGGCATAATTTTTTCAATCATAAATCGATAGAGCTATAAGATCTTGGGCAACTATCTTGTTTAGTAGTTTAGAGATTCCCACCATTGATGCTAAGCTCACTACTATGACTATTTATGGTCATGCTTGGAAGCCTCAGTCTATCGAAGCACGTTAATGTGGAGTCTGCCGAGCTCATCAGAAAAGGAATGTTGAAGATGGCTGTAATCAAGACTTCTCGAAAGAGAACATTTATATTTGAAAGACTTACTCATGCGTAAGCTCCAGCTATGGAGAGGATTGTCACTAGGCAGAATGTTTCTTTGGTGCCTATGAACACTATACTTCTACCAACCGAACCATTTGCGCTAGAAAGGCACGATGTTGAGGCTTTCTCATATAGAGGAAGGTAGTTCAAGAGAAAGAAAAGAAGGCGGTGTGTTGAACAGTGAACCCAAAAGTTAAAATGAAAGCACCCTGAGCATCTCAAGACCCAAAATCTATTATGATTGTCCCTAACCAGAATAAATTTACAAATATGATTTGAGTGAAGAGAAACAATTTCACTTGTAAAAAAATCACTCTAGGCCCATAACATTAAGCCCTCACTCCTTAAAAGAAAATACATGAAACCTTTTTAGCAAGAGTATATAAAAGCCTAAAAAGAGTGAAAGAGAAAGGCATGGTTAAGAGGACTTATGAACAACCAATTGTCTAAAGGTTATAAGAAAGCTCTACCTTGAGAGAAATCATGTATTGTTATAGCTGAAGATAAGCTAAATGAAGTCCTACAAAGTGAACATCCAAGTGTTTCATGCTTCAGAGGCCAAGAATCCATCATTAAAAAGTCTCAGCTAAAAGGAAAGCAAGTTTGGAGGCCAAAATTCTCATAAAGAAAATCCTGTTGAGAAGTTAAAAGGCGTGATATCTGGTTTGTAGTTCCAGAGATATGCCATAAACAAAAGAAAACTACTATTAATAATTTTTGTGATAGTCAATGCCTTGTATAGTCCTTTTAAGGATCCCATAACTAGCCAACTCTAACCTCTCACTAGTAAACTAATTTGAATCCTGGACTCTTGAAATCATGTCTATGCCTCATATAGATCTAGAAGTTCAATAGAAGCGTTGATCATATATACGATTAGAAGAAGAAGAAGAAGATACCGTGGTGATTAAAGTTGTCTACATGGTAGAACACATCATCGAGCAATTTGGAACACGCCAATCCACATATATAATGTGGAGCTTTATCATGGTAAACTTAAATGATGAGCTTATGTTGACTGTCATAGAAACTTATTCAGTTGTAGATTCAACAAATTTACAAACCCTGCATCGGAAGAAGCAAAGTTAACTAGCAGGTTGAAACTTCAATTAACCCTCACAACCCATCAAATTAAAGATATTCAACTGATGAAATAATTCCAACCCCACAGGTGGAGGGGTCATCAAATTCAAGCTACTATGATGAAACTTTGATTAACCCTCATTCTCTATAAAATAAACAAAATTTAGTTAAAGAAATTCTAACAACACTTTGGGTGATGGGGTCATCAAATTCAAGTCACTATGGTGAATTTTGATGATTCCTCATTCTCCGTAAAATAAATAAAACTCACTTGAAATTTCAACAATGCTACAAGTAGAAGGATCATCAAATCCAAGTCAACATATTACAACTTTGATTGTTCTCCATCATAATCTATTTCTCAAAACTAATAGGAGCCTTAGATTACTTAAGAAAACAAGCTTGAGGAAATTTTAAAATTATGACATTAAACATTTGTGGTAGAAGCAGAGCATGATTAGGGATCAACTTTTGTCGATTATTTCAAATAAATTGTAAACCAAACAAGTCAAGAAGAGGGTTCTACGCAATGCTTTTGTCAATAATATTCTTTATTATAGTCCTTAAATCAAATATGTCTAAGATGTTTGAAAACTAATAAAGTTGATAAGTTTATAGTTGAATTTCACAAAAGATGGTATGATGACACTAGTTAGGTCCTAAAATGGCAATTAAAATTAAAAGGTGGGCTACTATTGGTTTTCAATGATGAAATGTTGCATCGATTATGTTAAGATGGATCATGGCTGTCAAATTCATGGTGACATAATATACCAATGTCCAAATTGATTACATCCAATAAAAGCATCTTGTTCATTTAAATGTTGGGGGTGGATATATTAGATCCATTAATCCTTCATCATCTAGTGGGCATCACTAAAGAAGTCATCGTCGAACCCCTTATTAATTTCTTTACCCACAATATTGTTTGTTAATTTGGTATGCCACGTTGTGTTATCTCATACAATTGGCTAACATTTCAAAGCATAAAGATATGCAATTCGATGATCAACATACAACAAAATTTTGGTCAAGCTATTCACAAAAATCCTTATTAAGAATAAAAGAGAATGGTTTATCAAAATTATAAAAGCATTATGGGCATCAGATTATGCAGAAGGCATTAACCAAAGTAGTTCTCCCACTTAAGGTTAAGTTGCCTTTTTGCTTCGAGTAGCTATCAAATATGTTCTCACTCAAAAGCAAAATGTTCGTTTGTGAATGGAAGAGCTCGAGTCTTTTACTCAAGTCGGTCCAAAAGATTTTACTTTGCATACCCAAATATGTTTGAGTCATTGATAGCTCTTCTTACTCAATCAAGTTATAAAAATAGCCGTAATAAGAGAACCCCCATAACATCAGTTTTATAACAAGAGTTGTTTGATTTCAAGCCTATTCTACGGGATGAGTTCAAGTGACCTAGATAAAGAGATTTTAATTGACAAATAGGTCAAATTAAAATTAAAGAAATAATCCATGCATAGGAAAGCATTAAGTTAAGTTTGGTATCATCATTAAATTAAGATGCCTTAATCCTTCATTAACTTTGTTAAGCATAAAGCAAAGATCGAAGGGATTTTTCTTCTTTAAGAAGTTCGATAAAAAACAAAGCATAGAACCAAAGAAGTTATCATGAATTTTATTCAAACCCCAATGTTGAATTTAAGAAAATCTTCTCATTTATAGGTTTATCTAAGCATTAATCATCTAACAAATGACTTTAATTATTGCTAACGAATGACTTTAATTATTGCCCTAAAACAAGCCTCAAGGGTTAGTTTACCATTGTGCATCCTTCATTTGTCTATCAGAATAGAAAGCATATGATATAAGGTATGCTGGTTCTCCTTTCCAAGTCAATAAAGATAAATCAAATTAATTCTTTCATTAAGTCCATCAAATATAAAGCACAACACATAAGGAACTTTACATGCAATTTCTCAAAATTTTCAAACTTAATTTCTCATCATCAAGTCCAAGCACAAAACATCGGACTAATGACAACATCCATTAGCTCAATAAGTTTATAGAGTCGAGCCAAAGAAACTCAAATCTAATGCCTAAGCCTAGGGTCAAATCTACCTTAATTCAAAATCAATTTTTAGACTTCAACAAATTTCCTCAAGTCATGACAATCATCAACCAAAGGCTAATCTACAATGATGATTACCTACATGCCAAAGTTTAAGTTCACTTTTGCTTTGACATTTATGAATGTCCCCTGGGATTTACAAAGCGAAATCTTTAACATGACATTGAAGCAAATTTTTGGAGATCCGTAGGTCTGCTAGTGTATAAAAAAAATGCTTCACTTTATGAGCACACCAAATTTCATAGGCAACACTCACATTGCAATGGGTAAGTCCTGTGCACGCTATTCTTAGCATAGCGGGAAAACATATTGTATGTTGCCAAATTTCTTGTGTGACATGCAACACCTTTTTGGGCGTCGTGGGTTTGAAGACTGCACTTGTAATGTATTAGAACATCGATCATGTGCACTTTTTTGCATGGTCATATAAGCCTCTTATGCAAGAGAAATGCCTAGAGACAGGTAAAATTTTATCTAGATCAATTGCAAGTAACAAAAAATAGAATTTCTCAATGCATATATAATTTAATGATAAAAATTCTTAAATTTTATAAACTAAGAATAAAATGAAAGATCAAAATCTAAAATTTGGTACAAAGATTAACACAAAACTTAACTCAAATCTAACTTAAAATGTACTTGTAGTGAATTCAATGGCTAGCTGATGTGCGTGAACAGAGCCTTCTAACCTCCTCTCGAATTCTCAGAATTATGAATTGAATGAGTGTTGCGATGAAAAATGAACTCCAACTCTATTATTTATTGGATAAAAAATGATTCACCATAAGACCCACCACTAAAAGATACAAATCATATATGAAAAAAATTATGACACCTTGAAGCAATTAATAGATTCTAACCCCTAAAAATTGCAACCAAATCGCAACGTGCAAGCGAACAAGATGCAATCTCTTAAAATTTGAAATGAAACATTCCAAACATATTAATGAAAAAAATTTTGTGCAAACATTATATTTAGATAATTTTAAATCCTACGAAGATCATGATGTAATATTCAACTCAATCACAATCGCTCAATAATTTTGCAAATGCACCAAAAGGTGTTTATGTCAAAACATCAATGTGCTCTGACAAATGTAATAAATGCTTAACTTTAAAGTGAAATAATATTGTGCAAACAAAAAATAGGTGTGTATGTCAAAACATCAATGTGCTCCGACAAATGTAAAAAATGCTCAACTTTAAAGTCAAATAATATTGTGCAAACTAAAAATAAGATTTACTTAAATATTCATGCTTGGAGAACCATAGAACTCTTTTTGACAAGCAAGCAATTCAAAATCTTCTACATGTTATGCTTTCGAGCAGGCCGCCCTACTGATATTTTAGGGTTGTAAATTTCATATTTCAAGTAGGATCCTCCATGCCCCAAAGCTTGAAGTCGACATGATTTGAATCATATGACAAATATCCATGAAACTTTTTTGAAATAATCGCAATCAAAGAATAATTTTAAATATTCTACACTTATTTTAAACAAACAAGTTCATGTCATCATGCACTAGGAACCAAGTTCTTAATTGCAAAATTCACAAGGTTATTTTATATTTTGTTTGCATGAGTTAATAAAGAAAATTCATTTAAAACAATGCAATCTTAAGTATTGCGCCTATAAAGTATAATTGCAAGTTCTAACCTACAAACCTGATCTTCTGCATATGGAGATAAAGTCAGACAAGGACAAAGCCCTTCTTGAATAATATCGCTTCCCTTATCATCTTTATTATTGTCACCAACATCACTTAGACTTTGATTTCTGTGTTTTCCATCTATCCTTTCCTATTTGAAATCTGTTTTTTCGTCTCATTCTCTTAGTTGTTTTGCCTTTCAATTTTATTTAGGTCATGAACGGTCTCTTAGCAATGAATCTTCTTGGGAAGTGGATTCTCTTGTGAAGGTCAAATCCATCTACATAAGTTCTGCAATATTAGCTGCTAAAAGCCCTTTTTTCTACAAGGTAATATAAGTTGTGATATTATGTTCTTCAGTTGCACTTTTAAATTAATGGTATTTATATTACTGATTAGTCGACATATTTTCTTTGTTGCAGCTTTTCTCAAATGGTATGCGGGAATCTGATCAGCGGCATGCTACCTTGCGAATTAATGAGTCAGGTTGTTCAAAAGTCCTAGTATATGCATCCATACACATATCTGCATAAAACTTGAAAAATTATTGAGGAAATTGTAAACATAAACCGTGTAAAATTGCTGCATTATTCTCTGCATGAAAAGCTTTCTATATCCTCCATTCAGTTTTCTTAATAAACAAAGTGTGTGGAAATTAAAAGAGGTGTGTTACAGTTCAGCCCAAACCGGCCCAGGTGGGGCCGGTTCAGACTTATAGGAGACGGGCTAACCTGCCTCCTTTAGGATCCACCACCTAAGTAAGTGGGCCCCCCTCTTTGGGCGGCAATTAGAGAGAGAGAGAGAGAGAGAGAGAGAGGGGGGGGGGGGGGGGGGGGGGGGGGGGTTGGGGGTTAAGCATGAGGAGGCCAATTTGAATTTGTTTTATATCAGGAAGTTTTTATTAGTAGGTTGGGTATTTAAAAGCATGAGAAGCTAGGGTTAGGGTTTATGCATGATTATTGTTTTCTCTTGGAGTTCTCTTGGTGGCTTTGGGCTCTAGATTCATCGTCTAAAGATTAGGAGAGAACGACCCTCCTCTCGAATTGAGGATCAATTGTATCTTTGCTTGTTCTTGCCTTTGGTTTTATTCCTACAATACAATCTACTATTTTTGGATTGTTTTCATTGGAGATCTTGAAGTTTTCTCGTTGTTTTCACCAATTCTTGTTAGGGTTGCTTGCGAACTCAAGTATTTCCTATCAAATTGGTATCAGAGCAAGTCTTGGGACTATCGGGGGCTGAATTTTTGAAATTTTAGTGGTAAAAACCCCCATCCGGAGGAAGGAACTCTTGCTGATTTTTGGATCCAAATCCAGAAATTTTAATGGGGGCCAAGAAGACAAACGCTTTGGAAGAACGTTTTGAAGGATAAATGAGCCAAATAAAAGCCACGGTGGAAGATCGAATCTCCTCCGTAGAAGACATGGTTTTATTCTTGGAAGACAAAGTTTCCGATCTTCATTTAATGGTAAAGAAGTTATTGGAAAATCAAATACAAACGGCGGCATCGGAGGCAAAGGGACCAATGGGAAAAACTACAAATTCTGAATTTTGTAGGAGGGAAGACGATGTAGATGTCATCGAGGAGAAAGGAGGAAGGTATATAGATAGACATGGGAATAGGGAACAAGGAGTAAGGGGTGCTGGTTGGGAGAAAAGAGAGGGCAATTATGGTAGAAGGGGTGCTGATTTTGGAGAAAGGAGGGAAGAAAGTGAAGGGGGGTTTGAAGATGAACATGTAAGGGAAGATCGAGAGACGTGGGGAGAGCAAAGCACTTGGGAGAGGGGAAAATATGGAGGAATGCGGGGAAGCGAGGGAGAGCCAAAGGTGAGGAAGTTAAAGATGCCAATTTTTGAAGGGGAGGATGCTTATGGATGGATCTACAAGGTGGAGAGGTACTTCGCTGTCAATGGGTTGACGGATGAGGAGAAACTGATAGCAACAGGCCTATGTTTGGAAGAGAAGGCATTATCATGGTTCTAGTGGAGGGACCAAAGGAGACCTATACAGAGCTGGAGAGCATTCAAGGATTGTTTATTAGAACATTTTCAAACCGATGGGAGAGAGGACTTCTATGAGCAATTTTTTGCGCTTGTACAAAACGGATCGGTGGCAGGCTATCGTGAGCGATTCGAGCACCTAGCCAGTCGAGTGGAGCGATTATCAGAAACTGCATTGGAAGGAAACTTCATGAAAGGGCTCAAGGCAGAAATTAGAGTGGCAGTGAAAGTCATGATGCCTCGTGACTTGGGAAAGGCCATTAAGTTGGCACAGCTGGTGGAGAATCAGAAGAATTTAGAGAAGGGAGCCAGGAGCAGCAGCTCAGGAGGCACTTACAGGATGACGACCACTCACTTAGCGTCTAAGGGGCTGGTAACAAGAGGATTTCGTGAGACCACTAGGGAGAAGATAGTAGGAGGAGGGAGTGGAGGAAATTTTAAGAGACTGACAGAGAAGGAGATGCAAGAGAAGAGGGCAAAGGGGTTGTGTTTCAGGTGTGATGAGAAATATACTCCAGGGCATAGGTGTAGGGACCGAACTCTTTAGGTTCTCACCGTCTGTGATGATGAGGAAACCGAGGAGGGAGGTGAGGGAGAGTTAGAGGAGGAGATGGAGGAGAAGCTACACCTGGATCTGGCAGAGGTTTACCTAAACTCAGTGGTAGGATTCACTACGAATCATACCATAAATGTGAAGGGGGAGGTAGAGGACAGGGAGGTGGTGGTGCTGATTGATAATAGGGCTACCCACAATTTCATTTTCACTCAGGTCGTCAACCAATTAGGAGTGAAATTGGTGGATGCCGGTTGTTATGGGGTGATGATGGGTATGGGAAAGGTGGAGAAAGGCCACAGGATCTATAGAGGAGTGTTACTGACTATTTAAAAGATTCAGGTGAGGGAAGATTTTCTTCCACTGGAGTTAGGGAGTACAAATGTCATCCTGGGGATGAAGTGATTGCAAACCTTGGGAGATACAAAGGTTAATTGGGGAGCACTCACGATAGAGTTGATGGTGGATGGGAGGAAGGTGGTGATAAGGGGAGATGCAGGGCTATCCAAATCCATGGTTTCTCTTAAAACCATGGTGAGGAATATATAGGTGATGAGTGAAGGATATTTGGTGGAGCTGCACAGTTTGGAGGGAGCTAGAGTAGAGGAAGGAGGGGACATACCCCTCTCCATACAGCCATTGATTCAGCAATTCCAGGAGGGTTTCAGCCACCTCAAGGATTGCCACCACCGATGGAACAGGAGCACGCCATCGCCTTGAGGGAAGGTTGTCACCCATCAGCGTCAGGCCCTACCGATATCCTCAATTTCAGAAGGATGAGATTGAGAAACTAATCTGCTAGATGCTGGAGGCTGGGATCATCAGGCCGAGTGTGAGTCCTTTCTCTAGTCCAGTCCTACTGGTCAAGAAGGATGGGAGCTGGCGTTTTTGTGTGGACTATAGAGCTTTGAACAAGGAGACAGTGCCGGATAAGTTCCCAATTCCTGTGATTGATGAGCTCTTGGATGAACTGAATGGGACAGTGATGTTCTCCAAACTAGATTTGAAGTCTGGGTACCATTAGATCAGAATGAGGGAGGCAGACATCTCCAAGACAACTTTCAGGACATACGAGGGGCATTATGTGTTTCTGGGAATGCCGTTTGGGCTTACCAACGCCCCTGCTACTTTCCAGTCACTGATGAACAGGTTGTTCAGGCAGTACCTCTGGAAGTTTGTTTTGGTTTGGTTTTTGATGACATACTAGTGTACATCAAAACTGAGGAGCATCTGGAGCACTTGAAGATGGTCTTGGGAGTTCTACAGGAACATTAGCTGAGGGCCAATCTGAAGAAGTGTTGTTTTTCCCAGACCAGTGTAGAGTATTTGGAACATATTGTGTCCAAAGAAGAGGTGATAGTGGATCAGTCAAAGATTGAGGCTATATTGAGATAGCCCTTACCTCAGAATCTGAAGGAGTTAAGGGAATTCTTAGGACTGACGGGGTACTACAGGAGGTTTGTAAAAGGGTATAGCACTATAGCATGGCCACTGACGGGGGCAGAATCGTCGGTCCATCGCCTACTTCAGCTAGGTGTTAACAATCAGAGCCAGGCTGAAATTAGTCTATGATAGGAAGTTGATGGCCATAGTGTTAGCCATCTAGAAGTGGCGACCCTACCTGTTAGGTAGGCATTTCATTGTCAGAACTGATCAGAGGAGGCCAATTTGAATTTGTTTTATATTAGGAAGCTTTTATTAGGAGGTTGGGTATTTAAAAGCATGAGAAGCTAGAGTTAGGGTTTATGCATGATTATTGTTTTCTCTTGGAGTTCTCTTGGTGGCTTTAGACTCTAGATTCATCGTCTAGAGATTGGGAGAGAACGATTCTCCTCTCAAATTGAGGATCAATTAGATCTTTGCTTGTTCTTGCCTTTGGTTTTATTCCTACAATACAATCTACTGTTTTTGGATTGTTTTTATTGGAGATCTTGAAGTTTTCTCGCTGTTTTCACCAATTCTTGTTAGGGTTGCTTGCGAACACAAGTATTTACTGTTAGGTTTACTTGCGAACTCAAGTATTTCCTATCAAGGTGCTCAGATAACATAATTGTTTATATGGTCTATCTGTTACATTTTGCCAAACACCCACCATTATTCCAATCATTTGGATCAAAACAAGCAAAAAATGTTTTTGGACAATATTATCATTTACTTATCGAACTGTAACCTTTCCACTCTAATCAATGAACCCTTAGAAACTTTTTTAACATTCATTTGTGTTATTTTTCTTATATTGATTATTTATCAGAGCATTCTTAGAATGTAGCACAGAATGATTTCTAGAATGAAAACTAATGTTTTTAGTTTATTTCATTTGTGCATTCTTTTTCCATTGAAATTTTTAATTGACATCACTTTCTTGTTACAGAGGAAGCTGCTCTTATGGAACTGCTGAGTTTTATGTACAGCGGGAAGTTGTCAAGTCTCTCAGCTCCAGCTCTTCTAGATGTTCTTATGGCGGCTGATAAATTTGAGGTTGCTTCTTGCATGAGGCACTGCAGTCAGATGCTAAGAACATTGCCAATGACTACAGATTCAGCACTCCTCTATTTAGAACTCCCATCCAGTGTTTCTATGGCTTCTGCAGTTCAGCCACTTACAGACGCTGCCAAAGAATTTCTTGCCAATAAATATAGGGATATAAGCAAGTGAGAAAATATATTTAAGCATTAACTTCTGCATTTACATAACTCCAGCAAGTAATAAGTTAATTTTCCATTAGGTTCCAGGATGAAGTGATGAATCTACCCCTAGCCGGCATTGAGGCAATCCTGATCAGTGATGACCTCCAAGTAGCTTCAGAGGATGCTGTTTATGACTTGGTGCTAAAGTGGGCTCGAGCACAGTACCCGAAACTGGAAGACAGGCGAGAAATACTCGGATCCCGTCTCGGACGCTTAATCCGATTCCCTTTTATGACTTGTCGGAAGTTGAGAAAGGTGCTTGCAGGCAATGAACTTGACCATGAGATCGCCGCTAAAGCTGTCATGGATGCATTGTTCTTCAAGTCTGAGACCCTGCATCGGCAGCGTGCACTCGCCTTAGAAGATGTCATCAACCGACGGTTTGTTGAACGGGCTTACAAATATCGTCCAGTGAAAGTGGTAGAGTTTGATCGACCCCACCCTCAATGCATCGTTTATCTAGACTTAAAGAGGGAGGAGTGTGCCAATTTGTTTCCATCCGGCCGTGTCTATTCTCAGGCATTCCACTTAGGTGGCCACGGATTCTTCCTCTCTGCACACTGCAACATGGACCAACAAGCCTCATTTCATTGCTTTGGACTTTTCTTAGGAATGCAGGAAAAAGGTTCTGTGAGCTTCACAGTAGACTATGAATTTGCGGCGAGGGCGAAACTGACCGGAGAGTTTGTTAGCAAATACAAAGGATATTATACCTTTACAGGAGGCAAAGCAGTTGGATATAGAAATTTGTTTGCAATTTCATGGACAGCTTTTATGGCTGATGATAGTCAGTATTTCATGAATGATATTCTTCATTTGAGAGCAGAGTTGACAATCAAACAACCACAGCAATTGCTTCAGCGCTAACCATTCTTTTACTAAATCTTTTTCCTGTAAGTGGACTTACACGTTAACTTTAATGATGATGTTACTAAACCTTAGTTGTTTTTAGGATGTTTCTTTTGGTGTTGGATTAAATCTGATGGTGACATCTATATTTTGAGAGGGAAATTAATAAATTTGTTGCTTGAGAACAGAAGAAAATTTTGAAGAAATGCTTCTACAATTGCTTGGGATGAAATGATTATGTCAAAAGTAGCTATGTGATGACTTGAAGTTTGTTGGGATGACTATAATTACCTGTGAAATGAATTATTATGAGAAAAATATAACAACAAGCCTTTGTCCCACTACGTGGGGTCGGCAACATGAATCTTTTTTCTCCATTGTGTCCGGTTCAAAGTCAAATTCTCGTTTAAATCTAATAGAGAAAGGTCATTTCTAATATTTTCTAACCAAGTCTTTTTAGGTCTACCTCTACCTTTCTTAACATAAGTCAAATCTAATATCTCTACTTTCCTAACTGGGTCATCGGAAGGCCGCCGTTTTATGTGACCAAACCATCTAAGGCGACTCTCTCTAATCTTATCCTCCACTGGAGCTACTCCAACCTTTTCACGTATATGCTCATTTCGTATCCTGTCTCTAAGAGTAAATTCACTCATCCACCTAAGCATCCTCATCTCCGCAACACATAACTTAGTATTGTGCTTCTCTTTTAATGGCCAACATTCTGCACCATAAAGCATTGCAGGTCTCACCACCATCTTATAGAATTTTCCCTTAAGTTTAAGGGGGACTTTTCTATCACACAACAAGCCCGATGCATTCCTCCACTTCAACCATCCAACTTGAATTCTACTGATAACATCCCCATCTATTTCACCATCACTCTGAATAATAGATCCAAGATATCTAAAACGTGTACTCTTATTAATGACTCGATCGTCCAAAGTCACAATCCCCTCACTAGGTCTATTACTGCTAAAATTACACTCCATATATTCAGTTTTAGATCTACTCAAGCGAAAACCTTTGGACTCTAAGGTTGATCTCCAGACTTCAAGTTTACCTTCAACTCCCTCTTTAGTCTTGTCAACAACAAGAAAAATATAGAGTTTCTAAAATTTATTGTCAGTTTTATGAATTATTTTTTAAAAGAATATTAGATGGCAGTTTTTTTATAGTAGATTTAGGGTTTATTGCATTTATTTTTATTTATATTCTCTTATCTTTATTGAACTGATAGTTTTTGTTTGGGCTTCGTTGGTATTTTGCTAATATGTAATGTTTTTTTATATATTATCGATTTTTTTTTTATCAAAGCATAAATCATATGTTCGTTTCAATATAAATGTGAGTATAATTTAATATATCTAGTGATTTTTGTTATGTCAAGTTGTCGGTTGATATATATATATATATTTTCCGATGTGAATTTTTAGATGATATATTTCTAGTCGCACTTTATATTCTATTTTTCTAAAAGTGATTATTTAAAGCAACATTTCTAAATAAAAAAAATAGGAAGAGTATTAAAAATAGATATAATAAATAATGTAATTACTTAAAAAAAGTATATCAAAAAAAAAATTTTAAATAAATATAATCGTCCGTTTGATAGACGATTTATTGTTGGTGCGTTAAATTTTTTTTAAAATAAATACTTGTAAATAGATAAAAAGAAATCTTAAAATTTTAATTTTTTTTTCAAAATGAGTGTAAAATTAATTATTTATATATTATATTTATCTTAAAATATTTTTCAAAACTTTTTTTTTGTTTTTATTAAAATTATGATTAGAATTATCTGATCTACCTTTTTTTTAAAACATCCTTGAATTTAGGTATACATACATTAGAATTATTTTTATACTCTAAAAATTAACTTCAAGACTTAAATATTAGTTTTTTATATTTTATTATATTATTTTCTTATTATGATGATTAGCACGTCAATATTTTCCAATTTAGCATATTTCTCATAAACATTCATTTATATAGATATAACCAAATTCAAAAAATTTATTTTAGATAAAAATTTTAAATATATTTTATGACAAATATAATATATAAATCATTACTTTAACATAATTTTGTAAAAAAAATTATAATTTTTAGATTTATTTTTATCTTTTTATGAATATTTATTATAAAATAATTTTCATATCAGCATATATTGCGTGTACAATAGGCAGCTTGTTTGAGTAGCAAGTCACCAGTTTGGTTATACACATTTTTTATTTTATTTTTAATATATTTTTTTATATTTAATTTATTTATTATATCTATTTTTAAAATTTATCCAAAATATTAATTTTTTTCAATCATGTGCTCATCTTATAACAAATTTTTTTAGACTTTTGAGCGAATTAAATACAAATCCGTACACATCAATTTGCAAGCTTTAAATTTAAGACTTCATGATTGATAGCTTAAACTCTCAACTAACAAATCAAGAGGGATTGCATTATCTTATAACAATTTAATCGTACTTGCGGCATGCTTTTGATTTGCTTTTTCACATCCTCTCTTCTACATCTTAATTCCTATGTCATCAAAGTATTACTTTTAAAAGGTTATTTGCCTAAAGTGGGATTATATATATATATATATATATGAGATTTTTGAGAAAATTAAACATAAACTAACACACACATCATATATGCAAGCTTTGAACGTAAAATCCAATTGGTGTCCCAAGCTTTCAACCAAGAAATCAAAATGAGCTGCATATGTTTTATAAATTCAAATTTAATAAATTATGATGTCCTATTGATCAGGGTGTCAAAAAGAGCTTCGGGTCGAACTAACAACTAACTCGTCTTCATTGACCAGACCCAATTATACAAATAGGCAAAAATTCTAGACCCAAACCCGACCCGACCGACTCGCCCTTAATTTGAGTTGATCCGAGTTAATCCGCAAACTCATGTGGCTGCAAGCAGGCGAGGGCGAGGCCATGATCATGAGTGCGAGTCTTGAGCGAGCAAGGCAGTGACTCACATGTGAGCGAGCGCAGGCAGGGGCAAGAGCTAGTGAGAGCACAAGGGTGAGTGTGAGCAGGGGCAAGTGTCGGCGCAAGCGGGGCTGTGTAGGTTCGAGGGCGAGTGTATGCTGGGGGCGATCATGCACTTGCAAGCGTGACCCAAGTCAATTTTGAGTTGATTTCAGATTTTTGAGTTGACTTGAAGCCAACTCAAATTTGTAATCGAGTTAGGATTTGAAACCCACACTCAACCAATTTTACAAACAAGTTGCCCCAAACTTAAAATTTTAGGATTGGGTACAAGTCATGTCAAATATTAACTCCCTTACTATTAATAAACAGCCACATGTAAAATTATTTCTCTTTCTTCTTTATTTCAACATTTTTTTACCCGATGGCTATTAATTTATAATTTCAAGGAACTTACCATGCATTTCATCATACCTTATATATTTACCAAGGGGTCATTTCATGTAAAGCATTTTTACATTTCAAATGCAAAGATTTTAAAAATATTAGTGTTCGATTTGAAATTTTAAAAAAATGTAAAATAACCTTTTGAAGTATTTAAAATTTACTCCCATTTTAATTTGAATGTATTTAAAAATTATTAGATTTAATTGAATTTTAAATACACTATAAATTCTATCTAGCATAATCGACAATAAGCCTTCAACCAAAACACCTAACAACAAGCCACTAACTGCCACCACCATCACTTACCACCTTGGTCATGACCATTAGTTGTCACCTTCATTGAGCTTGACAATAGATTTATTTTACTTCAAATCAAATAAAACAAAAAATACCAATATTAATTTCTACATATCGAAATAATTTAAAATATTTCAAATAAGAACATTCTTTTTGATATGTATTCGCTTTTCAACAAAGCAAACAATCCCTCCTAATGAATTTGATTTGGTCTAGCAAAATTTGCCAGCAAAATATTTTGTTTCTCCACAAACATTTTTATCAAAATTTTTCAATCCATATATGAATCATAGCTAAATTCATATAATATTAAGAAATTTCTGCAAAAATAACAAAAATAAATATTACATAAAAAAGAGTAATAATTATATAGTAGAGAAGCAGTACATTTATCTCAGAAATCTAAGAAAATCATTAGTCAATGAACAGATTAATCGAGGAGATGCACAGCTTGTTTGATCCCAAATATGGAACAGCCTTCTGCAGGATCTACAAAAGAATTATAAATGCAAAGAAAATGTTAGTATAATAAGTGGTAATCTTAATTTACAAGAAATATGTTTGTTTTCTTTGCAATACAATTTATTGTGGGAGATGAATATCATTGTGTTTTTCATTAAAATATGCAACTGCATGTCCCCCTTAGCTTAAAACAGCCTGATGCCTTATATTAGAAGCCTCACACTCCTCTTCAAGGACTTGATTGAATCAGGTAATAATAATACTGGGGCGACATCACTAGGAACTTGGGTTGATTGAGGTTATCTTGAGCCTGTTTAGTTCAAATGAATGTAGTAGTTTTTAGGAGCTCAATCAAGGGTACCACAAAAAATCAAAAATGTTAGATGAATCGGCGATAGAAGGAGGCTAGCCCATGGAATCTCGTGCATAAACTAGGGATTGGGGGATCAACTAGTCCACAATGGCCTCATTTTTTTGTTGGGTCAATTTCTATACCTAAGACAGAAGTACAAAGTCCAAAAAATTTGCTTTGCTGACCAAATACTCACACTTAATGGGGTGGCAAATAGCCATTGCTCCCGAAGAACTTCAAAGAGTTGCATATGTTGGACATGTTCTTCCACGGTCCAACTATACACAAGGATGTCGTCAAAATAGATGACAACAAAGGTTCACAAGAAAGAATGAAAAAATCCGATTCATCAACTGTATAAAGGTGCAGAGCGCATTGGATAGTTTGAATGGCATAACAATCTATTCATAGAGGCCATCATGCATTTTTAATATTGTTTCCTATTCATCACTTGGTCGCATTCGAATTTGATGATAATCATTTCTTATATTTATTTTGGAGAAACATGCTGCCCCATGTAGCGGATTAAATGAATCATTACAACAGGGAATTAAAAATCCATATTTGATGGATATTTTGTTCACAGTCTGACTACACACATTCGTCAAGATCCATCCTTCTTTGACACGAGGAGGGTTGGGACACACCAAACCATTAGCAATCAAATCATCCACTTACCGTTGGAGTCCCTCATACTCCATAGGGGACATACGGTAGTCAGGACAATGAGGTATGGTCATACTTGGAATGAAATTAATAGCATTTTGTACTTCTTGCATTGGAAGGAGTTCAGTTGGAATGGATTCGGGGAATACATCAGAGTTGATGTAGCAAGGACTCAATAATTTCAGGCAAAGGTGGCTGTTTTGAGTTTTATTCCAGCACAACTAAGGCCAAACAGTGACCACTCTACCTGCATGAACAACAATTGAGGAAAAATTAACTTGCTTTTGCTTTCGATGGACACAGTCTCCTTCAACGGCATCAACATAATAGAGGTGTCGTCTTTGTAAAATTAACTTGCTTTTGCTTTCGATTTTTGCTATTTTCCAGGTCGCTGCTGTCTCTCCACTTTGAGAGCTAGATTGATGACATCCACAAGTGTCCAATAAAGTTGTAACTGAACCACATTAGTAATAGAGGAATTTAATCCCCAAATAAACCGTGGAATTGTATTCCACTCCGGCTCAATCAAGTTGCATTTCAAACCCAACTACTTGAATTCCATGACAAAGCTCTGAACAAAGAGTTCTTGTTGTAAATTATGTTGTCACATAAACATGTCTTGTCAATAGTTGTTCTAATAAGAATTTCTGCTGCATTTCCTTCTTCATCTTGGTCCAAGAGGTGATCTTGACTCTTCCTTCTCACTGCGGAGTTCGCTCTAAACTCTCCCACCATGGAGAAGTATTTTTCTTTAGCTTGTCTAAACTCTCCCACCATGGAGATGTATTTTTCTTTAGCTAGATTACCACAAATTTAACGATGTCATATTACGGTACCTCTTTGAATTCAAGAATTCATTCAACTTTTTATATTCAAAATGATGAATTCATATGCATCAAATCTTCCAATTGATGAATTTGTCAAGATTCACCACAAAAAAGTATTTGTCAACTACTACAAAATGCTCATAAAATACACATTGAACCAGCACAGGAACAAAATGAGAAAAATTAGAATTTTTTTTCATTACTCAATGAATTTTATATATGTCATGGATCCTATTTATAATAAAAAAAGTCTCAAATATAGTTAATTTTCATAATCCGTTAGAATATGATAAAATACATCAAGTTTCATGAATTCCAGCACATAGGCATATATCATGTGCATTGTAATGTTGGGTTGAAGAAAAGAGTCGTAGGACCCTCATAGCAGGAAGGTCACTCCTTTGCTAGAAAAGTGTCGTAGTGGAGGTTAGGTATATGCTTCATTTTCGCAATACCATTGATTGCTACAATCCTACAAACTACTAATTGCAATAGCCCCGCAAGCAACCAAGTGCTATTGTTCCACAAATTGTTGATGCTACAGTCCCAAGAGCCATTTAAGGAAACCACCAAAAAAGAATCTCTTATTCTTACAATCTCCTAAAAAACCATAGAAAGCAAGAAAAACACGTAAAACACATGTAGCAGTAAGAGATACAATCCTAGGGAAAGGAAAGACAATGTACAACAACAACAACAACAACATCAAGCCTTTATCCCACTACGTGGGGTCGGCTACATGAATCCTTTTTCTCCATTGTGTCCTATTAAAAGGAAAGACAATGTATGCACCATTATTTTATTAGGGTTACTATATAAATAGTAATCTTTTTAACATTTTGTTAAAAGATATCACATCACAAACTATGTACGCTAAGGCGTTTGAGTTGGCAAAAAGGTTTTGAATAATTAAGTGGATTTTTTTTAGTTTGAGAAGAGAATTTTCAATACAAATGTCCAATGAATGGAACAAAAGTGTTCAGCAAAATAAAAAAGGAGCATAAGCTTCAGTTATGCAATTATTGCATCATTGTACAGGTAAATCTTCATGTGTGGTTACTCGATTAAATTTTATGTCAAGTGAAAAGCTCGGTAAACAGTGAAATACGGGACCTCAAAGCTTCACATCCCCAATATAGAACTCATCAACCATGTCAAAAACCCGAGTTGCATGCTGTGGGCTGCAAGAAACAGAAAAGAAAATAGATAAATAGCCTAGTAGTTAACGGATTTCCTATTTCAAGGCTTGTATACTCTTTGCAAGATGTATGATATATAACCATATGAAATGCATTCTATCTACTGAACACTAATGGAGCTTGAATCAAATATCTGCTTAAATGTTCTTGTTGCATTTAAAATTGAATGAATCTCAGCATAATTACAAAATCTAGTTAAAAAAAAAAAAAATCTCTGCATTAAACAACCAACGTGGAAGACGATCCATTTCCATTTCTGTTACAGCAAATCAGGTAGGTGTAGTACATAAATGAAAAGCATGAATATTCTCAGCAAGCATGCTTCTAGTCATCTGCCTTCTTTCATTTTAAATCCCCCATTTGGGTCCTAAGTAAATTTTGCTGCCTTTCAGACATGCATTTTGGAGGCAAATAACCCAGAAGGAAAATATAACAATCAATGCATGGGAAGGTGATAAACTAATCAGACCAGATTCATCCGGAGTAAATTTTGCAGCCTTGTAGATAGAATCATTTTGAGATGCATGAGCAAAAGAAAACCAAACAATCAAGGGATTGGAAGGCATGTCAATGACAATGACATAAGCTGGCATCAAGGATTTCAATGTTTGTGAATTAAGTAGTATTTTAAGTTGAGGAGATACTTAGAGCAGTGTATGTCATGAGAGAGAGAGAGAGATTAAGCCCAATAGTAACCCTTAGCATCTCATCCAAGGCTTTTAAGGTTTAGGTTTTACATCTTCAGAGAGCCCCATAACCCCATGTTGCTTCTTGCAATTATCAGCTGGGTCTCATTCCAAAAGACATCAACACTTATCATAAACAAGAAGCTTGTCCTAAATAATGTTTGATTTTATCGAAAATTTAAAATTCAAAAAGTAAGATGAAGAGTTGATTCAATATTATAGTAAAACAGAGTTGCAGAAAGAAAAGATGGCCACCTTCTTGCCTCCACCCATGCATTTTTATTCTACCACAATGTACCCAAATCCTGTTAGGGAAAGCCCTTCCGACTGCCACATATCTAATAAACCGATTACCTTCAAAATCTTGAGACTAAAAACATCAATGAATATCCTGTCCTCTTTTTACCCTAAAGACCGAACTCATAACAATCTCACACTTAGAATCTTTGGGTGCACTGCCTATGTTCAAATTCATAGCCAAATAGAAAAGAATTAGATCCAAGAACACTCAAGTGTACCTTTATTAGATGCTATAAGTGTTATCACCCGTCCACCAAAAAAACCCTTGTACCTGTTGACATCACTTTTGACAAACAAAAATCCTAGTTCAGTAAACCTTATCTTCAGGGGGAGACTGAAACTGAGAAAGTGAGGAAAGTGAGCTTGCCCCACTTGACCTTCCAACTCCACCTCAAATCGATCCACCCAAACCTAAAACCAAAGCCAGGGAAATTAAGGACAAAGTTATTATGGATAAAATGAGATTTGGAAATATATATTCCAGGCATACAAATCCAAACTAAGCTTCAGAGCAGATCCACAAATCTGAACTGTCCCCTAAAATTGAGGTACAAATAAGTTTACCCAAAAAACCTCCTGTGCCCCATAACCAACTTTGTATCCCTCCATAATTTCTCACCTTCACACAAAATTTTCTAGTTACACTAAATGATATTCATATTCCTAATAATATTTCTAAGGCCTTATCTGATAAAAATTGAAAAAATATCATGAAAGATGAAATGTAGGTCTTGGAGAAGAATAATACATAGGAGGTCACCGATCTACCACAACAACAACAACAATAACAAGCCTTTGTCCCACTACGTGGGGTTGGCAACATGAATCCTTTTTCTCCATTGTGTCCGGTTCAAAGTCAAATTCTCGTTTAAATCTAATAGAGAAAGATCATTTCTAATATTTTCTAACCAAGTCTTTTTAGGTCTACCTCTACCTTTCTTAACATAAGTCAAATCTAATACCTCTACTTTCCTAACTGGGTCATCGGAAGGCCGCCGTTTTATGTGACCAAACCATCTAAGGCGACTCTCTCTAATCTTATCCTCCACTGGAGCTACTCCAACCTTTTCACGTATATGCTCATTTCGTATCCTGTCTCTAAGAGTAAATCCACTCATCCACCTAAGCATCCTCATCTCCGCAACACATAACTTAGTATTGTGCTTCTCTTTTAATGGCCAACATTCTGCACCATAAAGCATTGCAGGTCTCACCACCATCTTATAGAATTTTCCCTTAAGTTTAAGGGGGACTTTTCTATCACACAACAAGCCCGATGCATTCCTCCACTTCAACAAGGCAAGATTAGGAAAAAAACCAGTCGGCTGCAAATGGGTCTTCTCTGTGAAATATAAAGTTGATGGTACACTGAAAAATGTATAAGGCAAGATTAGTATCGGAAGGATACACTCAGACGTACGGCATCGACTACCAGGAAACTTTTGCACCTATGACCAAGATGAACACCATGAGGATTCTGCTCTTATTAGCAGCTAATTATAATTGGCATCTGAAACAACTAGATGTCAAAAATGTATTCCTACATGGAGACTTTGAGGAAGAAAATAATTATGGAGATTCCACCAGGATTCAAGAAAAAATCAGAGTGTGACAATGTGTGTAGGTTAAGAAGGATTATATAGGCTAAAGCAGTCACCTAGAGCTTGGTTTGGAAGATTCTCAAAAGTCATGCAACTCAATGGTTATCGGCAAAGCCAAGGGGGACCATACATTATTCTTCAAGCACTCAGACTCAGAGGCAGTCATAGTTTTGTTAGTTTATATAGATAATATCACCTTGACTGGGAATGATGAAAAGGTGAAAGTGATTTTAAAGAAATGTCTTGCCAAGAAATTTTGAGATCAAAGAACTTGGTAGATTGAAATGTTTCCTAGCAATTGAAGTGACCCACTCCAGCAAAGGAATCTTCATTTTACAATAGAAATATATTACTGATCTTCTTAAAGAAACAAATAAACTAGCTTGTAAACTAACACCAACACCAGTTGAACCAAATCTCAAATTAGAATAAGCTAAAAAGGTTCAGACATAGATAAAGGAGCTTATCAAAAACTTGTGAGAAAATTGATCTACCTTTCCCACGCCATAACAGATATAGCATTTTGTTGTAAGTAGAATCAGACAGTTCATGTAGAATCTAAAGCATATTCACATGTAAGCAGTAGACAGAATATTGTACTACCTCAAGAGAAATCAAAGAAAGAGGATTCTCTTCATAAGAGAATGTGCAATAACCCGAGAAGCTTATACTGATATAGATTACGCAGGATTATCAATAGATATATGATCTATCTCAGGATACTGCACATTCTTTTGAGGAAACAGTTACATGGAGGAGCAAGAGACAAAATATGGTGACAATGTCTAACGCAAAGGCAAGTTTCAGAGCTATGACCTTAGGTATATATGAGCTACAATGGATTAAGATAATACTAGAAGACCTAAGGATCAAGTGGGAATGACCCATATGACAACAAATCAACAATCAGCATTAGCTCACAATCCAGTTCAGCATGACAAAATCAAGCACATAGAAGTGAACAGACATTTCATAAAGGAGAAATTGGACAGTGGACTTATTTTATTTATCATATCTCATCAAAAAATCAGCTTTCAGATATTTTTACCAAGGGACTTTATAATTCTACCTTTTTGAGACTGATTACAAAGTTGGGAATGACAGATTTGTATTATCCAGCTTGAGGGGGAGTGTCAAATATTGTCCCAGCCATCCTAACCGTCCCTTCCCTCTTGATTCCATGGCCAACATGTGGATCCATGGGAGGCTCATCTACGCCAATCTCCTTCCATATTTAAGTGGCTGATTTACGAAGGATTATATAAGTACAATTATGCATTATTCTGTAATTATTTGCTTCATTATTAAGATATATTATATAGATCTATAAATAGGGAGAGCTTTATGCAATAAAATTAAGCCTTTTTTTCCTCTCTAATTCTTTGAATTTAACAATAATAGAGTCCTCAATCATCGAACCCTAGTGTTCATCTAATATCTTGGGTATCGGATTCTCGATTGTTATACTCTTAAGTCCTTAGCAGCTATTCCCCAATGCTCCCTTGGTTCTCACTTAAAGGACACTTTGGAACTATCAACCTAGGAACAAAGTTGTGGGCCCATGATCACCTGCAACTCTTCCAGCTGATGTGTTAATAAGTAAAGGTGGTCATGGGGTCATCTTGATAATGCCTAATTGCACCTTAAATAAGGCGGGCCAAATATATGGCCCACAATTTATATGCTTACAATCTCAATTAAAAGTCATACAAGGAAAATGTTTGAGGATGAAAAATGGAATATAATGTGCAAGATGTTATAATTTGATCTATAATAATTTGAACTATAACAGGTGCAAACCCAAAAAAGCCCTCAGTTGAATCGCCTCCAGCATGATTCAAAATGGCATCCCCGCCTGGATGTTCTTCCACATATGGAGTTACATTATATACCTGCAGGGGAGAACAAATTGCATTATAGTTTCAGTGATTTAGCACAGAAGATCGGGAAATGGAAACTTGGATAGAAATTAAAAGCAAGTTTTATAACAGAACCTTGTCTTTGACAATAATCCAGCAGTCATCCCTCTTATTATGAAGAGAAACTTCCTCCTTAGTATAAGTTTTCAATTTCTAAAGACAAAAAGGACATAAAAAAAGGAAATGAGACATGAAGTGGCATCAGTAAATAATTAAAAAAGTTAGGTGATATACTTCTATCAGCAAGATTTTTAGGAGTTGTTTGGTTCATTGTTGCATTGAAAGCAATGTCATCTAGATAACAATACTATTTATCAAAAACAATATATTAGCTTTGTTTTATTTTATCTAAGGGGTTGCTTGGTTGCCTGAAAAAGAAATGCAATGTAAAAAGAATGCCGTGTAAAAGAAATACTTTGGAGGATTGTAAATAGAATGCATGACATTACTTTTTTTGTTTGGTTTGAAGTAAAATACATGCACTATAAAGTGCAAAAAAGTTGTGGCCAAGGTGGCCAGCAGTGGCAGGTGGTAGCAAGTGGTGGCGGGTGGTGGCGGGTGGTGGCTAGCGGTGGTCCGCAACAGCAAGGGGTAGCAGGTAACGGCCGGCCAGTGGTGGTGTCGGCGGTGGTGGCCGGCAGTGGTCCGCGGCTACCGGCAATGACAGCCGGCCAGAGATGGCTAGCAGTGACCAGCAGTGGGCAGTGGTGGCCGGTCTGAAGTGTTCGGCGGCAGCCAACGGTGGCGGCCAACTAAAAGTGTCTAGCGGCCCCCGATTGTGGTGGTTGGTCGGTGATGGAGAGTAGTGGCAAGCAGTGATGGCCGGCCGGCAATGGTGGCTGGTGGCCGGTCTAAAATGTTCGGCGGCCGCCGAAGGTGGTGGCCTGCCAAAGGTGTCCAACGGTGGTAGCCGACCTAAGGTGATCGATGGTGGAGGGCGGCGGGAGGGGGGTAGTGGAGGGCGGCGGGAGGGGGGTAGTGGAGGGCAGTGGCCGGCAGGCGGTGGCAATGGCGATGAGTTTGCGGTGTATTTGAAAATCGCCTAAATAGGAGGAATTCTAGATACAACAAAAATGAACTAAGTGGTGTATTCCAAATGCCTGAAATTTTATATTACATTACTTTTACTTCAAACCAAATATCAATATTTCCAAAAACGCTACATTTGGAATACTTTACACCCTCTTTACAGCAAGCCAAATAGACCCTAAAGAGATTAACAATGATTATTAACATCCCTTTTGTTGACATTTATTTTAGCCTTCAGAACATAGACTGGCATCTAGAAGTCAACAGATATTATCTTAAGCAAATCATATTACTGGATGAATTCAATACCTTGTTAATAATGATTTTAAAAGGAATAAGTGAGGTGGGGTTGGTCAAGGAGTGTAGAGTACAACAACAACAACAATAACAAGCCTTTGTCCCACTACGTGGGGTCGGCAACATGAATCCTTTTTCTCCATTGTGTCCGGTTCAAAGTCAAATTCTCGTTTAAATCTAATAGAGAAAGATCATTTCTAATATTTTCTAACCAAGTCTTTTTAGGTCTACCTCTACCTTTCTTAACATAAGTCAAATCTAATACCTCTACTTTCCTAACTGGGTCATCGGAAGGCCGCCGTTTTATGTGACCAAACCATCTAAGGCGACTCTCTCTAATCTTATCCTCCACTGGAGCTACTCCAACCTTTTCACGTATATGCTCATTTCGTATCCTGTCTCTAAGAGTAAATCCACTCATCCACCTAAGTATCCTCATCTCCGCAACACATAACTTAGTATTATGCTTCTCTTTTAATGGCCAACATTCTGCACCATAAAGCATTGCAGGTCTCACCACCATCTTATAGAATTTTCCCTTAAGTTTAAGGGGGACTTTTCTATCACACAACAAGCCCGATGCATTCCTCCACTTCAACCATCCAACTTGAATTCTACTGATAACATCCCCATTTATTTCACCATCACTCTGAACAATAGATCCAAGATATCTAAAACGTGTACTCTTATTAATGACTTGATCGCCCAAAGTCACAATCCCCTCACTAGGTCTATTACTGCTAAAATTACACTCCATATATTCAGTTTTAGATCTACTCAAGCGAAAACCTTTAGACTCTAAGGTTGATCTCCAGACTTCAAGTTTACCTTCAACTCCCTCTTTAGTCTTGTCAACAAGAAGAATATCATCAGCAAAAAGCATACACCAGGGTACATCCTCTTGTAAATGTCTAGTGAGAAGATCCATGACTAACGCGAAAAGATATGGGCTTAAAGCTGATCCTTGATGTAATCCAACCGAAATAGGGAAATACTTGGTCAAACCACCTTGTGTTTGAACACAAGTAGTAGCTCCTTCATACATATCTTTAATGATTTGAATATAAGCATTATTAACTCCTTTCTTTTCAAGAACTCTCCATAGCACTTCTCTTGGAACTTTATCATATGCTTTCTCTAAATCAATAAATATCATATGTAGATCCTCCTTATTCTCCCTATATTTCTCCATCAAACCTCTCAATAAATGTATGGCTTCCATAGTAGACCTACCAGGCATGAATCCAAATTGATTTTGAGAAACATTAGTATCACGCCGCAGCCTACGCTCCATAACTCGCTCCCATAGTTTTAAAGTGTGACACATTAACTTAATTCCTCTATAATTCGCACAATCTTGTGCATCACCTTTATTCTTATAAATAGGAATCAATACACTCATTCTCCACGCATCTGGCATCTTTTTAGTCTTCAAAATATTATTAAAAAGTTTAGTTAGCCAAGAAATTCCTTCATCTCCTAAGCATTTCCACATCTCTATTGGGATATCATCAGGTCCAACAGCTTTTCCACACTTCATTTTCTTTAAAGCCTCTCTAACTTCGGTTTTACTAATACGCCGATAAAAACAGAAATCTTTATTTTCATTTAGGATGCTAAGGTCACTAAAGTCAATTGTATTCCTACAATATTCATTAAAAAGTTTATCAAAATATCTCATCCACCTTTGTTGAATATCATCTTCTAAGAAAAGTACTTTTTGATCTTCATCCTTAATACACTTCACTTGAATTAAATCCTTACTACTCCTATCTCTTTGTTTGGCTAGCTTATACATATATCTTTCTCCCTCCTTAGTATCTAATCTATTATATAAATTATTAAAAGCTAAGATCTTTGCATCACATATTGCTTTCTTAGAATCCTTACATGCCTCTTTATATCTTTCCCAATTATCAGAATTTTTACATCTAAACCAATTTTTATAACAAATTTTCTTATTTTTTATCTTTTCTTGTACAATTGGATTCCACCACCAGCTATTTTTACTATTAGGGGCTTTTCCCTTTGATACTCCAAACACATCTTTAGCAATATTTTTAATATCACTAGCCACTTTTTCCCACATAACATTAGCATCCTCATGCACAAATAAAATCTTAGAATCTAAAATCTTACTCTCAAAAATATTTTTATTACTATTCTTTAAATGCCCCCATCTAATCCTAAAAAATCGCTTTACTTTATTTTTTATTTTCTGTCCTTTCATCTTAAAGTCTAAAACTAATAAGCGATGTTGGGTGCATAAACTTTCACTCGGAATAACTTTATAATCTTTGCAATCTAAA
This sequence comes from Dendrobium chrysotoxum, assembly GCA_019925795.1. NCBI lineage: Eukaryota > Viridiplantae > Streptophyta > Magnoliopsida > Asparagales > Orchidaceae > Dendrobium > Dendrobium chrysotoxum. Next base: position 32,085,751 of record CM034306.1, on the reverse strand, counting down.
CGATCTACTTTTCTTATAAGAAAATAATCAATCTGAGTTTTACTATAACCATTCTTATAAGTGATGAGTGAAGCCAACATTTTAAGACATGCTAAGAAAATAGCAAATGCAAATTCATGATTTAAACAAACTATGTCCTAGAATTTCTCATGCATGCTAAGGTAATAAACATAAATTATCCCTTCCAGTAAATACGCACCACCTTATTTAAAAATAAGAACATGTTAGGCCGGCCCAAGCAAATCCGGTCCCTCCGGGACCGATTCACTACTATAGGACGAGGGCCCAAAGAGGGAGAGATTATTCTGTACGGACGCCGAACGTAGTACGTCCGATGACCAATCAGAATGCGCAACGTCGGCTGTACCGAGCGTGGTACCAAGCAGGGGGTGACGTGGAGCATTCTGGTTGGTCTCCAAACAGTGTTCGGCGTCCGCACAGAATAATTTCACCCAAAGAGGAAGGTAGAACCCTGAGGGTGGCGGAACAGGGTGGGCCCACTCATTGATTGGAGCAAGGGTTTAGGAGAGAAAATTCAAATTTGGGGGTTATTTAGGGATTAATTAATTGTATTTTGCTTTAAGTAATTTCCTTTTGGCTAGGGTTAGGGTTATCTTGAATTTGGAGGCTGAATTTGAGATCTCTTGTGTGGTGTTTGGGCTCTAGTCTTTGGCTAGAAATTTGGAGAGTTGGATCTTCCTCTCGAATTGAAGATTCTTGTATCGTTTGCTATTTTTCTTGTTCTTTTGTTAAATTGGAGGTTTTATCTTGTTGTTTTCTCTATTAAGTTTGGAATTTCTGCATCAACTTTGTTGAATTTCTCTGAAATTCAACAAATTCCTGCATTTGTGGTGGTTGTTTTCTATCAAATTGGTATCAGAGCATGTCAATCTAAGGGGAACCAATGGCCGGAAGGAAAGTGGAAGTTTTAGAGGGAGAACTTGGGCAACTCAAATCAGATTTTGAGGAGAAGATTTCTTATTTTCAAAATTAAATCGCATCCGTCAATGAAAAGATGGCAAGAAAGTTCGACGTGGTGGAAGACATGTTGAAGAAATTACTTGAAGCCAAACCCAATCCGATGACATCGGAAGTAAAGGAAACTACCGGTGGCCATGGAAGAGTTGGGAACCCTAACACATTCAGGGGAAGAGAATTCCAGAAGTGGAGATCGTAGAGGGAGAAGACGGAATGTCTCCTCTAAAACCAATTTCTAGGGAGGAGATTAGCATTGGATACGAAAGAAGGGGTGCTGAATTTGTAAGAAGAGGGGATGACTTTGATTGCCGGGGTGCTGATTTTGAAAGAAAATGGGATTTTGAGAAAGGATTTGGGTATGAGCGCCAAAGGGAAGAGCGTGACAATTGAGGGGCACCTCCTCTTCGAGGAATGGGAGGCTATGGAGGATTCAAAGGAAACGGGAGTGACCCGAAGGTGAGAAAGCTGAAGATGCCCATCTTTCAGGGCGAGGACGCACATGGGTGGATCTACAAGGTGGAGCGATACTTTGCAGTCAACGGGTTGATAGAGGAGGAGAAATTGATAGCAGAAGGACTATGCTTAGAAGGGAAGACACTGGCATGGTATCAATAGAGGGACATGAGGCGACCCATTCGGAGTTGGAGGGAGTTCAAGGATTGTTTATTAGAATGCTTTCGAACCAGTAGAGAAGGAGACTTCTATGAGCAGTTATTTACCTTGACACAAGAGAGGACCATAGCAGAGTACCGTGATAAGTTCGAGTATTTGGCTAGCAAGCTAGACCGACTTTCAGAGACAGTGCTAGAGGAAAATTTTATGAAGGGGCTTAAATTGAAGATCCGAGCAGCAGTTAGAGTGATGAGGCCACGCGACTTGGGGGGGCGATGGAGCTAACACAGCTGGTGGAGGACCAGAAGTATCTGGAGAGGGGGGCTAGGGGAAGCAACTCAGGGGGATCATACAGGATGACCACCACCTTCTTAGCTCCAAAGGGACCTGCACCAGCGAGTTTGAGGGAAGTATCAAAGGAGAAAACTGGAGGGGTATCTGGGGGAAATTTCAATAAGCTTACTGAGAAGGAGATACAGGAGAAGAGGGCAAAGGGTTGTACTTTAAATGTGACGATAAGTGCATGCCAGGGCATAGGTGTAAGGACCGAACTCTTTAGGTTCTCACCATCTGTGATGACGAGGAAGCTGAAGAGGGAGGTGAGAGCGGGCTAATGGTGGAGAAAGAGAAGTTACATTTGGATGTGGCAGAAGTCTCTCTAAACTCAATGGTGGGATTCGCCCCAAATCACACCATGAAAGTGAAGGGAAAAATAGCTGACAGAGAGCTGTTGGTGCTGATCGATAGTGGGGCAACCCACAATTTCATCTCCAATCAGATTGTAGATCTGTTAGGGGTAAAATTAGTGGATACTGGGGGCTACGAGGTGATGATGGGTACGGGAAAGGTGGAGATGGGTAGAGGAGTATGTAGGAGAGTAGTGCTGACTATTCAGGGGATCCAGATGAAGGAGGACTTCCTCCTATTGGAGTTGGGGAGCACTGATGTTGTCACACCCCAGTTTGGCCCACCCCCTGGGCCCTAACAGTCCATCTGGAGTATGACAGAGAAGGAAAATCTAAACCAGCTCCTTCTTACTAACACCCATTCCAAGCCACTACTTTCATAATCAAGTGAGTAAAAAGAATTCTATTTAGACTCTCATAACACGTCAATATATCAAACTCCACACTTAATAATTGGAAGCATGTATTGTATCTCAATTAACATCAAATATAATTAATGTAAATAATGAGCTCTACTAAAACTTGTAAAATTTACTCACATGCCCAAAAGTCTGTACATCTAGCATTCAGATCTCGTTTTAGATCTCTTTGTACACCCAAAATATATTTACACCAATGAACGATCACCTCGTTTAACTGTCCCAAGGGCTCCTTCCCCTTTCCTGCAATACAATCACTGTTAATGAGCTAGGCTTAATGAAATACACAATCAATGTATAAAAATTAGTAATAACATTGTTAACAATTAATAAATGCTTAACAATACTAACGTAGTTAAAACATATATTAAAATGCCATATTGAGCATAAGTGCCTAGCAGTATTATTCCTTTTTTCAAAATTGTCCAACGCCTTTAAACAAGTCATATGATGGCTATAAGCTTTTGCACATTTTCAGCTTTCCAATTCAATGTTGAGTTCGACTTCCTAACTTTTAGAATGGAAGTTGCTCTCTCATTCAGGGTTGAGTCCAATTTCCCCAACTTCTAGAATTGAGAGTGTAGGCTTACCTCGTCGGGTCTTTCGTCTTTACTTGTGCAGGCCTATCCCTCATATATAACTTATTTCACTTTCCCTATAGTCATCCTTTTTAACCCTAATGGCATATGCTTTGATGACATTGTTGCGCTTTAGCTGCCCTTTTGTTGCGCTTTAGCTGGCCTTTAGCTGCGCTTTAGCTGCCCTTTAGTTGTCCTTTAGCTGCACTTTATTCATTCATTAGTTTATAAACATTTATCATTTTATGTTTACGGAATCTTTAACATTGATAAAGATTACTCTCTGCATAAACTATTTCATACATGTTCGTTCATATTCATATAAAACAAACTAAGGTAAACTGAAATAAATACAGTCATAAACATAATAAAGATGAAATGCAATAATAGAATATTTACTAATTCTTATAATCTCGTTTGGGTATCTCATATCGTCTTCCAGAACAGTGGGATAAACCGGTTCACCTAAAGTATTCTAATTCTTTCTCCTTTTGTATATCACTTCAATTACGCTCTTCTTCATTCAATCCAACCTCCTTCTTTTGCTCTCTTTGATACTTATGAGTGAGAGGAATGAAGGAAAACTACACCATTCAACTGTTTTCCAGTTATTACAGCAAACTACAGCCGTCCCATATCAATCACCGCAGTCCTTTAGCTATTTTCCTTCCCTAGTTCCAAATTCAAGCAACACACTACAGAATTTAGCTCCACCCAACAACCCGCCTCCTTCAACCCTCAGCTAATTCACGGCCTGCATAGCAGCTGCCTCTCACACGTGAATGGGGAGGGGAGAAATGAACAAAAGGGCTGAGGTTTCATGCTTCAGAAATTACCTTAATACAATATTATGCACTAAGGCTCCACTAACAGCCTTTTATCATTTCCCAGCCACATGATTTCCCACCTTCTTACTCAGTCCAATGAATGCAAAGTTAAGTGTTGTGGGTACAGTAAGAATAAAATAATGAAATAGAAATGCTGAAATAAAATTATAGTATTTCTTTAAAATATGATTAACAGAATTTCTTATTTATTTTTTTCCAAGTAATTGTAACCGAGATAATAATCAGTTATTCATATAATAGATGAAATATCCGAAACTAAAAGTGTATGCTTACATTTATTTTGAGCATTTTGAGAATTACAAATCACCCCTCTTTATTTAAATTTCATCCTCGAAATTTATTATCTTAAAGACCATCAAACAACTGAGAAAACTTCAATCTAATGTCTCCTTCTTTCTCCCAAGTTGCCTCTTTATCTCGTCTGTATTTCCATTTCACTTTGACATAAGGGATTTGACGGTTTCTAAGCTATTTAGTATCAAAACCTATTAGTCTTTCTGGTAGATCAATTTCATCATGTGAAATTCTCTGATGGGCATCTGTAACTCATTTTCTTAGCAGTGACACGTGAAAAACATTATGAATATCTGACATGTCTGCTGGAAAAGCAAGTCTATAAGCAATCTTTCCAATTCTTTCAATAATTTCAAAAGGTCCTATATATCTAGGATTCAATTTGCCTCCCTAACCAAATCTAGCTGTACCTTTCACAGGCTTAACCGTCAAAAATACAAAGTCACCCACTTCAAACTCTACTGCTCTGTGCTTGGGGACATAATACTTTTGCTGGCAATCCTGGATAGCTTTTAATCTGCCTTTGATTAATCTGATTTTCTCTGATGTTTCATCAACTAACTCTAGACCCATTAGTTGTCTTTCTCCTACCTCAACCCAAGTTAAAAGAGTTCTGTATTTTCTACCATAAAGTGTTTCATATGGTGCCATTTGTATACTTGCTTGATAGCTATTGTTATAAGCAAATTCAATCAATGGTATGTGATCCTCCCAACTACCTCTAAAATATAAAACACATAATCTTAACAGGTCTTCCAGTACTTGAATGGTTCTTTCAGATTGATCGTCAATCTGAGAATGAAAAGCTGTACTGAAGTGCAGATTTGTACCCAAGTTTTCATGAACCCAAGTTTTCATGAATGCTTTTCCACAGCCTAGAAGTAAATCTACCATCTCTATCAGAGACAATAACTTTTGGAATACTGTGCAATCTGACAATTTCTTTCACATACAGGCGTGTCAATTTGTCTACCGACTCAGTTTGCTTGATAGGCAAAAAATAAGCTAATTTTGTTAAACTATCAATAATTACCCAAATGCTGTCATGACCCTGTTTAGATTTGGAAAATCCCATAACAAAATCCATTGCAATTTCATCCCACTTCCACCAGGGATAGGTAGTGATTGCAGTAATCCACTATATCGCTGAAGTTCAGCTTTCACCATTTGATATGCTTCACATCTAGCTACGTATTCAACAACGTCTCTCTTCATACCTGGCCACCAAAATATTATTTTCAAGTCTTTATACATCTTGGTACTACTTGGATGAATTGTGTATCCAGCATGATGAGCTTCTTGCAAAATTTTCCTTCTTAAATCCGAATCACTGGGTACCCACAACTTATTTTATGTCTAATAACTCCAACATCCACAGAAAGATTTGGCCTTTTTCCTGATTGGGCTTGCTCCAACAATTTAGAATATTCATTACTAAGTTTTTGAGTTTCTTTGATACTATCACTTAAGAGTGGGCTTTACTGTCATCTGATGCAAATATTTCACATTCTTAAAACCTCTAATTTCCAATTACAACTTTTCCATTTCTTTAATCAATTGAACCTCTTGAGTAACTATTCAGTTCATCATTCTTGTAGATTTGCGACTCAGAGCATCAGCCACAATATTGGCTTTTCCCGGACAATACTAAATATCCAAATCATAATCTTTAATGAGCTCTAAACATCTTCTCTGTCTCAAATTGAGTTCTTTCTATGAAAATATATATTTTAAGCTTTGATGATCAGTGAAAATTTCACATTTTATCACATACAGATAATGCCTCCAAATCTTCAAAGCAAATACTACTGTAGCCAGCTCTAAATCATGAGTGAGATAATTTCTTTCATCAGGCTTCAACTATCTCGATGCATATGCAATCACCTTTCTATTCTGCATTAGAACACATCCCAACCCTTTCAAAGAAGCATCACTGTAAATTTGAAATCCTTATGTACCTAAGGGAAGTGTCAATACTCGTGCTATGGTTAGATGCACCTTCAATGCCTGAAAGCTCTTCTCACATTCAACAGTCCACTCAAACTTAACCTCATTTCTCATCAGTTTAGACAAAGACATAGCAATTTGTGAAAATCTTTTAACAAATCTTATGTAATATCCTGCTAGTCCAAGAAAACTACGAACCTCTATAACATCTTTTGGTGTAGGTCATTCCATAATTGCTTTTACTTTTTGCGGGTCTACTGAAATTCCTTCCCCCCTAATAATATGTCCCAATAAGGAAATACTTCTTAGCCAAAATTCACATTTTGAATATTTTACATATAGCTGATTTTTTCTCAATGTCTCCAAAACTATTCTTAAATATTCAGCATGCTCCTCATCAGTCTTTGAATATACCAGGATGTCATCAATGAAAATAATCACAAACTTATCTAATAGTCTTTGAAAATTAGGTTCATCATATCCACAAAAATAGCAGGAGCATTTGTTAACCCAAACGGCATAACTCTAAACTCAAAATGACCATATCTAGTCCCAAAAGCTGTCTTACTGACATCTGCTTTTTTAACTCTCACTTGATGATATCCTGATCTTAAATCAATTCTGGAAAATACTATGGCACCTGCTAATTGATCAAATAAGTCATATATTCGTGGTAGTAGATATTTATTCTTAATAGTTACTTTGTTCAGTTCTTTATAGTCAATACATTCTCATGATCCATCTTTCTTCTTAACAAAAAGTTCAGGTGCACTCCAAGGGGAATGATTAGCCCTGATAAATCCCTTATCCATCAATTCCTATAACTGAGTTTTTAACTCCTGCAATTCTTTTGGGGCCATCCTATAAGAAGATTTGTAAATTGCTGATGTTCCTGGCTGCAATTCTATGCCAAATTCAACTTCTCTTTCAGGTGGTAATCTAGGTAATTCTTCAGGAAATACATCTAAAAATTCAGAAACAACTGGAACATTCTGCAATGCCTGAACATCTTTATTTAAGACCTCTATTTTAGCTAAGAACACTAGCTCACCCCTCCTTAAGTATTTACCCATCTTTATTGTACTAACAAGGGAGGATGTTGCATTCTTCTCACAGGAAAAATAAAAGGTCTTCTCATTTAGTAAATTAAATTTTATTCTCTTCTTCCAACATTGAATTGTAGCAAAATGTTTAACTAACCAATCCATCCCCAAGATGATGTCAAACATTTTAATAGGCACTATAATCAATTCTGTTGAAAATTTGTGACCTTGAATATTCAAATTCATAAGACACATCCTATTGGTAGGCAAACTATCCCCCGTTGGCATCATAACACACAAGGTAGGTGTAAAATATACAGTCTCAACAGATAAATCAGAACAAAATTCTTCAAAAATAAACGAATGGGATGCACCAGAATCAAAAAGAACTCTATCAAATTTGTTAGAAATCAAAAATATACATGTAACCACTTCCTCTAAATTCTTAGCCTCCTAGGGTGTAATGGCAAACACTCTAGCTTTCATAGGTTGATTGCCCTTAAGATTTGATGCTTCTCCTTTTAACTGAACTAGTGGTTTTCCTTGTACTGCTGGCCTTCCTTGGAACTGAGTTTTTCCGGTTTGATTGCCTCCTTACAGATATCTCCTGTGTGGTACCTGCTCCTGATATTCTTGTGGCCTGATATTAGTTCTTTTCTCTTGAGGGCAATCCATCTTGCGATAACCCATCTCACTACATTTAAAACATCTTCCCGATCCCACCAAACACTGACCAAAATATCGCTTTCCACACTACTCACATAAAAGTTTTTCAAGCTGACACTGCTTTTGTTTATCATCAAACTTTGACTTCTTGTTTCTGAATCAATCATCCCTTTCAAACATTTTCCTTTTTCCTGGTTGTTGCTGCTCCCAATTATATTTGGAGAAATTCAGCTCATTTTCAATCCTTTTGGCTCTCTCCACTAAGACCGAGAAGTCACTAATATCAAAAGGTGTCAATACTAGTCGTAATTGATCTCTGAGTCCTCTCAAAAATTTGTGGCACTTCTCCTCCTGGGCGCTGACATAATGAGGTGCGTAGTAAGACAAAGAAGTGAACTTAGCTTCGTATTACATAACTGTCTTAGAATCTTGAGTCAGATTGAAGAATTTGTCTTGCAGAGCTAATCTGGTTGAAGGAGGAATAAATCAATCTCTGAAGACTTTCACAAAATCATCCCACTGTATGTTAGTAATAGGCATCTGTCCAAATTTTTCTCTATGTTGTGCTTACCACCATCTTTCTGCTTCTCCTTCTAACACAAATATAGCCAATAGTACTTTTCTATTTTCAGGACAGATCATGCCATCTAAAATCTTTCCAATCTTTAACAAACAATCTTCAGCTAGGGTTGGATCACTTGCTCCCTTAAATATTGGTGGTTTAAAAGTCTGAAATAATTTTAAATATCGATCCACTTCACTATCACTTTCAGATCTGGATCCACCGCTAATAGAAGATTTCTTCATATATGTCATTTTATCTACCACTTGTGAGATCAAATGCATAATATCTTGAAGTTCTTTAGACTTATTTTTCTCATTCATTCCTATTTCTGTATCCGGCCTGGATGACTGACCAGTCATTCTTTCTGGCAACTCCTCAAACATAACTATTTGTATGCATATAGATAATTCATATAGTACATATACTAATGGTAAGAAACATGATCATTCAAAGCATTAAATAAGCAAGTATGCTATTGTACTAAAATGAATGCACAGTTCTATTAAAACTTGATTCAACTTATAGCTCCGTATACATCATATTCATTATATCTCATCTTACTTCCTCTTCTCAATTCAATTATACTTCCACTTTATCTTGATTTGACTCTAATACCAATTTCTATCACACCCTAGTTTGGCCCACCCCCTAGGCCCTAACGGTCCATCTGGAGTATGACAGAGAAGGAAAATCTAAACCAGCATCTTCTTACTAATACCCATTCCGAATCACTACTTTCATAATCAAGTGAGTAAAAAGAATTCTATTTAGACTCTCATAACACGTCAACATATCAAACTCCACACTTAATAATTGGAAGCATGTATTGTATCTCAATTAACATCAAATATAATTAACGTAAATACAGAGCTCTACTAAAGCTTTTAAAATTTACTCACATACCCAAAAGTCTGTACATCTAGCATTTAGATCTCGTTTTATATCTTTTTGTACACCCGAAACGTATTTACACCAAAGAACGATCACCTCTTTTTATTGCCCCAAGGGCTCCTTCCCTTTTCCTGTAGTACAATCATTGTTAATGAGCTAGGCTCAATAAAATACACAATCAATGTATAAAAATTAGTAATAACATTGTTAACAATTAAGAAATGATTAATAATACTAACGTAGTTAAAACACATATTGAAATGCCATATTGAGCATAAGAAGTGCCTAGCAGTATTATTCATTTTTTCAAAACTGTCCAACAACTTTAAACAAGTCATATGATGGCTTTTGCACCTTTTCAACTTTCCAATTCAAGGTTGAGTCCAGCTTCATAACTTTTAGAATAGAAGTTGCTCTCTCATTCAGGGTTGAGTCCAATTTCCCCAACTTCTAGAATTGAAAGTGTAGGCTTACCTTGTCGAGTCTTTTGCCTTTACTTGTGCGGGCATATCCCCTATATATAACTTATTTCACTTTCCCTATAGTTATCCTTTTTAGCTCTAATGACATATGTTTTGATGACATTGATGCGCTTTAGCTGCCCTTTAGTGTGCTTTAGCTGCCCTTTAGCTCCGCTTTAGCTGCCCTTTAGCTGCCCTTTATTCATTCATTAGTTTATAAACATTTATCATTTTATGTTTACGAAATCTTAAATATTAATAAATATTACTCTGTATAAACCATTTCATACATGTTCGTCCATATTCATACAAAACAAACTAAGGTAAACTGAAATAAATGTTGTCATAAATATAATAAAGATGAAGTGCAATAATAGAACATTTACTAATTCTTATAGCCTCGTTTGAGTATCTCACCTCGTCTTCCAGAACAGTGGGATAAACTGAATTCCGATTCTTTCTCCTTTTGTATACCACTTCAATTACGCTCTTTTTCATTCAATACAACCTTCTTCTTTTGCTCTCTTTGATACTTATGAGTGAGAGGAATGAAGAAAAACTATACCATTCAGCTATTTTCCAGTTATTACAGCAAACTACAGCCGTCCCATATCAATCACAGCAGTCCTTCAGGTTCTCACCATCTCTCAAATCTTTGATCAAGACCATACATGAGATGGGAGGAGGATTTTTGGTGGAGTTGCAACGCTTGGAAGGGGTCAGATTGGACGATGAGGGAGACATTCCTACTTCTGTTCAGCCGCTCATACAGCAGTTTAGTGAGATTTTTCAACCTCCCTAGGGCCTACCTCCACAGAGAGAGCTGGAGCATGCTATTACCTTGAAGGAAGGGGTGTCACCGATCAATGTTCAGCCGTACCGCTATCCCAAGATTCAGAAGGATGAGATTGAAAAGCTAATCCTTGAGATATTAGAGGCGGGTTTCATCAGGCCAAGTGTGAGTCATTTCTCTAGTCCAGTCTTTACTGGTCAAGAAGAAGGATAGGAGCTGGAGGTTTTGTGTGGATTACAGAGCATTGAACAAGGGGACAGTGCCAGATAAGTTTCCTATTCTTGTGATTGATGAGCTCTTGAATGAGCTGTATGGAGCAGTGGTGTTTTCCAAGTTAAATTTGAAGTCAGGTTATTGTTTGATTAAAAAAATATAGTTTTGAAAAGTGTTTAATTTTCTTTGGGACATTTAATTTCTGGAATTTTAAATTTTATAATCGAACACTTATTATGAATAATATATCACCTCGGAAGGTGAATATATCGTTCTCTAATAGGTTCAGATTATAAATCTTGATTTACCCTGATTATCGTAGTTAAACTCAAGGAGAAACAACATATGATCCCAAAGAATCAGAATGATGTTAAATCTAATGTTTAATTACAATAATCTAGTAAAGAGATCATTAATTTCATAATCAAAGTTACAATAATAGAACGATATATCTTTCCAAAGAAAGAAGATATCGTCTGTTATCGATCGTTTGAAAATGACGATAATGATCATTGACTTTTGAATTTCTCAAAGATAATTAATTGAAGGTTTTGAAAAAGCTTAATTTTGAAATCAGGTCTGGGTTTCTAAATCTCCTACGAGCGCAAGCCCTCGTAGTTAATTACATCGTAGGAAACCAGAAAATTTCCTACGAATACTCTCGATTAAAATAGCGATACGAATTTTATTTAAGATTTCAAAGATTGATATCAAAGAAGGTTAAGGACTTGAATTTTCAAATGGGATTGGTTCAAGGTTGAACACTTATTTCTGGAGTCAAAGGAAGAAGAGTAGGAGGTGTTTTGAGATTCTGAATTACTTCAGAAACACCTCAAACTATCCTAAGTGTTGGGCTTGAATTTGATTGAAAGAGATTTTTAATTTGAATGATCAATTTTATTAGAAAGTTAGGGCTTATATCCCCGATCATCAGATCGGGAGAATGCCCAGGAAGTGAGGGTAGAGACTAACCTACCAAGTGGGTATGACGTCCCCGGTCAAGATCCCATGGTTTTCCATCGTCCCGGGTTCGTCGGTATCCTTAGCCCACTTAGTTGAGTGCCGACCAGAGGATCCTTATTAGCAACCATGGGTTACCTCATTCAAGGGGGACCTCGTAGGCCAAGGGGCTGGGGACCTAATCCTAGGCTGACAAGTAGAAGGTGTACAGGTCTGTGGGTAGTGAACCTATATCTATGTCATCTAACCTAGGATGCCACTCTCATTTTGTGTGCAAATTAACATATCTCAAAATAGAAAAGAACATCGGCCTAACCTAAAGCTAGAGTCCGTGTCCTAACAGGTCAATCTAGGTGTGTGTAGCAGACTGTGTGGCTGGGATATGTCCTATATCAGGTAATTGATTAAAGTTGTTTGATGTTCTGATTTGTTGAAAGGCTCAAGGGAAGATTTTGGTTAAAGTTTAAGTCTTAATGATTTGAAATTAATTTTTAAGATTGATTCTTGATTATTTGTTGGATACCACCTTTGTTGCTCACCGAGGCCGTGAAGTTTATTCCACCTTCCTTGGGGCTAATTTAATAGCCTCGTAGGCCTGGGTTACCCAGTGGTACCCGGTATGATTAAATGAATTAGGTTTAATTTAAGGTTTGAAATTTAATGTAATCTTAGTTAAGGTTGATTGATTGCTGGTTTTAAGGTTAGATTGAAATTTTCTGGATTTTTAAATGATTTTTGAAGGTTTGATGTTTTTGATAGATTTTAGATTTTCGTTTGAGTTGGATGACTTTGAGTTTGATCAATTTGAGATTTTCTTGAAATAGTTATGATTTTTAAATTATCAAAATTTGAAAAATATTTGAATTATTTAATTGTTTAATTAAAGGTGTTTTAATAATTTGAGTTCAAATGAACTCTAAACTCCTTGAAATCACCTCCAAAGATCAGGATTGATCTAAGGAGGGATTATCAAGTGTTTAAGAATCCTTTAGAATCATTAATTATTTTAAATCGATTAAATTAATTAAATGTTCAATTTTATTTAAAATTCAATTAAGCTTAAATTTAATGTCAAATCAGGGAGATTTTAATTTTTCTGTATTAAGGTTTCAATTTTGATTAATTTGAGATATTATGTGTGTCTTTGTGTTTTAAATTTGATTTATTAAATTTTTTTGAAGTTTTGAGGGCTTGATTAAGGCTTGATCTTAAGGGGTTTGATTAAGGGGTTTAAAGAATTCAAACTTTAGTGAGAATTTTCCCTAGAGCAGGGAAAGTCACTAAACTCAAGGGGTTTGAATTTCAAGTCAATTGGATTTAAAGAAGTTTTGAGGCTTAATTAAGGGTTTAACTTTAATTAAATCAATTAAGTAGTTTAATGATTAATCGATTGATTTAAGTTTGATTGAGGTCAAGTTTGATGGTGTACACTGACCCTAAGGTACGGTGTCACTAAGTTCTTTAAGTTTGATATTTCATCCCTAAGGGATATATGTATGAAGCCTAGAGTTTGCCTAAGTTCTCTAAGACTCGTCCTTAATTATTGTCCTTAATGACGTCACTAGGTTTAATGGGTTTGAATCAGTGTCACTAACCCTTTGGACATTATCTACAATCACATCAAAGCAATCAATCATGAATAGAATAATATAAAAAAAAAAAAATCCTAATGTCCCATAGAATAATCATGATGAATTATTAAAATTATAAGTCATACAACTACTTATAAATTTAATAATTCAGAGATAAAGCAATAAGTGTACCAAATTAAATTGAAGCTATTAGAGGATGTGGGATACATCCTCAAATAAAACTTTATTCATTTGAAAGAAATAATCATATACGATTGAAGGGTTATTTATAAAGACCACAGAACTTATTGAAGTCAATATCCCCTTAAACCATAGATGATTATGACTTGACCTTATTTTTTTTTTTTAGTGAAAGATAAGCTTTCACTGATTCTATGGAATACTAATCCACTATGATTGGAAATGACTTGAACTAATAATGAATTTGCAAGAATTTAGGTCACCTCATGACCAAGATTCTTGTAAATTCATAATCTCATTTAAATTGCATCAAATAACTTTGAAAAAAATCAAGACATATCAGGGATAGATCTAAAAATACCTCTGCCAAATTTCAAGCCAAAATAGTTCATATATTTTGATTTAAAATTAAAGTAAGGTTTTATAAATAATTTAAATAATTTATAAAAAAAATACTCAAAATAATTTTATTTTATTTTTTAAATAAACTAAATTAAAATTCAAACAAAACGAGTCCAAGAACATCAAAAATGGATATGAAATGAAATTCTTATGAATTTTTGAAGTTCTAGGGTATTTTTATTTATTTAAAAAAAAAAATTCTAATACTCAGTCAAACGGCGACTTGATCAGACCTGGGCTTTTCCACGCGTCGAGATTTGATTCGACCACCTAAACGGAGGCAGTCATCTGAGTATGCACACTTAACCAGCGCGGCATAGTTTTGAACCGTCAGATCCAAAGTAATGAAGATCCGACGGTTGAGGATCAAACCCACGGCTGATCTCAATCCAGAAAGATCCGACGGTGGATCTATCTCCCGCGATTTCAAATAGAAGGCTAGGATCTAGTCAGATGAAAATTCGAACCTTCGATAGTTTGGAATAGCCGTATCAGATCAGGAGATTAAATCGTAGCCATTGATGCAAAATGAAATGATCCAATGGCTTACAAGATCATCTCCTACCTCCGCTCACCCGCAAGCCTTAGACCCATTTTTGATTTCGTTTTCATGACATAATGAACAAAGTGACTTGAAACTTTGGGCAGAGGTAAAACAGAGCCTAAAGAATGATGGGGAAGAAATTTTCAAGTGTTTGATGCAATTTTTAGGATGTTATTTGAGAACCTAAATAAATTCCTAGGGTTAGAGCTTTACCGAAGTAGGTTTAATGGAATCAATCGATTCAGGATTCTCTGAATTTGTGGATTGTCCACGCTCAGATTCCTTGAAGACCTCGAGCCCGGAGGAAGTTTCTATGAGGAGTTTGAATATTTGGGATGAATTATATCCTCGGTCTCACGTCAACTTCGTCGCCGGCAACTTCGCAATGACAGGAAATGATCAGGGAGGAGTGGAGAATGCTCTAGGGAAGTCAAACAAAATCCTCAAGCTCTCTGAATCCCATTGGAATAGGAAAATCGCTGCTTATGTCAAGTTCCGTCTCTCTTACCCTATTCTAACTACGGGCGCCTGCTTGGACGGTCTGGATCACTCAAGGTCATTGCTTGGATGTTCGACAGCTGGCCTAGACCGTTAGGGAGCAGAAGGAGGCACATGACTCAGGTGGGAAACGACCTTAGTCCATTCCCACATGGAGGGGACCATCTGAGTTGGTTAGAATCGGTCTAGAGGATGGGTTGGGTCTGGCTGGAGTCCAGGAAAGTTCTAGAGCTCATTCCATGAGTTGGTAAGGCTTAATTCTGGTTGGACAAGGCTCAAAGGGTTGGGTTGACCATTTAGAGCTCACTTGAATCCCCATTGACTGTTTGACTAGTCAAATGAGGTCAAGTCCTACTAAGTTGGAATCCAAATGGACTAGGGAAAGATCTGGAATGATTTGGAATAAGTTTGAAGTAGTGGATTTGAGACTTGAGGATGAACTTGATTATTCAAAGAAAACTTAAATGTTTTGACTAGTTTGACTAGTCAAACTTAGTCAAAAATGGCTAAGCTATCTTGTGAAAGTCATGATATAGGTACTTGGATAAAGAGTCAAATGTATATGTGGTTTAACCACTCATAGTGGATTGAGCAAGTCAAAACCACTATGGATTGACTTGAAACATGTTTAGGAGTATTTGAGTCATGCTTCAAACTGGTCTCAATGATTGAAGGACTTAATTTGAGTGTATGTAAGGGGATAGGTTTGATTTGACCAATCAAAGGTCATTTAGGATTTGATTGAAGGTTGAGTTGATTGAAGTCTAGGTGGTTAATTTGATTAACGTTTGATTGAGATTTAATGGAAGGTTGATTAACATTTAATTAAAGATGAAATTAAGGCTTTGATTAAGGACTGAATTGAAACTTGGTTGTAGTTTAGGTTGAAGTGCGATCAAATGAAAGGTTTAAATCAAAGGTCCAATCAAGTTTGAATCATTAAGAGAAGTAGTCATAGAAGTTTGAGTGGGTTTAAAAATTAATTTAGGACTTGATTCAAAGTAGGGAAGCTTAAGGATTGCACTGGTCAACCTAGGTTGACTTGGTCAACCGGGTTGACCTAGAGTCAGGGTCTGGGCTGGATTAATTTCAAATGATATTTGAAGTCTAGTAGAAGTGTTTTTAAGGATCAGAATGATCACTTAGTTCAAAATACCTATTTGGGCCCTTAATGGGCTTAATGGGTTAACTATGTTGACTTGGTCAACCAGGTTAACCCAGGGTCAGGGACTGGGTCCAGCCAGTTCAGAATGATATTCTGAGTCTACTGGTGGTGATCTCAAAGTCTGGGGAGGTCATTAGGTGAAAATGACCTGTTTTGACCCTAAAGGGTCTTCTAGGTCAACTAGGTTGACTTGGTCAACTAGCTTGACCCAGGGGCTGGTTCTGGGTTCAATAGACTGGGTTTGATATTTGAAACTTGCTGGAGGTGGTTGCATTTGATTTGGAGCTCATTTGACCAAAGTGACTATTCACACCCCATAGGGGTATTTTGGTCATTTTGACCCCTGATCAACTGGGGGTCAAATTGAGTCCAACAAAATACAGTTTAATGCTCAATGGGTCATAATCAAGGATCTGGAAGTGATTTGGAGCTTTGTAAAAAGCTCCAGGATCAAAATCCACTGGGTGGCAGGTCCAGTGGCATAGACTGTAAATATTTGAAGGTTTTACAGCCTTTGGATTTCAATTCAGTTTCTGGGGTTAGAGACCTCAGAATGAGCTCAAATTTGGAGGGTTACCTCTAGAGACATGTCACATCAGTGTGGAACTGACAGATCTTGAATCAGAGGTCATTTGATAGGGTTTTGAAATGTTCAAAGATTAACTGGAAAAGGCTTTCAGGACTTAGACCTTTAGCCTTGGATTTGAATCTGGAAATCTGGTTTTGAATTGGATTTTGAGCTTGAATGATATGGTTTGAATTAAGTCTAGATTGAATTGAAGCTTGGATTGATCTAGAAGAATCCTAGGGTTTAGAATAGGTCCTAGGGTCCAAATCAGCTTAAGGGAATCCTAGGGTCTAGAATAGATCCTATGGACTGGAGTCTGGGAAGATCCTAGAATCTAGAAGTCCTAGGAAAATCCTAGGATCTGGAAGTATCCTAAGATCTAGGAATCCTAAGATTCAAGATCTAGAAGGATCTTAGGATCTAGAGTAGATCCTAAAGTTTGATTTCTAGGAAGGTCTTAGGGTTTGGAAGTCCTAGGGCCTGGGATCTAGAATAGTCTTAGGATCTAAAAGAATCCTAAGCTCTAGATAGATCTAGAAGAATCCTAAGGTCTAAGAGGATCATATGATGTAGAATCAGGTAGAATCCTAGGGTCTAGAATAGATCCTAGAGTCTGAAGTCTAGGAGAATCCTAGAATCTAGATTTGTCTTAAATTGCATTGATCTGGGGTCAGGATTGATTTGAATTTGGATTGATCTAAGATCAGATTGATCCTAGGGTTAAGATTGATCCTAAGGATTGAAAAGATCCTAAGGTCTGGATTGGTCCTACTGAGCTCATACAAAAATGAGGTCAACAAATGGACCCCCAATATGTGTAATAGAATGTAGTTCTATTGCACATATTGGTGTTGACCGAATAGAATGGTCAAGTCTGGGGTTTTGATCCTAAAGGCAAGAGAAATCTATCCCTAGGGAATCAGAGTTTGAATAGATACTAGGGTAGTGCTAGAAAAAGCATATTCTACCACTAGTGGGTCTGGTCCTGAGGGTAGGAGAATCCTAACCTTAAGGGTAGAGGAACCTGGGTGATCTTATAGGAAGGAAGAACTCCTAACTATAAAGGATTGAATCTAGATTTGATTCTAAGGGAAAGAAAATCCTAACCTTAGAAGATTGAATTTGAAATGAATCTAAGGGAAGGAGATCCTAAACTTAGAAGTTTGAATTTGAAATGATGCTAGGGTAGTGCTGAGGCAGCGTACTCTACCACTAGTGGGTCTGGTCCTAAGGGAAAGGAAGAATCTATCCCTAAAGGAGAAGGAAGTCTGGATGATCGTATAGAAAGGAAGAATTCCTGATTACAGAGGATCAAGTTTGAATTTTGATACTAGGGCAGTGCCACGAAGGGCGTACTCTGCCACTAGTAGATCTAATCCTAAGGGAAGGAAGAATCTAGCCCTAAAGAAAAGAAAGCTTGATTGAGATTGATTCCAGGACGGTGCCATAGAGGACTTACTCCATCACTAGGAAGTCTAATCCCAAGGGAAGGAAGAAGAACCTACCCTAAGGAAGAGAGAACTGGATTTTGAAATTAAACCTAGGACGGTGCCATATAAGACTTACTCCATCACTAATCCTAAGGGAAGAAAAAGTTTATCCTAAGGAAAAGAGAACTGAATTTTAGAATTAAACCCAGGACGGTGCCACAGAGGACTTACTCCATCACTGGGGAGTCTAATCCTAAGAGAAGGAGAATACTTACTTTGAGGAAAAAGAGAACTGGATGATCTCATAGGAATGTAGTATTACTTCCTATAGGAGATTAGGCTTGAAGTTTTGAATTTTGAAACTAGAATGGTGCCGTAGATGGCGTTATCCATCACTAGTAGATCTAATCCTAAGGAAAGAAAGCACGATGACTCACATCTGTCCTTAAGGAAAAGAATACTGGAGGACCCTGAGGGAAAGAAGTATTGCTTCCCACAGAAAGTCAGATCTGGATTTTGAACCTAGGATGGTGCCACAGAGGGCGTGCTCCACCACTAGAAGATCTAATCCTAAGGAAAGAAAGCACGACGACTCACATCTATCCTTAAGGAAAAGAAAACTAGAAGAAGCTAGGATGGTGCCACGAAGGGCGTACTCCACCACTAGCGAATCTAATCCTAAGGATAGAAAACATGGTGACTCACATCTAACCTTAAGGAAAAGAAAATTGGATGATCCTGTGAGAAGGAAACATTGCTTCGCACAGAATCGGGTCTGGAGTGATCGTATGTAAAGGAAACTTGCTTTACATAGAGGATCAAGTCTGGATGATCATATACAGAGAAAACTTGCTCTATATAAAGGATCGGGTCAAGAATGATCATATATGAAGGAAACTTGCTTCACATAGAGGATCGAATCTGGATGATCGTATATAGAGGAAACTTGCTCTATATAGAGGATCGGGTCAAGAATGATCATATGTGAAGGAAACTTGCTTCACTTAGAGGATCGGATCTGGAATGATCATATACAGAGGAAACTTGCTCTGTATAGAGGATCGAGTCTGGATTGATCATATACAGAGGAAACTTGCTCTGTATAGAGGATCGGGTCTGGATTGATCGTATATAGAAGAAACTTGCTCTATATAGAGGATCAGGTCTGGAATGATCATATGTGAAGGAAACTTACTTCACATAGAGGATCGAGTCTGAAATGATCATATACAGAGGAAACTTGCTCTGTATAGAGGATCAGGTCTGGAATGATCATATGTGAAGGAAACTTACTTCACATAGAGGATCGAGTCTGAAATGATCATATACAGAGGAAACTTGCTCTGTATAGAGGATCGGGTCTGGATTGATCGTATATAGAGGAAACTTGCTCTATATAGAGGATCAGGTCTGGAATGATCATATGTGAAGGAAACTTGCTTCACATAGGGGATCGAGTCTGGAATGATCATATACAGAGGAAACTTGCTCTGTATAGAGGATCGGGTCAGGGTGATCGTATATAGAGGAAACTTGCTCTATACAGTGGATCAGATTTGAATTCTGGAATTTGATATTTGAATGATTTTTGAATTTGAAATTGAAAGTGTTTGAATTTGAAACTTGATTTGACGAATTTGAATTTAAAGGGTTTTAAATCTATGATGTGTTTTTAATTTGATTTGAATTATTTTTGAATTTGAAGGATTTAAATTTGAAAGTTGATTGATTTTGATTCATCTTGAATTTGATTTTGAATTTGGATTTTGATTGTGTTTGATTCGATTTTGATTTGTTTGAATTTGATTTTGAATTTGAAGTGTTTTGAGTTTAATTTTAAGTTTGACACTCATCTGGCATGGTACTTCCTGAAGAGCCTCCCCAATATTTGAAAATATTGGGTGTCATTCTTCAGGGTTGATCAGTCAAAGGAAAAATTTCCTCAAAGATCGTCATTAAAAATGAACGATCCAGTCAACATTGACTCAAGCTTTCCATTGAGTTTATAACGGATTAGAAGCGGTCTACAAAAGACTACGACCAAGTCTCCTACTTGGGGAGTTCTAAAGTGACACAACTTATCAATATCTCGAATCAAATGTGACTTATGAACTTTCAAACTTTATTGAGCATGTATTGATTTTTATTTGATGCCATTGAGCTCCTTGAATTGGAGTCAAGCACTCTGCTCAATTAGAGTTTGATTTTAAACAGCAAGTCTTAGCTCAAGAAACTACGCTTCTAGATCAGAATGATCTAGGACCCAGCACAGGGTATGGTTTGATTTTGAACGACAATTTCCAGCATTATAAAATACTCCTCTAGTGGGATTGAACTTGGACCCAGCATAGAGTGTAATTTTATTAATAAGGCCTTAAAGGAAGGATGCTTATGCACAAGGGCTTACACACATTTCTCAAGGATCAAATTTAAATTTTAATCAAGAGTAGAAGATTCGCTCTTCTTATTAGAAAACTTCCTCTAGGTATTTGGACCCTGTCGGAACGACAAACGGGAACAAATTTAAACGTGCAGTGAAAAGTTTGAGTGACCCCAACTAACCTGAAAAGGTTTGAGGATTTAGGTTTTGTTGACCCAGACCAAGTTTCGTAAGAACTAAACTGGGGTCTCCCTTAAATATTTTGAATTAAAATCAATTTCAAAGTGAATTAAGTTGAATATAAAAATTTGATCTTTTCAATTCTCTAGCACGAGAGATTTTGTATCTTGATAGATTACCGATGCACGGAAGAAAATCTGGATTCAAGATTCTTAAAATCAAGCAATTTTAAATTGACTAAGTATCTTGAGATTCAAGAATTTAGAAGAAGGGAGCCTCTTTCTTTCTTCTCTTTTCTTGGTGGCGCACTTTGCACATCTTTTGATTTATAATACATTTTGCACTATTTCTTAACTTGTGGCGCCCATTGCGCATCTTTTTGATTTTTAGTGCACTTTGTGCATTTCTTGATTGTTTGCGCATCTTTTGAATTCAATTGAATCTAAGATGAGGCTACACCTTCTTCATTCCAATACCGGGATTACATCTCAAGTATAAGAGAAGAAAACTCATTCTCTTATGCAAGGACGAATAATCCTCAAGGTAGGACCCAATCTTTTAAAATGAATATTGGCTTGACTTTTAAAAATCATTGAACAGATTTTAAACACGCAAGAGATATCTATTATGATAGAAAATTGCGAGAAAATTGAGAAGATTTTCATTTCAAAGATCAACTTAAATTTGATATTGATTTAACTCAATAATTGAATCAATCCCACAAAAGAGGTGGGAAGGAGGGATATTCAAACATTTGATGGAGTCAACAAGAACTTTCTCCTGTTTAAGACTTCAAATAGAGGTAAATTTTCATTAAAAAGATGATTCAACTATCTTGAAAGTTTGAAATCAGTACACTTGAGAAATTGAAAGCTTTTCCTTAAAAAGAAATTGCAAATCTAGGTGGCAAGACCCCAGTAGTACGGAATTAAATTCCTACGATCTCCTTGGAGGGAGAGACTGCTATTGGGTCTGCACTATCCGTAGAAGTCATTGCATCACTTTAATCAAAAAGATTTATCTCGATAGGACTCCGTTGAAAGTTAAATTTTAACGGTATCACTATCTGACAAAATCTTAGATTATTTCCCTTCTCTTATCACTAGTGGTCTAGTAATTAGGAGAGTGGCACCCCGAGTAGTTTCTACACCTCCTCCTCTCTAGTTGATGTAGTGGGATACGTATAGAAACGTGACCTAACATCATCTAGTAGAGTGGACGGGTCATAACCTTCAACTGGGGGAAGGTCACTCGTAGCTCCCACAGTTAGTTCCACTACTGGACCATTCTCGCCCTCAGCAGCGAGATTGATGATTGTTCCACCATTAACAGACAGTTTCAGAGTCTTGAAACCCATCCCAAACTGAATCGCACTGTTATGAATTAACTCTTCGACTTGGAGGTCTCGGTCAACAGAGAACAGAAGTTTCCCAGCCATTGCAAGAGATTTGATTGTCTGAAATTTGAAAGAAAAGATTTGAATCAAACTTTTGAATTTGAATTTTGACAAGAAATTTTCTATATTTTATCACATAAATCGAATTATGGGAACTATAATCCGATATATAGTGATAAAGTATAGATATCAATTTTGACTTGAAGAAAATTTGAATTTTTGTTGTATATGTTCAACTACAAGAGAATGTTGTAGAGAACGTATAACGACAATGGTCTGGATTTGATTTGAAAGGATTTGACGAGGGTTTGAAATTTTGGAGGTTGAAAGATTTTCTTTGACTATTTGGAACCAATAAGTCGGATTTGATTTCAACTTAATAGTTAACAAAATATCAAAGAAAATCAAGGAGTTTTGACTCGACTCTCATATCCCACTGATCAGGCTAGGGATAAGATGTCAGAGGTTTGACTTGATGAAAAGACTAGATGATTAAATTTGAATCTGGAAATAGTACATGTTATACTACAAGAGAATGTTGTAGTAGTACATGTGACAGTGAAAATTGATTTTGAATTGAAAGGGAATTTTAACGACTCAAAATCCGGCAGCATCTCCCCTTATTTTTGAAACTTGAGGTGTTGAATTTGCATTCAACAAGACAGTTTACAAATATTAGGGAAAATTTTACAGGAAGGAACTCAACTCTTTATATCTTATCAAAGATAAAATGTCAAAGTTCAAAAGTTTGAAAGACACTGAAAATCAATGTTGAATTTGAATTATCGATGTTCATCTACAAGAAGTATTGTAGAAGAACATTCGACACGTGATGATTAAAACTTGAAGAGAATTGAACGGATATTTTCTGAAAATTTGAATTTCCGGCAGCACCCCCCCTTATTTTGAAACTCGAGGTGTTGAATTTGCATTCAACTCGACGGTTTACAAATGTTAGGGAAAGCTAGGGAAAATCACTTGACTCTTTACATTTCAAAAGAACGATTTAAAATGAAATGTCAAAGATTGATTTATCCGAATAAATTTGAATAAATATTGCATATATTAAGCTACAACGATTATTATAGAAAAATATATAGCAATGCAGTTTGAACTTGATTGACTTTGAAAAGGAATTTGAAAAATTTTTTTTGAAAATCCGGCGGCATCCCCCCTTATTTTTGAAATTTGAAGTGTTGAACATATGTTCAACATAACGGTTTACAAACCTATAAGAGGGAGATTCTGGGAAATCAACCTGACTCTTTCATTCTGATGAATGGTTCAGAATGAAATGTCAAGGACTGAAACAACCGGAGAAGTTGAAAGTACATTAACTATATACAACTACAATAATTATTGTAGAATATATAATTGCAATGATTATTCTGATTTGAAAATAGATGTTTGAAAAATCTGAAACTTCGGCAGCATTTCCCCTTATTTTAAAACTCGAAGTGTTGAACGTATATTCAACATAACGGTTTGCAAAAATAGGGGGAATGTTATAAGCTAACCCGACTCTTTCATTCCGACTAGTGATTCGGGATTGAAATGTCGAAAGTTAGATTAACCAGAAAATTTCAAATTTTGGATTAAAATTTGGAAGAGGAATCTACATCCTATCACACATATTGAATTATAGGAATTACAATCCTATGTGTAATGGTAAGATATAGGAATCGATTGAGATTTGAAGACAATGGAATTTTACTAGACATTTGAAATTATAACTTTGAAATTAAAGAAATCTTCTGTAAATTGTGAAACTTAGCATGCTATGATTCATTTGCATGCAAGTTTGCAACATGTACAGAAAAGCTTTGAAAAGCTCAGCTTGACTCTTTCGCTCTACCAATGAACTTGGAGGCGAAATGTCAAAGCCAGACTTGGAGGGAGGTTTCCTACACTCACCTCTCTTTTCACATGTCTTAATTGAGTTGGCTACACTCACCCAAGGGAGAAATGGGTAGAAGGACCAACGGAAGAATGGTAGTCAAAACCACCGATGCAATAAAATTTATATCGCAATTAAAGATGGAGAGAGAGATAGGTCCCCAGCGGAGTCGCCATTTTTTTTGTTTGATTAAAAAAATATAGGGTTTTGTAAAAGTGTTTAATTTTCTTTGGGACATTTAATTTCTGGAATTTTAAATTTTATAATCGAACACTTATTATGAATAATATATCACCTCGGAAGGTGAATATATCGTTCTCTAATAGGTTCAGATTATAAATCTTGATTTACCCTGATTATCGTAGTTAAACTCAAGGAGAAACAACATATGATCCCAAAGAATCAGAATGATGTTAAATCTAATGTTTAATTACAATAATCTAGTAAAGAGATCATTAATTTCATAATCAAAGTTACAATAATAGAACGATATATCTTTCCAAAGAAAGAAGATATCGTCTGTTATCGATCGTTTGAAAATGACGATAATGATCATTGACTTTTGAATTTCTCAAAGATAATTAATTGAAGGTTTTGAAAAAGCTTAATTTTGAAATCAGGTCTGGGTTTCTAAATCTCCTACGAGCGCAAGCCCTCGTAGTTAATTACATCGTAGGAAACCAGAAAATTTCCTACGAATACTCTCGATTAAAATAGCGATACGAATTTTATTTAAGATTTCAAAGATTGATATCAAAGAAGGTTAAGGACTTGAATTTTCAAATGGGATTGGTTCAAGGTTGAACACTTATTTCTGGAGTCAAAGGAAGAAGAGTAGGAGGTGTTTTGAGATTCTGAATTACTTCAGAAACACCTCAAACTATCCTAAGTGTTGGGCTTGAATTTGATTGAAAGAGATTTTTAATTTGAATGATCAATTTTATTAGAAAGTTAGGGCTTATATCCCCGATCATCAGATCGGGAGAATGCCCAGGAAGTGAGGGTAGAGACTAACCTACCAAGTGGGTATGACGTCCCCGGTCAAGATCCCATGGTTTTCCATCGTCCCGGGTTCGTCGGTATCCTTAGCCCACTTAGTTGAGTGCCGACCAGAGGATCCTTATTAGCAACCATGGGTTACCTCATTCAAGGGGGACCTCGTAGGCCAAGGGGCTGGGGACCTAATCCTAGGCTGACAAGTAGAAGGTGTACAGGTCTGTGGGTAGTGAACCTATATCTATGTCATCTAACCTAGGATGCCACTCTCATTTTGTGTGCAAATTAACATATCTCAAAATAGAAAAGAACATCGGCCTAACCTAAAGCTAGAGTCCGTGTCCTAACAGGTCAATCTAGGTGTGTGTAGCAGACTGTGTGGCTGGGATATGTCCTATATCAGGTAATTGATTAAAGTTGTTTGATGTTCTGATTTGTTGAAAGGCTCAAGGGAAGATTTTGGTTAAAGTTTAAGTCTTAATGATTTGAAATTAATTTTTAAGATTGATTCTTGATTATTTGTTGGATACCACCTTTGTTGCTCACCGAGGCCGTGAAGTTTATTCCACCTTCCTTGGGGCTAATTTAATAGCCTCGTAGGCCTGGGTTACCCAGTGGTACCCGGTATGATTAAATGAATTAGGTTTAATTTAAGGTTTGAAATTTAATGTAATCTTAGTTAAGGTTGATTGATTGCTGGTTTTAAGGTTAGATTGAAATTTTCTGGATTTTTAAATGATTTTTGAAGGTTTGATGTTTTTGATAGATTTTAAATTTTCGTTTGAGTTGGATGACTTTGAGTTTGATCAATTTGAGATTTTCTTGAAATAGTTATGATTTTTAAATTATCAAAATTTGAAAAATATTTGAATTATTTAATTGTTTAATTAAAGGTGTTTTAATAATTTGAGTTCAAATGAACTCTAAACTCCTTGAAATCACCTCCAAAGATCAGGATTGATCTAAGGAGGGATTATCAAGTGTTTAAGAATCTTTTGGAATCATTAATTATTTTAAATCGATTAAATTAATTAAATGTTCAATTTTATTTAAAATTCAATTAAGCTTAAATTTAATGTCAAATCAGGGAGATTTTAATTTTTCTGTATTAAGGTTTCAATTTTGATTAATTTGAGATATTATGTGTGTCTTTGTGTTTTAAATTTGATTTATTAAATTTTTTTGAAGTTTTGAGGGCTTGATTAAGGCTTGATCTTAAGGGGTTTGATTAAGGGGTTTAAAGAATTCAAACTTTAGTGAGAATTTTCCCTAGAGCAGGGAAAGTCACTAAACTCAAGGGGTTTGAATTTCAAGTCAATTGGATTTAAAGAAGTTTTGAGGCTTAATTAAGGGTTTAACTTTAATTAAATCAATTAAGTAGTTTAATGATTAATCGATTGATTTAAGTTTGATTGAGGTCAAGTTTGATGGTGTACACTGACCCTAAGGTACGGTGTCACTAAGTTCTTTAAGTTTGATATTTCATCCCTAAGGGATATATGTATGAAGCCTAGAGTTTGCCTAAGTTCTCTAAGACTCGTCCTTAATTATTGTCCTTAATGACGTCACTAGGTTTAATGGGTTTGAATCAGTGTCACTAACCCTTTGGACATTATCTACAATCACATCAAAGCAATCAATCATGAATAGAATAATATAAAAAAAAAAATCCTAATGTCCCATAGAATAATCATGATGAATTATTAAAATTATAAGTCATACAACTACTTATAAATTTAATAATTCAGAGATAAAGCAATAAGTGTACCAAATTAAATTGAAGCTATTAGAGGATGTGGGATACATCCTCAAATAAAACTTTATTCATTTGAAAGAAATAATCATATACGATTGAAGGGTTATTTATAAAGACCACAGAACTTATTGAAGTCAATATCCCCTTAAACCATAGATGATTATGACTTGACCTTATTTTTTTTTTTTAGTGAAAGATAAGCTTTCACTGATTCTATGGAATACTAATCCACTATGATTGGAAATGACTTGAACTAATAATGAATTTGCAAGAATTTAGGTCACCTCATGACCAAGATTCTTGTAAATTCATAATCTCATTTAAATTGCATCAAATAACTTTGAAAAAAATCAAGACATATCAGGGATAGATCTAAAAATACCTCTGCCAAATTTCAAGCCAAAATAGTTCATATATTTTGATTTAAAATTAAAGTAAGGTTTTATAAATAATTTAAATAATTTATAAAAAAAATACTCAAAATAATTTTATTTTATTTTTTAAATAAACTAAATTAAAATTCAAACAAAACGAGTCCAAGAACATCAAAAATGGATATGAAATGAAATTCTTATGAATTTTTGAAGTTCTAGGGTATTTTTATTTATTTAAAAAAAAAATTCTAATACTCAGTCAAACGGCGACTTGACCAGCCTGGGCTTTTCCACGCGTCGAGATTTGATTCGACCACCTAAACGGAGGCAGTCATCTGAGTATGCACACTTAACCAGCGCGGCATAGTTTTGAACCGTCAGATCCAAAGTAATGAAGATCCGACGGTTGAGGATCAAACCCACGGCTGATCTCAATCCAGAAAGATCCGACGGTGGATCTATCTCCCGCGATTTCAAATAGAAGGCTAGGATCTAGTCAGATGAAAATTCGAACCTTCGATAGTTTGGAATAGCCGTATCAGATCAGGAGATTAAATCGTAGCCATTGATGCAAAATGAAATGATCCAATGGCTTACAAGATCATCTCCTACCTCCGCTCACCCGCAAGCCTTAGACCCATTTTTGATTTCGTTTTCATGACATAATGAACAAAGTGACTTGAAACTTTGGGCAGAGGTAAAACAGAGCCTAAAGAATGATGGGGAAGAAATTTTCAAGTGTTTGATGCAATTTTTAGGATGTTATTTGAGAACCTAAATAAATTCCTAGGGTTAGAGCTTTACCGAAGTAGGTTTAATGGAATCAATCGATTCAGGATTCTCTGAATTTGTGGATTGTCCACGCTCAGATTCCTTGAAGACCTCGAGCCCGGAGGAAGTTTCTATGAGGAGTTTGAATATTTGGGATGAATTATATCCTCGGTCTCACGTCAACTTCGTCGCCGGCAACTTCGCAATGACAGGAAATGATCAGGGAGGAGTGGAGAATGCTCTAGGGAAGTCAAACAAAATCCTCAAGCTCTCTGAATCCCATTGGAATAGGAAAATCGCTGCTTATGTCAAGTTCCGTCTCTCTTACCCTATTCTAACTACGGGCGCCTGCTTGGACGGTCTGGATCACTCAAGGTCATTGCTTGGATGTTCGACAGCTGGCCTAGACCGTTAGGGAGTAGAAGGAGGCACATGACTCAGGTGGGAAACGACCTTAGTCCATTCCCACATGGAGGGGACCATCTGAGTTGGTTAGAATCGGTCTAGAGGATGGGTTGGGTCTGGCTGGAGTCCAGGAAAGTTCTAGAGCTCATTCCATGAGTTGGTAAGGCTTAATTCTGGTTGGACAAGGCTCAAAGGGTTGGGTTGACCATTTAGAGCTCACTTGAATCCCCATTGACTGTTTGACTAGTCAAATGAGGTCAAGTCCTACTAAGTTGGAATCCAAATGGACTAGGGAAAGATCTGGAATGATTTGGAATAAGTTTGAAGTAGTGGATTTGAGACTTGAGGATGAACTTGATTATTCAAAGAAAACTTAAATGTTTTGACTAGTTTGACTAGTCAAACTTAGTCAAAAATGGCTAAGCTATCTTGTGAAAGTCATGATATAGGTACTTGGATAAAGAGTCAAATGTATATGTGGTTTAACCACTCATAGTGGATTGAGCAAGTCAAAACCACTATGGATTGACTTGAAACATGTTTAGGAGTATTTGAGTCATGCTTCAAACTGGTCTCAATGATTGAAGGACTTAATTTGAGTGTATGTAAGGGGATAGGTTTGATTTGACCAATCAAAGGTCATTTAGGATTTGATTGAAGGTTGAGTTGATTGAAGTCTAGGTGGTTAATTTGATTAACGTTTGATTGAGATTTAATGGAAGGTTGATTAACATTTAATTAAAGATGAAATTAAGGCTTTGATTAAGGACTGAATTGAAACTTGGTTGTAGTTTAGGTTGAAGTGCGATCAAATGAAAGGTTTAAATCAAAGGTCCAATCAAGTTTGAATCATTAAGAGAAGTAGTCATAGAAGTTTGAGTGGGTTTAAAAATTAATTTAGGACTTGATTCAAAGTAGGGAAGCTTAAGGATTGCACTGGTCAACCTAGGTTGACTTGGTCAACCGGGTTGACCTAGAGTCAGGGTCTGGGCTGGATTAATTTCAAATGATATTTGAAGTCTAGTAGAAGTGTTTTTAAGGATCAGAATGATCACTTAGTTCAAAATACCTATTTGGGCCCTTAATGGGCTTAATGGGTTAACTATGTTGACTTGGTCAACCAGGTTAACCCAGGGTCAGGGACTGGGTCCAGCCAGTTCAGAATGATATTCTGAGTCTACTGGTGGTGATCTCAAAGTCTGGGGAGGTCATTAGGTGAAAATGACCTGTTTTGACCCTAAAGGGTCTTCTAGGTCAACTAGGTTGACTTGGTCAACTAGCTTGACCCAGGGGCTGGTTCTGGGTTCAATAGACTGGGTTTGATATTTGAAACTTGCTGGAGGTGGTTGCATTTGATTTGGAGCTCATTTGACCAAAGTGACTATTCACACCCCATAGGGGTATTTTGGTCATTTTGACCCCTGATCAACTGGGGGTCAAATTGAGTCCAACAAAATACAGCTTAATGCTCAATGGGTCATAATCAAGGATCTGGAAGTGATTTGGAGCTTTGTAAAAAGCTCCAGGATCAAAATCCACTGGGTGGCAGGTCCAGTGGCATAGACTGTAAATATTTGAAGGTTTTACAGCCTTTGGATTTCAATTCAGTTTCTGGGGTTAGAGACCTCAGAATGAGCTCAAATTTGGAGGGTTACCTCTAGAGACATGTCACATCAGTGTGGAACTGACAGATCTTGAATCAGAGGTCATTTGATAGGGTTTTGAAATGTTCAAAGATTAACTGGAAAAGGCTTTCAGGACTTAGACCTTTAGCCTTGGATTTGAATCTGGAAATCTGGTTTTGAATTGGATTTTGAGCTTGAATGATATGGTTTGAATTAAGTCTAGATTGAATTGAAGCTTGGATTGATCTAGAAGAATCCTAGGGTTTAGAATAGGTCCTAGGGTCCAAATCAGCTTAAGGGAATCCTAGGGTCTAGAATAGATCCTATGGACTGGAGTCTGGGAAGATCCTAGAATCTAGAAGTCCTAGGAAAATCCTAGGATCTGGAAGTATCCTAAGATCTAGGAATCCTAAGATTCAAGATCTAGAAGGATCTTAGGATCTAGAGTAGATCCTAAAGTTTGATTTCTAGGAAGGTCTTAGGGTTTGGAAGTCCTAGGGCCTGGGATCTAGAATAGTCTTAGGATCTAAAAGAATCCTAAGCTCTAAATAGATCTAGAAGAATCCTAAGGTCTAAGAGGATCATATGATGTAGAATCAGGTAGAATCCTAGGGTCTAGAATAGATCCTAGAGTCTGAAGTCTAGGAGAATCCTAGAATCTAGATTTGTCTTAAATTGCATTGATTTGGGGTCAGGATTGATTTGAATTTGGATTGATCTTAAAGTTTGGATTGATCTAAGATCAGATTGATCCTAGGGTTAAGATTGATCCTAAGGATTGAAAAGATCCTAAGGTCTGGATTGGTCCTACTGAGCTCATACAAAAATGAGGTCAACAAATGGACCCCCAATATGTGTAATAGAATGTAGTTCTATTGCACATATTGGTGTTGACCGAATAGAATGGTCAAGTCTGGGGTTTTGATCCTAAAGGCAAGAGAAATCTATCCCTAGGGAATCAGAGTTTGAATAGATACTAGGGTAGTGCTAGAAAAAGCATATTCTACCACTAGTGGGTCTGGTCCTGAGGGTAGGAGAATCCTAACCTTAAGGGTAGAGGAACCTGGGTGATCTTATAGGAAGGAAGAACTCCTAACTATAAAGGATTGAATCTAGATTTGATTCTAAGGGAAAGAAAATCCTAACCTTAGAAGATTGAATTTGAAATGAATCTAAGGGAAGGAGATCCTAAACTTAGAAGTTTGAATTTGAAATGATGCTAGGGTAGTGCTGAGGCAGCGTACTCTACCACTAGTGGGTCTGGTCCTAAGGGAAAGGAAGAATCTATCCCTAAAGGAGAAGGAAGTCTGGATGATCGTATAGAAAGGAAGAATTCCTGACTACAGAGGATCAAGTTTGAATTTTGATACTAGGGCAGTGCCACGAAGGGCGTACTCTGCCACTAGTAGATCTAATCCTAAGGGAAGGAAGAATCTAGCCCTAAAGAAAAGAAAGCTTGATTGAGATTGATTCCAGGACGGTTCCATAGAGGACTTACTCCATCACTAGGAAGTCTAATCCCAAGGGAAGGAAGAAGAACCTACCCTAAGGAAGAGAGAACTGGATTTTGAAATTAAACCTAGGACGGTGCCATATAGGACTTACTCCATCACTGGGGAGTCTAATCCTAAGGGAAGAAAAAGTTTATCCTAAGGAAAAGAGAACTGAATTTTAGAATTAAACCCAGGACGGTGCCATAGAGGACTTACTCCATCACTGGGGAGTCTAATCCTAAGAGAAGGAGAATACTTACTTTGAGGAAAAAGAGAACTGGATGATCTCATAGGAATGTAGTATTACTTCCTATAGGAGATTAGGCTTGAAGTTTTGAATTTTGAAACTAGAATGGTGCCGTAGAGGGCATTATCCATCACTAGTAGATCTAATCCTAAGGAAAGAAAGCACGATGACTCACATCTGTCCTTAAGGAAAAGAATACTGGAGGACCCTGAGGGAAAGAAGTATTGCTTCCCACAGAAAGTCAGATCTGGATTTTGAACCTAGGATGGTGCCACAGAGGGCGTGCTCCACCACTAGAAGATCTAATCCTAAGGAAAGAAAGCACGACGACTCACATCTATCCTTAAGGAAAAGAAAACTAGAAGAAGCTAGGATGGTGCCACGAAGGGCGTACTCCACCACTAGCGAATCTAATCCTAAGGATAGAAAACATGGTGACTCACATCTAACCTTAAGGAAAAGAAAATTGGATGATCCTGTGAGAAGGAAACATTGCTTCGCACAGAATCGGGTCTGGAGTGATCGTATGTAAAGGAAACTTGCTTTACACAGATGATCAAGTCTGGATGATCATATACAGAGAAAACTTGCTCTATATAAAGGATCGGGTCAAGAATGATCATATATGAAGGAAACTTGCTTCACATAGAGGATCGAATCTGGATGATCGTATATAGAGGAAACTTGCTCTATATAGAGGATCGGGTCAAGAATGATCATATGTGAAGGAAACTTGCTTCACTTAGAGGATCGGATCTGGAATGATCATATACAGAGGAAACTTGCTCTGTATAGAGGATCGAGTCTGGATTGATCATATACAGAGGAAACTTGCTCTGTATAGAGGATCGGGTCTGGATTGATCGTATATAGAAGAAACTTGCTCTATATAGAGGATCAGGTCTGGAATGATCATATGTAAAGGAAACTTACTTCACATAGAGGATCGAGTCTGAAATGATCATATACAGAGGAAACTTGCTCTGTATAGAGGATCAGGTCTGGAATGATCATATGTGAAGGAAACTTACTTCACATAGAGGATCGAGTCTGAAATGATCATATACAGAGGAAACTTGCTCTGTATAGAGGATCGGGTCTGGATTGATCGTATATAGAGGAAACTTGCTCTATATAGAGGATCAGGTCTGGAATGATCATATGTGAAGGAAACTTGCTTCACATAGGGGATCGAGTCTGGAATGATCATATACAGAGGAAACTTGCTCTGTATAGAGGATCGGGTCAGGGTGATCGTATATAGAGGAAACTTGCTCTATACAGTGGATCAGATTTGAATTCTGGAATTTGATATTTGAATGATTTTTGAATTTGAAATTGAAAGTGTTTGAATTTGAAACTTGATTTGACGAATTTGAATTTAAAGGGTTTTAAATCTATGATGTGTTTTGAATTTGATTTAAATTATTTTTGAATTTGAAGGATTTAAATTTGAAAGTTGATTGATTTTGATTCATCTTGAATTTGATTTTGAATTTGGATTTTGATTGTGTTTGATTCGATTTTGATTTGTTTGAATTTGATTTTGAATTTGAAGTGTTTTGAGTTTAATTTTAAGTTTGACACTCATCTGACATGGTACTTCCTGAAGAGCCTCCCCAATATTTGAAAATATTGGGTGTCATTCTTCAGGGTTGATCAGTCAAAGGAAAAATTTCCTCAAAGATCGTCATTAAAAATGAACGATCCAGTCAACATTGACTCAAGCTTTCCATTGAGTTTACAACGGATTAGAAGCGGTCTACAAAAGACTACGACCAAGTCTCCTACTTGGGGAGTTCTAAAGTGACACAACTTATCAATATCTCGAATCAAATGTGACTTATGAACTTTCAAACTTTATTGAGCATGTATTGATTTTTATTTGATGCCATTGAGCTCCTTGAATTGGAGTCAAGCACTCTGCTCAATTAGAGTTTGATTTTAAACAG
This sequence comes from Dendrobium chrysotoxum, assembly GCA_019925795.1. Lineage (NCBI taxonomy): Eukaryota > Viridiplantae > Streptophyta > Magnoliopsida > Asparagales > Orchidaceae > Dendrobium > Dendrobium chrysotoxum. The sequence continues at coordinate 32,051,946 of CM034306.1, read as the reverse complement.
CAAGTCTTAGCTCAAGAAACTACGCTTCTAGATCAGAATGATCTAGGACCCAGCACAGGGTATGGTTTGATTTTGAACGACAATTTCCAGCATTATAAAATACTCCTCTAGTGGGATTGAACTTGGACCCAGCATAGAGTGTAATTTTATTAATAAGGCCTTAAAGGAAGGATGCTTATGCACAAGGGCTTACACACATTTCTCAAGGATCAAATTTAAATTTTAATCAAGAGTAGAAGATTCGCTCTTCTTATTAGAAAACTTCCTCTAGGTATTTGGACCCTGTCGGAACGACAAACGGGAACAAATTTAAACGTGCAGTGAAAAGTTTGAGTGACCCCAACTAACCTGAAAAGGTTTGAGGATTTAGGTTTTGTTGACCCAGACCAAGTTTCGTAAGAACTAAACTGGGGTCTCCCTTAAATATTTTGAATTAAAATCAATTTCAAAGTGAATTAAGTTGAATATAAAAATTTGATCTTTTCAATTCTCTAGCACGAGAGATTTTGTATCTTGATAGATTACCGATGCACGGAAGAAAATCTGGATTCAAGATTCTTAAAATCAAGCAATTTTAAATTGACTAAGTATCTTGAGATTCAAGAATTTAGAAGAAGGGAGCCTCTTTCTTTCTTCTCTTTTCTTGGTGGCGCACTTTGCACATCTTTTGATTTATAATACATTTTGCACTATTTCTTAACTTGTGGCGCCCATTGCGCATCTTTTTGATTTTTAGTGCACTTTGTGCATTTCTTGATTGTTTGCGCATCTTTTGAATTCAATTGAATCTAAGATGAGGCTACACCTTCTTCATTCCAATACCGGGATTACATCTCAAGTATAAGAGAAGAAAACTCATTCTCTTATGCAAGGACGAATAATCCTCAAGGTAGGACCCAATCTTTTAAAATGAATATTGGCTTGACTTTTAAAAATCATTGAACAGATTTTAAACACGCAAGAGATATCTATTAGGATAGAAAATTGCGAGAAAATTGAGAAGATTTTCATTTCAAAGATCAACTTAAATTTGATATTGATTTAACTCAATAATTGAATCAATCCCACAAAAGAGGTGGGAAGGAGGGATATTCAAACATTTGATGGAGTCAACAAGAACTTTCTCCTGTTTAAGACTTCAAATAGAGGTAAATTTTTATTAAAAAGATGATTCAACTATCTTGAAAGTTTGAAATCAGTACACTTGAGAAATTGAAAGCTTTTCCTTAAAAAGAAATTGCAAATCTAGGTGGCAAGACCCCAGTAGTACGGAATTAAATTCCTACGATCTCCTTGGAGGGAGAGACTGCTATTGGGTCTGCACTATCCGTAGAAGTCATTGCATCACTTTAATCAAAAAGATTTATCTCGATAGGACTCCGTTGAAAGTTAAATTTTAACGGTATCACTATCTGACAAAATCTTAGATTATTTCCCTTCTCTTATCACTAGTGGTCTAGTAATTAGGAGAGTGGCACCCCGAGTAGTTTCTACACCTCCTCCTCTCTAGTTGATGTAGTGGGATACGTATAGAAACGTGACCTAACATCATCTAGTAGAGTGGACGGGTCATAACCTTCAACTGGGGGAAGGTCACTCGTAGCTCCCACAGTTAGTTCCACTACTGGACCATTCTCGCCCTCAGCAGCGAGATTGATGATTGTTCCACCATTAACAGACAGTTTCAGAGTCTTGAAACCCATCCCAAACTGAATCGCACTGTTATGAATTAACTCTTCGACTTGGAGGTCTCGGTCAACAGAGAACAGAAGTTTCCCAGCCATTGCAAGAGATTTGATTGTCTGAAATTTGAAAGAAAAGATTTGAATCAAACTTTTGAATTTGAATTTTGACAAGAAATTTTCTATATTTTATCACATAAATCGAATTATGGGAACTATAATCCGATATATAGTGATAAAGTATAGATATCAATTTTGACTTGAAGAAAATTTGAATTTTTGTTGTATATGTTCAACTACAAGAGAATGTTGTAGAGAACGTATAACGACAATGGTCTGGATTTGATTTGAAAGGATTTGACGAGGGTTTGAAATTTTAGAGGTTGAAAGATTTTCTTTGACTATTTGGAACCAATAAGTCGGATTTGATTTCAACTTAATAGTTAACAAAATATCAAAGAAAATCAAGGAGTTTTGACTCGACTCTCATATCCCACTGATCAGGCTAGGGATAAGATGTCAGAGGTTTGACTTGATGAAAAGACTAGATGATTAAATTTGAATCTGGAAATAGTACATATTATACTACAAGAGAATGTTGTAGTAGTACATGTGACAGTGAAAATTGATTTTGAATTGAAAGGGAATTTGAACGACTCAAAATCCGGCAGCATCTCCCCTTATTTTTGAAACTTGAGGTGTTGAATTTGCATTCACCAAGACAGTTTACAAATATTAGGGAAAATTTTACAGGAAGGAACTCAACTCTTTATATCTTATCAAAGATAAAATGTCAAAGTTCAAAAGTTTGAAAGACACTGAAAATCAATGTTGAATTTGAATTATCGATGTTCATCTACAAGAAGTATTGTAGAAGAACATTCGACACGTGATGATTAAAACTTGAAGAGAATTGAACGGATATTTTCTGAAAATTTGAATTTCCGGCAGCACCCCCCCTTATTTTGAAACTCGAGGTGTTGAATTTGCATTCAACTCGACGGTTTACAAATGTTAGGGAAAGCTAGGGAAAATCACTTGACTCTTTACATTTCAAAAGAACGATTTAAAATGAAATGTCAAAGATTGATTTATCCGAATAAATTTGAATAAATATTGCATATATTAAGCTACAACGATTATTATAGAAAAATATATAGCAATGCAGTTTGAACTTGATTGACTTTGAAAAGGAATTTGAAAAATTTTTTTTGAAAATCCGGCGGCATCCCCCCTTATTTTTGAAATTTGAAGTGTTGAACATATGTTCAACATAACGGTTTACAAACCTATAAGAGGGAGATTCTGGGAAATCAACCTGACTCTTTCATTCTGATGAATGGTTCAGAATGAAATGTCAAGGACTGAAACAACCGGAGAAGTTGAAAGTACATTAACTATATACAACTACAATAATTATTGTAGAATATATAATTGCAATGATTATTCTGATTTGAAAATAGATGTTTGAAAAATCTGAAACTTCGGCAGCATTTCCCCTTATTTTGAAACTCGAAGTGTTGAACGTATATTCAACATAACGGTTTGCAAAAATAGGGGGAATGTTATAAGCTAACCCGACTCTTTCATTCCGACTAGTGATTCGGGATTGAAATGTCGAAAGTTAGATTAACCAGAAAATTTCAAATTTTGGATTAAAATTTGGAAGAGGAATCTACATCCTATCACACATATTGAATTATAGGAATTACAATCCTATGTGTAATGGTAAGATATAGGAATCGATTGAGATTTGAAGACAATGGAATTTTACTAGACATTTGAAATTATAACTTTGAAATTAAAGAAATCTTCTGTAAATTGTGAAACTTAGCATGCTATGATTCATTTGCATGCAAGTTTGCAACATGTACAGAAAAGCTTTGAAAAGCTCAGCTTGACTCTTTCGCTCTACCAATGAACTTGGAGGCGAAATGTCAAAGCCAGACTTGGAGGGAGGTTTCCTACACTCACCTCTCTTTTCACATGTCTTAATTGAGTTGGCTACACTCACCCAAGGGAGAAATGGGTAGAAGGACCAACGGAAGAATGGTAGTCAAAACCACCGATGCAATAAAATTTATATCGCAATTAAAGATGGAGAGAGAGATAGGTCCCCAGCGGAGTCGCCATTTTTTTTGTTTGATTAAAAAAATATAGGGTTTTGTAAAAGTGTTTAATTTTCTTTGGGACATTTAATTTCTGGAATTTTAAATTTTATAATCGAACACTTATTATGAATAATATATCACCTCGGAAGGTGAATATATCGTTCTCTAATAGGTTCAGATTATAAATCTTGATTTACCCTGATTATCGTAGTTAAACTCAAGGAGAAACAACATATGATCCCAAAGAATCAGAATGATGTTAAATCTAATGTTTAATTACAATAATCTAGTAAAGAGATCATTAATTTCATAATCAAAGTTACAATAATAGAACGATATATCTTTCCAAAGAAAGAAGATATCGTCTGTTATCGATCGTTTGAAAATGACGATAATGATCATTGACTTTTGAATTTCTCAAAGATAATTAATTGAAGGTTTTGAAAAAGCTTAATTTTGAAATCAGGTCTGGGTTTCTAAATCTCCTACGAGCGCAAGCCCTCGTAGTTAATTACATCGTAGGAAACCAGAAAATTTCCTACGAATACTCTCGATTAAAATAGCGATACGAATTTTATTTAAGATTTCAAAGATTGATATCAAAGAAGGTTAAGGACTTGAATTTTCAAATGGGATTGGTTCAAGGTTGAACACTTATTTCTGGAGTCAAAGGAAGAAGAGTAGGAGGTGTTTTGAGATTCTGAATTACTTCAGAAACACCTCAAACTATCCTAAGTGTTGGGCTTGAATTTGATTGAAAGAGATTTTTAATTTGAATGATCAATTTTATTAGAAAGTTAGGGCTTATATCCCCGATCATCAGATCGGGAGAATGCCCAGGAAGTGAGGGTAGAGACTAACCTACCAAGTGGGTATGACGTCCCCGGTCAAGATCCCATGGTTTTCCATCGTCCCGGGTTCGTCGGTATCCTTAGCCCACTTAGTTGAGTGCCGACCAGAGGATCCTTATTAGCAACCATGGGTTACCTCATTCAAGGGGGACCTCGTAGGCCAAGGGGCTGGGGACCTAATCCTAGGCTGACAAGTAGAAGGTGTACAGGTCTGTGGGTAGTGAACCTATATCTATGTCATCTAACCTAGGATGCCACTCTCATTTTGTGTGCAAATTAACATATCTCAAAATAGAAAAGAACATCGGCCTAACCTAAAGCTAGAGTCCGTGTCCTAACAGGTCAATCTAGGTGTGTGTAGCAGACTGTGTGGCTGGGATATGTCCTATATCAGGTAATTGATTAAAGTTGTTTGATGTTCTGATTTGTTGAAAGGCTCAAGGGAAGATTTTGGTTAAAGTTTAAGTCTTAATGATTTGAAATTAATTTTTAAGATTGATTCTTGATTATTTGTTGGATACCACCTTTGTTGCTCACCGAGGCCGTGAAGTTTATTCCACCTTCCTTGGGGCTAATTTAATAGCCTCGTAGGCCTGGGTTACCCAGTGGTACCCGGTATGATTAAATGAATTAGGTTTAATTTAAGGTTTGAAATTTAATGTAATCTTAGTTAAGGTTGATTGATTGCTGGTTTTAAGGTTAGATTGAAATTTTCTGGATTTTTAAATGATTTTTGAAGGTTTGATGTTTTTGATAGATTTTAGATTTTCGTTTGAGTTGGATGACTTTGAGTTTGATCAATTTGAGATTTTCTTGAAATAGTTATGATTTTTAAATTATCAAAATTTGAAAAATATTTGAATTATTTAATTGTTTAATTAAAGGTGTTTTAATAATTTGAGTTCAAATGAACTCTAAACTCCTTGAAATCACCTCCAAAGATCAGGATTGATCTAAGGAGGGATTATCAAGTGTTTAAGAATCCTTTGGAATCATTAATTATTTTAAATCGATTAAATTAATTAAATATTCAATTTTATTTAAAATTCAATTAAGCTTAAATTTAATGTCAAATCAGGGAGATTTTAATTTTTCTGTATTAAGGTTTCAATTTTGATTAATTTGAGATATTATGTGTGTCTTTGTGTTTTAAATTTGATTTATTAAATTTTTTTGAAGTTTTGAGGGCTTGATTAAGGCTTGATCTTAAGGGGTTTGATTAAGGGGTTTAAAGAATTCAAACTTTAGTGAGAATTTTCCCTAGAGCAGGGAAAGTCACTAAACTCAAGGGGTTTGAATTTCAAGTCAATTGGATTTAAAGAAGTTTTGAGGCTTAATTAAGGGTTTAACTTTAATTAAATCAATTAAGTAGTTTAATGATTAATCGATTGATTTAAGTTTGATTGAGGTCAAGTTTGATGGTGTACACTGACCCTAAGGTACGGTGTCACTAAGTTCTTTAAGTTTGATATTTCATCCCTAAGGGATATATGTATGAAGCCTAGAGTTTGCCTAAGTTCTCTAAGACTCGTCCTTAATTATTATCCTTAATGACGTCACTAGGTTTAATGGGTTTGAATCAGTGTCACTAACCCTTTGGACATTATCTACAATCACATCAAAGCAATCAATCATGAATAGAATAATATAAAAAAAAAAAATCCTAATGTCCCATAGAATAATCATGATGAATTATTAAAATTATAAGTCATACAACTACTTATAAATTTAATAATTCAGAGATAAAGCAATAAGTGTACCAAATTAAATTGAAGCTATTAGAGGATGTGGGATACATCCTCAAATAAAACTTTATTCATTTGAAAGAAATAATCATATACGATTGAAGGGTTATTTATAAAGACCACAGAACTTATTGAAGTCAATATCCCCTTAAACCATAGATGATTATGACTTGACCTTATTTTTTTTTTTTAGTGAAAGATAAGCTTTCACTGATTCTATGGAATACTAATCCACTATGATTGGAAATGACTTGAACTAATAATGAATTTGCAAGAATTTAGGTCACCTCATGACCAAGATTCTTGTAAATTCATAATCTCATTTAAATTGCATCAAATAACTTTGAAAAAAATCAAGACATATCAGGGATAGATCTAAAAATACCTCTGCCAAATTTCAAGCCAAAATAGTTCATATATTTTGATTTAAAATTAAAGTAAGGTTTTATAAATAATTTAAATAATTTATAAAAAAAATACTCAAAATAATTTTATTTTATTTTTTAAATAAACTAAATTAAAATTCAAACAAAACGAGTCCAAGAACATCAAAAATGGATATGAAATGAAATTCTTATGAATTTTTGAAGTTCTAGGGTATTTTTATTTATTTTAAAAAAAAAATTCTAATACTCAGTCAAACGGCGACTTGACCAGACCTGGGCTTTTCCACGCGTCGAGATTTGATTCGACCACCTAAACGGAGGCAGTCATCTGAGTATGCACACTTAACCAGCGCGGCATAGTTTTGAACCGTCAGATCCAAAGTAATGAAGATCCGACGGTTGAGGATCAAACCCACGGCTGATCTCAATCCAGAAAGATCCGACGGTGGATCTATCTCCCGCGATTTCAAATAGAAGGCTAGGATCTAGTCAGATGAAAATTCGAACCTTCGATAGTTTGGAATAGCCGTATCAGATCAGGAGATTAAATCGTAGCCATTGATGCAAAATGAAATGATCCAATGGCTTACAAGATCATCTCCTACCTCCGCTCACCCGCAAGCCTTAGACCCATTTTTGATTTCGTTTTCATGACATAATGAACAAAGTGACTTGAAACTTTGGGCAGAGGTAAAACAGAGCCTAAAGAATGATGGGGAAGAAATTTTCAAGTGTTTGATGCAATTTTTAGGATGTTATTTGAGAACCTAAATAAATTCCTAGGGTTAGAGCTTTACCGAAGTAGGTTTAATGGAATCAATCGATTCAGGATTCTCTGAATTTGTGGATTGTCCACGCTCAGATTCCTTGAAGACCTCGAGCCCGGAGGAAGTTTCTATGAGGAGTTTGAATATTTGGGATGAATTATATCCTCGGTCTCACGTCAACTTCGTCGCCGGCAACTTCGCAATGACAGGAAATGATCAGGGAGGAGTGGAGAATGCTCTAGGGAAGTCAAACAAAATCCTCAAGCTCTCTGAATCCCATTGGAATAGGAAAATCGCTGCTTATGTCAAGTTCCGTCTCTCTTACCCTATTCTAACTACGGGCGCCTGCTTGGACGGTCTGGATCACTCAAGGTCATTGCTTGGATGTTCGACAGCTGGCCTAGACCGTTAGGGAGCAGAAGGAGGCACATGACTCAGGTGGGAAACGACCTTAGTCCATTCCCACATGGAGGGGACCATCTGAGTTGGTTAGAATCGGTCTAGAGGATGGGTTGGGTCTGGCTGGAGTCCAGGAAAGTTCTAGAGCTCATTCCATGAGTTGGTAAGGCTTAATTCTGGTTGGACAAGGCTCAAAGGGTTGGGTTGACCATTTAGAGCTCACTTGAATCCCCATTGACTGTTTGACTAGTCAAATGAGGTCAAGTCCTACTAAGTTGGAATCCAAATGGACTAGGGAAAGATCTGGAATGATTTGGAATAAGTTTGAAGTAGTGGATTTGAGACTTGAGGATGAACTTGATTATTCAAAGAAAACTTAAATGTTTTGACTAGTTTGACTAGTCAAACTTAGTCAAAAATGGCTAAGCTATCTTGTGAAAGTCATGATATAGGTACTTGGATAAAGAGTCAAATGTATATGTGGTTTAACCACTCATAGTGGATTGAGCAAGTCAAAACCACTATGGATTGACTTGAAACATGTTTAGGAGTATTTGAGTCATGCTTCAAACTGGTCTCAATGATTGAAGGACTTAATTTGAGTGTATGTAAGGGGATAGGTTTGATTTGACCAATCAAAGGTCATTTAGGATTTGATTGAAGGTTGAGTTGATTGAAGTCTAGGTGGTTAATTTGATTAACGTTTGATTGAGATTTAATGGAAGGTTGATTAACATTTAATTAAAGATGAAATTAAGGCTTTGATTAAGGACTGAATTGAAACTTGGTTGTAGTTTAGGTTGAAGTGCGATCAAATGAAAGGTTTAAATCAAAGGTCCAATCAAGTTTGAATCATTAAGAGAAGTAGTCATAGAAGTTTGAGTGGGTTTAAAAATTAATTTAGGACTTGATTCAAAGTAGGGAAGCTTAAGGATTGCACTGGTCAACCTAGGTTGACTTGGTCAACCGGGTTGACCTAGAGTCAGGGTCTGGGCTGGATTAATTTCAAATGATATTTGAAGTCTAGTAGAAGTATTTTTAAGGATCAGAATGATCACTTAGTTCAAAATACCTATTTGGGCCCTTAATGGGCTTAATGGGTTAACTATGTTGACTTGGTCAACCAGGTTAACCCAGGGTCAGGGACTGGGTCCAGCCAGTTCAGAATGATATTCTGAGTCTACTGGTGGTGATCTCAAAGTCTGGGGAGGTCATTAGGTGAAAATGACCTGTTTTGACCCTAAAGGGTCTTCTAGGTCAACTAGGTTGACTTGGTCAACTAGCTTGACCCAGGGGCTGGTTCTGGGTTCAATAGACTGGGTTTGATATTTGAAACTTGCTAGAGGTGATTGCATTTGATTTGGAGCTCATTTGACCAAAGTGACTATTCACACCCCATAGGGGTATTTTGGTCATTTTGACCCCTGATCAACTGGGGTCAAATTGAGTCCAACAAAATACAGTTTAATGCTCAATGGGTCATAATCAAGGATCTGGAAGTGATTTGGAGCTTTGTAAAAAGCTCCAGGATCAAAATCCACTGGGTGGCAGGTCCAGTAGCATAGACTGTAAATATTTGAAGGTTTTACAGCCTTTGGATTTCAATTCAGTTTCTGGGGTTAGAGACCTCAGAATGAGCTCAAATTTGGAGGGTTACCTCTAGAGACATGTCACATCAGTGTGGAACTGACAGATCTTGAATCAGAGGTCATTTGATAGGGTTTTGAAATGTTCAAAGATTAACTGGAAAAGGCTTTCAGGACTTAGACCTTTAGCCTTGGATTTGAATCTGGAAATCTGGTTTTGAATTGGATTTTGAGCTTGAATGATATGGTTTGAATTAAGTCTAGATTGAATTGAAGCTTGGATTGATCTAGAAGAATCCTAGGGTTTAGAATAGGTCCTAGGGTCCAAATCAGCTTAAGGGAATCCTAGGGTCTAGAATAGATCCTATGGACTGGAGTCTGGGAAGATCCTAGAATCTAGAAGTCCTAGGAAAATCCTAGGATCTGGAAGTATCCTAAGATCTAGGAATCCTAAGATTCAAGATCTAGAAGGATCTTAGGATCTAGAGTAGATCCTAAAGTTTGATTTCTAGGAAGGTCTTAGGGTTTGGAAGTCCTAGGGCCTGGGATCTAGAATAGTCTTAGGATCTAAAAGAATCCTAAGCTCTAGATAGATCTAGAAGAATCCTAAGGTCTAAGAGGATCATATGATGTAGAATCAGGTAGAATCCTAGGGTCTAGAATAGATCCTAGAGTCTGAAGTCTAGGAGAATCCTAGAATCTAGATTTGTCTTAAATTGCATTGATCTGGGGTCAGGATTGATTTGAATTTGGATTGATCTAAGATCAGATTGATCCTAGGGTTAAGATTGATCCTAAGGATTGAAAAGATCCTAAGGTCTGGATTGGTCCTACTGAGCTCATACAAAAATGAGGTCAACAAATGGACCCCCAATATGTGTAATAGAATGTAGTTCTATTGCACATATTGGTGTTGACCGAATAGAATGGTCAAGTCTGGGGTTTTGATCCTAAAGGCAAGAGAAATCTATCCCTAGGGAATCAGAGTTTGAATAGATACTAGGGTAGTGCTAGAAAAAGCATATTCTACCACTAGTGGGTCTGGTCCTGAGGGTAGGAGAATCCTAACCTTAAGGGTAGAGGAACCTGGGTGATCTTATAGGAAGGAAGAACTCCTAACTATAAAGGATTGAATCTAGATTTGATTCTAAGGGAAAGAAAATCCTAACCTTAGAAGATTGAATTTGAAATGAATCTAAGGATTGGAAAGATCCTAAGGATTGGAAAGATCCTAAGGTCTGGATTGGAAAGATCCTAAGGTCTGGATTGGTCCTACTGAGCTCATACAAAAATGAGGTCAACAGTTATCATCAAATCAGAATGAAGAAGGCAGATGTTCAGAAGATGGCTTTCAGGACACACGAGGGGCACTATGAGTTTCTAGTGATGTCGTTTGGGCTTATTAACGCCCCTGCTACTTTCCAGCCCTTGATGAACAGGTGTTCTAGCCGTACCTCCGGAAGTTTGTCCTGGTTTTCTTTGATGGCATACTGCTGTACAGCAAGACTGAAGAGAAGCATCTGGAGCACTTGAGGGTGGTTTTAGGAGTTCTATAGGAGCATCAATTGAGGGCCAACCTAAAGAAGTGCAGCTTTGCACAAGCTAGTGTGGAGTACTTGGGGCATGTGGTATCCCAGGAAGGAGTGGCGAGTAATCAAACCAAAATTGATGCAATGCAGAAGTGGTCTCTGCCTAGGAACCTAAGGGAGTTGAGAGGTTTCTTAGGATTGACTGATTACTACCGGAGATTTGTGAGGGGATACAGTACCATAGCTTGGCCCTTGACCGAGCAACTGAAGAAGGATAGCTTCTTATGGGGAGAGGCAATGACCCGGGCTTTTTGAGAGACTGAATAAAGCTATAACTACAATCCCAGTTTTAACTCTCTCGAATTTCAGTCAGATTTTTGTAGAGGAGACCGATGCATGCGGATATGGGTTAGGGGTCATACTCATGCAGAACCACAGACCTATGGCATACTACAGTCAAGTACTGTCAGCCAGAGCTAGGCTGAGTAAGTATATGGGAGGAATTTGATGGCCATTGTGTCGGTTATTCAGAAGTGACGCCCTTACCTGCTGGGTCGGCATTTCATTGTCAGGATATATCAAAGAAGCTTGAAATACTTATTAAAGGATGGTGACAAAGGAGTATCAGAGGTGGTTGTTCAAACTGCTAGGCTATGATTTTGAGATCCAGTATAGGCCAGGTTTGAAAAATAAGCAGTTGATGCCTTATCAAGATGTGTTGGGGAGCTCTAAGAGATGACAATATCAATACCATTGATGGTAAATTGGGGGGCTATCCAAGAAGAGAGTATGCAAGATAAGAAGTTGAGAAAGATTAGGAAGGATTTGATGAAATATACGAGTAGCCATCTAGGGTACTCACTTGTGGGGAGAGACTCTTATACCAAGGGAGGTTTGTGATGCCACGAACTTCCATCCATATTCCCCACCTACTGTAGGAGTTCCATGGGAGTGCAGTTGGAAGCCATTCCGAGGTACAGAAGACATACAGGAGATTGACTGCTGAGTTACACTAGAAGGGAATGCATAATGATGTGGAGGAGATGGTGGCGAGATGTGAGGTGTGCCAGAGGAACAAGTACTACAACCCTTAGCACTTCCAAATAGGGTATGGGAGGAAGTGTCCATGAATTTTACAGATAGCCTACCATGATCGGAGGGATTCATAGTCATTATGGTGGTGGTGGACAGGCTGAGTAAGTACGCACATTTCATTCCCTTACGATGCCCCTACACCGTAGTGACAGTGGCAGCAGCATTTATCAGGGAGGTGATTAGACTGCATGGAATTCTAGAGTTGATAGTTTCTGATCGAGACAAAGTGTTTCTCATCCAATTTTGGAGGGAGCTGTTCAGGTTACAGTGAACAGTTCTTAAGAGAAGCACTACCTACCGCCCACAAAACGGACACACAAACGAAGGTAGTCAATAGAAGCCTGAAGACTTACTTGAGGTGCTTTGCTTTTGAAACACCACAGATGTGGGCCAAGTGGTTAGCATGGGCCGAATATTGGTATAATACATCGTACCACTCAGCTTCTTAGATGACCCCTTTCAAAGTGTTGTATAGAATGGACCCCCACACTTAGTGCACTTTGGGAAAGGAAGCACACCAGTTTTCTCAATAGAGCAGTACTTAGAGGAAAGGGATAGGGAGTTGGAGGAGTTGGAGGAGTTGAAGAAACATCTATTGAGGGCACAGTAGATCATGAAGAAGCAGGCAGATGCACATAGGAGAGACATCCAGTTTGAAGTGGAGGAGAAAGTATTCTTAAAACTGCGGCCCTCCAGACAAAGGACAATGGCCAACAGGAGAAATGAGAAATTGTCCCCGAGGTACTTTGGCCCCTACGAGATATTGGACAAGATTAGAGAAGTGGTGTACCGTTTGAAGTTACCTCCATCCGCCATCATACAACCAGTCTTCCATGTGTCACAGTTGAGGAGAGCTCTTGGAGAACATGCAACTAGTGCAAATTTACCAACAACTTTGACAGAGGAATTGGAAGTGGTCTTAGAACCATTGGAGCTAAAAGGGGTGAGATCTGATAAAGAGGGGAACAAAGAAGTACTTATTAAATGGAGGGACCTTCCCGACTTCGACGCTACTTGGAAACCATATGAGAGGTTGAAGCATCAATTTCCTTCATTTCACCTTGAGGACAAGGTGAGTCTTAGGGAGGGGGTAATGTTAGGCTGACCCAAGCTGAAATAGTCCCTCCTGGACTGGTTCACTGCTATAGGAGGCGGACCCAAAGAGGGGGGCGGAACCCTAAGGGGGGCAAAACAGGGGTGGGGCCCACTCATTGATTGGAGCAAAGGTTTAGGAGGAAAAATTCAAGTTTGGGGGTTGTTTAGGGATTAATTAATTGTATTTTGCTTTAAATAATTTTCTTTTGGCTAGGGTTAGGGTTATCTTGAATTTGGAGGCTGAATTTGAGATCTCTTGTGTGGTGTTTGGGCTCTAGTCTTTGGCTAGAGATTTAAAGAGTTGGATCTTCCTCCCGAATTGAAGATTCTTGTATCGTTTGCTGTTTTTCTTGTTCTTTTGCTGAATTGGAGATTTTATCTTGCTTTTTTATTGATTCAGTTTGAAATTTCTGCATCAACTAATTCCTGCGCTTGTGATGACTGTTTTCTATCAGAACATTGTTTGCAAAGGGAGAAATCTGTGAGTTTTCAATAAACAATTCGACATTCATGCATCATGACCTTAATTGTTTTATCAGGGAAGGCCAAATGAGGCAGAGCGGAAACAATCACACTGAAAAAGAAATAGGAACAAGGCATGTGCAATGCATGAGATTCCCATCAATACGAGGTATGGAGAGTGGCTGATGTACAAAACCTCTCTTGTATTGCAAAGAGATTTGCCTCTGTGATTTTAACCCAGGATCTTAGGAAACAAACTCTTTGCTATTAGTTTGACCCTCTTAAATTGAAATATCTATTTTTAAAAGAGCATATTTGTATGCAGGAGTACTTGACTGGTTTTCAGCTTCTAATCTTGTTAAAGTATGTGACATCAAGACGTTTATCAGTAAAGGTAAAGACATTTTTACTCCTTGCATATACCATAGAGCTCATAACTTTAAAGGCATACCTCAGCAATAGTCTGGAGATCCCCTTCAGTTTTACCTGCACCAACAGATTTTGTCGGATGATCCAAATAGCAGTACTATAACTAAACATATCAAATGCTTACATTGCTACCTTTTCCTGCAGATCTTGGATATAGAAATAGAGCTCCCAGGAGAGCAGCTAAAAGCAATGCCACAACAATCATCTCCATTTCAAGTGAGCTCCAGCGGTGAGCTACAAAATCCAGTAAGGCACTTAATGAATTCACTTTTCATCAAATCATTGAAGATTAGAAGGCAGCAGAAAACAAAGATTTTTTACATGACATCATGACTAACATTCAGCAATATGTTATGCAATCCTGAAAATCATACCAAACTGCAGAAATATTGAACAGCAATAGTAGGAATAAGAGGAAGAACATGAAAGAAGTCAACCTATAGCATTTAGGTTTCAAATTATGCAATTGGGTATAGAAGAGTTTTACGTTCATGAGGAGAGGCTAAGCCACAAGACGTTAAAACATAAAATTAAACCATTAAATTAATAAAAAATAAAATAATAAACAACATACTTATGTCAAAATAAGATCATAACTAGTCAAATTAAGATAATAACAAGTCTCTCACACAATCAATTCAGTATAATTGCATAGTGCCTCAACCCCACTAAGACATACATTTCATCAAACCAAGGCAAGGAATATGCCAATTGGTTTTTTTTTTTCCTCAAAATAGTGATAATACATGAAGTGATCCATCAAATAATATAAAGGAATGATACAACATGACTATTTTGATGATCTAAAATTTTGTTCCCAAATTTTTAAAATAAGTAAATGATCCAATTCTTGTTGAGAATTTGGGTGACGATCACAGGGGTAGTTCACCAAAATGAAAGAAAGAATACAAGCTGATTTTCTCCAGTTGGGGGCTACAAGTACATGCATAACGTCAAGATGAGCTATCAGCTACCATAAACTTTTCATTATCAATAAAAAAAAGAACAATTTCTTTTATGACATTAAAAATCATGCAGTGAGTATACAAGTAATATTTTTTTTAAATAAAAGCATGTGTTATTATGAGAGTATCAAATAACTAATGCGGAAGCTTCACAAAGATCAAGAATGATATACATACAACCATCTAACAAGAAAAAAAAATCACAACACAAAAGATGCTAAGATTTATGTAGTTCAACTTCAACCAAACCTACTCTGATCTACTAACAAATATAGAAGTCACAATCATGGTATACAGAAGGAATGCACACTCGCAACCCTTCATGGTATACTATGAAGGAGCACTGACCACCCTTCATAAACCAAGTACCCAAGTACACTCAAAGAATAAGCCCAATAGAATCTCTCACAGACAAATTAACTATTTCTCATCAAGATATCAACCATCAAGATGAAGCAAGACAAAGCCCTTTACTAACATCACTCACCAAGAAACCAAAATTAAGAGATCTCCACTCCAACAATCTCTTCTAGCGAGGGTAGTGCCAAATCTTACATGAAATCATAATCCAAGAGGGTATACTATAAAAGTTGAGAACCATGGCTTAAGAAACCCTAAAGAAGCATCCTTCGCTAATCATCAACGCATATATATCGAATAACTATGTAAATTTTGAGATAAGATCCCTTTCCCAAACGCAGAAGATTCAAGACCCATCAAATGCATCGCAAGTAACCGGATGCAAATCTTGTGGATGGCTATCACACAATTTCTCATTAGCATAAGTCCTATGAAGGGCATGAATTCCAATGACCGCATGTCCTTAGAATCCAAACACATCCTGATTTTGACTCCTCAGTGTGTTATCATCCATCTAATTCTATTTTCTTTCTCTAAGAATGTTTTGGATATCTTTACTATTAAGATGTGTTTAACAATACTCCCCATTGATTCAATGGAGAGGAAAAATTGGATATCCTATATGAGACTTCTTCAAGTCGAACACGCTAAAAACCTAAAGCCCCAATTTGAGCAAAATCTCTGAACATCTACAAGTGACCTTCAAAAGAAAATTTCTTTCACACAAAATAGATTCATCAATACTAAAATTGCATCTACCACGAAACTTCTGTATTTCCAAAGTGATTATTTGATTGCACATAATGGTGCAATGGCGTGAATTGGCACCATGAGAAATCGTGCAAGGCAAACATGATCCTTATGATCACCTACTAAATTTCTTTCATCACCTCCTATCTAATTTTATTCTAAAGCTGTTTCTACAATAATTATTTAAAATTGCACAATTTAATATGCGCCTTGAGCCCCAACTCATGGTGAGGAACATGGAAAGCACCTTGAGGCTTATGCCGCTCAATGGGATAAATGAGGTGTATGCCTCGATTGAGATATGCATTGAAGCACACATAATGAGTTGTATGCCTCTATTTCATGATTTGCATGAAAGTTTTGGAGGATAATGAAGATCCCTTATTTATTAATGATGTGCCTTCAAATAATGAATAAGTTATGAATGATGAAAATGGAGTTTCATCATTACAATTACAAGAGGAAGATCTTAATATTGACTTTTTTTATGGAGGAGGAACCTGAACAATAAAAGTTGAAAAATGAGTAACATAAAATGTAGTATAAAATCTTGTGTAATAGAACTTATGAAAGGTCAATATAATCATTATTTTAAATAATATTTTTATTAGATTTTATTTTTACAAGAAATGATTGAGATTAAAGATGATGAAGAAGATTGGAAGGACATTCATACAAGTGAGGTTGAGGGAAATGAGAAAGCAATCAACTATGATATTGATTCTAATGAAGGCCCTCTAAGTGATTGAAGTGGGAGAGACTTTTGAATTCAAAGTACTAAGTCATATCTAGTCCATTTTAAACTTCTTGTTTATGTTAACTTGTTTATCTTAGACTTCTTGTTTATTATGCAACGCTAGAATAACATTTTATAATGTCATTTTGACGCTATTAGATTATTCTTAGATGTTTTAATGGGAAAAAGTCAAGCTCAAATTTTTATGATGTTAGTTTTTATAAAGGCCTAAGAAGGATTACTCTCAAATGCTTTATTTTCATATTTTATTAAATTTAATGCTTTACTTTTGAGGCTTACACCTCGCCTCACCCAAAAAAAAAATCCTTAATGCCTCATTGCGCAATTCTAAACCATGCCTACAACCACAAAAGTAAGATTTTTCCGCTTTCATAGTATGTGATGCTCCAACAAAAACCACAACCACCCATTAACTATTTTTGCAAAGTATTCAGTTAAGAATAATTGGATTGCTAAAAGAATCATGATTCGCTAAAGGCCAAAATTTTTTGACCAATTAAATATCTCGATTTCAAACTTTATGGTCATCAATCTCAGAACTGAGCTTTAAAACCAATTTGTTGGGGCAAGGATACTAAATAAATTGAAGTAGAAGCAACGCCAAGATCGAGAAAGATACACCACAATCAATCACAAAAGAGAGGAAGAAAATACAAAATAAATGACGCTAAAATTTTTTGTGGTTCAACTTCAGCCAAGTCTACATTCACTGTACATGATAGAGATTATGGTTCACTTAAAAAACAAAAAAGCTGTAATCATGTTGCGCAAAATGAAGAAACAAGCCGCTCTTTAAGAAACACAAGTAAACCCATGCACAAGTAAAAAATAAATCATATGAACTATGTCACATACACAATGATTATCTCTAACAAAAGTACAGGAAATCATTAAGAAGAAAGCCAAAACCCTCACTAATGTTGCTAGCCAATGATGTAATCCTACAACCGCCATCATTTGGGAAAAAGTAAAACTGAGATATTTGCACTCCAAGGCACAAGGGTATGTTTTAATCTTTTATAAAACCCTAATCCAAGAGAGTGTATCATGGAAGCCTCCAAGATGACTTGAGAAACCCTAGAAATCATCCTTCACTTAAGAGTTATCATAGGCATATCATGGAGGATACCCATGCAAATACATGATCTAATGTCCATAGCTCGCATCCCAAAGCATTGGAAGAGAATCCTTCAGATGATTATGGTGTATGTTGCTTTTTCAATCTTATTCGAAATGCATCAAAGAGACTGCATCGTGGAAGCCTCTAAACATGGCTTAAGAAACTGTGGGCTCCGAAAATTCGGCCCCGGCCTCCGCCCGCTCTTTTGCTTTTCTGAGGGGAGGGAGTTTTAACGAATTAAAGTTCCGGGGTAAATTTTGGAAGGCAGATGGGTTTGTAGATAAGACACTACCCAGAGATTTCGCCCTCATTTTGCGAGGACTTTATGATCTGAGTTCTGGTTTCCTATAGGCGCAAGCCCCTATAGTTAATTACCCCTCCCGGTAACGAGAGAGAACTTTCGATTAAGGCTAGTCGTCAATCAGATACGTATAGATACGTGACTCTGGCATATAGTAGCAGCATGGGTTGAAGGTTTGAATGTTTGAGGATTTTGATATTTAAAACAGAAATTTTCACCACCTTACACTTAGAGCGGATGGTGGGGGAATGGATGATAGACCCGATCAAGATCCCATGGTTCCGTCATCCCGGGCCATCGTGGTCCCTGGTCTACTTAGTCAGAGGAGGTAGTCGACCCAACCTGACAGAAGGATCCTTGTCGGCAGCCATGGGTTGCTTCGTCCAAGGGTACCTTGTAGACCTGGGGTGAATATTTGCCTAAGGGGACGAATTTGAATCCACCTTAGCTAACAGAGGGCTTTGTGCCCTATCGATCATATCCTATTGATTCATATCTCAAGGATTTGATGCCATTGGGGAGCATACGGGCTCTGGCCATAACCATAATATAATGGTGCCATTTGGCGGCGACCACCTGGTTCAGAGGGCCCCGAGTCATAACCGTTTATCCTGCAGTGCCATTTGGCGGCGAAACTGCCGGTTAGAGGACTCGTACCACGTCCTTGCTGGCAGGAGATTGTTTGAGAATGGATCCTAGTGATATTTTCGACCAGGCATTAGCTCTTTGCGAGCTGAAGTAAATTTTAACTTGTCCACCTCGGCAAACTGTTGCGGAGGATGGATGGATTTTGCTTTAAGCGATTTGATAGTTGGAATTCAATTTTTAAATATCTGGAGTTGGGAAGATTTTTGGATTTTGGGATTTTTTAGAAGATTGGATTTCTTAGGGAATTTGGGATTTTGGGAGTTTTTGTGGAGTTTTGGAGTTTTGGATTGACACTTGAAAGTGCTTGTGAACCCCTCCGGTTGAGATTATCGTTCAACACGGCCATCATCGGGGTGTATGGGATCATTTTTATTTTGTTGATTGGACCCTATCGACTCTATCTACTGGTCGATAGAGGATCGGGTTTCATAGGCTTTATGCCCTTGTTAGTGAATTCTCTTGATTATAGGCCTTGAAGGCCTAATATAAACGTATAAAATAAATATCTCGATCGTCCTCACGACCGTATATTTATTTAATAGTTCGAGCCGTGTCAACTCCTTTCTACTTGAATAAAAGGATCGGGCTCGAACTTGAATTCACTTATTGACCCGCGCAGCATCCCTAAACGTCACGTGTGTACCAATAACACGCTCGTTGGGGCCCGTGCGGGTGTCTAGGGGCATTTTATAATTATTTATTGAACATTGTCTACTCCTATCTGCTTGCATAGGAGGATCGGGTTCAAATCTATTGACCCGCGCAGCATCCCTAGACGTCACGTGTATACCAATAACACGCTCGCCGGGGCCCATGCGGGTTCATGATTATATTTTCCCCTTTTTAGTGTACCTATGTGTATACAAATTAAAGTGCACACGTGTGGGGGTATTCTTGGAATATTTGTACACGCCTTCTGTCCGCTTGCATGAAAGTTGCGGATCCGGTGGCGTTGCGTTGGGATTTCATTTGGGGATTTGTATGCCTTCTGTCTGCTTGCATGGATGTTGCAGATCCGGTGGCTTTGCGTCGTACGATCTCCCCAGCTATTGCTGGTAGGCAGGTAGATATTTTCATTCATATATTGGAATTGACTTCAGGATACTGCATTTACTGAAGTCTTTCTGCATCTACCCACGAGTGACATGTTTTACATACATCTGTACTCGTAGAGAGATTGTATGTATTGAAATCTGTATATATTGCAGATCTTCTGCTCTTGGTTGCATGCAGATCAGTACGCTCATTTGTAACTTGATGTTGGTTGAGGGTTAAACCACATTCACTGACGATCTCTCCACATGTTTTAGTTTGCAAGTCATTACATGTTGACTATCGCTACTTGTAATCAGAATACACTTGGTGCCTGTTGCAAGGAGATTGTTGTTTGTCGGGTGAACTCTACCCACCATTGATCTCTTCAGACATTTTGATCCTCATTATTTGTAGGGTCCAATGCATTTGACTGCATCTTGGTCTTGTGTTTGTAGTAGATAGGCATGATCACTTGTGCGTTGCTCAGTGTTAACTCTAGAGTACTACAACGATCGCTCCCTTTATGCTCGTAGTGGTTAGGAATGCATGCTTGCCATGATAATATCACAGATAGTTCGGGTAATCATTGTAGGCTCTAATATTCACCATGCCTATCATGGAGAGATTGTTAGATCTCCAAATCTTGTTTAGGAGTATTTGTTTGAATGCACTGAAGGCTTGTTCATCATACTTTTCATTCTAAACTTTGCTTGCAAGTGGATTATCTCTGGGGTCTCTTGTCTACTAAGGATTCTTACACTTTCACTTGCATATTAATCCTTGAATTGTTAATTGATGCATGACAGAGTGTATGGCATTTGTAATTCTTTAGCTCATCATAAGTCTTCACACCTTCTTGTATATTTAGTTTGTGCATTCCAACATCCTAGTTTTAGCTCATTGGAGCCCGATAGTTTGCAAGAACAACCCCCTTTATATTCACTTGAGTTCATTGTGTTCAATCAAGTTCATGTCATTTCAAATCCGAGTCTAGTTTGAGTCTTTATTGTTGCACTCGAGCCCTTGCTTAGCTTGAATTTAGTGGCTTGTTCAAATGATTGAAGTTCAAATGTGGTTCAAAACTTGAGTACAAGTCTTGTTGTCCAAATCAAATTCAGGTCCACATTTTGTAAGTTCTCTGTAGCCAAACTGGAAATCTTTGTTGGTCTTCATATCAAATTTGAATCTCATATAATGTTGTTCATTCTTGTTTGTTCAATACCACTTTCCTCGAATCAAGCTCAGGTCCACAAGTCCAACTTGAGTCCTTTTGAATTCATTTAAGTTTGAGTCTCTTGTTTGTCCAAAGTTTAAAGTCTTTTGAGGTCCCACTCAAGTTCTTATTTGAGTTCAAATGTTCAACTCGCATAGTCAACTTGTATATTCAATTCAAGTTCATATTTACTGTGTTTAGTTCAAATCAAAGTTCTTGGTTCTTCACTTGAGTTCGAGTTCAATGTCATGTTGTCCAAACGTTTGAACATTCAAAAGTCCACTGTAGTCTGAAGTCGATTCAAGTTTGATTTCAGTTAAAGTTCATTTATGTTCAAGTCTTCTGTACTTTAGTTCGTTCGAGTTTACTTGAGTCCAAATCAGGTCCAAGTATGGTCATATTTTCACCCGAAATTTCGGCAGCATTCCGGCATCTCCCCCGTTTAGGGGAAATTACGGAAAAACTGGGCCTTTCCCACCACGCTTAAGAAAGCGTGTATGGTAGATGCCCTCTTTCGAGGACACCGCGGCCGTGTAAAGTCTTCGATCCCCCACCACGCTTAAGAAAGCGTGTATGGGTCTTCGACGTACCTGAAAAAGCAAAGCATTTGTTTCCCCGCAGGTACAGAGCCGCATACGGGTACTTAAAATTGTCCCCACCACGCTAAGAAAAGCGTGTATAGGGCCTACCCGCCTCGCCGTAGGTGTCGCACCGGGTTCCCTTCCCACCACGCTTATGAAAGCGTGTATAGGCGGTTTGCCGGCTCGACACGAACGCCGAGGATAGGATTTTGGGGTGATTACCCGCCTCGTTGTAGGTGCCGCACCGGGGTCCCATCCCACCACGCTTATGAAAGCGTGTATAGGCGATTTTCCGGTCCGCCGCGAACTTCGAGAGCGAGAATCTGAGTTAGAAAATTATACCTTTGCAAGCGTCGAGGTTGGCACGTGGATCGAGGCAAGAGAGTGCCTTCTTTGTATTTCTCTTTTTGCATTTTTTTTATTATTAATTATAATTAATCATAATTAATTATGATTAATAATAATTAATTATAATGAATAATTGATTCAGTATAATTAATTAATTATAATTAATTAATAATTAACCATAATTAATTATAATCACTTATAATTAATTAAGTAATTATTATTAATTAATTATAATTTGTTAATTAATTATCATTATTAATTAATGATTAACTATAATTAATTAAAATTATAATTAATCAAATAATTATAATTTATAATTAATTACTAATTATTAATTAATGACAACTAATTTATTAAATACGATTAATCATAAATATTTATAATTAATAAATTAATTATAATCAATTAATAATTATAATTAACAAATTAATTATACTTAATTAATAATTATAATTAATAATATAAAATAAAATAAAAAAAATAAAATAAATAAAATAAAATAAAATAAAAAAAAAAGATTCCTCCCCTTCTCTCTCTCTCTCATTCGACGAGTTTACAGGATTTGGCTGAAGCAGCTCGCGAAAAGGGGGAGAGCTACCTTCACAGCAAGTGAGCTCCAGTCGCCTCTTCCGATCAAAATGTTGTACTCCCGGTTCGACAGCAAGGAGAGCGTCGTCGAAGAGGCGGAGCGTGTCGTCTATGGAGGAGGGAGGTCGGCTAGGGCTCGGGTAGAGGAGATTGAAGTCGGGCGTCTGATCCGATGGGCTCGGTCGCGGCAGGAGCAGAGTCGACGGCTTGGAGAGGTAGGTCGGTCCTTCTCCCTCTCTCTCTCTCTCTCTCTCTCTCTCTCTCTCTCTCTCTCTGTGTGTGGACCGAAAGAAGCAGGGGATTGGGATTGGTGAGGTTCGGCCAGGCCGTGGAGGTACTCAGCGAGCTGGACGTCGGGATGGGGTCGGAGCAGAGGTGAGTCAGTGGATTTGAGGAAGAAGACACTATGGTTTGCGATTGGAGAGATCAAAAGCAGTGACTGGGTTGGTCAGAGCTTGGCAATGGGAGATCTTCGCGTGAGAGTCGAAGCAAGAAGAAGGAGTCGGGATGGGGTCGCAGGGATTGAGAGCTCGATTTGGTCGGGTATGGGTCGGTCGTGGCTTGCGAGATCGGAGGCTTCGGCAAGAGGCGAAGTGGGAGCAGCGGGAGTTTGCGAATGGGGAGTGTCGTGGGATGAGGAGTTTGCGTTCGAGAGAGCTGAAGCTTCATCCTATGGTCGTATTTAACGACTCAAGTAGAAGAGTCGATCCCTGTGAGCGGGAATGGGCCGCTGACATCGCGCCGTTTGCAGAGGCATGGGGTGCGACTGTAGATGCGGCGATTTCTGCAGGATATCCAACAGGTAATGATCTAGCAGAAAATTTTTTATTATATTTTGTTTCTTTCCTTTTGGATATAACATAGAGGTCAACAGAAACCCTAGAGAACCACCCTTCACTTAGAGTTCTCATAGGCATACCAAGGAGGATACCCACACAAATTTCATGAAAGGATTTATTTCCCATATGTACATGATCTGATGTTTATAACATGCATCCCAAAGCATGGCATTTGAATTCTGAGGATGCCTATGGTACCATTGGTGCACGTCCGATAAGAGCACAAATCCCAATGACCGTATGCCCTTGAGGAGAATCCATGGTGTTGATCCAGATCAAGAAATAAACTTTGATTTTTACTCCTCAAACTGTCATCCCACCCGTCCCACGCGATGTCCCTCAATAAGGAGCATCATGGATATCATTAATATGGAGTCCAGTTTAACATCCAGTTTATTTAACTAAACTCTACCATGAAGCAATTTGCTTACAAAGAAAATTTACAGAAAGGGGGTTGACATATATCAAACAATGATCCTTCAGGTTTTACGAAAAAATGAAAATTAAAAAAACCACAAAATCTATGCACTTATTTCAGACAAACATCGCACCATTCCTAGTCTAGTTTTCACCACAAAAAGATAAATAAATAAATAACATTCTTGGTCCAGCGAAAAGGAAATATCAAGTCGGAATAGTTGAAATTAATTCTTCTTAATTATACAAATACTAACGAAATAGAAAAAATTCATTTTAACAAGCAAAGGAAGCAGAGCTTGATAAAGAATTACCTCCCTGGCAATGGCAACCTGTTCACAGTGTAAACCGGCTTCAACAAGTAGCAGGGTCGACTAAAAATATATGTCAATGAGCGGATGTCATAGGTTCGATCTCTGTCTGCCGATTTCAGTAGAATGGAAGCTGGGCCGGCGAGCTAGGGTAGCCGAAGGTCGCCCAATCGAGCGATTCAGAAGATGGTGATATAACGAGAGAATGGGTTGGTACGGCTCCGGCAGCTCTGTCGGCTCAGCGAATTCCGAGTTGAGGGGTTTCGCCGGAATCGAGTGGGCATCCACTATCTACAGCCTTTTTTTGATTTGACCCGGCGAGTCACGCTGCAAAGTCCGGTTTGAAACTATGGGCTGTTTGGATGCAGTATTTAGGGCATCTTGAATCTGTTTTTTTTATTTTGCATTTCAAATTACAGTAATAGTAAAATTAAATATTAATTCGAATTTTATTTTTAATATAAAAAATATATTCTATGTAGGATCTTTCTCATCTTCATATTTATTAAAAAAAATGAATTTCTATGAATAATGTGACATACTATTCACAATTATAAAAATGTATTTCTTTTTAACATTCAGGTTGAGGCTCACGGTAGCTACAAATGGACGTTTGCAGTTCAGTTGGAGATGCCCTTAGGCCAGATTTAGACAAGATTTGAGCTAAATATTTCACAGTATGTCTAAACTCCAGTTCACGACATTTTCAACATTTTTGCCCTAAATCCTAGATTTCATAAATCCCATATTGTGGCAGATTTAGCTGAATAAGCGCGCGAAAGGGGAGAAATTGTTGGAGAGTTAGAGAAATAAGTTAATGAAAACAAGAAAGTGCTAGTGGAATGGAGAAAGTAGTGCAATTTTTTCTTCTTATTCTTCTAAAAATTCATGTACAGCAACATAGTTTTAAACAAAACTAAAAAAAACTAACATAATATTGAAAAGACACTTGTTTAGTAATACCACCATTTCAGTTTTTTAATAATACTTAAATAGTAAACTAAATTTTGCATTAATAACAAACAAAAATTCTTTAATACAAAATTCCAAACCCCAATATTTGATTGAAATCTCTCAATTTTTTAAAAATTGAGAGCTTTTTTAATTCATCAGCAACTTGATATTCAGTAGAACAATACTTGATTGCAATAGTTCATTTTGCCATAACTTCTCTCACAAAATGATATCGGAGTTCTATACATTCGGTTTACCATGAGCATCATATTATTCGTCATAGATATTGTAGATTTATTATCACAATATATCTCCGTCACCCTTAACTGAGTTGTTGAAATCTTCTAATATTCTTCTCATCTATATTGCTTGACATACTGCTGATGAAGCTACAATATATTCAGCTTCTGAAGATGGCCTTGTTGTACTAGCTTGCTTCTTTGTGCTCCAGGATATTGCTCCAAACCCAAGATTGAACATAAATCCACTTGTACTTTTTATACCTTCTTCGGAACCTACCTAATCCTTGTTAGTAAAACCAGGTAAATTAAAGTTGAAAAGTGATTTGCATCAAATCCCATAATTGGTTATCCTAAATGTAGCGAAGAATGCATTTAGCTACTCCAAGATGATGTCCAGAAGGATTATGTATGAACCTGGAAATAACATTGATATAGTACATAATATCATGTCTGGTATGTGTCAAATACATAAGATCACTCACAATTCCTCTAAATATTTTCTCATTGGCCTTAGTTGTACAGTCATTTTGTACTAACTTTTCATTTGAATTTATAAGTGTCGAAAAAGTCTTGCAAGTAAGCATGCTATGCTTCTTTAATAACTCCAATGCATACCTTCCTGATTATAAAAATCACATCATCTGCTTTAATAATTTATAAGCCAAAAAAATAGTGCAACATCTCAAATCAATCATATCAAATTCTTTCATCATATTAGCCTTGAACCTTTCAATCAACAATTTGGATGACCCAAAATAGATAATATCATCAACATAAATACAAACAATAAGCAAATCATCATTTTTAACTAACACATACAAGTGGGCTCACTTTCACTTCTATAAAATTTCTTCTTTTGGAATATGAATCAAACCTCTAATATCATGCTTTTGGTACCTATTTAAGCCCATAGAGAGCCTTCTTTTGTTTGTAAACTTTCACCTCTTTGCCTTTAATAATGAAACCTTGTGGTTGATCTATGTATATATTTTCTTCCAAATTACCATTTAAAAATGCAGATTTAACATTAAACTAAAAAAATATCTACTTCATTTATGCAACCAATGTAAAAAAATAATCAAACAATTTTAAATCTAGCAACAGGATAAAATATTTCATAGAAATCAATAACATACTTTTGTGCATAACCTTTGACAACAAGCTTTACTTTGTATCTTTTTATGTTTCCATCTTAATTGTACTTTACTTTTTAAATCTATTTCACATCAATTGGAACTTTTTCTTGTGGCATATCAACAAGCTCTCAAGTATCATTCTTCTTAATACCTTGAATCTCCTCTTACATAGCATTTTCCATTCTTCTTTTCCACAAGAATTTTCATAACATAATGGTTATGTAACCATAAGGGAAAATGTATAATCATATAATTGATGCAAAGATCTCATCTTTCTATGATGCCTCTCTTCAGATGTGCTTGAATCTATTGATCATGGACTTGAAAGGGATTAATTAGATGACAAACTATCATTAACTTCTTGATTGACATCCATCTAATAATATTATAATCATTAAAATATGTGGTTAGGCTCTCAGATTACAACAGGAATATACTTAATCAATATAAAAGTGATCAAACACCATTCCGGAGCCTTCACCTAGGATTTTGAATCAGTTAAAAATTCTCTTAAAATAGAGAAAAGTCTAAAGGCTTTAGGCTTTAGATTTGAACATTGTATTTTAGAGTTTAGCGTTTTAAGATAGATTTGGATTTAGATTTGATTTAGTATTGATGTTTATCATTTATTAGAGAGTTTAGGATTTAAAATATTCAAATAATTGATAATCATGGCAAATTGATAGTGATTGAGCGGTTGATCAAGTGACTATCAAGGGTGATTATCAAATTACTAATTTAAAATTTAATGATTGAATCACCATGTTAGAGCAAAGTGGGAAATTAGATTTAAGCTTTAAAATGGAGTTCAAAGAATTAAAAACTTAGATTGAAGATTAGATGTAGAGTTCTAATTACCTTAAATAAAAATAAGGTCAACAGTTATTGCATGATAGTGAAGGATTATTAAGCACGACTCAAGCTTCTAGGAATAGGATGGATAGGAGAGGTATGAGTGGAAGTTAGATAGAGCCTACTCATTCCTCCATGATAGTATTGACACTTGTACAACTTAGAGTCTAGTCTGATATAGCAAGAGAATAGGAATTCATCTAAAATATCCTCTAGTAGAATTCTTTATTCATAGAACTTTTATGAAATAATTGCATTAGATTGATAAGAATGAGCATCTGATTGAATGTCATGGATAGATGTGTGAATGAGTTATCTCATTGAATTTATTAATTTATTGAATGATATGATTAATATGATTGATGAAGTGAAGATCAGTAATTTATTTAATTTACTGATGATTGCATCAATTTGGTTTTGGATTTGATTTTACCATTTATTTGACTATAACAAAATATTTTTTATCATGTTTATTCTTATTTTTACAT
Organism: Dendrobium chrysotoxum; assembly: GCA_019925795.1. NCBI lineage: Eukaryota > Viridiplantae > Streptophyta > Magnoliopsida > Asparagales > Orchidaceae > Dendrobium > Dendrobium chrysotoxum. The sequence goes on along the minus strand of CM034306.1, from coordinate 32,023,904 downwards.
TGTTGTATAGTGATGGGAGCTATGGAGTAACTTATAGAATTGTGAAATAATTTAGGGCTCTATTAGTCCCTAACAATACTTAGGTTTTTTTGACATAAAATTCATAAAAAAAACCCCACTTAATATATACAAGTATACATGCTGAATTAAGTAATATAGTGATATAGTAGAATATAGATCCCATGAAGAAGATATGCTCACTTACAAACACTAATACTATCTACTAAAATTATAATAATTATCATACTCAATAAAAATAGATGTTGTAGAGATTCAATCACTTAAATAAAATTAGATAAAGAAAATGAGTACACTATATGAATATAATATTTTAGATTTGTGAGTATAAATAATATATTTTTCTAATGATTCTCTTTTAATTGTGATGCTATTCAGAGCATATACATTCTTAGATATCTATCGAGCTTGTTGGAATAAAAGACGTCCACTGACTTCCTACGGTTATATCATCTCCTCAAGAATTTAGTATATTTCATACCCTAGGCCTAGGTATGACGTATACTAATTTAATATTCCTAGTTATGCCTACTTCCCTCCATCGAGACCCCACATTACACCTAATTTTAACTACATATATGGATACTATGTACATTAAATTAAGATCTGGTAATATTAAAAATATCTTTTTAATCATTTAAAAAATAAGAGAACTCATTAGTACTACATATGATATTTACATCAATCCAAAACTAAAGAATTTAGTCTGACATGGAGTAGAATTGAAGCAAACTCATTTTCATTAATAACATGATAGAAAGAAGATACAAGAGATAGATATCACTAGAATGATTCAATGGATCTCATCTACACTCCTCTTTACTTACAGATTTACTTCCACAAACATAAGTCAAATACTCTAATGATGGTATCCAGTATTTCTCTAAATTCTCTTAGTTATCACCCTAAGGAAAATTCAAAGAAGTACTCTAAATTGTACTGAAATTATCTAAGTCACTAAACTCTCCTACAAACATAACACAATGATTATTTATAAGAAAACATAAAGTAGGCATCAGGCACTGTGGTGCTAGAAAGATCGGCGCTGTTGCACCCAACAAATGAACTAACATCGTTGTGCTACTTTTTTTGGTTCCACCACGACACTTGCTGACTTGGATCAATTACTTAGTGAACAATTACATCATTTCACTGATACATCGAGTCCTTGGAAAGTTACAATAGCTACGTCATGGCGCTGCTGACTTTCGAATGCTGCGCACCGGAAGAGAAATTTTGGCACCAAGGCTATAGAGTGTACCACTGCAGCGCTGTCTAACAGAGAACATGGTGTTGCAAAGCTGAACTTTTAACACTGAGGTGCTGCCCGACAAAGAAGTTGGTGCTGCAATGTTGATATTCAGGCGCTCTAGCAATGCCTTTGATGGCGCTGCGGCGTTGTTTATTCTGACGTCTTTGCGCTACTTTCTTATATTTTTCTTGCATAATACAACTAAAAAAATATTTTTATAAAAAATATAACACATAAAATAACACAATATTTATACTTATCAAATTCTCCCCAACTTAAACTCTTACTTGTTCTTAAACAAATAAATATATTATAATTCTGATTAAATGATTACACAAAGTAAAAATTGATAATTTAAAAATTACTAACATATAGGATAATATATCACTGTCTAGAAATGATAAAAATAAATAAAATTATAATTCTAGCTTAGAATAAAAATTAATAATTACAATAATCAGTCATCCTTATTATTATTTAATTTAAATTTATAGATTTAATTATTAATTTTTTAAATTATGAAGTGAATAATATAGCTTAATGATTAGACATGCATATAGTTAAAATTGAAACTTCATTAGTTCACCATTATTTGTACTGATTTTTTTATTTTATCCTTTATGAATTTAAGCATTTGATTGAAATTAGATTCTAAGCTTTTAATTTATACCAATTTTTTAATGTACTCGTCTTTTTTTTTCCTTTTAAGAACTATATTCATAGTTCTTTTTCTCTTTAATTTATGGAGTACATAGTTAATAATTTTAAATATTAATTTTTGCTTCGAACCATTTTTATAATTTTAATGAGTTTTATATAAGGATTTAATAAAATTATCAATTCCAAATTCAGATTGCTTATGATTTTTTATTTTAATATATTGATATCGAATCTTTAATTCTAATTATTCATTTTTATTTTAAAATTTAATAAACAAATGTATAACTTATAATTTCAAATTAAAGCAATAACTTAAATTACAGATTCAAGAAAGAATAAAAATTATGGACTCCTTCAAATAAGTCTAATATATACAATACATTCTTGAGTTCTAATTCTCTGACGATTTTATGTATGCTGAACTTAAAATGTTAGTGTTGCACATAAAAAATATGCAACATATAGAGCAAAAGAAATTAAAAAAAAATCTAATAATATTTGTAATCGTTAAAACATAAGGTCGAGTTCCCAGATTATAACACAAAGGTCTTTTCTAACCTCATTAACTAGTTCTCTATTGCTCTAGGCAAAACACCGTCAAATCTCCATGACTTCAATCTCAAAAATATATGTAAATGTCTTTTAATATTATTAGTGTTTCGGGCTAGAATATACACGGTGATAGAGTTATAGTCTTACGTCTTAGCGTTGCATGAATATCCAGCTCATACATAGAAAACACAAGAATTTTATGTGAAAAACCCAGGAAAGAGGAAAAATTATGGGGCCTAGCCTAGTTAAAAATGATTCCATTAAAACTTAAGTATGTTATAGTGGGCTGACTCGCCTTTGAGGGCAATCAGATTATAAATGTCAACCATGTGGTTGAAATCTAGAAGTCTGATGTTACTTGAAAATTCGGGCGTCAAGTTGTGGTTCGGCAGAAGTCTGGGCCTCAAGTGGTGGTCCGGTAGAATTCTAGGCGTCAGGTGGTGGTCTGGCAGAAGTCTTAGCCTCAAGTGGTGTTCCAATAGAAGTTCAGGCATTAGGTGATAGTCCGGCAGAAGTCTGGGCCTCAGGTGGTGGTCCGACAGAAGTTCGAGCCTCAAGCAGTGGTCCGGTAGAAGTCCGGGCCTCAGGTGGTGGTCCGACAGAATTTTAAACCTCAGGTGGTGGTCCGGCAGAGCTTAGAGTATCAGATGGTGATCCGGAGGAGCTTAGGGTGTCAAATGGTGGTTCGGCGGAGCTTAGGACATCAGGTGGTGGTTTAGAGGAGCTCAAGGCATCAAGTGGTGGTCTAACGGAGCTTAAGATGTCAGGTGGTGGTCTGGCAAAGCTTAGGGCTTCAAGCGGTGGTCCGACGGAGCTTAGGACATCAAGTAGTGGCCCGGTGGAGCTCAAGGCGTCAAGCGGTGGTCTGGCGGAGCTTAGTATGTCAGGTGGTGGTCCGGTGGAGCTCAGCTCGTCAAGCGATGGTCCAGCGAAGCTTAGGACATCAGGTGGTGGTTTAGCTGAGCTTAAGGCATCAAACAGTTGTCCAGTGGAGCTTAGGACATCATGTGGTGGTCCAGCAGAGCTCAAGACATCAAGCGGTGGTCCGGCGGAGCTTAGGACGTTAAATGGTGGTCCGGTGGAGCTCAGGGCATCAAGTGGCGGTCCGGCGGAGCTTAGGATATTAAGTGGTGGTCCGGAAGAGCTCAGAGCATCAAGAGGTGGTCCGGCGGAGCTTAGAATGTCAGGTGATGGTCCGACAAAGCTTAGGACGTCAAGCAATGGTCCGGCGGAACTCCTGGCGGTGGTCGAGGAGGCAAGGAGGCAAGAGTAATCTTCGATATTTCTCTTGAATCCTTTTTCTTAGGGATCTCTTTTCATGATGAAAGGGGGCTTTATTTATAGATTTCTTGGAGTGGCATGGCCTATAAATAGGTGGAAGATCAAGGGCAAATGGGGAGTGATTTGGATGGACGGCCGATGTTGAATCCCTTAATCGTGTACAAATGATGGGGCATCCAACATGTGAGGGGGAATTTCATGGTTTGAAGGCACTTATTCTAAATGATAATCCCTAAATATTTTATGTTCACTGCTTCGCTCATAAACTCCAATTATGCTTGGTAGCAGTAGCAAAGAATCATTGACAAGTAAAGCATCTTTTTGAGTTCACTTCTAGAATAATAAATACTATCGAGTCTTCCTATAAGAGATCAGATGCTCTTAAAGCTATTCAACATGATAAAATACTTTTGCATCTCAAAAATGACAATCTCATAAGTGGCCAAGGTTTGAATTGAGAGACTAATTTACAAAAATCTAGTGAAACTCGATGGAGTTCACATTTCCATTCTTTGATTAGTCTTATGCATATGTATGCTTCTGTAATCGAGGTGCTAGAGATTGTTAAGGAAGAAGGTGTACATGATCAACAATCGGTTGAAGCAGGTGTTTTGATTAATACAATGGAGTCTTTTGATTTTACTTTCACAATGCATTTGATGATTGATATCTTGGGCATTACGAATGAGTTATCACAATCTTTATAAAGAAAAGATCAAGACATTGTAAATGCAATTAAATTGGTGCAAATATCTAAACAATGACTACATATACTAAGAGAGGATGGATGGAATGCTTTACTAGATGAAGTGTCACGTTTCTGTGATATTTTTGAAGTTACTGTTTCAAACATGACTGATACATACAAAACTCGTCGTCGATCAGTGCAAAGGGGTGAAGAAATAATAAATCTATATAATTATCGTGTCGAGCTATTTTACATTGTAGTCGACATGCAACTTCAAGAGCTACATAATCACTTTTCTGAATCTAATACTGAGTTGCTTCTTTGTGTGGCATGCTTAAACCCAAGTGATTCTTTTCGTGCTTATGATGAGAGGAAATTGATATGTCTAGCAGAGTTATATTCAAGTGATTTTTTAATAATTGAGGTTATAGCTCTTAAAATTCAATTATCAACTTATATTATTGATATGCGAACTAGTGAAGAGTTCTCCTCTCTAAGAAGCATTGCTGATCTTGCAAAGCAAATTGTTAAGTTCAAGAAGGATGGGTGAGAAAACTTGCAATCTTATGAGAATAGAATCTTAATACAATCCTTTTTTATTTAGTTTACATATAAATATAGTAAAATAATTAAAGAGATTAGGCCTTTTAATTATTGGAAGAATTAGACTTTTGTTTATTTATTTAATTGCTTGGGCTTTAATCAATGGTAAAATTAGGATTTCATAGAGATGTTGCAAAAGCACTTATCCCAAATTAAGGCTTAAATGATGTTGTAGTGATCATTGGAATACTTGATCATGTACTTCAGCAAAGAGTAGAATATGTACTTTATTTTTAATATTTAAATTACTCTCATTTAAGCATTAATTTATTTACACAATCATATATTGTTTTTGGAATTAAACTTCCTTTTTTTGTTTGTGAAATTCAATTTCTAAGCTTATGAATTGAGTAAACTATTTTCCAAGTGCTTTTATTCAATCAAATACTTGATTATTCTTTTATCCATACATCCTAGCTAAGGCTTCAATTGAGGCAGTTTTCTTACTACTTTCTAAAATAGCTTTCTAGTATAAAATTTTCTAATTCAAAAAAATTTTGTGATAAAAAGCTATTTTAAAAAACAGTAAGAAAACTATCCTATATGAAGCATAAGTTGTGTGGTTCCACCGTTATAAAATTGAATCAATTGATTACCAGTGTGAGCTCTAACATTTTTAAGTGTAATCAAATTTATTGTGGAATATACTTGGCACACATTTATATTAGTTTATCATATCACTCCTATCTTATTTCTTGTATTTATAACATTGTATTGTGTAATTTAACTATCAAATTAATTAGCTTCTATACACTTTGTTAAGGAGTATTTTGAATTACAAAGTTTTCAAAAGAAATTCATGATGTGCATCTTGGTCACCTCTCACTTTCATAGTATTTCATCAACATACAAGCTCTACTTACAAGTCTCAACAAAATCAAAATCATAAATTCAAGATGCTTGACCTCCATAACCAAGATATAAGTCCAAAGTTCCAATTCAATGAATTAAATTAGTAATTTAACATACTCAAATCAAATATGCACAAATTAACAAGTACAAATCAATAAACTAATTCAAAAAAATATTAATTATGGGGTTATCTCTGTCATGTCTATAGAGAGTATAAGTCTTATTAGTTTGTCTTTATCATGTTAAAGCTATAAGTCCCATCATTAAGCATTCTTAGCATATAAACCCCAAAACTATCATTGAGTCGATACATTGCTCATTAAATCACATATTTAATACACAAATATGGGTTTTATTTGGGACAACTTTCTTACTTTAGTACAAAATTTTTTTAAGCTAGAAATTATTATGTTAGAAAGTTGTTTTAGAAAACAGTAAGAAAGCTATCTCAACTGTTTTCATTCATACTGAAGCACAAAAAAGCGTGACAATTAGCTCAAATTTGGCTAATTTTTATAAATTTGAGCAAAAAAAGAATGGTGTTATTCAACTTATAGCTTGATTATGTATGTGTGACCAAAAGACCTTGAATAGATTCTCCCACACACACACAAAAAGAGCTTGCTATTTAGGCTGAATTAAATTTGACCAATTATATCATAAGTGTTCTTACTGAACAAACTAAGCTTACAAATCAAACATTTTCCTGAATACATCGCTGTGATTGTTAAATGATGGCAAAAGCATGGGTAGCTTCAAATATATAAACATCTGGCAGAAACTTATACAAGTACTGAAATATCAAAGTTTACAGAATATATAAAAGCCTTGGAAATATAATTTTGTATGAATTTACATTTAGCTATCTAAAATTAACATCATGCTCCAAGTAAACCTTACAATGCTGTAGATATAAGAGGGTAATTTTTCTTCCTTTTTCACAAAATTTTATGGTGTTTAGTCAGTCAACCTGGCAAGAAATGAACTGACCTATTTTGAGGATTCAGAGGAGAAATAACTTTGCTGTATCTTGCAAAATGCTTCATTGTGGTTTCAGAGACAACTAATCTGCATTGACGGTATGGGACCAGTATTCCTTGACAAGTTCCCCAAAAAGAGACCCTTCAGTTTTCATTAATTTCATTGGAGTATCATACTCCACTAATTTACCTGAAACAAAAACAATTCAACCAATTAGTTGTATAGACTCTGTAAATGAATCTAAGGGAAGGGATCTTGGATCTGATTCATACAATTAAGATTTAAATTTAATGGAATCAGTAGGAGATAGAGGTAATCTTTAAGAAGGAATATGGGTCAGGATATTCTGAAGAAATATTAGTGATGATTGATTCCAAAACTGCTAAATTTATTTTGAGATGAGTGGAACACATGAGTAATTAATACAAAATTGTATTGCATTCATTTCAAAGTAATTCATATATAAATTTTCACTATTTAGAGCATAGTAAATTAAATGACAATGATAAAGATGGCAAGCAAGCCATGCTTGCAAGTAAATTACTGAAAACAAGTGCCTTGTGATGCCAAGTTTGTAAAAGTTTGAAGAACATCACTTACCATCACTAATCCCAAGCACCTTGGTGCAGTCCATCACTGTTGGAATTCTGTGAGCGACAGTTATTACAGTGCAATCTATGAATTCTGTTCTAATTGTCTTCTGGAGAATAGCATCAGTAGTATTGTCTATTGATGCTGTAGCTTCATCAAGCACTAAAATACGACTTTTCCTTAAAAGGGCACGGCCCAAGCAAAACAATTGCCTCTGTCCCATACTCCAGTTCGATCCATCTTCAACAACTGAACTAAGAAATTTGGTGGTATAAATAACTGTACTTTAAGAAGGAAATTGGAAAGATTAACAGGAGCATGAAATTGAAGTGTTAGGACCTTACCTAGAGAATCTAGACCCTGCTCTTTTTCTTGAACAACTTCTCGGAGCTGGCATTTTTCAAGGACCTTGGTGGCAAAGGAAATTTCTATAAATAACATCAAGTATGATAATACAAGTAGGAACATTAATTGTAATTTCCAATTAAGACTCACTAAAAATTTTATTAAAGCTAAGCCTTCTAAAAGAGAATATTATATAGAAAAATTCTTTAGCAGCAACAATATCGGATTTATAAGTTTTAAGAGTGAGCAAGAAGGTTCCTTAAAGAACATCAAGAAAATGGGATGAGCTCAGCCTGTTATGATTTAAAGATAAACATATCCTCACTTTTTAAGAAAAATTAATTTGATTCAATTCATCTATTTTGGCATTAGTTTGATGATTGAATATCATCCAGATATAAATTCTCAATCTTTTCATTCAGATTTGAGATTAAAAATGACAGTGTTAACGGTGCTGGGCTAAATAAATCGGTAAGGCTGATGAACCTTCCTTCCTACTTTCACAGTTTCAAGCTATGAGGACTAATTACAATATTTTATCATGCCTGAAAAAAATAAAAAACATCTCTAGTTGGTGGGCTTAGAAGTACGAGCAGCAATTGCACCTTTATCATTATCGCTGATTTTTATTTTCTAAATTTATTGGATCTGTTGATCTCTTTTATAAACTGTTTTCACAAAAAATTTTTACAAAAAAAAGGCCATATTTCTTGCAAAAAGAAGAGGAGGTATATGAGATGTATTTCTATAGTTAAGAAGAGCAAACTTCTTTGCCATCAGCAATGATGGATTTCTTAATTGTTGTGATAATCAGTTAAGATGGATTTGCTGAGAAATAGTACCTCCCAAATTTCAAGATCTGAATGTTGCCCTAAAGGATCCAAATTATATCTCACAGATCCATGGAAGAGGGTAGGATCCTGAGGAATGATTCCAAACCGGGATCTCAAGTCATGTAACCCAATTGTGGCAATATTGAGGCCATCTATGATGATCTTTCCTCCTGACGGCTCAATTAGACGAAACAGCGCACCTATAAGGGTTGTTTTCCCACTTCCAGTTCGTCCAACTATTCCAATCTTGTGTCCTCCTTCGAAGGTGCAACTGATTCCCTGAAGAACAAGAGGAGTATCTGGCCTATATCTTATCTGTTTAATAACACAACAGTCAATATTTTTCTAATGAAAGCAAAATAGAGCAAGATGCTATGAAACTAAACCTTCCCAGAGAGATAATGAACTAATAAACACCTTCAAATCTCTGAGTTCCACTTTGCCAATTACCGGCCAATTCGGTGGCGGCCGGTTGCCTCCAACAATTTCAGGGGCCTCACTTGATATATGCATGTATTGATTCAACCTTTCCACAGATATTATGTAATTTGCTAGTGTACATTGATTTTCGACTGAGAAAACTAGGGACATATTTAATGAAAAGCCATAGGATAGAGCCATCCCCACTAATCCTGCATTAACATCAGAAATAACAGGTTTAGTTTATTTAAGGTAGTGAATGCCGGAATCATATGAGGTGACTTAGTAAGACATCTTGAACTACTTTATTCTCTTATAATGTATATGTTAAAATTATCAGGAAAAAAGTATTTAGGTATTTTGGGGGGGAAATTATTACTGTAGAAAGATAACAACATCATTTCACAGTAATCAAGACCATATTATTATTATTATTATTATTATTATTTTCAACCACTCTGGCAGTGGAATTGAACCCCTCCCCTCCTATGAGGTGGGGGCAATGCCACATGAGCTAATGCCAGAGATATGACCACAGAAAAGTTCCCATGAAAGATTATTGAAAGAATAAAATTATGATCCACACTAGTTTAGCGGCAGCAGTGTTATATGATTAGGATTAGTAAGCTAATCAAAGATAGTTGACATTAATCCAATAATGACGAAGAAATTTATTATAGAGTTTTTTTTAGTGCAAATATGTACACATCAAACAATTTGACCTAATAGAATGAAAAAAGGAAAATTAATTGAGGCTGCTAGCAAATCAGTAAACAGGTTTCGAGTGCACCAGAGCTAAAAGTTCCCGGAGGAAGAAGGGCCATGACAAGGGCTGAAGTTGAAAGAACAGCAGCGCCCATGGTCTCTATACGTTGAATCAACCATTCACTTGCAGCAAAATTATGGAAGAATGGGCTGGCATTACTATCAATAAGCTCCAGATTCTTTGCAAAGAAACGATCTTCTTCCTGAAAGGCTCTTATTGTTACTGCCCCAGAGACAGACTCAGACAAATGGTTGGCCACCAGAGATTTTGTAGTGCCATTGATCCGCATCAACTCTTTTGCAGAATTCAAGTAGTAGGCCTGTAGAGGATGGAATCTACTGTCATTTATTCACAAGCAATCAATTTCAAAAGGAGTACAATTTGGACATACAAGATTTGGGAAATGTGAGAAATGCATTTCTCACCCCCTCAAAGTGAAGACATTTTCAACATAATCTCTTACTTCCATATCATAAAAGCATGATGTTGTCCCACCACTTTCACTTATCAAGCTCCTCTTATATAACATGGTATAAAATATAAAATAGATGTGGGGTGCATTGTTCTTTTTAAATACCTGCAATCGGATGGTCAAATAGACCATAGGAATAGAGACAAATAAAACTTGCCATGTAATAAACGCCAATATGCCAAGGTTGCTATATGCATTTAATGTAGCGCTGATACTAAAGATCAAACTAAATGGCACGTCAAGGTCAACAATACTCAGATCAGAAGAAACCTGCAAAAGGAGGATGGTATATAGGAATGTGTAACTAGAGTGCACAGCTCCCCTAAGATAAGAATATATCAAAAACTGTTCACATAATTTTAGACAAGATATTTACCCGGCTCAATATCCTTCCGAGAGGAGTGGAGTCAAAAAATGACATTGGTGCACGGAACAAGCAATTAAGTAGCTGAGAGAACAATGATTTTGATGACTGAAGGCCAAGAACAACTACAAATACTGATCTAGATAACAAAAAGATGGCAGTACTACACCCTATCGCCAGGTATACTGTGATCAATCTCAATGTGCTCACTTGCGGGTTCTGAACATTTGCCGCCATCCAAGAGTTTTGAGAAATTTGGCCCGATATAAAAATTATATGAGAAACAGCTGCTAGTGAAGAGTACAAGAAACCCTTGTTCTGGTTTAGGTATTGCAAGTAAGGCTTTAGACCAGTATCTCCAGACTCTTTCTCCTCTTTCTTAATCAGTTGATCTTCTCCTGAAGATTTTGTTATTTTCTGTTGATTATTGATGCAAGTGTCATGGATCTCCCTTGCACGCATGCAGGTTTTATGTGAGACAAGCTTCTCAAGACTTTCAGGATCGGCGGTGTCTTTGTGTGCATTGACCAGGTCCTGAAATTCTTTGCTGGAGACCATCAGTTCATGGTAAGGAGCAGATCGGAGGACCTCTCCTTCTGACATCAACTGCAAGGGCAAGGAGACTTTTCAAATCATGTTCTCAGAATAGCAATTAGTTGCACTGCATTAGGTCAGCCCAACAAGTCATGTTTAATTAAGAGATTGAATCAAGCTTGATTTATCTCCTGAAAAAATTTCTCAAAATTAACCTAGAAATGCAAAGTAATCTATGTGAATAAAGTAACTGTTGAATTGAAATAAATTACAGTAACAATAATTGAAATCAGAATCAATTAGATAATGTTAAGCAAGGTGATAATAGGTTTACCAAAGGATTGTGCATGACGATGAATTAAGAGATGATAAAGTAAAAAAAAGCTATAGAAAACAGTTAAAAGGAAGCAATACAGAAAATAGAGTACAGACCAAAATAGAGTCAAATGCTGGAAGGAAATCCACTTGGTGAGTAACTAATAGGACAGTTTTTGAAGACAGAGCTCCTGTAACATAATCCTGCATGCAATTAAACATGAACTTTAGAAACAAATTAGAAGCTGAATCAAACACACGGCTGCATGCATAGGAGACTAGTAGTTACATTAAACAAGCTAGTGGCAGTATGGGCATCAACAGCACTGAAAGGATCATCTAGAAGATAGATTTCAGCATCTTGGTACAATGCACGGGCGAGCTGAACACGTTGCTTTTGACCACCACTGAGATTTACCCCTCGTTCTCCTACTACCGTAAGATCACCAAAGGGCAACACGTCAAGGTCCTTCACCAAGGAACACTTTTCTAAGGCCTCTTGGTATTTCTGCCTGTTCATTGCAGAACCAAATAGAATATTCTCTTGTACAGTTCCAGTCTGAATCCATGCATTTTGAGAAACATATGCAATCTTTCCAAAGACTTGAATCTGCAGTCACAAAAACAAACATTTTGGCATAAACAAGTTTTCACTTGCAAATGGAAAAATAAACTGAAGTTCGAGGAAACAAGTTCAAATAAGCCTATAGCCTATTCACACACAAATCCAAGGTTATGGAAGAGTGGTTATTAACTATTTATGTGCAATTGAAAAAATAATCAATTCCTAAAAGAATACTAAGCATTCCAAAATCAACCGACTATTGAATATTATCAGATGTCATTCTTTACTAGGCGTTTAGATCTTTATTTCATTATGCAGCTTGGCCTAATCTTTAAGTATTATGGATGATAGCAAGGTCGCTTACAGTTTATGTTAAAAAAAAGAGAATGGCAGCTCTATCATGTTATTCATTATGAAAAGATGTAAAAAGTTTGTTGGAGGATATCCAATCATTCCCACTAGCTTAGGCTTCAATTTCAAATAATCAAATTGAACAAATGGGTGAGAAAAAAAGGCTTTACCATGCCTTCTGTGTTTGGTATCTCTCCCAGAATTGCTGCCAATAAAGTTGATTTTCCCGACCCAACTTCACCACATATTGCAATTTTTTCTCCTGGCTTAAGCTCTAAGTTTATATTCCTGAGTGTAAGTTTTGAAGGATTGCCATCCCAAGAAAAGCTTGCTGACTTGATTACGATCGGATGTTCTACATTTCCGCTGCAACTCTTTCTAATATTACCACTCTGAAGCTCTTCTGAATCAAGAAACTTAACAATTCTGCCAAATGCAACCTTTGCTTGAATAAAAGCTCCAATAACATCAGGAATTGATCTAACTGGGTCTTGAACAAGACGAAGTGTTGCTACAAAGGTGAAGACATTGCTTGGATAAAGAGGAATCTCCATAAGATAACAAGTTAAGAAGGTTGCAGCAGAAACTACCACGGGAGATGACCAGAAAAGAAAGCTGTTGTATGCTCTTTGTAACTGAAATGCTGACAGCCACTTGCATTCTTCTTCTCTCAAGACTTCTATCACTTTTTTGAAATGAGTTTCCCAAGCATAAAGCTTCAGAACCTTCATATTCACTAGAGCTTCTGACATAGCCTTCAGTCTCTCATCTTGAGCCTCCATAAGTCTTGTCTGGAATTTATGCTGAAGCTTAGCCACAGGAGCATTGCATAGAACTGTGAGTACAATTACAACCATGGATGATATTGTTGCGAGGCCAACAGCATGGTACAAAATCACCAAAGCAATGCAGAGTTGCAGGCATGTAGTCCATGTCTGATGAAACCAGACTGGAAATTCCCCAATCCTATATGCATCAACTGTAACATAATTCATGATCTCCCCAGATGAATGTATCAGCTTGGCCAAGCTTGATAGCCTTAGCTGCTTCTGATACACAGCTGCTGAAAGCAAAGATCTGATTTGTAGACCTAGCATTCTGGTCCGAAAATGCCACTGCCTCTGAGATAAGGACTCCAAAAATTTCACCAAGAACATTCCCAAAGCCAAAACATAACCTTCATATTTGAAAGTTCCCATTCCTACTGACACTTTTATAAAGGCATTCAAAAGCATTGGACCGGCAGATAGGGTCAGTACCTTCAGCAATGCAAAGAGACCAGAAACTAAAATTTCTTTTTTGTGACAAGAAACTATTGCTCTGAAGAAAGATGGTGAGGTGGTGTGACTGCTCTGGAGTTGCCTGCTAAGTTGCTCAAGAAACATGAAGTATCGGCATTCTGCTCGATCCATCTCACCCATATGAGGTATATCTTTCTCATCCAAGGGCTTCTCACAGCCCTTCTTCATCAAAGAGTTTAACCACCAGAACGACATTCTACTGAAAAATCCAGCATTTGAAAAAGGAGTCACAAAAATATCTGAAGAGTTTGATTTTGTATAAGAATCATTGCTAAGAGGCGCATAAAGAGAGCCAGCAAGAGTGTCATAATCTTCTAGGGATCCCTTGAAGGCACAAAGAAGTAACATTATAGCTCCTGGTAAGGTGAGCAGATCTAGAACAATCCTAACTGATATTACTCTCGCCAGAAGGATGCCCAAAACAGAAGAAATGCAGAGAAATGCTGCAAAGACACTTGCAACTCCAGACCAAACCTTGATAAACGCCTCTCCAAGCTGTTTGGCTCTGATGCTAGCCACAAAGCTGATAAGAATCCAAGAAAAGCCTTGAGAAAACACAACCAGCCACACATGTAAAGGGAAGAAACCCTCTCCCCTCCCTAACTTCTCTTCCAACATCCATAGTCCAAGGCCCAGATAAGCAAATCCCAAACAGCCATTGAAGATAATGGAAGATATTTTCAAAGGATTTGATAGTTGAAAAAGTGTTTGCATTGAAATCATGGAAGATTTGCGGGCAAAGTTCATAAGAAATGCAAAGAACAGCAGCACAGTGATGGAGATGACCAAGAAGTGGTTCACACAAGTATTGGAGTAAAGTATGCCCTCAAGACCACAAGCTTTTCCATCATAAGAAGAACAAAAGGAACCACCACAAAAGGCCATCATAGAACCTAAAGATTAAAAACGTTAAAGTGATATAATAAGATAGCATTTTAACTACAAAAGTCATCTAAAGGAAGTAAATCATGTCTAAGATGATGGAATCAAGCTTACGAGTGAGATAATCCATTCTGAGGGGAGTTCAATCTCTGTGAAGTTCTTTTATCTAGGCTTATCACACCTGTGATTAAACGAAAAAAATATCTGCATTAGCAAAGAGACTAATTTTCTAACATAACCTTACAAACTATGAGATATGCTTGAAGCCTTGAACATTGCAATAATTATGGGAACAAATTCCTTCTTAAGTAAATGCTGTTTTGCAACAACCTTGGGTTTTGCAAGTCTATCATTACGTTATTATAGTTGATCAATGTAGAACTTGACTTCTTTGCTTTTCCTTTTCTTCTGGCCACCCTTCTAAAGTAACAAGGCAACAGAGGACGTCACTAATCAATACCTTAACGTTATATCGTGATTATTATGCCAGCACCTGATTGTTCCCTCTCCCTAAAAGATCCACACCAAAGCACGTTAAAATTTACTTCAATTTCAGTGATTGCATAAAAAATAAAAGATGCAATTTTTTGGCACATCTGTGACAGAAGTCAGAAACACCAGCTACCAAAAAAAAAAAAACTCATAGATCTTAAATTCTGTTAGCACTAAGAAGTTTTTTTTTTTTTTTGTTAAGGCTAGTGAGAATGAAACACACATAAAAAATGAAAAGGGTATTATTACTTAACTCATTAACGAATTAACTTTTAGCATAGTTATCTAACAGCCATTAATTTTATAAAAATAATAACAATTCTATCTCAGATTCTCAGATAACATTATCTTATTGCAACTTCTTCCAATAATAATGATTATCATGATTTGCATACCTATAGAGGAATTTTTTTGGGTTTGACATGGGGTGCACTTAACATGATATATAATTCCAGTTGAAAACCACTCACGCTCCTTTGTTCAAAGTGGATGACATATGTAGGTATTTTTCATTTCATTTTTGCTTCATATTTTTGTGTTGTGGATACATAAGTCATTATGGTTATTATTATTTTATGCATATAATTAGATTCCCTCTCCTTGTAAGGGAAGCTAAGTTCTGTTGAGGACATATGAAAGCTAAATTGAATCGATCTTTCATGCAATCCTCTCCTCCTCTACTCCTCTCCTGGCTTGGACCAAAAGCCTTAAGCTTTCACTCTCTCTAGTCCAATCATTTGAGCTAAATGATTATTTGTGTTGTGAACATGCAAGTCGTTATGGTTATTGACTTAATGTTATTTAGGCATGTATTTAGAATTCCTTCCTATATGACAGAAATGTTGTGTATAATTAATGATGCACTTGAATACTAAATTGAATTACTCTTACATGTAATCCTATCCTCCTCCTTTGGCTTGAATGCAAGCCTCTCCCCTTTCTGACCGTCTCTCAGTTCACCAAGTTCATCCCTCTTAGATCAACCTTTCCACCCAAAACTTCCCCTTCCCCCATCTCTTGGTCTACAAATCCTCTTAATGATAGTTGTTCGATCCAAACTTATGTTCAACATCAATGACAAGATTCATTAAATATTCCCTTGCTTTACTAAGAGTTTGTACGTAGGAAAGATTTGAATTTTCTTTTATTATGTTTATTTTATGACTTACTATATTTTTATTTGGATTTATTTTCTATCATGTGTTTTTTCTGTTACTTTATTTGCTAGCAATCCAAAATCCTTTCATTATAAAAATTGCTCTTAGGGCTAGATAGAGACATTGAATGATTTGATTGAATGAAATACCAAAGTTACATATCTCCTTCTCTCTCTCTCTCATGGTATTTCTCTCTCCCATCTCAATTGTCATTAAGTGGTATCAAAGGGAATGATTTCATCGATTAGATCACAACATCCAACCCATATTAATCAAACGTTCCTTACTAGCATGTTGATGCGCTTCTTTGCCAGTGACCATGCAAGCCACCCCAGAGCCAACTTTCTTGTGCAACTAATGAACAAGATATCAATATTATCAACGTCCGTGCAGGCTAGCATCCTTAGCCAACATCCTTTTGTTTACTTTATTTGTTTGGTAGACAAAAGTTTCTATTTATTTAGGAAAGATGTTGCTAGAATAATAAGTTGGTACCAAACATGTGAAATAGGTGATGTTGTTAAGCAAACTCTAAGTCTGTATACTTTCTTATCACTATTGAATGTGTGACAAGACATCAGAATGGCTTTCATTTTAAGATTATCAAATTTGGCTATGAACATGATCCCATAATAATGGTGGTCTATATGTTGTTTAAAATAAGAAATTTTATTTATTATTTTAAAACTGATGATACCTCTCATGTGATAAAATCATTTTTTAAGTAAATTGTTTGCCTAAATGGTCTCCCATATTCTATTGAATTTGAAAAAAGTGTAAAAATGTAAGATTTCTTAGATATTTTTGAAACATGATACAAAATTTTTTTTAAACATAACAAGAATTCTTGTTAACCATTTACCCTTAGGCAGATAGATAAACACAAGTAGTGAATAGGCATCTATGAATTTGCTGCGTTGCCTTTTTGGAAATAGCCTAGGACATTAGAATTTATTATTACCTACCATTGAATTTGCTTACAACAACTTTGCCAGCTCTGCCAATGGAAAAACACCCTTTGGAGTGGTACATAGGTCACAATCTACGAATCATATAAATCTCATACGATTATTCATGCACGCATATTTTGATTTTACTGCACCATTTGTTCAGTGTGTGCTATCTGTTCATATATCAAAATATAAATTGATTTGCTTAATGAAAAGCGTACAACTATGAACAATATTCATAGGAAATAACGAGTATATAATAAAGGTGATTGTGCTAGTTCGTATTAGCCCTAAACACTTCCCACATGTTCAAAACTCCATGCTCAAGCATCAGCCCCTACAAAGTACTTAAAAAGCTTAAACTAAATGCATGCATTATCAATTTACATGTTGACACGAATATCAATCCTACTTTCAATATTGAGGATTTAATACCATATTGATGTGCTATTAAACCAATAAAGTTTCAAATATGCATCTCTACGAAGTGAATTTTTGCATCCTCAAATATGCATCTCTACGAAGGGAATTTCTCCATCAATTTGAAGTTGTTAAAGGTATTTATGCTAGGAAACTTATATTTCTCATTGCTACTCAACATACATCATACTCAAAGTCTATTTTATCTTTTCCCTGATGTAAGTAAAAGACTACATGTTGAGGCTATAAAGCATATTGCTAACATTCACATAATACAGGGAATAATTTAAAAAAAAAGCTTAAAATAATCCCCCAACTATTAATAAATGCCCAATTTAGTTTTAGACCTTTACAATGACCCAATATAGTCCTTGGACTATTAGAAAATATCCCAATTTAATCCTCATGTCGAAAGTAATAGTTAAAATTAAACCAAATAGTTAAATGTGAGGGCATTTTGAGTATTAGAGTGTATGTAAGATTATATTATTATTTTTATATATTTTATCATTTATCATATTAAAATAAATATAAAAATCATAAAGAAAGTTAACCAACTAAGAGTGAATAATTAATAAATGTGGTTACCTTCTATTATGATTTTTTGTATTTATTTTAATATAATAAATAACAAAATATATAAAAATAATAATATAATCTCACATACACCCTAATATCCAAAATACTCTAACATTTAGCTATTAGGCTTAACTTTAACTATTACTTTTGACAGTGGGATCAAATTGGGAAATTTCTAATAGTCGGGGGACTACATTGGATCATTATGAAAGTCAAGGATTAAATTGGGTATTTACTAATAGTCGGAGAATTTTTAGGCTTTTACTCTATAGGGAAGTATAGCAAAGGAAACTATGTTCCTATTCATAGCTGTCCTAAATGATTTCCTATAAATTCCTTCAAAAACCCTATGCTTACACTATTGGCCCGTACAAAATTTGAAGAAACTAGGCCGGAAAGCTTACTTTATTGAATAGCATATTGTTCTGGTCAAGCCTATATTAAAATCAAAAGATTTTTTATATTTTAGAGGCACCTTTGAGTCTGTTGTATTTCTATCTAATGTTTCTATAAAGAGAGTTATTAATTTAGTCATTATAAATATTGTTTCTGTTGTTTTAAATATGGTTGAGTAAATCCTTACTAATGGGATTACAGTTGGTCCCTCCCGTCAACTAGGAACCTAATTCAAATTTGTAGAGACGAATGCTTTGCAACTTGAGAATGACAATGGTGTACACATTCTCATATATAGCCGTCCAAATGATTATCCAGCCTAGTTCCAAACTTGGATTCTTTCTTCATAGTAGATGACTTATCTTTGTGTTTTGTGTTTCATTTTATTTTATATTTATTTGTGCTATGAACATATTAATCATTATGACTATTTTTCATTTAAAGTAGATAATGAGAATCCCTCTTAAAACAAGGGAGCCACAAAGTCATATTAAGGACACACTTAAATACTGAATTGAATTATGTAATCCTTTCCTCCACCCTAAGCTTGGATGGAAGTTCTCTTTTCTTTTTTCTCACCTCTTGGTTCTCCATCCCCTCTCTCTATGATCAACTTTGGGTGCAGTTTAAGGGCATGAGCCATGCCTTTTACACCTTGGCGGAGAGGCTTGTACTCAATATTATTGATAATTTTATTACTTTTGATGAAAAATAAAAGGGTATATCAATGATCAAATAAGTTAATCAAGTTACTTTAAGATCTAATAATTAAACCCTTATCAACATTAAGTCAACCTAATAATTTGTCCGTCCAACCATAATTCCTTTTTATTGCACTAAGTGTATTAAAATAAAAAATCAAAACTAGCGCACTCATTTTCACCTTCTTCCTCTTGATCTTCTATCGCACACAAAAAAAATCAAAGCCAAATATGTTGAGTATTATTAAAAATTTATTCTATTTATATGGTAAGGTTTACTGGAATTTGGAGATTGAGTGAAATATAGTTCTAAAAAGCCTTCAATTTCATTTTATATATGTTTTTAGGCATTATTTTTTCATGAACTATTTTCATTTTCTTATTACTTTTTCTATAATTTTAACTATTTCTATAACTTTCATTTTAATCTTATTTTTTGTATCTACAAGCATTGAAAATAGAAAATTTATGGGGACATACAGCCCACCCCATGACACGTAAAATGCCTCACCCTACCTCTTTGCCTTATAAAATGCTTTCCTAGCAAGAATAGCTCTATAATCAGTATCTCATTGTTGAAGGCCCAAAAAGAACTAGCTAAAAATCATAAATGAGCATCTACAAATTTAAATGAACAATAAGAAGGAAAAAAAATGGAAAAAGCGTCTGATGGCCCAACGACAATTCACAACATAACTACTAATTCTTCTTTCTGTACCAACTGACTTTCTTCTTCTCTCTAAAAACTTTTTTGATTGTTAAAAAAGAATGAAAAGGCCAGAATAGAAGCCTCTTTTTTTGTCAGCAAGATCAATCGAAGAAGGTCTAAATTAAATGCATTAGAATTTAGAAGTTTCGACTTCTAACTCTTGATCTAAAATCAATAGGCGAAAGCGACACACAAACCTGCCATAAAACAAGCAATTCATCCTCTGCCTTAAGCATTAACATCCCATAGTACAACTAGCATTATCTTCCTGGATTACGGCAAAGTTTCCCCAGCCGTTTCTATAACCAACACCACCCACTACTAAGCCCATCAAGAAAGCATAGATTATCAAAAATCAGACGGAATGAGTTTCGGTCGCTCACCTTGCCACTGAATACAGCTGATCCAATACGAAGAAGCCCCACAAGAAAAAGAAAAGAAACGATCGACCGAGTAAATAGATAAGAAGAACAGCGCGTATTCCCGGAAATCGCAGCAAAGATGAGGACAATCGAGTTGATAGAACAGCCGAGTCACGGAAAATGGAAGATCGGCCAAGATAGTACGGTAAAGAACGAAAACTGCGTTCCTCATGGCGGTAACTTTGCTCCGCAGCGGTGACTTTCCCTTCTTCCTTCCTCTTTCCGCAAAAGAGCCCCAGCCATCATCGAAGGGAGGTTAGCACACCGCTCCTTCGAGGAGCTCACCTTCTTCCTCCTCATTCCGGACGTTCAGTGGCTTTCGGCGCGACTGAGAACCTATGCGGAAAGCGCCTGTTAAGAACGCGAAAAACCTGTGGCCGTGGCCAGCATGTAGCCGTCCGTATAGCGGATCCATTAGACCGTTGATTCTAAATTCGAAACTCATGAACGTTTTTTAACTTAGGGCAACGACTCGGGGTTGGGTTGGACAGGTCAGGCCCGCCCAAAGAAGACTTACTAGATTATGAAGATTTTATACTTTCACAATTGTAAGCTTTTCCTTCAAAAATAATAATATTGAAATAAATATATTTTTGCAGGCTTAAGAAGGATTGAATCTAAAGATTTATAGAAGAAGTTTAATTTAATATTTATTTTCTCAACTATAATATTATCTTTACCTTCTTTTATGTTTTCTTGATGTGAGAAATTAAGATGTTATAATGGTGATCAATGTCAGTGTTTTTAGTAGCTTTCAATCTTGGCCCTAATAGTGTTCTTGATGTAGATGCTTTTCTCGATGTGATATTATAACCATATTTATATTTAAGTATATTTTATTTTATTCTAGTCCATCATAAAATAAAATAAAATAAAATGTCTATATATTATAAATTACATAGTAATTAAGAAGACGTCTCAAATTCTTTTCTTGGAGTTTAATCTTTTCTTCACCCCTAAACTTGCAGAAGAAAAGCTCCTATGTTTTGAGTAGTTTTAGCCTTGCCAGTTGTACTTTCATAAATTCTTAGATAAAGATTTTTTTGTTGACTTCTCTTTCCAAAGCAATCTTATGCTGAGGTTAAGGATTTTATTATGATTTGGTGAAAGAGAGAAGGTTCAGGTTTTTAGAGAGGGAAGGCGAATTTTCAAAATTTTGTTTTGCGTGTTTCTAGGGGTGTTTCGATGGCAGCGGAGGGCCGCTGGCCTCCGACGGCTGGTGGTCCTTTTGATGGTCGTCTTCCTTCTTCAAGTGGTTCATTTTTTCCTACTCGATCGTTTTTCAGACTCATCTTCGTCCGCTTTTGGAGATGGAAATTATGGTGTTGGACAATATTCAAAGGTGAAGTATAAAAGTGGATTACCTTTAATCATCAATGAAGGCGGGTTGGTGGCTTCTAAGAAGACAATTGAAGATATATGTAAAGGGAAAAAAATAGTAGTCGAAGGCAAGGCCAAAATTCCTAATAAGTCTGGTTTTCTGCCAGATTCGAGATGTGATTTGGTTTTAAATGCTGCTGTTTCTTCTTCTGGTTCCAAGATTATTTTGAATGAAGTAGGCAACTTTAGCCCTGTGGTTGGGGCTTCTAGTGGATTTGTTTCTAAAGTTGTTAATCTAGATGTAATTGGTTCTAATGTTGACCATGTTGCGAGATTTACTAAAGAGAACTTTGATAATGGTGGCCATGGCAATTTAATTGGTTCTTCAATTGCTTTGTCTGATGCTGAAGAATTTCGTTCTGATTATTTGGCGAGTGATCTGGAAAAGGTTCAAGAATGTGATTCAGGAAATTTTGATGCATGCAATCTTAGTGATAATCTTGCTGCAGCTCCCAAAGAACTAGCTGGTAATGTGTTGCAGAATGTGTGGAGTAAAAAATCCAATATAAGAGTCATTGATTTGGATTATGCAGAATGTTTGATGGATAATGGTTCAACTGTGAGTTGCATTTACAGAACGAATTGGAAAATTCTAAGAAGCTTCAAAATTCATTAGTGGTTAAAGTCTTTGGTGAAAATGTTCCTCTTCATGTGATTAGTTTGGAATTAAGAAGGCAATGGTCACGATTTGGCAAATTTCACCTGACAGTGCTTGGTATAGGATGGTTTTTATGTGCTTTTAATAATTCAGAACCATTGGAATCAGTCCTACTAATGGTCCATGGTATGTTAATGGTCATATCATTGGCATTGATAGATGGTCACCATCCTTTTCTCCTACCTCTTTAAAGGGTTTATCGGCTCTTGTATGGATTAGGATGCCTAATCTCCCTTTACAATGTTGGGATGAAATTAATGAATACAGGATTGCATCCATAGTTGGTATGCCGTATTTGATTGATGGAAACATATTTCAATGGGGAAGGAGGGAATTTGCGAGAATTTGTGTTCGTATCAAGTTGGATGGTAAACTTTTGTTGGGTGTATGGGTGGAGGGAAGCTCAGGTAGATTCTTTCAGAGGATTGAATATGAAAGGGTCTCTAACTTCTACTTCAATTGTGGTAAGATTGGGCACTATAAGAATAACTGTTCGGAGATCAGATTAGAGATTAATCAGCCTGCGTCTAAACAACTAGAGAATACTGGTAAAATAGAAATTTCTCCTACGGTGGATAATTCCAATGTTGCTGATGGTAATATGGTGGATGATGCTAGTGTTAGTAAAGTTGGCTATGGACCCTGGGTTCATGTCAATTATGGGAAAAAAAGATTTAAGAATACTGGATTTAAGAAGTTAGGTCGCCGACCAGTGAAGGATGATGGAGGGAAGGGACTGGTTTAATGAATTCGATTAGTATTGAAAGGGAACCTGATGCAGTTGGGTTGACAAACAATGGAGGTAACTCAGAGTCAATTCTGGGAGGTGTGGCTTCTGAAGTTTCTCCTCGAGAAGCAATTTTAATTCAAGATTGTCCATTGAAATTGGCTGCTTCAAAAACTGGAGTGAGTATGGATTCTATTTCTTGCATCCTTCCTAATGATGATAATAAATTCAAGGTTTTAAATGATGTTGTTGAGGAAGGGGAGATAAATCTCCTAGGGAATGATGGTGTGTCGTGTCTTGGCATTCTTGTTGGTAAAGGTGCGATTAGGGGTGGATCTCCTAAGGGAAGAGTGGAGACTATGAATGGTGATTCAGACTTCAAGGAAGGTAGTTCTTCTAATGTTAAGAAGAAAATTTCTAAACAACATAAAATACTGGGTCCTATTAGGAGTAGGATGGAGAGCTGAAAGATAGAGTGGGGATTTCTTCCCCTCTTGTTCAATGATGTCTTCTATTGCTTTTTGGAACTGTAGAGGAGCTAGGAAAAGGAAAGCTTCTCTATATCTCAAGGAGGTTGTTAAGGAACATGGTGTCTTGTTTCTGCATTTGTTGGAAACTAAGTTATTTTCTATAGATAGGAGGGAAGTCTATTTGTTGATAGGTGATGATTGGGATTTCTTTCAAGTTCCCTCAGATGACTTGTCTGGAGGTATTCTTGTGCTCTGGAAGTCAAATATGGCTTCATTTTCTATTTTAGAATCTTCTTCCTAATTCGTAATTGGAGAGTTAGATGTTCTTGATAAAGGTATGTGGAGGGTTGCTTCAATTTATGGGAATAAGGATGTTTATAAAAAAAGGGAACTTTGGGGGAAGTTAGAAGTTTGTTCTTCCAAAGACTTACCTATGATGGTGGGTGGAGATTTCAATTGTCTACTTTCTAAGGAGGATAAAAGGGGAGGGAAAAGATTCATTTTTTCCCAAGGACCCAAAGAAATGAAGTCATTTTTAGTTAATAATGACTTTCATGATGTTAGATGTATTGGCCCCAAGTTCACTTGGTGTAACAAAAAGGTTGGTGGTGCTCAAATTTTAGAAAGATTGGATATATGTTTTTTGAATTCAATGACGATCAATTCTTCCCATCGAATGGTGGTTAAACATCTAGCTAGAGCTACATCGGATCATTCTATGATTTTATCAAATCTTTTGGAGCTTAATCTTGTGGCTAAGAGAGTTATTAAATTCGAAGATGTTTGGGCTTCAATTCCAGCATTAGCTGCTGTGGTGAGGAAAGTTTGGAGCAAGAAATCTGATGGGAGTTTTTCATATATTCTTAACATCAAGTTGAAAAGAGCATTGAAAGCCTTATTTTACTGGAGTAAATCTAAGATTAAAAATTTTATCCAATCGAAGGACTATCTTATGAAGGAAATCTTGGAGCTACATATGAAAGAAGCGGATATTGGTTTTCTCTCGGAAGAGGATGTTGATATTATCTATATCATGACCCATTCTAGAGATTTTGATGATAACAAATATATGCTTGGATGTTCTAATTTGTGTGTTAAGTATTTCAGGTGAAATATTTTGATGGATATGCATGATAATTTTAATTTGAGTTGAAAGAATTTAAGATGGATCAAGATGGAAAGCTTGAAGATTTTTATATAGTAGGATGTTAGTGGTTCATTAGTATTTACTTGCATGATTTAATTTACTCACATTTAAACATCTATTAAAATTATTTCTAAATTATTAATGATCTATATGATTTCTTAATTAAATTTTATATGCATTATTGATTACATAGAATTTATCAAAAATGCAAAGATAATTAAGGTAAATGAATAAGTTTTTGTGGTAAAATTTGATTACGTATTCTTTTTAAATTAACTTATTTCATATCAATTTATTGATTATGATTAATTTAATCTAAATTATATCATATTATTATATGAATATTTAATATATCCTTAAATATATAAAAATACGCATAAGTTTTTAGTTTACTGAATATGATATTATTGTAATTGACACGTGGTCTGATTATTAATCTGTTAGATTGTTTGGATTCCGTAGATATAAATTGATAGGTTATATGACCCGTTTGGAGCTATAGTTAATTTATTATGATTTTCTAAACATTAGCCAATTTTAATACTATTCGTTGGGTAGCCATTTTTGCCTTATTTTGGATGTATATGAAGACTTTTTGACTTATCCATGTGACTAGCCATTTTATAGCCATTTGGAACTTATATTTCTTTAATATAAATGAATTTCTTATCAAATATAATATTTTTTAGATGATAAATTAATATTAGATTAATAGTTTTATTGAAACTTAGCTTTACTTTCTCTTTCTCTTTAAATACCACTCATCCTCTTCATATGAGGGCAATTCAAGAGAGAAACTCCAGCACTTTCTTCATTCCTTTATTCTTGCTCATATGCTAAATCTTGAGAGAAGAAACTTTGATCTTCATTCTAAGAGGTCTTTTCATTTGCGCGATCAAATTCTTGGTTGGAAAGTTTCAACGTACTAAATCCAGTAACGTCTCTTGAAGTTCTTGAGTTTATCTTCTTATTCTAAATATTCACTTGCTGATCTATTTGTTTTTATCATATATACTCTCTTGAAAATATCTATCATTTGATGAAATACTAGTTAGAAATATTATTTTAAGTTTTATATGTGAAATCTTTTAAATCCATAAAAGACATCAAAGCAAATATTTTAATTTTCTTTTATGTGGCATAGATATGCATTTCAAATCTAAATTTTCTTAGTATTATATCTAAATAGTTATAGTTTAAAATCAGTAAGAAAAATATTTTTATTTAATATATTATTCATATTTTTATCACAATATAAATCTATCTTAAAATGAGCAAATTTCATATTCTAATTGCAAGTAGTGAGGTGATTAAAATTAATTTGTAAGATCACCTTAAATATTTTGATCATTTTGTTGCAAGATATTTTGAGCTTATTTTATTTATATCAAGTTGTATTTTTCTTTTTCTTGATCTAAGTCATTTGGCTTAGTAAAGCTTAACTTGTAATTAGATTGGGTTGTACTCGCCCGTGTAGGAGAGTACTTAGGTTGTAAAGAACTTTTTTGGTTTAAAGAAGTGAGGTTTGCAAGGCAAACCTGGATTAGTGGATTCTAGCCCAAGAGTTGGCTAGCGTGGACGTAGGTCGGATTGGAATCCGGGCCGAACCACGTAAAAATCTTATGCCTCTTATTTTTATTTCTTGCATCAATTTTTATTTAACATTTTTATAAAAATTTATGTGTTTATTTATTCATTGCAAAATAGTTTTCAAATTATTTTAATTGCCTTCTTTTATTAAAAATTTTAAGAACCCCAATTCACCCCCCCTCTTGGGGTGCCATAGTTATCCAACAATTGGTATCAGAGCCTTGGCTCTTTCTATTTTGGCTTAACATCCTAGAGTAGATCCACTTATAAACTATGGCACAAGATTTTCCTAAGGGTTCACTTCTCGAAGGATAATCTACTCATCGACCACCTTTGCTAGATAATGTTCCTTTTGATTATTGGAAAAATAGAATTAGTACATTCTTAAGAGGACAAGACTCTCGTATGTGTCACATGCTTACACACCAATATCATACACCCACTAAAGAAATTAATGGAATTAAAATTAAAAAACCTTTTGATGAATGGACTGCATTAGAGAGGGAATTAGATGAGTTAAATGCTAGGGCTTGTAATACTTTACATTGTGCACTTCTTTCAGATGATTATATGAAAATTTCCATGTTAAATTCCGTAAAAGAAATTTAGGATAAATTAATTATAACTTATGAAGGTATAAGTAAGATTAGAGATGCACACATAAATAGACTCGTTCATGAATATGAATTATTTTGCATGTCTCCTTCCGAATCTATTTCTGATATGTATACAAGATTTATGAAAATAATTAATACATTACATTCTCTTGGAAGAATATATAAGAATCAAGACTTAGTCTATAAGATTCTTAGATGCCTTCCTAAAGAATGGGATGCTAAAGTGACTGCAATTAGTAAGGCTAAGGATTTATCTACTTATCCACTTGATCAACTTTTGGGTTCTTTGATAGCACATGAACATATTATAGCTCAAAGGGATAAATTGGATAGCTCTTCTAAGAAAGAGAAGGAGAAAGGTAAAATTATTACCTTACAGGTTGATGATAATGATGAACCTAGTTCATCATGCTCTAATGAAGATAGCAATGAGGTGATCATGCTTTCAAGAAGACTTGGAAGCTTACTAAGGAAGAAAAACCAAAGGTACAAGAAATCCAAAAATTATAAATTTCAAACTAAGAAATTTTCTACAGGAGAATGGATTATTTGCTACCATTGCAAGAAGCCTAGACATATAAGAGGAGATTATCCAGATCTTATTGACTCAAAGAAGAAAGATATGGATATAGAGAGAAAGAGTGATAAGAAAGAAAAGAAGTATTTCAAGAAGAAGAAGAAAGCTCTATGGGCCAACCCAGATTCAAATGAATCAAGTTCATCAGATAAAGAGGTGAACATTTATCTTATGACAGGAGAAAAATATGATTGTGATTCTCAAGAGGTATGTAATGATATATCTTATGAAGAGTTAGATGATGCATTTAATGAATTAGTTGTTGAATATAAAAAATTAAAAAGAAAATATAATGTTTTAGAAAAAGAGCACAAAAATTTAGATATATTTTTTAATGATTTAAAAAATGAATGTGATGATTTGAAAAATAAGAATAGCTCTTTATTAGATCGTTCTTTACTTATGTATAAACTTGAAAGAGAAAATATTCTTTTAAAAGTAAGATTAGATTTATGCATGAAATCACAAGTTCATTATAAAGTTTCATCAAGTACACGATTAAATAAAAATTCTTCTTATATGTTACATAGACATCATGCAAAGCCATATGCAAACACTAATATTTGGTGTAATTATTGTGGTAGAAAGGAACACATCTCATTTGATTGTTATGCTCGTAGATCACAAAATACTAAACAACCATCTTTTGTATGGGTTCCAAAAAATACAAGTATTTCTTATACCATACATAATAGATATCATACTACTCATTTAGAATGTGGACCCTAAAATATTTGGGTTCCAAAAGTTAACATTTGATTTTTTTTTGTAGGAATGCCTTCAAAGTAAAATCAATGAAGGCATGTGGTACTTGAACAGTGGATGTTCAAGACATATGACGGGCGATAAAGCAAAATTTTCTACATTAGAATCAAGTGATGGAGGATATGTCACATATGGAGATAATGCAAAGGGAAAGATCATTGGTATTGGATCCATATGTAAGAACTCTATTACTTTAGAAAAAGTCTTAATTGTTTCTGGTT
The DNA here is from genome assembly GCA_019925795.1 of Dendrobium chrysotoxum. NCBI lineage: Eukaryota > Viridiplantae > Streptophyta > Magnoliopsida > Asparagales > Orchidaceae > Dendrobium > Dendrobium chrysotoxum. The sequence goes on along the minus strand of CM034306.1, from coordinate 31,995,300 downwards.
TAAAACATAACTTAATATCAATTAGTCAATTATGTGATAAAGGTTTCAATATTTCTTTTTATACTTCATATTGCATTATTAGAAATAATGAAACTATTTTACTTATTGGAAATAGACATAAAAATATTTATTTAATTGATTTAGAGAATAAAAATGATATTAATTTAAATTTATTTTGCATGAAATCTATAAATGATGTGCTTGGTTATGGCATAGAAGGCTATGTCATGCTAATATTCACACTTTAAATAAAATTTCTAAACTTGATTTAGTAGTTGGTTTACCAAAAATTAATTTTCATTTTGATTCTATATGTGATGCATGTATTCATGGTAAACATATGAAAAGTTCATTCAAGAGTAAAAATATAGTTTCTACTAGTAGACCTTTAGAATTATTACATATGGACTTATTTGGACCAATTAATACAACTAGTTTAGGTGGTAAAAATTATGGATTTGTTATAGTAGATGACTATTCAAGATATACTTGGGTATTATTCTTAGCTAATAAAAATAACGCATTTGATGATTTTAGAAAATTTGCTAAATATATTCAAAGAGAACAAGGTTATTTGATTCATAGAATTCAAACAGATCATTGTGGAGAATTTAAAAATAAATCATTTGAAAATTATTGTGATAAAAATGGAATTAGACATAATTTTTCAGCTCCTAGGACTCCTCAACAAAACGGTGTAGTTGAAAGAAAGAATCGTACTTTGGTTGAATTAGCAAGATCAATGTTAGATGAATATAAACTTCCAAAGTATTTTTGGGCAGAAGCAATAAACATAGCATGTTATGTTACTAATAGAGTTTATTTAAGACATATTCTTAAGAAGACCCCTTATGAAATATTTTTTGGAAAGAAACCTAAGATTAGTCATTTACATGTTTTTGGTTGTAAGTGTTTTATTTTAAATAATGATAATGATCCTTTAGGTAAATTTGATAGTAAATCTGATGATGGTATATTCTTAGGATATTCAATTTTTGGAAAATCTTTTAGAATTTTTAATATGAGAAAATTAATTGTTGAAGAATCCGTTCATGTAATTTTTGATGAAAATTCTATAGATTTAATAAGAAATGATTTGAATGATGATGATATTAAAAATATAAAGAAAATAAATTTAGATGAAAAGGAGGATGATTCATTACCTAAAGAATGGAGATATAATAGAAATCACCCAAAAGAATTAATAATTGGTGATCTTTCTCAAGGTGTTAAGACTAGGAGAAACTTTAGAGATGAGATAGAGCATTCTTCATTTCTATCAGAAATTGAACCTAAAAATATAGATGAAGCTTTACAAGATAATTTTTGGATAATTGTTATGGAAGAGGAACTTAACCAATTTGTAAGAAATGATGTTTGGGAGTTAGTCCCAAGACCTCATGATCAAAATATAATTGGAACTAAATGTGTATATAAAAATAAGCTAGATGACTCAGGAAGTATTATTAGAAATAAAGCTATATTAGTTGCACAAGGGTACACACAAATAGAAGGAATTGACTTTGAGGAATCTTTTGCACCCGTAGCAAGACTAGAGGCCATTAGATTACTCCTTGCATTTGCTTGTTTTAAAGACTTTAAACTCTTTCAAATGGATATCAAAAGTGCATTTTTGAATGGGTATATTGATTAAGATGTTTTTGTAGAACAACCACCAGGTTTTGAAAGTATTAATTATCCTAATCATGTGTATAAATTAAAGAAAGCTTTATATGATTTAAAATAGGCTCCACGTGCTTGGTATGATAGGTTAAGTAAATTTTTTATTGAACATAATTTTAGAAAAGGTAAGATAGATACAACTCTTTTTATCAAATCTATTGGAGATGATTTAATTATTATACAAATTTATATTGATGATATATTATTTGGAAGCACAAATGAGAGTTTATGCTATGAGTTTTCCTCTTTAATGTCAAAGGAATTTGAAGTGAGTATGATGGGAAAACTCACCTTTTTCTTAAGACTTCAAGTAAATCAACTAGAGTCCAGCATATTCATATGTCAAACTAAGTACATAAATGAATTATTAGAAAAATTTGATATGAAGAGATTCAAATTGAGTAAAACTCCTATAAGCCCATCAACTAGACTTGATTTAGATGAATCAGGAAAACTAATAGATCAAAAGCTATATAGGAGTATGATAGGTTCACTTTTGTATCTTACTGCTAGTAGGCCTGATATTATGTTTGTTGTATGTTTGTGTGCAAGATTTCAAGCTAATCCTAAAGAATCACAGTTAATAACAGTTAAGCGAATATTTCATTATTTGATAGGAACTCCTAAGTTAGGCTTATGGTACCCCAAAAACTTATTATCATGCAATTTAGTTACATATTCTGATGCAGATTATGCTGGTTGTAAGGTTGATAGAAAAAGTACATCTGGAATATGTCAATTCTTGGGATCATCACTCATTTCTTGGTCTTCTAGAAAAAAAAATTCTGTTGCTTTATCCACTGCTGAAGTAGAGTACATAGCTGCAGGTAGTTGTGTTGCTCAAGTTTTATGGCTAAAACAACAATTAGAAGATTTTGGAATTAAGCTTAAAAATATTCCTATTAAATGTGATAACACAAGTGCAATTAGTTTAACAAAAAATCCTATACAACATTCACGAACTAAACACATAGAGATTAGACATCATTTTATTAGAGATCATGTTAGTAAAGGTGATGTGAATATAGATTTTGTAAACACAGATTCTCAAATAGCTGATATTTTTACAAAACCTTTAGCTGAAGAGAGATTTTGCATGTTAAGACGTATGCTTGGAATGTTAGACCCTAACATTTAAATTTCTTATTTTTTTTAATTCTTTTTGATGTTGTCAAAGGGGGAGAAAAATTATATATGTTGATCAGAATTCTTTTACATGCATATATTTAGGGGGAGAATTTTTTTTAATTAGCATTCAAAAATATTTTTGAATTATTATATATATTTTTCTAATGCTTAAAAGTTGTGATAAAAGGTTAATTTGTACCTTTATTATAACTATACCCAACATAAGTTTGTCATCATCAAAAAGGGAGAGATTATTGATATTATCTATATTATGACCCATTCTAGAGATTTTGATGATAACAAATATATGCTTGGATGTTCTAATTTGTGTGTTAAGTATTTCAGGTGAAATATTTTGATGGATATACATGATAATTTCAATTTGAGTTGAAAGAATTCAAGATGGACCAAGATGGAAAGCTTGAAGATTTTTATATAGTAGGATGTTAGTGGTTCATTAGTATTTACTTGTATGATTTAATTTGCTCACATTTAAACATCTATTAAAATTATTTTTAAATTATTAATGATCTATATAATTTCTTAATTAAATTTTATATGCATTATTGATTACATAGAATTTATCAAAAATGCAAAGATAATTAAGGTAAATGAATAAGTTTTGGGTAAAATTCGATTACGTATTCTTTTTAAATTAACTTATTTTATATCAATTTACTGATTATGATTAATTTAATCTAAATTATATCATATTGTTATATGAATATTTAATATATCCTTAAATATATAAAAATATGCATAAGTTTTTAGTTTGCTGAATATGATATTATTTTAATTGACCCGTGGTCTGATTATTATTCCGTTAGATTGTTTGGATTCTGTAGATATAAATTAATAGGTTTTATGACCCGTTTGGAGCTATATTTAATTTATTATGATTTTCTAAAAATTAGCCGATTTTAATACTATTTGCTGGGTAGCCGTTTTTGCCTTGTTTTGGATGTATATGAAGACTTTTTGACTTATTCATGTGACTAGCCGTTTTATAGCCATTTGGAACTTATATTTCTTTAATATAAATGAATTCCTTATCAAATATAATATTTTTTAGATGATAAATTAATATTAGATTAATAGTTTTATTGAAACTTGGCTTTACTTTCCCTTTCTCTTTAAATACCACTCATCCTCTTCATATGAGGGCAATTCAAGAGAGAAACTCCAGCACTTTCTTCATTCCTTTCTTCTTGCTCATATGCTAAATCTTGAGAGGAGAAACTTTGATCTTCATTCTAAGAGCTCTTTTCATTTGCGCGATCAAATTCTTAGTTGGAAAGTTTCAACGCACTAAATCCAGTAACATCTCTTGAAGTTCTTGAGTTTGTCTTCTTATTCTAAATATTCACTTGCTGATCTATTTGTTTTTATCATATATACTCTCTTGAAAATATCTATCATTTGATGAAATACTAGTTAGAAATGTTATTTTAAGTTTTATATGTGAAATCTTTTAAATTCATAAAAGACATCAAAGAAAATATTTTAATTTTCTTTTATATGACATAGATATGCATTTCAAATCTAAAGTTTCTTAAAAGTATTATATCTAAATAATTATAGTTTAAAATCAGTAAGAAAAATATTTTTATTTAATATATTATTCATATTTTTATCACAATATAAATCTATCTGAAAGTGAGCAAATTTCATATTCCAATTGCAAGTAGTGAGGTGATTAAAATTAATTTGTAAGATCACCTTAAATATTTTGATCATTTTGTTGCAAGATATTTTGAGCTTATTTTATTTACATCAAGTTGTATTTTTTTTTCTTGATCTAAGCCATTTGGCTTAGTAAAGCTTAACTTGTAATTAGATTGGGTTGTACTCGCCCGGGTAGGAGAGTACTTAGGTTGTAAAGAACTTCTTTGGTTTAAAGAAGTGAGGTTTGCAAGGCAAACCTGGATTAGTGGATTCTAGCCCAAGAGTTGGCTAGCGTGGACGTAGGTCGGATTAGAATCCGGGCCGAACCACATAAAAATCTTGTGCCTCTTATTTTTATTTCTTGCATCAATTTTTATTTAACATTTTCATAAAAATTTATGTGTTTATTTATTCATTGTAAAATAGCTTTCAAATTATTTTAATTGCCGTCTTTTATTAAAAATTTTAAGAACCCCAATTCACCCCCCCTCTTGGGGTGCCATAGTTATCCAACAGAGGATAGCTGGGCTGTCAAGGCAAAGGTGAGTAAGCTGAATTCTACTTTGGCTCGTTGAACACGTGGTGGAGACAACATGCAAAGGTCAATTGGATGGTTGAGGGTGATTATAATTCCATGTTTTTTCAATCATTTGCTAGTGCGAGGAGGAATTCAAATTTTATCTTTAAAATCAAAGATGAAAATGGTTTGCTGGTTGAGGATCAACACTAAATTGAAGATGTTTTATTTCATTTCTACAAGGAAAATTGGAAGGAGAGGAATTATGTACTAGAAGGGTGGCCTTCCCCATTGAGCTATCTGGATGAAGGTGATAAAAGGTTGTTGAATAGAGATTTTACCTTGGAAGAAGTTGAGGTTGTGGTGAAGCAAGACGGTGGTAATATTGCTCCAGGTAATGATGGTATTTCCTATTCCTTTATTAATGCTTATTGGGGTATTATCAAAGAAGATTTCTAGAATGCTATTAATCAGTTCTTTTATTATGGGGAAATGAGTGATGTATGAAAAGAGACTTTAATTGTGCTTATCCCTAAGGTGAGCAATCCTATGGATCCTTCTAATTATAGACCTATTAGCCTTTGCAAAATAATTTACAAGGTGGCTGCCAAGGTTCATTTGAATAGGTTGTTGTCCATAATTCCAAAATTAATTTCTGAGGAGCAAGTGGCATTTCTGAAGGGGAGGTCAATGTCAGACCATGTTCTGGTAGCTCAGGAAGTGTTCCACAAGTTTAGGTATTCTAAATTTTCTAAAGGGTTAGTCTCTTTCAAAATTGATATGGAGCAAGCTTATGATTCAATGAGTTGGCTTACATTGACAAAAGTGTTGGAGTATTTTGGGTTCTCCACCAAGTTTTCCAGTCTGATTATGGAATGCATTGAAGAACTAAGGTTCTCTTTGATGATTAATAGAAACTTTTCAAATTGGATCAATGCTAGGAGTGCTTTCCGTCAAGGTTGTCCGTTATCGCCTTTATTATTTATTCTTTGCTCTCAACTTTTATCAAATGCTTTTATTCAAAAGGGTGATTCTATTGGAGTTCGTATTTATCCAAATGGCCTAAGGATTTCTCATTTGTTGTATGCAGATGATATTATTATATTTTCTGAAGCTAGTACGAAGGTTATGAAGGAAATCAAGAGGATTTTAATGGACTTTTGTGGTTGGACAGGTCAAAGGATAAATGTTAATAAATCAGCCATTCTTTTTGATAAATTTGTTAATAAAAGAAAAAAGAAATCTATTTCTCATATTATGGGATTTAAATCAGTTAAGGAGTTCTATTATCTTGGAGTTAAAATTGCTTTGAGGAGGCTAGTAGGAGCTGATTTTCAATTCATTATTGATAAAGCTTTGAGAATGTTGAATATTTGGGGAAGTAAGTTCATCTCATTAGCTGGGAAATTTACTCTTATTAAATCGGTATTGCTTTTATATCCTACATTTCATTGCACACACTCTCTTGTCCTGAAAGGTGTGCTAGATGAGCTTGATAAGATGTGTAGAATCTTTATTTGGAATAAGATGAATGGAAGATTTGGGCTTCATTATGTCAGTTGGAATGTGTTGTGTAAGCCGGTGAAGTGGGGAGGGCGTGGATTACATTCCTGTGCAACCAAAGTTGGGCCATTGAGGGCCAAGCTTTCTTGGAAATTTGTACAGGATAAAGAGTCTTTGTTGTATAAAACTCTTACTCCGAAATATGGTTCCTTGTTTAATGATGGAAGATCAAAGAAGGTAGGCTCATCTTCATAGAAAATAACTTCTGATGGTGGAAGATTTCTTAATCCAATTGTTAGGTACAACATTACGGCTGGTGATTCTATTGATGTGTATAAGGACATTTGGATAATGGATAAAGGTATTAATAGGTGGCCTACATTTGTGTTGTCTCCAGAGAACAGTGAATTGACGGTGGACAAGTTCATTGTAGATGGATGTTGGAATGAAGGCGAGCTTAGTAAGTTCTTTGGGAAGGAACATGTGGATCTGATATGTCAAGTTCAAATTAAGGTGGAATTGGGTTAAGATAAGATGGAACTCATATATTAAAATTCTGGGAAATCTATATCGGCGTTGGCTTTTGAAGCTTTGGTTCAGGATAATTCTGGCTTTCAATTCTGAAAATGGATAAAAAAGGCTAAGCTTATCCCACGAGTGGAGGTTTTTTGGTGGAGAATGTTCAACAATGCTATTCCTACATTTCAATTCTTGTCATATAGGAGATTTCAAGAGGGAAATTCTTGTCCTAGAAGTTGTAATGCGATTGAAGATATTGAACATGTCACAACCAAATGTGTAAAGCTGAAGGAGGTATTTCAACACTTAAATAGATGAAGCTTTGGGATCCCTTTTTCGACACATTTAAAGATTGCTGTAAGTGGCTATTACTTCTTAGTTTGCAGAATAGTCTGTTAGTCAAATTGTATTGCAATGCTGTTGGATTGAAAAATGTAGTGGTTTTGAAAAAGGTTAATTTTCTTTGGGAACTTAAATTTATGGAATTTTAATTTTCAAATCGAACGCTTATTATGAATGATATATCACCTCAAAAGACAAACATATTGTTTCTTAATAGGTTCAGATTTCAAAACTTTAAATTTATCTCGATTATCATAGTTAAGCTCAAGGAGAGACAACATGTGATCCCATAGGATCAAAATAATGTTTAATCAAATGTTTAACTATGATGATCGAGATAAGGGATCATTAATTTCATAATCAAAGTAATAATAATAGTACAACATATCTCTCCGAGGAAAGAGGATATCATCTGTTATCGATCATTTGAAGATGACAATAATGATCATTGACTTTTGAATTTCCCAAAGAAAGTTAATGGAGTTTTGAAAATCTTAATTTTAAAATTTGGTCTGGGTTTCTAAATCCCCTATGAGCGTAAGCCCTGGTGGTTAATTATATAGTAGGAAATTAAAAATTTCCTATGAATACTCTCGATTAAAATAGCGATACTAATTTTATTTAAAGAATTCAAATTTTGATTTTAAAGGAGGTAGGGACTATAATTTCAAATGAGATTTGTTCAAGATTGAACAATTCTTTCTGGAGTCAAAGGAGGAATGATAGGAGATGTTTTGAGATTCTGAATCACTTCAGAAACACCCTGACCTATCCTAAGTATTGGGCTTGAACTTGATGGAAATAGATTTAATGTTTAAGTGATCAATTTTATTAGAAAGTGAGAATTAGATTCCTGGAGGTTGAGGTGTTAAGATTGAAAATCTACCTCAGATCCTAAGTCTAAAATGGGTACTAAAAATTAATGACTCGGATCTTAGCTAATGCAATGTCATCCTAGACTTACTCCGGCCTAGATTGGGGAGCCAGCTAAATCACCTAAACGCTTCAAAACCATGAATCCGATCTTTAAATGTAGAGTGATAAGGACGTTATTTAAGATTAGTTTAAGGAGTTGGGGTCGACATCTAGAGCAAATTTCTAATTGACCCCTTGACTTATGTTGGGTGAAATACTTAAGCTAGAAATATAATTAAAGATTAGACTCAATTTTAATTTGTTGCTAATGCGATGCATGTTAGTTGACTCAAGTATTTAAATCAGAATGAAGAAGTTTTTGAAAAAGGCTTAAAAATATATTTTTATCCTAAAAGTGCACAGATCCCTTTGATAGAACTGCACCCTCATAGGCCAAATGGTCTACCAGAACCCACAGGCGGGGAGGTGCATAGCAAAAGAAAAGAATGTGCAGCAAGTATGCTTATGAAAAAACTCCCGGTGGTTCTGGGCTTACTTCTTAAAGCATTAGAGTTACTATTGTTGAAATCCAGGATCCCGAGCACTTAATTTTGATGGTGACAACTAATACTTACTGAGTACATATAGACTTCCGTTAGATTACAAATGTTTAATCTTTGTATATGAGGACTAACATTTCAGGTCAGATGCACACTGCGAAAGATTGCTGGAGACTCAAATTGGGTAGAATAGGATGTTGAAGAGTCTGTAATTTTTATTTCTTTATTTTTTCTTTTTGAGTCTGCCACAGAAGCATGCATGTGAAAGGAGCAACAATGCACACACACAGGGGGAGATTTTTCTTTTAAAAGGATTAAATTTTTTTTTTAAACTCATCGTACTGTACGATCTTGGATCATACTGTACGATTAATTAAAATACTCAGGCTAACGGCTAATTTTCTAATGATTAAGTTTACAAACTTATCATACTATACGATCCAAATCATACTGTACGATAATATGTAATTGTGAAACCCTAGTCGCCAGAATAAGTTTGGTAAGTTTTTAAATTTGATTTTCTGAACTGATCATACTGTACGACACTATTCATACTGTACGATTAATTAAAACTTGCCAAAATTATCTCCCTAATCAGGAAATAAACGTTGGTTTCTAATTTATATGTCGATCGTACTGTACGATCGTATATCGTACTGTACGACTGACAGAGACGATTTCATTCGTCCCAGAGATCGTACCAGACGAAACCAAGGTTTTTTGTTCTGATCGTCCTGGACGATGTTCATATCGTACAGGACGATATCAAGAAATGAACTGATCGTACTGTACGACTGGTGGAGTGCTGGACGATTGCCAAAGATGATTTTCTTCGTCCCAGCGATCGTACCAGACGATCCCAAGAAATTTTGAACTATTCGTACTGGACGATATTCCTATCGTACAGGACGATATCATGAAAAATACTATTCATACTGTACGATTAAATGAGTGCTGGACGATTGTCAGAGATGAGTTCTTTCGTCCCGAGGTTCGTCCCACAGTTCATCCCGTACGAACAGTACGAATCAATAGTATCGTACTGTACGATATATATATCGTACTGTACGATATGAATAAAATTCGATACCTGTTCGTCTGTACTCGTACTGGACGGAGCTATAATTGTACTGATCGTACTGTACGATTATAAATCGTACTGTACGAATAGAAACGCAAAAGTTGAAACTTTTAAGGTTTTCTGAAGCCTGATATAAAAACAACTTATAATTTTCTTTAGAGAGTTGTTGATCAATCCTTTGCTGTGAGAGGCTTGGAGGAAGAAGGGGATTCGTAGAGAGAAGTTTTTTGGAGAGATCTAGAGCTTGAGAGAGGAAGGTGAAGGTGAGCTTGAGCGTGAGGGAGAAGTAGTGTGAGGGGATCACACGGTGGCTCCAAGCTAGCTGCATGCTTTGCTCCTCTTGTGGCTTTGGAAGCTTCAAGAAAGTTCTCGAGGGAAGAATCACTTCAAGATCAACATCGCCAAGGTACTCTGCCATCTCCAGGAGGGAGAAAAAGGAGAAGGTCCGCTGCCGTCACCAGGAGGGTGACATAGCGTTTGGTATTCCACCGCACCGAGGGAGGTGAAAGTGAGTATTGTAAAGGCTTCTCCGCCTTACTGTGGGGGCAAAAGGAGAGTCAACTTTTATTAGTGCAAATCCCGGAGTAGAGGACTCCGGGGAGTGGACGTAGGTCAAGTGACCGAACTGTTGCAAATCTGGTTTTGATGATGACAAACATGTTTCCAGTGTGGTTTACTTGGCTAATCAGTTTCAGGCACAAAAGACCACGAGCTACTCAAGCCAACTCAAGATCGGGTCCAAGTGTGTCAAATGTATGATTTTTCCTTTTATTGAGTCAATTGTAATGTAACTGATTCCCTAGCTAAGTAACCTTGCACACACACACTCAGGGAGAGAGATTGAGTGAATTAGAGTTTCTGTTAAAATTTTGTTCAGATCGTCCTGGACGATAGTTTCATCGTCCTGGACGATCCAGTTAAAACAGAAACCCTAATTAGGGCGACTAAGTTAAGAGGGTCTGATTAAGCAGATCGTCCTGGACGATCTATGGATCGTACGGGACGATATGCTCAAATCAGAAATTTCCAGCCGCCAGATTAAGTTAGGCAAGTTTTATTTTAAGTATTTTGGTCTGATCGTCCCGGACGATACGTGTATCGTCCTGGACGATGCACTACAATCATGCCTAAATTAGTCTGGTAATTAAGGAAAGCAATTAATGTTTAATTGATACGATCACATCGTCCTGGACGATCGCAGGATCGTCCCGGACGATCGTGATCGTCTTGTGCATTTCAGCTGTACGTCCAGAACTATGTACAGGACGATTTGGGGCCTTTTTGAACTAATCGTACTGGACGATTACCCTATCGTCCGGGACGATCGAGTCATTTTTTGGTCGTCCAGCGCAGTTTTCTCTGGACGACCCGAACTGTCTTCTGGACGATTTCCTTCAATTTGAACTAATCGTCCCGGACGATCGCAGGATCGTACGGGACGATATGAACAACTTTTTCTACTGATCGTCCAGAAGAGCCAGATCGTCCAGGCTGAAACAGCTGAATTTGAACTGATCGTACAGGACGATCGATAGATCGTCCTGGACGATCTTGGCCGACAAGTTGAGATTTAGGGCAAATTTTAAGCCCTCCTTTAAAAGAACTTTTTCCTAGATTTGGAAAAATCTTTTTGCTGCTTTCCTTCCCTGAGAAATCCTAGAGAGAGAGAGAGTTGGGAGAGAGAGAAGAGATCTTGTGAGGGGGAGTTAGTGAGGGATTCACTAAGGTTGCTCCAAGCACGGATCAGAGTCGTCTTCTCCGCTCGTCGTCTGTCGTCTAGTCGGTGTTCTTCGTGGGAGGATCGTTCGCAAGAAGATCCGGGTTCTCTGCCCGCTTCAGGAGGAAGCGAAAGGAGTTCGTGGGTTCTCTGCCCGCTTCAGGAGGAAGCGAAAGGAGTTCGTGGGTTCTCTGCCCGCTTCAGGAGGAAGCGAAAGGAGGTCGGGTTCTCTGCCTCACCGTGTGGTGAAAAGGAGGTGTTTTGTACAGGCTTCTCCGCCTTGCTGTGGGAGCAAAAGGAGAGTCACTTTCGTTTAGTGCAATACCCGGAGGGGAGGCTCCGGGGAGTGGACGTAGGTCAAGTTGACCGAACCACTATAAAATCTGGTTTGCTTTTCTGATTCAGTTTTGCATTTTACTTTTCAATATAAACTGCTTGGGTGATTATCGTTGGTTGATCTTTTCGTTATTGTTTACTTGTTTCCGCTGCTAAGTATCGAAAAGATTTTATTGTTATCGTGAAATTTTTAAATAACCAATTCACCCCCCCTCTTGGTTAGCCTCGGGACTAGTTCAGTAGGGCTTAACATCCCTTTCGAACTTTCAAGTGGTATCAGAGCGGGATTCAAAATTTCTGTTTAAAAACTTTTGAATTTGATCCAATGGCTAACTGTAACAATCGTAATACTGCTGAAGGTTATTCTATAACTAGACCACCGTTGTTTGATAACATTCCATTTGATTTTTGGAAAACACGCATGTCTACTTTTCTTCAGTCTATTGATTATCGCATGTGGATGTTAGTTAAGGACGGATACGAACCACCTTTTCGAATGGTTAACAATGTGAAAACTGAATTGCCGTTTGCTGATTGGACATTTGATGATCATGATTTAGCACAGTTAAATGCCAAATGTTTGAACTGTTTCTTTTGTGCTTTAAAATCTGAGGACTATATGCGTGTTTCTACTTGTACAACGGGAAAAGAGATTTGGGATAGATTATGTATAACATATGAAGGTACAACTGAAGTCAAACAGTCTAGGTTAAACATCTTGTTACATGATTACGAACTTTTTCGCATGAAACCTAGTGAGACTATTTCAGAAATGTATACAAGGTTCACTCAGATTGTTACCTCTTTGCATGCTTTAGGTAGAGAACTTACCAACTACGAAAGAGTGAACAAGATTCTTAGATGTTTGCCTGCTTCTTATGATGCTAAGATTACTGCTATTACTGAATCCAAAGATTTAAATACTTACTCTATTGACAGCTTACTTGGATCACTCATTGCTTACGAGCAAGGGGTGAACCAAAGGCAACTTGATGCAGGTGAACGCAAGAAAGAGAAGACAGTGGCACTAAAGGCCAAAGATTCAGATGATAGCACTTCCGGGTCTGATAGCGATGATGTTGCCTTAATCACAAGGCAATTCAAAAGCTTTCTAAGGAAGAAACAGAAGAACCATCAGAAGTGGAACAAGGGTAAGTTCAATAAAAACTTTAAGGGTTCATCTGAATCGGTTTGTTTTGAATGCAGGAAGCCCGGACACATTAAGGCTGATTGTCCAACACTTAAAGCTCACTCAAGCAAGGAGAAGGGTGAGGAGAAACCAAAGTTCAGAAAGGACAAGAAGCGGATTCAGAAGGCATTCTGGGCAGACTCTGCATCCGACTCTTCTGAGACTGAAGCTGAAGAGGAGGAAACAAACTTGTGTCTGATGGCTGATGATCACCCTGGTCAGTCCGACCAGGAAGAGGTATGTGAGCTTACTTACGATCAGTTATTTGAAGTTTCTGAAAAGATTCATACATCGTATAGGAAGCTTAAGAAAACCCATGCTAGTTTGAAACTAGATTATCTGACTTTGCAAAAAGAGCATGAAGTGTTGATTAAGGATCATTCCACCATTGATAGCAATCACATGTCTTTACTAGATGAGTTTGATGAACTGAATAAAAAGCATTCTGATTTAATTGTTGAGCATAACTTGTTAAAAACAGCGCATGTTGAATTAGAACTTGCTTTTAAGAAAGTGAATGATTTGGCATCTGAGTTAGAAAGTACTGATAGTGCAAAAACGTTTGAAATTGGAAGTTTAAACAAACACATTGAGTTTTTGAAAGTGAAAATCAGTTCTTTTGAAAATAACAAAACACCGCCTACTTTTGAACAATTTTATGCACCGCCACCTTTTAAAAATTCTGTTGCAAGTTCTTCAAAGCATGTTTCATACACTACTAGGAAGAGGCACTATCACTCACGACGTTTAGTTAATCCTTTTCCTGGTGTTAGATGTTTTTCATGTGGCATGTTAGGACACATATCACACACTTGTACTGTCCACCGTAGTACACATTGGGTGTGGAGACCCAAACTGCCTGTTGCACAGCACAGCACACATGCATCGCATTCTTCTTTTCATAAGAAGGAACCCAAACCTGTTTGGGTTCCTAAGACTGACATTTGATGATTTTGTAGGTGTGCTCTCACACAAGACCTCGTGAGAGCATGTGGTACCTGGACAGCGGATGTTCTAGACATATGACTGGAGATGCAAATCAGTTCATTTCGCTGGAGGCCAGAGCTGGAGGCAAGGTTACACTTGGAGATAACACCACCAGGAAGGTGGTAGGCACAGGTATAATTGGTGATTCAAAGAACTTTATGATTGATAATGTTTTGCTTGTAGATGGACTGAAACACAACCTGCTGAGCATCAGTCAACTCTGCGACAAGGGATACAGCATCAAATTCCTGCCCACTGGCTGCATTTTAAGCTTAAATGATGAAGTTGTTTTGCAGGGGCAAAGGATCAACAACGTCTACAAGCTGGATGTAAGTATCATTAAATCTGATAATTCAATTTGCTTAAAAACTGCTGCTGATGAGTCTTGGTTATGGCATAGGAGATTGTGTCATGCCAGTATGAAAACCCTTAGGAGAGTCACCCAAAAGGACTTAGTTAGAGGTGTGCCCAAGCTTAAGTTCACTAAGGATCACCTGTGTGATGCCTGTCAGTTGGGGAAGCAAGTCCAGTCCTCTTTTCACTCTGTTAAGGACATTAGCACCTCTAGACCTTTAGAAGTTCTTCACATGGACCTCTTTGGACCCATTAGCACTGCCAGCTTAGGGGGGAGAGTCTATGGTTTTGTGATTGTTGATGATTATTCAAGGTTCACTTGGGTTAAGTTTTTGTCACACAAATCTGAGTCATTTGATGAGTTTAGATCTTTCTCTACTTGGATTCAGAAGAAGTTAGGATGTGAGATTATTACCATCCATAGTGATCACGGAGGGGAGTTTGAAAATGAAAGATTTGGAAGTTTTTGTGAGAATCATGGGATTAGTCACAATTTTTCAGCTCCTAGGACCCCTCAGCAGAACGGGGTAGCTGAAAGGAAGAACAGGACCTTAGTGGAAGCCGCTAGAGCCATGCTTACTGAGTATTCACTTCCAAAATACTTTTGGGCTGAAGCGGTGAACACTGCCTGTTATGTGCTGAATAGGGTGAATGTGAGAGTCAAACTGAACAAGACACCTTATGAGATCATTAAGGGTAGAACTCCAAACCTGTCCCACCTCCATGTCTTTGGCTGTAAGGTTTTCATTCTAAACAACGGGAAGTCACCCTTAGGAAAATTTGACCCCAAATCTGATGAAGGAGTGTTCTTAGGATATTCAAGTGTGGGGAAATCCTTTAGGGTGTTCAATAGGAGGACTTTGGTGGTGGAAGAAACAACCCATGTAGTGTTTGATGAATCTGATCCTAAGGAGTCTAGATCTGAAGTAGAAGATGAAGAGATTGTTGAGGTTACCCAAGGAGTTGGAAATACAAATTTGGAGGAAAGGGTAGAACCTCAAACCCCATTGCCTAGAGATTGGAGATATTCTTCGAGTCATCCTAAAGAACTGATCTTAGGAGACCCTTCTGAAGGTGTTAGGACTAGGCATGGACTTAGGAAGGAAGTAAACCATTCTGCCTTTATCTCAATGACTGAACCCACCAACATCAATCAAGCCCTGTCGGATGAATTTTGGATTTTAGCTATGCAGGAAGAATTGAATCAATTTGTAAGGAATGATGTTTGGGAGTTAGTAGAAAGACCTAAAAATCAAAGTATTGTGGGAACCAAGTGGGTCTTTAAGAATAAGATGAATGATTCTGGTGTGGTGGTGAGAAATAAGGCAAGATTGGTGGCTAAGGGGTATAATCAGATAGAAGGGATAGATTTTGAGGAAACTTTTGCCCCTGTAGCTCGATTGGAAGCCATTAGAGTGCTACTAGCCTTTGCCTGTTATAAGGGATTTAAGCTGTTTCAAATGGATGTCAAGAGTGCCTTTTTAAATGGGGTAATTAAAGAAGATGTTTTTGTAGAACAACCCCCAGGTTTTGAGAGTTCCCAATATCCAAGTCATGTCTATAAATTAAAAAAGGCCTTATATGGATTGAAACAGGCACCCAGAGCTTGGTATGAGAGGCTTAGCACATTCCTGTTAGAAAGAGAGTTTGTTAAGGGGAGCGTAGACACCACCCTTTTTCTGAGGAGATTAGGAGATGACTTACTCATTGTCCAGATCTATGTTGATGATATAATTTTTGGATCTTCTGATAAATACTTATGTGAAGAGTTTTCCAAAACAATGAGTAAAGAGTTTGAGATGAGTATGATGGGAGAATTGTCCTACTTTTTGGGGTTTAGCATAAGGCAAATGGATGATGGAACTTTTCTCAATCAATCAAAATATACTAAGGACATTTTGAAGAAATATAAAATGGACAAAGCCAAGCCAATCAATACTCCCATGCCCTCCTCAGTTCAGTTAGATAAGGATTCAAATGGAAAATCTGTTGATCAGAAGAAGTATAGAGGGATAATAGGTTCACTGCTTTACCTGACTGCTAGCCGACCCGATATCATGTTTAGTGTCTGTCTTTGTGCTAGGTTTCAGGCTGATCCTAAAGAGTCCCACCTGACTGCTGTTAAGAGAATTCTTAGATATCTTTTAGGGACCCCAAACCTAGGAATTTGGTACCCTAGGCACAGCACCTCTTTTGAGATCATTGGATATTCTGACTCTGACTTTGCGGGGTGTAGGGTGGATAGGAAGAGTACCTCTGGGACTTGTCAATTCATAGGACAGTCATTAGTCTCCTGGTCCAGTAGAAAACAGAACTCAGTTGCACTTTCCACTGCTGAAGCTGAGTACATTGCCTTAGGAAGTTGTGTGGCCCAAGTTCTGTGGTTGAAACAACAAGTCTTGGATTTAGGAGTACCCGTTGGCACAATTTCTGTTCTGTGTGATAATACCAGTGCCATCTGTATCTCTAAGAATCCAATCCAACATTCTAGGACCAAACACATTGACATTAGGCATCACTTCATTAGGGACCATGTTACAAAAGGGGACATTGAGCTACATCATGTAGCAACTGAAAATCAGCTGGCTGACATATTCACTAAACCACTGGCCTTTGACTCATTCAGCATTTTGAGAACCAGATTAGGAGTGATTGATATAAATGCTTGATTCTGATGACTGCTGATTTATTATCTTTCTGATTGGTATTCTGATTTCTGTTAGTTAAGTTTAGTTTTTCTTTTGATTTCTGATTTCTGTTAGTTAGTTTTTGGCTTTGATTATTTACTTTCAGTTGATTTTATGTCTTTTGCTGATTTCTGTTTTAGCCTTATTGTTAGTTTGATTTAAGTATTTACTCTGATATGATTTTATACCTGTTTTTTTTTATTCACTAGCTCATATCTTGCACTTACTGTTTTATGTTTTTCAAAATCTGATCACCGCTCACTACTTCTGATAATCTGAATTTCTGACTGGGAGTTTTTACCTTGTTTTGATTTGGAAGCTGGTAAGCAGTGATTGATTCCATTGAATCTGTTAAAGGGAAGAAACATTGATGATTGTTTCTCTTCCTCTAACTCCTTTACTGGTGTATGGTTTCTTTTGGATAAAAATCTTCTTCAAAATTAAAATGTTAGTTTTTTTTTGAAATAGAGATTATTTTATCTTCCTACAGTAATCTGCCTCATATCAATAGTGTTTTTCAAAGTCTTGAGTCATTAGTTTGATTTTCTAAAACCAAGTGATTGCATTTATCATATGATGTGTGGTTTTTTATTTTGTGAATCATTCTTCCCTACTGTGGAGAGTCATCTCCTATGTCTGGAAGATAGATTCACAGCTGAGACTCTTTAATGATTATGAAAAGGAGAAAGCTTACAAAAGATGCGCAGTGCGCCAACCAAATTGAAAAAGAGGCATAAAATGAGCCCAAAACTGAAAAGATGCGAAAATGCCAAATACACAAAGTGTATCAAAAAAATCAAAAGATGCGCAGTGCGCCAAATAAATTGAAAAAAAGAGGCACAAAATGAGCCCAACCTAAGCTTTCTTCTCGTTCAGATCTTTAAATGTCTTAGAAAAAAAACTCGTGTGTCACTTAATACGTTCAAAAAGCTTGAGTTTGAAAATCTTGATTTCTGATTTTTTACTTTGTAACACTATTATATCAGATATTTTTCTGGAACGAGGCTTGAAAGGATCTCTTTTCAAATCTAATGTCTTTTCTTCTGAATCGGATTTTTGTTTTGAAAGAGGTTTACATCGATAAGGTGCCCGGGGTCGGAGTTACGAAAGTCGATTTTTTCAACCTTTTCTGGATTTCAGCGTTGTCAATCGTTCTCTTATTGGTTTTTGAATATAAAATCAAGGAAAAATTCTGATTTACTCGAGCAGATTGATCAAAAAAAAAAAAAAAAAAAAAAAAAACTTTGCTTTTTCACGTTTTTTTTTTCCTCTGTGAGTTTCCTTTTGTTGTGTGTGGCATTTTGATTTACATAATTGTGTTTTTGGAATCCTGATTGGTCATCTTCATCATCCATCTTGTTCTGTTTTCTTCACATCGTCCTGGACGATCCACATATCGTCCTGGACGATCCACTTCATCCTGGACGATATAAACATCGTCCTGGACGATTCGTTCAGAATCGCCCCTCCTCTGCTCCAGCTGCTGAAAAATTCCAATTATTGGTGATCGTCCCGGACGATACTCACATCATCCTGGACGATATGATCCATATCCTCCTGATCTGATCAAACGGCTGAGATTGCGCCAATTATTGCCCATCGTCCCGGACGATCCCCTTATCGTCCCGGACGATCCACCTGTCAAGCCGCTGGACGATTTAAATTCGGCCCATCCGACATATTTATTGGAAATCGTCCTGGACGATCCACCTAATCGTCCGGGACGATACCTTTTCGTCAACGGTCGTCCAGCTGACTCCTCGGGACGATCGCCTGTGTCTAATCGTCCCGGACGATATATGATCGTCCTGGACGATCGGACCGCCTTTTTGACCAATCGTACAGGACGGCATAAATGCCCCGATCGTCCCGGACGATGTCTCGATCGTACGGGACGATCCGTCCGTTTTCTTTATAAACAGCAGATTTCCTGAGTTTTTTCACACCGGTTTTCTCCACTTGACCTCTCCTCCTTACTCTCTCAAATCCTCATGGCTGGTGGCAAGCGTTCTCGTCAGAAGGGTGCCAGTTCCTCCCGGGGGCCGGTTGATCCTCGCTTCCCTAATGCAGCCGATCAGGCTGCCTTTGAGCGATACTGCGAGGTGGGGATCACGCCTTCAAAAATAGTAAATCCCCGTACACTCACATATCCTGTCCTTGATCTATTCGCCCACACCTCCCTCACCTTCATCCTCACCCTCGCTTTTCCCTTTAGTTCCGAACTTCTTCGCGTTTTCTTCGCGAACCTAAGGATTACCGCCGACTACTCCACTCTCCGGTCCTATGTCAATCAGCGCCCTGTTGAACTCACCTATCAGGACTTTCACTCCATTCTCCAATTGTCTATAACTGGCGACAAACTCCACACACTTACCATCGACCCAGACTATGATTGGAGTGTCGCCAATCATTTCCTCCGCAATACAAATGCCCCTTACCATGACAATGCCTGTTCCACACTTCTGAAAGACGCCAGGACTATCCAACATGTTCTTCGTTCCTCCGTCATTCCAAAGGCGGGGGATCGAATTCACATCACCCCCCTCCTGTCCTTGACTACCTACTACATCATGGCCCGTAGGGAATTCAATGCCGCCGATCTCATTATCCAATACATTGAGCACCTTACCACCATTCGAGATCCAGGTCATCGCCGTCGCCCAAATCTAGCCTTAGGACATCTCATTGCCTATGCTCTTGAAACCAAGTATGACCTGTAATATCCTGCAGCCCCAGATGTTCCTACTTACTTCCTCACCAACAATGCCTTCCATGTCCTTCACAGCACCCGACTACATCCGGAGCCCGCCCCGGATGTTGAGGAAGAGGAAGAAGCGGCCATTCCCGCTCCTGCGGCAGCCGAGGCACCTGCTCCCCTTCGCATTGCCTCTCCCTTTGACCACCTGGTGCAGCGTTTTGACCAGTGGGAGGCACGGTTCACGGACTATGTTGCGCAGCAGCAACAGCAGCATGACCAGGACATGGCCTGGTTCGGAGCTCAATTTCAGGCCATTCACCATTACCTCAATCCTCCACCACCGCCTCCTCCTTCCGATCAGGATCCATCTCTGTTTTAGTTTCTTGCTTTTGTAGTTGTTCCATGTTATGTTTTATTTCAGTGTTCTGTTTTTTTTTACCTCCTCCTTTTTTGTGATGTCAAAAGGGGGAGTCAGTTGTAGTCGTGTCTGTTTCTATGTTCCGTTTTCATGTTGTCTGTATTGTTTGAGCTGTTAAATGAAAATTTAAAAAATGTTTGTTTTGTTTGATTTCTTAGTTTCACTTTTTTTTCAGACCACTTTACAAATGTTTGCCATCATCAAAAAGGGGGAGATTGTTGCAAATCTGGTTTTGATGATGACAAACATGTTTCCAGTGTGGTTTACTTGGCTAATCAGTTTCAGGCACAAAAGACCACGAGCTACTCAAGCCAACTCAAGATCGGGTCCAAGTGTGTCAAATGTATGATTTTTCCTTTTATTGAGTCAATTGTAATGTAACTGATTCCCTAGCTAAGTAACCTTGCACACACACACTCAGGGAGAGAGATTGAGTGAATTAGAGTTTCTGTTAAAATTTTGTTCAGATCGTCCTGGACGATAGTTTCATCGTCCTGGACGATCCAGTTAAAACAGAAACCCTAATTAGGGCGACTAAGTTAAGAGGGTCTGATTAAGCAGATCGTCCTGGACGATCTATGGATCGTACGGGACGATATGCTCAAATCAGAAATTTCCAGCCGCCAGATTAAGTTAGGCAAGTTTTATTTTAAGTATTTTGGTCTGATCGTCCCGGACGATACGTGTATCGTCCTGGACGATGCACTACAATCATGCCTAAATTAGTCTGGTAATTAAGGAAAGCAATTAATGTTTAATTGATACGATCACATCGTCCTGGACGATCGCAGGATCGTCCCGGACGATCGTGATCGTCTTGTGCATTTCAGCTGTACGTCCAGAACTATGTACAGGACGATTTGGGGCCTTTTTGAACTAATCGTACCGGACGATTACCCTATCGTCCGGGACGATCGAGTCATTTTTTGGTCGTCCAGCGCAGTTTTCTCTGGACGACCCGAACTGTCTTCTGGACGATTTCCTTCAATTTGAACTAATCGTCCCGGACGATCGCAGGATCGTACGGGACGATATGAACAACTTTTTCTACTGATCGTCCAGAAGAGCCAGATCGTCCAGGCTGAAACAGCTGAATTTGAACTGATCGTACAGGACGATCGATAGATCGTCCTGGACGATCTTGGCCGACAAGTTGAGATTTAGGGCAAATTTTAAGCCCTCCTTTAAAAGAACTTTTTCCTAGATTTGGAAAAATCTTTTTGCTGCTTTCCTTCCCTGAGAAATCCTAGAGAGAGAGAGAGTTGGGAGAGAGAGAAGAGATCTTGTGAGGGGGAGTTAGTGAGGGATTCACTAAGGTTGCTCCAAGCACGGATCAGAGTCGTCTTCTCCGCTCGTCGTCTGTCGTCTAGTCGGTGTTCTTCGTGGGAGGATCGTTCGCAAGAAGATCCGGGTTCTCTGCCCGCTTCAGGAGGAAGCGAAAGGAGTTCGTGGGTTCTCTGCCCGCTTCAGGAGGAAGCGAAAGGAGTTCGTGGGTTCTCTGCCCGCTTCAGGAGGAAGCGAAAGGAGGTCGGGTTCTCTGCCTCACCGTGTGGTGAAAAGGAGGTGTTTTGTACAGGCTTCTCCGCCTTGCTGTGGGAGCAAAAGGAGAGTCACTTTCGTTTAGTGCAATACCCGGAGGGGAGGCTCCGGGGAGTGGACGTAGGTCAAGTTGACCGAACCACTATAAAATCTGGTTTGCTTTTCTGATTCAGTTTTGCATTTTACTTTTCAATATAAACTGTTTGGGTGATTATCGTTGGTTGATCTTTTCGTTATTGTTTACTTGTTTCCGCTGCTAAGTATCGAAAAGATTTTGTTGTTATCGTGAAATTTTTAAATAACCAATTCACCCCCCCTCTTGGTTAGCCTCGGGACTAGTTCAGTAGGGCTTAACATCCCTTTCGAACTTTCACGAACCACTATAAAAATCTCTGGTGTGTTTTTTCCTGTTTACCGCACTTTATTTTTCATGCTTTAAATTTGTGCGTTTTAAATTGCTTGGTGAAAAATTAGTATTCAAATATCGTAGTGTAAAATCTAAATTGAATTATCAATTTCGTAGTTGTGAACGTTGTATTTGCTTCCGCACGTTAGTCGTTAAATTATGTTTTGAAAATACAAAAAAAATTAGAACTCTTGTGTAGGGTTAATTTTTTAAAATATCAATTCACCCCCCCTCTTGGCGCATCTCGTACTTTCAAGTGGTATCAGAGCGGGGTTTCAAAATAGTGTTTTAGAAAACCTAGAAACGTAAGATCCATGACTCAATTTGGTAACCGTAACACTACGGAGGGTTATTCCATAACTCGTCCACCTTTGTTTGACAACATACCGTTTGATTTTTGGAAAATACGCATGTCTACATTTTTACAGTCCTTAGACTATCGCATGTGGATGTTAGTCCAAGAAGGTTATTCTGCACCGTTTCGTATGTTGAATGGAGTTAAAACTGAACTATCATTTAATGAATGGAGCATTGAGGATAGAGAATTTGCACAACTAAATGCTAAATGTCTAAACTGTTTCTTTTGCGCATTAAAATCAGAAGACTATATGCGAGTATCAACGTGTACTACTGGTAAACAAATTTGGGATAAACTGTGTATCACGTACGAAGGAACTAGTGAGATCAAACAATCTAGGTTGAACATACTGTTACATGATTACAAACTATTCCGCATGAAACCTAGTGAAACTATAACTGACATGTACACTCGATTCACCCAGATTGTAACATCACTGCATGCTTTAGGAAGAGAGTTGTCTAACTCGGAAAAAGTAAACAAAATACTGCGATGTTTGCCTAGCTCATACGATGCTAAAATCACTGCAATAACTGAGTCAAAAGACCTAAATGTTTATTCTATTGATAATTTGCTTGGGTCACTCATTGCCTACGAGCAAGGAGTGAGTCAACGACAAAGTGATGCAAGTGAAAAGAAAAAGGAGCGAGCAGTGGCTTTAAAAGCAAACAATTCTGAAAGTGACAGCTCAGCAGCGGAGGAAGATGACGACATAGCTTTGATGACTCGTCAGTTCAAAAATTTTCTGAAAAGAAAGCAGCGCCATCGTCAAAGTAATTAGAACAAAGGTAAGAACTCAAAGTATACTAAGGTTGCATCTGAAATAATTTGCTTTGAGTGCAGGAAACCCGGTCATCTCCGAGCTGATTGCCCCAACATCAAAACTCATCAAACCAAGGAGAAGGGTGAGGAAAGATCTAAGTTCAAGAAGGGCAAGTTTAAGACTCAGAAAGCTTTTTGGGCCGACTCTGCCTCAGAATCATCGGAAGAAGAAGCAGAGGAGGAGGTAACGAATCTGTGTCTTATGACTAATGATAATCTTGATCAATCAGATCAAGATGAGGTATGTCAACTGTCTTACGATGAACTGCTTGTTATTTCTGAAAAAATCCATGACTCGTATAGAAAATTGAAGAAAAAGCATGTTAGTCTTAATACTGAACTTAGTACGTTACAAAAGGAGCATGCTAGTGTAGTAAAAATTTTTTCTGACTTAGATAAAGATCATATGTCGTTGCTTGATGAATACGATGCATTAAACAAGAAGCATATTGAGTTAAACACTGCACACGAAGCCTTGAAATCATCACATGTTGAATTAGATAATGCATTTAAGGAACTAGAAGAACTATCAGGGGAACTTAGTAGTAGCGAGCATGCATTGAGATTCAAATATGGTAGTCTTAACCAAGAGAACAAATTCTTAAATGAAAAACTTCATGCATATGAGAATAACAAAAAACCTCCTACGTGTGCTGAATTCTTTCAGCCTCCACCATGTGAATCATCTCATTCAAAACCAGCACGACATGCATCATCCAAACCCAGAAATAGGCACTACCACCCTCGTAGATTAGTGAACCTATTTCCAGGTGTTAGATGTTATTCTTGTGGCATGCTAGGTCACATAGCTCGCACGTGCTCAATTCACTATAGGACACATCTAGTGTGGAGACCAAAATCGCAATCATCACAGCATAACATGCATACATTTCATTCATATAAGCATGATGTGGAACCCAAACTCACTTGGGTTCCCAAAGCTAATCCATGATTGACATTGTAGGGATGCTCTCACAAAAGACCTAGTGAGAGCATGTGGTACCTGGACAGTGGCTGCTCAAGACACATGACTGGAGACATGAAGCAGTTCGTGACACTGGAGGCCAGGTCAGGAGGCAAGGTAACTTTGGGAGACAACACCACCAGAAAAGTGGTGGGCTCAGGTAACATTGGAAATACTAAAAATTTAATTATTGAGAATGTACTTTTAGTGGATGGTTTAAAGCACAATTTGTTAAGTATAAGTCAACTATGTGACAAGGGTTTTGATATAAAATTTTTGTCTAACAAATGCATGATTAGTTTAAATGATTCACTTGTGTTAGAAGGAAAACGTATAAATAATGTTTACATGTTAGACTTGAACTGCATTAAAACCTCAAATTCCTTGTGTCTGAAAACAATAGCAGATGACTCTTGGCTATGGCATAGGAGACTATGCCATGCTAGTATGAAAACACTTAGGAACATCACTTAGAAAGACTTAGTTAGAGGCATACCAAAGTTAGACTTTACTAAGGACCATCTTTGTGATGCTTGCCAATTAGGAAAACAAGTTAAATCTTCATTTCATGCAATCAAGGATATCAGCACCACTAGGCCACTAGAAACTCTCCACATGGACCTGTTCGGACCTGTTAGTACAGCCAGCCTAGGAGGGAAGTTGTATGGGTTTGTAATAGTAGATGACTACTGTAGGTTTACTTGGGTGAAATTCCTAGCTCATAAGAGTGAGTCATTTGAAGAATTTAGAGTTTTCTCCACTTGGATTCAAAGGAAATTAGGATGTGTAATTTCAACAATTCATAGTGATCACGGTGGGGAATTTGAGAATGATAAGTTTGAATCATTTTGTAAAGAGGTTGGAATAGAACATAATTTCTCTGCCCCTAGAACTCCTCAGCAAAATGGAATAGCAGAAAGAAAGAATAGAACGTTAGTTGAAGCTGCTAGGGCTATATTAGCTGAATACACTCTACCTAGATACTTTTGGGCAGAAGCAGTAAATACCGCATGCTATGTATTAAATAGGGTAAATGTTAGATCCAAACTTAATAAGACACCCTATGAGTTGCTTAAGGGTAGGACACCCAATCTTTCCCACTTACACGTTTTCGGGTGCAAATGCTTCATCCTAATCAATGGCAAGTCATCCTTAGAAAAGTTCGATCCTAAATCTGATGAAGGGGTTTTCCTAGGCTACTCATCTGTAGGTAAAGCCTATAGAATATTCAATAAGAGAACCCTAGTAGTAGAAGAGTCCACTCATATAGTATTTGATGAATCCAATAAGACATCTGAACCTAATCATGAAGAAGAAGAAGTTGAGGTTATACGGGGAGTAGAAACTATTACCATAGAGACTAGAGCGGAACCTCAGGAACATCTGCCTAAAGATTGGAAATTTTCTTCTAGTCATCCTAGAGAGCTAATCTTAGGAGACCCATCAGAAGGGGTAAAAACTAGGCATGGACTTAGGAAAGAGGTTAGCCATTCTGCATTCATATCTATGATTGAACCCACGAGTATAGATCAAGCCTTAGGAGATGAATTTTGGATCCTAGCAATGCAAGAAGAGTTGAACCAATTCGTTAGGAATGATGTATGGGAGTTAGTCAAAAGGCCTAAAGAGCAAAGTGTGGTTGGAACTAAGTGGGTCTTTAAAAATAAGATGAATGACTCAGGAATAGTAGTAAGAAACAAGGCTAGGCTAGTAGCGAAGGGGTATAACCAAATTGAAGGAATAGATTTTGAAGAAACCTTTGCTCCAGTAGCTAGACTAGAAGCCATCAGGGTACTGTTAGCTTTTGCTTGTTTTAGGGATTTTAAGCTGTATCAAATGGATGTAAAGAGTGCCTTCCTGAATGGAGTAATCAAGGAAGATGTGTATGTGGAGCAACCTCCGGGGTTTGAAAACTCACAATTTCCAAACCACGTGTTCAAACTGAAAAAGGCACTGTACGGGTTAAAATAAGCGCCTAGAGCCTGGTATGAAAGACTTAGTACGTTCCTACTAGATAGAGGCTTTGTAAAGGGTAGTGTGGACACCACCTTATTTTTGAAGAAGGTAAGAGTTGAAGTACTCATTGTTCAGATTTATGTAGATGACATATTGTTCGGATCGACGGAGAAAAACCTATGTAATGAATTTTCAAAAATAATGAGTGACGAGTTTGAAATGAGCATGATGGGTGAACTTAGTTACTTCCTTGGATTTAGTGTAAAACAAACGGAAGGTGGAACGTTTCTTAGCCAGTCTAAGTACGTCAACGATATTTTGAAAAAATATGAAATGGACAATGCTAAGGCTATGAATACACCCATGAGCTCTAATATTCAATTGGATAAAGATCCCAGTGGGAAGTCTGTAGATCAAAAGAGGTATAGGGGAATAATTAGATCGCTTCTCTATCTGACTGCCAGTAGACCAGACATAATATTTAGTGTGTGTCTGTGTGCCCGTTTTCAAGCTGACCCGAAAGAATCTCACATGACTGCTGTCAAAAGAATTCTCAGATATCTTCTAGGCACCCCGAACTTAGGAATTTGGTATCCTAGACACAGCACTTCTTTTGAAATCTTAGGATACTCCGACTCAGACTTTGCAGGTTGTAAGGTAGATAGAAAAAGCACTTCTGGCACTTGTCAATTCATTGGACAATCATTAGTTTCATGGTCCAATAGGAAACAAAATTCAGTAGCCCTATCCACCGCCGAAGCGGAATATATAGCAGTAGGTAGCTGTGTTGCACAAGTATTGTGGTTAAAACAACAGCTTGTAGATCTAGGACTACCTGTAGGAACGATTCCGATCATGTGTGACAACACTAGCGCAATTTGCATATCCAAAAATCCAATTCAACACTCATGAACCAAACATATAGACATTAGACATCATTTCATTAGAGATCATGTAGCCAAAGGAGATATTGAACTGCACCACGTTGCTACTGAAGATCAATTGGCAGATATTTTCACAAAACCATTAGGCTATGACACATTTAGCACTCTACGAACCAAATTAGGTGTCATAGACATTCACGCCTAATGTGACAAAAAAAAAAAACAAAAAAAAATTTTATGGTTGATTTGTTTTTTGTTAAAATTAAAATAAAAAAAAAACCAAACAAAAACAAATTGGATTCCTGATCCTCTTCCCATGTTGCTCACAAACCTTGATCTTCTCTGACAATCGTACTGTACGATACACTATCGTACTGTACGATCAGGTTCAAATCACTCCAATCTCATCCGTCCATTCCCATTCACGGTCCAGATCTTTCATGTCTTATACCCATCGTACTGTACGATTCACCACTCGTACTGTACGGTAGTAATTATTGGTCATCGTACTGTACGAACATACCAATCGTACGGTACGATCCACGTGTCAAACGGATTAGGACGAATTTAAATCGGCCGGTACGAAAATTATTGCCCATCGTACTGTACGAACACCTGTTCGTACTGTACGAACACTTTTGGTCAAAAGTCGTTTAGACGACTCGTTGGGACGAACGCCTTACACTCACGTTCGTACAGTACGATACTGATCGTACTGTACGATTTGACTCACTTTTCTGAAAAGTCGTCCAGATGACATTATTACACATATCGTACTGTACGATACTAAATCGTACTGTATGATATCCCCCAAATTCTATAAAACGGGAGGAATTCTTTACCATTTCTCCTCACCTTCAATCCCTCTGAGTTTCCTCACTCATACAATCCTTTCTTCCAAAATGTCTGGGTCCAGTAAGCGCGGTCGTATGATTGTCGGGAGCTCTTCCTCCTCTCGACGCTACGACGATCGTTTTCTCTCCACTGCGGACGAGAAAGCGTATATCAAAATCAAGGAGGCAAAGTTCACTCCCTCCCGCATGCTCAATCAGGCCGCCCTAAATTTTGAGGTGATGAATCTGTTCGCCTCCACTAGCCTTCAATTCCTTCTGACTCTTGCTTTTCCGTTTCACTCTGAACTCTTGTTTGAGTTTTTTTGCAAATATCCGAGTCGACCTTGAAAATACTACCTTCACATCATATGTCTGTAAACAGAATGTCGTTATCACCGTCAACGACATTGCTGAGCACATCGGGCTGTCCACTGACGGCCCTCGTCCCCAATCCATGATCTCCCACGACTATGATTGGACGTCCGTAAATATAACCCTTAGAGGTGTCCCCTCAAATCAACACCTACCACTGGTCCAAACCTTAAATCAAAATGCCCGCGTTATCCAGCATGTCCTACGCACATCTATTATACCTAAGGCTGGAGATCGCATCCATATTACTCCCCTACTGTCTGTCGTCACCTATCTCATTATGTCGGGCACAAAATTCAATGAAGCCCAAATGGTGTTTGACTACATTCATACCTTGTCTGCCTTCCGATATCCCGGTGCCCGTCGTAAATTGAACCTGGCCTTAGGGCATGTCATAGGCTACATTCTAGATGCAAAATACCAGCTTCATTATCCGCTCCCTCCTGATCACCTTCCTATCTTCTACTCGGATGCCTCCTTTCGTATCCTGTTCCATCGGGGGGCCGCTCCCGCCGATCCCGAGTTTGATGACGAGGAGGCTGCTGCTCCTGCTGACGCACCTCCGCCACCACCAATCCAACCACCTGGCCTTGCTCCTCCTGACTACCCTCACGACGACATTATTCGATGACTTGATCGTCTGGAGACTCGGTTGGATGCTCACATTGCTCAGCAGCATCAGGAGCATGACACGGATATGAAATGGTTTAGGGAGCGCTTCCAATCGATCGATCACCAGTTCGCCTCCCTTCATCAGTACCACCAGCTGTTTCCCGACCCTCCACCACCACCTCCGGATCAGGATCCAGATTTTTAGGTTGTTGTAGTTGTTTCTATTTTCTGTTTGTTATCAGTGTACTTGTTTTTTCTTTTTTCTTCCCTTTTTGGTGTTGTCAAAAGGGGGAGACTTTTCTGTGTGTTCTGTATTATGTTTTTACTTACTATTAAATGTTATTGGTTGTTTATGTTATCACTTCATTTGTTTTTTTTATATTGTTGTTTTATTTATGTTATAATAAAAAAAAAATTTGTTTCTTCTCCTCCTATTTAAAAATTAATAAGCTACTCTTCTGAGGGGGAGTTAAAGAAGTCAGAACATATGTCCGTCAGAAAATATTATTTGACACCATCAAAAAAGAGGAGATTGTTGAAATCCAGGATCCCGAGCACTTAATTTTGATGGTGACAACTAATACTTACTGAGTATATATAGACTTCCGTTAGATTACAAATGTTTAATCTTTGTATATGAGGACTAACATTTCAGGTCAGATGCACACTGCGAAAGATTGCTGGAGACTCAAATTGGGTAGAATAGGATGTTGAAGAGTCTGTAATTTTTATTTCTTTATTTTTTCTTTTTGAGTCTGCCACAGAAGCATGCATGTGAAAGGAGCAACAATGCACACACACAGGGGGAGATTTTTCTTTTAAAAGGATTAAAATTTTTTTTAAACTCATCGTACTATACGATCTTGGATCGTACTGTACGATTAATTAAAATACTCAGGCTAACGGCTAATTTTCTAATGATTAAGTTTATAAACTTATCGTACTGTACGATCCAAATCGTACTGTACGATAATATGTAATTGTGAAACCCTAGCTGCCAGAATAAGTTTGGTAAGTTTTCAAATTTGATTTTCTGAACTGATCGTACTGTACGACACTATTCGTACTGTACAATTAATTAAAACTTGTCAAAATTATCTCCCTAATCAGGAAATAAACGTTGGTTTCTAATTTATATGTCGATCGTACTGTACGATCGTATATCGTACTGTACGACTGACAGAGACGATTTCATTCGTCCCAGAGATCGTACCAGACGAAACCAAGGTTTTTTGTTCTGATCGTCCTGGACGATGTTCATATCGTACAGGACGATATCAAGAAATGAACTGATCGTACTGTACGACTGGTGGAGTACTGGACGATTGCCAGAGACGATTTTTTTCGTCCCAGCGATCGTACCAGACGATCCCAAGAAATTTTGAACTATTCATACTGGACGATATTCCTATCGTACAGGACGATATCATGAAAAACACTATTCGTACTGTACGATTAAATGAGTGCTGGATGATTGTCAGAGACGAGTTCTTTCGTCCCGAGGTTCGTCCCACAGTTCATCCCGTACGAACAGTACGAATCAATAGTATCATACTGTACGATATATATATCGTACTGTATGATATGAATAAAATTCGATACCTGTTCGTCTGTACTCGTACTGGACGGAGCTGTAATTGTACTGATCGTACTGTACGATTATAAATCGTACTGTACGAACAGAAACGCAAAAGTTGAAAATTTTAGGGTTTTCTGAAGCCTGATATAAAAACAACTTATAATTTTCTTTAGAGAGTTGTTGATCAATCCTTTGCTGTGAGAGGCTTGGAGGAAGAAGGGGATTCGTAGAGAGAAGTTTTTGGAGAGATCTAGAGCTTGAGAGAGGAAGGTGAAGGTGAGCTTGAGCGTGAGGGAGAAGTAGTGTGAGGGGATCACACGGTGGCTCCAAGCTAGCTGCATGCTTTGCTCCTCTTGTGGCTTTGGAAGCTTCAAGAAAGTTCTCGAGGGAAGATTCACTTCAAGATCAACATCGCCAAGGTACTCTGCCATCTCCAGGAGGGAGAAAAAGGAGAAGGTCCGCTGCCGTCACCAGGAGGGTGACATAGCGTTTGGTATTCCGCCGCACCGAGGGAGGTGAAAGTGAGTATTGTAAAGGCTTCTCCGCCTTGCTGTGGGGACAAAAGGAGAGTCAACTTTTATTAGTGCAAATCCCGGAGTAGAGGACTCCGGGGAGTGGACGTAGGTCAAGTGACCGAACCACTATAAAAATCTCTGGTGTGTTTTTTTCTGTTTACCGCACTTTATTTTTCATGCTTTAAATTTGTGCGTTTTAAATTGCTTGGTGAAAAATTAGTATTCAAATATCGTAGTGTAAAATCTAAATTGAATTATCAATTTCGTAGTTGTGAATGTTGTATTTGCTTCCGCACGTTAGTCGTTAAATTATGTTTTGAAAATACAAAAAAAATTAGAACTCTTGTGTAGGGTTAATTTTTTAAAATACCAATTCACCCCCCCTCTTGGCGCATCTCGTACTTTCAACTATGTTAGCTTAAATGTTTTTATTTTATTTAAGTAGAAATAGTTTTATTCGTGTCCTCACGAGTCTTCGATCAGATTCCAGGCTAAAATAAAGATTGACATGTAAAAGCACCAAAATACTATAAGCATACGATCATAATATCACAATCAACGCAACAATCAAATTAATTAAATAATCAAATCAATTAAATTTAAAGTTCAAACTGAAAGTCCATGTGGCAAGTGCTACTTAATTATACAACGTAGGGCCTACAGGAAAAGTAAAGTGGCCGGGTACCACTGACTACAACCCAGATTCTATTCCTAAGACTCAAGTGACTTTAAGAATGAGTCTTCTCATTCTTCTCTTCTTTGTCATCTTGGAACTCCTTGGATCGTCAGGTCCATATATCCTCCCTTGAAAGGGGTGTTATCTTTTCTCCTTGGATATTTGAAAGTATCCTAAACTGTATTTCCAAGTGAAGAGGTACTCTCCCCTAAGGGATGTCACTCTTCTCCTTGGAATCCAGTTTAGATCACTATTATCCCATTTCAAATCACTTTAAACAGTACAACTCAATTCAAATTAAATTACACTAATAAAAAATGAAAATCTAGACTCGATCCTTCAAGGTTATCCTAATAATCAACAATTATATTTGACATCCCAAGCAGTTAATTTATTAAAATTTAAATACTCAAATTCACAGTCACGTTTAGCCATGCTCTTTTAACTTAAAGGGGGTCTTAGCATGCTTAGCACCTATATAAAACATGTCAATTTTAAAACTTAATCATTTTGCCCCCTTTTATTTAACTATCCTGTGCGAGTATGGTCACCTGCATAAGATTGAATTAGTATAAATTATCCCTAACATAGGGGTAGATTTATCATACAATCAATCACAACGTAGAGTGCAATAAGTAAATAAACAATCAATCAATTCTACTACTAGCAAAAGCATGCAGTAAAAGCTCAAAAGCCCAGCACACAGCAGAAAAGTAAAAATCAGCCTAGCCTAAAACTAGAGTTGGTTGTCCTAGCAAATTATCTAAAGTGTGTGAGGTAGGCTGTGTGAGTTTGATATGTCCTAAGTAGGGTAATTGATTGAAGTTGTTTGATGTTCTGGTTGGTTAAAAGGCTAAGGGGTTTAAGTTTGAGTTTAAGTATTAATGACTTAAAATTAATTTTAAAATATATTTTAAAGGATTATTGATTACCAATTTTATTTCACACCGAGGCCGTAAAGTTTATTTCACCTTCTTTGGGGCTAAGTTAATAACCTCGTAGACCTTGGTTACCTAGTAATAATCGTATAGTTAAGTATTTTAATTGATTAAGGGTTTGAGAGTTGATAAATTTTATTCAAATTAATTTGTTGTTGGTTTTAAATATAAATTGATGTTTTCTGGAATTTTAGATGATTTTTGAATTTTTGGAATATTCTAGATTATTTTAATCATTTAATTAAGGGGTCAAAAGTTCACTTTTTGATTATGAGTTATTTCTAGAAAATTAATATTTTTATAAAATACTAGATCTTAATACGATCAGTTAGACTATAAGTACGCTGGAATTAGATTTTTCTATATTTTATTATGAATGATTGAAGTTTTGACTTGATTTTAAACTAGGTTGACCAAAAGTTGACTTTTTTAAATTTGATTGATTTCTGAAAATTTGATATTTTTGATAAATATTAAATCTTAGTATGAGTTGAATGCCTTTGAGTTTGCTCAATTTGGAATTTATTTGAATTAGTTATGAATTTTCAAAGTTTGGTGAATTATTTGAATTATTTAATTAGTTTAATTAGGAGGCTTTTAATGATTTGAATCCAAATTGATTCCAAACTTCTTAAAATCACCTCCAAAGACCAGAAATAATCTAAAGAAGGATTATCAAGTATTTGAGAATTTTTTGGAATTTTTAATTATTTTTAATTAATTAAATTAATTAAATATTAGATTTTAATGATTATTAAATTAATCTTAAATTTGAAGTCAAATCTAGTTGATTATATTTTTTATAGTTAAGCATTGAATTCTAGTTAGTTTGAGGTATTGTTTGTATTTTCTAGATTTAATTTCAATTTATTAGAATTATTATAAGATTTTAAAACTTAATTAAGAATTAATCTTGATTAAGTTAATTAAGGGACTTAATGATCTCAAAAATCAGCGAATATTTTTCTTAAGGCTGAGTATGTCACTATGTTTGAATGGTTCAAATCTCAAGTCCATAGGATGTGAATCCTAATTATTATGATTTTTCTAAGTTCTCTAATAAAGGTCCTTAATTATTATCCCTAATGATGTCATTAAGTTAAATTGGGTTTCAAATCAAAGTCTCTAACCCTTGAACAAATACATGTAAGCATACACACACTCATCACAATCACATCCTAGATCTAGGAAAGCCCTAAACTAAGTGGTGTGTGTGCATCCTAAGTATGCAAAAATTTAAATAACTTAATTAATTAAAAGATTATTTAATGAGCAATTAAATAAGTAATTACTCATTAAATAATCACCACTCCCCATTAGTGTTATTCAATCAAGCTTGATCCATGCTTAAGATTTCAAGAGATCTCTCAAACTTCAAAATTTAACATAAATATAATTTTAAAATATAATTTCAAAAATACATATATATATATATACATATACATATATATAAATAAAAGTATTTTTTGCTAAAAAATATATATAATTAAAATAATGTCAAATTATTTTGAGAGATCTTTGGAATAATTTGAAAATCAATTTTTAAAATTTGAAAATATTTAATATAATATATAATATTAATTAAATATTGAAAATATTAAAATAAGTCAAATTATTTAAAATAAATAAAGTTTTAAATTTTAAAATTAATTTTAAATTAAAATCCTAGAGGTTTAAAAGTATCTCATGTATTTTAATGAATTAAAATAAATTTATATTGAATTTTTGAAGTTTTAAGCTAATTAAATTATTTAGATTAATTTAAAATTAACCAATACTCAAAATATTTCTTAAGGGGCTGTTTGGTTTGCTGCATTTAGAGTGTAAAATAATCCAAATGCAGGGGTTTTGAGAATTTTGATGTTTGATTGGATGAAAAGTAAATTTAAAGTAAAGTAAAACAAATGCAGTGTATTTCGTTCTAGTTCATTTTTGGTGCATTTAGAATTCCTCCGATTTGAGCGACTTCTAAATACATTATAAACTCAAGGGCATCGCAACCCCTCTTCGGCCACTTTCGTCTGCCGGCCACCACCTCTGTCACCACCGGCAACCACCTCTAGTCACCGTCGACCACCACCTTTGACCGCCACCATCGGCCACCACCGCCGGCCACCTCCGTCGGCCACCACCTTTCTCAGTAGAATCCAAATCAACCAGGGTGGATGAAGAAATGAGGTGAATTATGGAAGAGAGGGGGACGAGGAATGGAGTGGGTGAAGGTCACTGCTTCTTTGAATGACCGAGAAGAGAGTAGAAGAGAGGAGGAAGAGGAGAGAGGAGAAGAAATGGGGGAAGGAGTGTTATACGTGAAGGTTATGACAGACGAGCAAATGGAGATTCTCCTCCGTCAGATCACAGTGTACGCCACAATCTGTGAGCAGCTTGTCGAGATGCGTAAGGCCGTCTCAGCTCAGCAGGATTCACTCGCAGGTTCTTCTTTTTCTTCTCCTTTCATTTCTTCTAATTGATTTGATTCTGGGTTTTAGATCGAACTGTGTTTGGTGGAATGCACATACGGGAAAGAGATTAATGGCTTTCAGATCTAAAAAAGAGGGATTTGTGGGGGAGAAATTGGGATGCGTGTTTCGAATTTGATGATTAGCTTTTCATTGGATTTGCCTGGTTTAATTACTCTGTAGAGCTAACAATTTTTTATTTCTAATTCACTCTTTTTAACACTATCTTTATTGGTTATTGCATTCCACGATGTTGAAAATTATGCCCATTTTTACTTATACAATTGATTAGGTTTTTATGTTCACTGGTTCTTCTATTTTAACCCTAAGATCTTTTTTTCAAGATTTTTTTGTCCAAACCCTTTTGAATGTTAGATTTTTGTTATCAATTATAGGCCTGCAGCTTATATAAAAAAAGAGAAAAGATTGTGCTAACTCTGTATACCTTCTCTTTTCAGAAGGAAGTGCAGGTTTCTTCTGTTGTATTTAGTGCTCCTAATTTCTTTTAATTAAGAAAAAAAACACTTTGATTGCTCTAACTTGTTGTTTGTAAGTATTGATAATTAAAAGTGTCTGCAAATCAAAATTTATAATAAGATAGTGCAATAAATAAATACACTGGTTTTATTTTATAACACCAAATAATACTAATTATTATAAATAAACTGCTTTTATAAATACACTAGTTATAATGCCAAAAAAAATTATTACAAATATACCACTTTTACTTTACTCTGGATATACCTGAAAGTTAGATAGGGATGTTAAGCCCTAATAAACTAGTCCTGAGGCTAACCAAGATGGGGGGGGGGTGGGGTGAATTGGTTATTTTAAAAAAATTGTGAGCAACAGGAAAGATCTTTTCAATAATTTGCAGCGAAAATAAGTAAACACAGAAATGAAACGATCAACCACAGATTTCATCCAAGCAGATACTAATAGAAAAGTAAAGTGTAAAAAATAATCAGAAAGAGCACACCATATTTTATAGTGGTTCGATCAACTTGATCTACGTCCACTTCCCGGAGCCTCCCCTCCGGGTATTGCACTAACACAAAAGTGACTCTCCTTCTGCTCCCACAACAAGGTGGAGAAGCCTGTATAAAACTCCTTTCCACCAACCCGGTGAGGCAGAGAACCTGAACTCCTTTCGCTTTCTCCTGAAGCAGGCAGAGAACCCGGACTCCTTTTGCTTCCTCTTGAAGCAGGCAGAGAACTTGAACTCCTTTCACTTCCTCCTGAAGCGGGCAGAGAACACAGATCTTCTTGCGAACGATTCTCCCACAGAAAACACCGACAAGATGAGAGACGATGAATGGAGAAGATGACTTTGATCCTTACTTAGAGCAACCTTTGTGAATCCCTCATAAACTCCCCCTCATTAGATCCTCTCTCTCTCCCAAGCTCTCTCTCTCTTTCTCTCTCAAGGTTTCTCTCGAAAGGAAAGTGGCAAAAAAATTTTCTTGTTGGAAGAAAAAGTTCTTAAATAGGAGGGCTCAAAAATAACCCTAAATCTCAACTGGTCGGCCAGGATCGTCCAGGATGATCTGGAGATCGTCCTATACGATTAGTTCAAAAACATACAAAATCGTCCTGAAAACTGCTCTGGACGTACAGGTTAAACATGCTAGACAATCACAAAATGACTTGATC
Organism: Dendrobium chrysotoxum; assembly: GCA_019925795.1. NCBI lineage: Eukaryota > Viridiplantae > Streptophyta > Magnoliopsida > Asparagales > Orchidaceae > Dendrobium > Dendrobium chrysotoxum. The sequence continues at coordinate 31,958,495 of CM034306.1, read as the reverse complement.
ATCCATGATGATATCTCTATCATTCGGTGTGATTAGTTTAAATCCACACAAAATCATCCTAAGCACTGCTCTGGACGTACATGTGAATCATGTAGGACGATCTCAAAATGACTTGATCGTCCGGGACGATATGGGTATCGTCCCGAACGATTAGTTTAAAAGTAGGAATATCATCCAGCACATAGCTCTGGACGTACAGGTTATAGGCACTAAACGGTCAGGATTTTTAACACATCGTCCCGTACGATCCTGCAATCGTCTAGGATGATATGATCGAATCAATCAAATCTTAATTACTTTCTTTAATCACCAGACTAATTTAGGCATGATTGTAATGGATCATCCAGAATGATACATATATCGTCCGGGATGATCAGACCAAATCACAAAAAATAAAAACTTATCTAACTTGATCTGGTGCCTGAGAATTTATGTTTTAAGCATATCGTCCTGTACGATATTGATATCATCCAGGATGATTAGCTTAATCAAACTGACTTAATATGATCGTTCTAATTAGGGTTTCTATTTTCACTAGATCATCCAGGATGATGTTAATATCGTTCAGGACGATCTGAATAAAAAATGAACAGAAACTCTAATTCACTCAAGCTCTCCCCCTAAGTGTTTGTGTGCAAGGTTATTTAGATAGGGGATCAGTTACATAGCATTTGACTCAATAAGGATGAAAACAGTATATTGGACCTAAATTTCAAAATAGCCTGACTCGATCTTGGACTGCCTTGAACTTGCAATTGATCCTATATACCTGAAAGATTAAACAGGCCACCAGAAATAGAAATATTTGCTATCATCAAAATTATAACCTTTAAAACCAGATTTGTAATAATCTCCCCCTTTTTGATGATGGTAAATATTTGTTAAGTAATTTTAAATCAAATAGATAAGAGTACTCAATGCACATATGAAAGAAAATATTTTATTTCAAATTTACTAAACACAAAACACAATAAGGGAAATAATTACAAACACAAGAACAGTACAAGAAACTAATAGTCACTCAAAACACCAACTCTCCCTTTTGACATCACAAAAAGGAGGAAGAATAGACACAATAATACAAACAGAAAACATCACAACACAAAAAGCTTAAAACCAGATTAAATAAAGAATATAAATAAGAAAAAACAAAACTAAAGACAATAAATTTTTTTTGTGAAACGATCAGCTCCAGTACTTCAAAAATTTCCCTTGATTTTTAATCCAAAAACCTATAAGAGAAGATCGACAATGCTGAAATCCAAAAAAGTTAGAAAATCAACTTTCGTAACTCCCACCTCGGACACCTTATAGGTTCAGAATCCTTTCAACCAAAAATTCAATTCAGAAGAAAAGAAATTAGATTCGAAAAGAGATCTTTTCAAGCCTCATTCTAGAAAAATATCTGATATAATAGTATTACAAAGTAAGGAATCTGAAATCATGATTTTTATCTCAAGCTTTAGAAAATATTAAGTAGTGCATGGATTTTTTTAAGATATTTAAAGATCTGAAAGGAAAGAAAGCCTATTTCTTTGTGGGCTCATTTTGTGCCTCTTTTTTAATTTATTTGGCACTTTGCACATCTTTTGATTTTTGATTCACTTTATGTATCTTTTCAATTTTTGGCGACATTGTGCATCTTTTCAGTTTGGGCTAATTTTATGCCTCTTTTTATTTTGGCGCTCTTTGCACATCTTTTATAAGCTTGCTCCCTTTCAAAATCATTAAAGAATTTCAGCTGTAAAATTATCTTCCAGACATAAGAGATGACAAAACCCACTCTCTATAATAAGGAAGAGTAATTCACAAAATAAAAATCATACATCATATGATAAGTGTAATCACTTGATTCAAAAAAATAAACCAATGACAAAACTTTGAAAATACTATTCATATGAGGTAGATTACTGTAGGAAGATAAAATAGATCTCTATTTTAAAAACCAACTTTTTAATTTTGAAGAAGATTTTTATCCAAAAGAAACATAATACTATTAAAGGAGTTAGAGAAAGAGAAACAATCATTAATGTTTCTTCCTTTTAACAGATCCAGTGGAGTCAATCACTGCTTACAAGCTTTTAAACAAAATAAGCTAAAACTCTTAGTCAGAAAACCAGTTTATCAGCACTAGTGAGCAGTGATCGAATTTTTAAAGAAATAAAATAGTGAATAAAAAACAAGTAGAAAATCTCATCAAGATAAATGCATAAATCAAAAATATAACAAACGGTAAGAAGAAAATCAGCACTGAATAAAAATAAAATAGGAAACGGATAATCAAATCAAATTACTAACAGAAATAAATTAAGAATAAAAAAGAAAAAACTCACAAATCATCAATCATCAGAATCAAGCATTTATGTCAATCACACCTAATCTGATCCTTAAAATGCTAAATGAGTCAAAGGCTAGTGATTTAGTAAATATGTCAGCCAGCTGATTTTCAGTTGCTATATGATGTAGCTCAATATCCCCTTTTGTAACATGGTCCCTAATGAAGTAATGTCTTATATCAATGTGTTTGGTTCTAGAATGTTGGATTAGATTCTTAGAAATACATATGGCACTAGTATTATCACACAGAACAGAAATAGTGCCCACAAGTAATCCTAAATCCAAAACTTGTTGCTTCAACCAAAGGACTTGGGCCACACAACTTTCGAAGGCAATGTACTCAGCTTCAGTAGTGGAAAGTGCAACTGAGTTCTATTTTCTACTGGACCAGGAAACTAAAGACTGTCCTATGAATTGACAAGTTTAAGAAGTACTTTTTCTATCCACCCTACACCCTGCAAAGTCAGAATCAGAATATCCAATAATCTCAAAAGAGGTGTTGTGCCTAGGGTACCAGATTTCTAGGTTTGGGGTCCCTAAAAGAAATCTAAGATTTCTCTTAACAGCAGTCAGGTGGGACTCTTTAGGATCAGCCTAAAACCTAGCACAAAGACAGACACTAAACATGATATCAGGTTGGCTAGCAGTCAGGTAAAATAGTGATCCAATTATTCCTCTATACTTCTTCTGATCAACAGATTTTCCACTTGAATCCTTATCTAACTGAACTGAGGAGCTCATGGGAGTATTGATTGGCTTGGCTTTGTCCATTTCATATTTCTTCAAAACTTCCTTAGTGTATTTAGATTGATTGAGAAAGGTTCCATCATCTGTTTGCCTTATGCTAAACCCCAAAAAGTAAAATAATTCTTCCATCATACTCATCTCAAACTCCTTACTCATTATTTTAGAAAAATTATCACATAAATTTTTATCAGAGGATCCAAAAAGTATATCATCAATATAGATCTGGAAAATGAGTAAATCATCCCCTATTCTCCTTAGAAAAATGGTGGTATCTATGCTCCCCAAAACAAACTCTCTTTCTAACAGGAATGTGCTAAGCCTCTCATACCAAGCTCTGGGTTCCTGTTTCAATCCATATAAGGCCTTTTTTAATTTATAAATATGATTTGGATATTGAAAACTCTCAAAACCTAAGGATTGGTCTACGTAGACATCCTCTTTTATTATCCCATTTAAAAAGGCACTCATTACATCCATTTGAAATAACTTAAATCCTTTATAACAGATAAAGGCTAGTAGTACTCTAATGGCTTCCAATCTAGCTACAGGGGCAAAGGTCTCCTCAAAATCAATCCCTTCAATCTTATTATACCCCTTAGCCACCAATCTTGCCTTATTCCTAACCACCACCCCAGAATCATTCATCTGATTCTTAAAGACCCACTTGGTTCCCACTATATTTTGATTCCTAGGTCTTTCTACTAACTCCCAAACATCGTTTCTTACAAATTGATTCAGTTTCTCTTGCATAGCTATGATCCAAAATTCATCAGAAAGGGCTTGATTTATGTTAGTGGGTTCATTCATTGAGATAAAGGCAGAGTGGTTTACTTCCTTCCTAAGTCCATGCCTAGTCCTAACACCTTCAGAAGGGTCTCCTAAGATCTGTTCTTTAGGATGACTCGAAGAATATCTCTAATCTCTAGGCAAGATATTTTGAGGTTCTAACCTTTTCTCCAGATTTATATTTTCAACCCCTTGGATAATCTCTCCTACCTCTTCTTCTTCCTCAACTCTAGTCTCCTTAGGATCAGATTCATCAAACACCATATGAGTTGTCTCTTTCACCACCAAAGTTCTCTTATTAAACACCCTAAAGGATTTTCCCACACTAGAATAGCCTAAGAACACTCCTTCACCAGATTTGGAATCAAATTTTCTTAAGGATGATTTCCTATTATTCAGAATGAAAACCTTACAGCCAAAGACATGGAGGTGGGACAGGTTTGGAGTTCTACCCTTAATGATCTCATAAGGTGTCTTGTTCAGATTGGATATAACATTCACCCTATTCAGCACATAACAGGCAGTGTTCACCGCTTAAGCCTAAAAGTATTTTGGAAGTGAATACTCAGCAAATATGGCTCTAGCGGCTTCCACTAAGGTCTTGTTCTTTCTTTCAGCTATCCCGTTCTGCTGAGGGGTCCTAGGAGCTGAAAAATTGTGGTTAATCCCTTGCTCCTCACCGAAAGTTTCAAACTTCACATTTTTAAATTCTTCACCATGATCACTATGAATAGTCAGGATCTCATAACCTAACTTCCTCTGAATCCAAGTGGAGAAAGACTTAAATTCCTCAAAGGACTCAGATTTATGTGACAGAAATTTAAGCCAAGTGAACCTTAAGTAATCATCAACAATCATAAAACCATAGACTTTCCCCCCTAAGATGGCAGTACTAATGGGTCCAAAGAGATCCATATGAAGGACTTTTAAAGGTCTAGAGGTGCTGAGATCCTTAATGGAGTGAAAGGAGCACTGGACTTACTTCCCTAATTGACAGACATCACACAGGTGATCCTTAGTGAACTTAAGCTTGGGGACACCTCTAATTAAGTCCTTTTGGGTGACACTTCTAAAGGTTTTCATACTGGCATGACATAATCTCCTGTGCCACAACCAAGACTCATCAGCAGTAGTTTTTAAGCAAATTGAATTATCAGCTTTAAAGCAACTTATATCCAGCATATAGACATTGTTGATCCTATGTCCCTCCAAAATAATTTTATCATTTAAGCTTAAAATATAGCAAGTGGGTAGGAATTTGATGTTGTATCCTTTGTCATAGAGTTGACTGATGCTCAGCAGGTTGTATTTCAATCCATCTACAAGCAACACATTATGAATCATAAAATTCTTTGAATCACCAATTATATATGCTTCTACCACCCTCATGGTGGTGTTGTCTCCAAGCGTAACCTTGCCTCCAGCCCTGGCCTCCAGCGAAGTGAACTAATTTGCATCTCCATCATATGACTTGAACATCCACTGTCTAGGTACCACATGCTCTCATGAGATCATGTGTGAGAACACACCTATAAAATCATCAAATGTCAGATTTAGGAACCCAAACAGGGTTTGGGTTCCTTCTTATGAAAAGAAGAATGCAATGCATGTGTGCTATGCTATGAAACAGACAATTTGGGCCTCCACACCCAATGTGTACTATGGTGAACAGTGCAGGTGTGAGAGATGTGTCCTAACATGCCACAAGAAAAATATCTAATACTAGAAAAATGGTTAACTAATCTACGTGGGTGATAGTGCCTCTTCCTAGGTTTGTATGAAACATGCTTTGATGATTTTGAAATAGATTCTTCAAAAGGTGTAGGTGTATAAAATTGTTTAAAAGTAGAAGGTGTTTCATTTTTCTCAAAAGTACTAATTTTTACTTTTAGAAATATATTCTTCTTCTTAAGCCTTACAATTTCAAACTTCAATACTCCCTTACTACTCTCCACGTCACATGCCATGTTGTCTAATTCTTTAAAGGCTATTTCTAAATCAATATGTGAAATTTTCAACAAATCATGCTCAGTAATCAGATCAGAATACTTTTTGTTCAATTCAATAAATTCATCAAGTAAAGACATGTGATTGCTATCAAGTGTAGAATGATCTTTAACCACAACATCATGCTCTTTTTGTACAGTTAAGTAATCTAATTTCAGGCTAGCATGCAATTTCTTAAGTGTTCTATACGATGAATAAATTTTCTCAAAAATATCAAGTAATTGATCATAAGTAAGCTCACATACCTCTTCTTGATTAAACTGACCAGGATGATCATCAGCCATCAGATATAAGTTGGTTTCCTCCTCTTCAGCTTCAGTCTCAGAGGAGTCAGATGTAGAATTTACCCAGAATGCCTTTTAAATCCGCTTCTTGTCCTTCCTAAACTTGGGTTTCTCCTCACCCTTCTCCTTGCTTGGGTGAGTCTTAAGTGTAGGACAATCAGTCTTTATATGTCTAGGCTTCCTGCATTCAAAATAAACAGTATCAGAGGAATCTTTAAAATTTTTACTGGACTTACCCTTATTTTACTTCTGAAAGTTCTTATATTTCTTCCTTAGAAAGATTTTGAATTTCCTAGTGATTAAGGCAACATCATCACTATCAAACCCAGAAGAGTCAGTGTCAGTATCGTTGGCCTTCAGTGCCACAGTTTTCTCCTTCTTCTTCTCACATGCATCAAGCTGTCTTTGGTTCACCCCTTACTCGTAAGCAATGAGTGATCCAAGTAAGCTATCAATAGAATAAGTATTCAAATCTTTAGATTCAGTGATCACAGTTATCTTAGCATCATACGAAGTAGAAAAATATCTAAGAATTTTGTTCACTCTTTCATAGTTAGTGAGTTCTCTTCCTAAAGCATGTAAAGAAGTGACAATTTCAGTGAACCTAGTATACATTTCAGAAATCAATTCACTAGGTTTCATGCGAAAGAGTTTGTAGTCATGAAGTAAGATGTTCAATCTAGATTACTTAACCTCAGATGTACCTTCATAAGTGATGCACAATCTATCTCAAATTTCTTTACTAATTGTACAAGTAGAGACATTCATGTAATCCTTAGATTTTAAGGCACAGAAAAAATAGTTCAAATATTTGGCATTCAGTTGGGCTAAGTCCCAATCATCAAGAGTCTATTCAATGAAAGGCAGATCAGTTTTAACATTATTAACTATTCTAAAATGTGCTTCATAGCCATCCTTAACAAGCATCCACATGTGATAATCTATAGATTGAAGAAAAGTGGACATGCGAGTTTTCTAAAAATCAAAAGGTATGTTATCAAATAATGGTGGTCATGTAATTGAATAACCTTCAGCAGTATTGCGATTTCCAAAGTTAGCTATGGATCAAATTTAAAATTTTTTAAACTTAGTTTTTGAATCCTTCTCTGATACCACTTGAAAGTTTGATAGGGATTTTAAGCCCTGATGAACTAGTCCCGAGGCTAACCAAGAGGGGGGGTGAATTGGTTATTTTAAAAAAATTCATGAGCAACAGGAAAGATCTTTTTGATAATTTGCAGTAGAAATAAGTAAACATAGAAATAAAAAGATCAACCACAGATTTTACCCAAGCAGATAATAAAAAAAAAAGTAAAGTGCAGAAAATAATCAGAAAGAGCACACCAGATTTTATAGTGGTTCAGTCAACTTGACCTACGTCCACTCCCTGGAGCCTCCCCTCCGGGTATTGCACTAACACAAAAGTGACTCTCCTTCTGCTCCCACAGCAATGCAGAGAAGCCTATACAAAACTCCTTTCCACCAACCCGGTGAGGCAGGGAGCCCGAACTCCTTTCACTTCCTCCTGAAATAGGCAGAGAACCTGGACTCCTTTCGCTTCCTCCTGAAGCATGCAGAGAACCTGAACTCCTTTCGCTTCCTCCTGAAGCGGGCAGAGAACCCAGATCTTCTTGCGAATAATCCTCCCACAGAAAACACCGACAAGATGAGAGATGACGAACGGAGAAGATGACTCACAAACTCCCCCTCACAAGATTCGCTTTCTCTCTCTCAAGGTTTCTCTGGAAAGGAAAGTGGCAAAAGATTTTTTTTTGTTGGAGGAAAAAGATCTTAAATAGGAGGGCTCAAAAATAGCCCTAAATCTCAACTGGTCGGCTAGGATCGTCTAGGATGATCTGGAGATCATCCTGTACGATCAGTTCAAAAACACACAAAATTATTTTGAAAAACTGCTCTGGATGTATAGGTTAAACATGCTGGACGATCACAAAATGATTTGATCGTCCAGGATGATATCTCTATCATCCGGTATGATTAGTTCAAATCCATACAAAATCATCCTGAGCACCACTTTGGACGTACAGGTGAATCATGCAGAATGATCTCAAAATGACTTGATCGTCCGGGATGATATGGGTATCATCCCGTACGATTAGTTCAAAAGCAGGAATTTTGTCCAGCACACAGCTTTGGTTGTACAGGTGATAGGCACTGGACGGTCATGATTTTTAACACATCATCCCGTACGATCCTACGATCATCCAGGATGATATAATCGAATCAATCAGATCTTAATTACTTTCCTTAATCACCAGACTAATTTAGGCATGATTGTAATAGATCATCTAGGACGATACACGTATCGTCCGGGATGATTAGACCAAATCACCAAAAATAAAAACTTGCCTAACTTGATTTGGTGGCTGATAATTTCTGATTTAAGTCTATCATTCTGTAAGATATTGATATCGTCCAGGATGATCAGCTTAATCAAACTGACTTAACATGATCGTCTTAATTAGGGTTTCTATTTTTACTAGATCGTCTAGGACGATGTTAATATCATCCAGGACGATCTGAATAAAAAAAGAACAGAAACTCTAATTCACTCAAGCTCTCCCCCTGAGTGTGTGTGCAAGGTTACTTAGCTAGGGGATCAGTTACATAGCATTTGACTCAATAAAGATGAAAATAGTACATTGGACCTAAATTTTAAAATAGCCTGACTCGATCTTAGACTGGCTTGAACTTGCAATTGATCCTGCATACCTGAAAGATTAAACAGGCCACTAGAAACAGAAATATTTGCTATCATCAAAATCATAACTTTTAAAATCAGATTTGCAACAACACCTAACCAAATAAGGGAAACAGTTCTCCTGCATTTAGCAGACAACCAAACAGTCTCAAAGTATTCGGAATGCACTATATTTACTTTACATTGCATTTACTTTACACTGCATTTTCTTTTTCGACAACCAAACAGCCCCTAAATGAAATTTAATTAAATATTAATTACTTATGCAATTTTTTTAAAATTATTCAAGACACTCTCTTAAAATTATTAAAATTATTAGAACTTTAATTTTGATTAAGTATTAGTTTGATATTTACATATTTTAAAATCATTTAAAACATATAATTAAAATTAACTTTGAAATTAAATATTCAAAAATAATTTTCTAAAATTTAAAATATCAAAGAATATTTTACTTAATATCAATAAAAATATCAAAGGATATTTCATTTAATATTAATTAAGTATTAGAATATTAGAAAATATCCAAATTATTTAATGAAAATATTTAAATTAAAATTAAATTTTAAAATAAAATAATCCAAATATTTTTATCTGAAATTCAAAAATATTTGAAATAACAAATTAAGTTTTTAGAAGATATTTTGATTATTTATAATTAAATATTCTTTAAAAATATAAAATACTTAATATTTGTAATAATTTAAAATATATAGAGTATTTAAAATTAAAGGTCTCAAAAATATGAACAATTTGATACTTTAAATTGATTTTTTGAATTTAATTTGAATTTTACATGAATTTTTGTAATTTTCTGCATTTAAAATTGATTTGAAAATAATTTAAAACCAATTTTAAAAGATGGCGGCGCCAGCGCCACGTGGCGTGCTCCCATTCGCTGTTCAAAATCGCAGAGTAATGATTGCACCGCCTGCAATCATTGGAGAATGATTGAACCGCAAACGTGGTTCACTAATCCACGTCAGATCGAAATACGGATCGTTCGATTATCCGCCATTTCGATTCAACGGTTGTGATCTGGCTGGATAGTGATCTTAACAATGATGCAAATAACACGATTGAAAATGCCGTGGTATAATGTAATCCGGACCATTGATCGCGGTCCAAAATGCATGTATTTAGCCTGGGTTACGAGGACGTCCTAGGAATGCTATTTCACTTCATTCTCTCAAAATCCTCAACTATTTTAAATAAAATTTTAAACATAGATGGAATGAATGAAGAGCATTCATGTGGAATTACTTTCAAGGTTTAAAATGCACTTAACATGGAGTTAATTAAACTTAAGTGACCTAAGCTAGGGTTAGTGTTTTACCTTGATAAGATTGATGGTTTTGAATGATTAAAGATGCTCTGAATTTATTGTATGTCCATGTATAATATTGTAGAAGACCTCGAAGCTTGGGGATGGCTAGATCGAGGGCTAGACACCTTAAATGAGTTCAACGCTTGGGGTGGTCAGAGAGTCGCCGACGATGGCTTTGGCCGGAGAGATTTGACTAGGGAAACATGTGGGAGGCTGAGAGGAGCTCGAATAAGACTAGAGAAGTCTTCTTAGGGCTCTGGTTTTTGAGAGAGAGTAATAGGGTTGGAATGAGCCTCCAAATGAAGATTTTTACCCTATTCAAAATGCTCCAGGCCAAATGGATGGTTGAGATCAACTGGAGGGGTGTCTAGGATTAAGCCATCTGTCCAGGGAGTAGGTAGGAGCAGAGAATCAAAAGTACTAAAGGACTAGTGACATGTAAAGGTCCCTTATTCTTTTGAACACATGTGCATGTGATTAAGAGCTGAACTAGGGATTAAGAGGGCTCTTAGAAGCCTCTAGAGTCTACTCAAGCTGCTAGAATGATTCAAAAGGGAAAGAGTTAGCTTAAGTTAAGTCATTTAAATTTTTAAGCCATTTAAAGGAGTTTGTTGACTATGTTGACCATTCAATAAGTCAAAGTGGCTTAGGTGGCAGTGAGGGGATGCCTTGGGTGCTGAAATGTTGAGTTAGAAAGGTATGAGGCTTAAGAATTAGAATTTAAGTAAAGAAAGAAGAATTTAAAGTGACTTGACCAAATCCTTATGAATTGACTTGGTCAAATTAAATTTAATTTAATTAGCTAAGGCTTAAAGTACATTTAAACCATGGATTGAACTTGATTTGAAGTTTAAAATGAATTTGGGTGGCTTGAATTAAACAAATATTCTTCATTTCTTCACACTTCATTTCTTCACAGATCAATACAAGAATTCAATCAGGATTAAAACAGGATTAAAAAAAAGGGAATGACAAGGCATACGGAAATAAACGATTAATTTCTATCAATAGACCTGCTAAAGACCCAAACCATAGAGTGGTTAGCACAGGTGCCGTTGTTTAAAGTGGCTTGACCCAAATAGACCACATTGGGTTGGACTTAAATTTAGTTGACCAAGTCAATTATTAATTAGTTCAAGGGGTCTCACTAAGTCCTAATTATTGAGGGATGTGTTCAAAGGGTCTTAATGAGGTTTTGAATACATATGGAATTTGATTCAAAGTAAAATAGCTTAAGGATAGAACTGGTCAACCTTGGTTGACTTTAAAAGTTTGATAGGGATGTTAAGCCCTGATGAACTAGTCCCGAGGCTAACCAAGAGGGGGGTGAATTGGTTATTTAAAAAATTTGTGAGCAACAAAAAAAATCTTTTCGATAATATACAGCGAAAACAAGTAAACATAGAAATGAAAAGATCAATCATAGATTTCACCCAAGCAGATAATAATAGAAAAATAAAGTGTAGAAAATAATCAGAAAGAGCACACCAAATTTTATAGTGATTCGGTCAACTTGACCTACATCCACTCCCCGGAGCCTCCCCTCCGGGTATTGCATTAACATAAAACTGACTCTCATTCTGCTCCCACAGCAAGGCAGACAAGCCTATACAAAACTCCTTTCTACCAACCCTGTGAGGCAGAGAACCTGAACTCTTTTCACTTCCTCCTGAAGCAGGAAGAGAACCCGGACACCTTTCGCTTCCTCCTGAAGCAGGCAGAGAACCTGAACTCCTTTCGCTTCCTCCTGAAGCGGGCAGAGAATCCGGACTCCTTTCGCTTCCTCCTGAAGCAGGCAGAGAACCCGAATCTTCTTGTGAACGATCCTCCCATAGAAAACACCGACAAGATGAGAGATGACGAACGGAGAAGTTGACTCTGATCCTTGCTTGGAGCAACCTTTGTGAATCCCTCACAAACTCCCCCTCACAAGATCCTCTCTCTCTCTCCCAAGCTCTCTCTCTCTCTCTCTCTCTCTTAAGGTTTCTTTGGAAAGGAAAGTGGCAAAAGATTTTTCTTGTTGGAAGAAAAAAATCTTTTATAGGAGGGCTCAAAATTTGCCATAAATCTCAACTGGTCGGCCAATATCGTTCAGGACGATAGATCATGCTGTACGACCAGTTCAAAATCACTTATTTTAGCCTGGACGATCTGGCTCTTCTGGACGATTAGTAGAAAAAGTTTTTCAGATCGTCCCATACGATTTTGCGATCGTCCGGGATGATTAGTGTAAATTCAAGAATTTCGTCCAGAAGACCGCTCTGGTCGTCCAGAGGAACTTGTACTGGATGACCTAAAAATGACTTGATTGTCCAGGACAATATTGCTATCATCCTATACGATTAGTTCAAAAAGTGCCAAAATCGTCCTGAGCACCGCTCTGGACGTATAGGTGAAACATGCTGGACGATCATGATCATACCAGACGATATGATCGTATCAATTAAATATTAATTACTTTCCTTAATCACTAGACTAATTTAGGTATGATTGTACTGGATCGTCCAGGATGATACGTATATCGTCCGGGATGATCCGATCAAATCTTTAAAAATAAAACTTGCCTAACTTGATCTGGCGGCTGAGAATTTTTGATTTGAGCCTATCGTCCCGTACGATCAATGGATCATCCTGGATGATCGGCTTAATCAGACAGACTTAACTTGGTCGCCCTAATTAGGGTTTTTTATTTTCACTTGATCGTCCAGGACGATCTGAATAAAAAAATGAACAAAAACTCTAATTCACTCAAGCTCTCCCCCTGAGTGTGTGTGTGCAAGGTTACTTAGCTAGGGGATCAATTACATTACTTTTGAGTCAAGAAAAGGAAAATATTATATTTAGACACACTTGGACTCGATCTTGAGTTGGCTTGAGTTACTTTTGATCTTTTGTACCTGAAATGGGTTAGCCAGGCAAAATAAAATGCTAACATATTTGTCATCATCAAAACTATACTTTTTTGAAACTAGATTTGCAACAATCTCTCTCTTTTTGATTATGGCAAACATTAGTGCAGTAGTTTAAAATAAAATAACCAGGAGTTAACCAATGCACATACGAAAAATAAATATCTTTTCAAATTTCACTGAACAACTAGAACAGTACAAGAAAAAAACTATAACTAAAATAAATAACATAAAACAAGATAAAAAATATAAAACAAAAACTACTAGTCACTCAACTAACTCCCCCTTTTGACATCACAAAAAGGAGGAGGAACAGACACTGCAATACAAACAAAAAATAGTATAAAAAATAAAACTAAAATGAAGGCGGATCCTGATCAGAAGGAGGAGGAGGTGGTGGCTGAAAGTAGCTGTGAATGGCGGTGAAGTGGGCTCCAAACCAGGCCATGTCCTGGTCGTGCTACTGTTGCTGCTGAGCAGCATAGTCGTTGAAGCGCTGTAGATCCGCAATATGCTGCTCCTCTTGGGCAGCCACATAAGAATCAAACCATGCCTCCCACTGGTTGAATGCTGCACCAGATGATCAAAGGGAGATACAATGTGAAGGGGAGCAGGGGCATCAGGTACAGCAGGAACAGGAACATCTTCTTCTACTTCCTCCTCAACATCCGTTGCGGGCTCTGGATGAAGTTGGGTGCTGTGGAGGACATGAAAGGAGTTGTTTGTGAAGAAGGAAGGAGGGACATCGGCAGGAACTGGATATTGCAGATTATATTTGGTCTCCAAAGCATATATATTGATGTGGCCTAAAGCTAGATTTGGGCATCGTCTATGGCCCGGATCCCTAATGCTAGTAAGGTGCTCAATGTATTAAAAGAGAAGGTCAGTAGCATTGAAATCACGGTGGGCCATGATATAGTAGCTAGTCATGGAAAGTAAGGGTGTGATGTGGATGCGGTCCCCAGCCTTTGAGATGACTGAGTAGCGAAGGACATGTTGGATAGTACGGGCATCTTTAAGGAGGGAGGAGCTAGCATTGTTGTGGTAGTTAACATTGGTGTTACGAAAAACAGTTAACGACACTCCAATCATAATCTGGATCAGTAATGAGGGTGTTGATCTTATCACCAGTGATGGAGAGTTGAAGGATATGGTGAAAGTCCTAGGCAGTGAGTTCTACAGGATGCTGATTTACGAAGGAGTGAAGAGCGGAGTAGTCAGTAATAATGTGTAGATTTGCAAAGAAGACCCTATGGAGCTCAGAACTAAATGGGAACGCCAAAGTGAGAATGAAGGTCAGGGAGGTAAGGGCAAACAGGTTAAAGACTGGGTAGGTGAGGGTGCGGGGGTTGACTATCCTAGAGTGGGTGATACCAACCTCGCAGTAGCATTGGAAGGCAGCCCGATCGACTGCATCAGGGAAGCAGGGATTGATTTTTCCTCGTGAGAAGCTCACACCTTGATGCCTAGATCTTTTCCCACCAACCATTAGAATTACAAGAGAGGAAGTATGGAAGGAGAGGTGTGAAGAAAACTGAAAAAGTGGCTATTTAAATAAAATTGGCCGGATCATCCCGTACGATCGCAGAATCCTTCGGGATGATATGAGTAATTATGAATGCCAGGATGATTGGTCAAAAAGGCGATCGGATTGTCCGGGATGATTAGAGATCGTCAAGGACGATTAGAGACAGGTGATCGTCCCGATGAGTCAAGCTAGATGACCGTTGATGAAAAGTATCATCCAGGACGATGAGGTGGATTGTCCGGGACAATATGAAATAAATGCATAGGACAGGCTGAATTTGGATCATCCAGGATGATGTGAAGAAATAGTGAAAAAGATGGAGGATGGAGATGAAAGTTCAGGGATCCCAAAAACACATACAATAAAATGAAAAATAAAAGCAGAGTAAATAAAACTCAAAATGAGAAACATAAAAACACATAAAAATAATGAATTTTTTTTATTATGCTCCAGTAAATCAGAATCTTCCCTTGATTCTGAATCCAAAAACTAGTAAGAAGACGATCGACAGTGCTGAAATCTAGAAAAGTTGGAAAATTAACTTTCGTAACTCCCACCTCGGACACCTTATAGATGTAAATTCCTTTCAAAATAAAAATCCAATTCAGAAGAAAAGAAATTGGATTCAAAAAGAGATCCTTTCAAGTCTCGTTCCAGAAAAATATCTGATATAATAGTATTATAAAGTAAGAAATCAGAAATCAAGATTTTCAAACTCAAGCATTTGAAAATATTAAGTGGCGCATGGATTTTTCTAAGACATTTAACGATCTGAAAGGGAAGAAAGCTTGGTTTGGGCTCATTTTGTACCTCTTTTTTAATTTGTTTGGTGCTTTGTGCATCTTTTGATTTTTGATACACTTTGTGTATCTTTCAATTTTACGATATTTCGCATCTTTTCAGCTTTAGGCTCATTTTGTGCCTCTTTTTCAATTTATTTGGCGCACTACACATCTTTTGTAAGCTTTCTTTCTTTCATAATCATTAAAGAGTCTCAGCTGTGAAATTATCTTCCAGACATAAGAGATGACAAAACTCACTCTCCATAATAAGGAAGAGTAATTCACAAAGTAAAAACCATACATCATTACGTAAGTGCAATCACTTGGTTCAGAAAATCATAACAATGACTCAAAACTTTGAAAATATTATTCATATGAGGTAGATTACTGTAGGAAGATAAAATAGATCTCTATTTCAAAAAACTAACTTTTTAATTTTGAAGAAAATTTTTATTTAAAAGAAATAACACACCATTAAAGAAGTTAGAGGAAGAGAAACAATCATCGATATTTTTTCCCTTTAACAGATCCAGTGGAATCAATCACTGCTTACAAGCTTCCAAACCAAAAAACAAGGCAAAAATTTCAGTCACAAATCCAGTTTATCAGCAGTAGTGAGCAGTGATCAGATTTTGAAAATTATAAAATAGTAAGTAAAAATCAAGTAGGAAATCACATCAAAATAAATATTCGAATCAAATTAATAACAAGATTAAAATAAAAATCAACAGAAAATAGATAATCATATCAAATAACTAACTAATAGAAATAGAATGAAAAATAGACAAATCAAAAATTAGTAGTAATCAGAATCAAGCATTTATATCAATCACACCTAATCTGGTCCTCAAAATGCTAAATGAGTCAAAGGCCATTGGTTTAGTAAATATGTCAGCCAGCTAATTTTCAGTTGCTATATGATGTAGCTCAATGTCCCCTTTTGTAATATGGTCCCTAATGAAGTGATGCCTTATATCAATATGTTTGGTTCTAGAATATTGGATTGGATTCTTAGAAATACAGATGGCACTAGTATTATCACACATAACATAAATTATGCCCACAGGTAATCCTAAATCCAAGACTTGTTGCTTCAACCAAAGAATTTGGGCCACATAACTTCCTAAGGTAATGCACTCAACTTCAGCAGTAAAAAGTGCAACTGGGTTCTATTTTCTACTGGACCAGAAAACTAAAGACTGTCCTATGAATTGATAAGTTTCAGAAGTGCTATTTCTATCCACTGTACACCCTGCAAAGTCAGAATCAGAATATCCAATAATCTCAAAAGAGGTGCTATGCCTAGGGTACCAGATTCCTAGGTTTGGGGTCCCTAAAAGATATCTAAGAATTCTCTTAACAGCAGTTAGGTGGGACTCTTTATAATCAGCTTGAAACCTAGCACAAAGACAAACACTAAACATAATATCAGGTCGGCTAGCAGTCAGGTAAAGCAGTGATCCAATTATTCATCTATACTTCTTCTAATCAACAGATTTTCTACTTGAACCCATATCTAACTAAACAGAGGAGCTCATGGGAGTGTTGATTAGCTTGGCTTTGTCCATTTCATATTTCTTCAAAATGTCCTTAGTATATTTAGATTGATTGAGAAAGGTTCCATCATCTATTTGTCTTATGCTAAACCCCAAAAAATAGGACAATTCTCCCATCATACTCATGTTAAACTTCTTATTCATTATTTTAGAAAACTTATCACATAAATATTTATCAGAAGATCCAAAAATTATATCATCAACATAGATCTGGATAATGAGTCAATCATCCCTTACTCTCCTCAGAAAAAGGGTGGTGTCTACGCTCCCTTAACAAACTCTCTTTCTAACAGGAATGTGCTAAGCCTCTCATACCAAGCTCTAGGTGCCTGTTTCAATCCATATAAGGCCTTTTTTAATTTATAAACATGATTTGGATATTGAGAACTCTTAAAACCTGGGGGTTGTTCTACAAAAATATCCTCTTTTACTACCCCATTTCAAAAGGCACTCTTGACATCCATTTGAAACAGCTTAAATCCCTTATAATAAGTAAAGGCTAGTAGCACTCTAATGGCTTCCAATCTAGCTACAGGGGAAAAGGTCTCCTCAAAATTAATCCCTTCAATCTGATTATACCCCTTAGCCACCAATCTTGCCTTATTCCTAACCACCACACCAGAATCATTCATCTTATTCTTAAAGACCCACTTGGTTCCCCTTATACTTTGATTTCTAAGTCTTTCTACTATCTCCCAAACATCGTTCCTTACAAATTAATTCAATTTCTCTTGCATAGCTAAGATCCAAAACTCATTAGAAAGGGCTTGATTGATGTTGGTGGGTTCAATCATTGAGATAAAGGTAGAGTGGTTTACTTCCTTCCTAAGTCCATGCCTAGTCCTTACACCTTCAGAAGGGTCTCCTAAGATTAGTTCTTCAAGATGACTCAAAGAATATCTCCAATCTCTAGGCAAAGTGTTTTGAGAATCTACCCTTTCCTCCATATTTGCATTTTCAATCCATTGGGTAATCTCCCCTACCTCTTCTTCTTCCTCAACTCTAGTCACCTTAGGATCAGATTCATCAAACACCACATAAGTTGTCTCTTTCACCACCAAAGTCCTCTTATTAAACACCCTAAAAGATTTCCCCACACTAGAATAACCTAGGAACACTCCTTCATCAGATTTGGGGTTAAACATTCCTAAAGATGATTTCCCGTTATTTAGAATGAAAACCTTACAGCCAAAGACATGGAGGTGGGACATGTTTGGAGTTCTACCCTTAATGATCTCATAAGGTGTCTTGTTCAGATTGGATATAACATTCACCCTATTCAGCACATAACAGGCAGTGTTCACCACTTCAGCCTAAAAGTATTTTGGAAGTCAATACTCAGCAAGCATGGCTCTAGCAGCTTCCACTAAGGTCCTGTTCTTCCTTTCAGCTACCCCGTTCTGTTGAGGGGTCCTAGGAGCTAAAAATTGTGACTAATGCCTTGCTCCTCATAGAAAGTTCTAAACTTCATATTTTCAAACTCTCCACCATGATCAGTATAAATAGTCAAGATCTTATAACCTAACTTCCTCTGAATCCAAGTGAAGAAGGACTTAAATTCATCAAATGACTCAGATTTATGTGACAGAAATTTAATCCAAGTGAACCTCGAGTAATCATCAATAATCACAAAACCATAGACTTTCCCCCCTAAGCTGGCAGTGCTAATGGGTCTAAAGAGATCCATGTGAAGGACTTCTAAAGGTCTAGAGGTGCTAATGTCCTTAACAGAGTAAAAGGAGGACTTGACTTGCTTCCTTAATTGACAGGCATCACATAGGTGGTACTTAGTGAACTTAAGTTTGGGGACACCTCTAACTAAGTCCTTTTGGGTGACTCTCCTAAGGGTTTTTATACTAGCATGACACAATCTCCTATGCCACAACCAAGACTCATCAGCAGTAGTTTTTAAGCAAATTGAAACATCAGCTTTAAAGCAACTTACATCCAGCATGTAGACATTATTGATCCTTTATCCCTGTAAAATAATTTTATCATTTAAGCTTATAATATAGCAAGTGGGCAGGAATTTGATGTTGTATCCTTTGTCACAAAGCTGACTGATGCTCAGCAGGTTGTGTTTCAATCCATCTATAAGCAAAATATTATCAATCATAAAATTCTTTGAATCACAAATTATACCTGAACCTACCACTTTTCTGGTGGTGTTGTCTCCAAGTGTAACCTTTCCTCCAGCCCTGGCCTCCAGTGAAATGAACTAATTTATATCTCCAGTCATGTGTCTTAAACATCCGCTGTCTAGGTACCACATGCTCTCACGAGGTCTTGTGTGAGAGCACACCTATAAAATCATCAAATATCAGATTTAAGAACCCAAACAAGTTTGGGTTCCTTCTTATCAAAAGAATAATACAATGCATGTGTGCTGTGCTGTGAAACAGGTAATTTGGGCCTCCACACCCAATGTGTACTACGATTAACAGTGCAGGTGTGGGAGATATATCTTAACATGCCACAAGAAAAATATCTAACACCAGAAAAGGGGTTAACGAATCTACATGGGTGATAGTGCCTCTTCCTAGGTTTGAATGAAACATGTTTTGATGATTTTAAAACAGATTCTTCAAAAGGTGGATGTGCATAAAATTGTGTAAAAGTAGGAGGTGTTTCATTTTTCTCAAAAGTACTGATTTTAACTTTTAGAAATTTATTTTTTTTTTCAAACTTGCAATTTCAAATTTCAATATTCCATTACTACTCTTCACTTCACATGCCATGTTGTCTAATTCTTTAAAAGCTCTTTCTTAATCAACATGCGAGATTTTTAATGAATCATGCTCAGTAATCAGATCAGAATACTTTTTGTTCAGTTCATCAAATTCATCAAGTAAAGACATGTGATTGCTGTCAAGTGTGGAATGATCTTTAACTACAGAATCATGCTCTTTTTATAAATTCAAAAATTCTAGTTTCAGGCTAGCATGAGTTTTCTTGAGTTTCCTATACGATGTATGAATTCTTTCATACACTTTAAATAATTGCTCGTAAGTAAGCTCATATACCTCTTCTTGATCAGACTGTTCAGGATGATCATTAGCCATCAAACACAAATTTGTAGTCTCCTTCTCAACTTCAGTCTCAAAGAAGTCGGATGCAGAATCTGTCCAGAATGTCTTCTGAATCCACTTCTTGTCCTTCTTAAACTTATGTTTCTCCTCACCCTTCTCCTTGCTTAGGTGAGCTTTAAGTGTAGGACAATCAGCCTTAATGTGTCTAGGCTTCCTATATTCAAAACAAACAGTATCAGATGAACCTTTAAAATTTTTACTGGACTTACCCTTGTTCCACTTATGAAAGTTCTTGTGTTTCTTCCTTAGAAAGCTTTTGAATTGCCTAGTGATTAAGGCAACATCATCGCTATCAGACCCGAAAGTACTAGTATCACTATCGTTGGCCATCATACCACTGTTTTCTCCTTCTTCTTTTCACATGCATCAAGCTGTCTTTTGTTCACCCCTTGCTCGTAAGCAATGAGTGATCCAAGTAAGCTATCAATAGAGTAAGTATTTAAATCTTTAGATTCAGTGATTGTAATTATCTTAGCATCACACGAAGAAGGCAAACATCTAAGAATTTTGTTCACTCTTTCATAGTTTGTAAGTTCTCTTCCTAAAGCATGTAAAGAAGTGAAAATTTGAGTGAACCTCGTATACATTTTAGAAACAGATTCATTAGGTTTCATGCGAAAAAGTTCATAGTCATGCAACAATATGTTTAACCTAGACTGTTTGACTTTAGTTATACCTTCCTTAGTAATGCACAATCTATCTCAAATTTCTTTGCCATTTGTACAAGTAGAAATACGCATGTAATCCTCAAATTTTAAGGTACAGAAAAAATAGTTCAAATATTTGGCATTCAGTTGGGCTAAGTCACGATCATCAAAATTCTAATCAGTGAAAGGCAATTCAGTTTTAACATTATTAATCATTCTAAAAGGTGGCTTATAGCCATCCTTAACAAGCGTCCACATGCGATAATCAATTGATTGAAGAAAAGTGGACATGCGAGTTTTCCAAAAATCAAAAGGTATGTTATCAAATAATGGCAGTCATGTAATTGAATAACCTTGAGCAGTATTACGATTACCAAAGTTAGCCATGGATCAAATTCAAAAGTTTTTAAACTTAAATTTTTGAATCCCGCTTTAATACCACTTGAAAGTTTGATATGGATGTTAATCCCTGATGAACTAGTCCCGAGGCTAACTAAGAGGGGGGTGAATTGGTTATTTAAAAAATTCATGAGTAACAGAAAAAATCTTTTCGATAATATGCATCGAAAATAAGTAAACACAGAAACGAAAAGATCAATCACAGATTTCACCCAAGCAGATAATAACAGAATAATAAAGTGCATAAAATAATCAGAAAGAGCACACCAGATTTTATAGTAGTTTGGTCAACTTGACCTACATCCACTCCCCGGAGCCTCCCCTCCGGGTATTGCACTAATACAAAAGTGACTCTCCTTTTGCTCCCACAGCAAAGCGAAGAAGCCTCTTCAAAACTCCTTTCCACCAACAAGGTGAGGTAGAGAACCTGAACTCCTTTTGCTTCCTCCTGAAGTAGGCAGAGAACCCAGACTCCTTTCACTTCATCCTGAAATAGGCAGAGAACCCGGACTCCTTTCGCTTCCTCCTGAAGCGGGTAGAGAACCCAGACTCCTTTTGCTTCCTCCTGAAGCGGGCAGAGAACCCGGATCTTCTTGCGAATGATCCTCCCACAAAAAACACCGACAAGATGAGAGACAACGAATGGAGAAATTACTCTGATCCTTGCTTGGAGCAACCTTTATGAATCCCTCACAAACTCCCCCTCACAAGATCCTCTCTCTCTCTCCCAAGCTCTCTCTCTCTCTCAAGGTTTCTTTGGAAAGGAAAGTGGCAAAAGATTTTTCTTGTTGGAAGAAAAAGATCTTTTATAGGAGGGCTCAAATTTTGCCCTAAATCTCAACTGGTCGG
Organism: Dendrobium chrysotoxum; assembly: GCA_019925795.1. Taxonomy (NCBI): domain Eukaryota; kingdom Viridiplantae; phylum Streptophyta; class Magnoliopsida; order Asparagales; family Orchidaceae; genus Dendrobium; species Dendrobium chrysotoxum. Next base: position 31,936,529 of record CM034306.1, on the reverse strand, counting down.
CCAATATCATCCAGGGATGATCTATCGATCGTCTTGTATGATCATTTCAAAATCACTAGTTTCAGCTTGAACGATCTGGCTCTTCTGGATGATTAGTAGAAAAAGTTGTTCAGATCGTCCCGTATGATTCTGTGATCGTCCGGAATGATTAGTGTAAATTCAAGAATTTCATCCAGAAGACCGCTCTGGTTATCCAGAGGAACTTGTGCTGGATGACCTAAAAATGACTTGATCGTCCAGGATGATATTGCTATCATCTTGTACGATTAGTTCAAAAAGTATCAAAATCGTCCTGAGCATCGCTCTAGACGTACAGGTGAAACATGGTGGACGACCATGATCATCCCGGATGATCTTGCGATCATCCCAGATGATATGATCGTATCAATTAAATATTAATTACTTTCCTTAATCACCAGACTAATTTAGGCATGATTGTACTGGATCATTCAAGATGATATGTGTATCGTCTGGGATGATCCGATCAAATCTCTAAAAATAAAACTTGCCTAACTTGATCTGGCAGCTGAGAATTTCTGATTTGAGCCTATCATCCTGTACGATCAATAGATCGTCCTAGACGATCGGCTTAATCAAACAGACTTAACTTGGTCGCCCTAATTAGGATTTCTATTTTCACTTGATCAGCTAGGATGATATGAATATCGTCCAGGACGATCTGAATAAAAAAATAAATAGAAACTCTAATTCACTTAAGCTCTCCCCTAAGTGTGTGTGTGCAAGGTTACTTAGCTAGGGGATCAATTATATTACTTTTGACTCAAGAAAAGAAAAATATTACATTTAGACACACTTGGACTCAATCTTAAGTTGGCTTGAGTTGCTTTTGATCTTTTGTACCTGAAATGGGTTAGCCAGACAAAACAGAATGCTAACATATTTATCATCATTAAAACTGTACTTTTTTTAAACCAGATTTGTAACAGACTTGGTCAACCAGGTTGACCTAGGGCCAGAGTTTTTCCTGGAATGATTTGATATGATGTTTGGGGTCTGGTGGAGGTGATGTCAAGGTCTGGAATGGTCATTTAGATCAAATGACCTATTTAGGCCCTTAATGGGCCTAATGGGTCAACTAGATTGACTTGGTCAATCAGGTTGACCCAGGGTCAGGAGCTGGGTCCAATAAATTTGAAATGATGTTCTGAGTCTACTGGTGGTGGTCCCACAGTCTGGGGAGGTCATTTGGTCAAAATGACCTGTTTGGGCCCTTAATAAGCCTTTAGGTCAACCTAGTTTGACCATGACAACCAAGTTGACCCAGGGTCTGGTTTTGGTCCAACAGGTTTGGTTTGATATTTAAAACTTGCTGGAAGTGGTTGCATTTAATTTGGAGCTCATTTAGTCCAAACTGATTATTCATATCCTATAGGGGTATTTTGGTCATTTTGGATTCTAGTCAACTAGAGGTCAAAATGAGTACAAAAAAATGCAGTTTATTATTTAATGAGTCATAATCAAGGGTTTGGAAGTGATTGGAGGCTTTCTAGAAAGCTCCAAGGTCAAAATCCATTTGGGGATAGGTCTAGTGGCATAGGCCATAAATATTTGAAGGTTTTACAGCCTTTGGAAATCAATTCAATTTCTGGGGTTAGAGACCTAAAAATGAGCTCAAATTTATAGGGTTGCCTCTAGAGACATGTCACATTAGTATGTAACTGATAGACTCTAAATCAAAGATTATTTAATGGGGTTTTAAAAGGTTTGAAATTCACTGAAAAAGGCTTTCAGGACTTAGACCCTTGGCCTTGGATTTTATGTTTGCATTTCTAGATTTTTGGGATTTAAACTAAGATTTAGATTTGAATGATTAGAATTGAATTGTCTAAATTATTTATGATCATTTGAGGTGATCATAAGTGATTTAAAAGGATTTAAGCTAGATCAAGGCCTGAATTAGAATTTAGATTTTGAACTAGACTAAAGTCTGGATTTTGATTGAGGTTTGAATTGAATTAAGATCTAGATTTGATTGAAGTCAGGATTGATTTGAATCTAAATTGATCATAGAGTTTGAGTTAATTCACGATCTGAATAGATCTAAGGTCTAACAGGATCCTGAGACCTAGATGGATCTAGAGCCTTGGTAGATTTAAGAATTGAATTAATTTGAGGTTTTGAATAAATTGATTTAATGTATGGATTGGCTTAAGATTTAAATTGATCAAAGATCTTGATTGATTTGAATCAATATTGACCAAGCATCTAGATTGGTTTGAGATTTAAATGAATCACAAGGTCTAGATTGATCCTAAGGGCTAGGTAGATCCTATGGTCTAGATTCTGGAAGGGTTCTATAATCTAAGAAACCCTAGGATATGGGGTCTTCTAGAATCTTAAGACCTAGGAAGGTCATAAGGTTTGGAGTCTAAAAGAGACCTAGGGTCTGGGAGGGTCCTAAGGTTTAAAGATCCTAAGGTTTAAGCTCTAGGAGGATTCTAGAACTTAAGTAGATCACAAGGTCTAGAGTTTAAAAGGATCCCAGTATCTCAAATAGATCCTAAGGTCCTAGATAGGTCTGGAAGTTGAATCTAGATTAAACTAAGATCTAGATTAATTAAAGGCTGAAATTATCTTGAGATCTTGATTGTTTTGAGTTTTAAATAGGTTGATTTAGAATCTGGAATAGCCTGGATTTGAAAAGATCTAAGGTCTGGATTGATCCTAGGTCTAGGTAGATTTAGGACCTGAGTAGATTATAGAGTTTGAATTCTAGAAGGATCTTAGAGTCTAGGATTCCTAAGGTTTGAAGTTTAAAATGATCCTAGGATCTTGATTGATCTAAGGGTCTGGATTTATCTGGAGTCTAGATTGGGCCCTAATGACCTCATACAAAAATGAGGTAAAAAAATGGACCCCCAATATGTGGAATATAATGGAGTTCTATTGCACATATTGGCGTTGACCGAAGTAAAAGGTCAATTCTGGAATTTTGATCCTAAGGGAGAGAAAAGTTTATCCCTAAGGGAATCGGGGTTTGAATTGACATTAGGGCAGTGCTAGATAAAGCGTATTGTACCACCAGTGAATCTAATCCTAAGGGTAGGAGAATCCTAACCTTAAAGGAAGAGGAACCTAGGTGATCCTATAGGAAGAAGAAACTCCTAACTGGAAAAGATTGGATTTAAATTTGATTCTAACAGAAAGGATGTCTTCGCCCTAGAGGATTGGATTTGAAGTGATCCTAGGGTAGCGCTGGGGGCAGCGTACTCTACCACTAATATACCTAATCCTAAGGAAGGAAAGAACCTAACCTTAAGGAGAAGAAAGTTTGATTTTAGAATTTAAAATTAAATCCAGGATGGTGCCACAGAGGACTTACTCCATCACTGGGGAGTCTAATCCTAAGGGAAGGAAAAGTTTACCCTAAGGAAAAGAGAACTGGATGATCTCATATGAAGAAAGTATTGTTTTCTATAGGAAATCAAGCTTAAAGTTTTGAATTTTGAAACTAGAATAGTGCCACAGAGGGTTTTATCCATCACTAGGAGCTCTAACCCTAATGAGAGAATACACGATGACTCACATCCAACCTTAAGGAAGAGAGAACTGGAGGACCCTGTGGGAAGGAAGCATTACTTCCCACAGAAGGTTAAATTTGGGTTTTGAATCTTAGATGGTGCCATAAAAGGTGTACTCCATCACTAAAGATCTAATCCTAAGGAGAGAAAGCACGATGACTCACATCTAACCTTATGGAAGAGAGAACTAGATGGTTTTGTGGGAAGGAAGCATTGCTTCCCACAGAATCAGGTCTGGAAGATTATGTGGGGAGGAAACTTACTCCATATAGCAAATTGAGTCTAGAATAGTCATGTGTAGAGGAAACTTGCTCTACATAGAGGATCAGATCTAGATAGTCATGTATAAAGGAAACTTACCTTACATAGAGGATTGGGTTTAAAATGATTGTATGTGAAGGAAACTTACTTCACACAGTAGATCAGGTCAGGATGACCATATGTAGAGGAAACTTGTTCTACATAGAGGATCAGATTTGAATTGATCATATGTGAAGGAAACTTACTTCACATAGAAGATCAGGTCACGATGATCGTATATAAAGGAAACTTGCTCTTCATAGAAGATTGGATCTAGAATGATCATATGTGAAGGAAACTTGCTTCACATAGAAGATCGAGTATGGATGATCATATATAGAGAAAACTTGCTCTATATAAAAGATCAAATTTGAATTTTAGAACTTGAAACTAGGATGGTACCTCAAAGGGCGTTATCCACTACTAGTGGGTGATGATATTGGGAGGAAACTTGCTCTATATAAGATCAAGATTGAGATTTAAATTTTAGGATGGTGCCACAAATGGCATTATTCATCACTAAAAGATCTAATCTTAAGATAAAAAAGCATGGTGACTTACATCTAACCTTAAGAAAAGAGAAACGGGATTTTGAAATTTGAAAAACTTGAACAAGATTGAGTCAAATTGATTCAAAAATTGAAAATTTATTGATTTGAAATTTGATCTACATCAAGCATAGTATCTCTTCAGGAATCGCCCATTTATAGGAAGCATTGTGTGATTTCCTTTATGATCCACTAACTGATATGAGCCTCCTTCGTAGACTGTTTCCACTACGAAGGGTCCTTCCCAGGTTAGTTCAAACTTTCCACCAATCTTTCGATGAGCTAAGATAGGCCTCGAAAAAACCAAGACCAAGTCGCCTACTCGAAAGGTTCTAGGTCGCACTAACTTATTGTGAGCTTGAACCATTTGGGCTTTATAGAGTTCTAGATTTTGATGGGCTTGGAGATGACGTTCTTCAAGACCCTCAAGTTCTTCTAGTCGAAGTTGTGCATTCTATTCTGTTGTGATCTAGTTTTGAATTGTAGTTCTGAGCGAAGGGATTTGAATTTTGCAGGGGAGTATGGCCTCGGACCCATACACTAGTATAAATGGTGTAGATTGGGTCAGGGTTCGATATGTGGTCCGGTAAGCCCACAAATCTTCCACCAACATCTCATCCCACTGACATTTATTATCATCCAAGGTCTTTTTGATGATTTGAATCAGGATTTTATTAAATACATCAGCCAATCCATTAGCACGTGGGTAATAAATTATTGAGTATCTTCAATTAATACCATAGTGACTTGCAAAGTTATTGATCTTTGTAGACTTGAAAGTGGACCAATTATCAGATATGATTCTATGGGGTACGTCGAATCGATATACGATATGGTCATGAAAGAATTTCATTATATGGTGTGATGTTATATTTCTAAGTGGAACTGCCTCTGCCCACTTTGAAAAGTAATTAGTGCTGCTAAGATGAAGCGATGACCCCTTGAAGAAGGAGGGTCAATTGGCCCGATGATATCCGTGCCCCAACTTTCGAAGGGCCACGAAGCTATCGTAGGGTGCAACACATTAGGCGGCTGATGTAAAACCACACCATAAACCTGACACTGATGATAATATTTTGTAATTTTCATACAATCGTCAATCATCATAGGCCAGTAGTAACCAAGTCTTTTGATTTTCATCTTCATCTTAGGACCCGATTAATGAGCACTGCATAGTCTAGTATGGACTTCATTAATAATCCTTAGGGTCTCTCCTTTGTCTAAACAATAAAGCCACATCTGATCAAATGATCGACGATACAATGTATCATTGACTAGTGCATATGATAGGGTAAATTTCTTGATTTGATTGGCAAGAGACCTGTCGTGGGGAAGCTTGCCTTCTTGGAGGTACTTGATTATTAGTTATCTCCAATCTTCTTCTTCATCAACTATCGAAGAGGTAGAAAAGACCTAGGGATATTATTTGTTGAGGTGCGCCAAATCTATAAGAGACGGGACTTGATGACCCTACACTTCTATAGGGATGGAGTCTTCTTCTAGGCAAGCAAATTTCTTTGCAAGCTTTGCTAGGGCATCCACCGAGGAATTGCTTTCGTGAGGAACCCTGTACATAGTTATAATAGGAATTTGCTAGAGCAAGTGTATTGTGTACTGGTGGTACTATAGGAGTTTAGGATTCAAAACCTTATAGGTCCCTGCAATCTGGTTGAGAGTCACCATAGATCTTAATCTCTTTAATCTCCATAAGGATTGCAAGTTCCAAGCTAGTTATCAAAGCTTCGTACTCAGCTTTATTGTTTGTGGAAGGCTTTGATAAGTGGTAGGAAAAGTACATCATTCCCTTATCCGGTGTTATGAAAACCAGGCCAACTTTGGCTTTTTTAGGAATAATAGATTGAGGTGTTTTACCCCACTGAGAGGATGCTACACCATCAAAATACATTTCCCAAGTTGAGTATTGGATTCCTCAAAACTCATAATTTGCTCATCAGGTAAATCATCATTTAAAGGAGATTCCACTAGCAACAGATGTGCCACAAGGAAGTCAGCGATAGTCTGCCCTTTTACAGCACGCAGGGGAATGAAAGTGATTTCAAATTGAAATAATATCATAGACCAATGAGCCAAACATCCTGATAATGTAGGCCGGGTCATAAGATATTGTAAGGGGTTTACACTCGAAATCAAATTTAATTTATGAGAGAGCATGTAATGCCTTAGTTTCTACAACCTCCTCTTCTTCTACCCTAGACCCTCTAGAATTATCAGACTCATCAAACATGACATGAGTGGTCTCCTCAACAATCAGGATTCTTTTATTGAAGACTCTATAGGATTTCCTAATATTTGAGTAACCTAGGAACACTCCTTCATCAAATTTTGGGTCAAACTTTTCTAATTGAGACTTCTCATTATTTAGAATGAACACTTTACATCCAAAAACATGGAGGTGAGAGAGGTTGGGTGTCCTACCCTTAAGAACTTCATAAGGTGTTTTGTTCAGCTTAGATCTAAGATTTGCCCTATTCAGAATATAACAGGCTGTATTCACCGCTTCTGCCCAAAAGTATTTAGAAACTGAGCACTCAGCTAACATGGCTCTAATGGCTTCTACCAGGGTCTTGTTCTTCCTTTCACCTATCTCGTTCTACTGAGGGGTCCTAAGAGCTGAAAAATTATGATCTATCCCTTGCTCCTCACAGTAGGTTTCAAATTTCTCATTTTTAAACTCTCCACCATGATCATTATAAATAGTTATCATAACCTAATTTCCTCTGAATCCAAGTGAAGAAAGATCTAAATTCCTCAAATGAATCACTTTTATGAGATAGGAATTTAACCTAGGTGAACCTCAAATAATCATCAACAATCACATACCCAAAGACTTTCCCTCCTAGGCTTGAAGTGTTGACAGGTCCAAAGAGATCCATGTGTAGGACTTCTATGGGTTTGGTAGTGTTTATATCTTTGATTGAGTGGAAGGATGATTTGAGTTGCTTCTCTAACTGATAGGCATCACACATGTGGTCCTTAGTGAACTCTAGCTTGGGGACACCTCTCACTAAGTTTCTTTGGGTGATCTTCTTAAGGCTTTTTATACTTGCATGAAAAAATCTCCTATACCACAGCCATGATTAATCAGCAATTGATTTTAAGCAAATAATAATATCAACTTTAAAGCAATTTAGATCCAGCATATAGACGTTGTTGATCCTTTCTTCCTATAAAATAATTTTATCATTTAAGCTTATAAGACATCAAGTTGGCAAAAATTTTATGCTGAAGCTTTTATCACTGAGTTAGTTGATGCTGAGCAGATTGTGTTTCAGTCTATCTACCAGTAAAATATTATCAATGATGAAATTTTTTGAATCATCAATTATACCTGATCCCACCACTCTCCTAGTGGTGTTGTCTCTAAGTATTACCTTGCCTCCTACATTGGTCTCCAGCAAAATGAATTGATTTGTATCTCTAGTCATATGCCTTGGATATCCTTTTTGACCAATTAACCTGGCCGACTTTATTGGTTCAAATCATCCTGGATGATATCATAATCGTCCTTGACGATATGGGCAACTCTTTATAAACAGGCCAATTTCAAAGCTATTCTTCACTCCAACTTCCTTCTTCCCTTCAAAGCTTTCTCTCCTTCAGTCAAACTCACAAATGGCTGGTGGTAAACATTCCAGGATGCTTACTGGAAGCTCCTCTAGGGGAACTATGGACCCTCGATTCACTGATGTAGCAGATCAAGCTGCTTACCATTGCTATAAAACTATAGGGATTATATTGGCTAAGACAGTCAATCCCCGTACCCTGACATATCCAGTGTTAGATCTGTTTGCCCATACTTCTTTTACTTTTATGCGGACCCTTATAGTTCCTTTTCACTCTAAACTATTATATGAATTTTTTGCCAGTCTTCAAATTAACTCTACCTACACCGCACTTCAATCCTATGTAAACAAACGACCTGTAGAAATCACTTATTAGGACTTCCATGAACTTCTCCAACTTTCCACCACTAGAGATAAGCTTCTCATCTTTATCTTAGATCCTGATTTCAACTGGAGTCCTATCAATCAGTATCTAAGGAACACAAATGCCCCTTACCATGATGGTGCATCTAGTTTATTGGTTAAAGATGCTAGGACCATCCAACATATCCTTAGAACTTCTATAATTCCCAAAGATGGTGACCATGTTCACATTACTCCTTTACTTTCCATCACCACCTATTATATCATGGCTCATAGGGAATTCAATACTACTGATCTTCTCTTTTGATATTTTGAGCACTTGACTAGCATTAAGGATCCCGGACATAAGAGGAAACCAAATTTGGCCCTAGGACACCTCATTGCTTTTGTCATTAAAACCAAGTATAATATTTAGTATCCTACCCCACAAAATTATCACCATTTCTTCTATACAAATAACTCCTTCCATGTCCTCCACAGCACTTGCCTCCATTTGGAGTAAGAGGAGGATGTGTGAGAAGAGAAAGAGGCTGTTCCTATACCAGCTCCTGAACCTGTTCCTATCCACCAGCACTCATAGCTAGCGGAGAGGCTTGACTAGTGGGAGGCAAGGTTTGACTTCTATATTATTGCATAAGAGCAACAGCATGCAGCAAATGTCGATCATTTCGATGCTTATATGGCCCAATAACAACTGCAGCACGACAAGGATTTGACCTGGTTTAGGGAGCAGTTTGCTTCCATTCACCAGTTCTTTTAGCCACCTCCACCTCCTCCACCTGATCAAGATCCATCGTACATATAGTTTGTTTTTTTTTATTGTTTGCTTCCAGTGTGAAGTTTGTATTATTATTCTTTCATGTATGTGTTCGGCTTTGTGATTTTTCTCCTTTTTGTGATGTCAAAAGGGGGAGTAGTGTTAGTGTTAGTGTTGTATCATTTACTTGTTTCAATAAAATATGCTTTTCTTTACTTATAGTGTTTTACTTTGCTTTGTATTACTGCTTGATTTGAAATTATCTAACAAATATTTGCCATCATCAAAAAGGGGGAGATTGTTGCAAATTTGGATTCAAGGATCATAATTTTGATGATAATAAATATTTTTATTTCTCTATAAATATTATTACTGCACATCTATATGTAGTTGCCATGCCTACTAACTTTTCAGGTCCAAAAGATCAAGTGCAATTCAAGCCAGCTCAAGATTAGGTAGACTAGGACTGAGTCAGTCTATAAGTTTAAATTCCAATGGTTTTTACCTTTTCTTGAGTCAAATGTAATAAAGTGGATCATGATGCTAAGTAACCTTACACATACACACTCAGGGGGAGAAATTTAGTGAGTTAGAGTTTATTTTCTATTTTTGATTATATCGTACAGGACGATCCTCTCATTATCCTAGATGATATTCTTAAACCAAAAATACTCAACCGCCAAACATATTTAGGCATGTTTTTGAAATTAATTTTGTGTCTAATCATATAGGATGATCCCACATCATCCTGGATGATTCATACCAATCATGCCTAAATTAGTCAGATGATTAAGAAGAGTAATGAAGGTTAGATTGATTGATCATATCATCTGTGATGATCGCTGGATCATCCAGGACAATCAATAAGAAAAACCTTAACTTTCTCCTAGACGTCCCAAACTATCTACTGGATGATATGTTCCTTTTTATACTAATCATATAGGATGATCTAAAAATCATCCTGGATGATCAGTTATATTTTAAGTCATCCCGACTCATCTGCTGGGCATCCCGACTCATCTGCTGGGCATCTCGAACTATCTGCTGGACGATAATATTGTATTTTGAACTAATCATATAGGACGATCTCAATAATGTCTTGGACGATCAGTTATATTTCTGCATATCATCCCAATTTATCTCCTGGAAGACCTGAACTATATTCTGGATGATTTAGTCAATTTTGTACTAATCGTATAGGACGATCAGGCGATCATCCTGGATGGTTAGTTGCGCAAAATTAAAAAACTAGGGTTTTTGAAGCCTGTTATTTAAGCAACTTATTTTTACTTCTAAAATAGATCTTTTATAGTTTTCCACTCTAAGTGGGCTTAGAAGAGGAGGAGATTTTGAGAGAGAGAGAGGATCTTGTGAGGGAGAGTTTGTGAGGGGATTCGTAAAGGTTGCTCCAAGCAAGGATTCGATCGTTGTCTTCCTTCTTCATCCTTGGTCCTGCGATGGCTCTAGAGAGACGATTATCAGCATCAGATCTGGGTTCTCTGCCTGTTCAGGAGGAAGCAAAAGGAGTTGGGATTCTCTGCCTACTTTAGGAGGAAGCAAAAGGAGTTGGGGTTCTCTGCCTGCTTCAGGAGGAAGCAAAAGGATTCTGGGTTCTCTGCCTACTTCAGGAGGAAGCGAAAGGAGTCAAGATTCTCTACCTCATCGGTGTCAGTGGAAAGATTTTGTAAGGGCTTCTCCGCCTTACTGTAGGAGCAAAAGGAGAGTCACTATAGTTTTTAGTGCAATACCTAGAGGGGAGGCTCCAGGGAGTGTACATAGGTCAAGTTAATCGAACCACTATAAATCTGGTGTGCTCTTTTCATTTACTTTTCTGCACTTTAATTTCTATATATTTCTGTAATCTAATCTGTGGTTGAAATATCTGATTTTTATTATTTGCTTCCGCTTTAACTGGTTGTGTTTTAAAATATTCAAAAGAATAAAAATATTTTTCTATTTGTGTAAAAAAAAATTTAAAATATCAATTCAACCCCCCTCTTGGTTAGCCTTGGGACTAGTTCATAAGGGCTTACCAATCCTAACAAACTTTCAGATATTACATATCTATTTAATGACTAGCCTTAATCAAAAGTTCTCTCTCATTATCGAGAGGAGAATTAACTACAAAGGCTTATGTATATAGGAAACTAGAACTCAGATCATAAAGTCCTTGTAAAATGAAGGTAAAATCTCTGCATAGTGTCTTATCTAACAATCCAATATGCTTTCTAAAATTTTACCCCATAACTTAAACTCATTAAAATTATTCTCATCAATAAAAATGATACGGAGAGGCTAGGGCACAAATTTTTGGAGTTCACAGCTTTCTAACAACTCTGTTAGGGATGGTTTCTCTTTCCATCTTTACCTTGTCATATATTTAAGCTATAGTATTAGCAAAATCTAATGAGTTAAGATTTAAATATCATTTATAAAATAAAAAATTTAAATTAAACTCATTAAGATTCTTTAAAAGTAATTTTGAAATTATATAAATTATAAGTTTATATTATTCATTCTATTGAGTCTCTATGTTTTGGAAGTATGGGATAATACATTAAATTTTGATTATTAATCCTCATATTTTATTTTTATGCAGAATGGACCTGCAAAACACTCCTTTCACTATCCAATTAGGATGTGGTGCCAGTATTCAACTGGCCAATGCTCCCATTATCAGTAGAAATTCTGGAGCCACCATTCAATTTGGTGGGTTTTAATTCTATATTATTACTACAAGGGCTATCATCATTCCTGCATGTGGCATGGTACTAAAGGGCCTGCCAGGAGGCCTCACACTACTGAACTTGTTGCTAGTTATCTGCACCCACCATCATAGTGACTATAACCAATTAAAGCTATTATAGTTAATGAGTTCCCCCATAACAGGGTCTCAGTCTTTGAAAGACAATCAAATTTTGAAGCCCTGACAATGAGAAGGGTTATATATGAGAGATAAATTTTTGTGGTGTCTGCCAATACCACTACTCTATCAACTGGACTACCTCTCTCTAGAAGGAATAATGTTGAGACTTCATTATTTGGATGAAGGTCATCTAGAAGGTAGAGAAGAAGGTTGAATGATGAGCTATGAGCTTAGCTATTGCTACATGTCCACCCATCTGCATACCAGCCTAGGAGCCATATGTGAGTGTTCCTACCCGAAATAAATTCAAAATTTTGAAATTGGTAACATGGAATAACTTTAGTAAAAAACTAAAATAGTCTTTTTGATAGAAATAACAACAAGATCCAACCCTCAGAAGAAGGAGCATGAAACTCTATATACTAGGGTGCACAGAGTTTTAAAAGTTATAAATGAAAAGGGGTTGATGAAAAAGAAATACCAAAGGCCACTGGTGATTGAGACTAGGAGAACCCCACCTAGAGAGTTGCCACCTACTGTTGTGATGCAAAGAAAATTGAATTCAACTTTACAAGAAGCACATCAGGCCGTGACATTTGGATTACATATCCATGAATCAACCATTGAAAGGGCCCTAGTGAAAACGAAAGGAACTTTGGAGGCCCAGGCTTTATGAAAAGAAAATGTTTGAAAAAATGAGAATAAGTATAGGCATGACATCTAGTGTAGCCTCCTAGAGATCTACCTCCATCAATTAAATTTATCAGAAATGGGTCCCAAAGAAGGTTCATGATGATAATTTGTTTAATGCTTTACACCCTTGAGAATTCTCCAGGGGATCCCATAGCCTATCAAACTAGCATGAAGAAGCTAGCTTCAATCAGAGTCCGTGTGTCAAAGAGCTTTTTGTACCAAGTAATGAGCTAAAGATCCAGTGATAGCATCACTCGGAGATCCAAAAATAAGAAGAAGAAGATAATGATGAAGAGACCATGGATGTTGAAGTGGTCTATATGGTAGGGCATAATGACGATCCTCCATTTCTGTATATATGCTAATGACAGTGTGAGGTTTGATCCACTACCGCTAGACGTGTTGGCTCCTCAAAGAATAAAGAAGAGGAGGACTTTGAGGAGAATCTTTGCTAATGGAAGTGTAAAGGAAAATGCAACATCAAATGAAGGCAAAAGATTAAGAAATATCTCAGATAAATGCCAAAATGATTGAGATGATGATGTAGATGATGCATAGGAATAATGCTATAAATCTCATACCTGTCTAGCCTATTCAGCGCCATGCTTCAAGTAGTGCTCCTGTCAACCCACCAACTCTCCCAATACCATATGTTTTTGGAGCATGAGGTGTACCTAAAAGTGGTAATAAAGTTAACAATATAATCTATAAGCTCACTCCATAGATTGTGGCGAGTACATTTGAGCCTGTGATAATTGTATAGCTGTAAGGTATTATTAATAAAAAATTAGGTCCATCGTAGTTACTGACTAAGCAGAAAAGTTAATGAACAAAGGTAGACCCTACCCAACAAATACAACTACATGTCACACCCAAAGGGGTATTCCATCCCAAAGCTTAACACATTCAATGGTAACAACAACCCAAAATAGCACTTGGCCCAGTTCAAGGACACGTGTGGTAATACAGAAGGTGTCGATGCCCTACTCTTTTGATAATTCATGAGCATTTTAACATTGATTGCTTTTAAGTGGTATGTTGAGCTCCCAAATGATTTTGTCAAGATGTTTGCAAAATTAGAAACTTTGTTTGTGAAGATATTTGCCAGCATAACAAAAAAAACCACTATTACTAATCTCGCATTGGATAAGAAGAGAAGAGATGAGTTAGTGTCAAAATACATAACTCACTGATGTAATATAAGCATGAAGTGTGAGTAGTAATTAGAAGAGGAACATACGGTTCAACTGCTAATGAGAAACAACTATGATAAGATGCTATCATTCTTATGTATAGCTTCTATCACCACATTTTAGGACCTACTAGATAAAGTGGTGAAGTTTGAATGTTAAATCTATCATAATTTGAAGGCCACTAAGATAAATTCAAAAAAGGTAAAGCTCTAGACACTAGGAAGAGTGAAGCCCATTCCACTTTCTTTTTTAGGGTTATTAAAGAAAAATAAGCAATATATAATATTGAAAAGGGAAAATAATATGTTTATAAGGAAGATAGAGGAAGATAGCCAGTCAATCTTAAACCTCAGCCAAAGTTGATACTTGGAGGAAATAATAAGCCTCGGACCTTTCTTTGTAATGGATAACATCCAAGGCAAATGATAAGAACTGATGATCAAACATTTCCATCCCTCAAAGATAGAATGATTAAAGAATATTCATTTAAGAGGGAAAGTATTACCAAATTATTTTGGCAAGCACTTAGAGTGGCTTTAGAATTGCCAGAATGTAAGAGACCTGAGGAGGCTGATCAAACTAAAAATCCAATTTATTTCTCATATCACTCGGTAATCAGCCATCCTATTGAGGATTAATACATATTCAAAAATTAGCTATAAAGAAAGAACCAAAAAGGTAAGTTTAGACTATCAAATAATGTTTGAGTTCATACTAAGAGAGAATCAACATGGGTGGTCACGTCCACTTTCATACCTCTGGCTAAAGAGAAAGCAAAAAAATGAACAAGTTTAAAATGGATAGTGAGAGACTGCGATCTTTAAGAAGATAGTGAAAATTCTAAAGCAGCTCAAGGGAGTTCCTAGTGTTAAGTGGAAATCTCCTATTGAAGTAGTTTTTTTATTTAAAAGGACCACTAGCTTTAAATGTATCTACTTCTAGACAACTAGTCAAGGTGTGTTTTAGTCAAGATAGCTCATCAAAGCCTGATAAAGTGAAGTCAATTCCTCCTTAAAGAAAGTCTAGGTTGAGAAAGTCTAAGGAGAAGAAAATTATAACCCAATGGGTTATAGACAATCTAGGGGGTTATTTTAAGACTATAGGATAACCTATTAAGCTCATTAATTTTATGGCTGAGCTATAGTTAAATAAAGAAGAAAATGGTAGGGAAAGAGCTGATGAAGATTCACCTCCTATGAAGACATACCGGGTCATTTCAGAGACATCAGATACAACAGTAATATAAGTGCATATTAAGAATGTGACTACCATGTCCTATCTAATAGTAATTCTGATGGATAATAATTTAGAGGAAGATTTATACTTTCTAAGTAAAAATGAGTCAAAGCCCAATATAGCATCATAAATGGAGCATGTGAGGTTACGTAGTAACTTTGAGACTACTATTAGGATTAAATTTACGACCATAAAGATTTTGATTTTTCCTATTTTGTAATCGAATACTGTATTGAGAATAAAATACAGTCCTAAGAAACTAACATAGTATTCTATAATGGATTCAATATCAAAATAGGGTTTAAAAAAATGATATTTCTATGATCAAACACAATTTCAAGAATAACATATCATCTTGAAAGATGAATATAAAATTCTATAGAATGTGTTTAAAAATAAAAATGAGGTTTTAAAAATTCAACCACTCTTATGATTAGAGGCAACAAGGAGAATACGACATCATCTTAAAAGGGAACGTGATATTCTTCAAGGCATCTAAAAATAAGAATGGGTTTTATAAAATTAGCCACTTTTATAATTGAATATAACAAGGAAAATGTTATATCATCTGGGAGACGAAAATAACATTATACAAGTATATTCAAAGTTAAAAATGAGTTTTAAAAGATAATCTGTGTTCCCAGAGATTTTTCCTGTATTTTATATAAATAAAATAAGGTTTATTTTAATCTAGAGTTCTCAAATCCCTATAGAGGCAAGCCCCTATAGTTAATTGCATCTTAGGAGGGGTGCTCCTAAAAAAACTCTCGTTTAAAGCAGTGATTTCTATACCCTTTGATTTACAAAGTACAAGGCAAGGAAAGAAGCAGAGAATTTATCAAGATGAAAGCTCAATGTTGAACAGTTCTTAGAGAGTCAAAGGAGAAAAAGTAAGAGGTGCCAGATTCTGAGAAGCTCAGAGGCAACCTCAGTCTATCCTATGTTGGGCTTTACATTTCAGGAGAAAATTTTTATGTTCGAGTTGGCATTTTATTAGAAATTTGGGATTATATTCTCGAAGGGTGAGGACTTAAGATTTAAAAATTTTGCCTCATAACCTAAATCTAATTTGGGTACTACAAAGTAGTGACCCAAACCTAGCTAATGAAGTGTAAATCTAGACTTACCCCGGCCTGGATTGGGGAGCCAGCTAACCACCTAGGCGCTTTAAAATAATGTGTCCAGTCTCTTTATGAAAGATGGGTAGGGACATTGTTTAAGTTTTGAGGAATCGGGGCTGACATCTAAGATAGATCCTAATTGGCCCCTTCACTTATGTAGGATAAATGATCCTTAAGAGCATAATGTAATTAAAATTTTGAACTCTTTTAATTTGTATCCAATGTAATGTATGCTAATTGACTCGAATACATAAAATGATTTATGAAGCAGTTTTAAAATTAGGCTTAGAAAATATATTTTTTCCTAGAGATTTCATAACACCGCACCATAATAGGCTAGGTAATCTACTAGAACCCGCAGGCAGGGAGGTGTCAATTAAGAAAGAGAAAGTAATAATATGCTTTATGCTGACTCTCGACGGTCCCGAGCTTACTTCTTAGATCATTAGAGTTATTATGTGAGCCTAAAATTTTTATTTAAATTTCATGTAGAAATCATTTTTTATCGTGCCCTGATGAAAAAAAAACACTCAGATCGTATCTAGGCTAAAACAAAATACTGCATGCTAGAATCCTAAAAGAAACTACTGCACAAATAATGTAAACAATCAAATTAAATTATCCAAAAATATAATGTCCAAAGTCTATATGGCAAATGTCATTTTACTTACGACCTAGGATCTGCTGAAAAGTAAAGTGGTCGGGTACCACTAACAACAAACCCATATTCTAATCCTATGACTGACGCAAGTGATTTTGAAATGGGATATCGCTTCTTTTCTTCACTTCTTTGTCTTCTCTCCTTTGCCTTCTTTTCTTTGTCTTATTTCCTTTATCTTTTTTCCTTCTATAAGCTCCTTACATTCATCGATTTTGGATACCCAAATAAAAAGAAACTCATCCTCGAAGGGGTATTTTCTTTTTCCCTTTAGATGTTAAAATCATCCTAACTTGGCTTTTTAAATAGAAAAGAACATTCCCCTGAGGGATATTCTTCTCTCTTTGGATTCCAAGTTGAGTGTGATATCCTACTTTCAAGTCACTTTCACATTACAACTCTGTTTAAACACATTTACATTATAACTCAGATAAAAAAGAAAATCTAGACCACCTGCAAGGTTATCCTAAGTAGTTTATAATAAAATCATCCCAAGCAGTTATATATTTGTATTTAAATTAAATTTCACCAGTCACACTTAGTCATGCTCTTTTAATTTTAAGGGGGCTTAACATTTTACACCTACAGAAAATTTGTGTCAATTTAAATCTTTAATTTGCCCCCTTTAATTTAGCCCTACACGAGCCTGGCCACCTGTATAAAATTCAATGAGCATATAGATTGTTCCTAACCTAGGAGTAATCTATCACCCATCATTTAAAAATATCACAAAGAGCATTAAAAGTAAATAAACACTCACAACAGTCACAAATAACATGTAGTAAAATCAAGAAAGCCTCTCACATAATAATAAAAAAGTAAACACCGGCCTAACCTAAAGCTAGAGTTAGTTGTTCTAGTAGACAAATCTAAGTGTGTGCAGTAGGCTATGTGGTTTGGATATATCTTGAGTTTATTATTAGTTGAACTTTTCTAATTTGTTGGAGTTAGTTTGTTGAGAGGTTTAGGGAAGTTTGATGTTCAAGTTTAAGTTTTAGTATATATTTTTTTATTTTTGGAGTTCATTTTTAGGTTGAATTTTAATTGTTAAGGTTTATTAATAGGATTAGTTCTTTAGTGTATTTTAATTAACCATTTTTTATCTTTAGATCATTTAATTTAATGATTTATTGAATGTTTAATATTTATTAGATTTTTAGTTATTTATTAAATTTTTGATGTTTTATTGAATTTTAAATGATTTATTGAAATTTTAATCGATTTATTAAATTGTTAATGATTTATTGAATCTTTAAAGATTTTATTTAACTCTTAATACTTTATTGGATTTTTAGATTTATTATTATTATTATTATTATTATTATTATTATTATTATTATTATTATTATTTAAATGATTGTAATTAATTATTTAACCTCTTTTTAAATTTTTTTTAGGATTTATTTGTTTAATTTGTTACAAAGTTTTATTGGTTTTTAAATTTTTTTTAATCGTTTATATTTTTTTAATATTTCAATATTTATATTTAACTTTTATATTAGTATTATTGTATGTTATCTGATTGATTGAAGTTTTCATTTCTTAAAGATTGATTTATTATTTAAGTTTAATTGATGTTACGTATAATAGTGTATATACTAACCCTAAGGTAAAGTGTCACTGACTTTTTCTATGTTGTGTTTCTATCCTAAAGTGTGCATGCATCCTAAGTTTAAGTTTTTTAAGACTCAGTCCTTAATTTTACACTTTTTACTTTTCAACTACCAACACACATCTCCACTTTTCATAAAGTCACACACTTCAATCCACTTTCACATTTCCAACTTAAACACAAAACTCATTTCAATTTTCAAAACCACACATTTCTCTTTTCTACTCACATACACACTTCACTTTACTTTTCCAAAGTCCAAGCACTTTTCAACACACATTTTCACTTTCCAAAACATATACTTATTCCACCTTTACACATTTCAACTTTCAATAGAAACATGTACTTTACTTCCCAAAATTTTCCAAAAGAGACACTATCTTTACCCACAAGTCACTTCTCAAACCAATCCTTTCATTTTCCAAAAGATACACAAAATACACTTTATCTTTCACATAACAATTTCACCTTTCCAACACACACAAGTTTCACCTTTCAAAATAAACTCAATCTACTATACTGAAGAAAACATCACTGCAACATACAAGTTCTTTTAAACCCTTCCAACAATAGTAAAGAGAAAGAACAATTAATGCCCCCTTACTCTTTCCATCTTCAAGAATTATGCCAACTACAAGCCTTACATCATACTCTACTAAACATGCATATAAGCCTTCACAGGAACTCTCACTCTACCAATGAGACAATAAATATATTAAAACCAGATATAATCTCAAATTTCTATAACCTTACTTACCGGATTACCCACAAAACAATCACATAGATCAGTCATCCTCCCCTTAAAAAAAAAAAAAAAAAAAACCTTACACATGGATGCATTCATTTTTGAATAAGATCACGAATTTCACAATAACTCTATGTAACTGATAAGGTTTTAGAGAAGATGTTATTAAAATTTGCAAACAAGGGTTTTGGGATGACTAATGGAACATCTTCATAAATTGCAAGACATTAATGTAGCAATAAAAAAAAGGAAGATGTAAAAAAGAAAACTCTTTGACAGCATTTCTCTTGGATTTACCCACAAATCAGCATACTTATCAAGATTATAATTTCTAACTGCCTTGCTTGTTAGAATGCTTATAGGGCATGCACATAGATTAGTATTATACACATGAAGTTTACAAGAAGAGTAAGAACTCATATAACAAATATTTTTCCAATGTCATGAAGAACACAACTGATCAAAGCACACTACAAATGGTAATTGGAAACATCTTGAAGAAGACAAATTGTGAGAAACACATAATCACTTAAGTACAAGTCCTCCATAAGAAAACTCATGGCTTCCAAATCTTTGATTGAATCTAAGTATAGCCATGTTCTTAATTTCTGAAACCATTTTGTGAAGAATGGGGAATACATGAAATGAGAAAGAAGGGAGGAAAAGATGTAGAGGGAGAGGATTTACCACCTTCTATTGTTCTTTACCGAGCAAATTAAAGTAGGAAGGAGGCACAGATGAGGCTGGGGCCGGCGGTCGGCTAGGGATGGCGATGTCGGGGTCGGAGACTGGTGAGAGAGTGAAGGCAACGGGATAGAGGGGCAACGAATAGAGAGATGGGGCGGACTGGTTTTCTTAGGGCTCGGTTCTTGCGGATAAAGAGAGTGAGAGAGAGGAGATGGAGCAGTTCGCCAAAATGGAGCCCTGGATAGATCCCTGGGTTTCGTGAATTAGAGGGGGGGGGGGGGGAATCGTGGGGAGGACGTTTCAAGTGGCTCAAACCGCACCTCTCTCTCTCTCTCTCTCTCTCTCACACACACACATCTTATCCCAAATCAATGGCTTAGATTAAACATAATATAATTATGATTTTAAAAGTAAATTTTTATTTTTAAAGCTTGAAAATTATTTATAGATTAATTGGGAATAAAAATGATAATTTAAAATAATTATTTTGTGTTTAATTTTAAAATAAAAAAATAAAAAAATAAACAATAATAATAGTAATAAACCATTTAAATGATTAATTTTTACTATATTCACGTCAATTTGATTTCGATTGAGTCAATGCAAACTGATTTAAGTCAACTTGTTTTACAATTTATGTGACGTTTTAATTTATATGATGTTGATAGGTTGCTATGAGCTCAGATGGTGTCTGATTTATCTTAAATAACATAGACTTAGTTCAAATTATTTGTGACGATTTAGGTCGAAGTAAGAGGCTGAGTCGATGCTATATCAATGAGCATCCTCCTAAAGGAAATCCTATAGGAGATGTCTATGTTAAGCTAGGAAGACCTAAAAGCTAAAGATTGATTTGAGGAATTTAATCTTGAATAATGAGGTCAACAAATAGACCCCCAATGTGCATGATAAACTTGCCAAAGTTTATCGTGTGTATTGGTGTTGACCGAAATGATCAGAAAGATCCAAAATTAAGGTTGAAGATCTGAGTTTATGAATTGAAGGAAATTTGAACTTTGAAAGATAATCAGAATGGAAGGTTTATAGAGATTCGAGTTGATTAATTGATTTTACAGTTGATTTTGACACTGATGGCTTTAACAAAATGATAACTAATGAGATTAATATCATTAGATAAAGTCAAGATATGGAAGAGCAGAAGGTAATGATTTGAATGTAGTTTGAAAAGAATGTAAGAGTTGATGTGATTTTGATTTGAATATAATTTTGATAAGACTTAAGTATTCTTTCTAGTTTAAAAGGAAGGATGCCACCAAGTGGACACTTACACCTAACTCAACAAACAAGAGGGTGTCTTCTAAGGAAGAGTAAACCTGTGTGAAGGTCTACCACTAAACTTAGAAGGTTTGGATTTTAAAATTTAATGAAGAGAAGATGCCGCTATGGATGCTTATACTTCTCTTCGGGATGAATATTAGGATACCACCAAGTGGGTACTTACACCTAACTTCAAGGATGTCAATAGGATGCCGTAAAAGCGGGCTTAGACCTAAAGATAGATTTAATTAGGATGGCTGTCGTAAGAGTGGACTTAAGCCAGAAGTCAATAGGATGCCGTAAAAGAGGACTTAGACCTAAAGATGGATTTAAACAGGATGATTGCCGTAAAAGCGGACTTAAGCCAGAAGTCAATAAGATGCCGTAAAAGAGGGCTTAGACCTAAAGATGGATTTAAACAGGATGGCTGCCGTAAAAGTCGACTTAAGCCAGAAGTCAATAAGATGCCATAAAAGCGGGCTTATACCTGAAGATGAATTTAATCAGGATGGCTGCCGTAAGAATGAACTTAAGCTAGAAGTCAATAGGATGTTGTAAAAGTGGACTTAGACCTAAAGACGGATTTAAATAGGATGGCTACCATAAAAGCGGACTTATGCTAGAAGTCAGTAGGATGCCGTAAAAATAGACTTAGACCTAAAGACAGATTTAAACAGGATGGCTATCGTAAAAGCGAACTTAAGCTAGAAGTCAATAGGATGCCATAAAAGCGGGCTTATACCTAAAGATGAATTTAATCAGGATGGCTATCATAAGAGCAGACTTAAGCCAGAAGTCAATAGGATGCCGTAAAAGCGGACTTAGACCTAGAGATGGATTTAAACAACATGGCTGCCGTAAAAGCGAACTTATGCCATAAGTCAGTAGGATGCCGTAAAAGCGGACCTAGACCTAAAGACGGATTTAAACTGGATGGCTGCTGTAAAAGCAAACTTATGCCAAAAGTTAATAGGATGCCGTAAAAGCGGGCTTAGACCTAAAGATGGATTTAAACTGGATGGCTGCCGTAAAAGCGGACTTAAGCTAGAAGTCGATAGGATGTTGTAAAAGTGGACTTAGACCTAAAGATGAATTTAATTAGGATGGCTGCCATAAAAATGAACTTAAGCCAGAAGTCGATAGGATGCCATAAAAGCGGGCTTAGACCTAAAGACGGATTTAAGATTTAGTCGGGTTTGTGAATTTTAATGAATATTTGATTTATTTTAAAATTTCATTTCCCTTCATCATAAATGACATTAATAAATTACAAATGTTCTAATAGAGATCAAAGCTTTTGTCTGTCACTTTCTAGAAGGGAAGGGAGAACATTCGGAAGAATGATAGTCTCAAAATTCACTGGATTAAAGGATTTGTTTTCTCCTACATTATAAATGATCTTTATAACTTACAAATATCCCACTGAGGATTATGTTTTTATATAGGATCATTATATGTAAAGAAAATAAAAGGAGATTTCCACAGTAGCATTAAAGAACATCTCAATCACTTCAGATTTTGAAACTTTTCAATTTTGATTTTCAAAAGTATACAAACTATTTGGACCCAACACATATCACATTCATAAGCTTGAGAACAACGTGTATGTTGAGAAATTTGTAATTTAATTGCAAATATTCATAACAACGTCATTACACATAGTATGTCTTACGATACCACCCATTGATGGGAAACATAGGACGACCACCCTTACAATCCACCAATTGGTAAGATCCTCCTTGGTTGACTTTCTCCACCACAAAAGGGCCTTCCCATGTACGCTCAAATTTACCCCCAAACCTTCGATGAGTCTGGATAGGTCTACGCAGGACCAACACCAGCTCTCCTACTCGAAAGGTTCTAAGATGGGCCATTTTATCATGTGCTTGAGCCATACGGGATTTATATAACTCAAGGTTCTATTGAGCCTGCAATCGCTTCTCTTCTAAACCTTCGAGTTCTTCTAATCGAAGTCGGGCATTCTATTCAGATGTGATATTATTGTTAATTGCAACCCTTAAAGAGGGAAGTTGTACCTCTAAAAGGAGTATAGCCTCAGTCCCAAAGATTAAAGCAAACAGTGTAGACTGAGTTGGGGGTCTATATGTGGTTCGGTAAGCCCACAAAGCCTCCCCTAACTTTTTGTGCCACTGTCTCTTATTATCTTCTAAAATTTTCTTTAGAATTCCTACCAATGTCTTATTGAAGGCCTCCGCCAATCCATTCGCCTGTGGGTAATAACTTGTGGAGTATCTCCAATCAATATTATGATGTTTAACGAAATTGTTCATTTTGGTACTTTTGAAAGAAGGACCATTATCGGATAGAATTTGACGAGGAATGCCGAATTGATATACAATATGGTCTCAAAAGAATTGGAGCACATTATGAGTTTTAACTTCTCGTAGTGGAACAGCTTCCGCCCATTTTGAGAAATAATCTATTGCTGCTAGAATGAACCGGTGACCTTCAGAAGAGGGAGGATCGATAGGGCCAATAATGTTCGTGCCCCAGCTTTCAAAAGGCCATGAAGCAATTATCAGATGCAAAATATTAGGAGGTTGATGTAGAACAACACCATTACTTGGCACTGGTGACAATGATGTGCAATGGACATACAGTCGTCACTCATTGAGGGCCAATAATATCCCAGTCTCTTAATTTTTCATGTTCATTTTGGGGCTAGATTGGTGAGCACCACATAATCCAACATGTACCTCGGTCACGATCTTTTGGGCTTCATGTTTATTGAGGCAATGAAGCCATAATTGATCGAAAGACTTGTGGTTCAAAATGTTTTTTATTAGTGTATAAGAGAGAGCCCTTCTCTTAATTTGATCAGCGGCAGATTTCTCTTGAGGGAGTTTACTTTCTTATAAATAGTAAATGAAAGGTTACCTCTAGTCAACTGTCTCATCATCAATAGCAAGAACAATCTCACCCTCAGAAGAAAACTTTTTATTGATATATTCCAAGTTTATAGGAGACAAGATCTTATGACCTTGAACTTCAATAGAAATTGATTCTTCTTCTATACAAGTTAATTCCTGTGCGAGCTTTGCAAGAGCATCTGCCATAGAATTTCTTCCATGGGGTATCCTATATAAAGTTACACTTGGAATTTGCTCGAGAAGTTTCATAGTGTACTGATGGTATGGAAGAAGTTTAGGTTTCAAGACATTGTAAATACCAGCAACTTAATTGATGATAAGTTGTGAATCTCCAAAGATTTTAATTTCTCTGATTTCCATTGATATTGTTAATTCTAACCCAGTTATTAGAGCTTTGTATTCAACCTCGTTATTACTGCAAGGCTCTAATAAATGGTAAGAATAATGTAACAATCCCTTTTCTAGGGTTATGAAAACCAGCCCGATACCGACTTTCCCTGGGATTACCTCCTGGGGTTCCCCAATATTTTGTGAAGATGTGGCACCATCAAAATATAATTCTCAAGTATATCTTTCCTGCTTATCTAGACTCATAATTTGTTCATCAGGGAGATCATCATTTAGAGGGGACTCAGTAGGTATCCGGTGTGATGCTAAGAAGTCAGCTACGACTTGACCTTTGATAGCATGTAATGGTATAAACGTGATATCAAATTTGAGTAAAAATATTTACCATTTTTCCAAATGCCTCGACAATATTGGACGAGTCATCAGGTATTGGAGTGGATTGACTCTAGAAATGAGATTGATCTTATGGGCTAACATGTAATGCCTTAATTTTTGGGCAGCAAAAATCAAGGCTAAATAATGTTTCTTAATAGGCGGGTAATTAGCTTCAGTTGGCAGGAGTCGTCTACTCAAGTAGTAAAGTGTGTTCTCTTTTCCGTCCTCATTAGTCTGGGCTAATAAGGCACCAAGAGAACTGTCCAAAGCTGCGGTGTAAAGTATTAAGAGAACTGTCCAAAGCTGCGGTGTAAAGTATTAAAGGTTTTCCTGGGATAGGAGCCGCTAGAACTGGTGGCGTCATCAAATACTGCTTTATGCTCTCAAAAGTATTTTAACATTTTTTATCCCAATGGAATCAGGCATCTTTCTTACATAATGTGGCAAATGGTTGACACCTACCAGACAAGTTAGAAATGAATCTTCATAGGTATGCCATCCTACCTTAAAAATATCTTAATTGGGTAAGACTTTTATGAGGTGGCATATCTAAGATGGCTTTTATTTTGAAAGGATCAATTTCTATACCTCAGTGTCTCATTACGAATCCTAAGAATTTCTCAGAAGTAACTCCAAAAGCACATTTCAAGGGATTCATCTTTAGATCATAGCGGTGCAACCTTTCAAAAATGATTCTCAGATCATGAAGGTGGTCTTCCCTTTGATGACTTTTGATGATCAAATCATCGATATAACATTCCACATGTTTGTGTATTAGATCATCGAAGATTTGGGTCAAAGCTTGCTCATAAGTTGCACCAGCATTCTTAAGTCCAAAGGGCATAACTTTGTAACAGAAGACCCCTATAGGTGTTCTAAAAGTAGTAAAATTTTCATCTTTAGGGGCCATCTTGATTTGGTTATATCCAGATGAACCATCCATAAAAGAGAAAATTTCATGCTCGGAGATGATGTCTACCATGAGTTCTGGTATGAATAACGGGAACTCATCTTTTGGACAAGCCTTATTCAGATCCCTATAATCGATGCATGCACGAATTTAACCATTCTTCTTCTTTACTGGGATGATGCTAGCCAACTAAGAGGAATATTTTTCCTCTCGAATAAAGCCTGCATCGACCAATTTTTTAACTTCAGTCACCACTTATTGTTTAATTTCTAAGCACATACGTTGTGGGGCTTGCTTAATAGGGATTATGTTAGGTTGAATTTCAAGTTTGTGGACTACTATTTCTAGAGATAATCTAGGCATTTCGTCATAGCTCCAGGCGAAGTAATCCTTAAACTCTAAAAGTAACTTGACTAAGTTAATTGACTCGTCCTCGTTCAATAAGGAACTTATAAATGTTAGACGTGAATTTTCTTCGTTACCAAGGTTAATTTCTTTCAGTTCATCAATAGTTGATTGGATTTCCTCCTCAAGTTCGGGAGGTGCCTCCTTAACTTGAAAATTATTCGAATCATCTGAAGTTTTTAGACAAAATTCATTTAGAATTTCAATGTCCTTTACAAAAAGATGATCCGATCCTAGATTATTAGTTATCACCGAGCAATAATCATTATCATCAAATGGACGAACAATACTAAATCCCAATCCTACTCTTGACTTTGGTTTATAGTATTCTGTATTCCAAAGATTTTCAAAGGACTGAGCTTGACGTTTAGTCCAAGTAGATGGGGTTAGACCTTGCTCAATTAAATTTTTAACACCATAAAGATACCAATTAAAAGGGAGTTCCACTATTTCATTCATCAAAGGATCATCAATGTGTACATCAATTTCAATAGTCTTGCTAGTAGAAGGAATAAACTTAGCAATTTTATAATCATCGCTCAAAGCGGGTGAAACCTTAATTGCCAACCTGGCTATACTATCTTGCGATAGTGGGGTTAGAGCTAAAGTCTTCATATATCCTTTAAGCTTTTCATAGGTAGACAAATCTAAATCATCCTCTATATTTGCCTTAATTTTATTATCATCACTGTCATGTTCCAAAGAGATCTCAAATTTTGACCTCTTGTTACTATTTTTAGCCTTTAATACACATGATTCATCCTCTGAACCAGATTCTAAATCAATGTGTATCGTAGGGGTTTGCTTTTGTATGATTTTATACGTTGCACTTTCATAATTTTGCCATCCTCTTCCTCTACCTCGCCCCCGTTGGATAATCCTACCACCTCTTTGTGAGGGAGGAGTAGGATGCTAATGGATGCTTTCTTCGAGGCAGGGATATTCTTCATCTCTTTTTTTCTTCTTTTTCTTTTTCATTTTTCTTTTCTAGTGCAACTTCTTTTTTGGCCAATTTGAGATTTTCAAAAATATTTGTTTGCTTTTTAGGCAAATAATAGGCGACATCTTCATAAATACCTACTTCATGAATCAAGAATGGTTGCAAATCTCTCTTAATACAGTACTCAACACCATCTATGATGTATTTAATGCACTGATGTAGGGATGAAGGAACCATCCTATATTCATAAAGCCAGGGTCTACCTAGAAGAGCATTAAAAGATGTTAGAGAGTCTATAATATGAAACTTTGCTTCAATTTTGAATTCTTTAATCTCCAATAGCAGAGTAACTGAACCCAAAGCCCTCTCGCCATTTTCTTCAAACCCTTGTAAGATCATCTTGTCTGAATTGAGCTTACGAACATCTATTCTCAAATAAGCAAGAGTTTTGAGAGTCATAATATTAACTGATGCACCAGGATCAACTAGGATGAGTAACAATCTGAAGTTATCTATGTTTACTATTATGTATAGTGAACGGTTATGATCAGCCATCCCCAAACATAGATCTTCATCAGAAAAATAAATTTTAGGAACTCTTTTAGAATAAAAAGCTTCATCAGGCTATGCAGCTGCTAACTGGGCCATGCAAATATCTAGATCTAGCAGAGCATTGATTAACACTTCCCTCATTTCTTTGGAAAGGATTAATGCATCATAAATGCCCAATTTGGCAGGCAACTTCCTGAGATGAGCTAAGACATTGTAATCGACCTTAGGCATTCCACGCTCAACTGGACCCTAAGAAAGAACATGCTGAGGTGGAAGAGAAGACTCTAGTTCGTCAACATTTTACATCCCTTTATCTCTAGAAGAAACTTGAGGTGGTAGCACCTTACCGCTACGAAGTTTGATTTATACTATCTATTCAAAAGAAGCGATAGGCGGGTTATCTATTTTGACCTCAGCTAACTCTAGTTGTATTTCTGTTAAATTTTTAGAATATGACATCTCTTCTTCAATACAGATAGGCATACCCTGCAAATCAAGAACAGGGGCATCACTATCTGAATAATAGCTAAGAGAATGTTTTAATTCTTTAAAATTAAATTGATTATATAAAGAATCATTTTCAGACATATTTTTCAAGTCATCTGTAACATCCCTATCAAATATAGACAAGATATACACATAATCCTTTTTCATTGATTTTATAATATCACCCGATACAAAATAAAAATCATCTAGAGTAAGAGGATTGAGGATAACAACCTCCCCATCAGAAGAAAACACAATTTTATGGGACATAATAATATTAACACTACTAAAAGACACAAGCCAATCACTAATATCCTCCTTCTCCTGAATTATATAAGCCTTGTTGACTAGGGCTTCCTTGAGCTCTAAGGGTGGAGTTATCTCTACATCACCTTCTAGAACTATCAAATCAACCTAGAGGGGCTTCTGAGCTCCTAAAATTTCCTGAAGAAAAGAAAAGTAATGTTTGTTCAGAAATTTCTTTGAAGAACAGGATAAAGCTATATCTCAATTAGAGTCAGAGTTTAAAGAAGAAGTAGGAACAATAGGCTCACTAGTCATACACTTAGCTGATCCTTGCCCTAGATCCACTAAGTATTCCTTGGGAATCACTACAGCTCCTAATTTCATATTCCTGTCAAGCCATTCCTTGAAAGTAACACAGTCTTCAAGCTGATAACCCAACATCTGATGGTAAGGGCAATAATTAAGCTGATCCAACTTACCCACTTCTTGAAAGTTCAAAAGGGATGTTAAGCCCTTGTGAACTAGTCCCAAGGCTAACCAAGAGGGGGGGTGAATTAGTTATTTAAAATAAAACAAAATCTTTTTATAACTTGCAGTGGAAATGAATTAAAGCAATAATAAAAAGATCAATCACAGATTTCACCCAAGCAGATAATCACAGCAAAATAAAGTGCAGAAAATAATAAGAAAAAACACACCAAATTTATAGTGGTTTGGTCCAACCTGACCTACGTCCACTCCTCGGAGGGACCCTCCATGTATTGCACTAAACCAAAAGTGTCTCTCCTTTAGCCCCCATAGCTAGGCGGAGAAGCCCTTACAAAATCACTTCCACCTTCCCCGGTGTAGCGGAGTAGCCGGGTCCTTCGACAATGAAGAGATCTTCTTCTTCCCAAAACTTCCCTTGAGACGAACCTTGAATCCGATGGTACTTAGGTGCAAGCTTGCCGGAGAAACCGTGTGAACCCCCTCACACTCCCTTGAGAATCCTCCTTCCCAAGCTCTTCTCCCACTCAAACTCCACCCTTTCCTCTCTCCCTTTCAAGCTCTCTCTTCAAGTTTTCTCCAAAAGAACGAAGACTCAATGGCTGCCAAAGACACCTAACAAGTGCCTTGAGAAAGATTAAATAAAGAGCTCCAAAAACCCTTCCAAATTAGTTCTAGCGGCAAAGATCATCCAGGACGATCGCCGAATCGTCCAGGACGATGTGCTCCAAAAGACGGCTTCAGAAAACCCAAAAAACTTAATTCTGCCACCAAAGATCGTCTAGGACAATCGCAGGATCGTCCAGGATGATGTGCTCCAAACGATGGCTTTAGAAAACCCTAAAAACTCAATTCTGCCGCCAAACATCATCCCAGACGATCGCAGGATCGTCATGGATGATGTGCAGAATTTGACCTGATAGTCCCGTACGATCCTGGGATAGTCCAGGATGATCAGTACAAATTTTGCACAAATCATCCAGTACGATATACATATCGTCCAGGATGATTAGAACAAATTTTGACTCTTAATTTCTTACCTAAATTATCATGGCGGCTAGGGTTTTGAGATCATATTGGATCATCCAAGACGATATAAATATCGTCCAGAATGATTAGTTCAATGAACAGATCGGCCTGGACGATCAGAAATCGTCCAGTACGATTTGTTCAAAAGTTAAACTTCTAGTTTTGACAGGATCTCACTCCCCCTGAGTATGTGTACACATAGTCATAAATAAGCATACACCCTTACAGGACTTGACTCAAGAAATCAAAAAGTACATCAATGAGAAATACAACAAAGCCTATTCTACTCATTCTTGAGTCTTAAATATTTCTTAGATTGATGCATGTTATTCCTGAAATGTTAGTACACAAATAAATATATATTCCAAATACTAGGAGAGGAACCATAATATTTGTTATCATCAAAATAAGAACTGGTGAGCCCGAGTTACAACAATCTCCCCCTTTTTTATGATGGCAAATATTTTTGGTTGGATTTGCAAATAAAAGTATTTTCTCCTAATCTCCCCCTCACTAAGAAAAGACTTTTAAAAATAGGGAGAAACATATTTTTTTAATTTTTTTATTTAAAAAAAACTACACAATATAAATAAATATCACAAATAAAATAGTATAATTCCAATACAAATAAAGTTCACAAATATAACAAATACAACAGTACATTCTCCCCCTTTGACATTATCAAAAAGAAGAGTAGCAGAAAAAACAAAAGTAAAACAAAAATAGACTAAAAGATCGAAAATGGTCTCTGATCTTGTGAAATTTTTATAAAATCAAGAAATTTTCTTGTAATGAGAAAGCTACCCCTTAATTTTATTCAAAAAGCTAAGTAAGGCATGAATTGACTACTGATAACCCAGAAAGGTTAGAAATTTAGAAATTGTTAAACCAAGCTCAGGTTTTAAAAAGGCTAAAAAACTTTTTAAGCCAATATCCAAATCAATGAACAAATTAGATAAGAAAATAAAAATCTTTCAAAACTCCTTTCATGAAATATATCTAATAGAAGATTAATGCAAAATAATGAATCAAAAATCTTCATTTTTCAAGCTCAAGTAACGAATCTATCAAAAAGGCATAAGAGTTTTCTAAACTTTAGAGATTTATAAGAAGGGAAGCTAACTTTTTATGGGCTTATTTTGTGCATCTTTTCAATTTGGCGCACTTTGCGTATCTTTTAATTTTTGATACACTTTGTGTATCCTTTTATTTTTTTTAATTGCCTCATTTTTAATTCTTTAAAATCAGCAAACCTTATTCTTTTAATAAAGACGAACAACCTGAATAAGATAATCTTAAAGTTGGTTCATTAATTCGCAAAAGATTCCTACGAGATAGACAAAATATTGGGAGATGAAAAAGTTTTAATTTCAAAAACTAATTTATAATTTGAAACAGATTTTGAATCAAAAGTAAGATAGCCTTATATAAAGAAATGAGATAGAGAGATAAAATCATGAATTCCTTCCTTTGCTTGATTTTAGAGAAATCAACCACAACTAACATAGAATTTTAGAAAAAAAAATAGGAGGTAAATTTTTCATTTTTAAAAAATCAGATCTATAAAAAAACTTTGATTTTTAAAAACAAGAGGTGTTATGTGTGTGCTTGATCAGAGGAATAATAAAAACAACATCAAAAATTTTAAAAGGAAAACCAAAAATAATAAAGCACACAAAACATAACGAATAAACAATAGTAACAGAAAAACAAAATGAAAAATACAAACATATAAAAAGAACATTAATTTACATCAGCTTGCTCCTGATCTGATGATTCAAAAGCTAGATCTGCCTAGGACATTTTTCGTTTTACATTATCAGCCTTTATTATAATTTTCTTAGCTTTACCCTTTTCCTTTTCAGGAAGGGTTCTTAAGTTTAGGCACTAATTTTTCATATGTCCAGTCTTCCTACATCCAAAACAAATAATATCAGAAGAAATCTTAACATTTTTACCTTTTTTACCTTTGTTCCATTTTTGTTGATGTTGATGTTTGTGCTTTAGTAAATTTTTTAATTTGTTTGTTATTGATGCAAACTCCTTACTTTCATCATCGTCTGACTCACTTTTTTCAATATCTTCAATTTTCAGCATAATAGTTTCAACTGCATCCAAAAGCTTTTGACCCAAACCTTGCTCATAGGCAATGAGTGAGCCAATCCGATTATCAATAGAATATTCGTTTAAATTTTTAGATTTAAAAATTGCAATGACTTTGGCATCAAATTTATCAAGTAGAGAACGTAGGATATTATTGACTTTTTCAAAATTTTAAAGGTCTTTACCTAAAGCATATAATGATGTCACAATTTGAGAAAACCTAGTAAACATGTCCAAGATCGTTTCATGAGGTTTCATGCTAAAAAGTTCATAATCATGCATTAAAATATTTAGCTTAGATTGCTTGATTTCATAAGTACCTTCATATGTAGTGCATAATTTATCCCAAATTTTTTTTCCAGAAGTGCATGCGGATATTAACATATAATCATCAGAATTCAAAGCCACAGAAAAAATAATTCAAATATTTAGCATTCAATTGAGCATTGATCTGATCTGATTTACTCCATTCAGAAAAAGGAATATCAACTTTAATTTCATTTATAATACGTGACGGTACAAAATAACCAACTTGAATCATATGCCACATGCGATATCAATAGATTGCAAGAAAGTAGACATGTGAATTTTTCAAAAATTAAAAGTAATATTTTCAAAAAGTGGTGACCGGGTGATTGAATAACCTTCCGCAATATTATGATTACAAAAATTAGCCATGGATCGAATTCAAAAGTTTTTAAAAACTTGATTTTATGAATCCCGCTCTGATACCACTTGAAAGTTCAAAAGGGATGTTAAGCCCTTGTGAACAAGTCCCAAGGCTAACCAAGAGGGGGGGTGAATTTGTTATTTAAAACAAAACAAAATCTTTTTATAACTTACAGCGGAAATGAATTAAAGCAAAGATAAAAGATCAATCACAGATTTCACCCAAGCAGATAATCACAACAAAATAAAGTATGGAAAATAATAAGAAAGAACACACAGGATTTATAGTGGTTCGGTCCAACCTGACCTACATCCACTCCTCGGAGGCACCCTCCAAGTATTGCACTAAACCAAAAGTGTCTCTCCTTTAGCCCCCATAGCTAGGTGGAGAAGCCCTTACAAAATCACTTCCACCTTCTCCGGTGCGGCGGAGTAGCCGGGTCCTTCGACAACGAAGAGATCTTCTTCTTCCCAAAACTTCCCTCGAGATGACCCTTGAATCCGATGGTACTTAGGTGCAAGCTTGCCGGAGCAACCATGTGAACCCCCTCACACTCCCTCGAGAATCTCCCTTTCCAAGCTCTTCTCCCACTCAAACTCCATCCTTTTCTCTCTCCCTTTCAAGCTCTCTCTTCAAGTTTTCTCCAAAAAAATGAAGACTCAATGGATGTCAAAGACACCTATCAAGTGCCTTGAGAAAGCTTAAATAAAGAGCTCCAAAAACCCTTCCAAATTAGTTCTAGCGGCAAAGATCGTCCAGGACGATTGCCGGATCGTCCAGGATGATGTGTTTCAAAAGATGGCTTCAGAAAACCCTAAAAACTCAATTCTGCCACCAAAGATCGTCTAGGACGATCGCAGGATTGTCCAGGATGATGTGCTCCAAAAGACGACTTCAGAAAACCCTAAGAACTCAATTCTGTCACCAAACATCATCCCGGACGATCGCAGGATCATCCTGGATGATGTGCAGAATTTGACCTGATAGTCCCGTACGATCCTTGGATAGTCCAGGACGATTAGTACAAATTTTGCACAAATCGTTCAGTACGATATACATATCATCCAGGACGATTAGAACAAATTTTGACTCTTAAATCCTTGCCTAAATTATCATGGTGGCTAGGGTTTTGAGATCATATTGGATCGTCCAAGACGATATAAATATCATCCAGGATGATATAAATATACAGATCGGCCATGACGATCAGAAATCATCTAGTACGATTTGTTCAAAAGTTGAACTAGCTTTGACAGGATCTCACTCCCCCTGAGTATGTGTACACATAGTCACAAATAAGCATACACCCTTACAGGACTTGACTCAAAAAGTCAAAAAGTACATCAATGAGAAATACAATAAAGCCTATTCTACTCATTCTTTAGTCTTGAATCTTTCTTAGATTGATGCATGCTGTTCCTGAAATGTTAGTACACATAAATAAATATATATTCCAAATACTAGGAGATGAACCATAATATTTGTTATCATCAAAATAAGAACTCGTGAGCCCGAGTTGCAACACTTCTTCTGGCCTCCTAGGGGCAGGCAATTTAAAGTCTGGCTTTTTCAAAAGATTTTTTAATATACTCTTTAAAGCCTCCTTTTTAAAGGGGTAAGTCTTACCAATCAATGCATTAAATTTCTCCCAATTCTCCCTTATTTCTTCTGGAGTAAGGTAAGGCCGTTGCTGATTAAATTATGGCTAAAATAATGGTGGCAGATACTATGGTGGTGAATACGGTGACCTCTTATATTGCTGATTATAGAACTGTGAAGGGGGATTTTCTGGTTGGACTTTCATTGGTTGTTTTCCCTTATCAACAACTGTACTATCCCATATTTCTTCTCAAAGACCTTCTGGGGTTTCAGCTTTTTAGGGTTTGAAGTAGACTGATTAGTAAAGAAGGTGAACTATGAAGCTTCTTCTTGCAAACTGGAGGCTTTATTGAGCAATTTTTAAAATATTTTAATGGTAAAATCTTTCAAAAGAAAGGCTACCGGCCCATGAATATTCTTAAGCAGAATCTCAATTGCATGCTGCTCCTGCAATTGAGGTTTGCATTTCATGCTCAAATTCCTCCACCGGAGTATATAATTAACTAGCTTCTCCCCAGGCTTTTGATTCTCTATGACAAGATCTCCAACTGTAACATGGTGCTGACTACCTGCAAATCTCTTGACAAACATATTTTGTAACTCCGTGAAACTGTGCATTGAGTCATTTAATATATCTGCATACCAATCAAAGGCCACCCCTGACAGGCTACTAACAAATTATTTGAAAAGTAAAACATCACTTCCCCCAGTGTTGCAACAATTGGCTCTGAAGTATGCTATATATTGTCTTGGGTTTCCGGTACCATCGAAGATCTTGAAGGATAGAGGCACAAACCCCTTTGGGTAAAGAACTGCATCAAATTCCTCTGGGTAAGGTCTACCCTTAGGAGTATATGATGCACTCTGTCACTCTGTTAGTGCCTCTCTCACTTGTCTTTCCACCATCTGCTTTATCTCTTTTGATTGAGAGGCTTTAATCTATGGATCTGATTGGTACTCTTCTACAGTCTCAATTATTTGTTTCTTTCCTATCACCTAAACAGACTCAGGTTGAGAAGACTCAACCTGTGCTCATGGTGGTAAAGGACCCTGACATTGGAAGGAATCCATAGTAGCCATCATTTCCTCTATCTTCTTTTCCATATTTGAGATCTGCTCATCCTTTTATTTTAACTATTGTATAAGACATTGAGTTAAGTCTGACACAATGCCTTCCTCAACTACAACATCCTGTATTCCAGCATCTTCAGCTTGCTCATCATGAGCTGATCTCTTTATTTCCACCATAAGGACATCGGCTACTATATCATCCAACATGTCATCTTGATCTAAATCAAAGTTCAAAGCCTCTTCATCTTCCATATTTTTAATGTTATTTTTTAGTTCACCTACATCTCCTCTATAGACCTTCCAGAAATATAGTGGGGATCAATGGAAACATACCTTTCACAGTCCATATGATCTGGAGGTTTAATTTTAAGTTTCTCTTCTACTTTGGGTTCTTCTTCCACAGGCTTTTCAGGTGAAGCCACAACAAGAGAAGCAGCTTCCTCCTTGGGTCTCCAAATCTTCTTCTCACCCGATGTTAGAGGGGGTTGGTTTGATGATTCCAACTGCTCTACATCAGGATAAAAAGATAAAGAAGGACCCATGGAGGGGTGCCTATCTATCTGGGGAGAAGAATGAATATGCGAATAACGTTAGATTTTTCCAGGACCTTGTGGCAGTGTAGAAGAAGGGGATAACCGACGACTAACTTTCTATAGAATATACTGAGTACCTTTAATCTTTGCTGATGCATCAGTCAAAATAATATTGTCTGTCTTCCTGTGAGATTTCCTTGGTTCCCTAGGGTATCCATTAGTGAGTGCAGAAATTGCAACAGGTTTGAATATTCTTTTACTATCTCTTGCCCTCAACTGACCCACTACCAGGGTTCTGGTACTCTTCTGACTCGAGGTTTCTTTTTCGATCCTTTCATTGATCATTCTTTTCATGTTCCTTAAAAATCCTTCCTTAGTTTGAAAATGATTATCTATACACTCTTGTATTATTGCTCTTACCATATTTTGAATATGTACTTCTTTATTCTTAGCAGACTCAGTGGCAGACTTTCTAATAGTAGTAGGAGTTGAACGAGCAATCGTCCTCACATCTTTCTCTCCATTAGCAGTGGAGAGGAGATGGAGCCTGCTACCACTAAGGTGTGGAGAGGTAGGAGGGGTTGACTCATTTTCTCCTGACTTTTTCAACTTCTCTATCCTTCTCTTTACACGGCGATTCCTATTTCTTCTCTGTGTTTTAGTCATGATTATTGACAGATTAGAAGAGGAACCCATTTCAAACTGGCTAGGGGCACTAAAAAGAGCAGTACTGTCTACTATGACAACTAACTTGAGTTTCTAATCCTGATTAGGTTGTTCCATTCTAGCAAATACTGAGGGCCTAGGGGCTACAAGGGCAGTTTGAGACCCGCATCCCAAAGTGAATTCTAGAAAAGGATTTTGATTTACAATCTCAGTGGGTGGGATAATACTGAACTCAGGTCCACTAACAGACAACTATAAATCCTTAAATCCTTTTCCAAACTTGATTATGCTACCATCAGCAAAAGAATTGTAGGCCAGGTTCATGTTA
Organism: Dendrobium chrysotoxum; assembly: GCA_019925795.1. Classification (NCBI taxonomy): domain Eukaryota; kingdom Viridiplantae; phylum Streptophyta; class Magnoliopsida; order Asparagales; family Orchidaceae; genus Dendrobium; species Dendrobium chrysotoxum. The sequence goes on along the minus strand of CM034306.1, from coordinate 31,899,708 downwards.
TCCGACAGGGAAAAGATTAATTTATCTGTTATTTTTCCAGAAATTTAAGAAAAATTTTGAATTAGACTTTGAATAAATTATTTTAATTGCAAAAGTTTAATTAACCCAACTAAATAATTTAAGTCTTGTCTCATTACATACATATCGAGTTATATAGAAATATAACTATGATACATAATATTGAGATAAGAATAAATTTTACTTAGTGTTTTAATTTTCACTTTAAGAATTTGGACCCAGTGTTAAGTCGAACATCAAGCTACAATAAAAATGTAACTACAACATTTGAATTAGTACATAGCAATTTCATTTTGAATTATTTAAACAAAAAGGTCGTTAAAGGAGCCTCCCATCGATGTTTAACGGGGTCCAAAATAAGACCTCTAAAAATTTTTTAGATATCGGCCAAATTATCCAAGAATGAAATGAATAAAATAATCGGTGGAAGAAGGGTAGTTACAACCTATACAGAGCACAAGTATACTACCAATATAAGGGTATGAATCACTGCTAAAGATGGAGAGAGAATTGATCCCCAGTGGAGTCACCAGAAAAACCTATTGGGATTAAATTTACCACCACACAGATTTTGATTTCTCCTATTTTATAATCGAATACTGCATTAAAAATAAAATACAGTGCCGGGAGACTGACATAATATTCTATAATAGATTCAATATCAAAATGGGGTATTAAAAAATGATATTTTTATGATCAAACACAATTTCAAGAATAACATATCATCTTGAAAGATGAATATGAAATTCTATAGAATGTGTTTAAAAATAGAAATGAGATTTTGAAAATTCTACCACTCTTCTGATTAGAGGCAATAAGGAGAATACAAAATCATCTTAAAAGACGAACATGACATTCTTCAAAGCATCCAAAAATAAGAATGGGTTTTATAAAATTCGTCACTTTTAAAATCAAATATAACAAGAAAAATGTTCTATCATCTGGGGAGATGAAAAAAAATTATACAAATATATTCAAAGTTAAAAATTAGTTTTAAAAAGATAATCTATGTTCCCAGATATTTTTCCCTTATTTTATGTAAATAAATTAAGATTTATTTTAATCTAGAGTTCTCAAATCCCTATAAAGGCAAGCCCCTATAGTTAATTACATCTTAGGAGGGGTGCTCTTAGGAAAACTCTCGATTAAAGCAATAATTTCTACACCCTTTGATATATAAAGTACAAGGCAAGGAAAGAAGCAGAGAATTTTTCAAGGAGAAAGATCAATGTTGAACAGTTCTTAGCTAGTCAAAGGAGAAAAAATAAAGGTGTTGGATTCTGAGAAGCTCAGAGGCAACCTCATTCTATCATATATTGGGCTTTACATTTTAGGAGAGAATTTTTATGTTCGAGTTGGCATTTTATTAAAAATTTGGGATTATATTCTCGAAGGGTGAGGACTTAAGATTTGAATAATCTACCTTAGAACCTAAATCTAATTTGGGTACTACAAAGTAGTGACCCAAACCTAGCTAATGAAGTGCAAATCTAGACTTACCCCGACCTAGATTGGGGAGCCAGCTAACCACCTAGGCACTTTAAAACCATATGTCCAGTCTCTTTATGAAAGATGGGTAGGGATGTTGTTTAAGTTTTGAGGAATCGGGGCCGACATCTAAGACAGATCCTAATTAGCCCCTTTACTTATGTAGGGTAAATAATCCTTAAGAGCATAATGCAATTAAAATTTTAAGCTCTTTTAATTTGTATCGAATGCAATGCATGCTAATTAACTCGAATGCATAAAATAATTTATAAAGTAGTTTTAAAATCAGGCTTAAAAATTACATTTTTCCCTAGAGATTTCACAACATCCCCTTGACAGAACTGCACCTTAATAGGCCAGGTAGTCTACCAGAACCCGCATGCGGCGAGGTGCCTAACAAGAAAGAGAAAGTAATAATATACTTTATGTTGACTCTCAACGGTCCTGAGCTTACTTCGTAGATCATTAGAGTTACTATATGAGCATTTTTTTATCGTGCGCTAAAAATTTTATTTAAATTTCAAGTAGAAAACATTTTTTATCATGCCCTTACAAAAAAATACTTCGATTGTATCCAGGCTAAAATAAAATACGGCATGCAAGAATTCTAAAAAAACTACTACGTAAATAATGTAAACAATCAAATTAAATTATCTAAAAATATAATGTCCAAAGTCTATATGGCAAATGCCATTTTACTTATAACCCAGGGTCTGCTGAAAAGTAAAGTGGTCGGGTACCACTAACAATAAATTCAGATTCTTATCCTACGACTACGCAAGTGATTTTGAAATGAGATATCTCTTCTTTTCTTCACTTCTTCGTCTTCTCTCCTTTGTCTTCTTTCCTTTATCTTCTTTCTTTTGTCTTCTTTCCTTTGTCTTTTTTCCTTCTACGAGCTCCTTGTGTTCGTCGGTTCTGGATACCCAAATGAAGAAACTCATCCATGAAGGGGTATTTTCTTTTCCCTTTAGATATTAAACTCATCCTAACTTGGCTTTTCAAATAGAAAAGAGCATTCCCCTGAGGGATATTCTTCTCTCTTTGGATTCCAAGTTGGGTGTGATATCCCACTTTCTAGTCACTTTCACATTACAGCTCTTTTTAAATACATTTATATTATAACTCAGATAAAAAAGAAAATCTAGACCACCTGTAAGGTTATCCTAAGCAGTTTATAATAAAATCATCCCAAACAGTTATATATTTACATTTAAATTAAATTTCACTAGTCACACTTGGCCATACTCTTTTAATTTTAAGGGGGTTTAGCATTTTACACCTGCAAAAAATTTGTGTCAATTTAAATCTTTAATTTGCCCCCTTTGATTTAGCCCTGCATGAGCATGGCCACCTGCATAAAATTCTGTGAGCATCCATATCATTCCTAACCTAGGGATAATCTATTACCCATCACATCATATCAAAGAGAGCAGTAAAAGTAAATAAACACTCACATTAATCATAAATAGCATGCAATAAAAATCGAGAAAACCCGTCACACAACAACAAGAAAGTAAACACCGGTCTAACCTAAAGCTAGAGTCGGTTGTCCTAGTAGACAAATCTAAGTGTGTGCAGTAGGCTGTATGGTTTGGATATATCCTGAGTTTATTATTTGTTGAACTTTTCTAATTTGTTGGAGTTAGTTTGTTGAGAGGTCTAGGGAAGTTTGATGTTCAGGTTTAAGTTTTAGTATTTTTTTTATTTTTGGAGTTCATTTTTAGGTTGAATTTTAATTGTTAAGGTTGATTAATAGGATTGGTTCTTTATGGTATTTTAATTAACCATTTTTTTATCCTTAGATTATTCAATTTAATTATTTATTGAATGTTTAATATTTATTAGATTTTTAGTGATTTATTAAATTTTTGATGTTTTATTTATTGAAATTTTAATCGATTTATTAAATTTTTAATGATTTATTGAATCTTTAAAGATTTTATTTAACTCTTAATAGTTTATTAGATTTTTAGATTTTTTATTACTATTATTATTATTTAATTGATTATAATTTATTATTTAACCTCTTTTTAAATTTTATTTAGGATTTATTTGTTTAATTTGTTACAAAGTTTTATTAGTTTTTAAATTATTATTTTTTAATCATTTATAATTTTTAATATTTCAATATTTATATTTAACTTTTATATTAGTATTATTATATATTATCTAATTGATTGAAGTTTTCATTTCTTAAAGATTGATTTATTATTTAAGTTTGATTGAGGTTCCGTATAATAGTGTATATACTAACTCTAAGGTAAAGTGTCACTAACTTTTTTTATATTCTGTGTTTCTATCCTAAAGTGTGCATGCATCCTAAGTCTAAGTTGTTACGAATTTGGTTTCAAGGACTATAATTTTGATGATAGCAAACATCTCTGGTTCTTGTTGATTGTCTAATCTTTCAGATACGCGGGATTAATTGTAAGTTCAAGCCAGTTTAAGAACGAGTCAGTCTGTATTGTAATTCAGGTTCAATGTACTGGTTTTTATTTTTCTTGAGTCAATTGTAATGTAACTGATCCCCTAGCTAAGTAACCTTGCACACACACACTCAGGGGGAGAGCTTGAGTGAATTAGAGTTTTCTGTTTAAATTTTTGTTCACATCGTCCTGGACGATATTCACATCATCCTGGACGATCATGTGAAAATAAAAACCCTAATTAGGGCAACCAAGTTAAGTGTGTCTGATTAAACAAATTGTCCTGGACGATCCATATATCGTACGGGACGATAGGCTCAAATCAAAAATTCTCAGTCGCCAGATCAAGTTAGGCAAGTTTTAATTTTAGGAATTTGATCGGATCGTCCCGGATGATACGTGTATCATCCAGGACGGTACGTGTATTGTCCTGGACGATCCAGTAGAATCATGCCTAAATTAGTCTGGTAATTAAGGAAAGTAATTAATATTTAATTGATACGATTATATCATCCGGGACGATATCAAGATCGTCCGAGACGATCATGATCGTCTAGTGTATTTCAGCTGTACGTCTAGAGCGGTGCTCAGGATGATTTTGGCACTTTTTGAACTAATCATACAGGACTATATCCGTATCGTCCTAGATGATCAAGTCATTTTTAGATCGTCCAGCATAAGTTCCTCAGGACGACCAGAGCGGTCTTCTGAATAAAATTCTTGAATATACACTAATCGTTCCGGACAATCGCAGAATCGTACGGGATGATTAGATCAATTTTTTCCACTAATCGTCCAGAAGAGCCAGATCATCCAGGCTGAAATAGTTGATTTTGAACTGATCGTACAGGACGATTTATCAATCGTCCTGGACGATTCTTGCCGACCAGTTGAGATTTAGGGCAATTTTAGAGCCCTCCTTTAAAAGATATTTTTCTTCCAATAAGAAAAATCTTTTGTCACTTTCCATTCCAGTGAAACCCTAGAGAGAGAGAGGGTTTGGGAGAGAGAGAGAGAGGATCTTATGAAGGAGAGTTTGTGAGGGATTCATAAAGGTTGCTCCAAGCAAGGATCAGAGTCTTCTTCTCCGCTCGTCGTCTCTGGTCTTGTCGGTGTCTCTTGGGAGGATCATCGGTAAGAAGATCTGGGTTCTCTGCCCGCTTCAGGAGGAAGCAAAATGAGTTCAGGTTCTCTGCCTACTTCAGGAGGAAGCGAAAGGAGGTTAGGTTCTCTACCTCACCGTGTACGTGGAAAGGAGTTTTTATACAGGCTTCTCCGCCTTGCTGTGGGAGCAAAAGGAGAGACACTTTGAGTTAGTGCAATACCCATAGGGGAGGCTCCGGGGAGTGGACGTAAGTCAAGTTGACCGAACCACTATAAAAATCTGGTGTATTCTTTCTGATTACTTTCTGCACTTTAGTTTTATGTTATTAACTGCTTGGGTGAAATATGTATTTGATCTTTTTGTTTGTGTGTTTTATTTATTTCTGCTGCAAATCATCGAAAAGATTTTTTATTGTTGCTTTCAAATTTTTAAATAACCAATTCACCCCTCCTCTTGGTTAGCCTCGGGACTAGTTCATCAAAGCTTAACATCCCTATCAAACTTTCATAAGTTTTCTAAGACTCAGACCTTAATTTTTGTCCTTAAATATCACTAATGTTGTATGGGATGAAAAGTTTATCATCCCTAACCCTTAGGACATTGCGCACGTGTAAAGGGGTTTAAGGATCTAAAATAAAATAAAAATAATCCTAATAAAATTGAAGTTGTTATATGGACCTAAAGGGGAGGGGTTCGTACAAACCACACCAAAGGCCTCCTAGGGGCTTTCTAAGTTTTAAGAAAACTTACAACACCGGGGGCTATGACCTGGTGGTTTCGCCCGTAGCACCTCTACTCGGTTGGATAGAGGCGACTGACGCCTTTATCCCTTGTCCTTTTGTTCACTCGATCGGTACCATTCCTCGCAGTTCAAGCAAATAAAGAGAATATAACAAGGATTAGAAGCACATTTAATAGTTAATAATAAAATAATTGAAATTTACTAAAAATGAAAATGTACCTTTCTTCGGGCTTGAACACAGGCTCGATTGCTTGTCTCTTTAAACCTTTCATTTTTGATAACATTTGCATTTTTCCAACATTCACCCTAAGGCACAAGGAAGGAGAGTAGTAGAAGGACAAAGAGACGGTAGAGAGAGAGAGAGGCATTATTTTCTTCAAAACTTTTATTTTCTAATAAACACCCAACAAAACTACTCTACAACACCCACACTTTGCTTCTCAAAATACTTCAACTTTCAACAACCACACACTTTACTTTTCACCTTTCTCACACAAAATCTTTCCAACGTACACCTATCAAAACGCTTTACCTTTCAAAATTACCCAATTCTCTTTTCAAAGCATTTCGCATGTTACTTTCCAAAACACATACTTTCACTTTTAAGCCAAGCACTTTTCAAAACATCTCATTTTCCTACACAAACACTTTTTAAAACATTCCTCTTTTCGATACACTTTTTAAAACAAATTTCCTCTCAACACCAACAATCTCACTTTTCTCACTTCCTGGTAAATCAATTCTCGCTTTCAAGACATACACAAGTCCGCTTACATATAAACCTCACATCACCACCTTCCCAAAACACACACAATTTTCACCTTGTCGAACCTACAAAACTCACTTTTTGTTTCTCACACAAATCACCTTTTCAAAATAAACATTTTTCATCCTCCAACAATCAAGTTTCACTCTACCATTCAAAGATCACACACTGAACTTTTCATTTAAACCAAACACTTTTTACTTTTCAACTACCAACACACTTCTCCACTTTTCATAAAGTCACACACTTCAATCCACTTTCACATTTCCAACTTAAACACAAAACTCATTTCACTTTTCACTTTTCAGAACCACACATTTCTCTTTTCTACTCACCTATACACTTCACTTTACTTTTCCAAAGTCCAAGCACTTTTCAACACACATTTTCACTTTCCAAAACATATGCTTATTCCACCTTTACACATTTCAACTTTCAATAGAAACATGTACTTTACTTCCCAAAATTTTCCAAAAGAGACACACACTATCTTTACCCACAAGTCACATCTCAAACCAATCCTTTCATTTTCCAAAAGATACACAAAATACACTTTATCTTTCACATAATAATTTCACCTTTCCAACACACACAAGTTTCACCTTTCAAAATAAACTCAATCTACTATACTGAAGAAAACATCACTACAACATACAAGTTCCTATAAACCCTTCCAACAATAGTAAAGAGAAAGAATAATTGATGCCACCTTACTCTTTCCATCTTCAAGAATTATGCCAACTACAAACCTTACATCATACTCTACTAAACATGCATATGATCCTTTACAGGAACTCTCACTCTACCAATGAGACAATGAGTATATTAAACCCAGATATAATCTCAAATTTCCATTATCTTACTTACCGGATTAGCCACAAAATAATCACATAGATCAGCCTTCCTCCCCTTTTTTTTAAAAAAAAAACCCTTACACATGGATGCATTCATTTTTGAATAAGATCACGAATTTTTGAATAACTCTATGTAACTTATAAGGTTTTAGAGAAGATGCTATTAAAATTTGCGAACAAGGGTTTTGGGATGACTAACAGAACATCTTCATATATTGCAAGACATTAATGTAGCAATAATAATAAAAAAAGGAAGATGTAAAAAAAAAAAAACTCTTTGACAGCATTTCTCTTGGATTTACCCACAAATCAGCATACTTATCAAGATTATAATTTCTGACTGCCTTGCTTATTAGATTGCTTATAGGACATGCACATAGATTAGTATTATACACATGAAGTTTACAAGAAGAGCAAGAACTCATATAACAAATATTTTTCCAATGTCATGAAGAACACAACCGGTCAAAGCACACTACAAATGGTAATTGGAAGCATCTTGAAGAAGACAAATCGAGAGAAACACATAATCACTTAACTACAAGTCCTCCATAAGAAAACTCATGGTTTCCAAATCTTTGATTGAATCTAAGTATAGCCATGTTCTTAATTTGTGAAATTGTTTTGTGAAGAATGGGGAATAAAAGAAATGAGAAAGAAGGGAGGAAAAGATGTAGAGGGAGAGAATTTACCACCTTCTATTATTCTTTGTCGAGCAAATCGAAGCATGAGGAGGCACAGAAGAGGCTGGGGCCGGCGGTCGGCAAGGGCTGGCGATGACGGGGTCGGAGATCGATGAGAGAGGGGAGGCAACAGGATAGAGGGACAACGAACAGAGAGATGGGGCGGACAGGTTTCCTTAGGGCTCGGTTCTTGCAGAAAAAGTGAGCGAGAGAGAGCAGATGGAGCAGTTCGCCAAAATGGAGCCCTGGACAGATCCATGGGTTTCGTGAATTAAAGAGGGGGAATCATGGGGAGGACGGTTCAAATGGCTCTAACCACACCTCTCTCTCTCTCTCTCTCTCTCTCTCTCTCTCTCTCTCTCTCATCTTAACCCAAATCAACGGCTTAGATTAAACATAATCTAATTATGATTTTAAAAGTAAAATTTTTTTTTAAGCTTAAAAATTATTTATAAATTAATTGGGAATAAAATTGATAATTTAAAATAATTATTTTGTGTTTAATTTTAAAATAAAAAAAATAAATAATAATAATAGTAATAAATAAATTTAAATGATTAATTTTTACTATATTCACGATGATTTGATTTCGATTGAGTCAATGAAAACTGATTTAAGTCGACTTGTTTTAGAATCTATGTGACGTTTTAATTTATACGATGTTGATTAGGTCACTATGAGCTCAGATGGTGTCTGATTTATCCTAAATAACATAAACTTAGTTCAAATTATTTGCGATGATTTAGGTCGAAGTAAGAGGCTGAGTCGATGCTATGTCAACGGGCATCCCCCTAAAGGAAATCCTATAGGCGATGTCTATGTTAAGCTAGGAAGACCTAAAAGCTAAAGATTGATTTGGGGAATTTGATCTCGAATAATGAGGTCAACAACTACGACAGAACCTTCCCAAATTATAATGGATAATGGATGACTCTGAAGAAAGTGCTTTGTCGGGTGAATCTAAATCAAATGAAGTGGATTAAGTATAATTAATAAGTGGTAATATAATGCCACCTCCACCAAAAAAGAGGGTCTCAAATAAAGATAAAGGAAAAAATAATTAGAAATGAAGAAATTATTCCTAAATATCCCAATAAGAATTTTATTTCGAACAAAGGGGTATATAATATCTTATCCTATTTGAGAAAGAATCTTGCACAACTCAGTATATATGATGATCTCTTAATGTCTGAAAATCTTCGAGGACTTTGATTTAGGCTCTCAAAGAGCCCGAAAAATTTTGAAGTGTATTTTGCAGAATGTTGCATAACTGAAGTATTATAAGCTCGGATGAACCAATCATCACTTTCACCAAGGATAATCTGATTCTTGGAATGACATTTCACAATGTCCCTCTATATTTTATTGCAGAGAGTGATGGCATCTTGATAATTCAAATCCTAGTTAATCTCAAAACTTCCATTAATATCATAAACATGAGAGCATTGAGATCATTATCCCTTGATGTGTAGCATCTTGGGCAGTATAAGCTGATGGTGCATGGTTTTAATGAGAAAGGATAGGAGACTATAAGGTCATTTATATTTCCTTTCAAATTTGGAGAACTATATACATAAGCCAAATTCCATGTGATTGATGCAAACACTTTATTCAATGCACTTATGGGATGCCCTAGCAGCATGAATACAACATTGTTCCATCAACCTTGCACTAATGTATAAGTACCTTAGAGATGGGGAAGAGTTTAGAATCTTAGGTGGAGTACAACCCTTTTCAGTTCATGAAGTGGACATATATAAAGATGAAAAATATTTTATCCCAAAAGAGTCAAAACCAATAAGTTCTTTTAAAGCAAAGACATCAAGCTCTAAAATTGTAAAACAACGCACATAGGAAATTAAGAAAAAGCAAGTGGAAAGAAAGAAGGAAAAGTTGACTCTTCCTAAAATAGTCACTTTATCCAAATTGAGCAAAACAACATCTCATTTGGGAAGTGCTATGATAGAAGATGTTGTCACTCTGCTGAATCCAAGATGGCTTACAAGTCCTTTTAAAAAGGAAAGATGAAGGTAGAATATTCAAAATTTTATTATAACTATGAGTCCACTTATGCAAGTAGAGTACATTATATCTTCTCAAGAAGAACATGTGATTGTCTATATCAAAAAGCACATTTTTGGTTACACCTCTTCCTCCATAACATTTTAGAGAAATTATCTCTCTTGAGGTGCATATCATCGAAGAGCTCAAAATATTTTACACACCTCCCTTTAGTGAAAGTACTAGACCAAGGAGTTTATTCTATAAATATGGAGAACATCAAGAAGAGAATTTTGATTGGCTTATCAAGCTTATTGATTCTAGAGAGATAGTTCTTGTAAGGATAGCTAGGTACAATCCTAGAAGAATTGAAAAGATAATGTAAAAATAAGGAGTTCATGTTGGTATCACTAAGCAATGAACTTATTTCTTTCTGAAGATATGGTATCAGAAAAGTCCTCTCACATCACAAAAAATGTGATACCCTTACAAGAAAGGACTATGAACTCATTGTATAAAAGTACCCTCAAAATAAGATTTATTATGTAATAATAAATGAAAAAGTTGAATCTAATGACAACAACAAGGAAGAGTTCCATAAAATTAAACTTTTAGATGATCAGTCTGTTAAAGCTAAACTTGCATCAGAAGAGCTTAAAGATGGTTGACAAGCTACTATGATGGATAAGTTGAAAGAAGTTAATTTGGGAACAGAGGAAGATCCTCACTTGACCTTCATCAGTGCTCTTCTCCTCGAGGATCAAGTTAAAGAAATAAAAGGGCTCCTTTGTGAATTTAGGAATTTCTTTGTGTAGATACATATATTGAAATGCCTAGCTTATCCTCTAATGTGGCGTTCATATATTAGTTATCAGATTAGATGTAACACTTATCAAGCAAGCTCTAAGGTGAATGGGATTAGAAATGGAAGAGCAAGTGATTATAAAAATAAAAGAAACTCATACAAGTAAGCTTCATTTGAGAAGAGAAATATTCTTATTAGATTGTTAATGTTATTCTGGTAAAAAAGAAGAATTGACAAATTCATATTTTCATTAACTTTTGGAACCTAAATAAGGCATGTCCAAAAGATGACTTTCAATCTTAGTTTAAAAATTATTAGTTGGTAGTACATCCAATTAGGACATATTCTCATTCATAAACAGATCATTGGGATATAATCTGATCAAAATAGCTTCTGAAGAAAAAAAATGCACATCGTTCAGAATGCCTATCAATATATATTATTATATAGTTATGCCATTTAGCTTGAAGAATGCTCTAGCTACTTATCAAAGGGTTAGGATGTGTATCTTTAATGAGTTGATTCATAATTAGAAGGTTGAATGCTATGTGTATGATATTGTCATTAAAAGCATGGACTGAAGTAATCATTTGAATGACTTTAGAAATATGTTTGAGAGAATTAGATAATCTTAAAATGAACCCTCTTAAATATTTTTTTGGGGTCTTCTCGGAGAAGTTTTTGGGATATGTCTTCTGTCATCTAGGAATCAAGATCAACCTAATAAAATTAAGATGATTATAGAGATGCCACCACTAAAGAGCCTTCAATAACTTCACTCCTTACAAGGGTAACTTGCTTTTATTCATGATTTATATTGAACCTGTCAAGCAGGTGTCAACCATTAACAAAATTGATGAAAAAGGATACTCACTTTATATGGGATAAAGAATTTTATGAAGTTTTTGATAATATGAAGAGATTTTTTAATCCCACCAATTCTTATAGCTCTAATTTTAGGGAAGCCTCTCTTTTTATGCATAATAGTATTATAAGAGTTCCTCGAAGCACTACTCGCCCAATGCAATGAAGAAGACAAAGAGCATGCCCTCACATGCACTATTTCACTTAGATCTTTATTGTGTATAAACTTCACCACTGCATGTTATCTCATAAAATTACTTTGATATTAAAGATACATTCACCAAAGTTCTTGATAATGAGAATAATGTTAATGTTTGATTAAATATGTGTTATGGTTTGAGTTTTAAAAAAAGATTAATTTTCTTTGGAAAATATTTAATTTTTGGAATTTTAGTTTTAAAATTGAACACGTTATTATGAACAATATATCACTTCGAAAGGTGAACATATTATTCCTGAATGGGTTCAAATTACAAAACTTAAAGTTCATCCCGATTATCGTAGTCAAACTCAGGGAAGATCTACATATGGCGCCGGAGGGTCAAAATGATATTTAACCGAGTGTTTGACTATAATAATCTAGATGGGGGATCATTAATTTCATAATCAAAATCATGATAATAGAATAATATATCCTTCTAAAGAAAGAAGATATCGTTTATTATCAATCATTTGAATATGAAGATAATGATCATCAAGTTTGATTTTCCCAAAGATAATTAATTAAAATTTTAAAAAAGTTTAATTTTTAAAAATTCGATCTGGGTTTCTAAATCTCCTACGAGTGCAAGCTCTCATAATTAATTACATCTTAAGGAAATCTAAATTTCCTATGAACACTCTCGATTAAAATAGAGGTAGGAATTTTATTTAAGATTTCAAGGCTTGATTTCAAAGGAGGTAAGAATTAAAATTTTTAAATGGGATTGGTTCAGGGTTGAACACTTATTTTTAGAGTCAAAGAAGGAAGGGTAGGAGGCACCTAGGATTCTGAAATAATTCAGAAGTGCCCCAATCTATCCTAAGTGTTAGGCTTTGATTGAAAGAGATTTAAGTTTCAATAGTTAATTTTATTAGAAAATTGTGATTCAATTCCTGGAGGTTGAGATCTTATATCCTGAATTAAATTACATTTGAATAAAACTAAAAATCTAGACTTAATAACTTGTAGGGTTATCCTAAGTAATTGATAGTTAATTCAACATCCCAAGCAGTTAATATTTGAAATTAAAATACTCAAATCACAACCACGCTTAGCCATGCTCTTTTAATTTAAAGGAGGACTTCAGCATTTTGAAGCACCTATAAAAAAATATCATTAATTTAAAGCTTGATTTTATTTTACTCTCTTTAATTTTAAATGCCCTATATGAGCATGGCCACATGCATAAGATTGAATTAGTATAAATTGTCCCTAACCTAGGGATAGATCGAATGCCCATCAATCATATCACAGAGTGTATGAATTAAATAAATAAACACATTAATCAATTCTACTACTAGTAACCAGCATACAGTAAGAAATTGAACAACTAGCAAAAAAGTAAAATATCGGCCTAGCCTAATATTAGAGTTAGTTGTCCTATCAAACCATCTAAAGTGTGTGGGGTAGGCTATGTGGCTTAGATATGTCTTATACATGGTACTTAATTAAAGTTAATTGATGTTCTGGTTGGTTTAAAGGCTTAAGGAAAATTTTAATTAAAGTTTAAATATTAATGATTTGAAATTAATTTTAAAATGTACTATTTTAAAGTTAAATGGTTACTATCTTTATTGCTCATTGAGGCCATGAAGTTTATTTCACCTTCATTGGAGCTAACTTAATAGCCTCGTAGGCCTGGGTTACCCAATGGTAACTGGTATAATTAAGTGATTCAAGTTAACTAAAATTTAAAGGTTAATGAATTTTAAATAAGCTTGATTGGTTACTAATTTAAAAGGTTTGAATGAATTAAGTTTGCTATTAACTAGTTCGTGGCGTTGTACCACCAGGCTCAATGAACAAAGCCTCCTTAGGATACGTAGCCCCGCAGCCTAGTGTAGTCTACCTAAAAACTTGGTTGATATAATTAGATTAAGGATTTTAAGTTTGACTGGATCATTAATAATCAATTAATTTTAAGATTTTAATACTCTATTGAATCCATTCATGGCATTATGCCACCAAGCTCGAGGAATTAGGCCTCTTTAGGACACTTAGCCCCATAACCCGGAGTAGTTCATCCTAAAAACTTTATCTTATGAGTGGTTATTGTATATTAAAGGGTTGTTTGAGTGATTTTAATAATGATTTAATATTTTTTAAAATTTAAGATTAATTATTTAGAATTTTTGGATTATTTTAATGTATTAAGTAAGGGGTCAAAATTAGACTTTTAGATTTAATTAAATTTCTAGAGTTTTGATATTTTTGTTAAATATTAGAACTTTCAACGAGTAATTAGGCTTTGAGTTTACTGGATTTGGAGTTTCTACAACAAGTTATGAATTTTTGAAAATTTGACTCAAAAATTTTGATTTAAGGTTGACTGGATTATTGACCTTTTCAAACTTGAATCATTTCTTCTAGTTTAACATTTTTAAAAACTATTAGACCCCAAATAGAGTCCAATTCCTTTGAGTTTACTCAATTTAGAATTTTTTATAATTAGTTATGTTTTTTAGAAATTTTAGGTATTTATTGGAATTATTAAAATTATTTAATTAAGGGTATTTTAAAGATTTTACCCCAAATGAACTCTCAACTCCTTGAAATCATCTCCAAAGGTCAGGAATGACCTAAGGAGAGATTCCCAAGTGTTTGCAAATTTTTTGAAATTTTTAATTATTTTTAATTAATTAAATATTAAGTTTCAATTAAAATTAAATTAAGGTTGAATTTAAAGTCTAGTCAAAGGGCTTTTATTTTTCATTGATTAAGGGCTTAATTTTGGTCAGTTAGAGGTATTATGTGTAATTTTTAAATTTAAATTTGATTTATTAGAATTTTTGGAATTTTTAAGGGTTAATTAAGGGTTTAATCTTAAGTAAATCAATTAAGGGGGCTTAGTGATTTTTAAAGTTGTTGGAAAATTTTCTATGGACTTTAGGTGTCACTAAGTTTGAATTTTCAAAGTTTCAAGTCAATAGGAGGTATATCCTAATTATTAAAATTTTTTTTAGTTCACTAAACATGTCCTTAATTTTTGTCCTTAAGGATGTCACTAGGTTATGTGGGATCAAATCAAAGTTTTGCTAACCCTTGACATACATATATACATCACACATAAGCACAATCAAATCCTAAAACTAGGAGAGCCTAAGCTAAGTGCAAGTGTGTACACCCTAAACATGCAAGGATTAACATAAAATATATAATTAAATATTAGATTAGTGAACAATCAAGATATGATTGTTCACTAATCATCCCCCATCAATTCTATTCATATGTGCTCGATTTAAGTTTAAAATTTTATAGGATCTCTCAAAGCCCAAAGATTTAGCATATATATAATTTTAAAATAAGATTTTAAAGTATATATATATATATATATATACTTATACAAGAAAATACAAGTTTTAAAATTTAATATTGAAAATAACATCAAAATAATTTAAAAAAAAATAATTTTGAGAGATCCTCAGGTTATTTAAATAATTTGAAAATAAAATTTTAATTTTAAAAATATTCAATATAATATTAATTAAATGTTAAAATAGTTAAATATTTAAGATTAATTAAGATAAATTAAGTTTTTAATTTCTGAAATCAATTTTAAATTAAAATATTTATTTTTTTGGAAATTTAAAGGCATTATTTATATTTTTCTAATTTAATTTGAATTTCTTTTGATTTTTTAAAGTTTAAAGTTAATTAAATTAAAGTTAATTAAAACTTAATTAAATATAAAAATATTAACATAATTTAAAATATTTAAATAAGACATTTTAAATTCACTTTAATTTTAAAATAAAATATTTTAAATAATTCATATGAATATTTAAAGTAATTTTAAAATAAAATTTTAAATTTTAGAAAATATTTAACTCAATATTTAATTAAATATTACTTAAAATCTTAATATTTAATTACTTAAAATAATTTAAAAATACATTAAATATTTTAAAATTAATTTAATTTTAAATGAAAAAGAATTAAAATATGATCAATTCGATATATTATACATATTTTTTGAGTTAATATTTAAATTTTAATAATTATTTGAAGTTTTTAGATTAAATATAAGTTTAAAACTAATTTAAAATCAATTTAATTAAACCTGGGACACAAGGTGCATTCCTACTGGCCGGATCAAACCGTGGCAGCGGCGGAGCCACATGGTGAGCTACAATTTACGGGATCAAAAATGTGTGGCGGCAGCCAATCATTAGAAATGTTCACATCGCTACACAATCATTATCAGATAATTGGTACCCACCGGGCCCCATGCGCCTTTCACTTATCTGCATCAATAGCTCTTGGCATCCGTTCGATCCTCCGCTATTTGGATTGAACGGCTGTGATCTTATTGGATCGAGATCTAATCAAATGAGCCAATCGTGCGGTTTGAATTACCCATAGAAAGGTAAGATCGTAGCCATTGATCAAGAAATCAATGGCTAAGATCTTATATAGTTCAACCAGACTATGAATTGAGCCCTAGAACCCATTTCCAAGCTCGTTCTCACGATCGGGTGCGTCAAATCGATTGAAATTTTAACCCTAGCTAGAGTACATGAACAAAAATAATGTGGGAGTGTTCCCATGGCTTAATAATCACTTAATAAAAAACTAATTAAACCTAAAGATAATGACATAGGGCTAGAGTTTTAAGAGAAACTAATCGTCAGATTCAACGGATTCAGGTTCAGATCAAATAGATGGAGGCTTGGATAGACTTAAGCTCAATGTCACCGGATTCATGTCGCCAGCGAGCTTTAACTAGAGGATTTTGGTTAAAATGTGTGGAGGATGGCCAAGAGAGCTAAAATGAGCTGGGGGCTCGGTTGGAAAGGCTTGAGGTAGTGAGATAGTGTTAGGGTTAGGAATGAGACTCATTTTGAGTCTTTTTCCCTATTCAATCCACTCCAGATTGAATGGAGGGCTGAGAATTGCTTTGTTGAGCTCTAGAATGCTGCCACCTATCCATGGAGTAGGTAGGAGTCCCATGTGTAAAGTGGGTTTTGTCCTCATGTATGCTTGTGGGGTTGGGCCATTGGATCATAATCTAAGGGATGGGAAGGACCTTAGGAATATTCTAGAACAACCTAAAACTGTTGGAGGGGTTTTAAGTGGAGTAGGTTAAGCTTAAGAGGTGATTTAATCACCTTTGACCACTCCTAATGTTCATGTTAATTGTTTGACCAGTCAACATGCCACATGGAGTGGTGAGGTGGCATGGGGGAAGTATTAAGGGCTGGAGTGATAACTTAAAGGAATTTAATGCTTGTGGATTGGAATTCGGAGAAGTTAGAGAGGGTTTTAAAGGGGTTTGACCATGTGTTGACTGGTCAAATGATAATGTTGATTGCTACGGTGGTAGCCAAGTGTCAATGTTAGCTGGTTGGAGAAGTTTAGAATGGGCTTGAGGCTAGAGGATTTAAGCTTGAGTGAAAATATGAGGATTTAAGGTGTTTTCACTAGGTTTTGTTGAGTTGATCAAGTTAAACTCAATATAATTTGACCCCACATGAGTTTGAATGTGTTTGAAACATCTTTTGGAATAAGTTTGAAAGCTTGAGGAGTTTGATTTGGTTAAATGAGTTGGATTAACCCATTTGAACCCTTAAGGGATCACTAGGTCAACCTAGGTTGACTTGCTCAACCATGTTGACCTAGGGTCTAGGTTTAGGTAAAACTAGTTTGAAATGGCAAATGGGGTTTGGTAGAGGTGACATGGTCAAAATGGTCAAATTGACCATTTAGACCCTTAATATGTCATTGGATCAACCTAGGCTGACTTGGTCAATCAGGTTGACACAGGGGCTGGGTCTAGGCTCAACAAGTTTGAAATGACATTTTGAGACTGTTAGAGGTGGTCCCATGGATTAAAGAGGTCAATTCAGTCAAAACACCTATTTGAACCCTAAAGGGCCTATTTGGTCAACCTAGGTTGACTTGGTCAACTAAGTTGATCCAGGGTCTGGGTTTGGGTCTAACAGATTTGGTTTGATGATTTGAGTTGATTGAGATTGGTCTCATAGGTTGAAATGGCCATTTGAGTTGAAATGACTATTCAAACCCCTAAGGAGTATTTTGGTCATTTTGATCTTTGGTTAACTGGGGGTCAAAGTGGGTCCACCAAAATATAGTTTAATGCTTAACAAGACATAATCAAGGGTCTGGATGTGATCAAAGGCTTTGGAGATGACTCCAAGGTCAAATTCCACTAGGTGGCAAGTCTAGTGGCATAGGCTATAAATATTTGAAGGTTTTACAGCCTTTGAATTTTAATTCAGTTTCTAGGGTTAGAGATCTCAGATTGAGCTCAAATTTAGAGGGTTTCCTCTAGAGACATGCCCTATCAATATGCAATTGATAGAATCTGAATCAGAGGTCATTTAATTGAGGTTTGAAAGGTCTGAAAATTCACTGAAAAGGCTTTCAAGACAGGGCCTTTGGACTTGGATTTTTACCTGTATTTCTGGACTTAAGCTGGATTCTGGGCTTGATTGCTTGATTTTGATTATCTAAATCATTTACAATCATTTGTATGATTGTATATGATTAGATAAGGTTAGAGTTTGATAGGAGGCTAGAAAAATTACACCTCCTGATGATGAGATAACACTTTTAATTAAGGATAATTATTAAGCAGATAATCTGTATCTAGAAATTTTAGAAGCAAGTAATTTTTTTAGAATTTTAATTTTATTATTTTTATACTAAAATTAAATGATGAGGAGAATGATGATGAACCCGATCAAGATCCCATGGTTTTATCATCCTGACCTATCATGTCCCATAGTCTACTTAGTTAGAAGTGCTAGTCGACCCAACCTAACTGAAGGATTCTTATTAGGAACCTTGGGTTGTTTCGACCAAGGGTACCTTATAGACATAGGGTGAGTGTTTATTTAAGGAGATAAATTTTAGTCAACCTTAGATGATAGAAAGCTTTATATCTTATCGAGTGCACCATATAATTCATTACTTAAGGGATTTTTAACCATTGGGGAACATATGGGCTTTGACCGTAACTATAATATAGTGGTGCTATTTTATAATAAAATCACCAAGTTAGAGGGAATGTGCCACGTACACACTAGTGAGAAATTATTTAAGAATGAATCATTTCGATACATTCAATTAGACATTTTACTCTTTATGAGCTGAAGTTATTTTTAAATTTATCATCTTTAGCAAACATTTCTGGATGATGGATGAAATTTTGCTTTATATTTTCAATAATATATTCTATATGAGAAATTTTATAAAATTGAGTTTTCATATTTTTGTCAAAATTTAATTTTAAAAATAATTTACTTTTTTTAAATTTAGGGGCATTTTAGAAAAGAAGCTTATCACGTAACATTTTAAGACTTTATATTTATCTATTTAGTACATTTTATTAGAGCACATGCAGGATTTTAATATTATTATTTAGTTAAGGTGCAAGCTTCTCCAGATAGTGACTCACTTCTCAAGGTAGTAGCACTCTTCTCAGGATAGTCGCATGCTTCCTATGCATATTGTATGCATCTTAGAGGCATCAATATAACAACCTAAATTTTAAAAATATGTTTAAAAAAAGAAAAAAAAATTTGAGCTACAGCGTAGTGGTGCTACACTATTGAGCATTATAGCATTGGGGCCTGGAGTGCAATCGCTCCCGAAATGGCTGTCGTGGCACTAAAGCCTCTATTTTACAAAAATTTTGGATTCTATATGTAGCAATGTGGTGTTGAGTTTGAGCACTGTGGTGCTAGGCCACTAAAATTATTTATATAAATATTATATTCTCCACTCATCCATCTTCCCCCTCACTCACGATCAGCTTGCCTAAGAAGGAAATGGGAGAGGAAGAAGAGAAAGGAGGAGAGAGAAAAGGAGAAATTCAATTTTTCACCATCGAATCGCTTCATTACTTTCATAAAAATTATTCTAATTGTGGTAGGTGACTTATTCCCTACTTTTATTTTCAAAGATTTTGAGTTTTATCGGTTGATTCTCCCCAGAACTGATTTTATTACAATTTTTTTGGTTTTAATAAACTCGTATCATACAACTTTTTGTATGATATAGTACTGAGCATTATGGACATTTTGACAGGTTAATTTTTGAATCTCACTAGGTATAATGAAAATTATTGTAATTTGTATGAATTTTCTTAAATATAAATTTGTATTTTATTTTAAGCATATTATTAAAAGAGGCATTGGGAATGAATATTGATATGTGATTGAGTAATAGCTAGTTGCTATTGCTGCTATAAAATACCATAGTTTGTTGTTATCCTTTATTGTTCATTATTCACTATTTGGGAGTTATAAGGAGTTATTTCTATGTCGATGGGTAAGGAGTAACGACTATTTATTGAGCCAATGGTTACTAACAACTAGCTTATTACTAGAAAAACACTACTTTTTTAGGACTCTTTACTTGTTTAGTGTGGCTACATAAATGAATGTTAAAGAGGCATTGTTACTATTACTCTATGGATTTATTATCACCATACTAATTTTTTTCATCATACAAATTTGTTATTGCTGTTACTTTATTGCTCTACTATTACTATCAGTGATAAGATTAATATTGATTCACAACTATGGATATTATTATTGATCCATCAATATTTTTACTATTTACTATTGAATGTGTGATTATGATACTAATATAGCTATGGTTGGGTTTACTGCATTAAAATGACTTGGATTATTTTATCGATGACACACTAGTTCATTAATTTTTAGTGCCCCCACTGCATATCTTTATTTACTTCTATATCATACTATTTTATTGTTTGCATATTTCACTACAACTTCATATGAGTTTTACCATTTTTAAAGACTTTATTATTGTATTGACTACTACTATTATGAATTGATTGATAATATGCATATTATTTCCTTATCATGCTTTGAATTTAGTTATAGGACTTTGTGACATGCTAGGCTATTTAGCTCATTATATGTGATTTAAATGATTTCAATCATGAAAGAAGTTCAGGAGTGTGAGATTAATTAGGATTTCTCAAGCTCTATTCCTTTTTATTTTAGTTAATCTTTTGTACTCAGGAATATAAGGACATATTGTGATTATATAATTCTTGAGTATTATATATGATTTATTTTAAGGTTAATAAATATAGATGTGTATTGATATTTTGAATTATAGAATTTATTTTTACTATTTATTATTGATAGATGAAATTAGATAGCTCTAGTTGTTATATAATAAAAGACAAATAATGAATTCTTTCAAATTAAAATATGGGGCATGGTAATTAGTATCAGTGCAGTTATTAGAATAGTTGATTGAATTGCTAACAAAGCTATAAGAATTGATTATGAGTCAAGTAGATTGGGTAGATTAAGGTGCATTATTTTCCATACATAGTTGAGTGAATGTGTGAATTATTCAACTCAAATAGAATTATATACAAGTGAACAGCTACAATGAATCTATAAGAGTTAAATATTACTAATGAGTAAAATAGTGTAGCTCCAGTACCATCAAACATTATTATGTAGTTGGACAGCATTTTAGTACATGTAATGGGAGATACACAGGATAAGCTATCAGGGAGTAAGGAAGAAGAAGGGGACAGACATTTGTAGACATCTAACAAGTTGAATCCCCCAATATTCAAAGGACGTATAGAACCTCAAGGTGCAGAAGACTGGTTATTGAGGATAGACAAAATCTTTGACAGCATGCAATATCTAGAGAACGAGAAGGTATCATTAACTATGTTCCTATTTGAAGAAGAGGCTGAGAGATGGTGGATTAGATAGTAGAGAGAGAAATTTTAAGGAAAGATAAATGGTGAGATCACTTGGAATGATTTCACTATAGTATTTAGGATGTGGTTTATACCTTCATAAGCCCGACGATAGATGCAGAAAGCTTTCATTAAGCTAGAATAGGAATAAAAGACTGTGATGTAGTATGAAACCAAGTTTACTGCACTTGCTTGGCATTTGATACCTACTACTGAAGAAAAATGTTATATATTTCTACAGAGTTTGAATAGAGAGTTGAGACATCCGTCAGTGCCCTTACGGATCTAAGAATTTTTTGAGTTAGTGGATCAGGGCAAACTAATAGAGATTGATTTGGCAATACAATCACCAAAGTATGAAGTGAACTCTAGGTATGATGTCAGTAGGAGGAGGAGTGGAGATTAATAAAGCAAGGATAGAGATAGAGACAGTGATAAAAGGAGTCACAATAGTGATTCATGAGGATCTGAATTAATAGCTTCTACCGGTAGCTATGGTGAGTATATTCATTATAGAAGAAGACATCTAGGTCAATGCTACCTATTAATAAGGTAATGTTTTAGATGTGAGAAGCAAGGACACATAAAAGCTGATTATCCATAGAAGGAAGAATTAATGTTGGAGCATGACAGTCTAGATAGATTGAAGGATATAAGTCTATCAAATTGAGAAACAATGAAAGATCGACTAATAGGGTTGATAACAGAGTTATAGTTATTAGTGGGAGCTAGAGGGAGACTATTGCATAAGGACTGACTACACCTACTCCAGTGATGTTATGCGTGTACAACTTATAGTATATGGAGAACTAACAACAACCTAAAAGTTCTATGGGTAAGAAATTAGTTTGAATGATTGAATGACATAGCATATCATGCACAAGTGAGTGAATGCATGTAATAGAATGAATTGTATGACTATATAATTTGATAAGCTTTTAATTTAATTTTGATTCAATTTGAGTTTAATCATGCAGATTTGATTTATATAGATTTATGCCTAAATCTATTAGGAAAATTTAGGGATGATATTTTTCTAAGGTTTGTAGATTGTAACGACTTGAATTTAAAAAATTTATTTTAAAAAAAAGAAAGAAGAAGATTTCTTATTTAAATTATAGAACAACAATGCTGTAACTTTGAGCATTGAGATGCTGGGGTCTGGAGCGCAGTGGCACCTAGAATGATTGTTATGATGCTAAAGCTTCTGTTCTACAATAATTATGGATTCTACATATAGCACTGCACTACTATGTCTATGCGCTATAGTGCTAGGCCACTAATATCATTTGTATGTATTTCTTCTCCACTAGCCCATCCTCCCCCTCACTCATCGTTAGCTTGCTATAAAAGGAAATGGGAGAGGGAGAAGAGAAAGGAGGATAGAGATAAGGTGAATTCCAATTTTTACAATCGGATTGCTTCACCAAATTTATAAAAATTCTAATTGAGGTAGCTGACTTATTCTGTATTTTTATTTTCAAACATTTCGAGTTTGACTATTTGATTCTCCCAAGATTTGATTTTATTGCATCATCCTTAATTTTAATAAACTTGCACCATACTTTTTGTATGTTATAGTATCAAGAATTATAAACATTTTGACTGGTTAATTTCTAAATTTTACCTGTTAGAATGAAATATATTATATTTTGTATGAATTTTCTTAAATAGAAATTATTATTTTATTATAAGCATATTATTAAAATAGGCACTCAAAATGAATAATGGTATGTATTTGAGTAATAGTTGGTCACTATTAATGTTATAAAATACTGTGATTACATGTTTGTAAAAGATAAGCAAAACTTGGTTTCACTGACATTGGCTAGAGACTGTTACTGACATATACAAGAAGGTGGGCCGACAAGCTTTTCTTTAAATACTGTGATTTGCTATTATCCTTTACTATTCATTATTCACTGTTTGGGAGTTATAAGGAGATTACTTTGCCAATGGGAAAGGAGTGACGACTCCATTTTTTGAGCAAACGATTACTAACAACTAACTTATTATTGGAAAAAACATTGCTTTGTCAGGACTCTTTTCTTGTTTAGTATGACTACTAAAATGCATGTTAAAGAGGTATTGTTATTATTACTCTACAGACTTATTATCACTATATTGATTTTTATCACCATACAAATTTACTATTACTATCATTATTTACTGTTAATGTTACTGTACTGCTCTATTGTTACTGTCAATAACAAGATTGATATTGATTCATTACTATGGCTAATATTACTGATCCATCGATATTATTTACTATTTACTATTAAATGTGTGATTATGATATTGATATAGCTGTGGTTGGGTTTAGTGCATTGAAATGACTTTGACTATTTATCGATTTGACACATTAGTTCGTTAATTTTCTAATTTCCCCCACTACACAACTTTAGTGGCTTCTATACCACACTATGTTATTATTTATATGTTTCACTACTTCTGTATTTGAATTTTATTATTTATGTACAGACTTTATGATCATATGGATTGCTATTGTCATGAATTAATTAATTAATAATATACATATTATTTCTTTATCATACTTTAAATTTAGTTATAGGATGTTGTGACTTGCTGGGTTGTTTAGCTCATTATATATGGTTTAAATTATTTCAAGTCAAGAAATAGGTTTAGAAGTGTGAGATTAATTAGGATTCCTCATGTTCGATTCTTTTTTATTTTAGTTATACTTTTATACTCATGAATAAAAGGATATGTTGTAATTATATGATTCATGAGTATTGTATATAATTTATTTTTTAGTTAACAAATAATGATGTTTATTGATGTTTTAAATTATAGATTTTATTTCTGCTGTTTATTACTAATATATGAAATTACATAGCTAAAGTGATTATATAATAAAAGATAAAAAAATCTTCCAAATTAAACTTTAGGGCGTGATAATTGATATCAATAAAATTATTGGAAGAATTGATTGAATTATTACTAGAGCTATAGGAATTAATTGTGAGCCAGGTATATAGGGTATACTAAGGTGCATTATTTTGCATACATAATTGATTGCATGTATGAATTATTCAGTTCAGATATAATCATACAAAAATGAATAGCTATAATTGATTTACTAAAGTTATATATACCCAATGAGCAACATAATGCAACTCTAATATCATCAAACACTATTATGTAGTAGGACAACATTTTAGTATAAGTACTTGCCAGAGATACATAGAGCAAGCCATCTAGGTGCAAGGAAGAAAAGGGGGATAGATATTTATAGATATTTCATAAATTGAAGCCCCTGCTGTTCAAAGGAGCTGTTAGACCTCAAACTACAAAAGACTGGTTATTAAGGATAGAAAAGATCTTTGACAATCTGCAGTGTCCAGAGAATAAGAAGGTACCATTAGATGTGTTCCTATTTGAAAAAGAGACTGAGAGATGGTGGATTGGACAACATAGAGAGAAATTGCAAGGAAAGATAAATGCTGAAATCACTTGGGATGAATTCACTACATTATTTCAAATGTAGCTCATACCTTTATCAACCTAATGATAGATGCAGGAAGCTTTCATTAAGCTAAATCAGGGATGGAAGACTATGGTGCAGTACGAAGCTAAGTTTACTACACTTGCTAGATATATTCCCCATGTGATCCTTATTGTTGAAGAAAAGTGCTACAGGTTTCTACGTGGATTGAATAGGGAGTTGAGACATCCATTAGTACCCCTACATATCTAAGATTTTTTTAACTTAGTGGGTGGGTCTAACTAATAGAGATTGATTTGATAGTACTGGCATCTTGGAATGATGTGAGCTTCATGTGTGATGTTAGTAGGAAGAGGAGTAAAGATGGAGCAAGTAGGGATAGAGACAGAGATAGTGATAAGAAGAGTCACTATAGTGATTTATGAGGATCTAAATCAAAAGCTTCTACCAGTAGCTATGGCGAGTGTATTTATTATGGAAGAAGACATCCAGGTCAGTGCTACCTATTGATGGGGCGATGTTTTATTTATATACAATAAGGACACCAAGTAGCAGATTATCCACAAAAAGGAAGAATTGATGTTAGAGCAGGACAATCAAGATAGATTAAAGGATAGAAGAATACCATATCAAGAGGCAGTGAAAGACCAACTAACAAGGTTGATGACATAATTATCATTAGTAGTCAAAGGGAGACTGTTACATCAGGATCGACTACGCCTACTCTAGTGATGTAACATGTGTATAACTTGCAATCTTTGGAGGACTGACAACAACCTAAAAGTTCTACTGGTAAGAATTTAGTTTGAATGACATAGCATATCATGTATGAGTGAGTGAATAATGTGTAATAGAATGAATTGCATGACAATATAACTTGACATGCTTTTGATTTGATTTGAGTTTAATTATACAGATTTAATTTATATGGATTTTGCTATGTTGTGTGTTATGAAGCGTATTATTATATCGGAGCCAGTGGACTATTAATATGATATTTTATTATGTCAAAGCTAAAGGGCTATTGAGGAGGGATTCTGGTAGTGAAAGTATGTATGAAAATTTGGGCTTCAAAGCCATTCTAATAATCACTCTAATAACCACTATGAAATGCTTACTAATAATTCAGTTATTTTCAGTATTTATTTAAATACATTCAATTTCAGTACATGTTTTGAAAGTTTTAGGAGGTTGTAAGACCTCAATGAACTGCCCCTAAGGCACACTAATTCGAAAGCAATACTTTCACTTTGATGCGAAAGCTAGTACACTTATCAAAAGTAATGAAGATTGTGATGATAGTATAATTATCACAATAAAATATTAATCTCAGATTTTCACCAAGCAGTTATCACAGAAAATAAAATACAGAAAAATAAAGTGTGAAAGTAAAAAATTAAAATAAACACACCAGATTTATAGTGGTTTAGTCAAACTATGACCTACATCCACTCCCCAGATTCCTCCTCTCTAGGTATTACACTAAACTCTTTAGTAACCTTTAGCCCCCACAGCTAGGTGGAGAAGCACTTACAAACTCTCTTCCACCAACTCGATGCGGTAGATGACCATACTCCTTTTCACCCTCCTAGTGAGGTAAAGAACCTGGATTCCTTTTCACCCTCCTGGTGAGGCAGAGAACCTTAACTACTTTTCACCCTCCTAGTGAGGTAGAGAACCTAGAATCACTTTCACCTTCCCCGGTGCGGCAAAGTAGCCGGGTCTTTTGACACCAAAGATTTCTTCTTCCCAAAACTTCCCTCCAGATAATCCTTGACTCTTGGAGGAACTCAGGTGAAAGTTCGTCGGAGCAACTGTGTGAAAACCCCCTCTCACACTGCCTTAAATCCCATAAGGATTTTCTCCCTCTCTTACAAACTCCACCCTTTCTCTCACCAGCCCAAATCTCTCTCTTCAAGCTTTCTCCAGAAGAAAATAACTTAATGAATGCTCAAAAAACTATTATAAAGTCCTATGAGAAAGCTTAAATAGAGAGCTTCAAAAACCCCTAAAAATTCATTTCAGCCATCAAAGATCACAAAGTACGATCACAGGATCGTCTAGTATGATAAGAAGAATTTGGCATGTTAGTGTTGTACAATCACTAATTAATACAGTATGAATAGTTCAAATTTTGCCTGTTAGTATTGTACGATCACTAGCACGAATGATCAATCATATAGTATGATTAGTTCAACCGAGATGCAGTTCGTTTAGGATGAATCATGGGATGACCAAATATCATCTCTGTTGATCGTACAGTATGATCCAATTTGTATAGTATGATCAAAATATCAAAATTAAGCATATTTGATTGATTAATCACATGATTAAATGAGGCAATATTTCAAATATCGTACAGTATGATTAGATTCATACAGTATGAATAGAACAACTTTTTAAATTCAAATTTTTGCCTAATTTAATGAACGATGGGGTTTCTAATTATAATAGATCATTCAGTACGATGCGGTGTTCATACTGTATGATTAGTTATATTTTAAATATATTTTTTCTAGAAAAATAAAATATTTTAATTAATTTCTGTAACACTATATTGTATAGTACGATCCAGATCGTACAGTACGATGTACAAAAAAGTTAAAACATTTAACATTATTTTTGCTCCCCTTATGTGTGTGTGCATGGTCACCAGGCTCGCATACACCTTTATAGGACTTGACTCAAGAAGTTAAAAATAAATAAATAAAAATTATAGACTCTTTCAAAATAACCTATTCAACCTAATCTTGAGTTTTAAATCTTCAGAGAACAATGTATGTTGTACCTAAAATGTTAGTCAACACAAACAAAAATACATTGCAAATATTAGGAGAAATAAAGAGGCAATCAGTAATATTTGTTATCATCAAAATCATAAACTCGGAAGCCCGAGTTGTAACATATTTTAGTTTTAACTTTTCACATAATACTTTAATTTACTATTATAAATAGTATTTTTAGTTTTTTGGTTTAAATTATTAACCTCTGTTTCAGGTTATGCTAGTCTACTAAGCTGTGTTAGCTCACTTCTACTTTTGCTTCTATTTTTTAGGCTAGAAAAGGGTAAAGAGCGAGTTGAGTAGCTTTGGTTATTAGGCTTAGATCTGTGCTATAGGTATGCCTTTTTGTTAGTTTTATTTTTACGAGCTTTGATTTTATTTAGTTATTTTATCTATTTTCAAGTATTATTGTAGATAGATCTCAAATTATATATGTATTTTGGATGATTTAATAAAAAATTATTTTGAGATTCTATAGTCTTCTGCTTTATATTATATTCAGTAGTGACTCTGCATAGTATATAAATTGAAAGTTTTATTTTAGTACTTCTTCAACATAATATTGGGGTATATATCTCACCAAAATCAGACACGGTGTGACCAGTGAGTATCAAGTCATATTAGGTTGGGTTGTGACATGAGCTACATTGGCTCAAACATATTATGCATTCTATTTCAGGTTAGGAAAATGGTAATGAGACAGTTGAGAAGCTGGAGTTATAGGATCTAATCTTCTTAGTTTAGTTGATTATATTTTCAGGTTTTATAATGTTTAGCAGTCATGTCTATTCTCTACTGTGTTTTATTCTGAGTATATAGCCATGTGGTATAGTGCACAAATTTTATTGTATAAATGATTTGAAGATAAATGAAATCGAAAGCACTTTGTGGATGAGTTTATTTATTGTGTATTGGATGTTATTTAGTAGCTATGTTGTTTGTTTTGCTTAGAGAACTCTGTAAGTTACCAAAACTTAAATCTTGGATTTAGTCTACCACCATTCAATATGATATGACATATTCTATCTTCAGGTCATATTGGGTTTGAAAGTTTGCTATAGGATGTTAACCCTAAGTGAACTGTCCCTATGCACGCTAAGAGGGGGGTGAATTGGTAATTTTAAAAACTTTTTGCTTACTTTATGACAAAACTTATATTTTTTATTTTTCAGTAATTAAAAAAGCAAGCAAAAACTATCACCTGATGTGGAAGGAAATAGACTTATTAAAGTTTACAAATTTGATGATGATTGTCTAATCAACACAACAAAATAACTATCATAGATTTTTACTAAGCAATTACCACAAAAATTAATTGCAGAAAAGTAAAGTGCTGAAAATAAGAAATCAGAATAAGCGCACCAGAATTTTATAGTGGTTCGGTCAAACAATGGCCTACGTCCACTCCTAAAAGTCCTCCTCTCCGAGTATTATACTAAACCTTTAGTGTCTCTCCTTTAGCCACCATAGCTAGGTGGAGAAGCCCTTACAATCTTTTTACTAACTCGGTGTGGTACGGAACCTTAACCTCCTTTTTTACCCTCCTGATGATGGTAGAGAACTACAACCTTCTTTTTCACCATTTCGGTGATGGCAAAGAATCACAACCTCTTTTTTCACCCTCCTGATGATGGCAGAGAAACATGACCTCCTTTTTCACCCTCTTGGTGATGGAAAAGAATCACGACCTCCTTTTTCACCCTCCTTGTGATGGCAGAGAACCACGATGGTCTTTGAGATGAAGAACTTCTTCCCATAGCCACCCAAGAAACCAAGATAGACACTTGGAGGAAATAAGGTAAGACACTTTCTTGGAGCAAGAGTGTGAACCCCTCACACTACTTCTCCCTCATACACAAGCTCTCCCTTTCTTCTTCCTAAAGCTCTTCTAGATCCCTTCTCCAAGCTCTCTCTTTAGAACACTTAGTAACCAAAGACTTGAAACAAGTCTATTAAGAGAGATTAAATACAAAGCTTCACAAAAATCCCTAGAATTCAATTCTGTGAATATTGATTATACAATACAATACAAGATTGTACTATATGATTAGTTCAAATAACCCTGCTAGTATTGTACGAAGAATAATACGTTGTACGACCAGTTAAATAAAGTATGTTGATCATCTAGTATGATTTGAGAATCGTCTAATAAGATTAGTTCAAACAATTTGGATTATTGTTACGTACAATTGGCGACGATAAAATATCATCCTATGCAAAGATCGAGTCGTACAGTATGATTGGTTCGAATCATCCTGTACGATCTGACTGGATCAATTAATCTAAAAGTGTTCACTAATTATAAGATTAATTTAGGTGATATTTAATTATATTGTATAGTATGATACCTATCATATGGTATAAGTAGTACAAAATTTAAAATTTAAAATATTGCCTAAATTGTGATTAGTGGCTGGGATCTTGATTTCAACTTATCATTATGTACAATATATATCATACATTATGATTAGTTCAAATGACTTTAATTATCACAATTAGCCATTTTAATGATTTTCTGAATAGCTGATTATATAGTACGATATGGATCGTACTGCATGATTAGTTTAGAAAATTATATTCCTAATTTTCTCACTGTATTACTCCCTTGAGTATGTGTGTGCACGGTCATCAAGTTTAGCATCTATCCAATACATAATTTGACTCAAGAAATGTAGAAATAAGAAAAACTAAAATTACATATTCTTTTGGACACTTAACCCTATTCTACCCAGTCTTGAGCAGATATATTTGCATAGTGTACGGTGGACCTGAAATGCTAGTGTACAAGAAAACATATCTGTAATAATAACATGAACAAGAGATAGCATAGTAAAGAATCCAACAATATTTGTTATCACCAAAATCATCAGTCTTGGATCCAGATTTGCAACAGGGTTAGGTTGTGACACATTGGGAGGCTGCAGCTTACACAAACTTACAAGAAATTAGACCTAAATCAAAATTTAAGTTAAAATTACAACTAAATAAAATTTAAAATACAAGCAGGGGAATTGTAATGAATACGATAGCTCGCTTATGATAACTCATTAAGGGGCTTGTGATGTGCACAGTAGATAACTCACAAGTTAACAACATGACACTTTTTTTGATACAACAACTTACCTTTATGTAAGAAAACTAGACCTATAATGAATGTGACAACTTACCTATGAGCATTAATAGAAGACTTTAAGAAAATACATTGGCTTGCTTACAGGCATAAGTCGAGGACTTGTAACACCTCACCTATGGCTAAGAATAGGGAATTTATAATGAATGTGATAGTTCTCCTATAGGTAAGAGAAAAGACAGGCGATTGTAACACCTCACCTACAAACAAGATCATGGGATTTGTAATATGAATTTCATAGCATGCATTCAAATCAGAATAATAGACCTGCATTAAATATTATAGTCCACATAGGGACACAAGCAAGGCACTTGCAATGCATAACGGTCTGCTTATAAGCAAAAATATGGGACTTGTAATAAACATAAAAATCCCCTACATGTAAGGACAGAGGACTCGTAGTGCATATAACATCCCACCTATGAGAAATAATACATGAGTTATAATGAATATAACTCATCTAAGGGCAAGAATAGAGGACCTGTAATGCATATTGTAGCTTATTTATGGGCAAGAAAAAGAATTTAAGACTTGTAGCAAACATATATGTTCACCTATGGGGAATATAAGAACCTCTAATGAACAAAGCAATTCTCCTACAAGCAAGAATGGGGGACTCATAGCAAATAAAATACTCGCATACGAGCAACACTAAAATTTATAACTTCAATTGAATGCTTAACCCCATAAGCTATGTTAAATCTAAACTTGAAAGGGTTAAATGAATCAACCATCTCTTTTATCTATAATAAAAGAAGCTTAATTTTTCTTCTAATGCCATCGAATTTGTAATACACATACAAACAAATAGAAGGCATACTATAGGCACTTCAATGAAATTTTACACATAGTCCAATGATGATCACTTGAATAAATAATTAAATTTAAATATTCTAAAACCCCTCATACATTAAAATACAAAATTCTAAATTCAAGTGCACCACCCCAAGAAATGTGTTGGCACCTCTAGAAGCATGCTCTAACCTCGGGAAGCTTATGATAACCCCAAGAAGTGCGCTACTACCTCAAGAAGCATGCTGAGATATTCAAAGCGTATAAATACATTATGTAAATATACTAAAGTGTATGTAAATGCATCGTGTAAGATCACCCAAAAGTATGCCAAGATATTGATGCATCAAAAACCATACACGTAAGTTAAAAGAAGATTATAATTTCCAATATGTGCTTCGACAAACATATTAAACTTGCAAACACAAATATTTGAGAATACGGTGCAGGGTTAAAAGTGTAACTATTTAGCCACATATCCTTCAACCATTGTATTTGATTCATAAATTTAAAGATTCAAGAATGTTACACATGTAAAATATTTAAGTCTAATCCTCATCCTTAAAAGGACTAAAGTCAACACAAATTTTATCAACAAGTGAACATGCAATCATAAAATCAACTAAGATATCTATTTTAAACTTCACATTAGGTCTTCAAAGGGGGAAATTATTCTGTGTGGTCACCGGACCGTCCGGAGGTAAATCAGAATGCACAATGTCATCCGATACACAACAGTACACAACATTGGTACACAACAAAAAAGTGATATGATGCATCCTGATTTGCCTCTAGACGGTATCCAGTGATCGCGCAGAATAATTTCTCCTTCAAAGGACCTTTAAATGAAATTTAACACAAAAATATAAGCTCTATGTTCTTATCATTTGTATGATAACTCATGAGATCAATTGTCGAACCCGATCTTATATTGGTAAGAGAATAGAGTTGACAAGCTTAAACAACTAATATATAAATTATTTAAAATCTCGATGATGGCCTTGTAAAAAGTGAATATCAACTAGAGGCGTATTATCATCAAAATATTACGTGCACTAAAATCGAATCCAGTCCTCTACCAACAAATTGGTAGGGTTGATACAATTCAAATGACAAAAATATATTAGCTATTTAATGCCCCAATGATACCATTCTACATACCTCTGAACCTCATTAAAAATACAAACATTTTAAGGTGGCCTTAACATCACCCTGATAATTGTCATATTCAAAGTAAATCTCACCTAATGGGTCATATCTCAAATTCTATTAAAATTTTAAAATTATAAATTTATTAAAATTTTAATATTAAAAAAATAAAATTTAATCATCTAATAACTTAAAGCAAAATTCATCCACCATTCATAACCATTTAATGAGGGAAATGAATTCAAAAGTGACTTCAGCTCATAAAAAGAAAATGTATGATTAAGAATATCACTAAGATTCATTCTTAAATAATTTCATGCTAGTAAATATGTGATCCTCTAACTGATGACTAGGCCCAACATTTCTATAGAACTCATAGCACATAACCCAATGGCTCTATGTAATAAATGGTTATGATTGGTCATCTAATCGGTGGCTTTGCTTAATGGCTCTACAAAGAACTAGTGGTTTGGCTAAACGAGTCCATATAGTAAAGATTATGGCCAAGGCCCTTTGACTTGGAGGCTCAACCAAATAGCTCTACTATATTACGTTATGGGTAAAGCCTATATGTTCCTCAATGACTAATGCCCTTGAGTAATGAATCATAAGGTATAATCAATAAGATATAAAGATCATTATAAGTTAAGGTTGGGTTGAATTCATCCCTTAAACAAAACATTCATCCCAAGTTTATAAGGTACCCTTGTATGAAGTAACTCATGGCTACTAACAGGGATCCTTCAATCAGGTTGGGACGTCTATCTCTTTTGACTAAACTAGGGACCATGATAACCCAAGATGATGGAATCATATGATCTTGATCGGGTTCATCATCATTGCCCCCATCGTCCACTTTAAGTGTAAGGTGATAAAATTTCTAGTTTAAACATCTAAAATTGAAGCTACCATATGCCAAGTAGCTAGTTCATAACTAATAACTGGCCTTAATCAAAAGTGTTCTCTCATTATTAGGAGGGGTAATTAAATATAGAGGCTTGCGCCTTAGGAAATCTAAACTTAGTTAAAGTCCTTGCATATGAGGGCTAATTCTCTAGGCAGTGTCTTATCTCTATCTACTATGCCCTTCTAAATATTTTCCTTGAAACTTAATCTGTTAAAACTCTCCCAAAATATACACGAAGAGGTCGGGGCTCCAAAAGTTTAAATTTTTTTAGCCCATATGTACAGTATCAAGCCCTTATGTCTCCTAACATTACACATATACAATGTCAAACCCTTATAACTCCCTGAGCATATCACCATTCATTTGTTCAGTTGCTCGGGCCCTCATATATCCCCATTAATTATTACATATTTTAGTCACATGAGCATAGAAATATTAGTACTTTTAACAGGTATGAACATTATCTAACACAATATAAAAATATACAAATTTCACATGCACGACAAACATAGTAGTATTTTTAGGGAAATACTTGTATACACATTCAACATTTACAAAACTCAAAACCTTTTACAAACAACATTCATAACATCATTTTGAAGTTTTTGCTATTCTATAGTCACTTCTATCAGTGTCAATATATTCACTAAAACACTTAAACTTTCTACAGTTAAAATACCTGATGAAAATATGAATTTTCCTTGGTAACTTGATCATAACATTCTATTTTATAACATATATAAAGTTATGCAATAAAAAGTTTTCAAATCTTTATAGAATTGAGTTTGTATAAAATTTAAAATTATAAAAAACTCATACGAATAATTCAAATTAAAAACTAAAGCAGGGTAATAATAACCTACCTAAAATTAGTTACATAAATAAAAAAGATATTTTATTTGATTACATAATACTACTTTATATAATTATTAGTATATTTTTTATAAATAAATATATATTAAAAGGGAATAAGAAGTGTAGGGACATGAAGAGGGAATATGAAGGG
The DNA here is from genome assembly GCA_019925795.1 of Dendrobium chrysotoxum. Taxonomy (NCBI): domain Eukaryota; kingdom Viridiplantae; phylum Streptophyta; class Magnoliopsida; order Asparagales; family Orchidaceae; genus Dendrobium; species Dendrobium chrysotoxum. The sequence goes on along the minus strand of CM034306.1, from coordinate 31,864,794 downwards.
GTATTTAATAAATATGAATTAAAACCACAAGAAAAAAAAGAACAACCATAGGGGATACAAAAAGGAGAATACAACTGGGTATTTGATGAATATGAATTATGACTAAGAAGCATTAGAAAATTCAAAGGATTTCTTCATTTATTAGCTTAAATGAAAAATAATTACATATTAATTATTTTTAAAATTACAATTAATCATAATAAGATAATAAAATCAAAGGTCATGATTCTATTTGAATAATTAAAATAAAAGGCTGGGATTTTACTTGGGAAGAAACTCAACCGACTTTTATAGTAGTAGTATAGATGTATCAAAAATAATAATAAATAAAAATTTAGATGAGAAATAATAAGAAATCAATCAAGATAATAAAGAAATATAATTTTTAAATATTTATAATAACTTTATGCTCAATTTTTTCTACTCTTAATATACTTTAAATTTATTATATAATAATATTTTTAAATAAGTCAATTTATCAGTTATCGAGTCGAGTCAAAATTAGCTGAAATTTGACATATGACCTAATCAAATTGAGCTATTTATCATACTAAGCAAGAATCAACTCATCAAACAATATTTGACTCCATTGCAAGTAGAACAAATTCTTGTACTATGCAATATTTAATTAGCAAACTGTAGCAGATAGATAAGTCAAGCTTTCACCAATGCTATTTATAAGAAACCGTAGGAGGACTCAGATTGTCACCAAAATAGGAATTTTGTTAGCTTAACAATGTAAATATCAAAAGATAAACTGTTTCAATATCAACCTTTATATATTAAGGTTTTATTTGGGACAATTTTCTTACTACTTCTTAAAGCACTTTATAATAAAAAATATTAATTTTTGTATTAAAAAGCTACTTTAAGAAGCGACAAAAAAGCCGTCCCAAACAAGGATTAATTAGTTCCTCATAAATTTTCATACAAAAAATGATCCTTAAATTCCCTTATTAGGATTGGTAAATAATTAACTAATTAGTGTGTGATTAATTAGTCAAATTTATCTTAACTATTGAATAATGAATCATTAATCTTATTGGATAAGCTAATTTAGTTTTATAATTTTTAGTTAACAGTTAATTAATAATGCTAATAAATCCATAAATAAAATAATATTTGATTACTTATTATAATTTATTTTATAATAGTAAATAATTAAAAATTATTCTAACTAATTATTAAAAATTTCAACACATTTATGTAAAATGAATTACTAATTATTTAAAACCCCCATCATTAATTAATGTATAAGTAACTGAATAGAATATTAATTTAAATTAATAATGCCTCAATAATTAGGGCAACTTAGCATTTTAATAATTAATTAAAGTATTCTAAATTAACTACTAAAGTAGAACTAATTTAGAATTAGTTAGTTTATGAATGATTAGAAAACCTAATCCTAATTATCAGAATAATTTAAACTAATTAATCAACAACTTTCCAAATTGTTTACTCTTATTTCTTGTTATCATTATTATTTAGACAATTAGATTAATTTTTAATTAATACTCAATTAGATATCTTAATAAATTTTAATGAAACAATTAATTAGTTTAATTAAAAATCAAATTGTTTAATAAATTCATTTTTTAGAAGCCAATTGGGCTACTTTAATTAATAATAAAGTATTATAAAAAGTGCTATTCATGAATGCCAATTGACCCATAGGATTTAGTGTATTTCCCCCATAGATTTAGTGCCTGTTTGGGATAGCATTTTCACAACTTTATTTTTTAGAGAGCTACCATATATATATATATATATATATATATATATATATATATATATATATATTATTTACTATATTTTTTAATTTTTATTTTTTATAACTACCCTAAAAAGACTCTAAGGGTTTGTTTATAGCTAGTTAAACTGTCTATAAAAGTAGTTGCATAATTGTTATTGAAATAATTAATTTTCTTAGAGCTATTGAATATTATTAGTTTTTTTCTTTCTAGGAAAATCGAACACCCTTTTTATTATAACTATGACATTAAGGGCTTCTTTGGGCATTTATTAAGGATGTTGTGAAGCTATTGTGGGAATTTTTTTTTATTTTTTTAAAGCTATTGTTGATATTATAGATATATTTGTTAAAAAAAATTCGGACATCTGCGTTCTTACATTTATCATACATTAGCAAATCTAGTTGAAAAAAATAGTTTTTCATCATAGAAATTTTTGAAAAGCAGAGAGAAAATAACATAAATGCAATAGCTAAATAGAGTTTTGTTTGTGATTTGAAAGTAGTGAGTAAACTGCCCCAAACATACCCTAAATCAAAATATAAAAAGTTATTACTCACCAAATAAATTTTTGAAAAGTAACTCAAAAGTTATGGCCAAAATGTTAATGTCGATGGTGAGTATCAACCTTATTGGCAATGATCTGCATTGACCTTGGTGGAGATGGAAGACATTTGTGTTGTAGTCAATAATGCATGTTAGCCTTATTAGGGATTGTGGGCAAGGGCGGAGCCAAAGATTTTTTTTAGTGGGAGCACAAATTAATGATTTTCAAATTACTCTTGATCTATATTTAAAATTTTAATAAGTAAAATAGTTAGAAAAAAATATAATTATACACAGAAATTTTTTAAAAAAAATTGAACTAATTCCCAAAATTCATTTTCTCGATGCTAATTTTAAACCTATTTTCATATTCAAATAAGTTTTAAAAATTAGATTATATCATAAAAATTTAAACTTTAAATTTACAAAATGGTTGGATCTAACACTTTAATTTCCAACCATAATCTAACACTTTAATTTCCAACCATCACAATATAATCATATGTTAGTTTTAGCCAACAAATGTAGACATAATTAAAACTTCAACTCACATTTGCAAATTTTTTTCTCAAAATTTGCTTATGCTCTGTTTCTCCCACCCTTCAATCGATTATATCTAATATGTGCATTTAATCGCTCTCAATTCATGTTACTTATAGCATTAAAATCTATTGTTTAAAAACACCTCATAATTTCCCACTTACTGTTTGAAAGCCAGTAGAGAGCAAGAAGGCATGGAGGGGCTAGGCAGACGTGGTAGAAGGCTGCAGTAGAGAGCTCGGCATCGAGATGAGTCCGACTAGGATAGAGGGGAAGAAGAGGTCGTTTGGCTTTAGAGAAATGGAGGTAGGGAAGATGGAGTTCGGCCCTGGTAAGGTGATTGAGAGGGCTTCACTTGCGGGAAGAGGGTGATGGATGCGGCTTGGAGTAGGTGAAGAAGTTCGCGGTTGAAGAAGTCGTTATCTGCTACTTGAATGGGAGCTTCGATCGTGAGAGGCTTGCGAAGGCTAAGCGAGGGAGATGGCTGGGGCGTTTGGCTTGCGATTGGAGCAGGCGACAAGGAGGTTGGGTCGTGGAAGAGGGAAGAAGAATATTTTGAGCGTATGCGGAAGTTCTGCCTAACCGAATACTTCATTTTTGCTTCTGTTTTAACAATGGGCGTAGTCACCGATGGAGGCGAAGTTTCTGCAACGGGTATGGGTGAAACGACCTGAGCAGTGCCGTTTGCAGACTGCAGGCTAGATTTAAGCAGGATTTTTGCATTCTTTGAGCTGGTATACATTTTTTATTTGACCCTTTTTTTTACAGCTGTAGAGTCTCTCCTTCAATTTCTGGCGGGCCAGTGGGGGCACGTGCCCCCAATGCCCCCACCATGGCTCCGCCCCTGATTGTGGGTATCGATGTTGTTGGTGGTAACACGTGATTACCTGATCAATATTGATGAGTATCACCTTCAATGGTGGTTGGGAAATGGCGAAAGTGACAGTGGTCGTCAATATTGATTGTTCGACAAAGTTCTAATATTCTACAAAATTCTAAGCTCTCTTCTATATGGTTCTGACGTCGACCTAATTTTTTTATTAACATACTGGCATCAAAATTCATACTTGATTGGGCAGATTGTAAGGTAATGTCTCAATGGCATTTAAACAACATAATTTGTTAGTTGATCGTAACCATTATTGGTAGTGTCGATTGTCACCGTTGAACCACCATCACTTGTCTTTGTTTAATTGGTCCATTGATATGACTCAAGGGACCAATCATCATGTTACTTTCCGCTTTGGTAGGTGGACACAATCTAGACCATCTATGATGATGCGGACATGAAAGATTCTAATAAAATCCCTTTTTTAAAGGCCTTAATTATACACATTTTATACATTTTAATAAAAAGGGACTTACACAAAGTTAAAACATATCACATTTGCATATTTAACAATGAAAATTATCTATTTACTCATAAACTGGCTCCCTATAAAGTTTCTATCATAGAGTAATGGATGACCACGATGAAGAGGAGGGCACGATAAGGTCAATTGAGTAGGAGCCCACACATATAACGCTATTGAAGGTGGAGTGGGTGCGTGTGCAGGAGGGCACACGAGAATGGGTCACATGCACAAGTAGTAGAACACATGTGCGATAATGTATGCAATGATGCTCGCTAGAGATGGCCTGGTTGAGGCAATGAGATTATTGATAGTTAAGTAAATAAAAATTTTAAATATTATTATTTAAATAATATATTATTAAGGATTATGTATGTAAATTCTCTAAAAAAAGAAAAATCATATAGGATTGTATAACTTCAAACGCCAATCTATCATTTCTGATGTATTCCCTTTAAATTTGAATAATTTTTATCTTAAACAAATAACCATACCTCTGTATACGTTAGCCCTAAAAAGCCCTTTGTAATTGGAGCTAAAGCCCTACAGCTCGTCAGGATGGGCTGCTTTGTTCCCAATGACCCGTCGCTGGCTCTTCGGCGCTCAGATTTTCTTCTAATAATTTCTCCATCTTGTCGTCGGTTACAAGGAATAATTTGGGAAACTTCACTGCAAATTAGCCTAAAAGGTGCAACGTAAGTGCATAATCGCCGTTGCCCCTTCAATCGCGGGAGGGATTTTCGGTTGCGAAGTCCATTCGCGTCTTCCACCAGCCTGCGAGGACAGAGTGAAAGAAGATCTATGCTCAAAACCCTCCCGAGATCCGATTCGGGGATGACTTAAATTGTTGAAGATCTCCTCGACCTCGTCCTCGATTGATCTGGAGAAAACGGGGCCGACGAGAAGAAGAGGATGCAGAGGCGAGGGTCCAACCACCGCCTGCCATCGCTTCTGTTCCGCTCTCGAATTTCCTATGTGATGCTTGCAATGTTCGCAACTATGTCAGCCGTCTATGTAGCAGGCCGGTGAGCGAGCTATTCTCTTGTCCCTGTGCTTGTTCTTCGATTCTGATAACGGTTATTTCCTTGATTGGATATTTCAGGTTGTGGCAGGATGCGCAAAACAGGGTTTATCTCATTAAGGAACTTGATCGGAGAACGGGGAAGGTACGATCATTCTCTATAGACGTTGGTTTTTATTTGTTTAATTTTTATTTTGATTTGCTGCGTTTGTCCATTTTCTTTATTTCAAGTATTGTGTATCGGCCCGATTAGAAAGGGAATGGTTATGATGGTCTCTTAAAGTATAGGGAGTTGAATACCCCTGATTTATTGAGTCTACTGCAGGGGCACCCGGCTATATCAGTGGATGATACACTGAAGGTGGTAGCTTGCAGGTAGTTCTTCAAAGAAATGGATCTGAAATCTAGTGTTTTGATGTCGTTTTTTGGGCGGTTTGAATGTTAAACTCCAATTTTCAGAAACCAGCATAAGAGATTAGCGGCTCTTGAGATGGAACTGGCTGCAGCAAGGCAAGAAGGATTTGTTGGAAGGTATACTCCAGAGACTAATGGAAATCACACCAGGAAGAGGCTGATGGCTGTAATTGGGATTACTACAGGATTCGGCCAGAAAAGTAACAGGGATGCTATTCGCAAGACATGGCTTCCAACTGGTAGAGCACTTGCATCTTTCTCAGTTGATTATTGGGGATTTTATTTGGTTAAACTATCTTGAGATATGATATTGTTCTTATTGAAGGCTGAAACCTTAAGTTCAATGAGAAACTGAGAACAATTAAAACTTATTTCTCTATTTTTCTATTTTTATGTCCACAAGTATGATGCATCATTTCTTGTATTGTAAATAAAATACTAAGGCTTGTTTTGTGTTTTAAATGGAAATACTCTAGTTTTTTCATGCTCTCTTTTACATCTATTTACTTCAAATAATATACCAACTAACGAATTGCTGGCAACAAACAATTGTTTTTATGGTTTTGCTTGGATACTGTCAACATATCATCAACAATGAACTTTTTTATAACAGTTTGCATAGAAACTAAATGCATGCTGGCGGATTTGCGAGAGTTGTATAAACTAATATGCAATTGTTGAAATGTTCAGTTTTGCATGTTGAACAGATAGCAGAAAAGTATTCTATGGGGCAGTGTAGAATTAATGTGAAAGGACTGGTTGGTTAGCAAAAATAAACATGGTTAGAAGATATTCAAGGATATTTAGTTAAATTGGATTTGATAAAAAAAATTTGCTTAACATATGAATATATGGAGAAGAGTAGATTAGATTTTTTTTTTTTTCTGAAAGTTTGCATGTTGACTTAAAGGATATTGCAAAAATACACTAAGTGTGTAGGCCTAATTCACAATCTTCCTTCAACAACATAAAAAAAGCAGAAGGAAGGGCATCAATATCTATCTTTCTCAACAAAAAAAATTAGTTTAAAGTAAAATTTGCACAAAAGTAGGTCGCTTTGTTGGCTTCTTTAGGAATAGGCTGGAAGATAACTTGTTGGAAGGTTGTCAAAAAGTAATATCAAGCTCGTTGGGATGAGCTCTATTCTTGCAATTGGACGGCAGAAGCTTTTGGAACCATTTGATTACGTTGGCATTGTCACCTTCTATGATTTTTCCAAGGGAATCAAACATCCAATGCTCCAAAATATGTTGGAGGTATAGGACTGCATCTTTCTCCACCTGGGTGATGTCACAATGTAGAAATTGTTTGTCAGACACAAGATTGAGCTCACCTCTGGAGTACCCAACCCAACCCTTCTAGATGGAAGGAGAGCTCTGTCGATGTTGACCTTTAACCAATTAGGAGGCAGGAGGTGCCAAACATTTCGTACAGGCAACCTATCATGCTGATTGGTGTCCCATTGCTCCAGAATGATTCATTGGTGGTGGTGAATTAGGCTCCCAATAGTTGATGCTGCAATGGTAACGGGAGTCCCATAGGCACGACGATGCTTTTTGGCATTCCAAGCTCTCTAGTTTTGGTACACCGTGTTGCACATGATGCGAATGGAGGTATTCCGACAGTTCTTGAGATGCTAGCTGAAATTAGCAAGTTCAGGTAAACAATTAAATGTAGGAATGATGAATCCCCAGCTCCATCAGGCCAACTAGATATCCTTCAATCTATTGCATTGGAATGCAAGGTGGTTCATATTCTTTTTTGCCTCACAGCCCCATGGGCACGCATTAGTTTCAGAAAGTCTTCGTTGATACAACCACATGGGTAAGGCATCACGACATAAGCGCCACAAAAAAAAAAAGAAAACGCTCCTGCGGGTGCAAACAAACTTTTTGAATCCATTCAGAAGGGTTTTCGGTTGGGGGTGAATAAGACCTCATACACCTGAGCTATAATGGTCTTGCACAGAGTTGAAAAGCTAAGATGCATTTGGTCCATCTCCAGGGGATAGAGGTGATTAGTTGTATGAGGGGATAACCAAAACACTCAAAAGCATTTCCACATTCTAGTCCTTTTCTGCTGTTAGCAAGTCACTGCCAATTTCCCTTCTAGTGCACTATAGTTAAGAAATTTTGACAATTTAGTAAATGGAGTCTCAAAAAGCCTCACATGGTCAAGAATAAATAGACTGCCCATCGACAATATGTCAACTAATCATGTTTTGAATATAAGAAGCCCCATCACAAATAATTTTGCAGGATGAGGAGGTCCCTCGAGTATTGGTGTTGCTCCAAATATTGTCACCATACCTGCATCTCAAAACCGAATGGAGAGTAGTGTCGGTATTAGACAAGAATCGCCAGGTTAGGAGGGCGCATAGCAGTTTATGCCTATTAGAGGCAGCATGAAATCCAGGCCCTCCCTAATGAGTGGTTTTGCCTTAGTTAGTGAAAGTTCGATAGGGATGTTAAGCCCTAGTGAACTAGTCCCGAGGCTAACCAAGAGGGAGGGTGAATTGGCTATTTAAAAATTTCACGAGGAACAGAAAAAATCTTTTCGATACTTTGCAGCGGAAACAAGTAAACAAGAACGAAAAGATCAATCACAGATATTCACCCAAGCAGTTAATATCAGAAAAGTAAAGTGCAGAACAGAATCAGAAAAGCAAACTAGATTTTATAGTGGTTTGGTCAACTTGACTTACGTCCACTCCCCGGAGCCTCCTCTCCGGGTATTGCACTAAACAAAAAGTGACTCTCCTTCTGCTCCAACAGCAAGGCGGAGAAGCCTGTACAAAATCTCATTTCCACCACTAGGTGAGGCAGAGAACCTAACCTCCTTTTGCTTCCTCCTGAAGCAAGCAGAGAACCTTCGAACTCCTTTTGCTTCCACCTGAAGCGGGCAGAGAACCCCAGATCTTCTTGCGAACGATCCTCCCACAACAAACACCAACTAGACGGAAGACGACGAGCGGAGAAGACGACTCTGATCCTTGCTTGGAGCAACCTTAGTGAATCCCTCACTAACTCCCCCTCACAAGATCCTCTCTCTCTCTCCCAACTCTCTCTCTCTAGGGTTTCTCTGGGAAGGAAAGTGGCAAAAGATTTTTCTTGTTCCAAAAAAAAGTTCTTTTATAGAAGGGCTTAAAATTTGCCTTAAATCTCAACTGGTTGGCCAAGATCGTCTAGGACGATCGATAGATCGTCCTGTATGATCAGTTCAAAATCAGCTGATCCAACCTGGACGATCTGGCTCTTCTGGACGATCAGTACAAAAAGTTGTTCATATCGTCCCGTACGATTCTGCGATCGTCCGGGACGATTAGTGTAAATTGAGGAATTTCGTACAGAAGACAGTTCGGGTCGTCCAGAGAAACTTGTGCTGGACGACTCAAAAATGACTTGATCGTCCAGGACGATCGGTATATCGTCCTGTGCGATTAGTTCAAAAAGTGCCCAAATCGTCCTATATACAGTTCGGGTCGTACACCTGAAATGCACTAGACGATCATGACATCAGACACAAATTTGTTTCCTCCTATTCAGCTTCAATCTCAGAGGAGCCGGATGCAGAGTCTGCCCAGAACGCCTTTTGTATCCGCTTCTTGTCCTTTCTGAACTTTAGTTTCTCCTCACTCTTCTCCTTGCTTGGGTGAGCCTTGAGTGTAGGACAATCCGCCTTTATGTGTCCAGGCTTCCTGCATTCAAAACAAACAGATTCAGATGAACCTTTAAAGTTTCTACTGGTCTTACCTTTGTTCCACTTTTGAAAATTCTTATTCTTCTTCCTTAGAAAGCTCTTGAATTGCCTTGTGATTAAGGCAATATCATCGCTATAAACCCGGAAGTGCTAGCATCTGAATCATTGGCCTTTAGTGCCACTGTCTTCTCCTTCTTTCGTTCACCTGCATCAAGTTGTCTTTGGTTCACCCCTTGCTCGTAAGCAATGAGTGATCCAAGTAAGCTGTCAATAGAGTAAGTATTTAAATCTTTAGATTCCGTGATCGCAGTAATCTTAGCATCATATGAAGAAGGCAAACATCTAAAAATTTTATTCACTCTTTCGTAATTAGTTAGTTCTCTTCCTAGAGCATGCAAAGAGGTAACGATTTGAGTGAACCTTGTGTACATTTCTGAAATCGTCTCATTAGGTTTCATGCGAAAAAGTTCGTAATCATGTAACAAGATGTTTAACCTAGACTGTTTGACTTCAGTTGTACCTTCATATGTTATACACAATCTATCCCAGATTTCTTTACCCGTTGTACAAGTAGAAACACGCATATAGTCTTCAGATTTTAAAGCACAAAAGAAACAGTTCAAACATTTTGCATTTAACTGTGCTAGATCACGATCATCAAAAGTCCAATCTGCAAACGGGAGTTCAGTTTTAATACCGTTAACAAGTCTATGTGGTGCTTCATAACCATCTTTAACTAATATTCACATACGATAATCAATTGATTGAAGAAAAGTAGACATGCGTGTTTTCTAAAAATCAAAAAGAATGTTATCAAACAACGGTGGTCTTGTAATAGAATAACCTTCAGCAGTATTACGATTGTTATAGTTAGCCATAGATCAAATTCAAAAGTTTTTAAACTTAAATTTTGAATCCCGCTCTGATACCACTTGAAAGTTCGATAGGGATGTTAAGCCCTAGTGAACTAGTCCCGAGGCTAACCAAGAGGAGGGGGTGAATTGGCTATTTAAAAATTTCACGAGGAACAGAAAAAATCTTTTCGATACTTTGCAGCGAAAACAAGTAAACAAGAACGAAAAGATCAATCACAGATATTCACCAAAGCAGTTAATATCAGAAAAGTAAAGTGCAGAACAGAATCAGAAAAGCAAACCAGATTTTATAGTGGTTCGGTCAACTTGACCTACGTCCACTCCCTGGAGCCTTCCCTTCGGGTATTGCATTAAACAAAAAGTGACTCTCCTTCTGCTCCCACAGCAAGGCGGAGAAGCCTGTACAAAACCTCCTTTCCACCACCAGGTGAGGCAGAGAACCTAACCTTCTTTTGCTTCCTCCTGAAGCAGGCAGAGAACCTTCAAACTCCTTTTACTTCCACCTGAAGCGGGCAGAGAACCCTGGATCTTCTTGCGAACGATCCTCCCACAACAAACACCAACTAGACGGAAGACGACGAGCGGAGAAGACGACTCTGATCCTTGCTTGGAGCAACCTTAGTGAATCCCTCACTAACTCCCCCTCACAAGATCCTCTCTCTCTCTCCCAACTCTCTCTCTCTCTAGGGTTTCTCTGGGAAGGAAAGTGGCAAAAAATTTTTCTTGTTCCAAGAAAAAGTTCTTTTATAAGAGGGCTTAAAATTTGCCCTAAATCTCAACTGGTCGGCCAAAATCGTCCAGGATGATCGATAGATCGTCCTATACGATCAGTTCAAAATCAGCTGATCCAGCCTAGACGATCTGACTCTTTTGGACAATCAGTACAAAAAGTTGTTCATATCGTCCCGTACGATTCTTCGATCGTCCTGGACGATTAGTGTAAATTGAGGAATTTCGTCCAGAAGACAGTTCGGGTCGTCCAGAGAAACTTGTGCTGGACGACTCAAAAATGACTTGATCGTCCAGGACGATCGGTATATCGTCCTGTACGATTAGTTCAAAAAGTGCTCAAATCGTCCTATACACAGTTCGGGTCGTACAGCTGAAATGCACTAGACGATCATGATCGTCCGGGACGATCCTGCGATCGTCCGGGACGATCCTGCGATCGTCCGGGACGATCCTGCGATCGTCCAGGACGATATGATCGTATCAATCAAATATAAATTGCTTTCCTTAATTACCAGATTAATTTAGGCATGATTGTACTGTATCGTCCAGAAGATACACGTATCGTCCGGGACGATCAGACCAAATATCTTAAAATAAAAATTTTCCTAACTTGATCTGGCGGCTGAGAATTTCTGATTTGAGCATATCGTCCCGTACGATCCAAAGATCGTCCAGGACGATCTGCTTAATCAGACCCTCTTAACTTGGTCGCCCTAATTAGGGTTTCTGTTTTTACTGGATTGTTCAGGACGATGTGAACAAAAAATAAACAGAAATCCTAATTTACTCAAGCTCTCCCTCTGAGTGTGTGTGTGCAAGGTTACTTAGCTAGGGGATCAGTTACATTACAATTGACTCAAGAAAAAGGAAAATAGTACATTGGACACACTTGGACCCGATCTTGAGTGGCTTGAGTTGTTCGTGATCTTTTGTGCCTGAAACGGGTTAGCCAAGCAAAACACAATAGACACAAGTTTGTCATTATCAAAACCAGATTTGCAACAGTTAGGCCAAGCAATATAGTGCATTCCTCTTTGTCCAGTTTTCTTTTGCCAGAGGAATTGGTGAGCGGTTCTTTTAATGGCATTAAGGACACTAGAAGACACTTTTTAATGACTTCATATACATATAGTTTGGCAGTTAAATAGAATTAATGGGAGTTGTATGCCTAGCTAAGGAAAGATGGCAGTATACCCAGTTACAGATCTTTTGATGGACATGGAGAAGCAGGCCTTAGAAGTTTGCGGCCTTCAATTTGCGCATTGCGAGCCACACACCCAAGTACATTATATCCAACACCTATCTAAAACATGTAAGTTTAGTGATACGATACTGCTTCCATCTAGGTGTGGCCTTACTAAACATGTTGGAAGATTGGAGTTTATTAACCCCTTGTCTAGTCCAATTGCAATAATTAGAGACTGCCTTATTAATATCAAAGCTTGCTTTGTTTGAGGCTTCCATGAATAAAAGGATGTCATCGACATATGGCAAGTGTTAAATCTGAGGATCAGTCTTGCTAATCGAAATGCCCAAGGTGGTGCTATAAGGACTGAGAGCAATAGACAAAAGTTCAGAATAAATAATAAACAAATACAGAGACAAAGAGCATCCTTGGCAAAACCCACACTTGGTCCTCAAACCATTAATAGTGAGAGAGTCGGTGAAGGCAACTTGAAATTACATTTTGTTTATGATGAAGCGGAGAGTTTTCCATTTCATCGAGTCATACGCCTGCTCCATGCCAATCTTAGTTGCCATAGGGTTCGGTACAACAGTAGTGTTTGAATTTTCTGACAACTTCCTAAGCAAGCAGGCACTGTTCAGAAATTGATTGGTCTGGGAAAAAAGGCCCCTTGCATTTAGGAGATAAGCATCAGAAGAACACCTTAAATCTCCCTACGAAACATTTAGCCACCACCTTATTAATAGTCTGGCAAAGATTTATGTGACGGTACTTGGATGGGCAATCAACATTAGTGGACTTTGGAGCAAGACCATCACTGTTTCTTTCCAACAAGCGGGCATCTGACTGATGTTGAAAAATTCTAACACTACTTCACAAACCTGCACCTTATCAATGGGCCAAAAGTGCTTCAAAAATGATGTTGTGATCCCATACATCCCCAAATCTCCTCCTCAGTGAACTCTTTGATTAAATTAAGAGCCAGTTCATACGTGATAATTGGAAGAGAGTCCGCAACATAGTAATCATATAATTACATGGTCTGCTCCCTCCATTTGTTTTGGAAGAACCAATGTTCACCTTCGCACATCCGCCAAGTCAGTGCGAGCTAAGGCGACAAAAGTGATGATCGACAATTGCGACACTTCACTAAATTATTCAAACGACCTCCAATCGTCGAACGGATCACGCCGATGCAATCAGAGTGTCGAATTTAGCCAAGGGAGGATCCCTCGCAATTGAATTGAACAAAGATGGTCGAAATCAACAAATTACAGGCGCAACGGTGTGCCCGAATGATGTCTGTTCGCAAAATTGACTTTGTCGTTGCGTCTGGAACATCGACAATACCCAACAATGACTGTAATATCGCCTGGGTGCTTGCACGAGAACAAAATGTGAATTTTGCACAGGTTTTGAGGTGACGATGACACAAATTTTGAGGTGACAACAACACAAATCGAGATGCACAAAAATCAAGAAATTTTATTCCTGCTCAAATTCCCAGAATCTTGCTTAAATCTTGCTTGAATCCTGCTCAAATCACTGCTGTTCGGTGTCGCTCGCATACCTTCTCGCGATTCCTACGACTCGCCTCGATCAAGCTCCGCTCTCGTCAATAAAATGAGAATGAGCGGAGCCTTCCGCTCTTCTTTGACACACAAGAACTCCTTCATTGTGCCTAGGGCTGCAAATGAACCGAGCGTTTGATGAGCTACTCGTAGCTCAGCTCGATAAGAGCTTGTTCATGTTAGTTTGATAAGGTAAACGAACGAGCTTGAACACTTTTGATAAATCATCGATATCTAAATAAACAAGCTTGAACAACTTGGCGTTCGGTTCGTTTATGTTTATGAACAGTATCGTTTAATGCTCGTGAAGAAGCTCGATTAAAGCTCGACTAAAAAGCTCAATTAGAACTATATTAGAGTTTAAAAAAATATATTGTTAAATTTAATAATTTAATAATTTATTTTTACTAATCATGTCTTAAATCGTTTAATAATTTATTTGTATTTCCCGCATCCGCCTAAAATCGCAAACAACCCGCTCTATAAACAAATATACGATGAATCATAATCGTTTGTTCGTGGGCTCATTTGGTAGCTTGAAAATACTAATTAGATATGTTCATGAGCGGGCTCATTTGATAGCTCAAGAATACTCATTAGATATGTTTGAATGAGCTTGTTTGATAGTTTAAAAAACTTCACTAGATATAATCACAAACATGCTTGATGTAATTATTTGTTAGAAGGCTCGACAAGGCTCGTTTGTTAAGTTAATGTACATCTGGAAGTAGAGCTTGTTTATAGCTCGATAAGGCTCGTTTGTTTAAAGCTCGATAAGCATGAAATGAATCGAACATGAACACCAATTAATTTAAACGAACCAAGCTTGAACACAAACACAAAAGCTATAATCAAACTTGAACCAAACTTAAACAAGCTAATAATAAACGAACTCAAACATGAGCATGCAAATACTCAGCTCGGCTCGGTTCGTTTGCAGCCCTAATTGTGCCGATCACTCCACGCTATCTGCTGCACTTTCACTTCTCAACCAACCCTCACTCAACCTTGCCTCCTCAAGCTGTCCGACCCTTGTTCGCACACCAACCAGCCGAACTCCCTTCACTATGCTGATTTCCACCTCTCTTTTCTCCGCCGATTCTTGTAGCTGTCGCGGGCCGCCATCCCTCTCCAACTCGACGGACCGAGCCTCCCGAATGATCCGACTCCACTCCAGATCACACCAACCCAGCCTTCTGATCCCTCCACAGGCCAGCCGACCCAGCCCTCTGCCGTGAGATCCTTCCAGCACTGATCTCCAAAACCAATCCCGATCTATTCACAGCCTGTGATTGGCCGATCCCACACAAGCCACAGCTCAGTCCAACATACTCTCGAACTCCTCTTCAAGCTACAACAACCTACTAGCCTCAATCTCCCACCCCCAAACCAACATCCAGCTTGCTGCAGTTCAAACCACCGAATTCACACAAGGAGTTGTTCCTCCCTACAGCTGTTGCTGACCAAACCACTCAACTTGCCAGCCTACTCACACCATCATTGCTGTCCCATACTCCTCCAATAGCAGTGAAAATTCCAGCTTTAGCCCTATGATCTCACCTCTTCCACTTAACAAGCTACATCAACTCACTTCCTCCATCTACAACCTCCTCCAACAACAATCCCAAACCAACTCCTAAATTCCCTTACTCCTTTCATCTCTCTATTATTATTATTATTTTAAAAAAAGAAAGAAAAAGAAAAAAAAAGAGAAAAATTAAAAAAGATTTGTGCATGTTTTCGTCGCTGCCATAGCCTGAATACTACCGTCGTCGACTCTCGCACAAGGTATAATATTTTCTAAACTTAAAATGCCCCAAATCCTGTTTTCGACACTTGTGGCGCAACGAACGTAGTACCTATGCATGCTTTTATTAGCATGGTGGGAGGGAGCTCGGTGTAACGCTTGCGGCGAGGCGGGTGAGTCTTGTGCATACTTTTCTTAGCGTGACGAGGTAAAACCTAAGTACCTGTACGCGCTTTTAGGCCGACGAGGAAATTTACAAGTCTTTTGCGCAGGTACTCTTGCAACCCATGCACGTCTTATTTGGCATGGTGGGGCAGAAGACCACAGTTGCGGTGTCGCTCGACACTGACTATGCATGTCTTTCTTGATGTGGTGGGCAGCAAATATTCTCCTAAACGGGGGAGACGTCGTGAGGCTGCCAAAGTTCAAACTAACAGGGAATCGGACTTAGGTAAATTACAGGGAACATAACTTAAACTAATTAGTTGGGAATTGTACTTTATACTGATAAATGTACAATCACGATGAAAATACAAATGTTAAATAACAGTCTTGGTCACTCAAACGAACTTAAATGAACAAGCAGTAGGCTCGTTGTGGATAAATTTTCAGACATAGTTTGCTTGCAAACAATGATCAGCAGGAATTAAGGAGAATGTGTAATCTAATGCACAAAATCCCTCAACAAGTATTACAAATCACATATGAATGATAGTAGTTGATGTGTAACATTCACATCAATCATGCAAACAAATATACTAACCTTCTGTAAGTAAAGGAGGTTGACATGCAATGAATACGATGACTTGTTAACCAAGATATGCTTATGAGCAAAACATGTAAAATATGCAACTAATGTAACAACCTCCCTACGATCAATATCAACCAGCTTGCAAATGAATACGCTGATTCCCTACAAACAATGGCGGTTGATGTACAATGAATGCGTTAGCTCCTCCACAAGCGTGTCTAAGGAAATCGCAATGAACACAACACACGGTTTATAGTGAAAGGCAATAAATTTGTGATGAATACGGGCACCTACGAGCAATTGTAGGAGGCTCGTTATGTGCGCCACTGTCTGGCTATGAGTCAGAAGATTTGTAGGCTTGTGGTGAATTTGGTCCGCTCACAGGTAGAAAGCGCAAGCTTACTTGCCTATAAGTTGAGGTAATGGGCTTATGATAGAAAGCATGAACTTGTGATGCATACAACAATCCTACCTTGCAAGCAAGATTTAGGAGATTTATGCTTAATGTAGCCCGCTCACGGGTAGTGACCAGAGCTAGTGACTTCTAAATGCCTATTGCCTATCCACAAACAACAATGATGAAGTTTGCACGGCACAACAGTCCACCTTCAGGAAGCAGGAAGTGATTCGTAGCAACACTTGCAAGCAACAACAGATGAATCATCATGTATATAACAACTTGCATACAAGTTAAAATGGAAAACTCGTGATGAATGTGGCTTGTCCACAAGTAGAGAGCGTAAACTTGAAATACACACAACAATCCCACCCGCGAGCAATGTTGGACGATGTTACGTTGAACACAGTTCACCATGCAACACTCGGTGATTTTTGAATGTCTACTGCTGACCTACAAACAAACTTAACAAAGCTTGCATTGCATGACAACTTGCCTACAAGAAGCAACGCGGAACCCGTAGCGCAGCGCTACGACTCACCTATAAGCAGAAGCGGGAAATTTATAGCGAAAACTGTGGATTGCTGGTGGACCGAAACAGGAAACTGCTAATGCCGGGTCATCACGTTGAATAGATTAGCTCACTTATGAATGAAGGGCGAAGAACTTGTAACGCCACTGGATCCGCAACATTTGTACAAGTGAACATAAGACGTTCGTAGGGGACGCGTCCTTGCCGTCTGTAAATAAATTAGCTCACAAACCAAACACCAAGCTCCCAAACTAAGCGCTTTAGATAGTTTGCGGTGCCTTTCTTCCTGGCACTCATGCAGTTCCAAATAATGATAAACATCATTTGGCACTTGAAGGGGACTTGTCCATAGCATATGTAAATAAATTAGATTGCTTTTTTTTTTTAAACTTCTTTGGGAGTTTCTCGATTAGTCTAGGTGCATAATCTCCTTATTGAAATGAGCTCTGGATACATGATCCTTCCAACGAAAACTCCTAGAAGTGGTAGGTAGCTTCCCATCTCTAGGATCAGATCCTGTACTGTTATCCTCCTTGAAGACAACTGGTCGAGTTGTATGCTGTTAATGGACAATGGACTGAGCAATGGACTCCAACCGAGCATCTTTTGCCTTCTTTGACTCTAACTATGCCTTATTGGATTGGGTTGTAGAATTACGGCTATTCGGACCATCAAAGCTAGGCATATTTGCACTCTGGGACGTCCTTTTTTTGTCATCTAGACACTAAAATCAATGGGCCATAATTATCCTCAAAGCTGCTAGTATGAATAGTATCCACCGGGTTCAGAAGACCTTGTTGAGCGTCATTGGCCTCCGCTGCCATTTGAGAAGGAATAGACAAAGAAGCACTATCATGATGATTCTGTAATCCCACACCACTCTCACTTGAATGATCACAGTCCTACATAGGTCATGCCTCCTTTCTTCTACTTGGAGTCAGATCAACTTGCTTGGTGGCCTTTTGTGAGAGGTCATGTGAACTAGGCCCTACAAAGTCTTGGGTGTTGTTGCTTGCTGGTCCTTGTTGAGAGTTCATTGACCAATCTTGTGGCTGATAATTTCACACCTAAAGCACATTTGGGAGATCGCCTCATACTCTATAGGTCAGTAGAGCACTAGAGCTAATTTTGGATGCCTTGCACCCAAACTCCTGGTACAAGTTTTCTTGATAAGTTTATCAAGGTACACTCGCGCATACGAGCTTTGGCCCTATCTCTCATTCGAGCATCTACCCATAACGGTTAACCCACTTATGAATCAATACGAGTAATAAGTTGCCCAAAGGAGTGGCAGCAATGGAAGATGAATCCAAATAGTGGATGTAAGTCCTTGCAAAAGACTCGAGGGAAAAGTTTAGAGTCCAGCGATAAATCCCAATTATATTGCTCGTAATGAACCACGGGCCACCTCTCAAAATAGCATTATGAGCCTCCACATTCTCAACTATGCAGCCAAAGAATACTAGGCTAACATTGACCACTTTAATTTATCCTATATGAACCCATTTTCATCTCAAATCTGAGCCAAGGAATGAATAAGGCAACCTTTTCCCAAGCAGTCATCCAACCAAAGCACGGCATGGTTTGTTCATATTATTCAACATTGCCTCGTGATGAACACAAACCAAATGATCTTCAGCAATCTCCGAGTAGGAGGTTTCTAAATTTTCAATGTTAATGTATTCAGGTTGATTCCAAGGAGGGGACGGGCGGGGCAAAAGACGTCTAGCTGGTTCTAAAGTGATTTGAAGAAACATTGTTTATTGCTGCATTAGTGCAAACTTCTTGAGTGCAATTTGCAACTTCATTAATGTCTTGTACAAAGGAATTAATGTTGTTGTTTTGGCCTAGATGCTCCCATGAAGCATTAACACCAATTTTATTTACTATCTCAATACAATTTGACATGGAATTGATGTTGTGAACCTCCATAAAGTTCACCTTTCCATGCATACTTTATGTCCTAGTACCTTGCATCATCCTGGCGGCGAGCAAGGCGTCCGCTGGTTCGTTCACCTCCAAAACACCATTTATCGACTGCAACCCCACCCCGACTTCTCAATCATTTCTCCATGTGCACCAACCGTGGATTTATCGAGAAGTTCACCATCCAGCAGGAGGGCACCATCCGGCTCTATCGCAATAATGCTTAGCTGCGCATTCAACAAATTTTTCGCCTCCAGTTCATGTTTGTTTGGCTGTTCTTGCACCATGGAGATTCCATGTGCCTACACTGTGCCTTCACCAGCTCGAGAAGAGGAGCATGAATAAGAATTCCCACTTATGGTGGTAACCGAACTGCCTTTGACTTCCATAGAGTTGTCGAACTCAGCAGCAACCTTGCCAGTAGACCGCACCTCCCAAACCTTCTGAGCCTGGTTCACCTTTCCATGCTTACTCGAAGTACCCTTCTCCTCGTTTTCTACCTGCTTCTCCTCACCACTACTATTTCTAGAGTGAGGTGTGAGGAGGTGGCTAGTGATCATCTTCCCCCATCATACCTTAACTCTCTTGCTCAACCCTCCCTCCCTCCCTCTCTCTCTCTCTCTCTCTCTCTCTCTCTCTCTCTCTCTCTCTCTCCCTATGCTACCGATATCAAGTAACTTAGATATTGGATGAGGTTTTTTTGGCTCCTCCTAATGATGACAACAACCATATGAGGGATAGACTTAACATTGGGATTTTGAACAGAGGCTGTTAAAAACTAAGAACCAAAGTTCAATTGGCACCATATACATCCTTTTATAAGATATTTTATGCTTGTGCTTGAATGAGAGAGAATTGGATCTAACTGAAGAGTTATTATATTCAATTGAATGCCCTTAACAGCCATTCTCATGCTTTATTTAATGATAATTATTTCAACAAAGATGAACTTAAAAGGTGAAAAAGATATTTTTATATCATTGTTTGCTGGATACTTCATACTTTTTAATGAATTTTTGAGGTTTGTGTGCGTGCAGGCGTAGCTTGGACAAAACTGCAAGAAGATAAAGGAATTCTAGTTCGATTTGTAGTAGGAAGAAGGTTAGTGATTTGGGTGATAAGTTGGAATAAAGACTCTTGTGATTTGCTGTTTTATAAAGTTAATCTTGGTTGTTGGCATACAGTGCAAATCGAGGAGATAGCATGGACAGGGATATTGATGAGGAGAACAAGCACACAAAGGACTTCCTTATCCTGGTTTGTTCAAGGACTTTTCCTTGAATTCAAAATTATCTTCTTACCAACACATGTAATTACTAATCAATTTTTGTTAGTTAATCACAATTTTACATGGATTTTTCTATTTCATACTCACCTATTGGTAGGCATGTTTGACCTGCTGCTTTTATATTTACATGTGGGTTGTTATTTACTCGGAGGAAGATTTTTTCCCTTCATATTTGTTCTTGTTTTTGTGGATAATTGTCATGTTATATGCCAATGAATGAAGTATTTTTCTAGCATGAATCTTGGCAAGAGCATTCTTTAATTTTGGACTATTACGAAATATATATTGGCACTGCTTGATATGCATACTCTTCTTATCCTCTAGTTGTTTGTTTGAGATTAAGATCTTAGACATAATTAAGTTAACATGATACATTTTGGCACTTTGAAAATGCTTGATTAAAAAATTCCCCTCACATATTTTAGGCAAGAGCATAATGTTGTTAGAGACAAGGGAATGTCAAAGGTTTCACTATTATAATTTCTTGTTGAGTTCAATGACCCAAGGCAAAAGAATTATGGAAATAGACAATGACATAGTTGCAACAGCATAAGGCCTCGTGGATTCTACTTAGACAAAGGATACAAACTCATTTCCTAAGTGGGAAATAAATATCGAAGTTAAAATAAAAAAAATATTACTTAACTAAACTAAGAAGGATGACAAGATTCATGGAGAGGGTTAAGGAGAAAAAAAAGGTTTATAGAGTGGAATAGACAAAGGGAAAGAGAGAAACTTATATACAAATTGTGGAAATTAGGAGAGAGATTGAAATAGAGGAACATGAAAAAGAGATGGATGGACAATGAAAGAAACAAAGAGAGAAAATGCTTATAAATGAGCATGGGTAAGAGAGAAAGTACTGAAGAAGTTTGACAAAAAAGAAAAAAAAAAGAAATCACAAGACCATCTCCAAGTCAGCCCTTCCATTCCCCTCTATTCAGAGGAGAATGTATGTGGCAAATAATTTGACAATAAACATGATAGACTGGTCCAACCAGTCCTATGGGACTGGCTCGTGTGAAACAGGTGGAAGTTCTCCGCCTCCTGTACGCATGTTCCGACTGCCCAGGTATGACATAGTTGTTTAGGAAGGATTTTTAAGGGAGTTAGGAGGGAAATTTGAATGTAGGGACTATTTAGAGATTTCCTTTTGGATTGTATGCATTAAAGAGTTTGTTTTCCTAGGGTTAGGGATCTTGAATTTGGCTAAAATTTAAGATCTCTTAGGTTTTTCGGCTCTAGTGGTGTCTACAGATTTGGGAGAGATAGATACTTCTCTCAAATAGAGGATCAATTGTATCTTGGTATTTTTTGTTTCCATTTCATCAAATAATACAAATTATCTACTATTTTCCTGGTTTTGTGTGGATTTTTGTGGAGAATTCTCGTTGTTTTCTAAAGATTGCTAGGAAATTCTTGAGATCTTCAAGTGCTTCCTATCAAATTGGTATCAGAGCGGTGTCCGGGGCTGTTTGGGCTGGTTCCTGCAGCAGTTTTTCTCTTTCGAACCGCTGTTTTTGCTATTTTTGTGTTGGAAATCCGAATTTTCGAGCCTAATAAAGATCCGGGGACTTATGGTGGGAAGAAAGGTAGAAGTATTAGAAGGCTAGATCGGACAAATGAAATTTGAAATTTCAGATCTCCAAACTCAAGTTTCGGATTTAAAAAAGGATATATCAGTCATCCATGATAAGATCAATTTGAATTTTTCCATCCTGGAGGAGATGTTGAAGAAAGTACTCGAGGGTCAAACCAAAATATCATCGTCGAAGGTGAGGGAAGGCGTCGGCAACCAGGGAAGTGGGGAAAATCTTAAGCCAATCAGACGAAGGGAAGATCAAGAGGTGGAGATTTTGGAGGGAACAAAAAAAATGCCTCCGCTAGGGCCTATTCCTAGGGAGGAGTCGGGTAGGGGCTATGGGGAGAGGTGGGAGGAGGTAGGGAAAGAACGAAGAGGTACTGATTTGGAGAGGAGAGGGGCGAGATTTGAAAGGAAAATGGGTAATTATGACCAAGGGGCGGCTGGTGAATGGGGAGGGATTTGTTATGATCCAAGGGGTGCTGAATTTGAAAAAAGGTGAGAAATTGATGAAAGGCTTGGGTATGAACGTAGAAGGGATGATTGGGACACTTGGGGGGAACCACCCCCATAGGGAATGGGAAATTATGAAGGGAATAGAGGAAACGGAGATGATCTGAGGGTGAGGAAGCTGAAGATGCCTATTTTTGAGGGAGAGGATGCCCATGGGTGGATCTACAAGGTGAAAATGTACTTTACCGTCAATAGGTTGACAAAGGGGGAGAGACAGACGAGAGCGGGGATGTGCTTGGAAGGGAAAGCTTTAGCATGGTATCAGTGGAGGGATACGAGGTGACCGATACGGACCTGGAGGGAGTTTAAGGACTGCTTGTTGGAATGTTTTCAAACCAGCAGGGGAGGGGATTTCTATGAATAGTTCTTCGCTTTGATGCAGGAGGGGACAACGATGGAGTACCATGAGCAATTTGAGTACCTTGCCAGTCGACTGGATCGGCTTTTAGAGAATTTTATGAAGGGACTGAAACCAAAGATCCGCGCAGCAGTTAGAGTGATGAGGCCTCGTGACTTGGGAGAGGCTATGGAGCTAGCTTAGTTGGTGGAGGATTAGAGGCACCTAGAGAGAGGAACGGGAGGTAGCAGTTCAGGAGGCTCATACAGGATGACCACTACTTTTTGCACCTAAGGAGCCAACATCGGATACTCTCAGGGAGACTTTGAAGGAGAAGACTGTAGGAGGAAGACCTGGGGACAACTTCAAGAAGCTCACAGAAAAACGACATTACAGCAGAAAAGGGCGAAGGGGCTCTGTTTCAGATGTAACGAGAGGTATACGCTGGTGCAGCGGTATAAGGACCGAACTCTTCAGGTTCTTATCATTTGTGATGAAGAGGGAATGGAGGAGGGTGTCGTCTTTCCTCCTTGCGGACAAGGTGGGTCTTTGAGAGGGGAGTATTGTTAGACCAGTCCAGCGGTCCTACGGGACCGGCTCGTGCGAAACAGGCAGAAATTCTCTGCCTCCTATACGCACGATCTGACCGCCTAGGTATGACAGAGCTGTTTAGGAAGGATTTTGAAGGGAGTTAGGAGGGAAATTTGAATGTAGGGACTGTTTAGAATTTCCTTTTGGATTGTATGCATTAAAGAGTTTGTTTTTCTAGGGTCAGGGATCTTGAATTTGGCTGAAATTTGAGATCTCTTAGGTTTTTGGGCTCTAGTGGCATCTACAGATTTGGGAGAGATAGATCCTCCTCTTGAATAGAGGATCGATTGTATCTTGGTATTTTTCGTTTCCATTTCCATTTCATCAAATAATACAAATTATCTACTGTTTTCCTAGTTTTGTGTGGATTTTTGTGGAGAATTCTCGCTGTTTTCCAAAGATTGCTAGGAAATTCTTGAGATCTTCAAGTGTTTCCTATCAGAACAATACAACTGGACCTTAGAATTATTCATATTTCACATTCTAGCATATGTACGTGTATCTAGCAACTGCAAGAGATACTGTGAATTCAATTAGACTATGAAAATGTAAAATAGGAAATAGGATTTCTTGAGATATAACTTGGCTTGGATGGTATAGCTTGTATCTAATTTACATTCAAAATCTGTCTGTACCATGTACTCATCGTGACCATCAAGTGTTCTTCATGTGACCAAGAAATATCCTTGAAGGATTTATTACTTTATTATTTATAAATAGAATATGCCAACCTTTAAGTTCTAAAGTGTTTGTGCACGCAAGGTGTCAGACACATATTTTAGTTTCATGGAAGTTTTATTTTGTCGTAGACATTATTCTAAATAGTTGTGGCCCAATAGTTGATCATTTTTTATCGCGTGTGTGTGTGTATATATATATATATATATATTTGATTTGTAGGGCTTTTATATTCGTTTCCCATTTTTAATTGATTTCGTCAGCTTTGCAGGGGCTTTCCACTCTCATATAATCCAAAATGAATGATATTTCTTCAATGCTTTGTGTATCATCTCTCTTTTTGTGGTTATTTTTGCAATTGTCAGCGCTTTTCCTGAAAACATCAAAATTGTAATCAAAATGCCGGAATTACATGGGTAATTGAGTTGCTTTTCTTTAGTTAGTAATGAAAGTAAATTACTAATCTTATGTGTGTGTGCAGCTCGATGCCACCTTTCCATTAAGCCTTAGCTTCATGGACTTTTCATTTCATTAAATTCTAGCTGTTTATCATTGTAGTCATGGTTGCTGCATTGTTTTATGGGAGATTTCAGGTATTGCTTGTTCTTGTTAGATTGAATATTATATTTCAGTTTGCTGTTTTTTGCAACTTTATTTGTGTACTCCAACTGCAACATATTTTTGGCCTTTAAGTAAATAGGCTGATTCAAATTTGAGCTCCTCTGGTCAACTCATGTCTTATGAGCTTGAAGTTTGAGCATGGATCTTGCGGAGCTTGAATTGTAAGGTTTTAATCAAGGCTATATGCTTAGCAACTTTGCCTAGTTGATGAATACTGGGGGAGCTTTAAACATGGAATTTGCAGGACTGATGATGCGGAAGACATGGTTATAGAAGTTGGTGATGGTTGAAGAAGTGGGACAAAATAAATTTGGATAAAAATTGTTGTTGCAGTAAAAAGGAGGGGTGGTAGGAGAAAGATGAGAGAATTAATGCAAAAAAAAAAAAAAAGAGAGAGAGAGTGCTTTGCAGCAGTTTATGTTGCGGAAGAGGGAGAGAACAGTGGTGGAGATTGTCTCCAGCCTGTGGAGATGGGCATGGAAGATGAAGATAAATGGATCCTTTATGGAGACAATCTCCACGGAGAAAGTTGACCCTCGTGTTTTCCTTCACTGTCTCATGTCAGTTTTCTAAGTGCTCCTTTATCTCTTATTGTTAGTCACTACCTATATGGTTGAGCATGAACCACTGTTTAGATTGCCTTCATTATAACTTAGAGGTCACAGTTTCAATTCATGGAAGAATTCTTCTATGATGTAGGATAAGCATACGTATATTAAATTCTCCCGAAAGTTTGCTTTGACAGGAGCCCCATGCGATAAACAAACCCTTTTTTTGTTAATTCCCGTTTCAAAGTGGCGTTTTTATGTGTAGTTGTCAAAGCAATCTTGTGATGCTTTTATTTTAAAATTTTTTAAGCTTCTTATGAAAAGCAATGGGTTGTGCTATTGAGCTCAAATTGAGGCTAAAATCAGTTTCATATATTTTGAAATCGGTCTTTAAAGCTGCAATTGCTTGTGGATGTTATAATGTTATACCAAGTTAGAAATCCTCATTGGATGTGTTGCTGATCTTTATAAAAGAGGGCAAAAAGTTTTAGAATAATAGCCCGTTTGACAGAAGGTAGTTTCTATTAATGTTATAAAATGCCTTTTTATGCCTCTTATTTTCTGTGAGCAGATTTATGTTTAGCTCAAGCCAAACATGTGTTTTTTGATGCTTGGACAAGTAAACGCTAATCCTTAAGGGAATTTGGTCTCAGAGAATTGAAAAAATGAGAAGTATATTTAGAACAAGATTGATTAGGATTTTGATTGAATTAGAGCTTAATCTATTGTATGCTTAAGGAAAGTACCATGCTAGTTTTTGTATTGTTGCAGTTATAATTATTATTTTAAACTCGGTATTTCACTTTATATAGAGCAAGCTATTAGAATATAATACTATTTATGGTTGTAAGTTGTCACCTATATAATACCAATGTGTTAAAAGGCAAAATCGGGAATCGAGATATTTTGCTATAGCAAGGCCAGGCGTAGGCCTAAAAAATTTAAAGAAATTTTAAATAACTTGTAAAAATGATAAAAATGAAATAAACCATCAATATTATTACTTGTTTCAACATAAATGTTATTATGGTACAAAAGTTTGAAACTAGATTCAAATTAAACACCTACTTAAAATTTAAACAGGTCACAAGGTTCTAGACCCAAGAAAACCTCATCCTCGTTGACATTCTTCTGAATAATCCTCGTAATTTGTTGCGAAGTCATCTTCAAAATCTTCTTTAACTATAATATTTTTTCCTTATCTCCTGTACCAATTAATATTGCATTAGATATATTCTAAAATAAAAAAGCCTCATCCTTACTGACATTCTTCAGAAGAATCTTCGTAGTTTATGGCGAAGTTATCTTTGAAATTTTCGTTAACTATAATATTTTTTCTTACCTCCTATACCAATTAATATTGTATTAAATATATTTTAAAATAAGACAACAAATTAATAACTCAAAAAATAATCTACTATACTTAAAATTTTTTGGAAGCTCCAACCCTATTTTACTTCGTCTTTTTATATGATTGTGAAGTAAAAACTGCTCTCAATTTAATAGACCTTACAATATCAGTATTGATTTATTCATTTTCATCATCGTTATAGGTCTGTCCTTCATCTTTAACTTCAAGACTTTCTTTATTTTCAGATGTTATTCATTCATAAACAGTTATTTAGTCATCACTAAATGATCCAATTCATCATCGGTAATTCTTTACCTCTATTATTTGATATACATATCCTTCAATTTTTTGTTAAACATAGCATAAACTGACTTATTCATATATTATATTGTCAATCGATTCCTTCTCTTTATATGAATTTTATTGAAAGTGCTATAATTACGCTCACATGCAAAAGCCAAACTTGTTAGGTTAAGAACTTTAACTATAAGTACTTAAAATTTAGGAACATTATCTCCAAATTGAGCCCACCAATTTTTTATATTGAATAAAGAAATAAATTATTAACATATATCAAAGTAAAAAAGTTTAAATATAAACATTAAAATTTAAAATTATATATGAATTCATATTTATCAGGAAAGTGTATCTTGTAACATGCTTAGGTACTCTAAATCTAAATATTTTATTATTCAAATGAAAATTCTCAAGTTGATCATTTACTTTGGAATTGTCAGGTTCAAAAATAAGTCTATTCATGCATGCATATAAATTAGTTTTAATCTTTTTGCTATATGGAAGTTCTTATCATAATGAAATTGGGGGTTCAAGTAATATGTAGTAGCGTAAGTGCTAGTGTAACTAATTATCCCACTTTTTATCTATTGTTTTCCAAATTTATTTAGTTTCTTTCTTCTAAATCTCTTGCTATGTCTTCCTTAGCCTTATTTATAGCTTCATAGATAAATCACATTGTTGGGGTTTTATCACCATCAATCATTCTAAATACTTTAACTAAAGGTCTATTTATCTTCAGAGCATGATTTGCACTATGCCAAAAAGAATTTGCTTTCATAATAATTTTCTTCACTTGTTTCTCTTTTAGTTTTTTTGCCCAAGAATTTCTATCATATTCTTAAGCAATATATTCTAAAGGCTGATGTAACGCCCTAAATCTTTACAAAGTCAAATATGTCGTGGTAAATCTTGTGATTGTAGATTGAATAATTTCTTTATCAGTGAATTCTTCGTCAAACTAAGCATCAAAGAGATTAAAATAAACTTGCTTACTATTTTTGCCTTTAACTCATTCTGGATGGGATCTGTTGAACTACCTTGGGATAGAATCCAGTTGCTAGAGGAAATTCTTACTTTAAGATTCATCGGTAGATTTTTATCCACAACAGATTCAATTCCTTCTTGATGAGGTTCCATTATGTTATACAGAAAAAGACTCACACCCTAACCAAGAGCTCTGATACCAAATTGATGCAATAAAAAAAATAAAAAAAAATTAAAACTAATAAGACATAAAAACACCATATATCTTATATTAATATTAAGAAGAAGGATACATTTGGAGTGGAAACTTGTGGAGAGAAGAAATAGATAGGAGACCTAGACGAAATTTTAGAGGGGAAGGGGAAGGAGGGTAGCTCGCAAGCTAGAAAAAAAACCCATAGGTTTTACATTCCAAAAATCATCACTTATCTCTCCCTCTTTCTAACACAACTAAACATTCCTTATAAATAGGGAAAAAGGAGCCCAAAAGACACCCAAACAGCTAACCAAAACAGGGAAAAACCCTTGGGAAAAGGCACAGCAGAAACCGAACAGCCAGGGAGAAGAACAGCCAGAGAGGTGAAACAGCCAGGGAGGCCCACAGTTCAGGAACCCAACAGCCACAACACCAAAAAATCAAACCCAATCAGCTACAACTCACCAAACACCAAGCAGCCAAAGAGAAATGGGCCAAGCCCATTAGATGAAATGCAACCCACCATTAATTGCCCAAATATGGGTATGGCTTGCTTACATCATTATCCTCATCCACAAATAGCTACAACAAACCTTCAACCTCCATACGGTGACTCGTCCCCAATGCCCCTTTGCATCACCAACCTAAGCTCGGAGGCAATCAACTGACACCATTTTTTTTCACCCTCTCTCTCTCTCTCTCTCTCTCTCTCTCCCCCCCCCCCCTTTATCTAGTTCTCTCGCTTCTCAACTCCACAACCCTACCCTCTTCATCCCTCTCTCTCTTTGTCTATCAATATCTCTTTTTCACTCTTTTTGTCACTTCCTTACCCTTCTTACTCTTTCTCTCTCTCCCTTTCTTTCTCTCTCTAAAACAAAAGAAGAAAGAGAGAGGAAAATTTATGTGTTTTGATTCTCACCGCAACAATCTTATTGCCTCTTTATTATTACAATCGCCTTGTGCGCGAAGGTATAGAATACTCCTCTCAAAACTCCTAAGATCTTATTGTGGTGTGCTTGGCGTGACGAGCAGAAGTTGTGTATACTTTTCGTAGCATGGTAGGTAAACTCGTAGGCGACATCGTGATGCAATGGCAATGGTTAAGTGCCATGTGCACTTTTCTTAGCTGAAGGGGATATATTATGTTGCAATTTTCAATTTTTTGTGCTTTTCTTACCCAGTGTGCTTTTAGTGTCATGGGTTTTAAACGCTATGACCGTTGTGCCCTAGGACGCCATCCATGTAAGTTTTTCTTAGCATGATGGACAAGCCTAGACTTTTCGTAGACATCTCTTATGAGAGGTAGATGTTGAGAGACAGCTGAAATTTTTCTAAAACTAACTTGCAAATAATAAAAAATGGGTGACTTCTTAGACATAAATGCAATAAAAAGAAAAATAAAAGAAACATAAGTGGAAGCTAAGAACTAAAATGAGAGCCTCAATTGCAAAATTTGCCGCCTTGAAAGAGCATAATGGAATAAAAATTTAATGAGAACATGTTGTACAAGGAATTTGAAATCTCACTAGAGCGCGCAAACTAAACTTATCTATTTTCAGAATCAAGAATACATCTTGTGAGCTTATTTGGATGTGAGAGTGAATTAGAGAGAACTCCCTTATTTATAACAAAAGGGAGAGAGTAATGATTCCTCATATAAAATCCATTTCACTAAAAATGAAAAAAATTTAACTCTTATCACACTTTTGTCATACCATCCCTATTTATGAAGAAAGAAATAATTCCTCATAGTGAAGCCTATCCCCTTAAAATGCAAATATTGTGATGTGTTAAAACATGTGAAAAGCTTCCAATTCATGAAAATTGTAGTTGGATTTGTAATATTGACTTCAATCGGACAAATTGCGGATATTAAAGCTCAAATAAAAATGCTTTTGCACATTTTAGTAACCAAAATGTTCATGCATGAAATTAAATTTGAATAATTGCAAAATCATATGTGTACATTAAGTGCCTCAAGATGCGTGCTTGCCCTCAAATGTGCTAAGCATCAAACACAAAATCAACCAGATGTGCTTTGATAAATTTGCTAACATTTGTATCTGAAGGTCAAAATGCTATGTGGGCTAAAATAATATAAATTCAAATTTTCCCTAAATTCAAAGCAAGTTATTTGGGGCTCAAATCCCAATAAAGCTTTAAATTTTAAAAAGAATAATTACAAAATTCAAGACATTCAAGTGAAGTTAACCTTCTTAGAGATTAAAGCAAATATCCATTACCCCTCACAATAATTTGTCGAGAGTGATAAATTTATGATTAATCTCAGCTCAAAAAGAACTAGTGTCATATCAAACGTATTGTTATGATCTCTCTCAAAAGATCGCACGCTATTATGGTTATCACATGTGCTATTTAATTGGGTGGTTTTGATGCCAAATGACATCACTAAATAATGATTATTATCGTGACCCTCTAATTGGGTGGTTTTGCCGCAAAATGACACCATTAAATTTCAGTCATAGCTAGAGCCTGTAAGTTCCCTAATGCCCCTAAATTCTCTGAGTGGTGAATTATGGAGTACACAGGCAAAAAGTTCTCTATCAACTAAGGTCGACTTAAAATTGCTCCTTGGATAAATATTTACCCTTGGTCTATAAGGTCCCCTTGGACAATGCAACTCATGGTTGCTAGCAAGAATCCTTTTGTCATATTGAATCTACTACCTCAGTTGACTAAGTAGATCAAGGTCTATGACAACTTGAGACGATTGAAACATCGGTACTTGATCAGCTTCGTAATCATTCCTCCCACCATTTCCTTTAAGCTAATGATGGTATATTTTACTCAATCTTAAAACCTAAAATTACTGCCACTATAAACTATAAACTATCAATTTAACATCTATCAACTATGTTAATCAAAAGATTTTCCTCATTATTGGAAGGGGTGATTTACTATATAAGCGTACACTTATGAGAAACCGGGAACCATATCACAAAATCCTCATTAAATGAGGCTGAAATCTTTGGGCAAGGTAAGTGAGGCTGAAATCTTTGGGCAATGTCTTACCTGCAATTTAATCTGCTTTCTGAAATTTTGACCCTGGACAAACTCTCTGGCCCGAATTTTTAGAGCCTACAGTATGTCCTACACATTGAAGTGCAGCAGAAGAGTCTAAAGAGTAGTACTGTCCTTATATGAATCCAACTGTATCCTTTTAGCATATATTTATCATCACCTACAGTCAAGTCAATCAATACCCGTGCATTGAACTCTCCTGTGGATATGAACCTGTTTTATAAGAAAGAGATGTGGGATTTTGATAAATTTTGTAAAAGTCTTGCTTGCTTTCAAAGGACAATTGATATCATCAATTTGATCAGTTCCGAGGCATACTTTCGGAAATATTCAACCTTATGGTCTATTTTTGATATTTCAGTACTGATTATTGAGGTCATTGTTTACCAATGCGCATACTGGGGTGTTTCTAATGAGTTATTTGAGATCCATTTCTATCATTAGCAGGGAACATCTTAATTATTAGATGCCACTTTGCTTTTTGTTTTTAATGCCAATATTCATGTTGGACAATTTACTTAAATTTTGTTTTATTTATAATTTATGCCAAATTTCTTCATTCTGTGGTGTATTCATCGTAACAAGCAGTCTTTTCCCCCTACCAGGATGATCATGTGGAAGCTTCTGAAGAACTCCCCAAAAAAACGAAATTGTTTTTTGTTCATGCTGCAGAAAAGTGGGATGCTGAGTTCTATGCTAAGGTTAATGACAATATTTATGTTAATATTGGTAAGAACACCTTGTTTTTGCATTGGCTCATGATAAAAGTGTGAGCATAAAAATTCTATTTAGTCTATTAAGCATTTTATCATAATGGCTTCAAGAATTGATAAAACGTCTCTTGCTCATATGCTTGTGAATATTTGAAAATAAAACTTGAAATTTCTGTTAGGCTATTCGCACTATATGAGATAAGTTTTTTCTAATTAGAATCTCCGATGTCATCAAAGAACCCAGAAATAATAAAGGACCGACTAAGTGGGTAGCTTTGAATTGCTTAAACCTTAGTAGAAAGCTAAGACTAAAATCTAGACTTACAGTAGAATCCATACTTTGAATAATCTTTGGAAAATATATTTTTGTGGAATATGAAACTTTAAGTCAGGTTTTGAAGGGTCAAAAAAAAAAAAAAAAAAAAAAAAAAAAAAGAAACCGAAGCCTTTAAAATTATGATACTATTTACTTGTGAATAATTGCTATGTCTATTGCTTGGTGCACTGAAACAGCTTTGCAAATACAAAGGGTAATGCTCTGAACATCAACGTTTCCTTAGGCCCCTACATTGATAGGAGCTTCATGCTCTAGGTATACTAGGTGCTCTTTCATATGCAGTGGATTCTTGGCTGTTCAGTTACACCCATTTTACTTGGAAATCACTTCAAAACCAATGTCCTTGTCAATGTCGAAGTTTTAGTGTTCTCTCTCTTTCAGCTGCTATCCTATTTGAGATTAGATTGCAATTTTGTCTCAGTTATCCTTGAAATTTTCATTTACGGGGTAAATCAGCATGAAAGATCTATGAAGCAATGATATTGGGGTTAGAGATAAGGGGACAGTAGTCAATTAAAAAACTTAACAATAAAGTTTCACCTACTCGCTTACCATAGAAAAATTTATGTTTCGAAAGATTAAGTAAACTTAATCGAGTAACATGGGTGAAATTAAACATGCAAATTTTTCTCTCAGTCTATCATCTGAAAATTCTTAGGGATGCAGAAATTAAGAATGGAGATTGAGTAAGAATGGTTGAAGCTTCAAGATAGGGAGAGAGAAGATATTACAAATTTGATGCTGCTTAGGTTACTGTCACATGGTGGTTGAACCATAAGGTGTTGCTTGCTGCACGGCATTGCATGGGTTTGGTGGGAACATATTAACAAATATTCTCATTAATAATGAAGTCATGTAATTCTACTTTATTTCTCAAGATGATGACTCAACCAGAGGGCAGTCATTGTAGTTAGAGTGAGAGAGAGGTTTTTTTATGGATATGCCAAAGAGCATGCTTGTCAGGGTGTCTATGTCCAAGTTTATTTTGTCCAATAAATGTTAGAAGCGCCATATAAGTGCCAAATCATTGTTTCCTTGGGCATGTAATCCTAAACAACCATTCTTTTGATCCTATAAGGATCATATGCATACATACTCACTCATCTCTATAATTGATTTAATATTAATGGATTTAATGCAATGCGGCTTACTAATTTTTCATAGATGGATTTGGAGCTATGCTTGCATCTTATATGGACAAGCCTCGTGTCTATATTGGATGTATGAAGTCTGGTGAAGTTTTCTCTGATTTGTGAGTAAAATACTTGAGTGCTTTGTATTTTATCTTCAATATGATTGTTGATGGGTGTTCATTTGTTATGATTTATTCATGATTGTTTCGTTGATGCAGGAGCCACAAATGGTACGAACCAGAATGGTGGAAATTTGGTGATGGGAAATCGTAAGCTACAATCTTTGATAACCATACTATCCTCATTTGTATATTTCATTTGGTTGCTCATCTGTTTAATGAAGTTTCCTTTCTTTAGTCTATTAACTATTCCATCACTTCTGTAGTTCTTAATTCACTCAAGGCATGGGATGATTCCATAAGTTTAACATGTCAAAAATTAAATGCTTAAAGTCTCGAGGAAAAATACCAATATTACCAGTAAGTCTATATAAACATAACAATGTGAATTGCCAAGGAAAATCAGCGTTCACCTTGTAAATTGAAATGTTCGTATAGCTACCATATATTCATCAAGTTAAATCTGTATAACACATATACTAATGCAATAGTTACATGCAAATAAACGAATCTAGACAATTAAGGTTTTGTTTGGGGCGGCATTTTTAATGCTTTCTAAAGCAACTTTTTAGTACAAAAATTTCTAGTTAAAAAAAATTTGTACTCGAAAGCTGCTTTAGAAAACAGTAAAATAGCTGTCACAAACGAAGCCTAAGTCTTGTGCATGACCTAACTAAAGTCTAAATAATCTCGCATGTCGACCTCTACTTCGATTATATTAGGGTTCATTTGGTTGGACTTGGGCTTCTCACTTCCATAAAGTAGGTCGAGAAGCTTCTATTGAAAAGCTCTTTATTAAACACTTTAAAAACTACATTCAACGTAAAGCTGTTTTTACCAAGCAAATTACTCGTAAAGCAGCTCAAGTTTCTCCATTCAAACAAGCTGCATAAGCAGGTGAAAAGCCAAACCAACGAGCCCTTGGTAACGAAAAACCTTATAAAATATAATGCAGGTCAAGCACAATATCTACTGCACACGAGACAAAGAAATGCTTTCTAGTCCTAATGTGTACAATTACAGACAAAGGCCCCATTGACCAGTCCTAAACAACAGAATTGTATAAAACCCTAAAAAAGTCTACATTCACTATCTCTCTAATCATGAAATTAAGTTTCTTTTTTCAAGAGCATGATTTTAGGAATTATTCCCAATTCCCAAGTTTCGGTTTTCCGCCCTAATCTTAAACAAGAATTAATTTGAACTGGCAAGCTAGTCATGTGTTAGTTTAAATACTAGTTGGGATTACGACATGGAGTTTTCATGAAATTAGGCTCTAATCTAAATTCAAAGGGGAGAGGAATGTAAAGAGAAGGAACACCGGTACTATTGTCATTGGAAAGCCCTCAGCTGGAGGCTTACCCATGTGCAATCTAAGGGTTGATGAAGTGCTGAAGGAGGGGGAAGTTAGAAAGATGTTTTGAGTGTGAATTACCTTCTTGTGTCCTCAGTCTCACTGATAACCGCTAACATTGAGACTGATAGCCACTTCCATCGCAATAACATCGATCTCCTTAGCCACTCTCTACTTAGAGGAGGTAGTCGACCCAACCTGACAGAAGAATTCTTATCGACAGCCATGGGTTGCTTCGTCCAAGAGTACTTTGTAGATCTGGGATGGGTATTTACCTAAGGGGACAAATTTGAATCCACCTTAGCTAACAGAGGGCTTTGTGCCCTTTCGAGTATATCCTATTGATTCATATCTTAAAGATTTGATGCCACTAAAGAATGTATTGGCTCTGACCATAATCGTTATTTCGTGGTGCCATTTGGCGGTAAAACCACTCAGTTCACAGGGCCCCCGGTCATAACCGTTTATCCTGCGGTGCCATTTTGCGGCAAAAATGCCGGTTAGAAGACACGTACCGCGTCCTTACTGGCAGAAGATTATTTGAGAATGGATCCTAGTGATATTTTCGACTAGGTTTAGCTCTATGTGAGCTGAAGTAAATTTCAATTTGTCCACCTTGGCAAACTATTGCGGGGGGTGGATGGATTTTGCTTTAAGTGTTTGATGATTATTCTTAATTTTAAATATTTTGGATTTTGGTATTTTTTTGGGATTTTCTTGGAGCTTTAGACATTTGATTTTTGAATGGGTATGTGAGTGGCATTTGAAAATATTGGGAATTAACCCCTCCAGTTGAGATTTTCTGTCAACACGGCCCCTAAACCCTAAACCCTAAACCCTAGGTTACTTCTAGTTGTGGATTGAACCTTGTCGATTCTGTCAGGCTGTCGACATAGGATTAGGTTTCGTAGACTTCAGACTTTTATTAGTGAACTTTCTTTGTTGAAGGTCTTGAAGGCCTAATATGAACTATAAAACAAATATTTCAGTCATCGTCGCGACTGAATATTTGTTCAATAGTTCGAGCCGTGTCGACTCCTATCCACTCGTACAAGAGGATCAGGCTCGAACTCGGGTTTATTTGTTGACCCGCGTAGCATTCCTAGACGTCACGTGTATGCTTATAACACGCTCGCCGGGGCCCATGCGGGTGTTTGAGGACATTTTATAATTATTTGTTGAACCTTGTCAACTCCTATTTACCTTTCTAGGAGGATCGGGTTCAAATTTATTGACCCGCGCAGCATCCCTAGACGTTACGTGTGTGAATTCATCACGCTCGTCGAGGCCGATGCGGTTGTTCAATTGCACTCGCCTCTTTTGTGTATCTATGTGTATACAAATTGTGGTGCACGTGCGAGGGGACATTTTTGGAATATTTGTAAACAACTGTCCATTTGCATGAAAGTTACGGATCCGGTGGCGTGGCGTCGTACTACGGTCTTTTGCCTGTTCTGTACAGGTAGACTGTCGTACATTGCCTGTTGCTTTCTACAGGTAACTTGTAGTGCACTAACGAATCTCCTGCTTTAAACCCGTGGATGCCTGAATTCACTGCAGTTCTTTCATATCTACTTGTAGATAGTGTACTATGTGTATGACGAGTTTCCTACAGTGACTTGTAGGAGCTTACATTTGTTGTAGTCCTTTGACATTTTGCTCATGGATGATGTCTAGCATGTAGGACGGGTCTTTCACAAGGGCCCGTAGACACTTGCATTTGTTACATATCATCCAGTGCTTGCTTACAATGGATCATTGTATTTGCTCAACATTGAATGGTGATTGATCGTAAAGATGTTGTAGCATTCATTGCCTTTTGCTACGACACCTTGTAAGTGCTCATATTTGTTCTTAATTTCCCTGTGTGTGTTGATTTGTAGGCTGCCACATTTACTTGTGTATCTTTCAGTGTTCGTAGGAACTTCTGTATATATTTGCAAGACAACTGACGTCTGTCGTAGGGAGATTCTCAGATTTATAGCATGTCCTCTGTTGTTGTTCACAGGAGAGCTAGTGCACTTGCTTGTCAGTTGATGACTGCTGATCGTAAGCAAACTACTAATACATATCAACCATCATTGCTTGGATACGCGCTGCATCAATTGTCATTATTCATGAAAGATCGATG
Source organism: Dendrobium chrysotoxum (assembly GCA_019925795.1). NCBI lineage: Eukaryota > Viridiplantae > Streptophyta > Magnoliopsida > Asparagales > Orchidaceae > Dendrobium > Dendrobium chrysotoxum. The sequence continues at coordinate 31,827,936 of CM034306.1, read as the reverse complement.
TATTTATATGTGGCTTGATACTCATATTTATCTGTGGCTCGATATTGAGTATTGCATGGACTACATTCATTATTGATTTCCCCCATACGCGTCTATCAGCAACTTACCATGCTCATTATAGTCTTCCAATGTTTGTGGAGAACTGTAGCATTTATTCATAAACTGGTTGGTCATGGATCAAAGGGACACCACCATACTCATTGCATATCCTTTACGATTACTACAAATCTTCCCTATTACTTGTAGGCTAGATGTTGCATGTATAATGGGTTTCATACAGTTGTTTGCAAGTGATTGAATTTGCTGTGTATCGACCTCCTTGCTCATAGGGGATAAATGTATTTTGTAGCAAATCCTCTATTATTGCCAGCAAATATTTGCATTCAATATAATTCTCTTTGTATTTGGTTGTGGGTAGCATGTTGCCTATGTATGGGTTGAAGATCCTTTGCTGTAGCATTAGATAGATTACTGCACCACCAATTCTTTGTTCACGTCCATAGGTCAATCTAATTCATGACTTGCATATGCTTGTAAGCGAATCATGTCGGCAATTATAGGCCTTCCTTTCTCCTTGAAAATGGTTCATGGTTTACATGATAATTGTGTTCATTGATGCATTTGTTCTGATGCTGATTGGAAGAATGTTGTAGTATTCATTGCATGTCTATTGCTGCCATCACCTATGGGAAGATTGGTATGTTTGTTTGCAACTTAATTGGCATTGACTTTAAGCAAGTCGTGTTCATCGCAACTACCCCATGCATATTCTGTTAGTGGATCATCACCTCCGCTGCATGTCACTCACCTCCTTCATATCTTGCTAATGAACATATCATGTAACAACTCATTATTTATAAACATGCTGCATTCTTTACATGTCATTTGATAATTTGCTTCATTTATCATGTTTTGACTTTCAAATCTTTCACAAGAAATTGATGAATTTGCTTGTGAATTGAATGTAATGTTGGATGTATTGAGCATGCCATCACTATACCTTTCTTGTATATACATGTAGGAGATATTATTGTTTGCAATTTGTTGTCTTTCCATATAGTTCAATTAGATCCAACATTGTGTTCCTTCGCACTTAGTCCATTTGAGTTCAAGTTATAACATGATCTTTTATAATTTTTATTTAGGTTTGAATTGAGTCAAAGCTTTTTGAATATTAGTCCAAGTCCAAGTTCAAGTTGTCTAGATCATGTCTGAGTTCCCTCTTTATTTGTTGATGTTCATTCAGGTGTCTTCCACAAGTTCATTTACCATTTGTTTGTTCATTATTTAATGACTTTAGGATTTATTTTATGATTGATTTGAGTATGATTTAGTGCTTTGAGTTCGATTCCCTGTGGTCCAAATCAAGTCATCTTTTTTGTCCAACTCCTTATGTGCTTCAGATGAAATTTCGGCAGCCTCCCGGCGTCTCCCCCGTTTAGGGGAAACTACGAAAAACTGGGCCTTTTCACCACGTTAAGAAAAACGTGTATAGGCGATTTTCCGGTGCACCGCGAACGCCGATAATGAGGCTTTTGGTGATTACCCGTTTCGTCGTACGCCGCACCGTGTTCCCATCCCACCACACTAAGAAAAACGTGTATAGGCGGTTTTCCGGTGCGCCACGAACGCCGAAAATAGGCTCTCGAGGTGATTACCCTATTCGTCGAGAGCACCGCGACGAACTTTCTCCCACCACGCTAAGAAAAGCTCGTATAGGTGGTCGTTTTGTCGCACTGCAGGCTTCAAAATTGAGCTCTCGGAGTTTTAAGGATCAAGGGATTATACCTTTGTGGTGTGGCGGCGAAGGCGACGAAATAAAATACAAAAATTCCTCTCTTTTTTTGGAAACTTCTTTTTCTTTTTTTTTTCTTTCTTTTTCCCTTTTTTTTGAATTTTCCCATCATCCTCTTTTTCTCTCCTTTTTTTTATCTTCCTTTTCTTTTTTATTTTATCTTTCTTTTTTTTCTTTTTTCTTTTATATATATATATATATATATATATATATATATATATATATATATATATATAAACAATAATAATAACAATTAGTTATAATAACATATACTAATAATAATAGCTATTATTAATACTAAACTTATCCTAACATATACCTCACTACTAATGGCTTATGAAGATCATTTGATTATTTGATTAACAGTTCGAAGTGGGAAGTGATTTATGCCCTAAGCTCTAAGGTTACTTTTACGATAAACGTGATACCCTCATCAACTCATGAAAACTTAAAGCCATTGCACATGCGATATTCATGCATAAGTACACATAATTAATTATTATAATATATAGGAAATTTATTGGTGCGGTGTCTTCGTTCCATGGATTTCTGTGTTATTAGATTTACATCTGTGATGAGGCAGCGGTTTGGAAATATTTATTAAATAAAAAAAAGGAAAAGGGTGAAGCTGTGGCTGTAGCATGATTTTCAGTTGTTCTTTTGCGAGATTGTTATATTTGGAGCAATGTTATTTGTCGCTATCATATATGAGGTTTTCATATGGGGATTTGTAGCTTGTTAACGAGTCTTGGCGAGCCATGTGCCTTTATATATGTGAGTATTCTATTTATAGCATGCAACTATTGTTCAACTGATTATGGAATTTAAAATTACATTTGGAATTCTTTTATCTCTTAGGAAATAATTCAAATTTGAATTAAGTTGATCTTATGAGACCTTATCTAATAGCTTAGGTTATGAAGAGTTTATAAATAGTTAGTCATAGATATTTAATTTAAAACTTTTGGCTTTAATATAAAATTATCTTTTCACTTTTAATCTTGTAAGACCAATTGGATGTGTGATTTCTTAGAGTGCACTGCATGTGTCATTACCAAATTTAAGGGGAAATTATTTCATCGTATCGGCTTAAGTCCTTTTTTCAAATTTAAGGGGAAATTATTTCATCGTATCAGCTTAAGTCTTTTTTTTTTGGTATTTTTGCTCATTGTTTGATCACGTAATTTATTATTGCTTGTTTATTGCTCTTGATTTTGTTCCAAAAGTGATGTGTTGGAGATCTGATTTGTTGAAATTAATTTGATTTGTTTTCAATTATCATTGAAATTATCAGACATTTTTGATCTTTTCATCATCTATTTTGCTAAAGTGCTAGTATTGCTTGCTATTATTTAAAGAAATTGAGTTTGTTGAAGTATTTGGTTAATATATGTGAATCTTCTATATTCCTTTGCATAAAAGCATCCAGCACGTATTATTAGATCATTAAGCATTTGTATTAGAACTTTAGGTTGTGTTAACATGTTATTCAGAATTGGCACTTTGTCAGGGTAATTTAACAAATTTTGAAGTGATGGAATTTTAACAACTTTGTAAAATCAAATGGCAAACTTGTTGAACAAACAAAATCAACTATGTAAAAATATTATCGTGGTTAAATCAAGAATCGACACATTGGAAATTAAGTTCATCCACGTGAATCAGAAGCAGATTTCAATCATAACATTGAACCTATTCACTTGAATGTTAATTCTGATAGTTGACAGAGGAATCATTTTGATAGGCAATTCGTGGTCTTTAATGATAATGTTATTGGAAATTATAAACCTCAAAATTTTTACATGGATGATGAAATAACTAGAAATGTTCAAACTAAATTTCCCACTTGGCAAAAATAAAGTTAACTGATCGTGCTAAAATATATTGGATGAGCATGGAGAAATAAAAAGAAAGATTATGAAGAAAATTTGCCACCACAAGTGATGAAATGAAAGAGCTTTTACAACAACAACATCAAGCCTTTATCCCACTACGTGGGGTCGGCTACATGAATCCTTTTTCTCCATTGTCCTGTTAAAAGTCAAATTCTCGTTTAAATCTAATAAATAAAGATCATTTCTAATATTTTCTAACCAAGTCTTTTTAGGTATACCGCTATCTTTCTTAACATAAGTCAAATCTAAGACCTCTACTTTCCTAACCGGGTCATCGGGAGGCCGCCGTTTTATGTGACCAAACCATCTAAGGCGACTCTCTCTAATCTTATCTTCCACTGGAGCTACTCCAATCTTTTCACGAATATGCTCATTTCGTATCCTATCTCTAAGGGTAAAGCCACTCATCCACCTGAGCATCCTCATCTCTGCAACACTTAACTTAGATTTATGCTTCTCTTTTAATGGCCAACATTCGGCACCATAAAGCATTACAGGTCTCACCACCATCTTATAAAATTTTCCCTTAAGTTTGAGGGGTACTTTTCTATCACACAATAAGCCCAATGCATTCTTCCACTTCAACCATCCAACTTGGATTTTGCTGATAATATCCCCATCTATTTCACCATCACTCTGAACAATAGATCTAAGATATCTAAAAGAAAATATTTACCTTCATCATTTCGTGATTATTTATTTAATGAATTTAATTTATTAAGGCAAGGGAACAAGACTATTCTTGAATACATGAATAAATATGAAGAATTATTGTATTTTGATTATTGAAGATCTGAAAATCATACTCGATTTGATTTGAGACCTGATATCAAGAGGGAGATGACACATCACCATATTCCATCACTTGAGCATGCTTTTCAACTTGCATTAGACTTAGAACAAATGTTAAACTTTTTTTGTATAAGAAAATTTCAACATATTCAGGAAGTGCATTATTTTGTCAAAACAGCTAAGCTTATTTTGTTGAGTCTACTGCATCAAAGGGTCGTAAAATTAGTAAGAACACTAAGAAGAATTTAATTGCATCTACATTTGAGTCTTAAAATTTCTGTCAAGACATTTTAAGTGTCATCAAATCGGTTATTATGCTAGTGCCCAATTAGGAATTTGCATATAATTGTGAAGGAAGAAAAACATAAAATCAAGGTTTTTGATACATTGGTTAGTGATTTGAGGATGCTTAAATTGATAATTCTTTGAATGTCATGTGTTGAATATAGATACTACTAAGGCTAAAATTGATTGGAAGAGAGAATTATTTTCAAATTTATTATCAAGCATGAGGAGAAGCTTTGCAAGCTTATAATTGGTAGTGAGAATTGTATAAATATTGTGTGTAATCACAATCATATAATGTGTATCAAGGGTTTCTAGTTCTGATTCAATTGACTATCAACTGAAGGAATTTGATATAAAATGTTGCTTGTAGATGTTCATATTTTTTTTCTGGGTAGACCTTGGATGAATGATTTGTATGCTTGTCATTTTGGATGGTTTAAAACATGCGCTTTTAAGCCTAATAGGAGAAAGGTAGTTTTGAAATCTACAAAGAGTAAGGTTAATTTGAATCTATTCAATAATCTAGTGCACCCATTATAGTGAAAAATTCTTTGTATTTTCATAGTAAAAATGCTTTCGAGAATGTATAGATAGGAGAGTGTGATCTATAACTTTGTAACTATCGAATTGAATGATGTGGTACCTAAAGTTATGATTTTTCTGATGATGTTAATCAAGTATTAAAAGATTTTAGAGATGTTTGTTATGACAAACTTTCTAAAGAATCACCACCACTAAGGACAAACTATTGATTTAGTTTTGGATCATGATTGCCTAATTTTACATTATAGGATAAGTCAAGCATAACATGCTGAACTTAAGAGACATTATTAAATCAGTTAAGAATTAATTTATTATGAAAAGCATGAGCCCTTTTTTTACACCTTTGCTTACACATAGAAATATGGTAGTTGGAGCATGTACGTAGAAATAAAGTCATCAATAAAATCACCATTAAATGTCTTTAAATGATATGCTAGATATACTAAATAGTTCTATTATATTTTCTAAAATTGATTTGAAGAGCGTATATAATCAATTAGAATGAGGGAAGGTGATGAGTAAAAATAACTTTTAAATCGAATGATGGGTTTTATGAATGACCAAAGATGCATTTTGGATTGACCAATGACCTAGTATTTTCAAGAGGATAATGAACTAGGTCAAGACCTTTCATTTGAAAAGCTCTCTTTGTTTGCTTTAATGAAATTTTTTATTTTTTTTTAAGTTTAGCAAAACACAAGATGATCATTGATGCATCTTAGTAGAGCACAAGATGATCATTTGATGATCATTTGAGGTTTTACAAGTAGAGAAAATGCATTTGAATATGAAGAAATGCCATTTTTTTGCTATTTGTGATTTTTTTAATATTTCTTGTATCTGGAGATGAATTAGCTATTGCTTTCGATTAATTTAAAGAGATTAACGATTGATCAAAATCTACTAATATACACAATATTTAGAGTTTTTGTAGTTTGACTATTTCTTAATGACGATTCATTGAATTGTTTAGTGCTTTTATGGCTCCAATTTATTTTTTTTTAAAGAAGGGAGAATTCTAACTAAGTTCATCACAATAAAGTTAACTCTTTCATTCTTACTATTTAACATTGAACATCTTATGATCAATTTAATTGTATAACAAGAAATCAAAAATCCTCAGCATTGTCATCACTTAGGAGATCTTTATTGGGGTCGTCATCATAGCAAATAGTTTTCATCCTTGTCTTATCCTTATTGTAGTCCAAGTTTTCTCAATCTTTTTATTCTTCTTCTTCAATCTCAGTTAACTTCCTTTTTCCTAGAACAATAAATAATCAATAAGGAATATTAATTGAATTTTTAAAAAAATTGAAATAGTTAAATTTCTTTGGATACCTTTTCTTTTTTGTTCTTATTGCTATTGGGTTGTGTTAGATGCATTTATTTTGTTTCTATCATCATCGAAGAAGTCAACATTAAGATCTTATTATAAATCAGATGATGTGACTTCAATTTCATTATCCACAAATCATTCATCATCCGACGCATTAGTGGATTCTCATCATCCTTCAATTCTTTCCTTTTCAATTTTTTATTATTCAGTCTCTTGTTGTATATGATGTACACCAAGGAGTTCATCCTCAAGGTGATTAGGCGATTTCTTCTTTTTGTGTAAACTCGATTGTATGTGCTCCAGTTGTGCTCACATTTGGATGATGAGAATGTAATTTCCAACACCATAACAGTAAAAAAACTAGCTCAGGAGTGCCATCACCAATTGGATCCACCACTTAACTAATGTTAAAAGAAATAAGTATCATAAGAACTTATGAATTTAGAATTTGGAGGCTACATTTAAATTTAACTCATGACATTAAAATGAAAAAATCAATTGGAAAATATTTTGCAACTATATCTTTAACCTATTGAAGCCTAAAGAAACTTTCTTCATTCTTGAATGGTACAAATTGCATATCAGTTCAAATGATTCTGCAAGCAGCCTATCCATTAACTGGTACAGTCTCAATTTTATCTCAAGATTTGTTGAATTATTGTCTATATATTGAAATTGAGGGTAAGGTAGTAGCCTGCTACATGTAAATGTTGATGAAGCTATAGATCCCACATATTGTCAATGATATCTCATATTTTCTTATAGCTTGCCTCCTCTTCTCCTATATTTTGGGCAATCAACTCCTTCGCTTCATTTATTGCGTTGTAGATAAAACTCATAAGTCTTTTTTTTTTCCATCGACCATTCTTAGAACTTGAACCAATGGCCTAGTTGTGATTATTGCATATGATACACTTAATCACTTAATCAAAATCTCTCATTCATAATAATTTTTCTAACTTCTTTTCCCTCAGCCTTTCTAGCCCAATAACATTTGAATCATTGAGTGGAAGTAAACAAACATAGCCTGCCAAGGTTGCATGTCCTCCAGCATGCACTATAGTGTCAAAAAAGCTGTAGCAAATTTGGTTACAATAGGCCATAGGTGTTCTTAGAAAACTTCCTCATCAATATAATTTACTTATTTTCTTTGTTTTGCTCAATGCATTCTTATGTTGTAGCAAATTACCTAGTTTTTAAAAAAGAGGCCTATCTAGTGTGTGGCACAAGGTGTCCAATAGAGGTTCTTTCTCTTCTCTATCAATTTTACCGCAGTTGTCCTATAACCATTAGTGTTATCTATTATAATCTAGATAACCAAGAGCTCTCCAATCTCCTCAACCACTCTATGCAATCAAAAAATGTACTTCGCATTCTTAACATGATCAGTTGCTTCTATAGACATAAAAAAATAGTTTTGTAAGATTATTTATCAATATGTTAATTAGTATCTTATTCCTAATGTCAGACCATTCGTCGAACATGGCTGTTACTCCATTTTGACATGAAGTCCTTTTAATTTTCTCTATTGCTTTTCTGGGTTGCTCAACTCCTCTTTTAGCACTCATGTTCTTAAGTCATACATAGATAGGGGTTTCAAGCCTTGACCATAAATTCCAATGGAACATATCATGCTATAGTAAGAAGGGAATGTTGCTACATTAAATTGAATGGTTTTTTCATAGAAAAATCTCCTAGTATCCATGTAGGCGCATCTGCATGCCTCCCCAACAATCTTTGGATAACTTCTACAATGCACATGGCCTTTCTCCCCTCCCATCATTCTTCAGGTTGACTATGTAGTGATCCATGGAACCTCCTGCACCTCTGCTAGACATTGATGTCAATAATGAGGATGAGTCTTTGCCATTTTGCTCACTCCCATAATTTTATGGAGGCTTTTTTTCCCAATCCAGTATGTGGTTTTGTGTTAATGTTAGTGATTATCTTAATTCAAGAGGGAAGATGACACCATTAGGTGAGCGGAGATGCATTAAGTAGAAAGACCACTTTGTATGTCTTGTTGTATGACATTAAGGTTTCGTTTGAGACGGCTTTTTTACTGTTTTGTAATTTTTTAGTAATTTTTTTTTTAACTAGAATTTTTATACTAGAAAGCTGCTTTAAAAAGCATTAAGAAAGCCGCCCCAAACAAAGCTGAGATTCAACATAAAATTTTGTTTAATTTAAATAGGCACCTAAGCCAAGATTTTGGATTTTTCTTTTCCTTTTTTTTCCCTCTATAGTGTCAGTTTTTCCTTTATCCTAAAGAGAAAAGGAAAACGATGAAACAAACCACAACCTCTTTTATGTGAACTGTATTTGTAATTATTTTCATGTCAGGCTTATATTTTTTGGGGTGTTTGCAGTTATGAAGCGAGTAAGATAACTAAATTTATTCTCTTGGTTCTTCTCATTTCTGTAGCTTCCACTTTTTTTTTTGCTTCTTATCACTGATTGCTCTATCATATATGTTGACTTGGCTATTTTCTGTGGACTGTATTTGTACTTTTTTTCGTGTTATGTTTTTCAATTTTTTTGGATGATATTTACCGTTATGAAGCATGTGTGATAACTATATTTAATCTCAATTCTTCCATTTTTGTTGGTTTCACATTATTTTTATTACTTCTTATCATTGGCTGTTCTTATATGTCGACTTAGCTGTTTTGTTCTATGCTCAAAACGCTCGACTTGTTTGTTTATTTTCATGATAACTGACTTTAAAAGAAAACCTTTGTTGTAGGTATTTCCGCCATGCTTCTGGTGAGATTTTTGTCATATCTAGAGCTTTGGCCCAATTTATATCTATTAACAGGTAAAACCCTATTAACATTCCTTGATGATATTCAACTAAAGGTTTTTAGAATCAGACCGGACATTGAAATAATGGAGGGAAAGATTTAAGGTCCAAAAGTTCAATTGTGATTCAATTAAGGGTTCACCCATAATAATCTAAATATTATTAAAATTATTTAATATTAAAGTTGATTCATGGTTCAATTAAGGGTTCAACCATTTTGCCATTGCAATTTCGATTAAATCGGTTCAACCGTTCTCAGTTTAAAGGATCAGTGATTCGTACATATTTTTTTACTGGTTGATCTCAGTTTCCTACAAATCCAATTTATTAGTTGAACCAAATTGATATGAAGACCCCCTTAACTGCCCAGTTCGATCTAATTTTCACAACCATGAATCAACTTCTATCCAGCTTATCTGGATCAAATGTTCAAGTTAACTTGCACTGTATCTTTATAATTGGCAAAAAATATATATATGTATTCTATGTGGCAGATCCATTCTTCGGACATACGCTCATGATGATGTAAGTGCTGGATCATGGTTTATTGGGATTGATGTCAAGCATATTAATGAAGGAAAACTCTGCTGTTCCTCATGGTCCTCAGGTTTCCCCTTCTTCACTAGTAATTCCAGTTCTCTATTTTGAGCTTTCTGCACTGCTTGAATTCTAGTTTATGTGCTCTGATTATTTATTTGCATGATTTCATTTATGTTACAAACCCCGTTAATCATCACTCTACAAATTTCTTATCATATTTTCTCTATTAACCGGACTTCTTCCCCCACCTGCATTACAGGATCTGTATGTGCAACTGTGTGAATGAGTTTTTATTAACTGTAGAGCTTCACCAGTCATGTCACTGCACTAACAATGGCAGAGCAGTTTCTTTAGCACCTGGAAAAGGGATTGCCTTCTCCTGTAGAATATTCACTCTCCCAAGTTTTTTTTATTATTTTTTTTAAAGCAGATTAGGCGGATTCATCTGTCTCAAAATGTCTCTATTTTGCTTGGCCATCTTTGCCACACCATTCTTCCATGTCAAACAAATAGTTGAGAATTATAATAGAAAATTCTTTGATGTTTTCTTGTTTGAAATATAAAGGATCAAAATAATCTCTAAATTATTTGTATGTGGTTATTTTATTCTCATACTATGAATGTGTTGAGCTTAATCCCTGAACTCTTAAATGTGACACAAAATAGTCCATTTGTTGGATCATTCTAAATCAAATTCGAGTTAATGAATTATTTTAGATAAAATTTGTAAAAGTAAAGGAAATAATTTTTGGTTAGGATGTGGTTTAGATTTTGTTGGGACAGTTTTCTTTTTGCTTTTTAAAATAATTTTTTAGTACAAAAATTTTTAGTTCACTTTTGTAGTAGCCATAAAATGGCTTAAAAAACTAAGGGTCTATTTGACATCAACATTTTACTTTTTCTTGTGTTTAAAAAAAAGTTAATATTTTGAAAGTATTTTTTTTATTATAAAAATAATCCAAGTCATTTTAAAAAAGATTTCTAGTAATTTTTAGAGTTTCTTATTTTTTTATTATTTTCAAAGTATGAACTTTTAGTCATTTGTATTTGTAGTAGTAGTTCTAGTCAATGTTGTGCTTGTTATCGGCCTACTCTGCGCTTGTTGTCAACTAATCTCACTATCATTTTGAGCCAATTCATTTGCTATTCGACTTGTACTAAAGGTGTAATATATTTTTTTTGGTCTACCAACACCTTTGGTTATGGGTCAACCATATTTTCTTAAACTATAAAATTAATCAAATTTTGTGATATTGAATTAAAAAAATAGATTAAAAAATCATGTATTTAAGAAAATAAATATATTTTTATTTTATAAAAATATAAAGAAAAAATAAATAAATGAAAATATTTAGCCACTAAATAAAAGTATTTAAATTTCAAGTTGCCCTGAATATGAAGTTTTTCTAAGAAAAAATAACTTAAACCTCTAATAAAAAATTATATTGTTGATACGTCACCAAAAATTGCTTTGATCGGGCATGAATCTCGAGGCATATTCAAGTTAGAAACTTTCAAAATTAAATCTGGGATCATATGAATTCCAATTTTAGCAAACTTATAGTCAAACTAAACATCTCAAAGAGACGAACCTAATGACGTCAAAATCAATCCAATCCAAGCCCAAATGGTTCCAAATCAGGGGCTCGTACCACATTTGGAAGGGTCAAATTATTATTTGGATGAAAAATTGATATCCAAATATGACATGGTTATAGTCAAATCGAGCGGCTTGACGAGACGAATCCAACGAGCCCAAGATCGTTGAATTCCGACATCGTTAAGGCACCTAAACCGTTGAAAAACTCTCTATGATTAAGGGAATCAATACGAGCCATCCGATGAAGCACTCCGAACCTGCCCCGGATCTTCTCTATATTTACGGGGTATGCCACTCATTAAAATCTATAAATAGATCCTCACTCTCTACATAAGGGGGACCTGAGGCAGGAGATTGGAGAGAGCTCTAAGGCTTCCAGAGCTCCAGTGCCATTACCGGCGAACCCCCGACCTTCACCACCGCCGGCGAACCCCCGTCAACCTTCGTCAGACCACGGCCCGGCCGCCAACCGTCGCCGTCGACCGCCGCCGGACTTCAGCCCGACCTTCGTCGGACCACCTCCTGGCTGCCGACTGCCGCCGGACTTGTACCCGGCCGTCGACCACCACCGGACTTCGGCCCGACCTGCCGCCGGACTTCCACCCTGCAGCCGACAGCCGCCGGACTTCCACCCTGCCGTCGACCGCCACCGTACTTCAGCCTGACCTTTGTCGGATCATTCCTCGTCAGCTGAACTTCTGTCCGGACGCCGTCGGACTTCCGCCCAAACATCGCCAAATTCTGCTCTAACTCTAAGCTACTGTAATTTGACCACCTCTAAGTTGAGGGACGGGTCAACCCTTGTAATTCACTCAAATTTAGTGGAATCTTTTCATCTGGGCAAGGCCCCGTGGTTTTTCCCTCTTCGGGCTTTCCACGTAAAAAAAGATTGGGTGTTTTACTTCTTTCTGTTTGTGTGCTGGATATTCATGGATCGCTAAGACGAAAACTTTACTCACTCTACCATCGCGAATCTTCTAGCCCGCAACAATTGTACTTTTACCTTATTATTGTTTTAAATAGCAACATAATAAGAAATATTAGGGCTCTTGTTTAAATTTATTGTTATTGCGTGCTAGAAAATTTGAGTCGGTAGAGTGTATGTTTTACATCTCAGGTGAAAGTAGTAAGATTAAAAAAAAATTTAAGTGGAAAACTCAGAAAAGGAAAAAATCATGAGGCCTGACCCAGTTATAAAATCGACTAGACAGTAAGTAATACAAAGATGCTCCTATCTTTACTATTGAAGAAGATGAAGAGTACATAAATCAAATATGAAAGTTAATACTCAACAATAGGGCTAAATTTTTACAATATGAAGTATAGAAAATAGATGTTTGTAGATGAACTTTGATACCTAGCAGCAGAATTAAATCTTATCAATGCTCTGTAGATGGTAAAGATTTCTGATGTTGATCCTCATTGGCGATGATAATTGTTGGTGACAATAGCTAATGGTGGTCATCAAAGACGATGGTTGAAAAATGCAAAAGAGTTCTTTCTAATTCTCTCTCTCCTTCCTTCTCCCTTTTCATGTAACGAATGAGTCTCTATTTATAGATTTTTGGGATTGGCATGCTCCGAAAATATGAAGAAAATCTAGGGCAATGTTGGAGTGCTTCATTAAACGGCATGTATTGATTCCTTCAATCATAAAGCTTTCGTCAAGTATTTAAATTTCTTAATGATTTCATAATTAAGTAATCTTGAGCTCGTTGGATTCATCTGGTCAGCCGCTAGATTTGACTATAAGCATGCCATATCTAAAGATTATTTGGCACCCAATTAATGCTATGAAGCTTTCGAATATATTTTATGCCCTTGATTTGAGTTGATTTAGACTCAGATTATAACAATTTTGGTGTCGTTGGATCCGTGAGACGTTCAGTTCAATTATAAGTTTACTGGGATTGAATTTTGGATGGTCCTAAATTTAATTTTGAAAGTTTCCAATTTAGTTATGCCTCAAAATTCATGTCTAATCAAGGTAATTTTTGGTGATGTATCAATTATAATTTAATTATGATCTTAGGAAATTATAAAGTGATTGGATCATGAACCTATAATTATTATATTATTATAATGAGCATTGACTAAAAAAATATGGGTGAACAATGAGAGGAAATACGTGCGAACACTATATTATGATGCAAGGAATGAGTGTGCGATAAAAGAGCCTTTTCAATATAAAAAGATGTCGTGTCATCATATAGAAAGATCAATATGGTATTCAAACAAATCACATGACATAATTTACAGAGTGGAGGATAGTGAATTAAACATATTTGAATGTAAAAAAAATGTAGAATAAAAAAGTATGAAAAATTAAAAAAAATTAACATTTTAAATATTTTTATTTATGCTAGAGAGAGAGAGATTAAAAAAATTTGTAAGCTGTTGCAATGAAAGAGAGAGAAATAGAGACTGAGCATACTTTCCTGAGTTCTCTCCACGCCAATTTCTCATTAGTGGCCTTTGCCAGACGAGTAAAAAAATAAACTTAATACAACCTTTGACAGCACAGAACAGCTTTAGAACCAATAAAGCATCGCCACACGTCCTAAAGAGAGGAATAACCTGTTTTGGATACGTTCAAAAACCTGTTTTTTGTTTTGCCATGGTTCCGGATCTCAGATGCTCCGTCAGCAGTAAAATAAAAAACTGCCACGTCAAATTCAATCCAAGCGTCGCTTTCCATTCCGACGAACGATGCCACATCGGACGGTGGAAATGAGTTGATGTGTGGGGTCCAGATCTCTCCATCATACCACGTCAGCCACCGGCGTGCTTGGCCTGCCGGGAATGCGACTTTGGCCTTGCCACGTAATAGCCCAATTAGAATTTTCCACGTGGAGAAACGCAGTACCCGGTCTTCCACTAACATTACTTCGACGAACGACTAACTTACCAGCACTTTACTGGGCACCCACTACTGCACCCGCGATAAATGGGAGAACATAACTCGGGGTTTTAAGTACGGTCGACAAGTGGGCGTAAAATCGGGTCGTGTAGAATTCTATATCTTAGGCATAAATGGAAGAGTGATCTGGAAGCGAATCCTTCCGATCTTGGACCTGATGGTGGGGCCCACAAAATTGAAGCACGAGTGGGTCCCAGCTGCAACAACATATGTGGATTGAGAAGCGCCGACCTGTGAGCCGGCGCGGGCTGGGCCGTTGGATTAAGTTGATCGTGATCTTGCGCAACGTTTTTTGGAAAAAAAGTTTAATCAAGAGGGTAAGGAAGTTCCCCTCAAAAGGGGTTGAGAGATTTGGCATGGATTTTTATTTTTAAATGTATTTATTGTTTTTAGGAATATTGAATAATAAAAATGCATCTATTTGCTATTTGATTTTATGTAAATGTATTAAAATAGTTTTTTATATTTATTTAATTCTATTTTATATATAATCTCTTTTTCTCTCTCTTAATTTTTTTCTTCGAGGGTGACACGAGATGATAAAATAAGCGGTGATAAGAGAAGAAAGTGTGAGCAAGAGAATAAGAGTGAGGGATGTGATATTGATGAGTGAGAAAATAAGTAAGAAAAAGTGCTTATAAAAATTAGACTAATTTTTATAAATATTCCATCTATGATTTTGCCTAATTTGGTGAAATCCTAAAACTCTATTTCTAAAGCTCAGTAGGTGCCACATGTCATTATCTCAAATCACCATAATCTTCACAATTTGATGTAACCAAAATTTATCAAAGATTTTAAAGAACTTCAAAATTAGTGAAATTTGTGAACCCTTTTCTTGCGAACGCTGCATCTAATACCAGTTTAATTCTAAAATAAAATATTTACAAATTTTAGAATTTTTAAAATTTTCATATTGATCAAATTGCAACAATAATTTTTTAATTTTTGGCAAATCATAAAAAAATAAAAAAATTGAATTTTTTATGGTATTTTCCCTCAATTGAGTTGTATCCACCATAAAATTTTAAGTCTAAATTCTTCTTAATTTATTGTAACAATTTGAGGGTTATTTTCTAACTCTCAAAAAATCCATAAAAGCATATTTTTATCTAAAAAATAAAAAAAGATAGTAATTAGTCTTTCTCAACCAATATCTATGTCTAATAAAAAATCCCGAACTCTAAATCCACTATATCAAATTATGAATACTTTGAAAATTATCAAAATGCCCACAACCTCTACTTTAAGCCCTATTTTGAAAATTGGCAAATCTAGTATTATGTATTGAATTTTCTAAAGCACTTAAGGCATACAAATTACATATTGGTAATTTGACATGCAAAAGGTTAACCCCCAATTCCTCCAAGATAAAATTAAACCATTGATCATGGATGAGATTAAATTAATCCCACACCAATGTCAAAAGTTCTATAATATCAACTCTATAAGATGTTTAACCTTTAGATCCAACATGATAAGGTTAAATAATCTCTCTGGAATATGATTAAGGGCTTGTTTGGAATGACTGTTGTGTTTTATAGAACTTGTTGTATATATGGGGGAAAAATTATGCTACTCTGGTTGCAAAAAGTAACATTTCACCAAGTATATTTTTGAAAATCAATGAGAAACCAATAAGAAAGCAATAGCCAAGCGAAATTGTGATTGCTATCTAAAAAATAAAGCATATAGAAAGTTGTTTCAAATATACTATAAATTAACACTTCGATCAGATCTCATATTTTTCATTAATGGGATTGACTCAAACAATGACCTTGGAAAATTATTGCTCCTTTAAATGTGTCAATAACACAAGATGTAATTAATGACCTGCATAAACAAATATTCAAATGCAAAATATATGAGCCCTATTTTCAATCCTTTTAAAATGATGTTAAACTATTTCTCCACAACCAAATATAACATAAATATCCTACCACTACAATTAGAGTCCAAACTCAAGTTCCTTATCAAATTAATGAGGACATGGTTTGACTCAATTTAATTATGATTAACTAGGAAAAGAAGGATATAATTCATTAATACAACCCTCACTAGCCAATCACAATATATCAACCTCTAATGAGATAATATGACAACCCTCAATAGGAAGTTTTACCAATCAACATTGCATGGATAGGTACATCTCTTATAGTGACCCTCCTTAACTCTTTGTCCAATATAAGCTCATGTTACATATCCTACGGTGTTAAATCTACCTACGAGCTATCAAATGTGGAGCAAAAAATCATATGAGTCATCATGTAATCAAAGCTTTCATATTTGATGCCCTTCATATAGTTTATTAAAAGCTTACATCCAGCTTAATATGTAATTTCAAAGGATGTGTATTATAAATTAACAATTTCTTCCCCATGGATTAGTTAACCAAGCCCTCTCTCAAAAAATAGTCATGTACAAATAATCCTATAAGGTCGTCCCTTTGAATTAATTGGACTTATTAAATTTAACTTAACTACCTAAAGATTGCTAGTTGTCAGTTAATATCCTTGACATATAATGTCCATTAAAACCTATATAATGTCCTTTCCCCATGATGGTGAAATGCATGTCAATCATAACCAAAGGTACTAATTTCAATTTCACCAAAAACTATATATAATCCCGATTGATAATCAGGTTGATAATAAATTTTAATTGAAAGGGGCCCTAGCTAACCAACTCTATTGACCATCCAAACCAAAGTAATGTGGTCAATCCTCTAAAGCCAAGACAACAAACTCCTAGTACCATTGACCTTTTGCTTCATTAAAATAAAAATTCCCTCATAATATGCCTTATATCTGTGTCACTACAAATAAAAAAAATATAAAAAAATAGTATAACCCAACAAATCTAAATGGAAAAAAATTGTTCCCCAAACCACGCCTTGTCCACCTCATATTATTATTGTTGCTACTGAATATGTGTATCTAGGAGAGACTCTAATCGATCAAATATCTGTATCAGCTCCTCATAAGGGTAAGATTGGTATGCTGGTACAGGTGGTGACACTTGTGCTGGTGCAGCTGCAGGACCAGCTCCCCCTTCGTCATCAAAATCTGGTTCTTCTTGCTCTTGCCCTCGGTGATGACCGAAAAGAATGTGAAAGGAACCGTCAGTGTAGAAGATAGGAAAATGATCAACAGTAGCAAGGTAGGTAAGCTTATACTTTTTGTCCAAAATATAAGCAATGACATGTCCAAGTGCAATGTTTTGCTTCCTTATAGTGGAAGGAAGAGGAATAGGAGTCAGCTTTTGAATATAGTCTATAATCATTTGGGCTTCATCAAATTGATTTTCAGCATAATAAAGTAGGTGAAAAATTAAAGGAGTGGAGTAATATTTATGCGATCTCCAGCTTTAGGAATTATATAGGTTCGAAGGAGATGCTGGATAATACACGCATTTTGATTTAATGAGTGAACAAGGGGTTGATGTTGATTTAGGGTAACATTTCTAATAATTAATTTGATCGCACTTCAATCAAAGTCTCCTTTAGAATCCATTGATTGGGGGTCAAGATCCTTCTATTGATAAGTGGAGATATTTGCCTAAGTCTTCCTTAGTGATTTATATAGGTCTCTTACAGACATACGATTGCATGATAGGAGTATTAGCACTAACTCTTAGATTTGAAAAGAATTCATATAAGAGTTCAGAGTTCAAGGAAAAGGAAAGGGTAAGCATAAGTTAGAGAGAGGTAAAAGCGAAGAGACTCATCACATCATAGTTCAATGCTTGTTGATTTAGCATTCTTGAGGGGATGATGCGAGCTTCCTTATACCTATAGTACACAGCTTCATCCTCGACAGATTAAAAATGATTGTCAATAGGGCGATGAGAGGAAGAGCTTCATTGGGTCAATCAACCTCGCTTGCTGCCTTCGGCCATTTGAGTGAGTGAAATTAAGTAGGTATGAGTCAAGAAGGAAGAAAGGATTTGAAGGATTTGAGGAGTTTCATAATAGAAATCCTTCTAATTTATAGAATTTTTAGTCGATCGTACAGTACAATTTGTGATCGTACAATACGGTCAAACAAAGTTAAATCGTCTAGATGACTTACCAGAAAAGAGGTCAAATCATACATTACGATTTGTATCGTACTAGACGATCTTAAGTAAATGGGTTTGTCCCGAGGAGTCATTTGTATGACTTTTGACTAGATTGATTGTATAGTATGAACAAGTATTCGTATAGTACGATATTGAATTATTATCGTACTGGCCGACTTGAATTCATCCAATGGCTTTTGAAATGTGTATCATACAGTAAGAAGGTGTGTTTGTATGGTATGATCACTAATAATTAAATTGATCTAGACCGTTGATCAAACAGAAGGTAGAGGTTTTGTGCAAGGATTTGTAGATTGTATAGTACGAAGTAAATCATACAGTACGATGTGAACAATTTTTAATTTTTAGAAGTTTTTTTAAAATTTAAACTGAAAGGTGTGTGATAATCAGGGAACATCTACCAAATAGGAACAAGCAATAAAGAATCATGAAAAATAAGAACACAACTTAACAAACAAATAGTCACCAAAGTTTTAACAAAATTGACACATTTGTAAAGCATACAAAATGAATGGTTAATTTTAAATGATAGATAAATTCAAATTTATCCTGAATTAATCATGAATGTCTATAACACCTAGTCTAGTCCTCAAGGTCCTAAAGGTTTCATAGGCAAGGGATTTGATGAAGATGTCTGTTAATTGATCTCCAGTACCTATATGAAGTAGTTCTATGTCTCCCTTGGTAACATAATCTCTAATGAAATGATGTCTAATGTATGAATGCTTAATTTAGGAATGTTGAATTAGGTTTTTGGAAATGCAAATGGTATTAATATTATCACACATAATAGAAATAGTATTTACATGTAGTCCAAGATCTAAGATTTATTACTTTAGCCATAAGACTTGAGCAACACAGCTTCCTATGATAATGTATTTTGCCTCAGCGGTGGATATGGCTACTGAATTATTCTTTTTATTAGACCAAAAAGCTAATGATTGGCCTATGAACTGACAGGTTCCTGAAGCACTTTTCATATCTACCATAAACCCTACAAAGTTAGAGTCTAAATATTATATGATTTTAAAAGATGAGCTATGTCTAGGGTACTATATACCTAAGTTTTAGGTGCCTAATAAGTATCTAAGGATTCTCTTAATGATAGTCATATAAGATTCATTGGGATCAGCCTGAAATCTAATATAGAGACATGCACTAAATATTATATTAGGTATATTGACAGTCAAGTAAAGAAGCGATCTAATTATCCTTCTAAATTTCTTCTGATAATTTAATTTTCCATTAAGATCCTTGTCTAACTGAATAGTAGAGCTCATGGGAGTATTTATTGCCTTAGCATTATCCATCTCATATTTCTTAAGGATATCATTGATATATTTTGATTGGTTAAGGAGGGTTCCGTCATCTCTTTGCTTCACACTAAATTCAAGGAAATAGTTCAGCTCTCTCATCATGCTCATCTCAAACTCTTCACTCATTATCTTTGAAAATTCATCACATAAATTTTTATTTATAGATCTAAATAGTATATCATCAACATAAATCTGAACAATGAGTAGATCTTCTTCTACTTTCTCAAGGAATAGGGTGGTGTCTGCACTACCCTTAACAAAGGCTCTGTCTAAGAGGAATATGCTCAGTCTCTTATACCAAGCTCTAGTTGCTTGCTTTAATCCTTATAATGCCTTCTTTAATTTAAATACATGATTAGAAAATTAAGAATTCTCAAAACCTAGGGGTTTCTTATCATACACATCTTCTTTAATCACCCTATTTAGGAAGACACTCTTAATATTCATTTGATATAACTTGAATCTTTTAAAGCAAGCAAAGGCTAGCAGCACTCTAATGGCTTATAATCTAGTTACAGCAGCAAAGGTTTCCTCAAAATCAATCCCTTCAATCTGATTATACCTCTTAGCTACAAATCTAGCTTTATTTCTGATCACTATGCCAGAGTCATTCATTTTATTCTTGAAAACCCACTTAATTCTTATAATACTATGGTCCTTAGGTCTTCTAACTAGTTCCCATACATCATTTCTAATAAATTGATTTAGTTCTTCTTACATTACTAGGATCTACAATTCATCGACTAGGGCTTGATCTATGTTGGTGGGTTCTACCATGAAAATAAATGCAAAATCACTAACCTCCTTTCTAAGTCCATGCATAGCTCTAACACCTTTAGATGGATCTCCTAGGATAAGTTCTCTAGGGTGACTAGATGAGTATCTCCATTCTCTAAGCAAAAACTCCTGAGGTTCTACTCTATCTCCTAGGCCAATGGATTCTACCCCTTGGGCGACCTCTACTACTTCTTCTTCTTATTCTAACCTAGGTTCAAAAGATTTATCTAATTCATGAAACACGACATGGGTAGATTCTTCTACTACCAAGGTCTTCTTATTAAAAATCCTATAGGCTTTACCTATAGTTGAATATCCTAAGAAGACTTCCTCATCAGATTTGGGATCAAACTTTTCTAGATGTGATTTTTCATTAATCAGGACAAAACATCTACAATTAAAGAAATGCAAGTGAGAAAGATTGAGTGTCCTACCCTTAAGAAGCTTATAAGGTGTCTTATTTAACTTGGATCTAACATTTACCTATTTAACACATAATAAGTAGTATTTATTGCTTCTGCCCAAAAGTATCTAGGGAGAGAATATTCAGCTAATATGGCCCTAGCAGCTTCTACTAAAGTTTTATTTTTCCTTTTAGTTATTCCATTCTACTGAGGGGTCCTAGGGGAAGAAAAGTTATGCTATATCCCTATCTCATGAAAAAAAAAGGATTCAAACTTATCATCTTCAAACTCTCTACCATGATCACTATGAATGGTCGATATCTCACATCCTAATTTCCTTTGTATCTAGGGTGGAGAAATTCTGAATTCTTCAAACAATTCTTTCTTCTGTGCTAGAAATCTAACCCAGGTGTAAAATAGTCATCAACAATCATAAAATCATATGATTTCCCTCTTAGGATGGTTGTATTAACGGGTCCAAACAAATTTATATGACGAATTTCTAGTGGTCTAGAGGTGATGATGTCCTTGATTGAATGAAATGAAGACTTACTTTATTTTTCTAGTTAGAAGGCATCACATAAGTAATCCTTAGTGAAATCTAACTTGGGTATGCCTCTAACTAAGTCTTTCTGGGTAATCTTCTTAAGGGTCTTCATGCTTGCAACATAGTCTCCTATGCCATAGCCATGATTCATAAATAGTGGTTTTCAAACATGGAGAATTAGAGTATTTAATATAATTTAAATCAAGCATATAAATATAGTTGACTCTTTTTCCTTCTAAAACTAACTTACCATTCAAACTAATCAAGCAATTTATGGATAGAAATTTAATATCAAACCCTTTATCACATAACTGATTAATGTTATGTAGATTATACTTTAAATCATCTACAAGTAAAACATTCTTAATTATGAAATTTTTTGAGTTTCCAATTATACCTGAGCTCACTACTTTTCTGGTGGAGTTGTCTTCCAGTGTGACCTTACCTTTTAACCTGGCCTCTAACGTAATGAACTGCTTCAAATCTCCAATCATGTGCCTTGAGCATCTGCTGTCCAAGTATCACATGCTCTCACTAGGTCTTTTATGAGAGCACTCCTCATTTTGATCTGAATGATCAAGATTATTATTAGCCATGAGACATAGGTTTGTTACCTCCTCCTTTGCTTCCTATTCAGATTATCCTACAAAATACTTTCTATGTCTGAGACATAGGTTTGTTACCTCCTCCTTCCCAAAATACTTTCTATGTCTGTTGCTTCCCCTTTTTGAACCTTGCTTTCTCTTTACCCTTCTCCTTGATTGGGTGAGTTTTAAGTTTGGGCACTCAGTTCACAGGTAGCCTGGTTTCTTACATTCAAAATAAATTATGTTTGATGACACTTTAAAGTTCTTATTATTTTATAATTATTCGGTCAAATAATGACTTACGTCCACTCCCCGGAGTCCTCCTCTTCAGGTATTGCACTAAACCTTTAGTGACTCTGGCGGAGAAGCTCCTACAAAATCTCTTCCACCAACCTGATGTGATAGAGGACCGTAATCTTTTCACCCTCATAGTGAGGTAGAGAATCTAGAATTCTTTTTCACCCTTCTAGTGAAGGCAGAGAACTTGGAATTCTTTTTCACCCCCTTGGTGAAGGTAGAGAACATGGAATCCTTTTTCACCCTCCTGGTGAAGGCAAAGAACCTCGAATCACTTTCATCTTCCCCGGTGCGGCAGAGTAGTCTGGTCCTTTGACACCAAAGAGGTCTTCTTCCCAAAGCTTACCTCAAGGTAAACCTTGACATATAGAAGAACTTAGGTGTAAGTTCATCGGAGCAACCATGTGGAACTCCCTCTCATGCTCCCTTGAAACCCATAAGGATCTTCTCCCTCTCTCATAAACTCCACCCTTTCTCTCCCAAGTTCTAGGCTCTCTCTTCAAGTTTTCTTTAGAAGAAAATAACTCAATGAATGCCAAAAAGACTCTTACAAAGTCTTATGAGAAAGCTTGAATAAAGGGCTTCAAAAAACCCTAAAAATTTAATTTAGCCATCATAATTTATACAGTATGATCACAATATCATATAGTACGATACCCATAGTTGGACCTATTAGTATTATATAATCACTAGTTAGTACAATACAATAAGTCCAAAATTTCATTGTTCGTACTATACGATGTTCAGTTAGTACAGTACAATTAGTCAATTTTTCTTATTAGTGCTATACAATTAGCATTTAGTATAATATAGTATATTCAAATTGTATTATATGAATGAACAGTAGTACAATATGATTAGTTCAAACAAATTGTATTTTATCCAGGGCAAATCTTGGGATGACCAAATATCGTCTCTATTGATTATACGGTACGATCCAGTTCATACAATATGATCAAAAATCAAAATTAAGCAGATTCGATTCATTAATCATAGGATTAAATTAGGTAATATTTTAAATATTGTACAGTATGATTAAGTTCATACAGTATGAATAGAATAACATTTAAAATTCAAATTTTTACCTAATTTAATGAATGACAGGGTTTCTGATTATAAAATATCATCCAGTATGATGTGGTATTCGTACTGTATAATTAGTTATATTTCAAAATTATTGTATTAGATAAATAAAATATTTTATAACAATAGATCATACAGTATGATCTATATTGTACAGTACGATATATGGAGAAATTAAAATATTTAAAATTATTTTTGCTCCTCTTTTTGTGCGTGTGCAGGATCACCACACACTTACAGGACTTGACTCAAAAAATCAAAAATAAATAAAAGAGTATTACAAACTCTTTCAACACATCCTTTTTTATCTATTCTTGAGCTGTGAATCTTCATTGAATGGTGCATAATATACCTGAAATGTCAGACACACACAAATAAATATGCACTATAAATACTAGGAGAATAAAGAGGCAATTAATAATATTTGTTATCATCAAAATCATAAACTCAGGAGCCTAAGTTGCAACAATCTCCCTCTTTTTATTGACGACAAATATTATAGGTTGAATTTGCAATTTAATATTATTTTCTCCTAATCTTCACCTCACAAAGAGAATTATATTAAAAAAATAGGGGAAAATATTTCTTTATTTTTTTAATTTAAGAAAATAAAATTGAAACTAAAAAACAGATGAACAAATATAACTAAATATTTACTCTCCTTTTTGACATCACCAAAAAGGAGAGATAACATAATAAAGAAATTGAACTATATATATAAAATAAAAAAAAACTTTAAAGTAGGGAAAGAAAACAACTAAAACACACAACATAGAAGGATAAAAAAAATGAAAACATATAAAAAGAAATTAAAACATATAATCATGCATAAAACAAAATTATTATAAAAAAATAAACAAAATAGATAAACAAACACACAAACAAACCTTAACATACTTGTACTTGATCGGAGTTAATAATTAAATCCTTAGCCATTAAGATAAGTTTGTTACCTCCTCTTCTAGCTCTTGTTCTGATGAGCCAGAGACTACGTCTGCCCAGAATATTTTTTGCTTCTTTTTCATTTCCCCTTTTTACAATTGGTTTATCCTCATCCTTTTCCTTCACATGGTGGCTCTTAAAATTGGGGCATTCAGACTTTGGATGTCCAGGTTTCCTACACCCAAAATAAATAATGTCAGAAGAAAATATATCATTCTTACCATTTTTATCTTTGCTCTAATTTAGTTAACAGTTGTGCTTGCGCTTCAGGAAACTTTTAAATTAGCTTGTTATTAATGTTATCTCCTCACTCCCATCATCTCTTAAGCCATTTTTATCTTTATATTTGGCCTTTAGCACTATAATATTCTCTATTCTCTTATCACCTGCATCCAAAAGTCTTTGACTCACACTTTGCTCGTAGGCAATGAGTGAGTTTAGCAGATTATCAATAGATTAAACATTTAAGTCTTTCAATTTATATGTAGTAGTAATTTTGGTGTCAAAATTCTTAGGTAGATAACGTAGAATTTTTTTGACCTTCTTAGAGTTTGAAAGTTCTCTATCTAAATCATGTAATGATGTCACTATCTGAGTAAACATAATGTACATATCTGAGATAGTCTCATTAGATTTCATGCGAAAAAGTACATAATCATGCAATAAGATGTTCAACCTAGATTTTTTGACTTCACTAGTATCTTCGTATGTAATGAATAGTCTATCCCAAATATTCTTGTCAGTGATATATGTAGAATTCTCATATAATCTTTGACTTAAGTGCACAAAAAATAGTTTAAGCATTTAGCATTCAGTTGTGCAAAGAATTATTCTTCTTTACTCCATTCAGTAAAATGAATGTTAGTTTGACTCTATTATTAATACATGACGTATAGAATAACTAGTTTGAATCCTATGCCACATTTTGAAATTAATAGATTATAAAAATATAGACATACATATTTTCCAAAAATTAAATGGAATATTATCAAAAAGTGGAGGACGAGTTATTAAATAACCCTCCATGATGTTTCTATTTTTAAAGTGTGTCATGGATCATTTTTCTCAAGAATTTCTAAAACACTACTTTTGAGACCCGCTCTGATAATAATAATTACAATAATTATGATGATAATTTAATCAACTCAATATAACATCAATCACAGATTTTTTAACATGTAATTTTCAAGAAAATAAATTGTAGAAAAGTAAAATGCAAAAAATGGAAATTAGAATAAGCACACAAGAATTTTATTATGGTTCAATCAAATAATGGCCTACATCTACTCCCCGGAGTCCTCCTCTCGAGGTATTACACTAATCCTTTAGTGACTCTCCTTTAGCACCCATAGCTAGACAGAGAAGCCCTTATAAAATTTCTTTCACCAACCTGGTGTGATAGAGGAACATAATCTTTTCACCCTCCTTGTGAGGTAAAGAATCTGTAATTCTTTTTCACTCTCCTGGTAAAGGCAGAGATCTTGGAATCTTTTTCATCCTCTTGGTGAAGGTAGAGAACCCAGAATCCTTTTTCACCTTCCTGGTGAAGGAAGAAAACATCAAATCACTTTCACCTTCCAAATGCGACAAAGTAGCTGGATCCTTTAACACCAAAGAGGTCTTCTTTCCAAAGCTTACCTTAAGATAAACCTTGACTCATGGAAGAACTTAGGTGTAAGTTTGCTGGAGTAATAGTGTGGAACTCCCTCTCACCCTCCCTTGAAACCCACAAGGATCTTCTCCCTCTCTCATAAAATCCACCCTTTCTCTCCCAAGTTCTAGGCTCTCTCTTGAAGCTTTCTTTAGAAGAAAATAACTCAATTAATGCTGAAAAGACTCTTATAAAGTCTTATAACAAAGCTTAAATAGAGGGCTTCAAAAAATTCTAAAAATTCAATTCAGCCATCACAATTCGTACAGTATAATTGTAGTATCGTATAGTACAATACCTAGAATTTGACCTATTAGTACTGTACGATCACCAGTTAGTATAGTACGATCTATTCAAATTTTCACTGTTCATACTATACGTTGTTCAGTTAGTACAGTACGATCAGTTCAATTTTTCCTGTTAGTACTATGAGATTAGCATTTAGTACAATACAATTTGTTTAAATCGTACTATACAAATGAATAATATATAATATGATTAGTTCAACCGAATTACATTTCATCCATGATGAATCCTATGATGACCAAATATCATATCTATCATTCGTACGGTACAGTCCAGTTCATACAATACGATAAAAAAATTAAAATTAAGTAGATTCGATTGATTAATCACAGGAATAAATTAGGCAATATTTAAAACATCATATAGTATGATTAGGTTCATATAATATGAATAGAATAATATTTAAAATTTAAATTTTTGCCTAATTTATTGAACGACAAGGTTTTTAATTATATCATATCGTCTAGTACGATGTGGTGTTCGTACTATACGATTAGTTATATTTTAAAATTATTTTATCAGATAAATAAAATATTTTAATTAATTTTTATAATAATAGATCATACATTATGATTTATATCATACAATATGATGTATAGAGAAATTAAAACATTTAAAATTATTTTTTTCTCCCTTTTGTGTGTGTGCAGGATCACCAGACTAGCATACACAATTATAGGACTTGACTCAAGAAATCAAAAATAATAAATGAATATTACATATTCTTTCAACACACCCTATTCAACCCAATCTTAAGCCCTGAATCTTCATTGAATGGTGCATGATATTCCTGAAATGTCAGTACACATCTAAATAAATATGCACTATAAATACTAGGAGAAATAAAGAGGCAATTAATAATATTTTTTATCATTAAAATCATAAACTTGGGAGCCCGAGTTGCAACATACACATATGCAATTAATCAAATAAATGCACGTAATAAAATCTATACTACTAACTTTTATCCCACTCCTAATCAATCATATGGCTATTTAAAATTTAATTCTTCAAAAATACTATTGCTCTGATATCATTTTGCTACACCCCGAGATCTAAATTGAAAGAATTATATATTTTATTTCTTATTTAGTCTACCAGAGCTTCTATAAAATCATCAATATAGATTAATTCAGGGGAATAAAATCTATAAATCATATATATCAAAATATTTCACTATATTCATTCATCAAAATTTGATTTATAATATCCAGGAAATCACTTATAACATCAATCTATCTTAATAAGCTCCTTACTATAAAAGAATAAAAAATATATATATAAATCAAAGAAAAAATTGAAGATTTTAACACCTTCACTCCACAGGGTCTTTATGCATTCCCTGGCCTAAAATCAATCTAATCCACATAATGAGCACATAACCAATCAATCAAGTAAAACCCACCACTGCATTTAATGAAAGGCCTCAAGAAATAATATGCATGCTCAACTCAATCAATATAAAATTAATGGTCATAATTATAAAAGTAGTGATCAATATTAATACATCAATAGAATTCAATATGACCATTTTAATAAATGTATATCAAGAAGCACAGGAATATGTTAACATATATAAAAATTAATAATAATTTATAAAATAATGCCATGTATTATATAGTAGCACATACATTGATTATCTATCAATTATATTCATGTAAAAGATTCCATCATATGTTTCCTATCAATAATATGCCATTATATTAGTATGTCATACTAGTGTACTATATCAATATGTTCATCAATGTTTATAAGTATATCTATCAAATACTATGTCATATTATATGATTTTCATTATTATTTCTATCAGTTCTATATTAGTTTTATCTATCAATCAGTTAATGTACTATCATGTAAATACAATCATAAATGTGATTTTGAAAATAAGGCTGGACATCCAACTTTAATATTATGTTTTTATTCTTTCATCTATCATTTGTCAGTCTTACCAATTATTCATTATATCCATAATCATCATCATTACATCATCATTATAGGTGGCTTTCAATAATCTATAAAGAGTCATTATCTTCTACCCGTTGGGATAATTCAATCAATCACTTATAGGCTAACATCAAGCATTACTCCAAAACCTTTTTATTTTAAGGAAAGCTCATCAGCCCACCTCTTATAGAATGTATTATATTTTAAGAGCCAACCCATAATAATTATAATGTTAACATCCAGCCTTCCTTGCTTATAAGTAAATTTTATATTTATTTCATATTAGTCAAGACATTTTTTCTATATAGTGTAAGTCAATATCATGTATGAAATGCACTAATCTAAGAAAAGTAGAAAATTTAAAAACTATTCATTTACTTACAAAAATCATAACTATCGATCCATCCAGTGAAATGTAATAATATTATAGTCAAAATACTCATATAATTTATATCTATAACATACTTGAATCCTACACTAAAAAAGTATGATAAATAAGAAGAAAATACATTTTTATTGATTTGGGAAATATTAAATTCATCAAACTTAAAATCATTGAAAATTAGAGTAGGATTCAAGTTACTTAGCATGATTAGAAGAAATCTCATGATAGAACTAGTCGATGAAAATGCTCCAAAACCCTTTCTCTTATTTCTTGTAATATATGTCATCAACTTTATGTAATTTTCTATAACTAATCATTACTTTTAAGTTAATTAATACTTATGAGTCTTTGAATGTTGAATGGAGTAGAAATTAACCAATGTTTAAGGTTGAAAAAGTTAAAAAATCAAAAGTTAAATTTATTTTTTCTATGGGCATTACAGTACCAGGGGATACGGTGGCCTGGCATTGAGTTCTATAATTTTAACAAAAATTAAGCAAACATTGTAGCACCTGGAAGCTCCATCGTGACATGGGAAGCACCTCTGTGGTGCTGGGTCTCAAGTGGGAATATTCTAGGAGTGTTTAGAAGATTCTCATGGAGCTAGTGGCACTAGGGATATTGGACATCGTGATGCTAAGTCAAAATGGTTGGAATTAAATATTAAAATTCTAAACCATTATCATTTTCCATTTGAACCACCAGGCTTATCAGAGAAGAGAAGAGGAGGAGGAGGAGAGAAAAAGAAGGACAGAGATTTGGAGGCGAAAGTTTAAGAATGGTTTATTGGGTCAGTTCAAATAATTATAGAACTCCAAGTAGACACCTAAATCACTGTCTCTGATTTCAATTCTAATAAGTTTATAAAAAGATATAAATAAAAATATATTTTCCTCAGATTTTATAAAATTTTTACTGTGTGATTCTAATTATGCATGTTTTGGCTGTATGAATTCGACTTTTCAACGATTAGGTTTTACCATACAAATTTCTAACTATATTGGTGAATTAAAGCATTTATGGAAAAACGCACACGCACACACACACACACACACACACACACACACATATATATATATATATATATATATTCATGAAAAAGTAAAAGTCATGCTGAGTATATCTGGTGTAGAGGCAGTGTTTTGGGATCTAAATTTTTAAGGTATGACTTTGTAATCCAGTATTTAATTATTTGATGTATAAACTTCCATGATCTAGATTGTTGCAATTATATTTTGATAAGATAAAAGTTGAATACACTGCTTTTATATTTTTGGAAAATTTTGTAACTCGGGTTG
Organism: Dendrobium chrysotoxum; assembly: GCA_019925795.1. NCBI lineage: Eukaryota > Viridiplantae > Streptophyta > Magnoliopsida > Asparagales > Orchidaceae > Dendrobium > Dendrobium chrysotoxum. The sequence continues at coordinate 31,797,807 of CM034306.1, read as the reverse complement.
TTGTTATTATTGGTAGATGAGGTAAGTAATTATAGGTTTAAATAAATATTATCCTTCCATTATACCCTAGGTCATTACAGGTGGTATCAGAGCAATGATTTGGAAAGATTGGTGAATTATAACCAAAGCTATAGGAAATGAATTATACTGGCACAAGAAATGAATTTGGAGTCTAGTATAGACTATTGTCTATTAATTATTTTGTATGATTGAATCCCCCTATTTTTATCCAAATTAAAGTATTACTGCACATGAATCTCCAGGAGCAAGAGACAGCTGATGGATAGAGTTCCACTCAGGCTATAATAATTTACAGTGTTATGGGGGCTATGGCTTCTGACTCAATGATGTAGTTCATTGGATTAGTGGCCCACTTGATGAGTGGGGCTCACAGAAGGATGGCTGGAGTGAAAGGGGATGAAATTGATAAGAGTTCGCAATTATGTTTGCAGCTAAATTCACCTCATTTCAAAGGTGTTGTTAAGCCTTGAGTAGTTGAGGACTAGTTGATGAGAGTAGAAAAGTCATTTGATATTATGTAGTGCCTAGAAAGAAGAAGAGCTCCATTAGAGGTATTTCTATTGGATGGAAAAGCAAAGCATTGGTGGACAAGCTAGAAGATAGAGAAAGGTTTTAGGGGAGGTCAAATACAAAAATTTATTGGGAGAAGTTTACGAAGATTTTTAGGAGCTGGTTTGTATCATTATCTGCTAGACAATAGATACATAAGTCCTTTTTAAGGCTAGTGTAAAGGAGCAAGATGGTGATCCAACATGAGAAAGAGTTCACTGCTCTTGTCAAGTGTGTTCCCTAGTTAGTTTGCACCCCTAAAAAAAGTGTTATCGCTTCCTATATGGATTGAGGGATAGCTTGAGGCAACCTCTAGTTGCATTTCATATCAGTGACTTTCTAAGCTCATGGAGAGAGCTAGGTTGGTGGAGAAATATTTGACGTCCACCCAATATAGATGGGATGCCAGCAGGAAGAGGTTTGGATGATAGCCCTCCAAAAGTGCATTCAGCGGGAAAAGGTCCAAAGTAGAGGCTAGTAATTCAAGGAATGGATGACCAACAACATCTAGGAGTATTGGAGGTTGTAACAACCCAAGATTAAATTGGAAGGATTTTTTAATTTTTTTTCTTTTGATTCATCTATCAGAGCTTCCATAAAATTTATTTAATATAAATTATTTCTAGTGGAAGCTACAAAAATCATATAAATTAAAATCTTTAACTATATTCATTCATCAAAATTTCATTTACAATAGTCAGGACACCACATATAATCAATAGTATATTTTAAGCTCCTGATTACAAAAGAAATAAATAAAATACATAAAAAAATAGAAGAAACCTAATAATATGGGACAGCTTCACTCAGCAGGATCCCGACCCTTTTCTTGACCTGAAATAAATAAAACTACCTAATGAGCTTATAAAGCCGAGCATGTAACCAAATCTTACCACTACATTCAATGTAAGACCGAAAAATCAATATGTATGCTCAGTCTAAACTCATATCAATCATTATGTCATCAATATAAATAATACATGCACATAAATCCATCTTTATAAAGTAATAATCATAAGTAAAACCAATATGATCAATAATAAAAAAATCATTCAGTAAGCAAAAGAAATCCATCAATTTGCCATAAAATTAATATCTTTATAAACTCATAACTATCATTTTACCTAGTAAAATTCAAAAATATCCAGTCAAAATGCTTATATTGATGACATTAATCACATACCAAAAGTTATGCAGTAAAATTTTGCTAAAAATTATGATATCATAACTTTTATAAGTTTTGACCAAATTAAAATGTATAAAACACATAATATATAAAATTATAAAATTTAGAGGTAGGGTAATGGTAGTCTACCTTGAGATGAATAATATTTTCAATTAGACCGATTGGCAAAAATTTCTCTACAAACTCCAAACTCTAAGTTTTTTTCCTCTCCCTCTCTTGTTCTTCTCCATTTCCTTTTTTTCTTCTCTATTTTCTCCAGTTTGAATGAATGAGGAAGAAAGAGATTTAAAAATTTTGAAGAATGGATTAAGATATATTGAAATAAAATAATATAAATGATACAAAGTTAATTATGCAATTAGTTTAATTTTTAGCATAAAATTTATATAAATCCTTTTATATCTGTAAATCTAGGGCCCTAAAAGTTCCAAAAAAATATTCATAAAATTGCATAACATGTCTAAAAAAATCTACTGAAATTGGTTTATAAAATAGACACCAAGCGATCCCAAAAACCCCACTTGTACCAACATGAGTTAAATTTTTACAATTCCCCTAATATTAGGAGAAAATTATTATAATTAAAGCACAATAATATATTTATTATGGTGAAGACAGTTTACAAATTGGACTTATAATGATTTATAAAATATTATTTAACTAGTTCAAAATATGGGCTATTTCAATATCCCCACGTTTGAAAAATGACATCCTCGATATTTATAAAATAAAACAAAAGAAAATACAATTCATCAATTCATCAAATAAGCTAGTTAAATTCAAAACAAATAAATTTGTTATTGATAAATCTAAAATAGTATTGATCATTGGCTTATCATTTCTTTCAATCAATCATACATTCGATCAATCTATCACACTCGTGCATCATTCAAATATATATCATATAAATGAGACTATGTAATGCTTATTACTCAAATAAATATATAGAATTGAGAATTCTACCAATGGATCCTCCTAGCATATCTCTATCATTTTGCTGAATCGGACTATAAACTCTGGGTCATACTAGTGTTAGTGTTAGTGTAACATAATATGTGGACTCTTTTTTACTTTCATTAACTCCCCTTTCATCTGTCATACTCAATGATCTTTCATTGTACCTTTTGGATCCAACTGTCCTCTATCTATAACCTCGTCTTGACTATTCTGCTCCAACTATAGGTCTTCATCCTTCAAATCTCTGAGGGCAATTTATGTCCATATTATCCACATTTTTCCTGTCAGTAGAAAACATTGACACTAATAACTTCTTTCATAAGTTACACGCTTTGGATTATTGGAAATGGATACCATAGACCCTGATTGATAATCACTAGATTTGAAACTTTTCTTTTCACTAACATTTCCCATACTCATCTCTTCACATACTCCCTTTCTAGTCATGCCTTGGTTAAATTGAGGAATTATCATATCGTTCTCCACAAATCTTACTCTCTGCACTAGTTCTGAAAAACTCTATAATCCTCAAAGGCACTAATAGACGTCCTAACTCATCTCAGAGTCCCTACAAAAGTTGATAATATTTTTCTTCAATAATACTAATTTATTGAGGGGCATACCTAACCAAAGCTATAAAATTGACTTCATACTACATAACTATCTTGTTCCCTTGCTGCAATCTCATAAACAACTCTTGTATTTACTGTCTCGTTGATGGGGGTATGAATCAATCTCTGAACACAGCTACAAATTCTATCCACAAAATCTTTGCATAAATTTTTCCTTGAAATTTCTCTTGTTATTGTCCAATCCACCACCTTTTAGCCTCTCCTTTAAATAGGAATGTAGCCAGTGAAACTTTTCTATTTTTTAGACATTGCATGACGATAAATATTTTTTCAACTCAAAGTAACCGATCTTCTGTAGCCTGTGGTTCCAGTGCTCCCTTAAATAGTCGTGGCTTCAGCTTATGAAACATTTGTGGATGTTTGTCTTCATCATTATCCTTAATCCCTGGCTTTCTACTTTGAGTTTCACTTATAATTTGAGCAACCATATTGGCAAACTGTAACATACTATCAGAAGATGTTGGGGTTGCTGCTCCACTTTGCCCATTATGCACATCTTGGTCAGTTGGATCCATTTGTCCACTAGTATAGTTCTTTTTTCTAATCAATTTAACGCGTAACTCAACATGTACTAAATAAAAAAACAAAAATGAAAATCTATACTACAAAATTTTATACCCCACTTATAATCAATCTTATAGCTCTGGTTGTAATTCAATTCCTCCAATAACCTACTTCTCTGATACCAATTATAACACCCCATCTAAATTAAAAGAATTATTTATTTTTTTTTTTGATTCATCTACCAGTGCTTCTATAAAATCTATTTAATATAAATTATTTCCAATGAAAGCAACTAAAATCATATGTATTAAAAACTTTCACTATATTCATTTATGAAAATCTCATTTATAATAGTTAAGAGACTACCTATAATCCCTAATTCAAACTCCTGATGTCAAAAGAAATAAAAATATATATAACAAAATAAAAGAAACCTGATAATATGGATCAACCTCACTCAGTAGGATCCCAACCCTTTTCGTATCCTAAAATTAATAAAATGAAATAATGAGCTTTTGGATTGATGTTGATGATATGCTTGTGATTCATTATATTAATGATAAAATTAATGCCAATCCCTCTTATTTCTATACTATCAGGGAAATTAAACAGTGGCTTTCACTCATCAATTATTCTATTACTCCATTTACAGGGAAGGGAATTTGGCAGCTAATTCTTTAGCTGATATGGGTTGCAATTTAAGGGATTTTGTGGAATATATGGGAACCTCCCTTCCTAGCAAGCTTGTGGGGTTGACTATACTTGATCGTATGGGCATGCCTTATGTTAGAATCTATTAATTTGTGGTTGTCATGTTTGTTTCCTTTTTTCCTTAGTTATTTAATGGTTGATTTGGTTTTTTTCATTGCCTCTGATTCTGATATGGCCATTACCAGTTGCTGTTGGTTTAGCGTTGGCTTTGCTTTTTGTTGTTTCTCATTGTGGGGTGCCAACATCATCTTTTTTGTGATTGTTGGGATTAATGTTTTAGACTCAATGAACTTTACTGTTTTATATTATGTGGTGTTTAGTCTTTGGAATTTGCTTCCTGTTCGTGTTCTTCTTCATGGATTATTCCTGCTATTCTTTTCTTCCACTTGTAAGAGTGGTCGGTGCTTAAGCTATGATTGTAATTTTTTTCATTCCTGATTTAACCCCTAAGTGTTGCTCATCTTTCCTGGTGAGGAGTTCTATGGGTGTTTTTCAGGTGCCTGTTTCTTTGGTTGGATTGGCAAATGTTGTTGTTTGTTGTGTATCTTTAGTATGAGTAGGTTGGTTGTGGATTTCTTTGGGTCTCACTGGATTTATTTTCTTGCTTGTTGTAGTTTCTTCTGGGCGTATATTCCTTGTATCTTATGGGGTTGGAACTGCAGCTGTGTGGTCTTCATGATTTATACTTATAATTTCCTCTTGATTTACCTTTACTTGAGTCCTCAATGTGGTGGGATAAGGATCCGATTTGGGCAACATTGGGGGTTCTTTCATGATGGTTGTATGGATACTACAACCCTGAGCTTAACTGTCCTTTGGGTTTCCTTAATTTGGGTCATTACTATTTTTTCTTCTCGTAATTAAGCTAAAAGTGGTTTTATGAGATGTGGTTTAAAGGATGAGTTATGCCATTTTTGCTGTGGTGATTACAGATATGTTGTTTTTTCTTGCTTGGTCTTGAGTTTTCTCTGTATTGTTACTATGGGTCGGTTGCATTTATTTCTTGATTATCTTATCTGGGGTGTTGTCAAGTCTAAGCTGTTATTGAGCTATATTGTCAAGTTCACTGTAAGAGTTTTGCATTTAAAGGAAGACCATTTTGTTCTGGATGGTGAAGGGTTAATGTTTTCTTTTGAATATTTTTATGGTCTTCAATTCATAACGTTTTCTAAACTATTTTGTTATTACTATACTTTGCTTTGCTTGTTTTTCTCTTGCAGTCCTTATTTTTTGCATGTGCTTTGGGCTGACAATTTTGTGGTTGAGTTGAATATTTTTGGCAGGAAGTTTGAGATGATTGTGCTATATCTTTTCTTCCTTTTTTGGTGCTTGCTACTTGCAGACCTAGAATGTTATTAGGGTATTTTGTTAATCTTAGTATAGGGAACCATCGGCTCTTAGGTTTTATTTTAACTTTTTTTGTAGCTCTATCAAGCATTAGTGAGCTGAAAGTTCCCTTTAAGGACCTTGTAACCCTCCTTTTATATTAACATGTAGGCTCCACCACAAGTTTTACTAGTAAAAAACTAAAATAATGAGCTTATATATCCCAGCAAGCAACTAAATCTTACCATTGCATTAAATGCAAGACTAAAGGATCAATATGTATGCTTAGTATAAACCTATATAAATTATTATGCCATTATTATAAATAGTACATGCACATCGATCCATCTTGGCATGAATAGTAATCAAAGTAAAACCAATATAATCAATAATAGAAAAATGGTTTAGTATGCAAAGAAATGTTATAACCCAACCGAAAAGGTTTCTAATCATGTTGAGTTGTGATAGATAAATCCCAAGATCTAGTTTTGAAATATTTCAAATTCTCTTCTAATATTCATTTTAAATAAATAACAAATTACAGAGTACTAAAATAAACTCATCTACAAAATATTTTTTCATTTCATCAAAATGGCATATATAAGATCTACACTAAAGTACATGACCACAAAACAGTGAATATAACAAAATAAAAGCTAGTCATTGGTGGGAAAATTTATGTCACCACGCAGATTTTGATTTCTCCTGTTTTGTAATTGAATACTGCATTAAGAATAAAGTACAATCTCAGGAGACTGACATAATATTCTATAATGGATTCAATATCAAAACAGGGTTTTAAAAAATGACATTTCTGTGATCAAACACGATTCCGAAAATAACATATCATCTCGAAAGATGATTATGAAATTCTATAGAATATGTTTAAAAACAGAAATGAAGTTTTTTAAAAAAAAAATTCAACCACTCTTCTGATTAGAGGCAACGAGGAGAATACGACATCATCTTAAAAGACGAACGTGATATTCTTCAAGGCATCCAAAAATAAGAATGGGTTTTATAAAATTCATCACTTTTAAGATCGAATATAACAAGGAGAATGTTATATCATCTAGGGAGACGAAAATAACATTATACAAGTATATTCAAAATTAAAAATGAGTTTTAGAAAATAATCTGCGTTCCCAGAGATTTTTCCCTTGTCTTATGTACATAAAACAAGGTTTATTTTAATCTGGGGTTCTCAAATCCCTATAGGGGCAAGCCCCTATAGTTAATTACATCCTAGGAGCGGTACTCCTAAGAAAACTCTCGATTAAAGCAGTGATTTTGTACCCTCTGATTACAAAGTAGAAGACAAGGAAAGAAGTAGGGATTTTCAAGGAGAAAACTCAACATTGAACAGTTATTAACGAGTCAAAGGAAGAAAAGTAGGAGGTTCCGGATTCTGAGAAGCTCAGAGGCAACCTCAGTCTACCCTATGTTGGGCTTTACATTTTAAGAGAGAAATTTTTAGGTTTGAATTGACATTTTATTAGAAATTTGGGATTTTATTCCTGAAGGGTGAGGACTTAAGATTCACAAATCTGCCTCAGAACCTAAATCTAATTTGGGTACTACAAAGTAGTGACCCGAACCTAACTAATGCAGTGCAAATCTGGACTCACCCCGGCCTGGATTGGGGAGCCAGCTAACCACCTAGGCGCTTCAAATCCATGTGTCCAGTCTCTTATGAAAGATGGGTAGGGACGTTATTTAAGTTTTGAGGAATCGGGGCCGACATCTAAGACAAATCCTAATTGGCCCCTTTACTTATGTAGGGTAAATGATGCCTAGGAGCATAATGCAATTAAAATTTTAGACTCTTTTAATTTGTATCTAATGCAATGCATGCTAATTGACTCAAATGCATAAAATGATTTATGAAGCAGTTTTAAAATCAGGCTTAGAAAATAGATTTTTCCCTAGAGATTGCACAACATCCCCTTGACAGAACTGCACCCTAATAGGTCAGGTGGTCTGCCAGAACCCACAAGCGGGGAGGTGCCTAACAAGGAAGAGAAAGTAATAATATGCTTATGCTGACTCTCGGCGGTCCGAGCTTACTTCTTAGATTCGTTAGAGTTTCTATGTGAGCCTAAAAAATTTTATTTTAAATTTCAAGTAGAAAAAGTTTATCGTGGTCCTTACCAAAAAACACTTTGATGCGTATCCAGGCTAAAACAAAACACGGCATGCAAGAGTCCTAAAAAAAGCTAGTGCACAAACAATGTAAACACTCAAATTAAATTATCCAAAAATATAATGTCCAATGTCCAGTTTATTTACAACCCAGGGTCTGCTGAAAAAGTAAAGTGGCCGGGCACCACTGACAACAAACCCGGATTCTAATCCTAAGACTGACGCAAGTGATTTCAAAATGGGATATACTTTTCTTCTTATCTTTATTTCTTCATTTCCTTCATCTTCATTTCTTTATCTTCTTTCCTTTACAAGCTTCTTGGATCTACGAGCTCCTTGGGTCCGCTACGAGCTCCTTGGGTCCGCCGGGCCTGGATATCTAAATGAAAAGAAACTCATCCCCAAAGGGGTATTTTCTTTTCTCTTTGGATATTAGAACCACCCTAACTTGGCTTTCCAAATAGAAGAGAATACTCCCCTAAGGGACATTCTCTTCTCTTTGGATTCCGAGTTGGGTGTGATATCCCACTTTTGAATCACTTTCACAACACTTGACTTTAACAAATAATTATATTTACATTATATTACATCCCAGAAAGAAAAAAAAAATCTAGACACACCTGCAGGGTTATCCTAAGCATTAATAATAAAATCATTCCCAAGCAGTTATATATTCATATTAAATTCATCAGCCTCACTTGGCCATGCTCTTTTAATTTTAAGGGGGCTTAGCATTTTCTGAAGCACCTGCAGAAAATATTGTTAATTTAAATCTTTAATTTATCCCTTTTTTATTTAGCCCTGCACGAGCATGGCCACCTGCATAAGATTCTGTGAGCATCCAGATCGTTCCTAACCTAGGGGTAATCTATCGCCCATCACATCATATCACAGAGAGCAATAAAAGTAAACAAACAGTCATGTCAATCATACAAGCATGCAATGAAAACCGAAAAAGTCCGTCACACAACAGCAAGAAAGTAAACACCGCCCTAACCTAGAGTTAGAGTCGGTTGTCCTAGCAAACAAATCTAAGTGTGTGCGGTAGGCTGTGTGGTTTGGATGCATCCTGAGTTTACTTTTAGTTAAAGTTATCTAACTGATTGAAATTGATTTGTTGAAGGGTCAAAGAGAATTTTAGTTTATATTTAAGTTTTAGTGTCTTTACTATTTTAAAGTTTGTTTTAGATTAAATTTTGATTGTTAAAGTTGATTAATAGGATTTTGTTATTTAGTCATTTGAATTAACCTATTTTCTTTTATATCATTTAATTTAACAACTTACTGAATTTTTGACGATTTATTAGACTTTTAGATTACTATGTATCTCAATCAATTTTCTTTAAAGATGTTTTATATTATGTTTATAATTGATTTTTGAAAAGACTTTAATGAATAGAGTTTGATTTTTAAAGGGCTTTTTATTTTGTATTATGTTTATTATTTAAATTTGTTCTCATTTTAGGTGTATTTTGTATTCTGAGTTTAGTTTTACTTTTAATGAATTTTATTTAATTATTATTATTTGATTATGAGGTGATTAAAATGTTAATTAAACCCAATTTTAGATTTATGTTCAAGTTGAATCTTTTAGTGGTTGTGTTTGTTGATTATGACTTAGTTATTAAAAGTTATGTGATTCTCGTGTATTTTTATCCAGGTTATTATTGGTGTGTTTGAAATTTTTGTTAAATGATCGTTTAAATTTGATTAGCCTAATTAAAGTTATATTTAATAATGAACACTAAGCCTAAGGGGAATGTCACTAAGTTTTCTATGTTCTGTGTTTCTACCCTAAAGTGTGCATGCATCCTAAGTCTAAGTTCTCTAAGACTCAGTCCTTAATTTTTGTTCTTAAATGTCACTAAAGTTGTATGGGATAAAAAATTTTGTTATCACTAACCCTTAGGACTTTGCGCACGTGTAAAGAGGTTTAAGGATCTAAAATAAAATAAATAATCCTAATAAAATTGAAGTTGCTATAGGGACCTAGAGGGGAGGAGTTCGCACAAAATACACCACGGCCTCCTAGGGGCTTTCTAAGTTTTAAGGAAACTTACAACACCAGGGGCTACGACCCGGTGGTTTACGCCCGTAGCACCTCTACCCGGTTGGATAGAGGCGACTGCCGCCTTTAATCTGCTTCTTCTTGTTCACTTGATTGGTACCGTTCCTCGCAGTTCATGCAAATAAAGATAATAAAATAGGGAAGGATTAGAAGCACATTTAATAATAAATAATGAAATAATTGAAATTTACTAAAAATAAAACGTACCTTTCTTCGGGCTTGAAGACCGGCACAAGCTGTCTACCTTTTGAACATTGAACTTTTCACTTTTGATAGCATACTTTGTATTTTCCCAACATTCACCTCGAGGTACAAGAAGGGAGAAGTAGAAGAAAGAGAAAGAGAAAGGGTAGAGAGAGAGAGAGAGAGACATTGCTTTTTTTTAAAACTTTCATTTTTAATAAACATCCAACTCACTCACTCTCCAACGTAAACCATTTTCTTATCTCCTTTTCCAAAACTCATACACTTTCCACAATTATATTTCTCAATCCTCAAAATATGTACAAACTCCACAATTTTGCTTTTCCAAACATAGACAAGTCACCCTCAATATACACACCACTTACTTCAATACTCCATACATTTCGTTATTCAATATTTACACATTTCATATTGTTTTTCTTTCCAACATACACACACACTTTATTTCTCACAATGCAACCATTTCTTTTCACCTTTCTCACATTTTACCTTTCAATGCTCACATTTTCAATTTCATTTTCAAAATACATAAAATCCACATTTCGAAACACATACTCATCAAAACTCTTTACCTTTCAAATCATACACTTTACTTTCCACATACACATGCCTTGCTTCAATCATACACTTTACCCTTTAACAAACATACCCTTCATCTTTCAAAATAACACACATCACTTCCAAAATCACTAACATACAATTTATTCTTCCACCTCTACACATTTCACTTTACATATGCACAATTTCACCTTTCCAAACACACACAAACCCACTTTCCAAACATACAACTTTTATCTTCCAAAGATTACACAAAGACCTTTTAAGCACACACGTATCACTTCTTAATTTGCACACAAAGAATAATTTTCAAAGCACACACAGATTCAACTACACACAAACTCCGCATCAGCACTTTCCAAAACATATACAAGTTCGACATATACAAACTCCATCATCGCCACCTTCCAAAACACCCACAAGTCCGCTTTTATACACCATCTTTCAACATAAATTCATACTCTGCTTGTCAAAACTTCCCAAAAGATGCACATTGTACTTTTAACTCAAACACATCCACATTACCCTACAAAACATACACTCGACAAAATACTTTACCTTATAAAAACTCCATAATTCATTCTTCCTCACTTTTACATATCACCTTTCAACCTACCCACAATTCACCTCAACACTCCATACACTTCATTATTCCACCTTTACACATTTCACATTACTTTACTTTCCAATATACACACACACTTTTCCGCATTTACATAGTTCAACTTACAAAAATGCATTCTTCACCATTCAAAGGTCACACAATACACTTCTCATTTAAACATACACTTTTCCACTTTCATGCATCTTACCTTCCAACATAACCAAATCACTTTATGCAGAACCCAAGAATGCTCACGATTTGACATTAAAAACACAATGCCCTCTAATATTTCTCCAAAACCATTTTATAAGAGATTTATGCATACTCATCATTGAAAAGGAAAGCATATGAATGCTCTCCAACTTTCATGTACTTCTCCAAACAAATTATGAAACTTGTCAACAACCCTTATTTGGCAATAAATCAAAACAAAATATAAGCAATCATATCTCTTCTTAAAACATTCTCTAAATTTTTTTTTTTAGAACAATGATATTGACAAGAGAGTTTTGCTTGAAGGAAAAAATCTCATGTATATTACAAGGACTATTTCAACAAGTACTTTTAAATGAGGGGAAGAATTCAACATTTAAACTATCCATGAGGACAAATTCAATGAATATCTCTATGAAAGGGAAGAGATTTCAGCATTTATCCAACTCCTAAGGTCAATTTCAGCAAGCCTTTCAATGCAAGAGGGGTCAAAACAATGCTTCATTCTCATCACCATTCCTTCAAAAAATCTCAAAATCTTTCTTAACAAGATTTTTAAATCTATAATGAAGATATAAAGCCAGCAGATGCAAGAGAAAAACATATTTTGGGAAAATCTCTCAGAGAACCAACTGATTTTAATCAATGAAGGTAACAAATCCCTCATTTCTTCTCCTACTAAACATATTATGAGAAGAAAATTTTGAGAAGAAGAAGAAGAAACATGAAGAAAGAAAAGAGGGTTTACTACATCTTTCTTGGCCAAGTAAATCACAGCAGTATGGGGGTTATGTTGAGGCTAGGGCCGGCGACGGTGTTGACTGGAGCAGAGGAGGTGACCTAGGGCTTTTGCTCGGCCCAAACCCAGTGAGAGACGAAGGTAAGGAGGGCTTCGGCCCTGTCTTCACGCGAGAGAACAAAGAAGAAGAATGGGGGTTTCCGTCCTTTGGTCATGCGAAGCAGAGAGGCAACGAGATTGGGAGGGGTTCCGCCTGGGAACTCCTTGCGAACAAACAGAGAATGCCAGCCTGGGTTTTGGGTAGGAGAGACGCGAGGGAAGATGGCTTGCCTTCGGCTAGGGCATAGGAGGTGAGAAAGAGGTGCGGCTGGGGTTCTTGCGAACTGCTCGGGAGAGGGGACTTCGCCTGGGTTCGTCGCGAACTGCCAGAGAGGGAGATCGTGGGGAGGGTTTTTGGTTAAACCGGCCTTAACTCCCTCCCTTAAACTGCCTTAATTAATTACTCTAATAATTTAGTTTTAAACGATAGAGAATTCTTTATTTTAATGAAATTTATATATAAATTAAGTGAAATTAATTAAGAATTTTAATTAAGATTAGTTTGAATTAATCTGATTAATATCTATCAAATTTCAAATGGCTCGCGATCAGTCAAATTAGGCCACTCGGATCTATTCGATGAATTGGAATCGGATCGAGTTAGTCGAACTAAATAGTATGCCGATTTGTATTTGAATTAAGTTCAATTAATGTTAATTTAAATGAATTTAACTTTTATTAACTCTAAATGGCTTGATTTGATTAGGGTCGAATTACAATGTCGAGTCAATGCTAAGTCATTAGGCATCCCCCTAAGAGAAGTCCTAAAAGCGATGTCTACACTAGGATATGAGGACCTAGTCGCTAAGAATAAGTTCCGAGGAGAATTAACTTCCAATAATGAGGTCAACAAATTGACCCCCAATAGGCATGATAAACTTGCCAAAGTTTATCGTGCGTATTGGTGTTGACCGAAAAGATCAACTAGATCCAAAATTGAAATTGAAAGTCTGGGTATATGAATTGAAGGAGATTTGAGCTTTGATAGAAAATGATACTGAAAAGGTTTTTAAAGAGATTTGAGTTGATTGAATGATTCATTTTAAAATTTATGATGGCAATGATGTCTTTAGCAAAATGATAACTAATAAGATTAGTATCATTTAGTAAAGTCAAGATATGAAAAAGTTGAATGTAATGATGTGAATGTAGTTTGACAAGAATGTAAGAGTTTGAATATGATTTTGATTTGAATATGATTTTGGTAAGACTTGAATCTTCTTTCTAGTTCAAGAGGAAGGATGCCACTAGGGATGCTTACTCCTAACTTCAAGGATGTCAATAGGATGTCGTAGGAGGACTCATACCTAAAGACGAATTTAAGATTTAGAATTTAATGAAGAGAAGATGCCGCTGGGGATGCTTATACTTCACTTCAGGATGTCAATAGGATGCCGTAAAAGTGGACTTAGACCTAAAGACAGATCTAAATTTGATGGCTGCCGTAAAAGCGGACTTAAGCCAAAAGTCAGTAAGATGTCGTAAAAGCGGACTTAGACCTAAAGACAGATTTAAATTTGATGGCTGCCGTAAAAGCGGACTTAAGCCAGAAGTCAGTAGGATGCCGTAAAAGCGGACTTAGACCTAAAGACAGATTTAAATTTGATGGCTGCCGTAAAAGCGGACTTAAGCCAGAAGTCAGTAGGATGCCGTAAAAGCGGACTTAGACCTAAAGACAGATTTAAATTTGATGGCTGCCATAAAAGCGGACTTAAGCTAGAAGTCAGTAGGATGCCGTAAAAGCGGACTTAGACCTAAAGACAGATTTAAATTTGATGGCTGCCGTAAAAGCGGACTTAAGCCAGAAGTCAGTAGGATGCTGTAAAAGCGGACTTAGACCTAAAGACAGATTTAAATTTGATGGCTGCCGTAAAAGCGGACTTAAGCCAGAAGTCAGTAGGATGCCGTAAAAGCGGACTTAGACCTAAAGACAGATTTAAATTTGATGGCTACCGTAAAAGCGGACTTAAGCCAGAAGTCAGTAGGATGCCGTAAAAGCGGACTTAGACCTAAAGACAGATTTAAATTTGATGGCTGCCGTAAAAGCGGACTTAAGCCAGAAGTCAGTAGGATGCCGTAAAAGCGGACTTAGACCTAAAGACATATTTAAATTTGATGGCTGCCGTAAAAGCAGACTTAAGCCAGAAGTCAGTAGGATGCCGTAAAAGCGGACTTAGACCTAAAGACATATTTAAATTTGATGGCTGCCGTAAAAGCGGACTTAAGCCAGAAGTCAATAGGATGCCGTAAAAGCGGGCTTAGACCTAAAGACAGATTTAATCATGATTTGAACTTGTAATGAAAAGTTGATTTCTTTAAGATTTTTTATCTTCCCTTCATCACAAATGACATTAACAACTTGCCAATGTTCCACTATAGATCAAAAGCTTTTGTGTATGCCACTTTCTAGAAGGGAAGGGAAATCATTCGGAAGAATGATGGACTTGAAATTCAGTGGATTGAAAATTTATTTTCTCCTCCAATATAGATGATCCTTATAACTTACAAATATTCCACTAGGGATTATGTTTTTATATTGGATCATCATGTGAAGAAAACAAAAGGAGAAAGAGGGTGGTAGTTCGATCATCTTTGAAAAGTAAAAGTTTATCAAAGCGTCTCGACCACTCAAGCAGGAATGCAAGATCTTAACTAAAGATTCATTCCATAATTGAATTTGTCGTGAGTAACTCAAAGAAAATAATTTGAATTTTCTAGGATGAAAACTAAATGCAACATGATAAAGTTTCCTTAAAAACTTTAACTTTTGCACGAGTTATTAAAGAACAAGGAGAATATTTTAGCATCCTTTACAGTGAAAGCACCAAGAAATATCAAATACTCATAATGATTGAGAAAAGTTTGATTTTCATCAAAACGTAAAAGCTTTATTTTTCTTTTGATAATTTTCTTATGATATTTGAAAGTGTTCACTTAAGTTTTAATCATCTTAACCCAATGAAAATGACAAATGAGAAAAGATTCAAAAACTCAATGAAGGATGGGTTGACTCCATTTAAATTAAATAGTTTGAATATGACCAAAATTAATTTTTATCAAATAGTCAAAACTTGACAACTTTCTTTAAAGAAAATTGTAGTTTCAAACATTTTGAATTTCAATACTATAGAAAGATTTCTTGAACGGGGATAGAGTTGTTTAGACTCTAACTTCTGATTCAAGTTTACGATAAAGTGAAGATACACCTTGAATTGAATTTCATGTCTATTTGACGAAGTCATCATGGGCTTTATCGAGGATAGAATCCTTCCAATTCTAACATCCAAGATTAGTCAATCATGGACCGGGTCAAACTGTAGCTTGATTTTGGTTTGAAGTTTGACAAAGATTCAAACAAAGATACCATCGACATTACTAAGGATAGAACCCCTCATGTTCTAATATCCTAGTTCAGTCAATGAAGTCACATATACTGATGATGAATGAGAACATTAGACAATCATTCCAAAACTAACCAAGGGATGTCCTTTAGTTTAGTTTCAAAATTTGAAGTTAGGACCCTGTCTAGAATCTCATTCAAATTGAAAGATGTTCAAAAGATAGTTTAAGATATTTGAGTAATGGTTTATTTTTGCATCTCAATTAGGTTAGATATGTGAAACCCAATAATGCACAATCAGTTCCATTATAATTCCAGTTAGATTGATCATCTTTGTGATTTTTCTTGACAATGATTTGAAGATATGAATTGACCTACTCAAGCTGCAAACTAGAGAGATCTCAGGATTTAGATTTTGTTAACTCAGATCAAAGCTTCCTACAAGCAAAACTGGGGTTTTCTTCTTCATCTTTTTTCTTCTTTGTGAATTAAGAACTAATCCAAAAAGAATTAAATTAGATGTAAAAATTTAATCTTTTCATATCTTTTAAATCCAATAGGACATCAATGCTTGGTGATGAACCAAAATTTTAAATTCTTAAAGTCAAGTGTTAAAAAATATTAAAAGATGAATGAGTCCTCTGATATTCAGGATTTAGAAAAGGAAGCCATAATTCATCTTTTTTTTTTCTTTTTTTTTTCTTTTCTCCTTTTTTTTCTTTTTTCTTTTCTCTCTTTTTTTAGGAGGCTTCCTTTACTCAAATCTTGAAATGATTATTTCATTTATAAAATCATCTTCCAAGCATAAAATGAAAATCCTCTTATGCAAGGATGATCTATTTATAAATCGGACCCAGTTCTATGGTAGGAATAAACAACTTAACCGATTATGAACAGGTTCATCAACTTGCAAGATGCCTATACGATGTATAATAATGAGGAAATGACCAAGATTTTCACCTCAATCTCCAATTTCAATTTGATATAGACTTTAATTCACAAGAAAATATATATTGATATCATAATAAGTGAATCAAATATAATTTTATTTTCATCAATAAGAGAAGGAAACTTTCAAAGATGTTATAAAATCACATTACTTAGTATCAATTCGAGGTGTATCAATTAATGTTAAGGAAAAGCCACATGACAATTTAATGTTTCTTATATCATGGGTTAACCTTAAAAAAAAACCTTGAACTGTCCTAAGTCTTTGACTCAAGTAGGAATTTAAGATGATCAATCTTAACAAGAATTACTCATAAGTTTTATCAAATGGAGTGATAAAGCTAAGAATAAACTTAGCTAAGATTTAATTTTAAAATATCACCATAAGAGAAAACTTTAGATGATGAATAAAGACTTTTATATAATTGATTAGGTCATTTATCTTTATTACATGCCTTAAAATTTGTTTTCCATCAGAGTTAAACCACATGACAGAGGACAAATCGTCGTATCCATGCAGTACCCTTTAGAAATAAAATTTAAAGGCATTCCAAATTCTAACCTACAAGAAGGTTAAAGATGAGGGAATTCATAATGATTTTCAAACTTCAACACATCAACCAATAATTATACATTCCTAAAATTAGAAAAATTATAACATGGTCGAATAGAAAATTTAAAAATACATTTGAATTTACTTCAGGTGATTATTAGAAATCTAACAAAATTAGTTAAACTTTTGTGCTTTGAAGTTTCAAAAGATTAGATATATCTTCATCTAATGCGTCAATCCACTTAAGTGGAGGGAGGGAGGGAACTGACTTTTCTTTTTAGCATTGATAACCATAGGCCACATTCTTTAAGTATTTAGAGGAGTCAACCACAATGAACTTTTTATTACAATTTAAAGAAAATAGAGGTAGATTTCTTTTGAGGGAGATCAACCTACTATTTTCTCTAACAAAATCATTTTTGTAAGCTTAACTTATATTTGAACATTCAAACTTTTCTCAAATTGAATAGGCTTTAATCTTGAAAATCTTGCATAGATCAGATTATGGACCCTATCAAACCACACATATTAAGCTATAAAAATATATAACTGCAACATGTTGGTCTAGATAGGGAGAAATTTTTGATTTTAAAGCTCAAATTTTCTTAAGATTTGTCCCGCCACATATTGAGTTACAAAAATATATAACTGTAACATGTTAGCTAGGACACGAAAAAGTTTACAATTTTGAAGATTTAAATTTTTTTTTGGACGCAATCCAAATAATATGTTGAGCTACTAAAAGAAGTAACTGTACATACCACTAATGATTGGATAAAGAGATTTTTTTTTAGTAGTCGTATGAAGAGGCATAAAGAAAACATCCCGTCAATAATTAACGGGGGTTCTATAAGACCTCATTTTATAATTTTAAGAGATGTCGATCAAATTATCCAAGAATGAAATGAATAATATAACCGACGGAAGAAGGGTAGTTACAACCTATGACAAGCACAAGTATACTACCGATGTAAGAGTATGAATTGCTGCTAAAGATGGAGAGAGGATAGATCCCCAGCGGAGTTGCCAGAAAAACCTTGGTGGGAAAATTTATGTCACCACGCAGATTTTGATTTCTCCTGTTTTGTAATCGAATACTGCATTAAGAATAAAGTACAGTCTCAGGAGACTGACATAATATTCTATAATGGATTCAATATCAAAACAGGGTTTTGAAAAATGACATTTCTGTGATCAAACATGATTCCGAAAATAACATATCATCTCGAAAGATGATTATGAAATTCTATAGAATATGTTTAAAAATAGAAATGAAGTTTTTTAAAAAAAAAATTCAACCACTCTTCTGATTAGAGGCAACGAGGAGAATACGACATCATCTTAAAAGACGAACGTGATATTCTTCAAGGCATCCAAAAATAAGAATGGGTTTTATAAAATTCATCACTTTTAAGATCGAATATAACAAGGAGAATGTTATATCATCTAGGGAGACGAAAATAACATTATACAAGTATATTCAAAATTAAAAATGAGTTTTAGAAAATAATCTGCGTTCCCAGAGATTTTTCCCTTGTCTTATGTACATAAAACAAGGTTTATTTTAATCTGGGGTTCTCAAATCCCTATAGGGGCAAGCCCCTATAGTTAATTACATCCTAGGAGCGGTACTCCTAAGAAAACTCTCGATTAAAGCAGTGATTTTGTACCCTCTGATTATAAAGTAGAAGACAAGGAAAGAAGTAGGGATTTTCAAGGAGAAAACTCAACATTGAACAGTTATTAACGAGTCAAAGGAAGAAAAGTAGGAGGTACCAGATTCTGAGAAGCTCAGAGGCAACCTCAGTCTACCCTATGTTGGGCTTTACATTTTAAGAGAGAAATTTTTAGGTTTGAATTGACATTTTATTAGAAATTTGGGATTTTATTCCCGAAGGGTGAGGACTTAAGATTCACAAATCTGCCTCAGAACCTAAATCTAATTTGGGTACTACAAAGTAGTGACCCGAACCTAACTAATACAGTGCAAATCTGGACTCACCCCGGCCTGGATTGGGGAGCCAGCTAACCACCTAGGCGCTTCAAATCCATGTGTCCAGTCTCTTATGAAAGATGGGTAGGGACGTTATTTAAGTTTTGAGGAATCGGGGCCGACATCTAAGACAAATCCTAATTGGCCCCTTTACTTATGTAGGGTAAATGATGCCTAGGAGCATAATGCAATTAAAATTTTAGACTCTTTTAATTTGTATCTAATGCAATGCATGCTAATTGACTCAAATGCATAAAATGATTTATGAAGCAGTTTTAAAATCAGGCTTAGAAAATAGATTTTTCCCTAGAGATTGCACAACATCCCCTTGACAGAACTGGACCCTAATAGGTCAGGTGGTCTGCCAGAACCCGCAAGCGGAGAGGTGCCTAACAAGGAAGAGAAAGTAATAATATGCTTATGCTGACTCTCGGCGGTCCGAGCTTATTTCTTAGATTCGTTAGAGTTTCTATGTGAGCCTAAAAAATTTTATTTTAAATTTCAAGTAGAAAAGGTTTATCGTGGTCCTTACCAAAAAACACTCCGATGCGTATCCAGGCTAAAACAAAACACGGCATGCAAGAGTCCTAAAAAAAGCTAGTGCACAAATAATGTAAACACTCAAATTAAATTATCCAAAAATATAATGTCCAATGTCCAGTTTATTTACAACCCAGGGTCTGCTGAAAAAGTAAAGTGGCCGGGCACCACTGACAACAAACCCAGATTCTAATCCTAAGACTGACGCAAGTGATTTCAAAATGGGATATACTTTTTTTCTTATCTTTATTTCTTCATTTCCTTCATCTTCATTTCTTTGTCTTCTTTCCTTTACAAGCTTCTTGGATCCGCTACGAGCTCCTTGGGTCCGCTACGAGCTCCTTGGGTCCGTCGGGCCTGGATATCCAAATGAAAAGAAACTCATCCCCGAAGGGGTATTTTCTTTTCTCTTTGGATATTAGAACCACCCTAACTTGGCTTTCCAAATAGAAGAGAATACTCCCCTAAGGGACATTCTCTTCTCTTTGGATTCCGAGTTGGGTGTGATATCCCACTTTTGAATCACTTTCACAACACTTGACTTTAACAAATAATTACATTTACATTACATTACATCCCAGAAAGAAAAAAAAAATCTAGACACACCTGCAGGGTTATCCTAAGCATTAATAATAAAATCATTCCCAAGCAGTTATATATTCATATTAAATTCATCAGCCTCACTTGGCCATGCTCTTTTAATTTTAAGGGGGCTTAGCATTTTCTGAAGCACCTGTAGAAAATATTATTAATTTAAATCTTTAATTTGCCCCTTTTTTATTTAGCCCTGCACGAGCATGGCCACCTGCATAAGATTTTGTGAGCATCCAGATCGTTCCTAACCTAGGGGTAATCTATTGCCCATCACATCATATCACAGAGAGCAATAAAAGTAAACAAACACGCATATCAATCATACAAGCATGCAATGAAAACCGAGAAAGCCCATCACACAACAGCAAGAAAGTAAACACCGGCCTAACCTAGAGCTAGAGTCGGTTGTCCTAGCAAACAAATCTAAGTGTGTGCGGTAGGCTGTGTTGTTTGGATGCATCCTGAGTTTACTTTTAGTTAAAGTTATCTAACTGATTGAAATTGATTTGTTGAAGGGTCAAAGAGAATTTTAGTTTATATTTAAGTTTTAGTGACTTTACTGTTTTGAAGTTTGTTTTAGATTAAATTTTGATTGTTAAAGTTGATTAATAGGATTTTGTTATTTAGTCATTTGAATTAACCTATTTTCTTTTATATCATTTAATTTAACAACTTACTGAATCTTTGATGATTTATTAGACTTTTAGATTACTATGTATCTCAATCAATTTTCTTTAAAGATGTTTTATATTATGCTTATAATTGATTTTTGAAAAGACTTTAATGAATAGAGTTTGATTTTTAAAGGGCTTTTTATTTTGTATTATGTTTATTATTTAAATTTATTCTCATTTTAGGTGTATTTTGTATTCTGAGTTTAGTTTTACTTTTAATGAATTTTATTTAATTATTATTATTTGATTATGAGGTGATTAAAATGTTAATTAAACCCAATTTTAGATTTATGTTCAAGTTGAATCTTTTAGTGGTTGTGTTTGTTGATTATGACTTAATTATTAAAAGTTATGTGATTCTCGTGTATTTTTATCCAGGTTATTATTGGTGTGTTTGAAATTTTTGTTAAATGATCATTTAAATTTGATTAGCCTAATTAAAGTTATATTTAATAATGAACACTAAGCCTAAGGGGAATGTCACTAAGTTTTCTATGTTCTGTGTTTCTACCCTAAAGTGTGCATGTATCCTAAGTCTAACTTCTCTAAGACTCAGTCCTTAATTTTTGTTCTTAAATGTCACTAAAGTTGTATGGGATAAAAAATTTTGTTATCACTAACCCTTAGGACTTTGCGCACGTGTAAAGAGGTTTAAGGATCTAAAATAAAATAAATAATCCTAATAAAATTGAAGTTGCTATAGGGACCTAGAGGGGAGGAGTTCGCACAAAACACACCACGGCCTCCTAGGGGCTTTCTAAGTTTTAAGGAAACTTACAACACCGGGGGCTACGACCCGGTGGTTTACGCCCGTAGCACCTCTACCCGGTTGGATAGAGGCGACTGACGCCTTTAATCTGCTTCTTCTTGTTCACTTGATTGGTACCGTTCCTCGCAGTTCATGCAAATAAAGATAATAAAATAGGGAAGGATTAGAAGCACATTTAATAATAAATAATGAAATAATTGAAATTTACTAAAAATAAAACGTACCTTTCTTCGGGCTTGAAGACCGGCACAAGCTGTCTACCTTTTGAACATTGAACTTTTCACTTTTGATAGCATACTTTGTATTTTCTCAACATTCACCTCGAGGTACAAGAAGGGAGAAGTAGAAGAAAGAGAAAGAGAAAGGGTAGAGAGAGAGAGAGAGAGACATTGCTTTTTTTTTAAACTTTCATTTCTAATAAACATCCAACTCACTCACTCTCCAACGTAAACCATTTTCTTATCTCCTTTTCCAAAACTCATACACTTTCCACAATTATATTTCTCAATCCTCAAAATATGTACAAACTCCACAATTTTGCTTTTCCAAACATAGACAAGTCACCCTCAATATACACACCACTTACTTCAATACTCCATACATTTCGTTATTCAATATTTACACATTTCATATTATTTTTCTTTCCAACATACACACACACTTTATTTCTCACAATGCAACCATTTCTTTTCACCTTTCTCACATTTTACCTTTCAATGCTCACATTTTCAATTTCATTTTCAAAATACATAAAATCCACATTTCGAAACACATACTCATCAAAACTCTTTACCTTTCAAATCATACACTTTACTTTCCACATACACATGCCTTGCTTCAATCATACACTTTACCCTTTAACAAACATACCCTTCATCTTTCAAAATAACACACATCACTTCCAAAATCACTAACATACAATTTATTCTTCCACCTCTACACATTTCACTTTACATATGCACAATTTCACCTTTCCAAACACACACAAACCCACTTTCCAAACATACAACTTTTATCTTCCAAAGATTACACAAAGACCTTTTAAAGCACACACGTATCACTTCTTAATTTGCACACAAAGAATAATTTTCAAAGCACACACAGATTCAACTACACACAAACTCCGCATCAGCACTTTCCAAAACATATACAAGTTCGACATATACAAACTCCATCATCGCCACCTTCCAAAACACCCACAAGTCCGCTTTTATACACCATCTTTCAACATAAATTCATACTCTGCTTGTCAAAACTTCCCAAAAGATGCACATTGTACTTTTAACTCAAACACATCCACATTACCCTACAAAACATACACTCGACAAAATACTTTACCTTATAAAAACTCCATAATTCATTCTTCCTCACTTTTACATATCACCTTTCAACCTACCCACAATTCACCTCAACACTCCATACACTTCATTATTCCACCTTTACACATTTCACATTACTTTACTTTCCAATATACACACACACTTTTCCGCATTTACATAGTTCAACTTACAAAAATGCATTCTTCACCATTCAAAGGTCACACAATACACTTCTCATTTAAACATACACTTTTCCACTTTCATGCATCTTACCTTCCAACATAACCAAATCACTTTATGCAGAACCCAAGAATGCTCACGATTTGACATTAAAAACACAATGCCCTCTAATATTTCTCCAAAACCATTTTATAAGAGATTTATGCATACTCATCATTGAAAAGGAAAGCATATGAATGCTCTCCAACTTTCATGTACTTCTCCAAACAAATTATGAAACTTGTCAACAATCCTTATTTGGCAATAAATCAAAACAAAATATAAGCAATCATATCTCTTCTTAAAACATTCTCTAAATTTTTTTTTTTAGAACAATGATATTGACAAGAGAGTTTTGCTTGAAGGAAAAGATCTCATGTATATTACAAGGACAATTTCAACAAGTACTTTTAAATGAGGGGAAGAATTCAACATTTAAACTATCCATGAGGACAAATTCAATGAATATCTCTATGAAAGGGAAGAGATTTCAGCATTTATCCAACTCCTAAGGTCAATTTCAGCAAGCCTTTCAATGCAAGAGGGGTCAAAACAATGCTTCATTCTCATCACCATTCCTTCAAAAAATCTCAAAATCTTTCTTAACAATATTTTTAAATCTATAATGAAGATATAAAGCCAGCAGATGCAAGAGAAAAACATATTTTGGGCAAATCTCTCAGAGAACCAACTGATTTTAATCAATGAAGGTAACAAATCCCTCATTTCTTCTCCTACTAAACATATTATGAGAAGAAAATTTTGAGAAGAAGAAGAAGAAACATGAAGAAAGAAAAGAGGGTTTACTACATCTTTCTTGGCCAAGTAAATCGCAGCAGTATGGGGGTTATGTTGAGGCTAGGGCCGGCGACGGTGTTGACTGGAGCAGAGGAGGTGACCTAGGGCTTTTGCTCGGCCCGAACCCAGTGAGAGACGAAGGTAAGGAGGGCTTCGGCCCTGTCTTCACGCGAGAGAACAAAGAAGAAGAATGGGGGTTTCCGTCCTTTGGTCATGCGAAGCAGAGAGGCAATGAGATTGGGAGGGGTTCCGCCTGGGAACTCCTTGCGAACAAACAGAGAATGCCAGCCTGGGTTTTGGGTAGGAGAGACGTGAGGGAAGATGGCTTGCCTTCGGCTAGGGCATAGGAGGTGAGAAAGAGGTGCGGCTGGGGTTCTTGCGAACTGCTCGGGAGAGGGGACTTCGCCTGGGTTCGTCGCGAACTGCCAGAGAGGGAGATCGTGGGGAGGGTTTTTGGTTAAACCGGCCTTAACTCCCTCCCTTAAACTGCCTTAATTAATTACTCTAATAATTTAGTTTTAAACGATAGAGAATTCTTTATTTTAATGAAATTTATATATAAATTAAGTGAAATTAATTAAGAATTTTAATTAAGATTAGTTTGAATTAATCTGATTAATATCAATCAAATTTCAAATGGCTCGCGATCAGTCAAATTAGGCCACTCGGATCTATTCGATGAATTGGAATCGGATCGAGTTAGTCGAACTAAATAGTATGCCGATTTGTATTTGAATTAAGTTCGATTAATGTTAATTTTAATGAATTTAACTTTTATTAACTCTAAATGGCTTGATTTGATTAGGGTCGAATTACAATGTCGAGTCAATGCTAAGTCATTAGGCATCCCCCTAAGAGAAGTCCTAAAAGCGATGTCTACACTAGGATATGAGGACCTAGTCGCTAAGAATAAGTTCCGAGGAGAATTAACTTCCAATAATGAGGTCAACAGTCATGACTGTAAAAAAATCAAAATAGAGAAATAGCTATAAACTTAGATCAAATCCTAAAATTGTTAATCAACAGGCTCCTTCCCTTTCCCATATCCTGAAAACTAAAAGAAAAATCATAATGAGTTACAATAGCTTAGTAGGCCACAAACACTTATCTAAATTTCTAAATAATTCTTTTATAAATATTTTCAATTATTCAAAGTACAATATAATCAAAGTGCAGCATAACAAATCATTGTATTGAATAAATTAATAAGAGCATAATAGTTATCCAAATTCAAATAATAAGTTGAGCAAATAAAAAAATTAAAATTCATATCACAAAATAATTCATATCAAATTTTCTCCATCTTAGATAAAATTTCAAAGATTTCTGGCCTTTTATGACTCCCTTTGTGCTTATACGACCAGAACATACCCGTAGGCATCGAAATATGACATATTTTCCATTAAAGCATGACTTTATAGCCACTAGAACATACCTTATAGGCACTGAAAAGTTCTCGATCACAAATAGAATCTCAAAGGATTTTGGCCCCTAATATCTCTCAACAAATATAATTCAATCAAATAAGCACATATTTCATCACATTGTAGCAATTAATCATAATTGAGCTCATATTAGAATTACATATTTTTCTATAATGGTAGACAATATAAATTCTTACTAAACAAAAATTCATAGTTTCAAAATGTAACCAAATTATGAAAGATTATGTAAAATATCATTTTAAGAGTTAAATTGTACAACATCAGTATTTTTCAGTGTTCAGATTATTTTTTATTCAATAAAAATATTACAAATTCTAAAATACCCTATATAAATTTTTTAAAAAAATACTCAAAATAATCATAATATTAATCTCAATAATATATAAAAAGTTATGCGATGAAAGCTTTGTAGTGCAAAGTTATACTCATTTTTTAGCAACAAAAATAAAAACTTTATAAAAATAAAAAAAACTTCATATTTTTAAAATTGAGATAGACATACTTTGACCTACCTTAATTCAGACAACTTTTCGAACTATGCCAACAGCTAAAAATAACCTAAAGTGGCTCAAAATGGAGTTTCTCTCTCTAAAAAGCCTCTAAATCCCTCTCTTTCTCTCTCTACAAGGTTGTTGTGATCAAATAAATATTACTAAAATAATGCTTTTAAAATATATTTAAAGTGTTGTTAGTGGCCTAGTGTTGCGATGCTACCACCAAGCACTACGACACTAGTTTAAAAATCAAAATTCTAGAGCTTAGAGCTTTGCAATGTTACTATTTTCACTTGGTACTATAACAGTATTGAGGTGATCGGACACCCAACATTGAGGTGCTCAAATAGTAACATTTTTATATTTTGCCAAAATTCACTTTAGATCCTTGGGACTCATTCTAGAACAAATGCAACCTTTTTAAGCATTAAAACACTTCCAAACAAATTCAAATGGGTTCAAAACTCAAAAGTTTAAATATTTACATTTTTCCAATTAGGATAGAATAGGTCAATCCATATGCTAAACTTGGAGGTGTCACAACTCTCCCCTCCTCAAAAAAATATAGTCCTTGATATTTTAAAACTCAAATCTCATAAACAGATCAGGATACAAATGTCGCACCTTAGAATCTTTTTCCTACGTAGCTTCTCTTTCAATTTGATTCTTCCATTGAACTTTAATCACTGGAATCTACTTACTTCTTAACTATATGACATCATAGGCTAGAGCCCTCTTTTGTTCTTCCCAGTAGCTCATATTTGAACGTACCTCGATGTCTTCAATAGATATTCTATTTTTAGAATCAGATATCTATTTCCTCAAAAGTGACACATTAAATATATTATGAATTTTAGACATATGATCTTGCAACTGTAACCTATAAGCAGACTTCCCAATCCTTTCAAAAATCTTAAATTGTCTAACCAACCTTGGACTTAACTTTCCTTCCTTGCCAAATCTGTTAATGTTTTTTATTGACATGATCTTCACGTATATAAAATCTCCCATTTCAAATTCCACAGCCTGATGCTTAATATTAAAAATTTGTCATTATTTATCCTATACATCCTTCAAACTATCTTTGATCAAATAGGTCTTTTTAGTAGCATCTTCAACTAAGGCTAAATCAGATACCTCTCTCCCACTTATATCCAAGATAACAATATACAACACTTCCTACCATACAGAGCTTCGTACGGAGCTATACCTATGCTTGACTAAAAGCTGTTGTTGTAAGAAAATTGAATCAGAGGAATGTGATCCTCTCGACTGCCATCAAAATTTAGAACAAACAGCATCAAAAAATCTTTCAGTACATGCATAGTCCTATCAATTTGTCCATTAGTTTGAGAATGATATGTTCTACTGAAATACAGTTTATTTGTATTCCTTGCTGAATTCCCCTCCATAGTTTGAAGGTACGCCTATCATCTCTATTAGAAACTATAACCTTCAGTATCCCATATAATCTGATAATCTCATATACATATACCTGTGCCAATCTATCTACAGAATCTGGCAGTCATATCAGAATGAAATAGGCTAATTTCATAAGACAATCAACTATAACCCAAATAACATCATGTCCATGTCTCATCCTATGAAAACCCATAATAAAATCCATAGTCATGTCTTCCCATTTACACTTTGGAATGGGTGACGGCTGCAGAAAACCTCCCAATCATTGATTTTTGACTTTCGTTAACCAATAGGCTTCATATTTAGAAATAAAATCTGTAACATCTTTTTTTCAATCCATGCCACCAAAATAGATCTTTCAAATTTGCTACTTCCTAGGTGAATTGTATAGCCTAAATAGATAGCCTCATACAAAATCTCCTATCTCAGATCTCCAAAAATAGGACCCATAATCTATTATTACAGAGGATAATACTAAAATCAGATACTCGCAGTTCAGATTTCTTACTAGTTTTTTATCAAATCAATCAATTTCAGATATTTTGTATCTAATTCTTGAGATTCTTGAATCCTCTCTTACAAAGAAGGTTGAATAATCATCTGAACCAATATATCATAATCCCAATTAATAAATGAAATTACCTTTAACTATAATCTCTCTATTTCCCATATTAGGGATTCATCAAAGTAAGTTGAAGACATGATAATACAAAAGATTTCCTACTCAGTGGGTTTGCTACCACATTAGCCTTACTAGGTTAATACTGAATAGTCATATCATAGTCTTTTAATTAATTTAATCCATCTCCTTTGTTAAGATTCAAATTCTTCTGAGTTAATTTGTGCTTTAGACTGATGATCGGTGAAAATCTCACACCTGATATAATACAGATATGGCTTCAGATATTTAAAGCAAGAACTACAATAATAAGTTCTAGATTATATGTCGAATAGTTCCTTTTATGTGTCTTTAACTATCTAAAAGTATAGGCTATAACCTTTCCGTACTACATCAAAACACATCCTAGATCTCTCAGTGAATCATCATTGAATACCTGAAAACTTTTTGTACTGGTTGGAAGAGTAAAAAATGGAGCATAAGTCAAACAATCCTTCAGCCTCTAAAAATTAGCCTCACACTTTGGTGTCCAAATAAAATTTACTGACTTTTGAGTCCATCTTATTAAGGTACAGAAATCTGAGAAAACACTTTCATGAAATTTCCTGTAATATTAAGCCATACCTAAGAAACTATATACCTCAAATATAGTAGTAGGCCTTGGTCAATCATTGACTACCTAAACTTTCTAGGGATCTATAAAAATACATGCATTATTTATCACGTGACCCATAAAAGAAATACTCTTCAGCCAGAACTCATGTTTGGAGAATTTTGCATATAGTTGATGCTGCTCAAAGTCTCTAAAATAACCCTCATATGTTTGGCATGATCATCTTCAATAGCATAAAGATGGCTTATGCATTAGTCACCCTAAGTAGCATAACTAAAAACTCATAATGTCTATACACTAAAAGTTATCTTCTTCACATCAACCTCTCTCACCTTTACTTGATAATATCTTGATCAAAGATCAATCTTGGAAAATACAGATGATCCAAGAAGCTAATCAAATAGATCATCAATTCATGGAAGAGGATACTTATTATTGATAGTGACTTTATTCAAATCCTTATAATTAATATATATGCAAATTATACTATCTTTTTTCTTCAAAAAAAAATGATAAATGCTCCCCACAAAGATACAATAGGATAGATGAATCCTCGATCAACTAACCCCTAAAGTTGAACCTCAACTCTTAAAGGTCCTTAGGTGCCATTTTATATGGAGCTTTAGAAATCAAGGCCATACCTAGAAATGCATCAATACATAACTCTATATTTTTATTCGGAGGTAAACTGACTAACTCCTCAGGAAACACATCTTGTATTACTGGAACATCAGTAATATAAGCTGAATCCACCATGCTATCCCAAACTGATACAAAAAACATCATGTAACCCTTTTGCCATAATGTATCTATTTTCACTGTAGAGATCAAACATGAAAAATACCTCTATCTCCATAAAATACACAACTCTCAATACTCAGAAATAAAGTGACTCACTTTTTCAAGCAATCAATTTAAGTTTCATATTGACTCAACTAGTTCATACCAAATATAACGTTAAATGTAAAAATAGGTAATAAAATCAAACTGGACCTCCATTTTCTATAAAAATTTCAATATCACAAAAATAAATTCTAGTGGCTATTATACTATCTTTAGTTGGTAAAGTAATAGATAGAGAAAAATGAAGTGAAACTGAAGATAATTGTAGTAAACTAAAGAAATGTTAAGAAATAAATAAATGACTAACTCCATAATCAAATAAAACTTGACATGGATGATTAAAAATATAAACCATGCTTGTAGCCATATATAGAGCATCTCGAGCTCCTATTGAGTTAGAGTATTCATGCTTGCATGAATTGGAGTTAAATCAACAGAACCACTAGGCTCTCTTTGACCATTAACAGATGACCTCCCTGTCACAAAAATAGAACTATTGCCTATACCAAATGGTCCCTCAGAAAAATGTAAGGAATAAAATTTCCCTCAGTCTTCTTATATATTTAATATAACTATTAGATCAAGCCTCTGATCGTCTATCAATTCCTTCTTATGGATACTCAGTCACCTTGTGTCTAACTTGCCTGCACCTGAAGCATTGTCCAATCATCCTATAGCACTGACCAGAATATTATCTACAATAATTATAACATCCAGATGATCCACTAGTAGAACCAGAACTGGCTATACTACCATAAAAAAATACTATAAACTGCCCCCTCTCCTGGACTCTACCAGTCCAAATCTACTCTTCTTTCTAGAAAACCCACAAATAGATGTCTCACCATTGAACCTCTTCCTAATAGCAATCCATCGCTACTGAGCAGCAATCAGATCATTCTCTAAAGATGGTCTCTCTTCACAAGCTCAAAGAAATAAAAAATGTGGAATGGAACCAATGATTGTCTCAGACTATCTCAAAGTCCCCTAAAGAATCTGTAGCATTTTTTTGTGGGAATGTTAACCAACTACAAAGCATATCTAACCAATTCCATACACTTTGCCTCATACTACATAACCATCCTACTCCCTTAAACATATCTTAAAAAGTCTCCAGTATTTGTTAATGTGCAGAAGAAGGTACAAACTAGGCTCAAAATATATCAGAAAACTCATCATAACTAAACAAAGAGTTCATCCTCCCCTAGAACTTCTCCTTATATTGGCTCATCCACCAATGCTCTGCCTCACCATCTAACATAAAAATAATTAATGATACTTTTCTCTCAGGATAACACTACATACTGTTAAGAGCCTTCTCTAATGTCCTTAATCAATCCTTAAATGCTCTGAACTCAACAGTGTCCTCAAACTTTAGAGGCTTCAATCTAAGAAACATATGTAGATGTATATCCGTATCATCAGATTGAACAACATGAACTCTCTCCATGCTTCACCCATCATCTGGTCTATCAGACTAGCAAATTGAGAAATTATATCAAAATGCACTATCAGAGTAGTACTATAGATAAGTGTTGTCTGACTGACACTCTGCCCATATATCATATTTGGGTATAATGGATCCATATCATATAGAATATGAAACTGAATGTACATGCACATGAAAATAAATAATAATGAACACCTAGATATACTCAAAACTACCCACTTAACCTACAAACCAATTCCTATAGCTTTTTTTATCCATTTTTAAAATTATTACTCTGATACCACAAAAGCTTGTCACAACCCAACCTAATGAGATTCCTATATGTTGTGTTAAGCTATGACAGGTAAATCCCATGATAGAGTTTTGAAATATTTCATATTTTCTTCCAATATTCATTTTAAATAAGTAACAAACTACAGAGCTACTAAAATATCTAAAGCACTAAAAATAAACTCATCCATAAAATCTCTTTTTATTTCATCAAAAAGGCATATATAAGATCTACATTATAGTGCATATTATAGTGCATGACTATAAAATAAAGAATAAAATAAAATAAAAGCTAGGCATGACTGTACAAAAATTAAAATAGAGAAATACATATAAACTTAGATCAAATTATAAAATTACTAATCAACAGGCTCATTCCCTTTCTCAGATCCTTAAAATCAAAAGTAAAATCATAGTGAGCAGCAACGATTAGCAGGCCAAAAACACTGATCTAAATTTTGAAATATTTCTTTTATTAAACATTTCGAATCATTTTCAAATTGCAGTATAATCTAATGAATAAACTAATAAGAGCATAACAGCTATCTAAATTCAAATAATAATGCTTAGTAGATAAATAAATTAAAATCCATATTAGATTTTCTTAGTTCTAGATAGAATTTCAAAGGATTCTGGTCCCTTATGACTCCCTTTGTACTTATAATACCATAGCATGCCCATTGGCACTAGTACATAGCATATTTGCCACCAGAATATACTCGTAGGCACTAAAATATGACATATTTTCCATAAGAACATGGCTTTATAGCTATCAGAATATGACTTTATAGCCACAAGAATATGGCTTTATAACCACCAGAATATACCTTATAGGTACAAGAATATTCTTGATCATAGGGAGAATCTTAAAGAATTCTAGCCTCTTATATTTCCTAATAAATATAATTCAATCACGTAAGTTCATATTTCATCACATTGTAGCAATTAAAGCATAACTGAGCTCAAATCAGAATTACATAGTTTTTTATAATGATAGTCAATAGAAATTTCTATTGAATAAAAATTTATAATTTTAAAATATAACCAAATTATCAGAGATTATATAAAATATTATTTTAAAAATTTAATCATACTACATCACTATTTTTTAATGTCTAGATTATTTTTTATTTAATAAAAATTTCATAAATATCAATCTATTCATATACTATCAAGTAAATGAAATCACAAATGTGATTATGAATAACAAGGAAAGACATCCAGCTAGTTACAAGGAGTTTTCTTATGTCTTATCTTGGGTCAATATTACGTGTCAAGTGTTGATGCCAGGTGGCTATCTTGTATAAGAGTTGTCACTCTTGCTCGTTGTCATATCTCACCCCCTTATAACTCCCTATCTTCTATCTTGAATCTTTAATTTCATAGTAGGATTACATCATAACCATAATTTAAAGGGAAGTCTGTTGGCCCACCCTCTTGCATAGGATATCTTGCTTCAACCAACCTGTATTATTTTACAACAGTAAGCCTTTCTTATTTATATACGAATGTCATATGTATCAAATAAAAATAATATCATTTTCACCTATAAATTTAATGATATATGAAAATACAAAAAATTTACAAAGTATACAATGTATTTAAAAATTCATAACTATCATTTTACCTAGTGAAATATGGAAATATACCAGTTAAAATGCTTATATTGATCATATATATCAAATACCAAAAACAATGCGGTGAAAGTTTATCAAAAATTAAGATATCATAACTTTTATAAGTTTTGACTAAATTAAAATGCATAATATATAAAATACAAAAAATTATTAAAATTAGAGGTAGGCTAATGGTTGCCAATCTTTAGACGAACAACTTTTTTAATAAGATTGACTGACAAAAATCACTTTATGACCTCCAAACTCTAAGTTTTTTCCTCTCCCTTTCTTTTTCTTCTCTTTTCCTTTTTTTTTTCTTCTTTGTTTTCTCTGGTTAGAATGAATGAGGAAGAATGGTATTTAAAAATTTTAGGGAGTGGATTAGGATATTTTGAAATAAAATAATATAAAGGATACAAAGGTTATTATGTAATTTGTTCAATTTTTAGCATAAAATTTATATAAATCCTTTTATATCTTCAAATCTGGAGCTCTAAAAATAATAATAATATATTTATAAAATAGCACAATATGTCTAAAATACTCTGGTAAAATTGGTTTGCAAAATGGACACATAATAGTCCCAAAAATTACGTTTATACTAACATGTGTTAATTTTTCACACTGCCTTTAAAATTAGAAGAAAATTATTATAATTAAAGTACAATAATATCTATATTATGGTGAAGATAATTTACAAATTATACTTATAATGATTCCTAAAATATTATTTAACTATGTTAAATTATGGGTTATTACTAAGGCTTTGTATCCATTAGCAGCACACCAGTTTGTAGTTTTTATAGGAAGAGGCATATAGGTTGATGTTATCTACATATGGCTTAATGCTTCAGGTGTGGCCAGATAGTTCACAAGGTGGCTCAATGTCTACAAAGAGCACCATAGGGTAGACCTGAAGTTGGAGGAAATAAAAGTTCGAGACCAATAGCCCGCCCCTTCTAAAGTAGTCAGTGAGGCCTCATTAACCCGTACTGGAGGTAGATTGGAGGGAGATCATCTGGTGGATTGACAGAAGGGGCTCAACAGGAGTCCATAATAGTGGTCAGTGCAACCTGAGCTTAGCTTAGAGTTTGTAGCTTGACACAGTAGGAGGTGAGGGAGGCATTAGATGTAGTGACATGTATGGTTTATGTTTCTGAACGACCTTATAACATTATTTTTTTTATTCTGGTATCATTCATTCTTTTATATCTGAGTGTATTTTGGATGATTTAGCATTTATTTCATTATATCTTATGTTATCTGTTATGTTGTTGACCAGTAATCTGATGTTTGTTAGTAGGGTCGGTGTATGTGATGTTGAGATTTCTAGTAGGAAATTAGTGGCAGTATTGATCTTGTTGCCCCTAAAGGAGTCTGATGTGATAGTAGGTATGGATTTGTTAAGTAGATATTAAGCTCAAATTGATTATCAAAAGAAGCAGGTATGTTTATGTATAAATAGAGAAGTATTTTATTTTTTGGGTGCTAGAAGTATTTTATCATCTTTGATCTTAGTATTGCAAGTGGATAAAGCCTAGAGGAAAGGAGTTTATGTATTTTTGACCTATGTGAGAGATTTAAATAAATCAATTGAAGGATTAGAATATGTTCCAGTAGTAAAGAAATTCCCTGATGTTCTTAAAGAGTTATATGGGTTACCTCTACAAAAAGAGGTAGAATTCTATATTGATGTGGTGGTGGGTATAAATCCAAGAACAAAACTCCAAATATAATCACACCTAGGAAATTGTATGAGTTAAAAGTATAATTATATGAGCTATTAAATAGAGGTTTTATTAGGCCTAGTGGATTGCCTTAGGAAGTTTCTATATTATTTATAAAGAAGAAAGATGGATCTCTACGAATGTGTATAGACTATCAGGAGCAGAATAAAATAATATTAAAAAATAAGTATCCACTACCCAGGATATATGATTTATTTAATCAATTGTAAGGAGCAGCAATATTTTCTAAGATCGATCTGAGATCAAGCTATCTCTAGTTAAGGGTAAAGGCAGAAGATGTGGCAAAGATGACTTTTTATAATAAATATGGGCAGTATGAAGTTTTGGTGATGTTAATTGGTGTGATTAATGCTCCATCAATATTCATGGATCATATGAGTGTTTAGGGAGTATTTACACTAGTTCATGATTGAGTTTATTGATGATATTATGGTGTATTCAAAGTCTAAAAAGGAGCATGTGAGGCATTTGAGATTAAAGATAGAGACTCTAAGGCAGCAAAAGTTATTTGTTAAATTTTTAAAGTGCAAGTTTTGCTGACTTTGGTGTCTTTTCTAGGGCATGTGGTAAGTAAGAAAGGGATCCCTAGAAAGTGCAGGCCGTAGTGGATTGGCTGAGGCTGACATTTATGACTGAAGTCCATAGTTTTTTAGGCATGGCAGGATATTATAGAAAGTTTATCATAGACTTTTCACACATTTTTATCCCTCGAATAAGGTTGACTTAGAAGGTTGTGCCATTTGATTAGACACCAAAGTGCGAAGAAAGTTTTTAAAAGTTAAAGGAGTGTTTGGTGTCAACCACTATTTTTAGTAATCTGCCAAGTACTAAAAGATTTCAGGTATATAAGAATGCTTTATTGAAAGGTTTGGGTTATGTATTACAATAGAGAAGAAGGGTATTAGCTTATACATCTAAGCAGTTGAAGCTATATATGTGATCTAAACAACCCATGATTTGGAGTTAGCGATAATTATTTTTGCATTAAAAATTTGGCTGCATTATCTATATGGTGTTTGGTATTAGATTTATATCGATCACTAGAGTTTGAAGTATATTATCACCCAGAAAGAGTTGAATTTGAGGTTGAGAAGGTGGTTGGAGCTAATCAAATACTATGATTTTGTATATCATTTATTAGCTAGGTAAAGTGAATGTGGTTGCTAATACTTTGAGCAGAAAATCTATTGGAGTAGCAGCTAACTTGCTTATTTCTAAGCATCTACTAATTATATAAATGGAGAGGATAAAATTATAAGTGGTATGTTCATCGAATGTGCTTATTGGATTTATTTCTCAGATGATAGTTTAGCCCTCATTGCAGGATATGATTAAAGAGGCTTAAAAGAAAATGATGAATATGCAAGGTTGATAGATCATATTCAGTCAAAAAAGTGATATAAGTTATAAGTAGATGAGCAAGGCATGATTCTCTGTGGTGGTAGATTGGGGGTCCCAGATAGTAGTGATTTGAGGAGAGAGATTTTTCATGAAGCCCACTATTCTGGGCATATCATTCTTCTAGGAAATAATAAGATATATTGAGATTTGAAGTGCATGTTTTGGTGGCCTGGATTAAAGTAGGATGTAACAGGATTTTTTTCTAAATGTGAAGTATACGAGATGCTGAAAGTTGAGCATCAGAAACCTAGTGGACTATTACAGCTATTGCCTATTCCTGAGTGGAAGTGGGAAGAGGTCACTATGGAATTTGTTATGAGCTTTCCCAAGTCTAGGCAAGGCCATAATGCAGTATGGGTGGCTGGTGATTAATTGATAAAGTCTGTTCATTTTCTACCAATGAGGCAAACTTATTATGTTGATAAGTTAGCTCAACTATATGTGAAAGGGATTTTTAGACATCATGGAATCCCTAAAGTTATTTTTTTTATTAGGATGCTAGATTTACCTCAAAATTGTGGAGAGGTATTCAAGAGGGCTAGGGATGAAGTTGAATTTTAGTATGGCTTTTCACCCCCTGATAGATGAGCAATCTAAAAGGGTCATTAAAATTTTTGAAGACCTATTAAGGCTTTATGTCCAAGATTTTGGTGAATGATGGGAGGACCACCTGTCACGAGTCACGAGTCAATATACATTTATATTCATTAATAAAAATCATAAACACAAGTCACGAGTCATATAAATACAACACACTATCTGCCTACTCCTCAGCTGAAAAGAATAACTAAAAGATAAAATGCTAATATAACTTGAAGAACCATGTATCTAATCAGCCTCACACTCCTGAACCTTTTTCTAACCTAAAATCATTAAACCATATATATTGAGTTTACAAAGTATAGAAGGTCACTAATACTCTACTATTAAACTCAAATTACAAAATATAAACAATATGCAAGAATTCATTCAGTTCATAAAAATAGTAGTCAATATAATCTTAAATCTATGCAGAAATAGTAAAACACATGTGATATTAGTAAAGCCTGTAAAATAGTATAATATGATGTCAAAATGATAAAGCTGTAAACCATTATTCTCAAACCAAACATCATAGCAGTGCTATCAAAACAATAAAAAAATTATATAAATCAATAAAACTAAAGTATCTATGAACACTGAGTATACTCATAATATTCAATTATTTTATATAAATATCATAATCACGTGCTCAATAATAGTAAATTAGTATTATGAATCAGTAGAAATAAATATTAGTGTCTAATATGTATGTCTATTCAGTTATATTAAACAAGTAAGGAAATCTAGTTTGTGTGGTATTTTTCCAGTAGCAATAGTAAATCAGTAACAGTTGGCTTTCAGTAAATAGAGTCATCACTCTTTCCCTTCCCACAATAATTACTCCTTATATCTCCCAATCAATAAATTACATGAATCAATTGAGAATATCATCACAAACCATAGAATTTAAATGAAAGATCGTCGACCCACCATCCTGCACGAGTATAAATTAGTCTCCAGCCAACCTTAATAATAAATTAGTCTTTCTTATTTTTACAAAATTAAAAGTATAAAAGTAATAACGACTAGCTATTGTATTCACATGCCTGTATTCATTCAGAATGCTTATAATAATAGTGTAATTCGTATCAAAATGCCAAAACTACTATTTCTATGCAAATCATACTAAATGAAATAATTTTAATTTTAGCCAGCAAAAATACCAAACTAACTAGTCAAAATGACCAGAACGAATAATACTACAACATACAAATAGTTCTATGGTAGAAACTTACTAGAATTCAAGCTATGCAGTAAAACTCAATTTGAGAGAAATTACATGGTAAAAATAAAAAATTTTGAAAATAGGAGCTGGTTAGAAGTTACATACAATTATCTGAAGAAATTTTATAGAAGTGATGAAACAAACCAGCTGCCAAAATCCCACATCCTCTCTCCCCTTCACTTCGCCCCTTCTTCCTTTCCTTCCACGGTAAGCCAACTTAGTGAGGGAGAGAGTGGAGCGAATGGTTATTTAATATATATAAAAAATAATTTTAGTGTGTGGTGCCATAGCGCCCATGTGACCCAACATCCCAACATTGCATGTCCTTTCAGTGTTATTATAGAACATAGAGCTTTGGTTCCAAAGCACTACTCTTTGACACTTCTCAGCACCACTGGGCCCAAAAGCATAACACCACAACCCTCCCATAGGCAAATTTTTGAAAACTTTTAAAATTCATATTATTCAAATAGGATGTTACAATCTACACACCTTAAAAAAATATCATCCTTGACATTTTCAATAAGGATTCAAGCAACAAAAAATTGATACAAAGATAAATGTGTTTCAAAAGAAATCCATACAAAAAAATTCAAATCAAATCAAAACATTATCGAAGAATCCAAATTAAACTAGAAATCAATTTTTATCATACAGTCATGCAGTTCATCCAATCACATATCATTCAATATGCAATGAAATGGCATGTCATACATAACAAAATTTCTTACTAGTGAAACTTTCAGGCCTATTCTTATCTTCTTGTAGCTGCAAGTTATACACTCGTGGCATCATTGGGGTAGGTCTTATTTTTCCTAGTACATTAACTATCTTTGACTGCCAATGATAGCTCTATCATCAGTCCTGTTTATCGATCTTTCATTGTATGCCCTCGATCA
Organism: Dendrobium chrysotoxum; assembly: GCA_019925795.1. Classification (NCBI taxonomy): domain Eukaryota; kingdom Viridiplantae; phylum Streptophyta; class Magnoliopsida; order Asparagales; family Orchidaceae; genus Dendrobium; species Dendrobium chrysotoxum. Next base: position 31,758,920 of record CM034306.1, on the reverse strand, counting down.
TGTAGTCCTCTATCTTTCAGTCTGCCTGGACTATCCTGCTCCAGAATTAGTTCTCCCTCCAGGTCCTCTCTATGGGCAATATGTTACCTAGTGTCCTTTCTATCCACATCAAAAACATCATCCCGTTAGAAGGTAGCATTGACCTAATATCTCCTTCCATGATTGATACAATCGTTGTAGCTATTGGTTGGTGTTATCAATCATCTCCTCGAATCACCATATCTACTTCTCTTATCATTGACACTTTCCTTATCTTTGCTCGAGTCATATCTCAACCTTCTCCCACTCATATAGTCATACCTAGATGTGAAAACCACTAAATAAATCTCTATCAGTCTGAACCTTTCTGCTAACTAAGAAAACTCATAAATTCATAAAGGTACTAAAGGACACCTTAACTCCCTATTCAATTATTGCAAAAATCAATAACAATTTTCTTCAATAGTGGAGATCAAATAAGGAGCATACCTAGCCAATACAGTAAACTCAACTTTATATTGTATCATTATCTTGCATCCTTATTCTAGTCAACGAAAACCAATTTATTGAATAAAATATCAATATACATCTATATTCATTACTCAAAAATTATATATACCAGCCAAGAGTCATACAAATACAACACATTATTTATCCACTCCTGAGCTCAAAAGAATAATTATAAAATAAAATAATAATAAAACTAGAAGAATCCTGTATATCTGATCAGCCTCGCACTCTCGAACCTCTTTAATGATATAAAATTATTAAACTATATATATTCAGCTTATAAGGCCTAGTAGATCACTAAAACTCTATACTGAACTCAAAGCACAAAAAAACAGTACGTATGAATTCATGTGGTGAATAACAGTAGCAGTCAATCATGAATTTATACAGGAATAATAGAACACACCAAAATGCTCAATCTCAGATGAGCATAATCTAGAAGTATCTAAAAGATTCTCTGGGAGTTTTGCGATGATGGGGACATTAGACAATGCAGTGCTATGTCAAAATGATAGGAATTTAATATTAAAATATCCAAACCATTGCCATTTTTCATTTGCACCACCACGCTTGTTGGAGAAGAGAGGAGGAAGCGGAGAGAAAGAAGAAAGAGAAAGAGAAGGACATGATTTATATGCCAAAGTCTGGGATTCATCCGTCGGGCCAATTCAAGAAATTATAGAGCTCCAGATAAATTCCTAAACCCCTCTCTCTGATTTCAAATTTAGTAAGTTTATAAAAAGATATGAGCAAAAATATGTTTTCTTAAATTTTATGAAGTTTTCACGGTGTGATTTTAATATGTTATCGTACTCTGTATTATAGATATTTTGACTATATAAAATTGAGTTTTCAACGGTTGGTTTTTACGATAAAAATTTGTGAATATAATATTAAATTAAAGTATTGTTGGCAATTGTAGTAGCCATGTAAAAGTCTTGAAATGTTCATATGAAGGTTCCTATGAAAGTGAAAGTATAAAAGAAAAAAATCCATCAAGCATTCTTTTCTACAGGAAAAAGTGGCTTTTATTGGTAGTTTATATATGTTCTGCATACTGCATCGAAGACTTAAATTAGCACTATTACAATGCATTTGCATTTTTCATTCATAACATTGCAGAAGATATATTCTGATGTATGAAAAGTGCTCTCTCTTTTATGTTACAAAAAGTTCTAGATGTACTCTTCTGGCCCCATCCACCTGATGCAGATGTGGGAGGTATTCTGGCCCCATTTGTTGGAAGTAGGTTTGAGAGATTAAGTAATATTATAAGTATTCTTCTGATTCCATATGCCTGATCCAAATGTGAGAGGGATTCTAGCCCCACCTATTGTGTCTACGTGTGGGAGGTAAAGGGAAGTATAAGGGGAAGTGAAGATATAAGCAAGCATCGAGATATATGCATTCTAATCATGACATTTTCTATGTTAATATTTTTACAATAAACTTAAGAAATATCCTAAGTCATGTTTTAGTGAACTCTGAACTTCTGTATGAACTCTGAGAAAGTGAAATGCAAGTGGACCTTTAAAAAATAAATATTCTATACGACATCTAAAAACTTCTATAAAGTGGTGATGTGAATATCAAAGTATAAGTGCAAGCTCTGAAATCAAGTATACATGCTGGAAATATGCTAAATCACGGTTTTGCTTATGCTTTATGTATTTTGAAAGCCTTTAAGTTTTCTTTGATTAACAGCTTTTAATGTAGTCGCTTTTAATATATATATATATATATATATATATATATATATATATATATATATATATATATATATATATATATATAGTTGGGTGAATGATGAGTCTACTGAGCTATTTGAGCTTACTATTTTCTTTTAATATATCAAGAAAAGATAAAGGTCTTACCAAGTAGATCAGTTGTAGAGGTAGTATTTTGGGATCCAAATTTCTAAGATATGATTTTGTAATCCATCATTTAATTAATTGATATATAGACTTCATAATTATATTTTGATAAAATGAAAGTTGATTACACTATTTTTATGTTTTTTGAGAAATTTAGTAGCTCTAGTTGTTGTTATTGGTAGATGAGCTTACTAATTATAGGTTTAAGTAAATTCAATCCTTCTATTAGATCCTAGGACATTACACTTCTATCTCTCCTCCTTTCCACTTCCTCTCCTCCTCTCTTCCTTTCCTTCCCCAGCAAGCCATGTGGTTGGAATGGGTGGATGGTTGAGTGGAGGAGAAATTTAAATTAAAAAATGTTTTTCAACTCCATGCGCTGTGGCGCTCCCATGTCCCAGTGCTAGGAAGCATTGTGATGTAGCACTACCTCAACGCCGATGCACCAAATTATTTTCAAAATTTTGAGAGAGCTCAGCGTCAGGACGGAGCTTCCCAACGCCGTTGTGCTCACAAGCATAGCGCTACAATGCTCCAGCTCAAATTTTTCAAAATTTCATTTTTAACTCATTTTTGCAAATGTCAAATTATTACTTTTAAACCATAGAGGACCCAAAATCTGTTAACGGGTGCAATTATTTAAAACATACCTAGAAGGGTCAAGTTATCTAAAAGCTAACATGAAGGGTCATAATGTTCTGATAGAAATTATATTATTACAAATTTAAAATCATTTAAATTAATTTTAAACTGATATAATTCAACTATTTTCATATATAATTTTAATCTCAAAATAAATTTAATAATTTTTAAACTCATTTTAAAATAAAGATTTTATTGGATACTTCTATTTACTCATCAGTTCTATTGAGCTGAAGAAAAGGGCGGTATAATGAGACCACGATGTTATCGAAATTATCCAATTACCCGCCCAATCTCTTCAATGAAAGAGACGTAAATCAACATCAATTGCGAGGTATTTATGTGAAAGACGATAAATCCCGCGAGAAGAACGGACGCAAATAGAGATTCCAAACTGGTTAAAGTCCGCACCACGTCAGCCACATGACAAGGTAACAGCTGGACCGGGAACACCAAAGCCGTCACCGCGTCGACCGCTGAACCGCCGACACGTGTCGCCAAGAAATGAATCTAGGCCACCGGTTTCAGAAACCCATTTATTTGACTCATTAAGAAGACCCTCTCTGTCCGCGAAGCTTAGAAGCACGTCAGCATTGGCTCCGAATAGCCATATGGTGTCGTTTGACGGGTCTACGCAGAGTTAAAGTCAGCCAGCGCATACGGGTGTGTTTAAATGGACACGTGTACGTTGACATGGCAGTTGGCTTGGAGCCCGCAGCTCCTCTCTTCTTCGCCTCTTCCACCCCTCACCATCCCGTTCTTCTCTCTCCCCCCCTCTCTCTCTCTCCCCTCTTTCTCTCGCCCTTCGGCAAGAAATCCTGGTGGGACAATAACAAGAACTAGCTAGGGTTAGGTTAAGGAACGAAGCTTCGATTTTTGTTCGCCGGTCTTCTTAAATGTTTTTCAGCTGAAGCTGTTTGTTTACTGGCTAATTCCCTGAGAAGAGCCCTGAGGCGATTGCAAGCTATCGTTCTGTCCTCCGGTGGCTAATCGATTTTGCTTTGGTGTTTTTTTCTGGAAATTTGGTACTGGAAATTTAAGGTAATTTAAATATCTCTCTTGGTTCCTGAATTTCTTATAGGAAATGCTAGATTTGGTGGCTATTGCTTCTTGAAGATCTATATTTATCTGCCTTATCGTACTTTTATTAGGGTAATTACATGAGATATCAGAATTTAGATGCATTCATGGAAGATTGAGAAGAGAGGGAAAACACGAACAAGTAATGTTTAGAATTTCTGGATCGTAGTCGTTTCCGGCAGGTGAAGGCGCCTAGCGAATGGATTAATGGAATTAGAATTGTCATTAATTTTGGGGGTATAGATGTCCCTTTCAGTTGAGAAGCCTACAGCAGGGGATCTCGAGGATCTGGCTCCCCTGGGTTTTTAACCTGGAAAGTATTGTTCTTTCGTATGGGATAAAGACGTGTTTGCCCGTGCTTTGTTTTTGGAGGTCTTTTGCATTAATGTCCGAAGGAAATTTGAGTCGAGAACCAGAACAAAATATATACATATATGTATATATGGTTATAAGAAGAAACGTATCGATTTGCTTTGTTTAAATTATTCCTTAATGTGTAATCATGTGCCATGACTACTTGCTGGCTCTGTCGCATCTTTCTGGGACCTCTTCCTTTGTAGCCCATAACTGATATATGCAAAACCTTGGGGTTTGTATGTTTGTTTGAATCTCAGATTATGGAATCCTTTGTAGCCCAAGACTGTTTGCTATGAAGGGCAAGTCAGTCAGTTTGTTGTTTGATGAGTCATCTCCAATCATTTATTAGAGCTTTTCAATCCCTATTTTGTTCCTTTTACTTGAATTCTTGCACCCTAGAGAGCTTGGCTAGGCACTAGCAGTAAGCCTGTTTCAGCCAGAAGCATGAGAATGTTAGACAAACGAGTCTAGTTATTTTGCTATTCTGTCTGGCGGCGAGTCCTGTGATGTCCTAATATGCAGATTTATAGGTGTATCAAGATGATTTGGCCATGTTTGGCAAATGAACGTTGGATTTTTTTTTTTTAAAACAAAATTCCAATCGGAAGTAATTTACATCCTAAACTGAATGTGTTGAAGATATATTTGCTGCTCTACTCTCTCTCTCTCTCTCTCTCTCTCTCTCTCTCTCTCATTTGTAGCTTACAGACTCTGTTTTTTTTTTCTTTTCCACAGCCTATCTGGAGAAATACAGCTGCGTCATATAATAATAAGAACTGTAGTAATAAACCAAAGACCGCAGCTCCTCTACTACTAACTTCTATGGGAGCTAACGAGACTATTGCACCTTCCAAATCTGAGAGGTCGCCTTCAGTACCAGTAAGCATTCCATAATGCAATAGCTAAAGCCACTTATTCTATGTCGTCTGTTTGAGAAAGATGCCTATTTTCTTTTAATAGCAACAGCAGAACGCATGTCACGCATGTCTCGATTGTATAAATTATTTGCTTATTGATACGTGTTTATGCTCAATATATGTTTGGCGATGTGCAAAATTATTTTCTATTATCTCCTTCACATATTTATGTTTGTATGTCCTATTAGGAATTTTTTAAAAGCAGGCATATTATCTTTCTAAAGCTTCTTTTGGGACGACTTTCTTACTACTTTTTTTAAGGCAGCTTATTAGTACAAAAATTAAAATTTTTTACTAGAAAGCTTCTTTAAGAGACAATAAGAAAGCCATCCCAAACGAAGCCTAAAACAAGGGGGCTCTCAATACATGGATCTCCCACAAATGTAGCGTTCAATGAGTGTTCTTGTGTGCATCCATATATTCATATTTGAGAAGGTGATGCCCTCATGACTTAAACTTGGGACGTGCAGAATAGATTGAAGGCTGTTTAACCATTGCTATGTGCTCATTATGACAAATGAGTCAGATGATTATACGAAAAGAGGTTAAATTCTAACGATTTCCATAGAACATTCTATGGAGCATTCTTGATGATTGTAATAGCTAAAATCTGAACCCATTCAAGAAAAAAATTTGGATAATTAGGTAAGAAAGTAGGCATAAAGGTTTGCCAAGCAACTTGAAGTACTGAGTTAATATATTAAATTGTTCATTACTTGGGAGAAGATATCTACTGAGCAGAACAACTATTATGACAATTTGTAATGTGTATTGCTCGAAGCAGTCTTTTATTTTGAGGCTCACCACATTTATTGTTAAAACTAATATTCTCAACTTTTTTAACTTTATTCTAACAATCATCATCATTTGCCTTATCCCAACTATTTATGGTCAACTCTACGAATCCTCATTTTTTTAAAAATTTCTGGTAAGTGTTATATGAGGTGTTAAATTCATTTTACATAGTGAGTATTAATCAATGGAAGCCTAAAGTTAGATCAAATATACTAGTGTTCAAATTTATTTTCAACTTAAAACCTTAAACCTATTGTTAAGAGCCAACTATTTGGTATTTTTACACTAACATAATTTTCAACAATCTAATATGAGATTAAACCAAATACTCTCACCTTCCTTAATAATGCTAGGAATACCAATAAAAGATCAAGTCCTTTACATAATAATAATCAGATCATTGTCGACATCATCCTACCGCAAATGATAAGACATGACTTTTGAATCGGTTTAGAATCTGATTAGCATGTTAGTAGATACAGCAAATGACAAAACATAAAGATGCAGCTTTAAAATCTTGTTTGGCAAGCGTAAATCCATTGGTGATGGTTCACTATATTCTTAGCAGGATCTGCTGAGACTATGATGAATATATGATTTTGATTATTTAGTTTTGATCTTGTTTGTGGCTCCATTGCAGGAGCAACCTTCAGTCCGTTCATATCCTGATTGGGGATCCATGCAGGTTAGAGTGTAATCTGCGCTGGCCCTATGCTTCGAATGCCATCCATTAGAGTGTCTATTCTGCATTGAATGATTTTGTAAGTTATGGCTTTGTTTTTGAAATATTACTATTGGTTCCCGCTTTTGTCAGGCATACTATGGTCCTGGAATTCCAATCCCTGCTCCTTTTTTTGGTTCGCCGGTTGCTCCTGGTCATGCTCCATACCCCTACATGTGGAGTCCTCAGGTATTTCATCTTCTCAAATTTTATGGTGCTAACTTAGCTACTTGAGTAATTTTAAATTGACTTTAAACGAAACTAAATGAAAGATTTTTGAATCCCTAAATGAAACTCCAGTACTGCTTAGGGTTCACAGCGATATTTTAAAAAATATATATAAAAAAAAGGGTTCACATAGAAATTTCCACTGCACTATGCTCGGTCATACATAGTAATTAGGAAATATTCTGATTGCAAATTGAAAAACAAGCATACCTTTTTGCTACATCGCTATTTGAATGAATTTTGCTCTCAGTTTAGTGCTCATAAAATTGGCAGTACGGACGTAAACAATAATACTTGGGAGCCTCAAGTCCCCATAGTTTCTAACTTGGGCGATGCTCTAATTATCTCTAGTTTCAAACTTGACATGCTAACCACCTCCAAACCCTCTTTGCGACTGCTAATGTCCACTGCTGCATTCTGTTCTGCAATTACCCCTGCAACTGAGCAAATGGGCGCATAAAGATGGCAAAACAGATGACAATGATTTGATGAAATGAAGAAGCAAGAAGAGGAAGAAAGGGGAGGTGGGCATGCATCATCTGCATTTGTACTCTAACCTCCACTAAGTCCTCTGACCGTGAGTTCTCTTTTGATTGACACTCATGGTCTTTTTGGTCTCCAGGAAAGTCATATTTCTCCTTAGCCTTTCCCTATATGACTTTCGCCGGGAAATCAGCCCTTTATTTGAAAAGGCTAAACACTGACCAAATCCCTATATCAGCTTTCACCATTGCATGCCAAATTGAGGCGCTAGTAAACTATATCTTTATAAGCAGTTTTCCAAATGGTCGCACATATTCAGGTTTGTAATGTTTATACTTTTGACGACATAATGCTTTATTCGCAGGATTGTGGTTAAAGCTTAGTAGGCCAGAAGCCATTTTAAGACTTATAAGTGTTGGAAATAAAGAAAAATTTTCTTTTCTTAATATGATTTATTATTCTGCTCTGCCATTTTCAAACATGAAAGTAAGGTGATTTTTCGGTTGTAAATCTTTTTTCTCTTTACTTCTAAGTCTCTTTATGGAGAGCATTTTGGTCTTAATTGGAGGGGGTTGACTGAGGATACATTTACTTATAAAACCAAGAGTAGATATACTAATAAATCTAGGTTTTCTTGAGTTCTTCGAACTTGGTGGTGATTATCTTAGTATTTCTAAGGATGCTGTATTGTATTTAAAACATGCACGTAATCTTAAATTTTGAGAACTGGGATAGCATAAGTTAATTTACTGCATAAACTATTTTTATCGCTGACATTTTAGCTTCTTCAGCCCATGTTGACACCTTTTGGGGGGCCATACACAGCAATCTACCCTCATGGAGGAGTTTACTCTCACCCCTCAGCTACCCATGTAAGTTTAAAGTTCTTTTGCACTTGTTGTGCTTCCCTTTTTGACAGATAAATGAGTATGCTGATATTACAGCTTTTGAGTGTGTACTTATAAATTTGGCGTTAAGGTTTTTTTTCACCTTCTCTTAGAATCAGGGACTAAATAGAATGAAATAAGTTTGCTATGTGTTAGTTTAATTTGTACAATGACGCTTGATTTTTTTAATATACTGATACATTCTTCTACATGTAATTTTATACAATATTTTTATGGGACCATTTTTGTTGATTTCATCGCCAACATGCTCACACATATTCCTGATCATTACTATTTTCCTAATCTTTAATGTTGCTCTGCAGATATCATCTCCTGCGAACCAGGAAGTGTCTGTCAATCCCTCAACTAATAAAGAGAGAAGCACAGCTAAAAAGATTAAAGGGATTGATGTGCTTGTAGCGTCCAATGGAAATCATGATGCCAGTGCAGGCTGTAATGAAAACAGGTCAGAGAGGTTTTTTACTAGTTGCATCAGACCTAATTAATTCTTTTTGGACGCAATCAGACTTGATTAACTCATGTCTTTTTACAAATTTTACTTTTACAGCGACGAAAATGAAGCTGAAGATTCAAGTGAAGGAAGTGCTGGGAATAGTGAATCAGGAGTAATGCTCTTAACATATCCTTAACCTGGATTATTGCAAATTTCACTCTTCATTCCTGAATAATTGTTGATGTTGGGCATCTAGGGAAGTGAGAAGCTAAGAAATAGAAGCTCTGAAGATAAATCAAATTCAGGTGCGTATAAGTCGCATGTCTTGTGATGTGATCTGTTCCTCTTGGGTTGCAACGACTCACTTCATCTCATTGTGCTTGATTTGAATATTATGAAAGGAAAATAAGATGACAGAACTATTGAGTTGTAAGAAAGTTGTATAATTCAACGGATCAGAATAGGTTCAATGAGATGGGGCTCATTGCTCAGCTTGGTTTGAGTAGATCTCAAGTTTCAAACTCTATATTTTAGCTGCTCAGCTGAGTTTGAGTAGATTTCAAGTGTCAAGCTTTACATTTTTCTGCCATTTTATACCTTTAAGAACTATCTATAACTTCTGCCTACTATCCTTTTGTGAATCAACGAAGAAAAAATGAAAAAGTTTCTCATTTTTCTTTCAATGAAAACTCTTTTTTGTTTTACGCTATTGAACTTCAATTCTTATATTGGTTCATTCTTTGCTTATCTTTTTAGTCACCTGTCGCTTGATGGAATACATAGCCTGAGCTTCATTCCTACTGCTGTAATGTTATTTTCGTTAAATTACCTTAAAACTAACCTAAGTGTGAGGTCAGGAGGAATCTCATTCCAAAATGGCTTAGATGTTTAAAGTTTGGTGACATGAAGGCTATTGCATTTGAACGTTTGATCTTTAGCAGGATAGGCAATCTTTTAGGGGCTGTATGGCTACAAGTAGGATTAAACTCAAGCAGGTTTTAGTAAATTCTGCATTCCAGATTTACTCAAGCAGGTATTAGTAAATCTTGCATTCTAGATTTGGTAAATCTTGAGATGATTAAAACTTGAAAACTGTTTGGCATACAATTAATAAATCTTGTTAAATACTGATAAACCGTTTTTGAATATTTGTTTCAGATTTAAGACTTGTAGGAGAAAAAACCTTAAATCCGTAAAATTTTGTGATGATAGGAATTGATGAAGCTTAGATTTAATCAATAACGGAGCTGAAACAAGATTTATCAGAACAGTACAATTTAAAGTCCCCAAAATTCTGTTGTATATCTTGTCTAATATAGGATACTAACAGCCCTAGCAAAGTTTACAGGTTGATTATTCTTTGTTTTATCATTCCAGGTGGCAAGAATCTTGATAGACAAGCTAATACTGTTACTGGGGCGACAACAGATGTACTTCCAACTATTTCATTAGGAATGACCACTAGCCCTGGGGCTGTTACTCCTATTCCTTTGGCCAATCTGACTCCAGGAATGGATTTTAGGTCTTCTAGTGTCAGTAAACAGAAGCCTGGAAGTGAACTAATTTTATCAACAACCGCAATGGTATGTACTCGGTGTTCTTTGAATCAACGATCTTCACTTACACGCACTTTGCCTGCTGATTGTACGAATAAAATATTGACAGAAACAAACCTTTCTGCAATTTTGCCACCCTACTCATTATTTGTTTCTCATCCTTTATTTTACATGCATAAGCATACCATTCTTTTTGTTTTTTTTTGCTTTAGCTTGTTCAATTTGATCATCCAGAGGCTATTCCTTTTGTTGAATGTAAGGATTACTTGCTCACTATTCTATGCAGACACAGTAATTGAAGTAGTAGTTGATTTCATTGATGTTAGAAAAGGAGCTTAATGCTAACTTTTAAATGTATATATCCGTGAGTATTATCATTAAATCTGTGTCAGGATGAGAGGGCATTGAAGCGGGAGAAGAGGAAGCAATCCAACAGAGAATCTGCAAGAAGATCTAGATTAAGGAAGCAGGTAGGTCGGAGAAAAATATAGAGCATTTTTTTATTGGTGCTTTTGATTTTTGATATCTTTTTGTCATAACTTTTCCTTGTTTTTCACCCCCTTTCAGGCTGAAACAGAAGAACTTGCTATCAGAGTTGGAAGTCTGAGTGCGGAGAATACTAAACTCAGATCTGAAATTACTCGGCTAACTGAAAGCTCTGAAAAACTTAGAATAGAAAACTCTGTTCTAATGGTAATGAATCGATTCTTAAATCTTTAACTCTTTAGCTTTTGTAGTTTAATCAATAGCTTTAGAGACTGTAAGCTGTTATGATCATGTAATTGTTAGTTGGGAGACATTGCGTCAGTGAATTCTTATGTAAGTAAATTAGTTTTGGCAAAGTAATGAGGTTTTGTAAGAAGCCATCACTAGGAGCTGTTTGGTTGCGAGATTTAGCCATGATCTAGGCTAAACCTTTCTAAACTGTCTTTTTAGCCAGATAAATTCTAATACCTTCTTAATCTGTTTTTTTTCTTTTGTTTTAGGCTAAATCCTGGATTTAGTAAAGTCTTGGGGGAAGTAAAATATTTAAGAGATTTATACCGCTTCTCTTCATTTTGTCTCTACTCTCCTTAATCTAAATTATAAACTTTGAGTAGTTGTCAAATAGTTTATTAGGACTAAACTAGATTTAGGGGGTGTTTGGCTACAAGTTGGATTTAGTAAATCTTGTAAGTCTCAAAACCAATGATTTAGTAAATCCTGAGGAAGTAGGATTTAGTAAATCATAAATTCTACTTCTTAAATCTTATTTTCCTTTCATTTTAGGCTAAATCATAGACCTAGTAAATCCTAGGAGTAGCGGGATTTAAGAGATCTACACCATTTCTTATAATGCCTCTTCTTTAATCTTGAAAATATCTGCGAGACAGTTTTCTAGGATTTAACTAGATGTAGGGATTATTTGTCCGGGTAGTATTTAAATTCCATTTTCTCGGAATTTACTAAATCCAAAATTTAGCCTCAAATTGGAGGAAACAAATGTAAGAAAATTGGATCTATGTGGGTTAAAAAAATTATTTGGTTATATTTAGCCTAAATAATGGCTAAATCTTGCAACCAAACAACTTCTCAACTTCTTCCGTGCTAAGTAATTTTCCGGATTTAAAACCTCCATGATTACTATGCTTGAATTTACAGGATTTGTTCAAATCTTGATTAAAACCTACTTGAACCCAAACAGCATCCTATTCTAACCACATGATCTTGTTTCAATACAGTGATGTGATGGCTTTCATTTTGCTTTGGTTTGCAGGAGAAACTGAAGATGGTTGAACTAAGACAGGAAGAAGAGCTTTCCTCTGATAGAATATACGATGAAGAAGCTCCATCTATGGTGATAGAGAATCTTTTGTCCAGGATGGATAGCTCCAGCAACGTTGAGGATGAAACTCTTGAGAATTCCAATGGAAAACTGCATCAGCTACTTGATTCAAAACCTAGAACTGATGCTGTCGCTGCAAGCTGACCACAGTTATTTAATCAAATCAACGACTGGATCTGGGTATGATGATGAACAACTCATCCTAAAATTAGTTCTAACTTTTAACCAATTTGTAGGTCATTGATCAAAGCAGACAAAGGGACTGATCAAGTTGGTTTATATTTCTTCTCTTTTATAAAATAAAAAGAGAGAAAAATAAAAGCTGAAGTTCTAAGTTCCATCATGGTGTTTATCTTTTTGAAACCCATGTTGTTCGTGACCCATAACAACAGGTACTGCTGATGTATACTGAAGTTGTAAGAAAAGCTTGTAATGAACTAGAACTGAATCGCTTCTCTCCCCCACCCCCCTTTTTTTCCTGAGGTCGTCATGAACAAGATAAAGAGTGATATATGTACATCAGTTTAGGTCGGTAAATTCTAAAAATATTTTATGTATGAATTTTATTTGAGAAGTGGGAAATGGCAATGGCAAACAAATGCAATGTTGGTGAAATATCAAAATTTGGACTTTTTTATTTTTATTTTTTCTAACAGTTATTACATGTCTGTTTGTTTATAATTATTATTTAAACATTTCTATTATAGAGTTCTTTATTTTTCATATAAGAATTCTGCATCTACTTTTATAGTGTTACAGTCATCCCGAATATATCCATAATTGATTGCATCATCAATTTTAGGAGAAATGCATGAAATTGTATGCATGTTTACAATGCAGACCACTTGAATGCCAGATCCTACAGCCACACCAATAAGTTTCTTAGTTGATCAAATATCTCACCTAGCACTGCATATATATATATATCCGTTAGATGAAAGCTGAATGTCTTCCTTCCTTCATGGGCTTGTTAACATTTTCCTTCAAATCTTCATTTATTTTCCTTTTCCTACTTTATCATGTATTCTTTTCATTCCTGATTTTTAAAAATTTCTTGCGAAGGGGTTTTTTTGTAGGCTTTTGCTTGAAGAGTTGGTGTTATCATGTTGTTATTTACAGTCACATTTCACATTCCACATGCTCATTTAGATTTTGCTTGAAACAATTTTTTTACTGTTTTTCAAAATAATTTTTTTTATAAAAATTTCTAATTATAAAAAGCACAAAGAAAATTGTCCCAAACGTCATGTTTTTCCACCATTGGTAAAACGACGTAGTAATTTCCTTTATGATGGTATCTTTCATTATTAAAAACATTCACAAATGTTAGCATTTTAAATTTTTTATATACAATGATTTCATCAGACCCTATATGGTACACTAATAATTAAAAATTATCTCTTAATTATATATTATTATTGTTATTATTTTTCTTGAAATAAGTTTAACACCTAATCCTTGTGTTATAAAAGATAATAATGGTACATTTATTATAGGCTATAACTTCATTAGGCTCATATTATTATGCATAATTTCTACATGACATTTTGTTTAACATCTAAACTTTCATTAAAAATAATTATATGCAAATTCAACACTTCTATCAATAAAAATGATTGTCATAGTTATAATATTGTCCAAAAAATCAAGCAATTATTTGAAATAATTTCATTTTGGAGCGGTAGCATGTTCATTTGTAAGATTTAACACTTTCAATACTTCATGATGCTCTAACTATTCATCCAAAGATTTGGAAAATGCTATTTCTTCAATCACAATTTGATGTACAACTAAATGCGGGTGAATTATATAATTGTTGAAATTAGACGACTTAGATTAGAGCAATAATAATTAGTTTACTTCAGCGACTTAAAAAAATATCAAAGCAATAAGAGAGGTGATGTAGCTTAGGTCAAATCACACGATAATCGTTTAGTAGCACCAAATAATCACTTTAAATCAAACTTTGCACTACATGGAAATTTTTAAATAGAATCTCCCAGTTAATATTTAGACTAGTCACTATGAAAGAAATCCCTCACTCAACTCTTACTAAATTTGGCTTGCGGAGAAAGTCTTTACGATTATGATGCCACACTCAAGGGGAAACTTAGAAGGAATATGATTAGGAGAAGAGCTTACCCAAAGAAAGAAGATAATAAGCTTCGGTGTAGTCGTTTTGGTTGTTGTTGAGAAGATAGCCGCACGAACCCTTCTACATGTCTTGGATAGCAATCTGACACCTTCAGGTAGTTTGGACAACAATCGAACGGATCTCGAACGTCCGGACAGCAAACTAGCTTGCTCTGGATATTGTGACAGCAACTATTTTGCTCTGGAAAATTTCTGGAAAGCAAAGACAAAGGTCTGGATAACTGGACAGCAAGAAGAAGATATTCTGGAAAGCACCTTGATCTTCTTTGGACATCAATGTCGTCTTTGGACAGCAATGTCGAAGGTTAGAGAGGCAGGACAGCAGGGTAAGGTTGCTGGAATTTCTGGCCAGCAAACTTAGGTGGAGGGATCTCACTCTGGGAGGGAAAAGCGTAGAGAAATAAGGGTCCGATTTGGAGGGGAGCAAAGGGTTTAATCTCAGGTTTTTGAATTTTAATTAGGAGGGAAACCAATTCAGAATTCTTGAAATTAACTATAACCAAAAAGGGGAAAAGGTAATTGGGGAATCAATGATGTCACGACCCGGCCCGGGGGCTCGAATTAACGAGGCGGGAAGGGACGGTCGGACGGTAGATTAAATTTATCCAATATCACTATTTATCACCATAACATTTGAAAGAGCCACTAAAACATCAAATTCAAAAACATAAAAACATAAAATATTAGGACTCCTCTAGTTACTTTTCTTCAAACACGCCTCTCCTAAGGTACACGTTTTCATCCATTCTACTCATTATGATTAAAATAATTATACCTGAAAATTTTGAACAACTAACAATAAGCCAAAGCTTAGTAAATAAAACATGTCTCTAAACTACAGTAATTCAATTCAAAGAAATAATATGCTAAAAGTCACTTTTCATTTAAACATATTTAAACATATCATAAATCTTATGTCTTATAAACATAATATTAAGCATACACATAAATCATAAATCCATAACCTTTCATATTTATTTTACATTCATCATATCAATATTCGTAACTTTTTCATTTCATATATATAGTATAACCGTCACAGGAGCCACCGTCTAGTACCAATGAAGGTACTCCTTTTTCATTTCCATTTCCATTTTCTTTATCATTTCCTTTTCCTTTAACGTGCACGAGTACAGCGTCCCCAGCTAGTACCATAAGGGGGTGAGCTCTATCATTTCAACATGCACATGCGAGCATTCAATATTTCATTCATATCATATTCATATATCATAACAATACGTTCTATCATAGGCCTTATATAGTAATATCCTGAATCAAATAATATGCGAGATATGAAATATGGAATCATTTGAAATGCAATGAAATGAACAAATTGCAATAACAATTAAATGAAACTTGAAACGATACAATTATCATAATATAGAAACATGCTTACTCAGTTTGATTCAATGAATTTGATTTTCACACGTGTTCTCCTTCCTTCGAGGTCACAACAATTAACACTTATAGGAAGTAATTTAACATTCATAAGCTATTCAATAATTCCAAACTTAGTTCTTCTTCTCTTATAAATATATCCCAATCTCTCTCTCTCTCTCTCTCTCTCTCTCTCTCTCTCTCTCTCTCTCTCTCTCTATATATATATATATATATATATATATATAATTTCACTATTTACCCAAATTAACCTATTTCAAAAGCCTAAATTAGTTTAAAATAAATTAAATTTTCGGATTTATTCAAAATCCTTAATTTTGGAAACATGATTTTCATTATTTCCATTATATTTTCATGCCAAAATCTTTCCATTATCAATTTAATATTTAGGGAATTCTATTTTCGAATTTAAATTAATTAGAAATTAGGAAAAATAATATTTTATGAAAAACCCTAATTTTTACCATTAGAAATTCTCCTAATGCCATTTGAAACAATAAACATGAAAGGGTTTTCTTAAAAATTCAAAAATGTGAAAAACCCTAACTTTCCAACTTCGCTAAAAAAATGAGGAAACTTAAAATTTCATGATTAAAATATTTTCATAAACCTTCCCTAACATTTAGAAATTTGAGGTTTCCCTCAAACCCTAGAATTTTCTCTTAGAAAAATCTTGGGAGAAAAATGAGGAATTCTAAATCTAAAACATACCTTGATCTCCCCTTGCCTTCCTCTTTACTTTCCCTTAAGGCCGGCCGTCGGAAACCGCCGCCAGAGCCGCCGCCTAGGCCTTGCCTGTGCGCCTCTTCTCCCTTCCGCCTCCTTCTCCTTTAGGTCGCAAGAATAGAATGGGGACTGAATAGAATTCGGTCCCCTTAAGAGCGAGGGGTTTGGGTTTTTAATTGCAAAAAGTCCTAAATGCCCTTACTTAAATAATCCCCTCTTTAATAGTTACTAAGAGTAGTTTGGGTATTATGAGACTTCTATAACTTTTAACTTCAAAATTAAACAAAATTGACTATATGTTCTTTATATCAAATTGCTCGAAATTTTGCATAGAATTTTATAAAATTATTTTCTTTATAATCCGATAACTTTGAAATTTACTTAAATCTCGTCGTGGCGCATCAAAATGCGTGCGACGCCTAAGATCGTCAATTTCGGGTTTTACAAATGACTTAATTGGGGGGAGTATTAATGAGACTATTAATTAGGTGAGAGAGAGGGAGAGGGGCCAGCCAAAGGAAGGGGGGAGAAAGCAAAGGAAAGGTGTCCACATTCGTTGAATGTGGATTTGGAATCAAATCCAATTTAATTTCAAATTTGCAATGATTAAGGGGCTTTGTAGATTATTTAGAAAAGAATTTGAATTTCAAACTTATTGAATTTGAATTCAAAAACCTCCCAAATTAATAAGAGGTATTTTAGGAAAGTAATAGAATTAGGAGAGAAGTGATTGGCCGGCGGCTAGGGTTTGGAGGTGGGGAGGCCGGCGTCTAATTGGTGGGCTTAGCCGACGATTAGGGATGAGGGCTTTAGGTGGCCGACGGCTTGGAGGTGGTAGAGTGGATGTCCGACTGGGATGGGAGGGGTGGTGGGGTTCGTCCGAGAGATGAAGGGAGGTATGGCCGACGGTTTGGAGGGTGGGTGGGGGGAGTGCGGTTGGTGTGTATTACGATGCACCTAGGGACTTCAATCTCCAAGAACTCTCAAGCCATAAGACATTAAATGCCATTCATAATTATGGACAACCTTCTATTTAAACCTTTTCAACAATATTGATGATATAAAATGCCATTACAACTTCTTGAAATGTAGGACTTATGAATAAACCTTTCATTTATCGCCCTTTACATAATTCTAAACATCCTTCAGCTAGTGTTTGAATTTTTTTTTATTTATCATTGAGCAAATTTAATCATAATTTTAATTGGAAGTTAACACTTAGTGTGTTAGGCTGTCTCAAACGTAGCCATAGAGTGAGCTCGAACATGAGGCTTGTAACAGAGGAAAATCTCCCAACCATTGAGCCACCACCTCTGAACTTCACTTCATGCTTTTACATTATTAAACCTAAATTATTTGTGAATATTAAACTGTTCTGTCATCGCATTCTTTCACCAATAACACAATAGTTATAATATTTTATAATACCTTCAAAAAATTCACATTCCACAAGAGTGGCATTTGAGCTTAACAAAATTGCAAAATGACAACAAAAAATCTAACAAAATGATAATATACCTTCCATCTTTGCCTTTACTCTAACTTCCCCTCATACATTCAAGTTTCTTTGTGTTCTCCAAAAGAACCTGGACATAAAAGATATCAAGGCAGAAATAATACTTGTCAATAAACCTTCACCACTGAATAAGGTAATTCATTTCTGAGAGTACCTAAAGCAGAAAAAGGTTAAAAAATTGGGATAAAATATCATCATTAAATATTAGTTAGAATGAATCTTATGGTTATTAGATTTACTTCGAGATAAACATAATACATATAAAATCAACTAAATTATATATTACACTCATCTCAGAGCAAATCAAAAGATTTTAAGACCAATCCTAATTAAGAGTTTGATAATAAAATCTTGAGCCAATTTTCTTCCAACAAAAAACTCCATATTGTTAATGATAATTAATGATCATGCGATCCGCAGCTGCAAAAATGAAGGGAATCCAACATAAATAGGAACAAGATAGGCCTATTTTTATCAAATGCGTCATTAATTTCATGCATAACGTGTTATTCCTCAATATAACTAAACTATTAGATAATACAATTAAATTATTAGATAAATAAAACTAATTATTAAACATTCCCAATTATAATCTTATTATTTTTTCTATCATGATTGTATTTGTTTAGTAGGAATTGTTTAATAATTTAGTCATATTCATGAAAAAACACATGGAATGTGAAATTAAGCATAAGTGAAATAATAATAATCCCATCCTGATATAAAATATATTAAGATACTTAACAAAATTTTATTCCCATACATATCTCAGTAAATGAAAAGGTAAAGCACTAGAATGACAAAGGATTGCAAAAAACTTGAAAGATTCTTACTTCCCGAATATAATTTGCTATCGCTTTGCATCCTTCTATGGCAAGTTGCAACACATCTGTAAACATCTCTATCGGTAATTTCGCATCCATCTGTAAAACAATTAGCAAGAGTAAGCTCCACATCAGATAAACAACATTGAAGCTTATGGACAGTCAAATAATTTTTTTTTAGACAACCAATAATCAATGGTTAGCTAATTAGGAACTACAACAATGGCATTCTCTCCTCATGGCTTACACCAACTGATGAGCATTTTTTCTTCTTGTTTACAAGCTATATTCATCAATCATCATCACCATTAGCCTTCTCCCAACCATCGGGGATAGGATTTATAAATATTTATTTTTCATTCATTCCTACAAAGTATAAGTTAAATCTATTCCTTGCAAATCATTTTGAACAACTAACTTTCATGCTACCTTTCTTCTTGATCCTCCAATATTGATTTTATCTACATATCAAATAGATGCATATTTTGTCTTTCATTCTATGTATCAAAATCACCTAAATTTATTTTCAATTACATTATTTTTAATAGTTGGCACTATAATCAACTCTCTGATGTGATCATTTTTTTATTTTATGTTCCTAATTTTGTCGCACATCCATCTCAATACTCATATTTTTGTCATGTAAGACTCACAATCAACTACTTTTTTACTATCCAACACTAGGATGCATGCAATAAAGCCAGCCTAACTTCAATTTTCTAGAATTTGCCGTTTATGTTTTCATAATATACTTGCTCTTATCACATAGAAATCTTGAAGCATCTCTCCATTTTAACCACTCAATCATCAGTTTAGAAGTTATGTTCTCCCATTTTTTATAGTAGATTCAAAATATTTAAAACTTTTAATAATATTGAATCATTGATAAATAGCTATTAATATCATATCTATAAAAATTAAATATCATATACTCAATTTCAAAATACACAATCCAATCACATATGACAAATAGCACTTTGATCTCTGTGATAATCTCACTTATGATGCTTCGTTGGTTTTCATATAGACTACAATTGCGTGGAAATTCCGTCATAAGCATTACAAAGGGCCTATCTAATGCACGTGGCCCTCACCAATGCAGGCTCCAAAAAGAAGTTGATGCACACAACCTTACTGCTACATTTAACGAGGTGTTTTGATTCTCTCCTATAAGCTCCATATCACAATGGAGGCAGTCTTACTTAACTTACCATTCCTTCTCTATAATATTTATAATTTTCAGAATAAATTACAATTATTTGCAAGTACAGAAGTTCAGCAAAACCCTGGTCCAAAGGATCATAAATTAAGAATTGAGCAAAACACGCATGCAACTAAAGAAAAAAAAAATAGTCAATCATCAATCAGCAATAAGATATCACCTGAAGTAGAGTCACTTTATCCATCTTTACTAATGTGCCCACGGTGACATCTGGACCTCCAGCGCTATCTTCAACATAGTTTAAATCTGACGATTGAAATTCAGGTTTGAACCATAAGATTTTATAAATTCCTGTTCATAATGATGTTAAAAAATAACTGAATAAAAGAAGTCACACCCAGTAAAGGAGTGCTACACAGATATCCAGCACTACAAGACGTAACAAGGTCACGCATTGGAATCCCAGCATCAGCTAATGCTAAAGTTGCAGCATTGATGCAAGCTGACCTTGTTCCTGAAGCAAAACCAACTTAGTGTCAAAGGATGGCAGTATTTTACAAAACAATTTCAAAGCATGAGATTGAACAGAAACTTACAAAAGTAAAATAGAAAGTTATTCTTCAATTGGACATGAATCATAAGAAATTAAAACATCATCAACATTATTATTAACTTTAATCAAATTCTCAGTTGTTTGGAGCTGCTTTATGAATCTTCCTCAACTCATAAAAATCCTTGAGGCACAAAGCAAATTAAATCTTCAATATGTGATTTTTTTCAACTTTTGTTTCATTATTCTCCATTAAAATTGAGAATATTTCCTTTATTCATAGAGACAAATGTCAAAAAACTTCTCCAATCATATGCTTGCACTTAACTTCAGAGCTTTACTGAAAAAGATACTTTAAAAATATCACTATCATATCCATCATAATTCCCCAAATCTCAATAGATACCTTATCTATCCTTAAAATTTTATATTTTCAAATTCCTAAAAGCTAACTTAGCTTTACCCTTTTTAAGTTATTACTTGATTCATGTTTATGTTTATTTTGACTTTCAACAAAAATATTTTTGTTCAAAATTTTAATTAATATCATATTACATTCTCTTAATTTATCAGAAATGAAATAGCACTCAAAATTTCCATTCAATTACTCCCTGCTGGAACATATCCTCTTGTTAGCAAAATTTCCTCTAAGCCCTATCGCATGTCATTTAGACGAAAAAATCCAATACAAAGTGAAGTCCGAAAGACCCTTCTTGACTAAGTCCATAGACCTCATTTTCTCTCACCATAACTATTTTCTCATTTCCCCTTTATTTATTACTCTATTCTAGAGAAATTACATGTGCAGCAAAAAAATGATATAAATAGGAGAAAATACATACCACCATCGGCCTGAAGTACTTGAAGAAATATATCAATCTGTTAATCATATAAAGCAGCTATTAATGCCAGATGACTCTCATTTAAAGCATAATGCCAGGTTTCAGGTTTCAGGTTTCAGATTCTTGCCTGAGAACGCGGCATCAAATGTGTTAATATACTTGCTTCCATCGTCTGCCTAATAACTAAAGATATTTCTGTGGATCTCCTATAATACACATCAAAGTTATTGTTAACAATGTTGCTGACATAACTATGTTATGACAAACTGTGAAAATTATTTAAGCAAGCTTCACCTGTCACCCTTGGATTTCCTGGCCCGATCACCTGTGCTGAAGTTAGCCATGCTATACTCACAACGCACCTGTAAGAACATTCAAACCCTTATACATATTTAACGAATTCCAATGCCAAAACCAATTAATACAGACTACAGAGCTAAGAGGTAGTTTGCTTGCAATATTTAGCCAGGATTTAGACTAAATTCTGTCAAAAAAGTTTTTGAACCACATAATCACACCACCTACTTAAATCTGGTTTGCCTCCTGTTTTAGGCTAAATCCCAGATTTAGGAAATTTGGAAATGTAGTAGTTAAGATATTTACACCACTCTCCTTCATCAAAATTCTAAATCTTAAGAACATCCATCAAACAGTTTAGTAAGAGTTAACTAGATTTAACATTACTTCTCCAAACAGTTTTAAGGATTTCATGCCTCCAGGATTTACTAAATCCTACTGGTAACCAAGCAATCCCTACGTCTACCGAATACGAAGAAACTGTACCAATGCCTGACTGTCCATTTGTTGGCCCTTATTCTGCACCTGAGACAAGTCAATACAAGCATTTTATCAGCCCAAACAATTCAAAATATAATCCCCGAACAAAATCAACAGATACTATAGAAGAAATGATCAATAACGTCGGTTTCAGGCGAAATCAGCCACCAAAATAAATTTATAATCTGGAAACAAGGAAGAAAATTTAAGCAATCAGCGAATTATGTAGAACAGAGAAAAAGATAAAACCTCTCTTGGTCCATACACAGCAGCGATGACCTTGGTATTTCCCATTTCAAAGAGAGCGGAGCTGCATTTAACAATGATCAAAGATGAGAACTAAACACACCAAAATTCATGTTTCGAACGTCAAATAATTCAAGAAACCAGTAAACCCAAGGGAAAGCGCTCAAGAATGCGAAAAGGAAGAAGAAGTTACCCATCAGCCTTGGCAACAACACCGATTTCCCCGCGGATTTGCCGCATCTGGAAATCAAATTATCAGTATTTGCGATTACGATCGTAGTTTTGAATATGTAAAAAGTGTACGGCTGTATGAGAGAGAAACAGTAGCAAAAGGTTACTTCGTTGGGGCGGCGGCCATCTAAGCGAAATCCGGTGAGAGGATTGACGTACTCCATGGCCGGAACCCTAGAGAGTGAGAGGGGAGAGACTTAAACCCTGAGAAGCTTTTAAGTACTCGTTCTGATCCGAAATCCAAATTTTTGGCACTAAGGGGCTGTTTGATAGCCACCGGGATTTAATTTAGTAGGATTTCGTAAATTTTCAAAATTTGGATTTCGGAAATTCTCAAGGGCTTAAATCCTGAAAATTGTTTGGTAACATTCATAATAAATTTTATTAAATCTTCTGTGACTGTTTGGCTATAGAGCAAGATTTATGGAGCCGACTCTTCTTCTAGCGCCCTGGATTTCATAAATCCGGCAAAATACAGGATTTCGGAAATCCGCGATTTAGCGCGAATCGGCGGAATTTTCCATCTACGGCGGATTTCATTTGCCGTGAGATTTGGTTTTGCATTTTAGGCCGTTTGGTTGGATTTTGCTCAAATCGGCTTCAAATCCGGCCTAAATCCTACTACCAAACAGCTCCTAATACTAAACCAACAACAACATCAAGCCTTTGTCCCGCTTCATGGGTCGGTTATATAAATATTTTTTCTCCATTGTATTCTGTTAAAAGGCAAATTCTTGTTTAAATCTAATAAAAAAATTATTTTTAATATTTTATAACCAAGTCTTTTTAGATGTGCCTCTACATGTTTTAATATAAGTCAAATCTAATACTTTTACTTTCCTAATAGGGTTATCAGAAGGTCGTCCTTTTATGTGACCAAACCATCTAAGGTGACTCTCTCTAATCTTATCTTCCACTTGAGCTACTCCAACCTTTTCACGTATATGCTCATTTTGTATCCTGTCTCTATGGGTAAATCCACTCATCCACTTGAGCATCCTCATCTCGGCAACACTTAGTATTATGCTTCTCTTTTAATGGTCAACATTCCGCACCATAAAGCATTGCAGATCTTACTACCATCTTATAAAAATTTCTCTTAAGTTTGAGGGGGACTTTTCTATCATATAACAAGCTTGATGCATTCCTCCACTCAAAACCATGTTGACCTTGAAATGGGCTCAGACCCATGCCTTAGGTCAACCTGGCTGACCAGGTCAACTCAGGTTGACCCTTTAGGCCTATATGGGCTCAAATCAACTTCAAATCTATTCAAAGCTTCCTTGGCTCAATCCCACTCCTCCCTTGGGTTCAATGGGTCAAACCCAACCCATTGGGTCTAGACCCATGCTATGGGTCAACCTGGTTGACCAGGTCAACATAGGTTGACCAATTAAGCCCTTAATGGGTCAAATCAAATTCAAACCCTTCCAAGGCTTATATCCCTCACTTCTTTGGACCTAATTGACTGGGTTGACCAGGTCAACCCTTGACATGGTCAACCCAAGTCTTAATGGGTCAATTTGACCCATTTAGGTCTATTTAAGACCCATTAAGCCATTTAAAACCTTCCCTATTGAGCCTCCACTCAAACCACGACCCAATGGCCCTAATTACCTCCTAATCAAGCCCTAGATCTAATCCTAGCGGTCCCTTATAGGTTAAGGACTATATATAAGCTTTTTAGGGTTCGTGTAAAGGGACTTTTGCAATCTCTCTCTCTCTCCAAGCACCCTCAGCCCCTGAGATTTTGTGAGAGAGCTCCCACAACCTTCCTCCACCTTTCCCCACTCAGACTCCGGCGGTCAAAGCTCGTCGGCGGCGAGACTTCGACGAACCAAGCACCAAAGACTTCCAAGGGTTAGATCTCGCGATCTAGAGCTTTTTAGATCGTGATTTCTTCTACAAATAGGAGCGTGGACAATCTACAAGTGCTATAAGCCCTTATATATCCAAATCCATCCATAAACCAAGGTGAAAAGCTCAACCCTAGTTTAGAACACTTAGGCTTAAATAGCTTTCTAAAAAAGCGTGTTTTAGGCTGAACAAACACATCCACATGAATGCTCTTCATTCCTAGGACCTACGTTTAAAATTTTGTTTGATTTGGTGCACCTGATCGCGAGAATGAGACGTTTTATCGTTTTGGGTCTCGGTTCGAGTTCGTGCATGCGTGGGACGGATCTGGACCGTCGGATCTGCAATCAACGGTCCAGATCCCATCGTATGGCCTCTCGGATCTGGCCCGTGGTCTCTTCGATTGTTGGATCGAGTCGTCTGACTCGATCAAAGCCGTCCACCCGCGACAGCGGAGGATCGGACGGCTCTCGCGCTTCGCCTACATGGCTAAGTGAGATCCCGGCCGCGACAATCATTGCCGCGATCATTACGCAATGATTGCCCCGTAGACTGCGGGACCTATCCTGAGCAGCCATGTGTCTCCCGCCGTCGGATTAGGGTTTAGTTAGGATTTAATTAGTTTTAATTACCTTTTTAATCTGACTTTCTTTGAAAAATTATTATTATTATTTATTTATAAGTCCAAAAATTAAGTGTAACATATCAAAAATTTCACAATTTTATCCTCTTTAATTTAAAATTAAAATTAATTTTAAAATATATTGTATATTTTAAATTATTTAAATAACTTTATTTTAAATATTATTACCATTAATAATAATGTTATTATTATTATTATGATTATTATTTTCTTTTATTATTATTATTATTTTAAGTTTCTTTTATTATTATTATTATTATTATTATTATTATTATTATTATTATTGTTATTTAAGTATCTTATTGTTATTATTGTTATTTTTATTATTTTAAAGCTATTCAAAATTATTTTTAATTATATTGTATTACTATTATAATTTTAACCCTTATTATTATTACTATTATCATTATTTTATTATTTATATCATTATATTATTATTATCATTATTTTAAAATTGCATTAATTATAGTATTATGTTACTATTACTATAATTATTGTTATTATTATTATTATTATTATTATTATCATCATTTTGGATTATAATTATTATGATTATTTTAAAACAACTTAAGATCTTTTTAATTATATTACATTATTGTTATTATTATCATTATTATATTATTAGTTATTTTAAAATCCAAAAATCTTTAGTAATTGATTTATTAATTTATTTTAATTAGTAATTATTTTAAGTTATTTAAAAATTACTTTAAAACCCTTTAAACTTTAAAATTCCATAACTTACTCAATTTAAATCGGATTGTTACGTATAATACCTTGAATTTTTTAGAAAAATATGAACTTGAATTTAAAATTATTTTCAGAAATTAATTCTGGCTTTTCTAATTTATTTCTGTATTATTTAATTACTTAATTATTTAAATAATTAATTTAATTAATTATTTTTAAAATTAAAAAAATTATTTTGAAATCCTTACTAGGGTGGCCAATGGATCTCCCATAAATATGAATATGAACTTACTTTTAATTATCTTATTTTCAAATCTATAAATTTGTTTATTTAATATATATATATATGTATTTTAAGCATTTTAAAATTACATATATTCTTAAATCCTTAATTTTGGGAGATTCGCTACTTGTGAAATTTTAAACCTAGGCTATGTATATGAACAACATTTGTGTGGAGAGGATTAGTGGATAATTGAGTCTCAATCATTCACTAATCACTTCCTTAGGCCCGTTTTACTTAGTGTTTCGTAGTTCTTGCATGTATAGGATGCACAGGCACCTAGCTTAGGCTCTCCTAGATCTAAGGGCATGGTGTGTTTATGTTAGTATTACATTTCCTTTATGTTACCCCAAGGGTTAGTTTCAAACACTGATTCAAACCTATGCAACGTAGTGACACTCTAAGGACAATAATCAAGCACCCGTCTAGCGGACTTAGAGAAACTCTAGGAGCTAGGATTTACCTCTGATTGACTTGAAACTTGAACCATATGAACTTAGTGATATCATAAACCCCCTGAAATTTTTTAGGAATTTTTAGGACTCATTAAACCCCGTTAATTAACAAGCCCTAATTTCCCCTTTAATTAGGACCCGATAAATTAAAACAATTCTAATAAATCCATATTAAATCAAAAAATTACTCATAATATATCAAAATTTTCAGAATTCAATCCCTAATCCATGAAAATTAAAACCACTTTAATTGGACATCAACTTGAACCTTAATTTAATTTTGGTTAAAAATCACTTTTTAATTAAATTAAATAATTAAAAATTATTAAAAATCTTGAATTTTTTCCGAACACTTGGGAACATCTCTTTAGGTCATTTCTAACCTTTGGGGGTGATTCCAAGCTGTTTGGAACTGATTTGGATCAAAATTCCCTAAAACAGCCTTTAATTAAATAATTTTGATAATTCATTAAATAACCCAAACTTTGAAAAGTCATAACTAATTCTAGAAAATTCCAATTTTGGTAAACTCAAAGGCATTCAACTCACATTAGGGTCTAATATTTATTAAAAATATTAGGATTCTAGAAATCAACTTAAATCAAAAAGTCAACAATTCGGTCGAATTTAAGTCAAAATAAGGCCAAAAATTCGGAAATTCATAACTTCGGATAGAAGAGTCCAAATTGAGCATGCTTATAGTCTAACTGATCGGGTTAAGGTTTATTATTTTATAAAAATATTAGATATTCATAAATCACTTTTGATTAAAAAGTCAATTTTAGACCCCTTTGACCTAGTGGATAGGGTGACCCCAAACATCCTAACAACTCACTAACTCAACTTAAAATGCGTAAAACATTATCCTAAGCTTTAAGTTCATAGCCTAACCTGATAATGAATCAATTAATATCACCTCTCTTCAACCTCTTCCCAACTAAATCAATTCAATCAACCCATGATCGCTACTGGGCAACCCATGCCTACAAGGCTATTGACTTAGCCCCAAGGAAGGTGAAATAAACTTCATGGCCTCGGTGTGAAACAAAGGTAGTAATCACTGAACCATTAAAACATACCTAATTTAATCCTTAATGCATCAACACTTAAACTCAAACCTAAACCTCTCATTCAGGCTTTTAACAAACTTGAACATTATGCAACTTTAACTAACTACTCAGCTTAGGATACACCCCAGCTACACAGCCTCCTACACACACCATAGAATTGCTTGCTAGGACACCACTTCTAGATCTAGGCTAGGCCGGTGTTTACTTTTCTGTTGTGTGCCGAGTTTTTTGAGTTTTCATTACATGCTGTGATTCAATTGTTGGCATGTTTATTTACTTTTACTATATTTTGGGAATTGATGTGATTGCATGATAGATTACCCATAGGTTAGGATCGATTTTGATACTAATGATATTTTTTACAGGTGGTCATGCTCATGTAGTGCTAATAAAGGGGGGGCAATAGTCATGATTTAAATACTAATATTATTTTATGCAGGCGCTTCAAAAATTGCTCAGCCCCCCTAAATAAATGAGGGCTAAAAAAAATCATGATTATAAATTGCTATAGGTGCTCCAGAATTGCTTAGCCCACAAAATAATTAAAAGCATGGCTAAGATTGGCAGGCATGAATCTTTTCCTTACATGTATTTATAACTGCTTGGGATGTGATATTAACTACTTGGGATGATTTTTATTAGGATAACTATGCATGAGAGTCTAGATTTTCCTACTTTCATTAATGTAAATCATTTGTAATATGGTGATGAGTTGTAAAAGTATACTTTGAGTGGTGATACATGGATCCAAAGCTTGGATTCCCAGAGAGGAATGGACACCCATTATGAGGATAGTCCTTTTCTACTTGGGGAGTCCAAATTTGGATCATTCTACTATCCAAGGTGGAAAGAATAACCTCCTCTTTGGGGGAGAGTTTTCTTCTTCATCTTGGGTATCCAGCTACAACCAATCCAAGGACGATCTGAAGAGAAGAAGATCAAGGAGCCCAAGGAAGATAAGATCAAGAACTTGAAGATAATGAGTATCCCACTCAAAGTTACTTGCGTCTGTCCTAGGATTAGAAATTTGAGTTGTTGGCAGTGGTGCCCGGCCACTTTAATTTTTTGCAGACCCTAGGTTGTAATAAAGGGCAGTTGGCCTATGGACATTTATTTGATTTGTTTGGTATCTGATGTGTTGAAATGTGATTGTTGATTGTGATTAGGATTTGCATGCTTTTCCTAATTTCTTGGCGCTTGTGTGTCGCTTTTGTTTTAGCATGGATTCGATCGTTAGGCTTTCTAAGGACCAAAATATTTTCTACTCATAATTAAAATTTAAAATTTTAGGAATTAAATAATATAGAAATATAACGACCTATGGAATAGCTAGAATCGTTCGGGGTCGCATGCATATTAATGCATTCTTCTTTCTCCTTGCTATAAGACACTTCCCCACCTGCGGGTAGAGTCCAGATAATCCGACCTATAAGGATGAGGTGCTGGATCTGGGGAAGTCTAGTCCTTTCTAAAAATTATTTTATAAGCCTTTTTAAAATTCCATGCATACCTAATTTGGATACTTTAACTAGCATGCATTTCATTAGAAACTAACTAAATTAAAATTTTAATTGCATTAGCCCTAGGAGCATTCACCCTACATAAGTTCGAGGCCACTTAGGAATCTCTCTAGTTTTCGACCTCAAATTTCAAAAATTATAACCTACCCACCCATCTTCCATAAAAATGACTGGACTCATGGTTTTGAAGCGACTAGGCGGTTAGCTGGCTCCCCAATCCAGGCCGGGGTAAGTCCAGGTTTTACATTATATTAGTTAGGACACGGGTTTTAGTGTTACATGTAGGACACTAAATCCACTTTAGACTTAGGGTTCAAGGCTACTACATTTAGTGTCTCGTAATATGCCTCATTGGTAGGTAAGTCTTCTATCGTCTAGAGACTATAAATCCTACCTATCTGCGTCACATAGATGATGTCACCTCCATCCTTCTCTCATGTACGCTTCGAGTGCATAATTTTCCTTTTCTCCAGTTTCTTCTCATTACCTTTGTCCCTCCGAATGCTGATCTGAGCCGTGTATGTTGACTATGCCAAGTTAAACGGGGGCTTGCGCCCGTGGGAAACCGAATCCCACTTTCAAATAAACTCCACTCGAGCTGATGTATCAGGTGGGGGAAACTCGTTGTTCCGATTAGGTCGTGCATACTATTACCCATTGGGGTGCACTGGTGAGAGCCGCTATCCTCAATGGTTGAGTGTATGTATGATCTAATCTGCCCTCCCATTGGCAATACTATCTCCCCTCGACGGGCAGCGGTGTTTTCCCTTTCTGAGGTCCATAACCATCGAACTTGAATTCTACTAATGATATCCCCATCTATTTCACCATCACTCTGAATAATAGATCCAGGATATCTACAATGTGTACTCTTATTAATAACTTGATCACCCAAAGTTACAACCCCCCACTAGGTCTATTACTACTAAAATTACACTCCATATATTCAATTTTAGATCTACTCAAGTGAAAACCTTTAGACTCTAAGGTTGACATCCATAATTCGAGTTTACCTTTAACTCCCTCTCTAGTCTTAGCAACAAGAAGAATATCATCAGCAAAAAGCATACACAAAGGCACATCCTATTGTAAATGTTTAGTGAGAACATCCATGACTAAATTTTTCGCACTAATGTGAAAGATAAATCAACAAAATATTTTTTAAGTGAATATTTTTTCCTGAAGGTTAAATTTCTAAAGTATGTAACAATAAAAATTTTATTATGTAATTAAGTATAAAAAAGTTTTAAAAATAGATAAAGTCATTTGGTAAATAGGCAACTTGCTACCAAATATGTTGATTCAGCTATGACTGTAGCAAGAATAAAATAATTTTTTAATTAAACTATTTTAAAAATCTAAATAAAATAATTAAAATTTAAGAAATTTTAACTAAATCTAAATATCCTATAATTTCTAAGGTGGTGCTTTGTCTAGGATATCAGATGCCTAAATTTTGGATGCCTATGAGATACCTAATAATTCTTTTCATACAATCATATGAGATTCTTTTAGATTAGCTTGAAATCTAGTATATAGACATACACTAAACATAATATCAGATCTGCTAGCAGTTAAATATAGTAATGATCCTATGATTTCTCTAAACCTCTTCTAATCAACTGATTTTTCAGCTACATTTATATTAAGCTAGATGGTTGAGCTCATTGATGTATTTATACTTTAACCTTCCATATTAATTTTTTTTAAATCTTCTTAATATATTTTATCTGACTAAGAAATATACCATCCTCTTTATTTTACACTAAATCCTAAAAAATATGTCAGCTCACCTATCATACTCATTTCAAACTCCATACCCATAGTATCTAAAAATTCATTATAAAGTTTTTCAATGGTAAATCCAAAAAGTATGTCATCTACATAGATTTGAACTATGAGTAAATCATATCCTATTTCCTCAAGGAATAGGGTGGTGTTTAGACTACCCTTAATAAATGATCTATCTAGAAGAAAGATACCAAGTCTCTCATACCATTCCCTAGGTGTCTGTTTCAATTTATATAAAGTTTTATTTAATTTATAGCATGGTTGGGAAATAATGAATTTTTAAAACCCAAAGGTTATTATAAATAAACATATTCTTTAATCACTCCATTAAGAAATATACTATTCACATCCATTTGATATAATTTGAAGTCTTTAAAACATGTAAATGCTAGAAGGACTCTAATGGCTTCTAATCTAGCTACAGGGACAAATGTTTCCTTAAAATTAATTCCTTCTATCTGGTTGTATCCCTTAGCCACTAGTTTAATCTTAATCCTAATTACTGATCTAAAGTTTTAACTTGTTTTTACATACCTATTTGGTGTCAACTATACTTTGATCAATGGGTCTACTAACCAATTCCCACATATCATTCCTTACAAATTGATTTAACTCCTTCTGCATGGCTAAGATCCAGAATTCATTAATGAGGGCCTAATATATATTGGTTGGTTCTACCATAGAAATGAAAGTTGTATGACTAACTTCTTTTCTAAGGCCTTGCTTAGTCCTAACCCCAACTCCCTAGGGTGATTAGAGGAATATCTCTACTCTCTAGGTAATGGCTCCTAAGGTTCTACACCATCTTATAGGTTAATGATATCTACTCCACGGGTAATTTCTACTTCATCATCATTATTTATTCTAGGTTCAGTTAATCTATCAGATTCATCAAAAGCCACGTTAGTGGATTCCTCTACTATTAAGGTCCTCTTATTAAATATCCTATAGGCTTTACCTAGTGAGGAATAATCTAAGAAGACTCTATCTGCCTTAGAATCAAACATCTCTAAATGAGATTTATCACTTATAAGCACAAAACACTTACACCCAAAGACATGTAAATATGAAAGATTAGGTGTCCTGCCCTTAAGTAGCTCATATGATGTTTTATTCAATTTAGATCTAATGTTCACCCTATTTAGTATATAACAAGAAGTATGTACTGCTTCTATTCAAAAATATCTAGGAAGGGTATACTCAGCAAACATAGCCCTAGCAGCCTCCACTAGTATCATATTCTTCTTTTCAGATATACCATTATGTTCAGAGGTCCTAGGGGTAGAAAAGTTATAATCAATTCTAAACTCTTTGAAAAATAATTTAATTCTTAAATTTTCCACCATGATTTTTATAATCAAAATTCAGTAATATGAATCGGATCAAATGCATTTAACTAATATAATTTTGATGCAAAGACACCCTAAACTCTATGTTTTATTTTTCTAAAATGCTTGAAGGTTGGATTTTAAAGAAAATCTAATAGTATAATGGCCCTAACCCATAGAAAAATATGACAGACTTGTCTCTTGGGCTCCTCATTCCTTGCCAATGGCTTATGTGTTAGGATAATATACGTTGCAGAAAGTAAAATGCATGTATATACATATGTCAGTGTAAAAGTGTTCGTGTATATGGTATCACTATCATATCATCCTGGAGCTAACATATATGTTCCTACAAAGTCCAGAACATATATACCAAAAGAAACCTATGAAAGGCTATCCTCTAATGCAATATTCCACCATATGAATGCAATGCATGTAATATGAAATAGTGGTTAAAAGAGCAAATAATGTAAAAGAGAAATTTTATTTTATTTATATAAAAGATTTGTACAACCCAAGTTCTACAGGAAAATAAGATGGCTAAGCTCCACCACAACAAATCTGGTTTTCTACGTCTATAATATATTGCTTATCATCTTCTAGCTTCAGGTCTTCTTATAGAATTTTAAAAGAGAATACCCTCAAATGGAGAGGGGATTATCTTTAGGAGCCCTATATGTATATATAAGCAAATACCTTTAAATCTTTATAACTCCTTGACACTCTACAACTCAATATATATATATATATATATATACACACACACACACATGACTCTTTATATATACATCAGATCCTAAATACATTCTACACTGACTCTTGCAAGTAATAAAAATAATGGAGTAAGTGATAAAAGAGTACAATATAGGTGTAAGATCTAATAAATCTAATACAACCTAAAAGAGACTAAGGTGCACCAACATAAATATAAACTTATATGACATTCAGAGTTGTGAAAATAAATAAATAAACACAAGATGCCCTCCAAGTAAGGCATACCATCGACCTAACCTAAACTAAAAATGGTTGTCCTAGCAAATCATCTACAGTGCATAAAGAAGGTTGTGTGGCTTTGATATATCCAAAGGGGTTTATTATTTAGATTGCTTTATTTAAAGGTGTTTGTTTATTTAAGGCCAAAAGGGATTTTTAGTTTGAGTTTAAGTGTTAATTATTTGGTGTCTTATGTCTTAAAGTGTTGGAGTTGATTATTTAGTTTTAAAGAACCATATAAGCTAGTGACTTTTAAGTCTGGAAGCAACTAACCAACAAGTACTAAGGCTCATAATTATAATGCTACCATTCCCCCATATATGATAGATTATTTATATAGAGTCCTTGAGATTTATTAATAATTTGTTAGAGGGTTTAAGAGAAAATCCTTATAAAAATAATATATGTATGCTCTCCAAAAGGAATCAAACATAATGTATGAAAGCTTTAGTTTATTAAGGACCTTTAAAGGTTTATTAAATCTAATGCAATTGTGCCTTCCAAAATGAGGTGAACACAATACATAAAGACCTTTGATTTATTTAAAATATATCAAAGACCCCTAAATCCAATGCATTTGTATCTTCCAAAAAGAGTTAAATATAATGCATAAGAGTTTTTCTTATTTAATTAAAATATATTAGAGACCTCTCAATCAAATACATTTATGTCTTCAAAAGGAATCAAACATAAAGCATAAAGGGTCCTTTATTTAATGATTTAGTATTTAATTATCAAATTTAGTTAATTAAAATAAATTTAATCAAACGAATTATCAAAATTTATTTAGTTTATGTTGATTAAAATTTAATTATTGTTCATTGATTTTTATTTAATTTATTTAAAAATTTTAATGATTTATTTGAACTTTTAATTAGTTTATTTTTATTAATTGAATTTTATTATTTAATTTTATTTAAATTTTAATTAATTATTTTTATTTGTATTTTATTTTTATTTGATTTGTTTATTTAAATTCTTTTTTTAATTTATTTAATTTCATTTAATTTTGTTCTATTTATTTAATTATTTAAACCCCTTTTATATAAGGAACCTTGGGTGAAATTTTAATTAACCAAATTAATATAAATGCTCAAGTGATTAGGGTCATTGGTTAGGATTAACTAATAGACTAGTCCCTAAAAATTTGGAATTAATATGATTAATATTTTTTAATGATTTTATTTAATTATTATTTAATTAAGGATTAATTTTAAATTAATTAAATTTTATTACAATTGAAGTTTGATTTTAGTTTTAATTGATTCTAAGGTTGATTTAAGTTTGATTGCAATTTATTTTAGATTTTTATGAATTTATTTTGTGATTTATTATGATTTTTAGAAAGATAAACCCCAAAATAAGGGATGATTTTAGGATTGCTTAATCAAGGGTCTTAATGAATTTCAATTACTGCGAGATTAATTCCTTGGATATAAAATATCCCTAAGTGTGCTATGTTTGAGTTTCATCCCTATTGGATGTGAGGAGAGTTTCTTAGAATTTTTTCTAAGTTCTGTAAACCATATCCTAAACGATTTTTCCTAGATGTCTCTAGTGTTCCAATAGGTTTGAAATTTACTATGTCTAACCCTTCCATTGAAATAAAAATAAAAACACAGCAATTTGGTGCTCTAATGCTCTATGGATTAAATGAAAAGAGTTATCAAAGTTTTAGGCCATAATGACCTATGACTTGAAAAATCCAATTGCAGAAAATGCATGTATCAAATTAGGCAGAGAAAATTAAAGAATGTAGGGACCATCCCCTATTATTCTTTGTCCAAATTTGAGCTCAAGATAATGCATATTTGGAGAGTAATACAAATTAATAGGCACTAAAAGGCTAATTACTCTCTAATATAGATGATCTAATTCCAAATTTATTTTAATGGCTCATCACCCTAAACCCATAAAGCCCTAATATGCATGAAATGGATCAAAAGTAAATTTATAATGAATTTTTAAAAATATGGGTTAAATCTTAACCTAGATGTTTGCAATTTCAATTATGAACAAGAATGACTTCAAATAACCCTAAGAAAATTACTTGATGTTGTAAACACCCTCTAATTCATTCCATTCAAATTTGAGCTCAATTGGGCTCATGATTAAGGTGTATTAATTAAAAAATGGTTTAATGTTAAATGTAAATTACTTCAGAACTATTGGTCTTCAAGATCTTAATTTAGTTTTAGTTTAAAGAGCTTATCATTCTGGTTCCATAGAGGTATTATTTATAAATAATGACGAAGAAATGAATTTATAGGGAATTTTTGAAGTTCTAGCAATAATATACATTTAATATTCAGTTTTAACCCACATTTAAGTGGCAGCGCTGACCTAGCACCTTCCTTTACATGCAATGTGAGTTCATTGGGGGTCCAGATAGTGGTGATCAGCTGACTGGGAGCTACTTAAATGACTCAACTCACAGCTCGACCATCCGATCTCACTTGAGGCCGATCGAGGGTCCATATTAGACACCCAAAACCACAAGATAGGGGGCAGATTGAACACATAATACAGGAAAATCACAGCCATTGATTTGAATAAGGTAGATTGTATGGCTGTGTTTTCATCTTCTTCCTCCAGCCAACCGAAATAGGCAAAACAAAAAATGGATTTAACCTCATTATTGGATGGGTAGAATGCCATGAACCTTTTGATTTATATTTTTATTTATTTATAGAGTTATTATATGAAGTTTAATTGATTCATATAACAAGTTTAAGAGGTTATTTTAAAAACTAGATCTAAACATATGGTTTTGATTTTATTTAAATTTAGTGAGCCTCCTTGCTTGTATTTTGGTTTGTTTTTCTCCTTAGCTTAGCAGGAACAACTTCCTTGAAGAGGTCAAAGTTGGAGAAGCAACAGGAAAGAAGTTTAAGATGCTGGGATGGCAATGCCTTTGTTTCATCCTTGAGCTTATTGATGGCGATGTCCAAATGACCAGCAAAGACTTAGGAAATGTGGAGGAGGTCTTGAGAGGGAGAAAGAAAATCAGAGATAACATATGGGGAGGACTAGAGTGTGAATAATGTCTCAATAAATCTTTTTGCTAGCTTGGTTCAATTCAAACCCTAAACTCCATATGGATGGCTAGGATGGATCAGGGGAGCTATTTGGATGCTCAACAACTGTCCCAAATGGTTAGGGGGTAGGGAGGTCACTTAAAAAGAGATAAAAGGACATGGGGTCACTTTCTATTGAGGGGACCACTTGGGGTTGGGTACAAGCCATCCCAAACCATGGGCTGGGTTCAGGGGTTGCTTAGGAAGGTTTTGGAGTTAATTTGAATAAGCCACATGGGTTAGCATGACAAGAAAATGGAAATATTGGGTGAGTTGACTATCTAAGTATTTCTTTTATAACTTTACATAGTTTGACTAGTCAAAATTTGTCAAGCAAGCTAGATTAGACCGTAAGGAAGTCTTGGGTGCTGATTAAGTTAAATCTAAGGAGTTATATAATTGATGTTTCAATGAGGGGTCTTTTTTGTGAATGAGTTTGACCAAATTTTGTTGAGTTGACTAAGTCAACTCACTATGATTTAACTTACATAAGGTTTGGATCTACTCAAAGCATGAAATAAAGTGAGCTTGAGGGATTGAAGAGTTTGAGTTGATTGTGGTCAATGATTTAACCCAAATTAACCTAATTCGACTATATTTGGGTTCAATTGACCAAGTCAACTATTGACTAAACTAGTGTGACCAATCATGTTCAATATATAAGGGGATAAATTCAGAGTGATTTGGTTAAGTTTAGATGTGAATTGGATTCTGAATTGGATGAAACAGGTGCCTGATCAATTGAGATAGGTTGGGCTAGCTTAGCTGGGTTAAATGGGTCCATGATTAGCTTTGGGAACCAGTAATGATGATTTTGATAAATGAAGCTCCAAATGATGTGATTTGAATAATAATTGGGTCAGAGAGTCAGTACACTATAAGGGATAGTGCAATGAGTCAGTTGATTATGATTCAGGGTTGTGCTAAGTCTATTGATTGTAATTTAGGGTTTCTGGTATTTAAATAACCTCAAGTAAAAATGAGGTCAGCAAACTGATTTAAGTAATATTCTCTATCCAAAGTATCACTAAGACTCCTATTGCTCCCAATTCACTCCTTTAGAACTCCTCTTCACTCCCCCACTCTTTCCAAGCCTTGAAAACTTATTGGTGAGGAGATTTAAGGGTGACATATAACTTTTTTCCTTCAAGGTTTTCAAACTTTCAATCCAGATATCCTCCAGCTATAGACTCTTCATAAAAGTTCTTCCCAAGAAGCTAAAGAAGAGAACAAGCCTAAGATCAAGCTCTGAGACTCACCATATTGAGAAAAATATCAAACCCTAATCCTATAAGGGTTTTAAATAACTCTTAAAATGGCCATATGAAGCCCTCAAATTTCATAAATAAGAGCTTTATATAGTTAGAATTAGTCGCTAAAAATTTCATGAAGTTTGGTTTAATAAATAATGCATAATAAGCAAAAAAATTTCCTTAAGAAAATCTATTATATGGATGATGAATTCTTGACCATCCATTTCATATTGGACGGTCCAAATGTCATTGAACAGATCATTCAATCTGCTAATTTCAAATGGCGGGATATATCATTGTCTGCCTGACTAGATCATGGTCGTCAATCCCAAATTGTGTGAGATCACCTGCCATGATCAAAGCTGACGTGGATAAGTGAAACAACCACCATGTAACACACATGTGACTGCCACCAAATCATGCGGGCTAATCAGCAAGCAACACGTGTGATCGCCACCATAAATTTTTTTTTTAATTAAAGAAATAGCTAGAAACTTAAAAAATTCATATAAAATTCATTTTTAACCAAATTTCATAATCTTGGGTTCTATGGAACTAGGGTGATGTCCTCTAGATTTAAAAATAAAATTAGAGCAATTTGATAAATATTTGGAGTGTAATTTTTACTCAAACTACTACTATTTTTTATTAATTAGTCCCCAACCATTCGTCATCTTGGGCTCAAATTTGGACTGGCTAAATTAGGGGATTTTCCCTATATCCCCTAATTTTCCTTGGGCATGGTAAAAACCCTGAGTTCTTAATTGATTTTTCAAAGTCATATTCATTATTTGACCTCAAATTTTGGAAAATTAATTCTCTCAATGCATGTAGAATTAGGTCACCAAATTTCTGTGCTTTATTTACATTCATGCAAGGGTTAGACACTATTAATTGCAAACTAATTTGAACACTAGTGACACCTAACAAAAATAACTTAAGGTATGGTCTAATGAGTTTAGATAAATTCTAGAAAATTTTCTTAACATCCAATTGGGATGAAATTCAAACCAAGCACACTTAATGACATGATGAACTTTAGTAATTAAATTTAATTTGAGTGCATTAGGTTAGTTAAATAACAAAAATCAGCCCCTATTTTAAGGCTGAAATTTTTAAAATTCTTAATTAATTAAAGAAAAATCATAAAAATATAAATTAAATTTTAAATAACTCTAAATCAATCATACAATTAATGAAAATTATAATTAACCCTCAATTATAATTAAGATTAAATTAATTTAAAATTAAACTTTAATTAATAATTAATTAAATTAATTAATATAAATTAAATAGTAATCCAATTAATCCTAAATTTTTAGGGATTGATCAACAAGTTATTCCTAACCAATGTAACCAATAACCTGAACATTTGAGATTGATTTGATTAATCAAAATCTAAACCAAGTTCTTCTATAAGTAATAAATAATAGTAAATCATAAATAAATTAAATAAAATAAACTAAATTCATATAACTTTAAATCAAATTTAAAATTTTAAAATCAAACTAAATCACTCAAATTACCTCACTTAAACTTAAGTCAACTATACTAAATAACTTAAACTTAAAGTTAATACATCATCTCACTTAATAAATACTTAAACTAAATTTTAAACTAAATTAATAGGACCTCTATGCATTGTGTTTGATTCATTTGAAGGACACAAATACATTAAATTCATAGGCCTTTAATAAATTTGATCGCTCTAGAAAAATCATTTAAACAAGATGTGAACCCCGCTCTAACGAACTTAAGATTCCCTTTAATTTTCCTGGAGGTAGATTGTATTTAATGTTTAACCAAATATCTCCTAAGAGTAGTATCAGGATTTATTTAGATCTGGGTTATACTTACTATGAGCGCAAGCTCTCATAGTTAATTACCCCTTCTAACGCATCAGAAGAACACTCTCGATTAAGGATGAAATATACTTAGCTTCGTATAAAGGGTATCAAAATGTGCAATAGAGTTTTAAGCTTAGTTATGGGGGGATGAAGGTACACCCGATCAAGATCCTATGATTCTGTCGTCCCGGGTATATCGTGGGTTCAATCTACCAACACTAATAACCATTAATTGTAGTGTCCAAAAAATCTGTGGAGATGCGTGGATTTTAGTTTAATTTAGTTTGGGTTAGGACTTATGGCTTTATTTAAGAGTGGGCTATATAATTATATTTGGGTAGGGGCTTATGGCTTTCATTTGAAAGTAACCCTAGTAGTCGGTCTTATAGCCTTTATTAGAGGTGGCCTGAATAGCGGGTCTTATAACTTAGTCCTATAGACTAAGAAGCCAAGAGTTTTAGTTAGTAGGTCTTATGGCTTCCTTAGAAGTTGCCTAATGATGGGTCTTACGACCTAACCATGTAAGCTAAGTAGCTCATATGATAGGTCTTACAACCTAGCCCTATAGACTAGGATGTCAGGGTGAGGGGTCTAGGGTTATGTTATTACCTAAACTTTTTCCTCAGAGGTCGGACTTACGGCTTCCATTAGAAGTGCCAGGTGGTGAATATTACAACCTAGTTCTTATATAAAAAGCTTCCCATGGGTTTAAGTTTTGGATCTAGGGTCATTCATTCATTTAGAAGTTGCCTAACACGTGGGTCTTACTGATTCACTTAGAAGTAACCCACGTAGCGGTTCTTACAACTTAGTCCTATAGGCTAAGATGCCCGGGGAGGGGTCTAGGGTTAGGTTGCTTCCTAGTTATTACCCTTAAAGGTCGGACTTACGGCTTTTATTGAAAGCAGGCACGTTTGGATTTCAGGTGTGTATCATTTCACTTAATAGATTTACTTAGTGAAATTATTATCTATAGGAATTACTACTTCTATTAGAAGTAACCTATAAGGATGTAGCTTTACACACTTCCCCACCTCAACACTAGTTTTAGTGTTTCATAGAAGTTCTACTATCAGCACTAGCTTTCATTATTTGTTTCAATACTAGTCTTGCTTGCAGTAGTAGTTTTCTACTCACAGTGTTAGCTCTTTTTTTTTTAAAAACTTTTTACCAGTACTAATTTTGTTCCAGTAATAGTTTTATTTTTATATATATTGAGCTAATTTTTTTTTATGCTCACAAGTACATGGTACTTGCAACAAATTTGATCATCATACTTTATTAGGTTTGATGTCCAAGTAATTAATTGACTTAATCGAACAACACAAGCTTTAAATTCCTGATTAAATTATGTTCCAATTTAAAGTTCTGCAATTAATTGAAAATCTTTTTTTTGGGTTTTAGTTGGTTATCAAATCATTACCTGATTAATTGCTTAAGTTTTTGAGTCTTAGTTAAGAGTATCTTATTAATGAGTTATTTAATTTAGTTAATTAATTTAAATTGGTTAGAATGATTAGTCAATTGATTATAATTTTATTTTCATTTCAAATTAAATTTAAATCCATTAATTAGTGAATTTTAAGTTTAATTGAATCTAAATTTACATCACCTCAAATTTACAAGTCTGATAGTTTCTGGCAAAATTTCAGCATCATTTCAGCGTCCCCTCCTCACGAGGGGAGGGCACTCGCCCTTTTAATTGCCCAACTGAAAAGATAATCGATGGCTGAGGGCTTCAAGATGTTATCGGGTCCTAGAAATTATCTTCAGATCTTTGAATTGCTGATTGTATACTTTGATTGATGATTACGAGCATCTGATTTGCTTTTATTGTTAAGATTAATATTAATATAAGTATTATAATCAAATGCCTAATTCCCTGTAATCCTCCTCTCGCTTATTGTTTGAAGTCAAGAAAATAGTAATGATCGCTCCGAAAAAATCTTTTAACAAGTATGAACCTCGTCCTCACGAATTTAGGGTTCCCTTTAATTTTCTCGGAGGTAGATTGTGTTTGATATTTAACCAGATTTCCCCTGAGAGTAGTGTTAGGGTTTATTTAGATCTAGGTTCTACTTCCTATGAGCGTAAGCCCTCATAGTTAAGTACTCCTCCTAACGCATTAGAAGAGCATTCTCGATTAAAGATGAAATACACTTACCTTTGTACAAGGAGTGTGAAAATATGCAACAAAGTTTTAGACTTATGTATGGGGGATAAAGGTACACCCGATCAAGATCCCATGGTTCCGTCATCCCGGGTATACTATTAGTTCAATCTACCAATGCTAACAACCATTGATTGTAGTGTCCAGGGAATCTGATTAGCAGCCATGGGTTGCCTCCTCTCAGGGATCCCGAGTAGCCTGAAGTGGAGATATATGGATTTTGGTTTAATTTAATTTGGGTTGGGGCTTATGGCTTCCTTAGAAGTTGCCCATTAATTTGTTTGGTTTGGGGCTTACGGCTCTAATTAGGAGTTGCCCATTAATGGGGCTTACAATCTAGTCATTAAAAACAAGGCTGCCCGGATGGTTTTGGTTGGGTAGGACTTATTACTTTCATCAAAGTTGCCTAGCAATGGGTATTACAACCTAGTTCTTATAAACAAGGCTGCCCAATGGGATTTAATTATTTAGATATAGGTTCGTTCATTTAGAAGTTTTCTAACGTGCGGGTCTTACTGCTTCGCTTAGAAGTAGCCCAGGTGGCGGGTCTTACAACTTAGTCCTATATGCTAAGATGCCCAAGGGGTTTAAGTTTAGGATCTAGGGTCATTCATTTAGAAGTTCCCTAGTACATGTGTGTCTTACTGCTTCAATTAGAAGTAGCTCAAGTGGCTTGTAGTTATTTGGATCTGGGGTCATTCACTTAGAAGTTCTCTAACATGCGGGTCTTACTGCTTCGTTTAGAAGTAGCCCAAATGGCGGGTCTTACAACTTAGTCCTTTAGACTAAGACGCCCAAGAGGTTTTGGTTTGGTAGGACTTATTGCTTCCTTAAAAGTTACCTGTCGGTTTGTAGTCGTTTGCTAGTTTTGACATTAGACGGTGGTTTTGACAGTTACTTGCCAGTGGATGAATTCTACCCTAGCTTTTAGTAGTGTTTTATTGTTTGTTCTTGTGCTTGTAGTTCTCTTCATACTATAGTAGTCGGTTGCTCTACCTTAGCATTATGTTTTGCCTGCAGTAGTAGTTTTCTTTGCTCACAGTGTTAGCTCTTATTTTACCAGTACTAGTTTTGTTTCAGTATTAGCTTTATTTTTATATATTGAGCTGATATTTTTGTTTGCTTGCTTACATGTACAGGGTACTTATAGCAGATTGGAGAGTCGTAGCCTGTACTTAGGTTGGATTAGTGGAAAACATTATTTTCTTGCATTTTTATTTTATTTCAATTGCATTAATTAGATTGATTAATCAGATTTTAATTTAATTAAAGTTTAATTTTAATTAAAATTTAATATACTCAATTTTGATTTAAATTTCAAAAGTATGTTGAACTTGGTTAAATTTATTTGGTTAAAGTTTGATTTTATTAACTTTAATTTAATTTAAATTTATATTCAACAAAATTTTAAAGAATCATTTAATTAATGTTGAGATTACATTTTTAGATTTCAATTAATCTAGTTTTAAAATTGTTAAAGTTTAGATTTGATTAAGTTTAATTATTCATTTCAGTTAATTGAATTTCAATTTAAGATTTGAAGTTTTGACATTAAAATCAATTACTCAATTGATTAAGTTAGTTATTAATTTTTTTTAAAATTAATTACTAGAGATTTAATTTGACATTACCCGATTCTGTTTAAATTATAATTTAGAGCTTAAAGTTTAAGTTTAATTATTAAATTTCAAATCAGTTAATTGAATTTTAAAATTTGACATTTGAATTTAATTGCTTAAGTTAGTTATTAATTATTAGAATTTAATTTAAATTTGATTAGTCAATTTAAGTTTAAATTTATTATTATTATTATTTTGCTTTTTTTTTTGCTTAGTTAAGGTTCAATTTAGATTGTTATTTTAATTTAATTGAATTTAGGTTAAGTATTTACTTATTTTAATTAACAATTAAATTAGTTCAATTAATTTCAAATTTGCTCCATGCTTTCCAAAATTCACTAAGTCTGGAATTTTTGAGTAAATTTCGGCAGCCTTCCGGCATCCCCTCCCCTGCATCGGAGGTAAGGAGGGCACTCGCTCTTTTGATCCGCCCGACTAAAAATATAATTGACGGCCGAGGGCTTTGGGACATTGTCAGGTCTCGGAATTATCTTCAGAGGCTTCGATTTATGATTACTGATTGTCGATTGCAGATTATTAGTTGTTGATTATTGCTGATGGTTGCCGATTATTGATGATCATTGTCGATGGTTTATTGCAAACACTGTTTACACAAGCAGAGGCAGGTCGAGTAAGGGAGGTGTGGGATGGACGAGGGATTCGGCACGGGCTCGCACACATGAGGTCGTCTGAACAGGTCACCGGCAGAGGCTGAAGGGGTCGGTGGAGAAATCCGGTAAGGAGGCTCGATTTTGGCCTCCTTCTACGGTGTCAGTTTCGATTCGTTGAAGCTACCAGACGGCAAATCAGGGCCAAGCGGAGACAGCTTCGCTTGAGACGAATAGAAATCTCCTTCAACAAGCTCTGTTCACACTGCCAAGCTCGCCAGAGGAATAGAGGCTCGGCCGATGGAGAAAGAGGGGCTGTTGGAAGTGGGATTTCCCCAGGCAGGAGATGGAGGTAGACAGATAGGTCGTGGCTCGTTTGCTTGCGTGAGGAAGTCCGACGAAGGCAATGGGCTATTCTTGTTTCACTCAGGTGAAGCCGAACTCGGTGCAGGTGGGTTTGACGAGGCCGAGTGAGCGGAGGCCAGTCAAATCGAGACCATTGGTAGAGGCGACAGAACTTAAGATTCTAATAGGGCTTCAAAGCCGGAAGGAATAAGGCCCTGTACTCTGTTCTTCAGCAGTAATTTTGGACAACTTAATATACGTGAGCGTCAAAAAAAAAATTGTTTGTCCTTTTATTTTCTTTTTATCCCATTGTGAGAACAATTGTTCTGATGAAATGGGCCCCTTCAGCACCGTGGGAGAGTGGAGAGTTATGTA
Source organism: Dendrobium chrysotoxum (assembly GCA_019925795.1). Lineage (NCBI taxonomy): Eukaryota > Viridiplantae > Streptophyta > Magnoliopsida > Asparagales > Orchidaceae > Dendrobium > Dendrobium chrysotoxum. Next base: position 31,714,262 of record CM034306.1, on the reverse strand, counting down.
AAAATAGTTAGATGTTAATAACTCCCTGGTGCTTATGTTAAAACCGAATGCTTACACGATCTACATTATAATTTTATATTGGTTTGGCATTTCCGTGGATTGTGGTTTAGTCCTCTGTCCGAGTAACATCTTGAGCCAATGATAATAAGGCAGCTGAAGCTCATTATCCTCTTGGAATGCAACTTATTCCAAGAAGAAATGTTAATTATCTGCATCCTTCTCATAATTAATCTTATTATTTAAAAATTTGCATGCCTTTGAGGGTTTATATTTAATGAAATTTGATAGAACTGTAATCAAAGCAATTCTATTAATATGCCTTTCCACTTAAATATGTACATGCAATGTCAGCTGACTACCTCACTTCAAAAAAATTTCCATTGCAATTGTTGTTGCCTTGTACAGGTCTTTAATGTGTTATTTTATTAGCTTTAGGAGCACTAATAAGATAATCAAATTGCTCATAGTCACTAGTCTTAAGACTCTTAATTTTGAATATCTGCTCAAGAAATTTCTGTTTAAATACCAACTTATTAAATGATGCAGCATCAATACATTTCTTCCATGTATATAAAAAAAAAAAAATCTGTTTGAGCAACTTTAGCTTGACTAAACTTATTAATGTATCATTCACTTAATCCATTATTTATATTTCAACAAGTAATTGTAAGAGGCGGTCATAGAGAAATCGGAACAGGCGCCGGATACGATCGGGTTTGCAGAGGGAGGCGAGGGTGTTCGGTCTCCTTTGCATGCGAGAAGCCGGCGACAGTGGGAGGCAGAATTCTCAGAGGGCTTGAAGATGGCGGGCCAGTCACAGGTGAGAAATCGGGTCTGAGGCTGGTCGAATTCGCGAAAATGAGGTGCCGCAGAGGCGGACGTCCGCTCTCGTTCGGCTTGCGTGAGGAGGTGAATGAGGTGAGGGCTTCGGATTTGTTCCCGCGGAGGAAGGAGGCTGGACGGAGGTGAAGGCTTCGGACTTTGCTTGCGTTTGGCACCGGTAAACTAGCGACCGAGAGCCCAAGACTCAATCAGTAAGCGTAAAAAAACACCTTGTTCATTTTTTTTCACTTGCTTTATTCAACTTTCCTAAACCTGTCGTGGGCAACGTGGTAACGTGGCTAGGACATGAGGAAGTTACCTATGCTTGATATCAATATTCCAACAAGTCCTTTAATCACAACTGCCCTCTCTTTTTTTTATTTTATAGGATTTATTGCAATTTTTTTTGGCACTTTTTGTTTATTCAGCCAACTTTGACTAGCCTAATCAATAATAGCATTATATTGGAAGCTTCGAAGAATGAGAAAAGAAATCAAATTTTATTTCTTGTGAATGTATTGCTTCTTATAAACAATTAGAGAAGCATCCTCAAACAGTTATTCTTGCTTGCAATGTTCTTCGGAAGTATTTAAACCGATGTATCTTTCTCAATAGCTTCTTATCCCTGATTTAGGCTTCGTTTGGGACGGTTTTTTTCCTGCTTTTTAAAGCTGCTTTCATGTACAAAAATTAAAATTTTTGTACTAGAAAGCCGTTTTAAAAAGCAGTAAGAAAGTCGTCCCAAACAAAGTCTTAATCATAAAGAAGTTTATAGGTAAAAGTAGGTGATATGTCCTTTTCTCAGTAACTCTTCTAGCAGTATTTTGGGAGCTGCAATTTCCTCTTTTTTTTTTAATGAGCTAAGAATGGTATGCACAACTTCCGGAGCTACTCCATGAGAAACCCTTAAGTGCATAATAACATCTTTTGAACAAAGGCAATTCATAATTCTTCCAAGTGTCATCATCATTGTCTCATTAATGGAAATAATCCATTACTAATAGCTTCCATTTGGAGTTCATTTGCACGTTTAGCATTTCCAATCTTGAAAAGCTCATTTAACAAAGAATTAGCTGATTATGACATTGTAAGCCCAAGAATCAGGATTACAACCAAGTAGCTTGACCATTCATTGTTGCTTCTAGTGACCCCTTCATTGAATTTGAAGTTTGCGACATTAATATTGAACATCAACTTATAAATTTAATATCTGTAAATCTGTTACTAGCATCATTTGAGCTGAACTGTATAGCTCGACTGATACTCACTATGGATTTGCTTCTCCATAACCAGCATCTGTAATATGCGAACTTAATTTGCAAGCTTGTAGCTTCTTTATCTTCCAAAATTTATGCATTCAACCTAATTGTTCAAGCAAAATTGTATGGAGCTTGAAGCGACTAAATGCATATTTTAATCAACTGCTTATATGCTACTTGCAATCTTCAACTTGATGTGTAGTGCAAAGTCACTGCCATATATAACTATCTGCAGAAACTTTTAAATTCTATTCTCTTTATGTTAATAGATATTCATGATTGCCACATGGCTTTTCTATTTCCAATCTATATTCCTATTTCGAACAAAATCTTTATTTAGAAAAGTTTTCTACACATATGGTTGATTCCTTTTGGAAGGCATGGATGCATTTGATTCATAAGCTGCATGTGGGGTTGAGTACTTCAAAGCAATTTGGAGTATTTCAACTAGCATGTTCTTTATAATAACTATCTTTTGAATCATTAATCAAAACATTAAAATAAAATTTTAAGGACTCTATGCAATCATTCTATCATATATAGGGAAATGAATTTATTATATTTGTGAGCCTTAGGATTATAGATTAGTGGCTTTTCACTATGGAGTCATTAGCTTATATAATTCTTTAAAATTAAATAATCAAACTCAAACATTTTAAAAACTTAAATAATAATATACTAAATCATTAAAACTTGAACTCAAATTAAAAACACCCTTTGACCTCTAATAAACAAACAACTTCAAATAAAAAAAACTCAAACAATAAAACCCTTTAGGACATATCAAAACCACACAACCATCTTCACACACTGTAGATGGTTTGCTAGGACAGCTGACCTTAGCTTAGACTAGGCTGGTGGTTGTTTTGTTGTGCTTGCAGATGCCTTGCTTGGAGGGCATCTTATGTTGTTTACTTTCATTCGATATTCTGCATAATCATACATTTTTACAGACTTTGAATGACACAATGCATTGTTTAGTAGCTGCATGTAAGATTCTATTATACTTTTATTTCTTGCTTATATTTTTTGCTTATAGTACTAAGTCTTTAGAATGTTATAGGCTTTCTATATAAATGTAAAAGTCTGTCAAATGTAAAGTGTCTAGAATGTATCTAAATCGAGTTGTACAAAGACTTGTAAATGGTTAAAGATATTTTCTTATATACATAAGGCTCTAAAAGAAAATGCTTTCTTTTTAGTTTAGAAGCATTATCTTTTGGAATCCCTTAGGAGACATAGAGTCAGAAGATAATAAGAAAATAAATTTAAACCTATATTCATAGGAGTAGAAATCTAAGACTTTTGTGGTGGAGCTTGGCCACCTTACCTTTCAATAGACCCTTGGTTGTTTTTCTATTTCAAATAAATGAATATTTTTTTTACACTGCTCTTTTATACACTGCTTCATATTACATGCACATCATTCATATGAGAGAAAGATTTGCATTAGAGGGTAGCCTTTTCATAGGTTTCTTTTTGTGTGCATGTTCTAAACTTTGTAGGAATATGTACTATAGTTTTAGGATGATACAGTAGGGGTACCGTATACACAAACATCTTTACTCGGTTATGTACACATACATGCATTTTATTTTCTACAATGTACACTAAACCAAAGCTCACAAGCCTACTATAATAGATAGGAGGGGCCTAATCGACGGGGCTGCCTTACTATTCCTTATGGGTTTAAGGTCGTAATGCTACCTTTTTTCTTTAAAAAATTTAAACTTAGAAAATTTTAGAAATTTAGTGTTAATTAAAAAAATAAAATTTAGAATTTAGGGTATTTTTGCATAAAAAATCTCTTAGTTAGGTATATCTGACCTGACTCTTACTAAAGTCTAACTTAAGTTCCTAACCATAATACTTGATTTCAATGTTAAAAAAAGTTATCTTACCTACATGTATCAGACTTGTAATTCAATGTTTTAAAATTATACACTTTGTTGGTTAGCTGGCAGCGTACTCCAAGTGAGCATAAGCCCAGATGCATTTGCACCCCTCAAACTTCCTTTGGGAGGATTATCCTGACCTGCAAATAAGCTTTATGCACTCTAAAATTCTTCTATAATGATTGATTGAAATCTTTAAATCTTCATATCAAATCTGTTAAATTTTAATTCTAAAATGAGTCTAATCTTTACTTTAATCAAAAGTTTTCTCTTCAAAGATATAATTAACTATAGAGGCTTTCCTCTGTAGGCGCCTAAGATCTCAGATTAAAATAAACCCTATTTTAGTTTGTTAGAACAAAGTGAACAGAGACTAAAGCTAATTATTAGTTAGTTTCATTCTCAAAATGATCGGTGAATATGAATTTTATCTTTCAAAATGAATTTTACATTCCCTCTGATGAGTTTAATTATGAAAATAAAATCCATTTCTCTTTCAAGTTGATAGTGAGGCATTAGTCTATCTATTAAGGTAGTATAATGTTAGCTATGCGAATTCGACTAAAGAAATATAAAGAGAATCAATGGCACATATTTATTTGTCTACACTAATATACCAAGGACTCAGCTTGCTATCTTTTTTAAATTTGCTTACACCTTTCATTAGCCTAACCTTTAAAAACACAGACATTTACTTGAAATTTCTCAAATTTATACTTCAGGTCAAAATATTTCTTCTACCTATCCTAAGCTGTGTCCAACCTTTTCCCAATTAATATGATCTTTTTAGTAGCACTATTAGCAACTCAGAACAAATCATCCCTCTTTCTCCTACCTCAACCCAAGCAAACAGAGTTCTACACCTATGCAAAACTTTATACAGAATCATACCAATACTTGCTTCGAAGCTATTATTATAAGTAAACTCAATCATAAGTATATGATCTTACTAGCTTCTACCAAAATCCATAACATAGAGCCTCAACAAATCTTCCAAAATTTGAATAACCCTATCAGACTACCCATCTATCAAGGGTGAAAAGCCATACTGAAGTTCAACTTTGTCCCCAGGCCTTCTTGAATACCTCTCCATATCTTCGAGGTAAAATGACCATCATGATAAAAAAATGATAACTTGAGGGATTCCACGCAGCCTAACAATCTCCTTCATATATAGTTGTGTCAACTTGTCAATAGAATCAGTCTGCGTCATTGGTAGAAAATGAGCTGATTTCTTCCATCTATTTATGACCACGCATACTACATCATGTCCTTACTTAGACTTGGGAAAACCCATAGCAAAATCCATACTGATCTCTTCCTAGCTATAAAAATAGGCAATGACTACAATAGTCTATTAAGTGTCTGTTTGATTGAAAAATATTATTTTGAAAAAAATGTTTAATTTTCTTTGGGAAATGTTTAATTTTTGGAATTTTTAATTTTGAAATTGAACGCTCATTATGAATGATAAATCACCTCGAGAGGTGAACATATCATTCCCTAATGGATTCAAATTACAAATCTTGATTTATTCTGATTATCGTAGTCAAACTCTAGGAGAAACAACATATGATCCCGAAGAATCAGAATGTTGTTAAGTCCAATGTTTAACTACAATAATCTAGTAGAGAGGTCATTAATTTCATAATCAAGATCACAATAATAGTATGATATATCTTTCCAAGGAAAGATGATATTGTCTGTTATCGATCATTTGAAAATGACGATAATGATCGTCAACTCTTGAATTTTCCAAAGATAATTAATTAAAATTTTGAAAACTTGATTTTAAAAATCTGATCTGGGTTTCTAAATCTCCTACGAGCGCAAGCCCTCGTAGTTAATTACATCATAGGAAACCAGAAAATTTCCAACGAAAACTCTCAATTAAAATAGCGATACAAATTTTATTTAGATTTTAAAGTTTGATATCAAAGAAGGTTCAGGGACTGGAAATTCAACAGGGATTGGTTCAAAAATGAACATTTATTTCTGGAGTCAAAGGAAGAAGGGTAGGAGGTGTTTTGAGATTCTGAATTACTTCAGAAACACCCCAATTTATCTTAAGTGTTGGGCTTGAATTTGATTGAAAGAGATATTTAATTTAAATGATCAATTTTATTAGAAAATGAGAATTAGATTCCCGGAAGGTTGAGGTCTTAGGATTGAAGATCTGCCTCAGAACCTAAGTCTAAAATGGGTACTGAAAATCAGTAACCCGGATCCTAGTTAATGCAATGCAATCCTGGACTTACCCCAACCTGGATTGGGGAGCCAGCTAAACCACCTAAACGCTTTAAAATCATGTGTCCGATCTTTATGAAAGAGTGGTTAAGGATATTATTTAAGATTAGCTTTAAGGAGAGCGGGGTCGATATCTAGAGCAGATCCTAATTGGCCCCTTGACTTATGTTGGGTGAGATGTCTAAATAAAATGGAATTAGGAATTTATACACTTTTAGATGAGTTTCTAAAGTAATGCATGCAAATTGACTCGATTGCTTAAATCAAGATGTAGCAGTTTTCAAAAAAAGCTTAAAAATAGTTTTATCCTAGAGATGCACAGATCCCCTTGGATAGAACTGCACCCTCATAGGCCAGGTGGTCTGCCAAAACCCGCAGGCAGGGAGGTGCCTAACAGGAGGGAAGAGTGCAACAATTATGAAATGAGAACTCCCAGCGGTCCCGGGCTTACTTTTTAAAATATTAGAGTTACTATGTGAAAAATATTTTAATTTTGTTTAAGTAGAAATAGTTTTATTCGTACCCTCATGAGCCTTCGATTGGGTTCCAGGCTAAATCAAAATCGGCATGTAATAATCGCCAAAAAAGTATGAAAAGCAGGCAAGTCCTTAATCACAATCAATATCAAGTAATCAAATCAATTAAATAATTAAATTAATTAAATAAGTGCTCAAACTAAAAGTCCATGTGGCAAGTGCCACTTAATTATGCAACCCAGGGTTTGCAGGAAAGTAAAGTGGCCGGGTACCGCTGACTACAACCCGGATTCTACTCCTAAGACTCAAGTGACTTTGAGAATAGGTCTTCTCGTTCTTCACTTCTTCGTCCTTCTAGGACTCCTTGGATCGTCAGGTCTGGATATCCAAATGAAAAGAAACTCCCCCTGAATAGGGGTGTTATCTTTTCTCTTTGGATATTCTAAACGTTATCCTAATTTAGGCTTCCAAATAAAGGAGGACTCTCCCCTAAGGGATGTCCTCTCCTCTTTTGAATCTAAATAGGATGTATACACCTCATTCTCAAGTCACTTTAAATATTTACAACTCAATTACAACTCAAATCAAATTAATTTAATAGCCTCATAGGCCTGGGTTACCCAGTGGTACCCGATATAATTAAATGATTTAAGTTTGATTCAGGTTGGAAGTTAATTAAAATTTAATTAGAGTTGATTGATTGCTGGTTTTAATGTTTTAATTCATTTAAATTTATCATTAACCAGTTCGTGGCGTTGTGCCACCAGGCTCGAGGAATAAAGCCTCCTTAGGACACGTAGCCTCGCAGCTCGGAGTAGTCCATCCGATAAACTAAGTTAATGTATTTGAATTAAGGATTTTAAATTTAGTTAAATCATTAAAAATCAATTCATTTTTAGTTTAACACTCCTTAGAATCCATTCGTGGCGTTGTGCCACCAGGCTCGAGTAACAAAGCCTCCTTAGGACACGTAGCCCCGCAACCCGAAGTAGTCCAGCCTAAAAACTTCATTTTAGGAGTAGTTGTTATGTATTAAAGAGGTTAGTTGAGTGTTTTAAACATCAATTTAATATTTTCTGGAATTTGAAATTGATTATTAAATTTTGAAATTTTCTAGATTATTTTAATCATTTAATTAAGGGGGTCAAAAGTTGACTTTTTGATTTAAACTGTTTTCTAGAAAGTTAATATTTTATTAAAATACTAGACCTTAATACGATCAGTTAGATAGTAAGTATGCTGAAATTAGATTTTTTTACATTTTATTATGAAGGTTTGAAGTTTTGACTTGATTTTGAACTAGATTTGACCAAAAGTTGGCTTTTTCCAAATTAATTGATTTCTGGAAATTTAACATTTTTGATAAATATTAGACCTTAAGATGAGTCATATGCTTTTGAGTTTGCTCAATTTGGATTTCATTTGAATTAGTTATGAATTTTTGAAGTTTTGACAATTATTTGAATTATTTAATTTATTTAATTAGAGGCATTTTGATGATTTGAATCCAAATGACCTCCAAACTCCTTGAAATCAACTCCAAAGGTCAGGAATGACCTAAGGAGTGATCTCCAAGTGTTTGGAAAATTTTTGAAAATTTTAATTATTTTTAATTAATTAAATTAATTAAATATTAAATTTAAATTAAAATTAAATTAAGCTTGATTTTAAAGTCCTGTCAAGGGGCTTTTATTTTTCATTGATTAATGGTTCAATTCTGGTCAGTTTGAGGTATTATGCATAATTTTTGGGTTTAAATTTGATTTATTATAATTTTTGGAAGGTTTTAAGGCTTATTTAAGGTTCAATTTTGATTAAATTGATTAAGGGGCTTAATGACTTCAAAGTTTAGTGGGGAATTTTCCTAAGGCTGATAGTGTCACTAAGTTCAAGTGTTCAAAGTTTCAAGTCAATTGGAATAATATTCTAATTATTAGAATTAATCTAAGTTCTCTAAACAAAGTCCTTAATTATTATCCTTAATGATGTCACTAAGTTAATGGGCTTTAATCAATGTTTCTAACCCTTGGACATACATGTACATATGGCATACAATCACAAGAAAATCCTAGATCTAGGAGAACCCTAAGACTAGATGAGTGTGTGTACCCTAAGCATGCAAGAATTAAAATAAGATACAATTGATTAGAAAATTAATCAAAGTAATTATTCATTGATTAATGATCACTTCACATTAATTCTATTCAATCATGTTCAATCCATGCTTAAAATTTCAAAGTAGATCTCTCAATCCTAAAAGATTTAAATATATATACTATTTTAAAAGTAATTTCAAATGTATGTAAAATATATATAGAACTATATATATAAATATAAACTTTAAATTTAAAATATTTGAAAATATGGTTTGAACAAATTTAATATCTAAATGGGAGATCTACTCATCTACAAAGGGTATTTGAAAATAAATTTTTAGTTTTCAAAATATTTAATATAGTATTTATTTAAATATTAATTAAATACTAAAATAATTAAATAATTAAGATAAATTAAAATAAATCAAGTTTTGATCTCTGAAATTAGTTTCAAATTAAAGTGCTCAATTTTTTGAAAATTTTGATATATTATACTCATTTTTTTTATCTAAAATGAATTTATTATAAATTTTTGAAATTTAAATCATTTAAAAGGAGTTTTTAATTAATTTTAAATTAATTAATAATTAAAATAATTTTAAATCCAATTAATTTAAAACTTGGATATTTTCTAAAAATTTAAAATTATTTAAATATATATATGTATATATATACATATAAATATATTAATTTCAAAGGTATTTAAATTATTTAATATTAATTAAATATTAATTAATAATCAAATGTTTAATTGATTAAAATATAGAATATAATTTAAATTAATTTGATTTTAAAATTAGAATAATTTGAAACAATTACTTAATTATTGAATATTAAATGTTAATTAATAATAAAAAAATTTTAATATTAAATTAATGAATATTAATTAATTATTTAATTATTAAAATATTATAAATCATTTAAGTAATATTAAATAATTTAATTAATTTTTTTTAATTATCAAATATTTTAAAATTAATATTAAATTTAAAATTAATTAAATATTAATTAATTATTTAAATATTTAGTTAAAATATTAAATAATATTGAATATCTTAAATTATCTTTAATTTTAAAATATTTCAAATTTAATATTATAATTTAAATAATATTTAAAATTTTATTAATTAAAAAATGTTTAAAATAATTAAAAAATAATAATTAACTAAAAAAATTAATTAAATATTAATTTCAAATATTTTAATATTTAATACTTAATATCTTTAAAATAAGTTTAATATTTTTAAATATTAAATTTAAGATTAAAGAATTAAATTTAAAATAATTTTATAATATATATATATATATAATAATAATTTTTAATAATCTGAAAGTTTAAAATTAATTTTAATATAAAATTTTAATATTATAAATATTTTAACTATATTTAAATGGATATTAACTTTAAAATACTTAAAATTTAATATTTAGAATAATTTTAAAAATAAAGTTAATATTTTAAATTAATATTAATTTTAAAATAACATATTTAATTTTCTAAGAATATTAATATATATTATATATTTTTTTATATTTAAATTTAATTTTTAATATTTTTATAAAGAAAAATAGGTTTAAACTAGATTTAGAATTAATTAAAAGAAATTAAATCCTAATCTATCAGCGGATGGCTACGTGGCAACTTCTGAGTGGCTGGATCAAAAAGCGAGCAATGATTACCGGCGGCGGTGCATTAAGTGCTGATGATTGCGCCACCGGCAATCATCAGCCATTAATGCGGAAAGGCGGCAGGACCCACTCGCTTATTATTTAACCCAGTCAGCAGCTCGCCCGCACCCTCGGATCCTCTGCTGTAAAGAATGGACGGCTCTGATCGAATCGTATCATCCTTCAGCGCAGCGGATCAAAGCAGGCGGTTGGATGGACTGCGGAAAGGCCAGATCGCGGTCGTTGATCAGGAAATCAACGGCTGCGATCTTACCCAGTTAAAATGGGCTACAAACTGAGCCCTAATTGAGAAAAACGGCTCGTTCTTTCGATCCAAGCCATGAAATCAAATGAAATTCGAAATTAGGATTAAGCACTTGAACAGAAAACATGTGGAGTTCAATTCAACATTTAAAACGCGTTTAATATAAAATTATTTAACCTAGATGTCCTAAACTAGGGTTTTAGTTTTTGAGAGATTTTACCGATGGATTTTAGGTTTCTTGATATCTCTGAGCTTGTTGACTGTCCACGCTTAGATTTGTAGAAGAAACCAGAGCTCGAGGACGACTGGAATGATGGCTTCAAGCTTAGGATGAGTTTGAGCTTAGTCTCGCCGGAAGCTTGACCGCCGGTGACTTTGACCGGAGGGATTTAAGTGGGAAAATGGAGAGGGAACTCTGGGATGCTCAATAGAACAGAAACCTGATCTTGAGAGGCTCGGAGTGGAGAGAGAGGGTAGTGTGTTCAATCAATGTTCAAAATAGGGTATTGCCCTATTCAAACATCCCCAAGCCATTTGGATGGCTGGGATCGACTGAGAGGGTGTCTAGGATGTAGCCACATATCCAGGGGGCAGTTGGGGTCAGGAGAATCAAAGGACTAAAAGGACGATGACATGGAAAGTAGCCTTGTCCTTTTAGCACATGGGGAGGGGTTAAAGCTTAATTAAGAGCAAATCAGAGTTCGATTAAGCTTCAAAGAAGGATTAGAAAGATTCTAGAAAAGCCTTAAATAGCTGGATTGGTTTGGTAATCAATGCATTAGCTTAAAGAGAAAGATTTGACCAATTAAGGGTGTCTTAACCTTTTGTTGACTGGTTTGACTAGTCAACAGGTCAAGACAAGTGATGTGGCTCCTAAGTGGCACCATGGAGTGGCTTGAAGGAAATATGGAGTCATGAAGCTAGGATTTAAAAGGACATATGATGTTTTAAAGGGATTTGACCAAATCAAAAGAGATTGACTTGGTCAAGTTAGCCATGGCTTGACTCCAAATAAGCTAAGGGATATTCAAGGCATTAAGTGAAATGATTTTGAAGGGTCCTAAGCAATAGGATTAGATTTGAAATATAGAAGCACCTATGATGTAGGGTTTGACCATGAATTGAAGTTTGACCAAGTCAAACTTGACATGGTTTGACTCCAAACTCATTTGAATGTGCTGGAAACCCTCATTGAGGTGAATTTCAAGATTTGGAAATTTAGAGAGCTTGAATTGAATAATTGGGGTAATCTTGACCCAAATGGGTCAAGTTTGACTAGACTTAGATTTAGTTGACCAAGCCAATGTTGACCTCATTTTTGTATGAGCTCAGTAGGACCAATCCAGATCTTAGGATCATTCCAATCCTTAGGATTTAATCCTGACCCTAGGATTAATCTAATCCTAGATCAATCCAGTTTCAAATCAATCCTGATCCCAGATCAATACAATTTAAGACAAATCTAGATCCTAGGATTCTCCAAGATCTACTCTAGATCCTAAGATCCTTCTAGATCTTGAATATTAGGATTCCTAAATCTTAGGATTCTTCTAGATTATAGGATTCTTCTAGACCCCAGATCCTAGGATTTCCCTAGGACTTCTAGATTCTAGAATCTTCCCAGACTCCAGTCCCTAGGATCTATTCTAAACCCTAGGATTCCTTAAGCTGATTTGGACCCTAGGACCTATTCTAAACCCTAGGATTCTTCTAGATCAATCCAAGCTTCAATTCAATCTAAAATTAATTCAAATCCTATCATTCAAGCTCAAAATCCAATTCAAAACCAGATTTCCAGATTCAAATCCATGGCCAAAGGTCTAAGTCCTGAAAGCCTTTTCCAGCAAATCTTTGAACATTTCAAAATCCTATCAAATGTCCTCTGATTCAAGATCTATTAGTTCCACACTGATGTGACATGTCTCTAGAGGCAACCCTCCAAATTTGAGCTCATTTTGAGATCTCTAACCCCAGAATTTGAATTGAAATCCAAAGGCTGTAAAACCTTCAAATATTTACAGTCCATGCCACTGGACCTGTCACCCAGTGGATTTTGATCATGGAGCTTTCTCCAAAGCTCCAAATCACTTCCAGACCCTTGATTATGATCCATTGAGCATTAAACTGCATTTTGTTGGACTCAATTTGACCCCTAGTTGACCAGGGATCAAAATGACCAAAATACCCCTATTGGGGTGTGAATAGTCACTTTGGTCAAATGAGCTCCAAATTGAATGCAACCACCTCCAGCAAGTTTCAAATGTCAAACCAAACCTGTTGAACCCAGAACCAGCCCCTGGGTCAACCTGGTTGACCAAGTCAACCTAGTTGACCTAGAAGGCCCCTTTAGGGTCAAAACAGGTCATTTTGACCAAATGACCTCCTCTGACCTTGGGACCACCTCCATTGGTCCCCAAATGTCAAACCAAACCCATTGGACCCACTTCCAGCCCCTGGGTCAACCTAGTTGACCAAGTCAACCTAGTTTGACCAAACAGGCCTTTATGGGTCAAAACAGATCATTTTTATCAAATGACCTCTTCTGACCTTGGGACCACCTCCATTGGTCTCCAAATGTCATTTCAAATCTGTTGAGCCTATTTCCAGGCCCTGGACCCACCTGGTTGATCAGGTCAACCAGGGTTGACCTAAAAGGCCCATTAAGGGCCCAAATAGGTCATTTTGACCAAACAACCTCCCCAGACTTTGAAACCACCACCAGTAGACTCAGAAAGTCATTCTGAACTGGTTGGACCCAATCCCTGACCCTGGGTCAACCTGGTTGACCAAGTCAACACAGTTGACCCATTAAGCTCATAAAGGGTCTAAATAGGTTATTTGACCCAAATGACCTATTTGACCCCTGAAAACACTTCTACCAGACTGCAAATAACATTTGAGATTGATCCAGCCCAGACCCTGTCTGTGGGTCAACCTGTTTGACCAAGTCAACCTAGTTGACCCATTAGGCCCGTTAAAGGCCCAAATAGGACATTTGATCTAAAATACCCATTTAAACCCTGAAATCACCCCTATCAGATCTATTATATCATTTCAAACTTGTTAAACCTGGACCACCTCCTGGGTCAACTTAGTTGACTGAGTCAACCTAAATTGACTAAAACATCTCTTAAGGGTTCAAGTGGGTTGTCCCAACCCAGTCGTTCAAATCAACTCATCCAAATGCTTAAATCCCTCTCAAGAGATGACCCAAGTTAATTCAAATCCATTTTGAGTCAAATCCCATAAGTTTGACTTAGTCAAACTTTAATGATTTGGTCAAATCTCTTCAAACCCTTTCAAATGTATTTTAGCTTTAATATTTAAACCTCAAATCTTCTCCAATCTACCTAATCAGCCCATCAAGACCATTTAGGTGCCACCTCACCTGCTGTTGACCAGTTGACTGGTCAACATAGTCAATAAATGCCTTCAAAAAGGCTTAAACATCCAAATGGCATGGCATCTTCATGCCAACTCAGCTCAAACCATTTGGCCAGACTCTAGAAGCTTCCTAAGGCCTTTCCTAGCCCTTGGATAGAGATTCAACAGCCCAAATCAATTCCACATGTATATGTGAGGACAAAAACGCCTTTTTCAGCTACATGTCCTTATACTCGTCCTTGGCTCCTGCTCCCACCTACCTTTGGACAGGTGTCATGATCCTAGCAGCCATCTAAGTTCATCCTAGCCATCCAAATGGCCTGAGGATGATTGAATAGGGGAATACCCTATTTTGAGCCGGCATTCTTCACCTAGACCTTCTCTCTCCATTCTAACCTCCTCAAGCCTGGATCCCAACTCATTTGAGCTTTCCAGATATTTTTAAACCTTTCCCAACCAAAATCCGGCCGGTGATAGGTGTCGCCGGCGAGCTTCCCGGCCATCCGAAGACAAAATTCGTCCAACCTCCATAGCTTTCGATCCGTAGCTTATCAGACCGCGGGTTCAACTAGGAAAAGTTGCGTGGACAGACTACAAATTCAGAGAATCCAAAAGCGGTTTAATCCGTCCTTTATCGAGGTGAAAATCTTAAACCCTAGTCTATGATACACTAGATTAAATAGCGTTCTCGGTCATGCATGTTAAGCTTTAAAATTACCACTACATGAATTCTGTTCACAAATTACATCCACGTTTAAAATTTTATTAAAATTAACTGGCGGGTTTAAGAAAACGAGCTGATTTTCACTCTTAGGGCTTCAGTAATACAATATATGAGATTGCATGCTCCCGGAGCCGTTGATCCAGCGGCCAACGGCTTGGATTCAGCCTTTCCGTGGTTCGAGCGGAGGCGGATCTGATCCTGGGATCAATTCTTTTGTCCGGATCGATCTCAGCCCTCTGATTCAACCACGGGGATTTATCTCCCGCCGTCTGATCTCCCTTAACAAAGATCAAACCGCGGGATTTGATTTCCGCCGTTGGATTGATTTCACGCGGATCCGACGGCTATCTCCAATCCGCTGACGTGGTTAAGTGAATAACCACGCGCTGACGCGTGGTTCTCCCGCCGACTGACGCGTGGAAGGACACGGAATGCCGCCGCCGCGCTGTTTGCGCTGGCCGAATCACTGTGTGCCACGTGTCCGCCGCCGCCGCCGTCAGAAATAATTAAATAGTTTTAAATTATTTTTAAAATTATTTAATTATCAGAAAAATCAAAAAAAAAAAAATATTAAAAATATTAAAAAGTTATTTAAATATATCAATTAAATTTTAAAGTTATCTTAAATATTTTAAAATAAGAATTCTAGTTTAAAATATCTAATACTATTTAAACAACTTATATTATTTAATTATTTAAATAATTATTTAATGTATTTAATTTAATAAATACTTTTAAAATTCATTAATTTATGTTAAATATATTTTAAATAACTGAATCATTATTTTAAAGTATATATATTTTTTTAAATAGTTTAATTTTAAATATTTAAATCTATAAGTTTATTTATTTATTTATTAACATTTAATCAAATTTAAATTTAAATATTTAAAAAAAAAAAAAAAATATAAATACTAAAGAAATTTATTTTAAACTATTTAAAATTTTAAGGATATTTAAAACTTAATTTAACTTTATTTAAGAATTATTTTAATAATTAATTAATTTCAAATTGATTTAAATACCTTTAATTACTTTAGAAGTTTAAAATTCAAGTAAAATTCAAATTAAATCAATAAAATATACATAATACCTTAAAATTTCCAGAATTTAAAGTATTTATATTTAAAACTATTTTGAGATTTGAAATTTGAGTTATTTTAAGTAATTTGATTTATTTAACTATTTTAACATTCAATTAATATTTGTTTAAATATTAAATTAATCATTTTCAAAAATTAAGCGTTTATTTTCAAAACTTTCTAAAAAAAAATCAGAGGATTTCTCAAAGAAATATTTAAATTATTTTTAAAATACTTTGAAATTTTAATATTAAAATCTTGTTTTCTATATAGGTTTATATATATCTATATATTTATATCTATACTTCAAAATTATTTTAAAATTATATATAAATATATATATGTATATATATATATTTAAATATTTAAACTTTGAGAGATCACATGAGATTTTAAACATGGATTAGGCATGACTGAATGGAATTTATGTGGTTTAGTAACTAATTGATGTATAATCACTCCATTGATTATTTATTGATTAGTCATTCAATTAATCAAGCTTTAATTTGACTTGCCTGTTTAGGACATACACACACCACCTAGGTTTAAGGCTCTCTTAGATCTAGGATTGATTGTTTGATGTATGTATTTGCATGTATTTGTTTAAGGGTTAGTTGGAACCTTGATTCAAACTCATTTAAATTTAGTGACATCGTTAAGGACAATAATTAAGGACTTGTTTAGATAACTTAGAATGTTTCAAACAATTAGGATATAATTCCAATTGACTTGAAACTCAAACCAGTTGAACATAGTGACACCCTCAGCCCTAGGAAAATTTCCCATTAACTTTTGAGATCATTAAGCCCCCCCTAATTAACCTAATCAAGTTTAAACCTTAATTAAGCCATTAAACCTTCCAGAAATTATAATAAATCAAGTTTAAATCTGAAAATTACACATAATACCTCAAACTGACCAGAATCAAACCCTTGATCAATGAAAAATAAAAGCCCCTTGACTGGACTTCAAAATTAAGTTTAATTTAATTTTAATTTAAATCTGAAATTTAATTAATTTAATTAATTAAAAATAATTAAAAATTCAAAAAATTTCCAAACACTTGGAAATCACTCCTTATGTCATTCCTGACCTTTGGAGTTGATTTCAAGGAGTTTGGAGATCATTTGGATTCAAATCATAAAGATGGCTTTAATTAAACAATTTAAATAATTCATTAAACACTCAAAACTTCAAAAATTCATAACTAATTCAAATGAACTCCAAATTGAGCAAACTCAAAGGCATACAACTCATAATAAGCTCTAATATTTATTAAAAATGTTAAATTTCCAGAAAACAACTAATTTTGAAAAAGTCAACTTTTGGTCAAACTTAGTTCAAATTCAAGTCAAAACTTCAAACCTTCATAATAAAATGTAGGAAAATCCAATTTCAGTGTACTTACTGTCTAACTGATCGTATTAAAGTCTAGTATTTTAATAAAATATTAATTTTCCAGAAAACATCTTAAATCAAAAAGTCAACTTTTGACCCTTTAATTAAATGATTAAAATAATCCAAAAAAATATCAAAATTCAATAAATCATTAAAAATTCCAGAAAACATCGAATCAACATTAAAACCAGCAACCAACTAATTCTAATTAAAATTTAATCAACCTTTAAACCTCAATCAAACTCAAATCATTTAATTATATCGGGTACCACTGGGTAACCCAGGCCTACGAGGCTATTAAATTAGCCCCAAGGAAGGTGAAATAAACTTCACGGCCTCGGTGTGAAACAAAGGTGATATCCAACAAACAATTAAAATCAAGTTTAAAATCAATTTCAAGTCATTAATATTTAAATTCAAATTAAATCTTCCTTTAAACCTTCAACCAACTTGAACCTCAAATAACTTCAATCAAGTGCCTATCTAGGACACATCAAAGCCACACAGCCTACCTCACACACTTTAGATGGTTTGCTAGGATAACCAACTCTAGTCTTATGCTAGGCCGGTGTTTACTTTCCTGCTGTGTGCCGGATTTTCGAGCTTTTACTGCATGCTGTTTGCTAGTATTAGAATTGATGTGATTGTTTATTTATTTAATGCACTCTATGATGTGATTGATTGTACGATTAGATCTACCCCTAGGCTAGGAACGATTTGTACTAATTCAATCTTATGCAGGTGGCCATGCTCATACAGGACATAAATTAAAGGGGGCAAAAAAAAAAATCATGATTATTAAATTGCACAGGTGCTAAGCATGCTTAAGTCCCCCTTTAAATCAAAAAGAGCATGGCCAAGTGTGGCTGGTTTGAGCATTTAAATTTCAAATATATTAACTGCTTGGGATGTCAAATATAAACTGCTTATTATTAGGATAACCTTGCAGGTTGTTGAGTCTAGAGTTTTAATTTTCATTAATGTAATTTGATTTGATTTTGAGTTGTATTATTTAAAGTACTTTGAGATTGAGACATTGAAAATCCAATTTGGAATCCAAAGAGGAAGGAACATCCCTTAGGGGAGAGTTCCTATCCATTTGGAGATCCAAATTAGGATGAAGTCCAAGTATCCAAAGAGAAAAGAGAACACCCCTATTCAGGGGGAGTTTCTTTTCATTTGGATACCCAGACCCGACGATCCAAGGAGTTCTAAGGAGACGAAGAAGTGAAGAACGAGAAGAATCTCAAATCTCAAAGTCACTTGAGTCTTAGGAGTAGAATCCGGGTTGTAGTCAGTGGTACCCGGCCACTTTACTTTACTGCAGACCCTGGGTTGTATTATTAAGGGCACTTGCCTATGGACTTTCAGTTTGAGCATTTATTTAATTAATTTAATTAAATGTTGATTTGATTAATTGATGTTGATTGCGATTAAGGACCCACATGCTTTTAGTAGTTTTTTGGCGCTTATTGCATGTCGTATTTGATTTAGCCTGGAACCCGATCGGAGGCTCGTGAGGGTACGGTCATTAACCTTTTCTACTTAAATAAAATTAAAATATTTAAGCTCAGATAGAAACTCTAACGCTCTTAAGAAGTAAGCCCGGACTCGCCGGGAGTTTTTCATGCATTCATATTAACTTTTCTCTACCTTGTTAGGCACCTCCCCGCCTGCGGGTTCTGGCAGACCACCTGACCTATTAGGGTGCAGTTCTGTCCAAGGGGATGTTGTGCAATCTCTAGGATAAAACCTATTTTTTAAGCCTATTTTAAAACTGCTTCATATTGATTTAAGTATCTCATCGAGTCAACTAGCATGCATTGCATTAGATACAAATTAAAAATCGAGTCTAAACCTTAATTGCATTTTATTTAGACATTTAACCCAACATATGTTAAGGGGTCAATTAGGATCTGCTCTAGATGTCGACCCCAATTCTTTAAACCAATCTTAATCAATGTCCTTAACCACTCTACATTTAAAGACTTTGACTCATGGTTTTAAAAGCGTTTAGGTGGTTTAGCTGGTTCCCCAATCCAGGCCGGGGTAAGTCCAGATTGCATTGCATTAGTTAGGATTCGGGTCACTGATTTTCAGTACCCAATTTTAAACTTAGGTTCTGAGGCATGTCTTCAAACTTAAGACCTCAATCTTCTGGGAATCTGACTCCCACTTTCTAATAAAATTGATCACTCAAATTAAAATATCTTTCAATCCAATTCAAGCCCAACACTTAGGATAGCTTGAGGTGTTTCTGAAGTGATTCAGAATCTCAAAACACCTCCTACCCTTCTTCCTTTGACTCCAGAAATAACTGTTCAAATTTGATCTAGTCCCTATTGAATTTCCAGTCCCTGAACCTTCTTTGATATTAAGCTTTGAATTTCAAATGAAATTCGTATCGCTATTTTAATCGAGAGTATTCGTAGGAAATTTTCTAGTTTCCTACGATGTAATTAACTACGAGGGCTTGCGCTCGTAGGAGATTTAGAAACCCAGACCAGATTTTAAAATCAAGTTTTCAAAACCTTCAATTGATTATCTTTGGGAAATTCAAACCTGACGATCATTATCGTCATATTCAAACCATCGATAGCGATTGATATCTTCTTTCTTCGGATAGATATATCAATTACAATCGTAACTTTGATTATGAAATTAATGATCTTTTATCTTGATTATTATAATCAAACAATGGATTAAATATTATTTTGATTCTTCGGGATCAAATATTATTTCTCCTTGAGTTTGATTACGATAATTAGATAAATCTAAAGATTTGTAATCTGAACCTATTAGGGAACGATATGTTCACCTTTCGAGGTGATATATCATTCATAATAAGTGTTCGATTTCAAATATTCAAATTCCAGAAATTTAACTTTCCCAAAGAAAATTAAACACATTTTCAAAACAATATTTTTTTTTTTTTTTTTTTTTAATCAAACAAACAAAAAATGGCGACTCCACTGGGGAATATCTTTCTCTCCATCTTTAATAGCGATACAAATTTTGTTACATCGGTAGTTTTGACTACCTTTCTTCCGTTGGTCCCTCTACCCATTTCTCCCTTGAGTGAGTGCGGCCAACTCAATTAAGACATGTGAAAAGAGAGGTGAGTGTAGGAAATCTCTCTCAAAGTCTGGCTTTGACATTTTGCCTCCGAGTTCATTGGTAGAGCGAAAGAGTCAAGCTGAGCTTTTCAAAGTCTTTCTGTACATGTTGTAAACTTGCATGCAAATAAATCATAGCGTGCTAAGTTTCACGATTTACAGAAGATTTCTCTAACTTCAAAGTCATAATCTCAGCTGTCTAGCAAAATTCCATTGCCTTCAAACCTCAATCAATTCCTATATCTTATCATTACATATAGGATTGTAGTTCCTATAATTCAATATGTGTGATAGGATATAGATTCCTCTTCCAAATTTTAACCCAAAATTTGAAATTTTCTGGTTAATCTAACCTTCGACATTTCAATCCCGAATCACTAGTCGGGATGAAAGAGTCGGGTTAGCTTATAACATCCCCCCTATTTTTGTAAACTGTTATGTTGAACATACGTTCAACACTTCGAGTTTCAAAATAAGGGGAGATGCTGCCGAAATTTCAAATTTTTCAAACATCTATTTTCAAATCAGGATAATCATTACAACTATATATTCTACAATAATTATTGTAGTTGTATATAGTTAATGTACTTTCAATTTCTCCGGTTGTTTCAGTCTTTGACATTTCATTCTGAATCATTAATCAGAATGAAAGAGTCAGGTTGATTTCCTAGAATCTCCCTCTTATAGGTTTGTAAACCGTCGAGTTGAATGCAAATTCAACACCTCGAGTTTCAAAATAAGGGGAGGTGCTGCCGGAAATTCAAAATTTCAGAAATACCAGTTCAATTCTATTCAAGTTTTAATCGTCACGTGTCGAATGTTCTTCTACAATATTTCTTGTAGATGAACATTGATAATTCAAATTCAACGTTCATTTTCAGTGTCTTTCAAATTTTGAACTCTGACATTTTATCTTTGATAAGATATAAAGAGTCGAGTTCCTTCCTGTAAAATTTTCCCTAATATTTGTAAACTGTCTTGTTGAATGCAAATTCAACACCTCAAGTTCCAAAAATAAGGGGAGATGCTGCCGGATTTTTGAGTCGTTCAAATTCCCTTTCAATTCAAAATCAATATCACATGTACTACTACAACATTCTCTTGTAGTATAACATGTACTATTTCCAGATTCAAATTTAATCATCTAGTCTTTTCATCAAGTCACATCTCTGACATCTTATCCCTAGCCTGATCAGTGGGATAGGAGAGTCGAGTCAAAGCTCCTTGATTTTCTTTGATATTTGGTTAACTATTAAGTTGAAATCAAATCCGACTTATTGGTTTCAAATAGTCAAAGAAAATCTTTCAATCTTCAAAATTTCAAACCCTCGTCAAATCCTTTCAAATCAAATCCAGACCATTGTTGTTATACGTTCTCTACAACATTCTCTTGTAGTTGAACATATACAATAAAAATTTAAATTTTCTTCAAGTCAAAATTGATATCTATATTTTATCACTACATATCGGATTATAATTTCTATAATTCGATTTATGCGATAAAATATAGAAAATTTCTTGTCAAAATTCAAATTCAAAAATTTGATTCAAGTCTTCCCTTTCAAATTTCAGACAATCAAACCTTCTGCAATGGCTGGGAAACTTCTGTTCTCTGTTGACCGAGACCTCCAAGTTGAAGAGTTAATTCATAGCAGTGCGATTCAGTTTGGGATGGGTTTCAAGACTTTGAAACTGTCTGTTAATGGTGGAACAATCATCAATCTCGCTGCTGAGGGCGAGAATGGTCCAGTAGTGGAACTAACTGTGGGAGCTACGAGTGACCTTCCCCCAGTGTTGGAACTGGCAGCAGGTGCTACCCTTACACCTTCTGCACCCTCAGTCCAGAGTGAGGACAAGAAAATTGAAATAAAATCTACGGTTGAAAAAGGGTCTTCTAGTTCTGCAGCACTGTTTGGCACTAAGAGTGCTAGGAAGAACTACCTGAGAAGGATAAGGAAGAAAATTACTAAGTCAAGGAAGATAGCTGAACAGAAAGCCTTGAGTTTAGTTGAGCCTGAGGCTGCTGAGGAGCTGCCTATCCCTGCCTCTTCTCCACTCCTGAAAGGGAGTCGTTTTCACCCCCTCGCAGCTGCTGCAGGGGAGGAGAGAGTCACGCGGATTGCTAGCTCTCCACCTAGCCCGGTCGACTACACTGTTAAGAGAACCACCAGGGAGAAGAACACTTTGAGAACTAGGATGTTAAGGAATATCATTCATACCTGTGCTGCTGAGACAGGTCAGACCAAAGAACAATATGTAAGACACCTGAAGGGGGTGATCTCACATAAACTTGAGAAAGAAGTTTTGAAAGAAGAGAAATCTGAAGCAAGAAACTTGACTCCTCAGCCAGTGAGGAGAAACAAAAAGTTCGTTAAACAACCAGTTGCCTCAGTGTTAGTAGATGGATATCATTGGGTGCCTCGTCTCCCAACTGCCAAAACTGAGGAGATAGTTTTAACTGGGTCTGGTAGGAGTCACCCTCTCAGTGGTAGACCTCCAGTTCCCCCTTCAAGACTCTCAAAGTTGGCCCCTGTGATAGCCAAATCAAAAGAGATCGTCAAAGACTTACAACCAGTTGATGTTAAGGGCAAGAGGCCCATACTTTTGGATGAACCTTACGTGCCAATGAAGATAAGCAGAACTGTTGGAATTCAGATTAGAGAAATACCAGTTAAGACACCAGTTCAGCCACCAGTTCAGTTACCAGTCCAGTCACCTGTCAAGGTCCCCCGACTCTTTATTCAGGGATGTGAGGATTCTCCTCAGCTTGATGTTGGAGTTCCTACAAGTCAAACTCCTTCATCACCTGTTAAGTTAGATATCCCTCACCCTATTGAGGATGTCACCCTCACGACTACCGACCCCGGGACAGTCGGAGGGGAGGGGACAGAACTTGAGGATGATCAAGAAATGTTGGATCAGTTAGTGGCAGAACCTACTGCTGATGATTTGAAAATCCAAGAGGTCCTCACCCAGTTCGGAGATGAGGAATTTGAAGAGATGATTAACTATAAAGGATACTTACCAATCGATCTCGAGTCAATTGAGGGTAGACCGGTCGATGAGGTGGTACAGGAAATAAGGGACATACTTAAAAATAAGGCAATTGAAGCCTTTGATCCAGAAGCAGATGATCTAATGGAAGAAGATTCAGCTGGGAACATTTGTATGGTTGAGACCAGAGCATCAAATAAAGATGCTGAGCCTTCAAGACACCGATCTGGTAAAGAAGAAGCCTCTGCAGCAGTAGATTCAGACTCTGATGGATCAATTAAATTGAATGAGAAAGATGAATACATTAAGAGTCTGGAGAACAAGATTGAACAGATGATGCTCAGAATGGAACAAATGCAGAACCAGATGATCAAGGCACAGCAATCTCAATCCGAGCAGTTGCAACCTACAACACATACAGTGGGTGAGCACAGCAGGAAAACAGAATCAAGTCCTAGAACTCCAGAGGTTGCTTCCCCAACCTCTCCAGCCGACAAAGATATCCGCCAGATGATCGAAACCCAGGTAAGGGAGGCCTTAGCCCATTCTCAAGGGACTGTATCTATTCCAAAGGGTAGACCCTACCCTGAAGAATATGATTCAGTTTCCTATCCTAAAGGCTTTGTGCCACCTTCATTCAAAGTTTTTAGTGGTTTAGAAAACCCAAGACAGCACCTGGCCCACTTCCGAGCGAGCTGTTGCAACGCAGGAGGGTCAGATGCTCTACTCTTTCGCCAGTTTGTGAGTAGTCTATCCGGTATTGCTTTTGAGTGGTACGCAGATTTACCTAATGGTTCAGTGAAAACATTCACAGAGCTCGAGAGTCTATTCTTAAAGAGATTCTCAGGAGCTCAGCAGCGTGTAACCGTTGGTGATCTCGTCATCGAAAAACAAAAACCGGGAGAGTCTTTGGTTGAATACATCTTGAGATGGCGAAATCTCTCGATGAAGTGTGAACCCCAGTTGCAAGAGCAACATGCAGTGGAGATTCTTTTAAAGAACATCCACGGGCCTATTGCTTTTCTCCTGAAGGGTTTCACTATCAAAACCTTTGAAAAACTTTTGAATAAGGCTAGTAATCTACAGGAAGAGGCTTCCAAAATGCCATTCCTGAAGGATTCTACTGAGGAAAAGAAAGCTAGCAAACCATTGAAGTCCTTTGAAAAGAGAACAGCAATGGTTTCAGCTGTTGATAAGGGGAAGAAACCAATGAATGTTCAATCCAGTAATTCTCCAACACAACAAACTCAGAAATCTCCACCTTTTCAGGTAACTTCTCAACCTACAAGAGATTCTCACCCGATTTCTTTTAAAGAGAGATTGGCTCGTACATATCCATTTAAGAGGGAGTCGGTGAGAAAGATCTTTAAAAGTCTTCAGAAGAAGCCAGATTTTCGATTGCCGGAGGCCAAGAAGCCGGAAGAGGCAAATAAGAAGGATGATCCGACTTTTTGCCCCTACCATCGCATGTTAGGCCACACAATCGAAGACTGCATCGTCTTCAAAGATTGGCTAGAAAAGAACTTCCGTCAAGGTAATATTATAATTCCAAAGGAGTACCTGGTCGATCCGGATCAGGGGTCTGTCAAATCTATCTCAGGTATGAATTCTAACTCTTCTCTGTCCATTGAAGATGGTTGGGATATAGCACTATCCCGGGCATTTAAAAAGTCGATTAATAAATCTTTTCGTCTTTCTCAACAGTTACCGACGAGAGCCCGGGACCCGATCTGGGAGGTTGACCTCGAGGCTTCGCAGGAGGACGTTGGGACAATTTCCTCTCCAGTAGTCTTAGGAACTACTGTACTGAATAAAAATGAAAAGAGTGAACTTTCTGTAGAGAGGAAATTTGTTGATGAGAGATCTGTACAAGTGGTTGATGGTGGCTCAAAACCTCTGTCACCACTGAAATTATCTGACTTTTACTTTGCCCCATCAAAGGCAAAGGGTCGAAAATTAAATAAAAAGTCTGATCCTTCTGCCCATATTTTGATGATTAATGTTGAGAATCAAGATGTTAATGACTCTTCTGTTGAAAATAATCAAGAACAAGTTGAGATCAATCAAGAAATTCAAACACTCAACTCTCCAGATTTGACTCTTCAAGAGAGAAATGAATCTGATGTCTTATCAGATAGTGAAACCCCTGAAATTAACTTTCAAGGGAGTCCTGTCGTGATAGACTTTTCAGATTCAGACTCTCGCTCAGATAACGACAATCAATCGCCTAAGGAGAGCGTAGACTCCCCTGTAGTTTGTTCTTCCGATGAAGTCGTGCAAGTACAACTACGTGGTGGGAAGGTCTTACCCCCTAGGCTACCTTCTCAGGATAAAGGAAAACAAGTTGTTTCTGATGATCCAATTCAAATCCCCGCTCAACAATCAACTCCAATTCTTTCAAATCCACCGGGTCCCAATGTTAATGTTCCAAGTGTTGATTACAATGTCTTAGCTCACCTTAGGAAGTTGCCCGCCAAATTGAGCATTTATGATGCCCTTGTCCTTTCAAAAGAGATGAGGGAGACTCTGATTAAAGCGCTTCTCGACCCAGAGATTTGCTTAGCTCAATTAGCCTCAACTTCCGAGGAAGAAGCTCTGTACTTTAAGGAGATCCCTGGGGTTACCTTCTCTGATGAAGATTTACTCCTTGGAACTGCCGACCACAATCGTCCACTTTACATCACAGTAAATGTGGGCAAGTTTAAGTTATCAAGAGTTCTAGTTGACCCGGGTGCATCGGTCAACGTGATGAACATAAAGACTCTCGCATACCTTAGAAGTGATACTAGCAAGCTCTCAACTGACAAGTTAGTGCTTCGTGGGTTCAATGAAAAGGGCGAGAAGGCTTTAGGTTCGGTTACCCTTCTTCTAGAGATAGGAGAATTGAAAACTGAAGCGAAATTTCATATAATTGATTCGGCAACGTCCTTTAACGCGCTCTTAGGAAGGCCCTGGATCCATGAGTATAGGATGGTTCCTTCTACCCTGCATCAATGCATCAAGTACCAACGAGATGGCATTGAGTTTGAAATTAAGGGTGATCTGCAACCATTCTCTATTCACGAGATCGGGATCTACGAGGATGCAGCGTACTACGTACCTAAAGGGTCCACTACTCATTCTAAAGTAGAGATCAACGTCAAGGAGGAAAAGGCAGAAAATCAAAGTTCAAAAGCAATTCAAAGATTGAGAAAAGAAAAAGTCAAAAATCAAAAGAGACAAAATTCAAGTAGTGAAGACGACGTCGAGCGTGTGATCTTCAGGCCCCCAAACATTGTACCTCAAAGAGGTGGGAGGATGGCCCAAAGAGCACGCGGTCGAGGTCGCCCTTCAATTGAAAAAAGAAATTCCCCGATCTATGTCGAACTTGAAACAAGTTCTGATGAGGATTCAAGAAAAAGGGGTGCCAGATTTGCTTTTGACTATACAAAAATCAATCCTCCTCCGAAGTTTGATCTCACTTTAGAATCAGATAGCGACCAGGAGGATACAAAATTAAATATTCAAAGTGACGAACCTGAATTGAGCTTGTATGAAAAGCTTAATAGAACGGTTGAATCCTTAACCTTAACCCCACTGTCTGCTGACAGGGTCTCAGGGTTAGTAATTAAGGATGCTCCGAACTTAGATGGAGAAGTAAGGAAAGCCAAGAAGTTCTTCCCTGGCTCTTCCTCTTCAAGGAATGAAGATGATGTAATCCTTGAAGAGGCAAATTTCAATGAATTAATGGAATTACCTTTTGGCTACTTTCCTGCTGGTGTTAAGTCTCTTATTTCTAAAGGTTTTGCTCCGAGTCAATGGACTAAGGGTCAGGCTAGATACCACGAAAGTCTTTGGAATTCAAAATTTAATAAACATTGGACCAGTGGTATCGGCTTTAGTACCGTTAGATCATTTGACGATGACGAATTTTGTCTAATGATAACTAGTCGTCCTGAATTTAAAAATGTCCCTACTAAAGTCATTGATTCGTTCGATGGACTTTGTTTGGAGACTTTTGATGATTCTGACGAACTTCAGGTTCGGGATGCACCCCCCGAATTCGAAGAAGAAATTAAATCAACAGTCGATGAACTTAAAGAAATTAATCTTGGAACAGAGGATGACCCTCGCCCCACTTTCATAAGTTCTTTGTTGAGTGAGGATGAGTCTAAAGATCTAATTCAACTTCTATCCGAGTTTAAAGATTGCTTCGCCTGGACATACGACGAAATGCCGGGGTTGTCCGCTGACGTAGCAGTTCATAAACTTGGAATCCGGCATGATGCCATTCCTGTCAAGCAAGCTCCACGACGTATGCGTCTGGAGATCGAACAACAAGTCGTTTCTGAAGTCAAGAAGTTGGCAGAGGCTGGATTTATTCGAGAAGAACAATATCCTTCTTGGGTAGCCAGCGTCGTGCCAGTTCGAAAGAAAAATGGTCAAATCCGAGTCTGTGTTGACTATAGAGACCTGAATAAGGCATGTCCTAAGGATGAATTTCCTTTACCAATCCCAGAACTCATGGTGGACATTGCCTCCTCGCACGTTGTTTTCTCCTTTATGGATGGTTCGTCTGGTTATAATCAAATCAAGATGGCCCCAGAAGATGAGAGAAACACGGCATTCAGAAGTCCTATAGGGATCTTTTGTTATAAAGTGATGCCCTTTGGCCTCAAAAATGCTGGTGCAACATACCAGCGGGCCATGACTCATATCTTTGATGACTTAATACATAATCAAGTCGAATGTTACATCGACGATTTAGTTGTCAAGAGTAGAGTGAAAGAGGCTCATCTTTATGATTTAAGAACTGTTTTCGAGCGGTTGCGCCGCTACGACCTTAAAATGAATCCCTTAAAGTGCGCTTTCGGCGTCACGTCAGGGAAATTCTTAGGTTTCGTAGTCAAGCACCGTGGAATCGAAATTGATCCTGCCAAAATTGAAGCTATCTTAAATATGCCGCCTCCTAAGAGTCTCACTCAACTGAGATCCCTCCAGGGTAGGCTGGCGTATATAAGAAGATTCATTTCTAATCTTTCTGGAAGATGTCAACCATTCTCTGTCCTAGCTAAAAAGGACGCCAAATTCATTTGGGACGAGAAATGTCAAAACGCTTTCGAAAATATCAAACAATACCTGACAAATCCGCCAGTTTTGGCAGCCCCCATTCCGGGAAGACCTTTAATCCTTTACACTGCAGCCCTTGACGAGTCTCTCGGGGCTCTTCTAGCTCAAATCAATGACGATGGGAAAGAGAATGCCCTCTACTACCTGAGTCGGAGATTACTCCCAACGGAAATCCGATATCCTGCAATTGAGAAACATTGCCTTGCCTTAGTCTTTGCAGCACAAAAACTAAGACATTACATGCTTTCTCATCAGGTCAGTCTGATTTCCAGTGTCAACCCCCTGCAATATCTTATGACCCGGCCCACGTTGTCAGGACGTCTAGCTCGTTGGTCTATGATATTGTTACAATTTGAAATCACGTTCATTCCCCTGCGTGCTGTGAAAGGGCAGGCCGTCGCCGACTTCCTTGCGGCACACCCACTACCGGCGGAATCTCCTCTAAATGATGATTTACCCGACGAGCAAATCATGAGTTTCGAGGAATCCAATGTTCAAACCTGGGAAATGTATTTTGACGGTGCAGCATCCTCTCAAAGGGGCAAAACACCCCAATCTACTATTCCTGGGAAAGCCGGAGTCGGTCTGGTTTTCATAACACCGGATAAGGGAATGATGCACTTTTCCTACCATTTATCAGAACCTTGTACGAACAACGAAGCTGAATACGAAGCTTTGATAACTGGTTTGGAACTTGCAATCCTAATGGAGATTAAAGAGATTAAGATCTATGGTGACTCTCAGCTGGTGATCAACCAAGTTGCAGGGACCTATAAGGTTTTGAATCCTAAACTCCTGAAATATCATCAATACACAATGCACCTACTCGAGAAAATTCCCATTGTAACTATGTATAGGGTTCCTCGTGGAAGCAATTCCTCGGCGGATGCCCTAGCAAAGCTTGCAAAGGAATTTGCTTGCCCAGAAGAAGATTTCATCCCTATAGAAGTTCAGGGTCGTCAAGTCTTGTCCCCTGTAGACATGGAATACCTCAACAATCAATCTTCCCAGGTCCTCTCTACATCTTCAGCAGTCGATGAAGAACAAGATTGGAGACAACCAATAATCAAATATTTGCAAGAAGGCAAGCTTCCTCACGACAGGTCTCTTGCCAACCAAATTAAGAAACGTGCCCTATCATATGCACTAGTCAACGATACGTTGTACCGACGATCGTTCGATCAGATGTGGCTCCGTTGTTTAGACAAACGAGAGGCCCTGAAGATCGTTAACGAAGTCCATGCTGGACTGTGCGGTGCTCATCAATCGGGTCCTAAGATGAAAATGAAAATCAAAAGACTTGGTTATTATTGGCCTACGATGATTGACGATTGCATGAAAATTGCAAAATGTTGTCATCAATGCCAAGTTCATGGTGTGGTTTTACATCAGCCGCCTAATGTGTTGCATCCTACGATAGCCTCGTGGCCCTTCGAGAGTTGGGGCACGGATATCGTCGGACCAATTGACCCTCCTTCTTCAAGAGGTCATCGCTTCATTTTAGCAGCGACTGATTACTTTTCAAAGTGGGCAGAAGCAGTACCACTAAGAAATGT
This sequence comes from Dendrobium chrysotoxum, assembly GCA_019925795.1. Taxonomy (NCBI): domain Eukaryota; kingdom Viridiplantae; phylum Streptophyta; class Magnoliopsida; order Asparagales; family Orchidaceae; genus Dendrobium; species Dendrobium chrysotoxum. The sequence continues at coordinate 31,684,171 of CM034306.1, read as the reverse complement.
AACATCACATCATGTAATGAAATTCTTTCGTGACCATATCGTATATCGATTCGGCGTGCCCCGCAGAATCATATCCGATAATGGGTCCGCTTTCAAGTCTACAAAAATCAATAATTTTGCAAGTCGCCACGGTATTGATTGGAGATACTCAACAATCTATTACCCACGGGCTAATGGACTGGCTGAGGCCTTCAACAAAACCCTGGTACAAATCATCAAAAAGACCCTGGATGACAATAAACGTCAGTGGGATGAGAGGTTGGTGGAAGCTTTGTGGGCCTATAGGACCACATATCGAACCCCGACCCAATCCACACCGTTTGCACTAGTGTATGGGTCTGAGGCCGTACTCCCTCTGGAAATTCAAATCCCTTCACTCAGAACTGCAGTCCAGAATCAAATCACAACAGAACAGAATGCACAACTTCGACTTGAAGAACTTGAGGGTCTTGAAGAACGCCGTCTCCAAGCCCAGCAGAATCTAGAACTCTATAAAGCCAGAATGGTTCAAGCTCATGATAAGCTAGTGCGACCTAGAACCTTCCGAGTAGGCGACTTGGTCTTGGTTCTTCGGAGGCCTATCTTAGCCCACCGAAAGCTCGGTGGAAAGTTTGAACCAACCTGGGAAGGACCCTTCGTAGTGGAAACAGTTTACGAAGGAGGCTCGTATCAGCTAGTGGATTGTAAAGGAAATCACCCAATGCTTCCTGTAAACGGGCGATTCCTGAAAAAATACTATGCTTGATGTAGCTCGAATTTCGAATCAATAAAATTTTCAAATTTTGAATCTATTCAGCTCAATTTTGTCCAAATTTTTCAAAATCCAAAATCAAAATTCGAAATCAAATTCAACATCAATTAAAATCAAATCTCAAATTCAAAATTTTCAAACTTAAAACTAATTCAAATCAAATTCAAAACACATCACAGTTTTAAAACCCTTCAAATTCAAATTCATCAAATCAAGTTTCAAATTCAAATATTTTTAAATTCAAGTTCAAAAATCATTCAAATTTCAAATTCTAGAATTCAAATCTCAAATTCCAGAATTCAAATCCGATCCACTGTATAGAGCAAGTTTCCTCTATATACGATCACCCTGACTCGATCCTCTGTATAGAGCAAGTTTCCTCTATACATGATCATTCCAGACTCGATCCTCTATGTGAAGCAAGTTTCCTTCACATATGATCATTCCAGACCTGATCCTCTATATAGAGCAAGTTTCCTCTATATACGATCAATCCAGATTCGATCCTCTATGTGAAGCAAGTTTACTTCACATATGATCATTCCAGACCCGATCCTCTATATAGAGCAAGTTTCCTCTATATACGATCATCCAGACTCGATCCTCTGTATGAAGCAAGTTTCCTTCATATACGATCATTCCAGACCTGATCCTCTATATAGAGCAAGTTTCCTCTATATACGATCATCCTGACTTGATCTTCTATGTAAAGCAAGTTTCCTTTACATACGATCACTCCAGATCTGATTCTGTGCGAAGCAATGCTTCCTTCTCACAGGATCATCCAGTTTTCTTTTCCTTAAGGTTAGATGTGAGTCATCGTGCTTTCTATCCTTAGGATTAGATCCGCTAGTGGTGGAGTACGCCCTTCGTGGCACCATCCTAGCATCATCTAGTTTTCTTTTCCTTAAGGACAGATGTGAGTCAACGTGCTTTCTATCCTTAGGATTAAATCTACTAGTGGCAGAGTACGCCCTTCGTGACACTGCCCTAGTATCAAAATTCAAACTTGATCCTCTGTAGTTAGGAATTCTTCCTTTCTATATGATCATCCAGATTTTCTTTTCCTGTAAGGACAGGATTCTTTCCCTTCCTTAGGATTAGATGCACTAGTGGTAGAATACGCTGTTTCCAGCACTACTCTAGTATCCTTTCAGATCTAGTTTTCTAAGGTTAGGATTTCTTTTCCCTTAGAATCAAATCTAGACTCAATCCTTTATAGTTAGGAGTTCTTCCTATAGGATCACCCAGACTTCCTTCTCCTTTAGGGATAGATTCTTCCTTTCCCTTAGGACCAGACCCACTAGTGGTAGAGTATGCTTTTCTTAGCACTACCCTAGTATCAATTCAAACCCCGATTCCCCACAGATAGATTTTTCTTTCCCTTAGGATCAAAACTCCAGACTTGACCATTCTATTCGGTCAACACCAATATGTGCAATAGAACTACATTCTATTACACATATTGGGGGTCCATTTGTTGACCTCATTTTTGTATGAGCTCAGTAGGACCAATCCAGATCTTAGGATCATTCCAATCCTTAGGATTTAATCCTGACCCTAGGATTAATCTAATCCTAGATCAATCCAGTTTCAAATCAATCCTGATCCCAGATCAATACAATTTAAGACAAATCTAGATCCTAGGATTCTCCAAGATCTACTCTAGATCCTAAGATCCTTCTAGATCTTGAATATTAGGATTCCTAAATCTTAGGATTCTTCTAGATTATAGGATTCTTCTAGACCCCAGATCCTAGGATTTCCCTAGGACTTCTAGATTCTAGAATCTTCCCAGACTCCAGTCCCTAGGATCTATTCTAAACCCTAGGATTCCTTAAGCTGATTTGGACCCTAGGACCTATTCTAAACCCTAGGATTCTTCTAGATCAATCCAAGCTTCAATTCAATCTAAAATTAATTCAAATCCTATCATTCAAGCTCAAAATCCAATTCAAAACCAGATTTCCAGATTCAAATCCATGGCCAAAGGTCTAAGTCCTGAAAGCCTTTTCCAGCAAATCTTTGAACATTTCAAAATCCTATCAAATGTCCTCTGATTCAAGATCTATTAGTTCCACACTGATGTGACATGTCTCTAGAGGCAACCCTCCAAATTTGAGCTCATTTTGAGATCTCTAACCCCAGAATTTGAATTGAAATCCAAAGGCTGTAAAACCTTCAAATATTTACAGTCCATGCCACTGGACCTGTCACCCAGTGGATTTTGATCATGGAGCTTTCTCCAAAGCTCCAAATCACTTCCAGACCCTTGATTATGATCCATTGAGCATTAAACTGCATTTTGTTGGACTCAATTTGACCCCTAGTTGACCAGGGATCAAAATGACCAAAATACCCCTATTGGGGTGTGAATAGTCACTTTGGTCAAATGAGCTCCAAATTGAATGCAACCACCTCCAGCAAGTTTCAAATGTCAAACCAAACCTGTTGAACCCAGAACCAGCCCCTGGGTCAACCTGGTTGACCAAGTCAACCTAGTTGACCTAGAAGGCCCCTTTAGGGTCAAAACAGGTCATTTTGACCAAATGACCTCCTCTGACCTTGGGACCACCTCCATTGGTCCCCAAATGTCAAACCAAACCCATTGGACCCACTTCCAGCCCCTGGGTCAACCTAGTTGACCAAGTCAACCTAGTTTGACCAAACAGGCCTTTATGGGTCAAAACAGATCATTTTTATCAAATGACCTCTTCTGACCTTGGGACCACCTCCATTGGTCTCCAAATGTCATTTCAAATCTGTTGAGCCTATTTCCAGGCCCTGGACCCACCTGGTTGATCAGGTCAACCAGGGTTGACCTAAAAGGCCCATTAAGGGCCCAAATAGGTCATTTTGACCAAACAACCTCCCCAGACTTTGAAACCACCACCAGTAGACTCAGAAAGTCATTCTGAACTGGTTGGACCCAATCCCTGACCCTGGGTCAACCTGGTTGACCAAGTCAACACAGTTGACCCATTAAGCTCATAAAGGGTCTAAATAGGTTATTTGACCCAAATGACCTATTTGACCCCTGAAAACACTTCTACCAGACTGCAAATAACATTTGAGATTGATCCAGCCCAGACCCTGTCTGTGGGTCAACCTGTTTGACCAAGTCAACCTAGTTGACCCATTAGGCCCGTTAAAGGCCCAAATAGGACATTTGATCTAAAATACCCATTTAAACCCTGAAATCACCCCTATCAGATCTATTATATCATTTCAAACTTGTTAAACCTGGACCCACCTCCTGGGTCAACTTAGTTGACTGAGTCAACCTAAATTGACTAAAACATCTCTTAAGGGTTCAAGTGGGTTGTCCCAACCCAGTCGTTCAAATCAACTCATCCAAATGCTTAAATCCCTCTCAAGAGATGACCCAAGTTAATTCAAATCCATTTTGAGTCAAATCCCATAAGTTTGACTTAGTCAAACTTTAATGATTTGGTCAAATCTCTTCAAACCCTTTCAAATGTATTTTAGCTTTAATATTTAAACCTCAAATCTTCTCCAATCTACCTAATCAGCCCATCAAGACCATTTAGGTGCCACCTCACCTGCTGTTGACCAGTTGACTGGTCAACATAGTCAATAAATGCCTTCAAAAAGGCTTAAACATCCAAATGGCATGGCATCTTCATGCCAACTCAGCTCAAACCATTTGGCCAGACTCTAGAAGCTTCCTAAGGCCTTTCCTAGCCCTTGGATAGAGATTCAACAGCCCAAATCAATTCCACATGTATATGTGAGGACAAAAACGCCTTTTTCAGCTACATGTCCTTATACTCGTCCTTGGCTCCTGCTCCCACCTACCTTTGGACAGGTGTCATGATCCTAGCAGCCATCTAAGTTCATCCTAGCCATCCAAATGGCCTGAGGATGATTGAATAGGGGAATACCCTATTTTGAGCCGGCATTCTTCACCTAGACCTTCTCTCTCCATTCTAACCTCCTCAAGCCTGGATCCCAACTCATTTGAGCTTTCCAGATATTTTTAAACCTTTCCCAACCAAAATCCGGCCGGTGATAGGTGTCGCCGGCGAGCTTCCCGGCCATCCGAAGACAAAATTCGTCCAACCTCCATAGCTTTCGATCCGTAGCTTATCAGACCGCGGGTTCAACTAGGAAAAGTTGCGTGGACAGACTACAAATTCAGAGAATCCAAAAGCGGTTTAATCCGTCCTTTATCGAGGTGAAAATCTTAAACCCTAGTCTATGATACACTAGATTAAATAGCGTTCTCGGTCATGCATGTTAAGCTTTAAAATTACCACTACATGAATTCTGTTCACAAATTACATCCACGTTTAAAATTTTATTAAAATTAACTGGCGGGTTTAAGAAAACGAGCTGATTTTCACTCTTAGGGCTTCAGTAATACAATATATGAGATTGCATGCTCCCGGAGCCGTTGATCCAGCGGCCAACGGCTTGGATTCAGCCTTTCCGTGGTTCGAGCGGAGGCGGATCTGATCCTGGGATCAATTCTTTTGTCCGGATCGATCTCAGCCCTCTGATTCAACCACGGGGATTTATCTCCCGCCGTCTGATCTCCCTTAACAAAGATCAAACCGCGGGATTTGATTTCCGCCGTTGGATTGATTTCACGCGGATCCGACGGCTATCTCCAATCCGCTGACGTGGTTAAGTGAATAACCACGCGCTGACGCGTGGTTCTCCCGCCGACTGACGCGTGGAAGGACACGGAATGCCGCCGCCGCGCTGTTTGCGCTGGCCGAATCACTGTGTGCCACGTGTCCGCCGCCGCCGCCGTCAGAAATAATTAAATAGTTTTAAATTATTTTTAAAATTATTTAATTATCAGAAAAATCAAAAAAAAAAAAATATTAAAAATATTAAAAAGTTATTTAAATATATCAATTAAATTTTAAAGTTATCTTAAATATTTTAAAATAAGAATTCTAGTTTAAAATATCTAATACTATTTAAACAACTTATATTATTTAATTATTTAAATAATTATTTAATGTATTTAATTTAATAAATACTTTTAAAATTCATTAATTTATGTTAAATATATTTTAAATAACTGAATCATTATTTTAAAGTATATATATTTTTTTAAATAGTTTAATTTTAAATATTTAAATCTATAAGTTTATTTATTTATTTATTAACATTTAATCAAATTTAAATTTAAATATTTTAAAAAAAAAAAAAATATAAATACTAAAGAAATTTATTTTAAACTATTTAAAATTTTAAGGATATTTAAAACTTAATTTAACTTTATTTAAGAATTATTTTAATAATTAATTAATTTCAAATTGATTTAAATACCTTTAATTACTTTAGAAGTTTAAAATTCAAGTAAAATTCAAATTAAATCAATAAAATATACATAATACCTTAAAATTTCCAGAATTTAAAGTATTTATATTTAAAACTATTTTGAGATTTGAAATTTGAGTTATTTTAAGTAATTTGATTTATTTAACTATTTTAACATTCAATTAATATTTGTTTAAATATTAAATTAATCATTTTCAAAAATTAAGCGTTTATTTTCAAAACTTTCTAAAAAAAAATCAGAGGATTTCTCAAAGAAATATTTAAATTATTTTTAAAATACTTTGAAATTTTAATATTAAAATCTTGTTTTCTATATAGGTTTATATATATCTATATATTTATATCTATACTTCAAAATTATTTTAAAATTATATATAAATATATATATGTATATATATATATTTAAATATTTAAACTTTGAGAGATCACATGAGATTTTAAACATGGATTAGGCATGACTGAATGGAATTTATGTGGTTTAGTAACTAATTAATGTATAATCACTCCATTGATTATTTATTGATTAGTCATTCAATTAATCAAGCTTTAATTTGACTTGCCTGTTTAGGACATACACACACCACCTAGGTTTAAGGCTCTCTTAGATCTAGGATTGATTGTTTGATGTATGTATTTGCATGTATTTGTTTAAGGGTTAGTTGGAACCTTGATTCAAACTCATTTAAATTTAGTGACATCGTTAAGGACAATAATTAAGGACTTGTTTAGATAACTTAGAATGTTTCAAACAATTAGGATATAATTCCAATTGACTTGAAACTCAAACCAGTTGAACATAGTGACACCCTCAGCCCTAGGAAAATTTCCCATTAACTTTTGAGATCATTAAGCCCCCCCTAATTAACCTAATCAAGTTTAAACCTTAATTAAGCCATTAAACCTTCCAGAAATTATAATAAATCAAGTTTAAATCTGAAAATTACACATAATACCTCAAACTGACCAGAATCAAACCCTTGATCAATGAAAAATAAAAGCCCCTTGACTGGACTTCAAAATTAAGTTTAATTTAATTTTAATTTAAATCTGAAATTTAATTAATTTAATTAATTAAAAATAATTAAAAATTCAAAAAATTTCCAAACACTTGGAAATCACTCCTTATGTCATTCCTGACCTTTGGAGTTGATTTCAAGGAGTTTGGAGATCATTTGGATTCAAATCATAAAGATGGCTTTAATTAAACAATTTAAATAATTCATTAAACACTCAAAACTTCAAAAATTCATAACTAATTCAAATGAACTCCAAATTGAGCAAACTCAAAGGCATACAACTCATAATAAGCTCTAATATTTATTAAAAATGTTAAATTTCCAGAAAACAACTAATTTTGAAAAAGTCAACTTTTGGTCAAACTTAGTTCAAATTCAAGTCAAAACTTCAAACCTTCATAATAAAATGTAGGAAAATCCAATTTCAGTGTACTTACTGTCTAACTGATCGTATTAAAGTCTAGTATTTTAATAAAATATTAATTTTCCAGAAAACATCTTAAATCAAAAAGTCAACTTTTGACCCTTTAATTAAATGATTAAAATAATCCAAAAAAATATCAAAATTCAATAAATCATTAAAAATTCCAGAAAACATCGAATCAACATTAAAACCAGCAACCAACTAATTCTAATTAAAATTTAATCAACCTTTAAACCTCAATCAAACTCAAATCATTTAATTATATCGGGTACCACTGGGTAACCCAGGCCTACGAGGCTATTAAATTAGCCCCAAGGAAGGTGAAATAAACTTCACGGCCTCGGTGTGAAACAAAGGTGATATCCAACAAACAATTAAAATCAAGTTTAAAATCAATTTCAAGTCATTAATATTTAAATTCAAATTAAATCTTCCTTTAAACCTTCAACCAACTTGAACCTCAAATAACTTCAATCAAGTGCCTATCTAGGACACATCAAAGCCACACAGCCTACCTCACACACTTTAGATGGTTTGCTAGGATAACCAACTCTAGTCTTATGCTAGGCCGGTGTTTACTTTCCTGCTGTGTGCCGGATTTTCGAGCTTTTACTGCATGCTGTTTGCTAGTATTAGAATTGATGTGATTGTTTATTTATTTAATGCACTCTATGATGTGATTGATTGTACGATTAGATCTACCCCTAGGCTAGGAACGATTTGTACTAATTCAATCTTATGCAGGTGGCCATGCTCATACAGGACATAAATTAAAGGGGGCAAAAAAAAAATCATGATTATTAAATTGCACAGGTGCTAAGCATGCTTAAGTCCCCCTTTAAATCAAAAAGAGCATGGCCAAGTGTGGCTGGTTTGAGCATTTAAATTTCAAATATATTAACTGCTTGGGATGTCAAATATAAACTGCTTATTATTAGGATAACCTTGCAGGTTGTTGAGTCTAGAGTTTTAATTTTCATTAATGTAATTTGATTTGATTTTGAGTTGTATTATTTAAAGTACTTTGAGATTGAGACATTGAAAATCCAATTTGGAATCCAAAGAGGAAGGAACATCCCTTAGGGGAGAGTTCCTATCCATTTGGAGATCCAAATTAGGATGAAGTCCAAGTATCCAAAGAGAAAAGAGAACACCCCTATTCAGGGGGAGTTTCTTTTCATTTGGATACCCAGACCCGACGATCCAAGGAGTTCTAAGGAGACGAAGAAGTGAAGAACGAGAAGAATCTCAAATCTCAAAGTCACTTGAGTCTTAGGAGTAGAATCCGGGTTGTAGTCAGTGGTACCCGGCCACTTTACTTTACTGCAGACCCTGGGTTGTATTATTAAGGGCACTTGCCTATGGACTTTCAGTTTGAGCATTTATTTAATTAATTTAATTAAATGTTGATTTGATTAATTGATGTTGATTGCGATTAAGGACCCACATGCTTTTAGTAGTTTTTTGGCGCTTATTGCATGTCGTATTTGATTTAGCCTGGAACCCGATCGGAGGCTCGTGAGGGTACGGTCATTAACCTTTTCTACTTAAATAAAATTAAAATATTTAAGCTCAGATAGAAACTCTAACGCTCTTAAGAAGTAAGCCCGGACTCGCCGGGAGTTTTTCATGCATTCATATTAACTTTTCTCTACCTTGTTAGGCACCTCCCCGCCTGCGGGTTCTGGCAGACCACCTGACCTATTAGGGTGCAGTTCTGTCCAAGGGGATGTTGTGCAATCTCTAGGATAAAACCTATTTTTTAAGCCTATTTTAAAACTGCTTCATATTGATTTAAGTATCTCATCGAGTCAACTAGCATGCATTGCATTAGATACAAATTAAAAATCGAGTCTAAACCTTAATTGCATTTTATTTAGACATTTAACCCAACATATGTTAAGGGGTCAATTAGGATCTGCTCTAGATGTCGACCCCAATTCTTTAAACCAATCTTAATCAATGTCCTTAACCACTCTACATTTAAAGACTTTGACTCATGGTTTTAAAAGCGTTTAGGTGGTTTAGCTGGTTCCCCAATCCAGGCCGGGGTAAGTCCAGATTGCATTGCATTAGTTAGGATTCGGGTCACTGATTTTCAGTACCCAATTTTAAACTTAGGTTCTGAGGCATGTCTTCAAACTTAAGACCTCAATCTTCTGGGAATCTGACTCCCACTTTCTAATAAAATTGATCACTCAAATTAAAATATCTTTCAATCCAATTCAAGCCCAACACTTAGGATAGCTTGAGGTGTTTCTGAAGTGATTCAGAATCTCAAAACACCTCCTACCCTTCTTCCTTTGACTCCAGAAATAACTGTTCAAATTTGATCTAGTCCCTATTGAATTTCCAGTCCCTGAACCTTCTTTGATATTAAGCTTTGAATTTCAAATGAAATTCGTATCGCTATTTTAATCGAGAGTATTCGTAGGAAATTTTCTAGTTTCCTACGATGTAATTAACTACGAGGGCTTGCGCTCGTAGGAGATTTAGAAACCCAGACCAGATTTTAAAATCAAGTTTTCAAAACCTTCAATTGATTATCTTTGGGAAATTCAAACCTGACGATCATTATCGTCATATTCAAACCATCGATAGCGATTGATATCTTCTTTCTTCGGATAGATATATCAATTACAATCGTAACTTTGATTATGAAATTAATGATCTTTTATCTTGATTATTATAATCAAACAATGGATTAAATATTATTTTGATTCTTCGGGATCAAATATTATTTCTCCTTGAGTTTGATTACGATAATTAGATAAATCTAAAGATTTGTAATCTGAACCTATTAGGGAACGATATGTTCACCTTTCGAGGTGATATATCATTCATAATAAGTGTTCGATTTCAAATATTCAAATTCCAGAAATTTAACTTTCCCAAAGAAAATTAAACACATTTTCAAAACAATATTTTTTTTTTTTTTTTTTTTTTTAATCAAACAAACAGCCAACTAATGATTGGGTCAAAAGTCCAATCAAGTCTGAATCACTAAAGGAAGTGATCAGAGAAATTTGAATGGGTTTAAAATTGATCTGGAGCTTGATTGGGTTTGAATAAGCTCAAGGGTTTAAGTTGGTCAACCTGAGTTGACTTGGTCAAACAGGTTGACTTGGGGTTAGGGTTTGGACTTAATCAATTTGAAATGGTAAATGGAGTCTGGTAGATGTATTTTCAAGTGTCATATTGGTCATCTAGATCAAATGACCTATTTAGGTCCTTAATGGGCTTAATGGGTCAACTGTGTTGACTTGGTCAACCAGGTTGACCCAAGGCCAAGATTTGGGCTTGACAGGTTTGATTTGATGTTGTAAGTCTGGAAGAAGTGATTTTAGGGTTTGAATAGGTCATTTGGGTCAAATCACCTATTTGGGCCCTTAATGGGCTTAATGGGTCAACTATGTTGACTTGGTCAACCAGGTTGGCCCAGGGTCAGGGACTGGGTCCAACCAGTTCAAAATGATATTCTGAATCCACTAGTGGTAGTCTCAAGGTCTGGGGAGGTCATTTGGTCAAAATGACCTATTTGGACCCTTAATGGGCTTTTAGGTCAACCCTGATTGACTTGGTCAACCAGGTGGGTCCAGGGTCTGGGAATGGGATCAACAGATTTAAAATAACATTTGGAGACCAATGGAGGTGGTCCCAAGGTCTAAGGAGGTCATTTGGTCAAAATGACCTATCTTGACCCTAAAGGGCCTATTTGGTCAACCTGGTTGACTTGGTCAACTAGATTGACCTAGGATCTGATTTTGGGTCCAATAGGTTGGGTTTGACATTTGAAACTTGCTGGAAGTGATTGCATTTGATTTGGAGCTCATTTGGTTCAAATGACTATTTACACCCCATAGGGGTATTTTGGTCATTTTGACCCCTGGTCAACTAGGGGTCAAATTGAGTCCAAAAAATTGTAGTTTATTGCTCAATGGATCATAATCAAGGGTCTGGAAGTGATTTGAGGGTTTGGAGAAGGCACCAAGGTCATGATCCACTGGGTGGCAGGTCTAGTGGCATAGACTGTAAATATTTGAAGGTTTTATAGCCTTTGGATTTCAATTCAGTTTCTGGGGTTAGAGACCTCAGAATGGCTCAAATTTGGAGGGTTGCCTCTAGAGACATGTAACATCAGCGTGGAACTGACAAACCCTGAATCAGAGGTCATTTGATAGGGTTTTGAAGTGTTCAAAGATTCACTGGAAAAGGCTTTCAGGACTTAGACCTTTAGCCTTGGATTTGAGTCTGGAAATCTGGTTTTGAGCTGGATTTTGAGTTTGAATGATAGGGTTTGAATTACCCAAATCATTTATGATCATTTGAAGATCATAAGTGATAGGATAGGGTTGAAGCTTGATCAGAGATAGGATTAAGGTTTGAAGTAGAATTAAGATCAGGATAGGTTTAAGATTTTGAGAGGTTTGAAGTCTGGATTTGATTGGAGTTTGAATTGAATGAAGGTCTGAATAGATCTAAGGTCTAGGAGAACACTAAGACCTAGATTGATCTAGAGTCTGGGTATGTCTAGGATATGGATAGATCCTAGGATCTGAAGTCTGGAAGAATCCTAAGGTCTAGGATGTAGGAGGTCTCTAGAATCTAGGAAATCCTGGGCTTGGGATCTGGGAGAATCCTAGGATCTAGAAGAATCCTAGGGTCTAGGAATCTTAGGATTTGGGATCTAGAATGATCCTTGGATCTAAATGAATTTGAAGGAGTTCTAGGGTCTAGAGTAGATCCTAGGGACTGTAATCTAGGCAGATCCTAGAGTCTAGATTAGTCTGGAGTTTGAATCTAGATTGAACTAAGATCTAGATTAGTCAGAGGAATCCTAGGGTCTAGAGTAGACCATAGGATTTGGCGTCTAGGAAAATCTTAAGGTCTAGAGTAGATCTTAAGGTCTAGAATCTAGGAGAATCCTAGAATTTAGATTGGTCTGGAGTTTAATTAAGTTAAGTTTAAAATTAATGTAGGATTAAGTTGATTTGAATCTGGATTGATATTAAGGTTTGGATTGACCTAAGATCAGATTGATCCTAGGGTCAAGATTGATCCTAAAGATTGGAAAGATCCTAAGGTCTGGATTGGTCCTACTAATCTCATACAAAAATGAGGTCAAAAGTGTCTGGTCATCTTTTGCCATTTGACATGCTTCATATTTAAAATAAACTTAACCACTTCCCGCTTCAATCTTGGCCACCAGAATATGCACTTTAGATTATGATATATATTGTTACTGCTTGGATGAATAGTTTACCCATAACAGTGGGTTTGATGCAAAATCTCCCTCATCAAATCACCATTATCTAGGACCCAAAATCTGCTATCACAGAAAACTTCACCTTGCTCACCCATCTATAACTTAGGCCTCTTTCTAGATTAAATCTGATCCAATAACATCACATATCCTTCATTTACCTTCTTAGATGCTTTAGTCATGTCATATAATTAGGGCTGAACTATCATATGAGAATTGATTACATCTGACACTTCAGAGGAACACATAACTTTTAACTTTAGCCTCTCTATTTCTCTAATCAGTGCTTGCTTAGAAGTAACCAAACTGGTTACCACTCCTACTGATTTCTTGCTCAAAGCATCAACAATCACATTCACTCTATCTAGTTGATAAATAATATCTAAATCATAATCCTTAATTAGCTTCAACCATGTTCTCTGCCTTAAATTCAGCTCCTTCTAGGTGAAAATATACATTAAACTTTGGTGGTCATTATATATCCCACATCTTATGCCATACAAATAATGCTGCTAGATCTTCAATGCAAACATAATCACTGCTAACTCCAAATCATAAGTCGGGTAGTTGCTTTCATGTAGCTTCAACTGCTTGGATGTACAAGCTACTACCTTCCCACTCTATTGTAACACACATCCCAGGCCTTTCAATAATCACTATATACCTGAAATTCTTCAGTACCTGATAAAAGAGTCAACATTGGAGTTGACACCAGACACTCTTTTAATTTTTGGAAACTCTCTTCATACTTTGGTGTCTAATCAAATAGTATGGCCTTCTGAGTCAATCTTGTTAAAGGGATAATAATCTACAAAAAATCTCTGACAAACTTTCTATAATATGTTGTCATGCCCAAAAAATTACAAACCTCAATCACCAATGTCAACCTCAGCCAAACCACTATAGCCTGCACCTTCTGGGAATCCATAAAAATTCCTTCCTTATTCACTAAGTTCCCAAAAAATGTTACACAAGTCTACCAAAATGTATACTTCGAGAATTTAGTATACAATGTCTGTTGCCTCATCATCTCTAAAGCTAATTCCAAATAAACCACATGCTCCTCCTTATATTTCAAATATACTAGAATATCATTAATAAATATAATAATGAACTATACTCCTAAACACTCGATACATTAGATCTATGAATACTAATGGAGCTTTCATCACATCGAACGGCTTTTCCAGAAACTCATATTATTCATACATGGTACTAAAAGCCATCTTTGCTACATCTTTTGTCTTCACCCTCAACTAGTGATAACCTGATCTCAAATTTATCCAAGAAAATATAGTTGTTCCCTCCAACTGATCAAATAGATCATCTATCCTAGGAAAAGAATATTTGTTCTTTATTGTTATTTTATTCAGCTCTTAATAATCTTTACACATCCTCAGAGATCCATTCTTATTCTTCATAAATAATATAGGAGCACCCCATGGTGATCCACTCAGCTTGATGAAACCTTTATCCAATAGCTCTTGTAACTACACTTTTAACTCCTATAACTCCCTAGGTTCCATTCTAGATGGATCCTTCTCTATCAAAGTTATACCTCGCACTACTGTTTGGGGGAATTTTGAAAAAGGGGTTTTTTTTTTCAAAAGTTAATTTTCTTTGGGAAATTTTGGAATTGACTTTAAATTTTAATTCTGAAATTGAATGTCTCATCTGGAAAAGAATATCATCTCGAGAGGTGGAAATAAAATATCTAAATGGGGTTCAGATTCAGAATTGCAAATCCCATCTGGAACATCATAATCGGATTTAGGAAAGAACTTCATATGGCCTTGAGGGGTCAAAATGAAGTTCAATTAAATATCTAGCTACGATAATCAAAATGAATTATCATTTTTCTCATATTCAAAGTCTCATCAACGAATGATATATTTCCCCAAAGGAGGAGGATATCATTATTTATTGATTGTTCGAATATAATGATAGCGATCATCATCAGTTTTGATTTTCTCAAAGAAAATTAATTAAGTTTTGAATATTGATTTTTGAAAAAGTAGGTGTATGTTCTAAATCTCCTACGAGCGCGTGCCTTTGTAGTTAATTACATCACAGGAGACCAAGATCTTCTACAAATACTCTCGATTAAAATAATGATGAAAATTATGTTTAGAAGTTTCTATGAGTGATATCAAACAAGGTGAATTTTAGAATTTCAACGGGGACTGAATCAGATCGGAGCACTTTTTTCGGAGTCAAAGGAGGAGGGATAAGAGGCACTTTGGGATTCTAAAATAATTTAGAAGTGCCCCGACCTAATCTAAATGTTGGGCTTTAAATTTTGGATTGAGAGAAATTTTAATTTGAGTTGAATAAGTTTATTAGAAATTTAGGATTATATTCCTAGAGGTCGGGGTCTTATAATTCAAAATCTGCCTCAAATCCTAAATTTAAATTGGGTACTGGACCATAGTAGCCCAAACCTAACTAATGCAGTACAAAATTTAGGCTTACTCCAGCTTGGATTAGGGAGCCAGCTAACCACCTAATCGATTTAAAATCCATGAGTCCAATCATTATTATGAAATAGTGGTAGGGACATTGTAATTACAATTTTTGAGTATTAGGACCGATGTCTAGAGTGAATCCTAATTGGTCCCTTGACTTATGTGGGGTGAAAATGCTCGAAAAAAATTCAATTAAAATTTTAGACTCTTTTAATTAGTTTGTAATGCAATGCATGCTGATCGACTCGATTAAATGCATAAATGAATATGTAGCAGTTTTTGAAAAAGGCTTAAAAATATTTTTTCGTAGAGACTGCTTAACATCCCCTTGATAGATCTTCACCCTCAAAGGTTTGGTGGTCTGCTAGAACCTGTAGGCGGGGAGATGCTTAATAAGAAGGAGAAGGTGAAAATATGCTTATGCTAACTCCCGGCGGTCCCGGGCTTACTTCTTAGATTGTTAGAGTTTCTATGTTGGCCCCTTGATAGATCTTCACCCTCAAAAGCTTGGTGGTCTGCTAGAACCTGCAGGCGGGGAGGTGCTTAATAAGGAGGAGAAGGTGAAAATATGATTATGCTAACTCCCGGCGGTCCCGGGCTTACTTCTTAGATTGTTAGAGTTTCTATGTTGGCCTAAAAATTTTATTTTAATTTTAAGTAGAAATATTTTATAGCATACTCTCACGAGCTTCCGATCGAATACATGATAAAACAAAAATGACAAGTAATCACCAAAAAACTAGTAAAAGTAGGCAATCATATACACAATCGAATCAAATAAACACATCAATCAATTCAATTAATTCCTTAAAATAATGTCCATAGGCAAATGCCCCATTTATTACAACCCAAAATTATAGAAAATTAAAAGTGGTTAGACACCACTAACCATAAACCCAGATTCTAATCCTAGGACAGACACAAGTGACTTTGAGTGGGATACTCTTTGTCTTCAATTCTTCATCCTTCTCATCTTCAAACTTCTTAGATTCGTCATACATGGATACCCAAATGGAAAAAAAAACTCTTCCCCGAGGGAGAGGTTATTCTTTTCCCCTTTGGGTATTAAAATGATCCAAAATTGGACTTCCAAATGAAAAAGGACTATCCCTGTGAGGGGTATTCTTTTCTCTTTGAAATTCAATTTTGAATACCTGTATCCCAACTCAAAGACCAACTTTCACTACTATTAACTTTGAACAAATTACATTGATATAAAAATAAAGAAATCTAGACTCTCCTGTAGGGTTATCATATTTGATAATCAAATAAATCCCAAGAAGTTCTATATTTATGCATTAAGTTGAATAAGTAAATACACTTGGCCACGCTCTTATTTATTTGGGGGCTAAGCAGCTGAATCACATGTAGCATTTATAATACTTATTAATTTAGCCCCTTTTTATTGCTCTACACGAGCGTGACCACCTGTAGAAAATCCTGTGAGCAATCAGATCAGTTCTAACCTAAGGGTAAACTATCACCCACCATATCAATTCATAGAGAGCAGTAAAAATAAATAAAAACTCACATCAATTAAATTTCAATCACAGCAAGTAATGAAATCTTGAAAAACCTGGCACACAATGGTAAAGTAAACACTAACCTAACCTAAACTAGAGTTGATTGTTCTAACAAATCATCTAAAGTGTGTAAGAAGGCTGTGTGGCTGGGATATGTTTTAGAATGGGTGATTTTTTAAAGTTGTCTAAGGTTCAAATTTGTTGAAGGGTAAATTTACATTTGAGTTTAAATATTAATATATTAAAGTTTAATTTAAGACATATTTTAGAGATTGATTAATCAAATGGATTTAATTAATTAAAGATTAAGAGATTGATGAATTTTAATTAGTTTGATTAATTACTGATTTTTAGGATTAAATTAATTTAGATTTTCTATCAACTTATTCATGGCGTTGTGCCATCAGGCTCGAGGAACCAGGCCTTCTTAGGATACATAGCCCCGTAGCCCGAAGTAGTCCATCCTAAAAACTTAGTTGATGTAGTTGGATTAAAGGTTTAGTTTAGTTAAATAATAAATAATCATTTAATTTTAAAGTTTCACACTCCATTGAATTCATTTGTGGGGTGGTGTAATCAGGATCGAAAAATTAGGTCTCCTTAGAACACTTAGCCCCACAGCCCGAAGTATTTCATCCTAAAAGCTTCATCTTTGGAGTTCTTATTATGTATTAGAATGCTGGTTAATTAGTTTTATTAATCAAATTAAAGTTTTCTAGAATTTTAATCAATTATTGAATTTTGAAATTATCGGGATTATTTAAATATGTTAATTAGAGTGTTAAAAGTTAAATTTTAAAATTATGGTTGACTTTGGTGTTTTAGTGTTTTGGGTTTGCTCAATTTAAAATTTTATACATTAAGTTATAATTTTTCAAAGCTTTGATCTAGTTGAACTATGGTTGACCGGGGAGTTGACTTTTTTAGTTTGACTTAATCTTAGAGTTTTGATATTTTTAAAAAATACTATATTTTAATTTGAGTTGAATGACTTTGATTTATATTAAAATTGATTTTCCTAGAATTATTGAAGATTTTTTAGAGATTGGGTATTTTTGGAATTTCTAAAATTACCTTAATTAAAGGAATTTTCATATTTTGATCCAAATCAACCCCAAATCTCTTGGAATCGCCCCTAAAGGTCAAAGATGACCTAAGGGGATGTTTCCAAGCATTCGGAGAATTTTTAAATATTTTTAAATAATTATTTGAATTAATTGTCAATTCTCTTTAAAAATTAAAATAAGATTAAATTAAAGATCATTTGATATGGCTTTTATTTTTCATGGGTTGAGGGTTTAATTAGGGTTAATCAAAGTCCTTATATGAAATTTTTGGATTTAATATAGATTTTTAGTGAATTAATTAAGGTTCTAGGCCAAATTTAGAGAGGAATTTTGGGGTTCCTAGTTAGCTGACCAAATGAGCATCAAATCCAGTGAAATTTAGACCATGAGATCACCTTATCTCAAGGTCCAACTCCCATGAATTCATGCCCAAATAGAACTCTCTAAGGTGGCTAACCAAGCCACCCAAGGTGACCTCAAGGGTTGGATTGGGGTGTGATAAGTGGCTTTAAACTCCTTAAACTAAACATAATCAACACACCAAAATTCAAATCCTAAATCCCATTGGAAAGACCATGAAGGCAATTTGGAATCAAGGGTTAAACCATGACCCTTGATCCTAAATTATCCAAATGGTGCCCTTCAACTCAACAAACAGTGGAGAGGAAATTTGGACATGTAAAAAACATGCCCAAATTCAATCCCCCAAACTCCTAAACCACGGTGACATCAAATAAGCACACAAATGCATAAATACTATAAACATTCAAATGAAAATTGAGACTAACACAAACATAATCAAGGCTTGGGACTATAGGACTTTTGAATATCTCCCTGAGATCTTTCTAATGAGCCTAAGAACACCTAATTTGGTCAAGTGTGGAGGGAGATATGAATTTCCAAGGCTCTATGTAATTTCTGGAATTTTTAATCCCATGATTATACAGTCAGTAGTGCGCTTTATGCACGGTGCACTCCAATTGGGCGAGCAATCATTAGTATTGACTGGATAATGACAGGATTAACCACATCTATTAGATCGTCGATCAGAGGGATGCGATTTAAGCGGCTCCGAAATCATAGGATTTAAGCCGAACTATTGCTTAAGATCAATGGCTCGGATTTCGTCTTCAACCTCCCGTTAGACTTCGTAGCCGTGAAACTTCTCCGTTGTGATCCGAGCAATCCCGCCTGCGAACTTTCACAAAATTTCATGAAGAGGATCAGGAGAGTATGAACTTTCAATCCAACAGTGGGATTGCGTTGGATTGAAAGTTCATTTCACACTTTACTGGACTATCTATCTAGGAGGTTCGGGAGCGAGTTCTTACCACAGAGAAGGCATCAATGAATGAGCTTCTCTCACAGGAAGCTTTAGGGGAGGATGCCGATTGAATCTCCTTCAGGCACCGGGACCAGAAGATGGCCGAAGGTAGGACTTCAAGTAGGAGGCGAAGAGATTTCGCTGGAGCTCGCTCGGGATGATGGCTGGGAACAACTAGGAAGCTGGAGAATAAGAGGGAAACCTTCAAGGAGCTCTGGGGAGTGATTTTGAAAAGTTAGAATGGAATAAGGGGGGCTAGATAAGGGTGCTCTATTCAAGTCATCCCAGCGGCCATAGAAGGCTGGGATCGATCAGGGCAGCCATTGGATGGGCTCCAGGTGGAAGGGGACATCGTCTCTGAGCCTCATGAGCTCAATCCCAACAAAACCAAGCTCTGGAAGCCTTTAGGTGGAGCTTAAGGACGGAGGGACCATCGGAGCTAAATTCTCATTTGTTTCGGCCACCGCCGGCCAGGGACTGGGTCGAGCTGAGGTGGAAAGATGTCTTGAGGTCCGGTGAGCTCAAGAGTGAGCTCAATTAGGCATGGGGAAGCCTGAATCAATAGGGAGGCTCAAGTTGAACCAAATATGTACGGTTTGGGTCAATTTGAGCTCAACCTGGGTCAAGCGATTTCATGGGGCTGAGGTGGGAGATGGGTCGATTAAGGACTACCCAATGCAAGTGGTAATTGGATCCAATTGGGTCTGAGGTGAGAAATGGCTCGGGTCAAGGTGGTTTTGACCACTTTGGGCTAGCCTAGAGGTTGACCCAAGTCAACCCAAGGGTGCGGCTGACTAGGGTAAGTGTGTTGGACCTAGGGCTACCCAATGGAGGTGTTGGTTGGGTTTAATTGAGCTTAGGTTGAGAAATGGCTCAACCTAAGGTGGTTTTGACTACTTTGGGTTAGCCTAATTCTCAACCCAAGTTGGCCCAAGGGTTGGTAAAATAGGAAGGTGTATTCGGTCAAGGGGAACCCAATGCTACTATTGATTTGATCCAATTGGATTAGGGTTGAAAGTTGGCTCAAGGGAGACCTCTCCTTTGGAATTTGGGTCAAGCCAAATGGCTAACCCAAGTGGGCCTAAGGCTTGGGTCTTCAAGAGGGGTCTCTTGAGAACCCAATGGGTCACCCCATAAGTTTGAATGGGTTTGGACAGGTCTTAATCAAAGGATTTGAAAGGGGCAGAAGTGTATGGGAGGTTTGTGAAAGTACGATATGCGCCAAGAGTTCTAATTTTAAAGGATTTTTTAGATTTTTTAATTGGATGATTTAACTAATCAAATGCAGAAGCTAATGATTTGTAAATAATTACAAAGATGGTGATTATATTCTAATTATCACAACAAAAATATTAATCTTAGATTTTCACCAAGCAGTTATCACAGAAAATAAAGTGCATGAAAGTAAAGTGCGAAAATAAAAATCAGAATGAGCACACCAAATTTATAGTGGTTCGGTCAAATCATAACCTACGTCCACTCCCCGGAGTCATCCTCTCTGGGTATTGCACTATCATTATAATATCTCTCATTTAACCCCCACAGCTAGGCGGAGAAGCCCTTATAAACTCTCTTCCATCAACCGGTGCGGCAGAGGATCGTAATCTTTTCACAGAAAGAGAACCTTGACTCTTTTTCACCCTCTTGGTGAGGCAGAGGACTTGAACTCCTTTTTACCCTCCTGGTGAGGCAGAGAACTTGGAATCACTTTCACCTTCCCCGATGCGGTGGAGTAGCCGGGTCTTTTGACACCAAAGAGGTCTTCTTCTTCCTAAAGCTTCCCTCAAGACAAATCTTGACTCTTGGAGGAATCAGGTGCAAGTTCGCTGCATACCCGTGTGAAAAACCCCTCTCACACTCCCTTGAAGTCCACAAGGATCTTCTGCCTCTCTTACAAAACTCCACTCTTTCTCTCTCCTAGCCCAAAGCTCTCTCTTCAAGCTTTCTTTAGAAGAAAATAACTCAATGAATGCTCAAAAGACTCCTACAAAGTCTTATGAGAAAGCTTAAATAGAGGGCTTAAAAAAACCCTAAAAATTTAATTCAGCCATCAAAGATCATACAGTACGATCGCAGGATCGTCCAGTACGATGTGCATAACTTGACCTGTTAGTACTATACGATTCAGTACGAACATTAGTACGAATAGTTCAATTTGCTTGTAAGTGCTGTATGATCATCAGTACAAATGACCAATCATACAGTACGATTAGTTTAACCAAAATGCAGATCATCCAGGATGAATCATGGGACGATCAAAATCATCTCTGTTGATTGTATAGTACGATCCAGTTTGTACAGTATGATCAAAATATGGAAATTACGCAGATTCGATTGACTAATCATTGAATTAAATTGGGCAATATTTTAAACATTATACAGTACGATTAGGTTCGAATAATACGAATAGAATAACTTTTTAAATTCAAATTTTTGCCTAATTTAATGAACGATGAGGTTTCTAACTATAACAGATCGTCCAATACGATGTGGTGTTCGTACTGTACAAATAGTTATATTTCAAAATTATTTTTTTTCAAAAAAAATAAAATATTTTAATTAATTTCTGTAGCACCAGATCGTACAGTACGATCAAGATCGTACAGTATGATGTACAGAAAAATTAAAATATTTAACATTATATTTTCTCCCATTGTGTGTATGTGCACGGTCACCATGCTATCATGCACCTTTACAAGACTTGACTCAAGAAGTTAAAAATAAATAAATGAAAATTACAAACTCTTTCAACAAAATCTATTCTACCCAATCTTAAGCCCTGAATCTTCAAAGAACAGTGCATGTTGTACCTGAAATGTTAGTCAACACACGAACATGTATGCACAACAAATATTAGGAGAAATAAAGAGGCAATCAATAATATTATTATCATCAAAATCATAAACTTGGGAGCTCGGGTTGTAATAGTTTGGTCAACCAAGTTGACCTAGGATCATGGGTTAGGTTCATTGAGTTCAAATTGACTATATGAACTCAATGGGAATGGTCCCAAGTAAAGGGGGAGTTCATTTGGTTGGAAATAGGTGTTTAAACCCTTAAGGCCTACTTAGTCAACCATGGTTGACTTGGTCAACCAGATCAAACCAAAGTGTGGGTTTGGGTCCAATGTGTTTGTAGTGATATTTAGGATCCATTGGGATATATTTTGAAGATTGATATGGAAAGGTGATGTTGAATTTTTGGGAAAAGATCTAAAACCCCTTTAAAGGGTATTTTGGTCATTTTGACCCCAAGTCAACCCTAAGGTCCATGAAAGTGTAAGTTATTGTTAAAAAAGGCACCAAAAAGGTCAACAGTATGGTTGGAGGGTTTGGAATGGGTCCCAATGTCAAATTCCACTAGATTGTAGGTCCAGCTGTAAATGTTTAATGGTTTTGCAACATGTGGGAATCAATTCAGTTTCTAGGGCTAGGGACCTCAGAATGGGTATAAATTTGGTGGGTTGATCTTAGAGACACATCTAAGCAAGATGCAATTGAAAGACTCCAAATCAGAGGTCATTTGAGTAGGTTTCTAGGTGACAGAAAATTCACCCAGAAAGGGTTTCAGGACCAAGGCCTTTCACCCTGGATTTGATTTGAAAACTTGGATTTGAATTGGATTTTAGAATTGACTGGTTGAGTTTGAATTATCCATATAAAAGACAATCAAATGAATGATTGGAATTGATTGGATATGATTTGAAAGTTGATTGAAGGTTGGTTGAATGTTAATTTGGGAATTGAATTTAGGGGTGGAACTAGATTTGATCAGACTTGGATTTGTTTTAGACTAGGACCTATATGCTGAGAAGTGGATTTATCCCAGTCATTAGATCACCAACAAGAAAACTCAAGTGGGTCCTAGTGACCTCATACAAAATGAGGTCAACAACCACCTCAATGCATAATTCTACCACTATCTTTAGAGGCAACCCAGATAACTCCTCAAGAAAAACATCAAAGAATTCATGCATTACTAGAAAATCTTCTAGCCCCTTCACTGATTTATTTAAATCTCTGACATAGGCCAAAAATATAGAATCCCTCTTTTTCCAAGCCTTATCCACTTATAATATAGAGATTAAGGATGATAAAGCACTCCTAACACCCAGAAAATAAAATACTTATTTATTTACATATAGGCTCACTCTCTTTTTACGATAATTGAAAAGCCTAATACCTGTTGAACTAATACATGCTTACTATCACATTAAAAACCTTTAGATGCAACAAGATCAATGCTGATGCTAACTTCTTACCAGAAAACTCAAACTTACACCCACATGCCTTATGAGTAAACATTACATCCATTGTCGGTAACATAATAGATAGAGCAGGAGATAATGAAATACATGCTAAATTAATTCATCTAGAAGGCACTCAAATATAAGAGAATGAATGGCACCATAATAAAAAATAATAATACATGGTCATTTAAAAACATTTGTTATACATATTACTACATATGGTGCCTCCCTCACCTCCTACTGCATCAAACTATAAACTCCAGGCAGAACCAGAGCTGCACTAAAAAATTGGAATGGACTCTTCTTGAGTTCCTATTAATCAACAAGATGATCTCCCTCCAAATCTACCTCCATACGGGTTGATGAGGCTTCACTAACCACACTATAAGCGGTTGGTTGCTACCTTTGACTCTGACTACCCCCCTACTTTATGTCTATCCTTTAGCGCGCTTTGAGGACATTATGCCATCTTATGACCTGCTTGGCCACACCTGAAGCACTAAACTATATATAAAAATATTGACCTATATGGCTCTACCTACAAAAACCATTAAGTGGATTGCTAATAGATACAAATCCTCCAACACTCTTAGATAATGCAGATCCTCCCCTCTTAGAATCATCAGCCTCCACTCTAGACCTCTTCCCATTTAATACACTTCTGGGGGTCTTTTGGCCCAAACATTTCTTGCTAACATCCCATCATTACTAGGTGGACATCAAATCATTCTCCACTAGCCTAGCTTTCTTTATGAGCTCAGAAAAATCAATAATATAAAATGCCTCAAACAATCTCTCAAGCCTTATAGAAAATGATAAAACTTCTCCTTTGAGGTACTAACCAACCGGGGAGCATACCAAGGAAGAGCTGTGAACTCCACTTCATACTATATCAACATCTTGCCCCCTAACACCAACTCAAAAAGGACACCTTTATTTGCTACCTGTCATACAACAATAAAAATCAACTTCTAAAAGTCTCTTCGAACTCCTCCCAACTAATCTCTACATTTGACCTACCTTAAATATCTCCCTTTGCTAGCCTATCCACTAGGGTCCGGCTTCTATATCTAATAGAATATAGCCAACAAAACTCTTCTGCCCTCTAGGAAATACATGATATCAAAAGATTTTTCTACTCTCATCAACCAATCCTCAGCTGCCTAAGGCTCCATCGCTCCTCAGAAATGAGGCGGTTTCAGTCTCAATAATAACTGTAAATGCTTATCAACCTCATCCCCCTTCACCCCAACCATTTGACCCTGAGCTTCACTCATCAACTGGGCCACTAACCTAGTAAATTGCATCATCGAGTTAGAAGTCACACCCCTATTGTACTCTAAACTATTACATTGTAACTAGAACTATATCCATCAACTGCCTCTTGCTCTTGGGGGATTCATAATACAACAATACTTTAATCTGAAAAAAAAGTAGGGGACTTCAATTATACAACTTATCTAATAGGCAACATGTTATACTAAACTTCAAACTCCTTTCTCAAATGAATATACTTCATTTCCTATAACTCTAGTGATAATCTCCAATCCTTCCAAACCATTGTTGTGATACAACATGTGATGCCTTAGGATTTAATAGAAGGATTAGACTTCTCTAAACCTGTAATTAATTAACATGTCCACTAATAATAATAACTAGAGTTATTAAAAATTTTCCAAAATGTAAAAGTAGTGTAATCACTTTTCATTCCTCAAAATGTATAATAATCCAGCTAAAAAATGTATACATATAAAAATAGTAAAATTGGATTACAAAATCAGTACCTTACACTTGAAGCTCAGAGAATCCTCCTCTAGACCTGATCTACTCCACCAGACCCTTTCGCTTATCTGAAATATTTGAAACCAATAGAGTATGAAAGTGTGAATAGGTTGTTAGACATATTAATTACGTCTCTAGGCTAACCAGGGGGGGAACTGGTACTTTTAAAAACTCTTGGTAGTTTTGAAAACCTTTTATAAGAAATCTCAAAATATCGTACAGTACGATCCAATTCATACAGTACGATCCAATGTGAAAATTCAGTACTTTGTTAACCACAAAAAAGTACATTGCGTAAAATAATAATATAGGAAATAAAAGAGACAAGAACAGAAAACACCAGATTTATAGTGGTTCGGTCAAACACGACCTACATCCACTCCCTAGAGACTCCTTCTCTAGGTATTGCACTATACTCAAGTGACTCTCCTTTTGCTCCCACAGCAAGGCGGAGAAGCCTTTACAAACTCTCTTCCACCAACCCGGTGCGGCAGAGAATCGTCGTCCTTTTTCACCCTCCTGGTGATTGCAGAGAACCCCACGTCCTTTCTCACCCTTCTGGTGATGGCAGAGTACCACTCCTCCTTTCTCACCCTCCTTGGTGACGGCAGAGAACCGATCCTCCTTTGACAATTCTCTTCAAAAAGCTTTCTAGGAAGATTGGGAAGAACTTCAAAGAACTAGAAAGAGATCCTCACTTGTTGGACAACCTTGTGAATCCCCTCACAATTTTCTTACATAAGATCTCTCACTCTTCACTCTCAATACACTCTCCCAAACACACTCCTTAAGCCTACTCAAGAGAAATTCATGGAAGACTCCCTAACAGTCAATTTTTAGGACCCTTATATACATAGAAGAAGAAAAAACCATCCAAAAACTAAAAATTTCAAGTTTTACGCTATCCAATCGTCCAGTACGATCGCATATCATCCCGTACGAACAATTCAAAATATAAAATGTTCATCCGGTACTCTTATGTACGAACCTATAGGACCCAGATTTCATACTCTGGAAAATGGTATATGAACCAATTTTATACTGTACAAACAGTTCAAAAAATTGAACGATTCATCCCGTACGATCCAGTACGAATCTAGAACAAAGCCGTTCGTAACTCACAACCTTCTGTACGAAGTCACGTTTATACTGTATGAACAGTTCAAAAAATTGAACAATTCATCCCGTACGATCCAGTACGAACCTAGAACAGAGCCGTTCGTACCTCACAAACTTCTGTACGAAGTCAATTTCGTACTGTACAAACAGTTAAAAATATTGAACGGTTTGGCCGTACGATCCAGTGCGAACCTAGAATAGAGCCGTTCGTACCTCACAACCTTCTGTACGAAGTCAATTTCGTAATGTAGGAACAGTACTTAGAAAAATTCTCAACTAGGCAGGTTCATTTTAAAGGACAAATAACACAGATCGTCCCATACGAAAATACATCGTACTGTATGATGAACTTTTTTACAAAAAAATTGCCTCACTCCTCCAGTGTGTGTGTGCACAGTTATCCAACTTACATTCACACTTTCTCAGACTCAAGAAAAGTAAAAATTACAGACTTCACTTACAATAAAATCTAACAAATAAACTTGAAGTCTTCAACAGTCTGGAGTGTGAGTTTCCTAAAAAGGCATTTTAGTACACACAAAGTAGAAATTCCAATATTTGTTAGGAGAAATAATAAATAAATAATAAGTTTTTGTAATCATCAAAATAACTCATATCACCACACACTTGAATAAACAGTTTTGTACAATGCTCAACAATCTCCAAATTTGCATAATGCTTAACAGAGTAAGCTTAAGTAGCTTAATAAATTCACTCACTCACCTTTTATAAATAACAATATCCAATACAAATATTAAAGAACACTTAATTAAAGGAAAACATAAGGACTTGCAAAATAACTGGAGTATAAGCAAAACCTAAATTTGCCAGAGTTCCAGTATATACCTGATCTCAAAGCTAGCACTTACACTTTCATAACCATATAATTATTTTCACATAAGCCTTTAGATGTCATACAAATACTAAATCTTAGAGGTTCACTTATGTTTCACTTTCACTTTCATTTTCCCAATAGAATTCATACAAAGGTTTAGAGTTTACTAATGCATATTTCAAAATATTAAATTCAATTCATTTGAACATTAACATAGTAAATACAATGATTATAATGCACTTGTCCTAATGGTTGCTTATATCTCCAGTTCCACTTATGCCTCCCTTTACCTCCTACACCTACATATAACAAGTGGGTCAAGAATATCTCCCAAATTTATATCAAGCATATGGGGTTCATAAGAGTACTTATTGTGTTACTTAACCTCCTTTATGCAAGTGGGGCAAGAATTCATCCCACATTTGTATCGACCAGATAGGGCCAGAAAGTGTGCATTTAGGGCCCTTGTACATAATAGAGAGTGCACTTTTCTACTTTCTAGAATAAAATATCTCTAATATCATGTAATGTAGAATGCAAATATAATGCAATAGTATTTGATACAATATCTAGAAAGTGCATGAAGTGTCAGTGAAAGACATATTACTTATAAAATGGAATACTCATTTAACTTTCCCTTTTCAATTTCAAACTTTAGAGAATCATTTATATAAATATTTCAAGGTTTTTATATAACTAATGCACTAGCCAAAAATCCATAATTTAATAATACATTAAAAAAACCATGTACAAAGAACTAACCATTAAAAACTCAATTTCGTATACTCAAAATATTTATATTAAGGAGTGTAATAACATATTAACAATCACATGGTGAAAATCTTATAAAATCTGAGAAAAATACTTTTTATTCATATCTTCTTATTAGCTTATTGGAATTGAAGTAAAAAATAGGGGTTTAGGAGTCTACCTCAAGATCTATAATATCCTAAACGGGCCTGATGGATGAATATTAAGTTTTAGCCTACAAATCTTCTCTCTCCTCTTTTTCTTTCCTCATCTCCTCCCCCTGCTCCTCTCTTATTCTCCAGTAATGGCTGGGTGGGAAGATTTGGTAAAATAGTTTTAGATATTTTTATTATTTAAAAACCATAATGTTCACCTAGTGCCCCTGCACTCACTTTTTCAGTCTCGTTGCGCTACCAAAGAATATTCTAGATTCTTCCAAAATATTCTCACCTAAGACCCAGCAACACAATAGTATTTCTTCATCATTGTGGCGTGTGTGTATAGTCTGACTCAGCGGGAGGCTCAAGATGCCCCAGATATTGTGATAGATACGACTTACATTTTTAATCAACCATGTCATATATATATATATATATATATATATATATATATATATATATATATATATATATGGGAGCTTTTCATTCTTTATTTTGGAGCATTTCTTTGATTTACTACACTTGCCTTTAGTTTTACTACTTGTCTCTTTGTCTATTACTTTATCGAATGGAGAGGGTAAGATAGCCAATAGAATATGTTTATGATATTGAGATTTTTGATAGGAAGTGGTGGTCTAATTTAATTTTATTACCTATTTTTATATATAATAGTATTTTGGGTATAGATTGGTTGAGTTGATATGAAGCTTAGATTGATTACTTGAAAAAGCAAGTTACATTATTTTAGGGCAATGAGAGTTGTGTATTTTAGGGTGTTAACCTATTTGATCTCTGTTGTGAAAGTAGATATATTATGGAAGAAGAGTTGCATGGTATTTTTGGCATCAATCTGGGATAGGAGTATATATTATGGTTTTCTTTTTGATGTCCTAGTAGTTTGAGAATTTTTAGATATGTTTCTTAAGGAGTTAGTCAGTCTGCCTTCGAACAAAGACATGGTGTTATGTATTGATGTATTTCTAAGTATGGATCTGATTTTAAAAGCTCCATATATGATGGCACCTGAGGAGCTTTAGGACTTGAAAGTTTAGCTTCAGGAGTTAGTTAATTAAGGATTTGTTTATCTTAGTATGTCTTTATGGGGAGCACCTATTACATTTATAAGGAAATAAGATGGTATGATATGCATGTGTGTTGGATACATGGAGTTGAATAAAGTCACTATCAAGAATAAGTATCATCTACCATGAATTGATGATTTATTTGACCAACTTGTTGTATCTTCTATATTTTTAAAGATCAATCTATGATCTACCTATTATCAGGTGAAGGTGAGAGACTCTAATTTGATGAAGATAACTTTTAGTATGAGGTATATGCACTATGATTTATTAATTATACCTTTTTAGGTGACTAATGCACTAACCATCTTTATGGGTCGGGTGAACAGAGTATTCAGAGATTATCTAAATCCGTTTATTATTATTTTTATAGATCATATTTTAGTTTATTCTGCTTCTGAAGATGATCATGCAAGACATCTGAGGATTATTTAAGAGACTTTGAGGCAGCATTAGCTATATGCAAAATTCTCTAAATGTGAATTATAGCTATGGAGTATTGCTTTTTTGGGGTATGTGGTAAGTAGTGCAGGTATTTCTATAGATACCTATAAAGTTCAGACAATTTTTGAGAGGTTGAGGCCTACTACTGTGTTTAAGATATGCAGTTTCTTGGGTATGATTATGTATTACAGAAAGTTTATGAAATGTTTTTTCTAAATTTCTGCACCTCTAATGAGATTGACTCAGAAGTTGGTGTATTTTATCTATAAACTAGAGTGTGAAGCCAATTTTTAGAGATTAAAGGATTATTTAACTTCTACTCCAATTTTGATCTTCCATCCACTACAGAAGGATTTTAAGTATTCGATGACGCTTCACTGAGAGGTCTAGTATATGTTCTAATTCAATACAAATGGTGATAGCCTATGCTTCAAGATAGTTAAAATCGCATGAAAGGAACTATGCGACACACGGGCTAAAACTTATTGTTGTAGTTTTTTCCCTGAAGATTTGGATATATTATTTATACAGTATTAGGTGTGAGTTTTTTTACTGATCATCAGAGTTTGAAATATATATTCACTTAGAAGGATTTGAATCTAAGGTAAAGGAGATGGCTTGAGTTGATTAAAGACTATCAATTAACTATTCAATATCAGCTTGGTAAAGCTAATGTGGTGGCTGATGCTCTGAGTAGGAAATCTTCTAGATTATCATGTATTCAACTTACTTTTGATGAGTGTTTGATATGGGATATGGAGAAATTACAATTGGAGGTGATTTCTTCTGCTGATCAGGATTCTGATATGTTAGATCAGATTATCATTCAGCTTTCTTTGTAAGAAAAGATTCATAAAGTCTAAAAGTATGATGAAGAATATCTAAAGTTGATTAATCAGATTAGATATGGTAAGAAATATGAACTATAAGTATCAGATTTTGATATTATCTTCTATAAAAACATATTGTGGGTTCCTATTTTAAGAGATCTGAGTCAAGAGATTCTACACGAGACTCACTACTCAAGCTTTGCTATTCATCTAGGAAGCAGTAAAATATATAATGATTTGTAATGTATATTTTGATGCCTGGATTAAAGAAAGATGTAACATATTTTATATCAAAATGTGAGGTCTGTTAATTAGTGAAAGTAGAACATCAAGGATCAGAAGATTTTCTGCAACCATTACCCATTCCATAGTGAAAATGGAAAGAAGTTACCATGGATTTTTCAATGGATTTTCCCAAGTTGAGACAATGACATGACGTTATCTAGGTTACTATTGATTGACTGATGAAGTCGATGCATTTCATTTCGATACAACAAATTGATCTAGTAGACATTAGCATAAATATATATAAGAGATATTATCATATTGTATGGTGTATCAAATGTGATTATATATGATTGTGATGGCTATTTTACCTCCATATTATGGAGAGGTATTCAACAGGGACTGGGTATAAAATTGTACTTCAGTATGACTTTTCATCCATAGATAGATGGTCAATCTGAAAAGACTATTCAGTTACTAGAGGATCTTCTGAGACTCTGTGTTCTGAATTTTTGGGGTAGTTGGGAGGATCATATCTCACTAATAAAGTTTATGTATAATAATAATAATAATTAGACCAGTATAGGTATGGCTCGTTACAAAGCTTTGTACGGTAGGATATGTAGGACTCCTTTGACTTTGATAGAGGTGAGAGATAGACAAGTGATAGGGTTAGCTTTTGTGGATGATACTAAAATAAAGATTCATTTGATTAAAGAAAGGTTGATATCTACACAGGATAGTCAAAAGAAGTAATACAATTAGAAACATAGGCTGGTTGAATTTGGATTGTCAGTTTTATTTGTATAAAAATCACCCCTATAAATGGTGTCAGTAATTTGGGAGAGTCGGTAAGCTAAGTCTAAGATACATTAAACCTTTGAGATTATTGAGAGGATTGGTAATTCTATTTATAGGCTATTGTCACCTAAGCATATGTCAGAAATACATAATGTATTTCATGTATCTTGTTTAAGGAAGTGGATATCCGATTCTGATAAGATATTATTTACTTATGACGTTGAGGTTTATCTAAATCTATAGTATAGGGAAGAACTTGATAGGATTTTGGCATACAATCGACCCAGTTAGAAAAGTTTTCTGGATCGAAGTAGATCACATTATGCATATCTCTGTTTTTAAAAATATGATATTTTTCTAAATTTTCTAATTAAATTTATATTTTTATTACCTGAAAATGAGGATAACTTTGCACTGGAAAAATTTTAACTGTGTAACTTTTTATATGTTATAAATGTTGAGATTATGAATATTTTGAATATTTTTTAGAAAATTTTCAACAAATATTTTTGAAATTATACTATTTTTATTGAATAAAAAAATTAAACTCTAAAAAATAATGTTGCAGTATGATTAAAGTCTAAAAATAATATTTTACACAAGCTCTAGTAGTTTGGTTACATTTTGAAATTGTATATTTTTACTCAATAAGAAATTTTGTTGCCTGCTATTATAAAAAATGTGCAATTATGAAATATGCTCATTTATGCTTTAAATTGCTATAATGTGATGAAATATTTGCTTATGTAATTGAATTATGCCAACTAGGATATATAATGGGCTAAAATCCTTTGAGATTTTTTTTATCAAGAAAATTCTAGTGCTTATAGGCATGTTATACTGCTATAAGTATAAAGGGAGTCATAAGAGGCTATAAATATTTAAGATTTTTTTAGGACTGAAAAAATTTGATATGAATTATTCTGTGATATAAATTTTAATTTATTTGTCTGCTCAGCACTATTATTTGAATTTGGATAACTACAATGCTCTTATTAATTTATTCAGTATAATGATTTATTGTATTACACTTTGATTATACTGCACTTTGAAAATGTTTAATAAAAAAATATTTGAAAATTTAGATCAGTGTTTGTGGCCTATTGAACTATTGTAGCTCACTATGATTTTACTTATGGTTTTTAGGATTTGGGAAAGGGAAGGAGCCAGCTGATTAGTAGTTTTAGGATTTGATTTGAGTTTGTAGGTATTTCTCTATTTTGATTTTTATACAGTCATCACTAGTATTTATTTTGCTCCGCTCTCTATTTTTTAGCCATATACTGAAGTGTAGATCCTGTATATATATTTTAATGAAATGAAAGAGATTTTTTGGATTAGTTTATTTTCAATATTCTGAATATTTTAGTAGCTCTATAGTCTATTGTTTGTTTAAATGGTATATTAGAAGAGAATCTTAAACATTTCCAAAAGTAGATCATGAGATTTGTCTATCACAACTCAACATGATTAGAATCATGTTGGGTTGGTTTGTGCTATATAGTGACATTAGAGGAAAATTTGAGAATGAGATATTTGAATCTTTTTATCAAGAGGTTAGGATAGAGCATGGATTTTTTACACCCACAATGCCTAAGCGAAATGGCATAGTGGAGAGGAAGAATAAAACATTTGTTGAGGTTGCTAAAGCTATGTTAAATGACTATAGGCTACCTAAATACTTTTGGGATGAGGTAGTAAACTCCACATGTTATGTTCTAAATAGGGCAAATATCAAATCCAAGTTAAATAAAACCCCTATGAGCTTTTGAAGTGTAGAACATTGAACATTTCCCATTTACATGTTTTTTGATGCAAATATTATGTTTTGAATAAGGGAAATCTAAAATGGAAAGTTTAATGCAAAATTTGATGAAGTTGTATTCTTAGGATATTCAGTAGTAAGCAAAGCATGTAGGGCATTCAATAAGAAAACACAAGTAGTAGAAGAATCAACTGATTTGGTATTTGATGAGACCAATAGGGATACACCACCTATAGAAAAGGAATAAGAGGTGACATCATTATTGGGATTGATAATATATGTTTAGAAAGTAGAGAAGAAACTAAGGATTCCTTGCCTAGAGAGTAGGGATATACGTCCAATCAGTCAGGGAGCTTATCATAAGAGACCCATCTATAGGAGTTAGGACTAGACATGAACTTAGAAAAGAAGTTAGCCACATTTCTTTCATTTCTATGTCAGAACCCATTAGTGTAGAGTAAACATTACAGGATGAATTATGGATCTTAATGATGGAGGAAGAGCTACATCAATTTAAAAAAAAAGATGTGTGGGAGTTAGTGGCTTGCCCTACTAATTAGAGTGTTATTGGAATGAAGTGGGTATTTAAGAATTAACTAAATAATTATGGATAATTTGTAAGGAATAAGGCTTGGTTAGTTCCAAAGGGGTATAATCAAATAGAAGGGATAGATTTTGAAAAAACCTTTGCCCTAGTAGCTAGATTAAAGACCATCAGGGTACTATTAGCATTTACTTACTTTTGATGATTTAAACTATATCAAATGGATGTGAAGTGCATTTTTTGAATGGATAGATTAAGGAAAATATCTATGTTGAACAACCCCCAAGGTTTGAGAGTTTAAAGTTCCCTAATCATGTGTACAAACTTAAGAAGGCAATGTATGTATTAAAACAGGCACCTAGGGCATGGTATGATATGCTTAGCACTTTTCTCTTAGAGAATTCTTTTGTCAAGGGGATAGTATATACCATGTTGTTTATAAAAGAGATTGGAAGAGATATAATGGTTATGCAAATATATGTGGATGAAATTCCTTTTGGGTCCACTGATGATAACCTATTTAAAGAATTCTCATTCACCATGAGTAGTGAGTTTAAAATGAGCATGATAGGTGAGTTGACATACTTTCTTAGATTCAATGTTAACCAGAGAGAAGATATGACCTTCTTAAGTCAAACAAAATACATATAGGAAATCTTAAGGGAATTTGATATGGAAGGTTGTAAAAGCATGAACACACCCATGAGCTCAACCACCCAATTAGATAGGGATCAGGATGGAAAGTTAGTTGATCAAAAGAAGTACAGAGGGATAATATGTTCCTAACATTAATTGACTACCAGTAAGCTTAGCATTATATTTAACATTTACTTATGTGCTAGGTTTTAGGTTGACCTTAAAAAATTCCACAGGATTGTAGTCAAGAGTTTTTTAAGATATCTTTTAGGCACTTAAAACTTAGATATATGGTATCTTAGGAATAGCTTGGATTTTTAAATAGTTGGATACTCACATTAAAAATTTACATGTTCTAAGGTGGTTAAAAAGGGCACTTTAGGAACTTGTTAATTCATAGGATAAGCCTTATTTTCCTAGTATGGTCAAAAGCAAAGTTCAGTAGCCCTATCTACTATAGAAGCTGAGTATATAGCTACAGGAAGCTGTGTTGCCCAAGTTCTTCGGTTGAAGCAACAAATTCTTAATTTTGGATTGCTACAGGACACCATCTCCATCATGTGTGACAATTTGAGTGTGATTTGTATCACCAAAAATCCAATTAAGCACTCACACTAAGCACATTGATGTGAGATACCATTTCATTAGAGACCACATGACAAAGGGAAATGTGAGAATACAATTTGTAGACATAAAGAATCAATTAGCTGATATTATTACAAATCACTAAGTCATGAAAGGTTTAGTGCACTTAGGACTTAATTGGGGATTATATATATAAGTGCATAGGTAATTGTGGTATATTTATGTCTATTATGTGTTATTATGGGTCTATATATTTATGATTTGTTTCTCCTAGTTGTGTTTATATTTAGTTTACATGTTTAAATGTTTTATGGGTGTTCCTTTGTGTTGTGTTTATTCCTCAGTATGTGTGCTTATGGTATTATCTTTGTCTCTATTTTATGTTTATTTCTAGTTTTTGTGTTTGTGGTTGTTCGATTTTTATCATATTTTTATTTCTAAATTTTGTGTTATGTGTTGTATGCTTGCCCTAGTGGAAGTGTTCCTGATCATCCCATAAACCCTAGAAAATTATTCACTTCGTACTATACGATACATGTATGATACGGTGGTTAGAGACCAAAAGCTATCATTTTAACTATTTGATACAATCACTATTGCCAATCATATTGAATGAGCCATCAAATTGCATGATTTATTTGGTCAAAGAATCATACAAGAGACCCCTCAGGACAAATAAAAAGTTAAAAATTATACTTTACAATTCCTGATCACACTGAATGTTTTGACTAGTCTTTTTACTAATCCAAATGGGATGATTTGGACTCTACTAATCAGACAATATGATAACAATCATTTGTATGATCAAATAAAGATTATAAAAGGTAGGCAGATGTTCATTCCAAACCATACTACCTTATCTTATTTGTCTACTTTAGTCCCCTGAATTTCAAATGGTAAGCAAGCGAAGCTGACTTCTTTTTGGAGGCCCATCTAGGTCCAGTCTAAATGATAGATTTCAGTTCGAAGAAGATGCTTGCACCTACTAAAAGTATTAGTTAGCAACTATTGCTGATTCTAAAATCATTGCCCAGGAAAATTTGTATTATAAAGTATAAGATATATTCGTGGAATCATACTTCAATTCTTTCTTATCTTAGTTTTCCCTATAACACTGAACTTATGTTAGAATTTTTTGCAAACCTTAGGATTAATCATGAATGCACATCCCTCTAATCCTTTTTTATGTAGACAACTTGTAGAAATCACAAATCAAGATCTTCACGAACACATCCATATTTCTCAAACTGACACCAAAACACATAATATTTAAAACACAATCAATTATAATTGGACATAAGTGAATCTCACCATTAGGAATAGCCCCATGAAACATCACCAGTCTCTTATTAGCACGTCGATGTTGAATGCATCTATTATCCAACACATCCTTCTATATTCAGTTATCCCCAAAGTTGGTAACATAATTAATATTACTCCACTTCTCATGATAGTTACTTATTTTTATATAAGAGACACTGAATAATGTAGTTGATATGTTAATCATGTACATAGAAAATCTTTCCTCTATTAGAAGTCTTAAAGCCCGCCAAAAGTAAAATCTTGACTTAGGACATATCACTTACCCTGCACTAGCCAATCACTTCCCCTACACCAGGCAATCACTTCCCCACTTACTTAACTAACAATTCATTCCATATTCTATATAATGAGCAGTGAAGAGGACCACGAGATGGAGGAGAGCATGATTCAGATGAAGAAGGGGGAGAACCAACCCCTCCAGTCTAGCCAGCACCTCAGGATGTGTGGATTGAGTATTGTTTGGCTTGAGATCAAATTAGATACTCATATTCAAGAGATCACTACATGTCGGAAGGAGATTCAACACTTTTAAGAGGAGATGTGACACCAGCGCCAGGAGGATCAAGAATGATTTTAGGAATAATTCTCTCTCCTCTACTGTTACTTTTTGAATCCTCCTCCACCACCTAATTAGGGACAGCGAGAGTACTGACCGACTTTGCGTACTTGATGATGGTGTTCTCGCATTTTGTATTATCATTTTTATAGTAGTGTATTATTTTTGTATTTTCCTTTTTATGTTGTTGTCGTAGCTTTTTTTTTTTCATTGCAGATCCCTTATGTTTGCTCTTCCCTTTTATGATGTTAAAAGGGGGAGTAGTTGTAGGTTGTTGGTTATTATAATAGGTGTTGTGTTGTACTTATTTTTTATGGCTATAATTTAAAATCAATTTTCTTGTTCTAGGTTTATATTTGTCTCTTTATTGATTTTTTTAAATGTTGTTTAAAAAATTTTAAAAATACAAAAATTAAAATTAATTGAAAATATAAATATTTTCCCATATAAATTTAAAAATGGCATATAGTGGGGAAAATTAAGCAAAGAATTAAACACTAACCTGCAAATTTAAATTCCAACCAGTAATTTTTTTATCATTAAAAAGGGAGATTATTAACATCTGTGAGCCCGACCTAGTGTTTTGATGATTACAAGCATTATTAGCTAGATCACTTATTATTCTTTACATTATATACATATTTTTCTTTTGTGTGTTACTAACATTTCAAGTACAATGTATACCAAGCCAAGTCAAAGAAGAAAACTCAAGAAAATTACAGCATTGAGTCTAGTCAAATTAGTAATAAGAGTCTATATTTTCTTTTTACAGTCATTATGTATTTAGGTGTATATTGGCAAGACAACTAGGCACACACTCATGAGTGGGAATGAAAATTAAACACTTGACTTTTTTTGTTAAATTATACTATATGATCTTAATCATACTGTATGATCAATTATTTTAAAAATTAGTATTTTTTATATAATTAAAATATCTAAATCCATTTATACAAACCCTCACCCAGCCACCTCGTCGAAGAAGAGAAGAGGAGAAGAGAAGAGAGAGAAAGGATGAGAGAGACTTAGCAGTCAAAGTTTAAGTTTAATTAGTCGGGCTAGTCAGGAATTTTGTAGAGCACAAGGTAGACTTCTGAATCCCTATTTCTTATTTCAATTCTAGCAAGTTTATAAAATGTTATCAATGAAAATGTGTTTTATAAAGACTTAAGAAGTTTTCACCACGTTATTTTTAATATGCTACTGTATCATTTATTTTAAGCATTTTGGGTAGATGAAATCAAAGTTTCACGGATTATTTTTTCTTATGTGAAATTTTTTACTATAGTATTGAATTGAGACTTTTTTTGGCAAATACAATTGTTATATAAAAGTATTAAAATATTTATATGAATTTCTCACTGAAGTTAGAAAAGGAGAAAGTTTAAGGAGTAGTATGTTTTACAAGTAATGTGGCTTTTTACTAGCAATTCATGCACCATATAAGCATTGAATTAAAAGTTATAAATCAATTACTATTGCATTCATAATTACATTATTCATAACATGGAATTGGAGATGTTTTGATAAGTGAAAGTGCACTCCATGTTATGTTACAAAGGCTCTATATGTTCTTTTTTGGCCCCATCTATCTTGTGTGGATGTGGGAGGAATTCTGGTCCCACTTGCTAAAAGTGGATACGGAAGGTTATGTGGCACAATTATGTTTTTATTCTAGCTCCACTTACTATATGTAGGTGTTACAAGAAGTGAAAGTGGAGTTACAAGAAGGCATCAAGACATATGCATTATACTTATTGCGTTGCATATGTTAATATTTTAAATGAATTAAGCACAAATGATGTTCTGAGTCGAATGTTGAAAATTTCTGAATCTCTGTATAACTCTAATGAAATGAATAAATCAAGTGTAAGTGAAAAACAAGTGATCTTCTAATAACATATGCTCTGTGAAGTATATGAAACCTATGTGAAATGGTAATAAAAGTATAAGCATCAAGGATTCTGGAAACTAGTATATATTGAACTCTAGAGATTATGTTATATCAGTATTTTATTTAAGTTATTACAATTTCATTAAATTATTATTTAATATTTTGAATTGGATATTGATATATGTGATGGGTAAGTGAAGAATTCTACTGAGCTAGATGTGCTCAGTCTATTCTTTTTAATATTTAGAAAAAGTAAAGGGTTTGGTAGCGTAGGAGAGTGTAGAAGTAGGAGCTTTTGAGCCTTATTATTTAAGGTATTAATTTTTGTAATCTTGTGTTTATTTACTTGATGTATAGATAATTGGAAAGTTAACT
This sequence comes from Dendrobium chrysotoxum, assembly GCA_019925795.1. Lineage (NCBI taxonomy): Eukaryota > Viridiplantae > Streptophyta > Magnoliopsida > Asparagales > Orchidaceae > Dendrobium > Dendrobium chrysotoxum. The sequence goes on along the minus strand of CM034306.1, from coordinate 31,645,066 downwards.
GGATTAGTGTAATTATGTTATGATGAAATGAACTTTGTGATATGGGTTAATGTATATAAATTTTGATGAAATGATGTATGTTTATACTATTTTATTAATTGAATTTTAGTAGCTCTGGTTCTCTTGGAATAATGGTTCTGTTATTTAAGTATAGGTTTAGGGTTCCAATCCTTCCATTAGATCATAGGACGTCACATTTCTCTCTCCTCTTCTCTTCTCCCTCCCCTTATCTTCTTCTCTAGCAAGTGAGGGCTAGGGTGAGGCTAGATATTTAGTATATGAAAACCTTATTTTGCGTCCAATATGGGCACTCACCTCTCTAGCGCTGCTGCGTTCACCCATAATATTTTAGATTATTCTAGATTCCTCATACCTAAGAATTGAGCACCACGGCAGTGCCATCTAGTATCGCATCGCTCCCCTAAATTCATTTTTAAATAGAGAGAACAAAGTCGCAACGCCAGCTCTCCCAACCCCACAATGCTCAAAGTGGCATTTTCACTCCGTATGGTTTTCTCTACCCCCTCATCAATTGTTATTCTTTTTAAGGTAATTTAAACACTACATGAATTAAAATGCATAATTAGATCAAGATTAAGTGAACATTCATGCTAAATTAAGTTAGTTACCTTAGTCTCAGAATAGTAGATGTTACATATATGATGGAGGTTGGACAAAGAAGGTTAAATGGTAGTGGTCGAATAACGATGGTTGGATGACAATGGTCAAATGACATTAGTTGGATGGCAGTAGTTGGAATATGATGATCTGGAGGCAATAGTCTAACATGAGTGGTCTAATAGAGCTCTAGGATTCCTCAATCCTTTGAGCTCTCTTAAATCTTAAGCCATGATCCCCTGCATATAGAAAGTGTGGGTCAATTTTTAATTTTGATAGTGGTACATTCCATAAATATAATTAATATTTGGAACACTCCATCAAGCATTTTATATTAGTTCTCTTAATTATATACACTTCATTTGATATTTAAGTATCTTAATGATGTTGACTAAAGTGATATTATGGTCATTTGATTTGTCAAATTGAGATGCACGATATAATTATAAGCATGTCAGATTTGGATATCATTTTGTCTTCATTTAATATAATGAAGTTTTCAAGTATGCTTTAAGTGTTTAATGCGGCTCATTTGAACTTCGATCGAATCAATTTTGGTGTCATTGAGTTCATCTTATTGATATGTTTAGTTTGACTATAAAATTATTGAAATTAGAGTTCTAATATTCCTGAATTTAATACTGGAAATTTCTAACTTTATTATTGTATTGAGATACATACTTGATCAAAGGAATTTTTAGGTGACATATTAATAATTATGCTAATATGAGTACTAGGCAAAAATACTTAAAACAAATGTTTCACTTGTATAGCATAAGATCTAATGAGAAATCAACTCAACATATTAATGCCACCAAGGAAGTTATCTAAAGTGTCAGAATATGAAAAAGCAAGAGAGCACTCTATTGAAATTATTAATCTCATTGTAAATAATTAACTCAACTACACAAGTTAATCAATTGAATAATTACCATCACCATCTAAATAATGTCATATAGAACACTGCATTCCATTTTTTGACTAATCGCCATTGTTGAACAAGTGCTCAACTGCTATCATTGAATAATTACCCAAATACTACAATTGGAACATCACTCTGACCACTTTTTCCTAGCCAAATTATTGTCCTTTATTTACCATTATTTGGCAATGATTCTCTGACCAGTATTGCTTGATTATAATTCTTCAACCTATATCACTTGACTATGATCTTCTGACCACCATTTAAGTTAAAATATATAATCATTATCTTGAACCTTAAATCTAAATTGAAGACAGTTAAGGAAGAGAAGACTTAGGCTTCATTTGGGATGACCTTTTTACTGCTTTCTAAAGTATCTTTTAGTACAAAAAATTACTGAATTGGAAAATTTTGTACTAGAAAGCAGTTTTAAAAAGCAGTAGGAAAGCTATCCCAAATGAAACCTTAGACTATTGTTCCCATGAAGCTTTATTTCAAGAGATCATTTAAGACTTTTACTCTTACCTAGACTACAAAGTTTGAATTAGTATTGAAGACAAAGCATTTGAGAAGAGACAATTGGAGTTGTTGCCTTATAAGGAGATCCTTAAATGAAATACATTTATATAAAAAAAAAACCTCTACTTGCCACTCATGCATTGAATCAAACTCTGATGTTTCATCACAAAATAAATATGCTATTATCATTATTGGAGATGCGAGATTTGATTCAAATATAATAGCACTTAAAGATAACTCTCCATGATTGCTATCATTAACAAATAAGCAGTGGCAGAGCCAAGATATATTTTTTGTGGGGCCCAAATTTTTCATTTTAAAATATTTTCAACCTTTTTTATTTAGGCTTGGGACCAATATTGGTGCTTTTAAAAAATATTTTGTTGGAGTTATTATTATTATAAAGAGATAAATTATAAAATTAAAAAAAAGTATAAGTGAAAACACTTGATGTTTACCATCTCCTTACATTTCACTTATAATTTTTTCTCCGAGTTTTTATATTTTAATATCATTGTACAATAATTTTATCATCAATGCATTGAATATATCTTGATATCTTTAATATCAAGCTTTACATAGAAGGAAATGTCCATTGGCATTGGTGAGAGTTTTTACAAGAATTCGACCAACAACTAGAAGCCTAAGGCGAACCACGAGCTCTTTTATTGGGAAAAAAGATGCAACAACAATAACAACAACGATATTTAAATTAGGATCAGTCAAACACTTAAACTGAAGTATAGCGCAACATTGATGATTATATTTTCTCCAAAATTTATAACATTTTAAATAACATGTAATTAATAAAAGAAATCAAATAAATATTATATGCTCCTTTTAAATTTTGTCGGTACCACTATAAATCATTATAATGAGAATTGAGTTATTCAAGACAGAGAATTAATGAAGCATGATTAAAATAAGCAAAAAAAATAGTTCAAAATATAAATTATCTGTCATTTCTCACTACTATAAATTACCTGCGAGGGTTTCCGGGGGCAGCGCCCCCGGAACAAATTTTCGTTTGAAGGATATTTTTGGAATTCAATGATGAATTTTCTTTACTATTTGTTGGGGGCAATTACCTAAATACCATAGTATTTTAAACTTTTAGGGGGGGCAATTGCCTAAAAACTCTTGAAATAAAGACTAAAAAATGAATAAATAAGGACAAATTTATCTAAAAATTCATATAATCATTTTTTTAAAAATTTTTTGAGGGGGGGGGGGGGGGGGGGGGGGGGGGGGCAATTGCCCCCCCTGACCTCTAAGGGGTTCCGCCCTTGGTCCCAAACGAAGCCTAAGTCGATTGTACTGCCAGAATGTTCCTCCATAGGATGTTTATCCTATTGATAGTTAATTATAAGCTCTTTAAGGTGACCTTTATGAGCTTCTCAAGTATTGCCTTGAGTACTTAATAACTGTCGTTGTTGTGTCTATGATGTACGAGGCACAAATAAAATTTGCATTTTTATTACCTTCAGCTGACTTTCTAATTAGTTCATTCTATTTGAGGCATTATATGTATTTAATAATTGACATGATAATGATAAATGATTGATTTAGAGTCTATTTGAGTTGATTATAATTTTTTGTAAAGATAGTTGTAAAGTTGGTATGGGGAAAATAGCTTTTTTGAAATCTACTGTACTTCCTTACAATTTTTTTTTTAAAACAATGAAAAAATAATAGCCAAACAAAATTCGTGATTGTAATGTGAAAAAATAAAATAGTAAGTCGTCTCAAACAGAAAAGTGATTGAATAGCCTTAAGTAGTATACATGAAGCTAAAAATAGAGCACATAATATGATAATTCTTTGAATGTAATGATAAACATAGAATACAACCTCCTTTCCACCGAGTTCTTGAAGGTAATTAGAAATGGTACTTGATGACATTTGAGATGATGTACAATGACAAAATATTCTTAAAAGTGCATAGATGATCTATATGGTTAGTTAAGCTCTTATAAATTGGAATATGGTTGAGAGGAGATACTAAGTGGGGTCAGTCGACCCACTTATCATACGAGTCGGGTTCGAGTTCAAGATTCCGACCTGTTTATCAAATAGGGTCAGGTTTGGCTAACCCAGAAACCTGAAATCAACTTGAAATTACCTATAAAACTCGCCTATTGTGCTACCTAGCGTCCGCACTCCGCATTCCACCTGTGTCTGAAGCCAAATGGCTCCGCGCTCAGCCGAACCCAGACCACACCGCACTCAGCCACTCGCTCGCATGACTGGGCTCTCCGCTAGCTCGTGTAACCACACTCAGCCACTCCTCACCTAGCATCCACACTTTACTTGTGTGCCCACATTCTGTGTATCACACTTGAGCCAGTGAGCCCCACCCAAACCCGCACGTTCTCCCGCACCCCGCTCGAATCAATCGGATCCGAGTTAATGGGTTGGGTTGGGTCAACCCGACAACCAGGCGGGTTGGGTCCGGGTTGAAATTCCTGACCCGTTTGCAAAACAAGGTCGATTTTGGGTAAACCTGTTTGAACCCTAGTTTCCGGGTTCGACCTGTACCCAACCCATTTTGACACCCCTACCCTTCACTTGAAGGGGTAGGAGAGAGGGCTGTGGACTAGTCAAATCTGTTTATATTGAGATGACTTAAGTCTGGTCGATTGCTTTTCAGGTCCAAATTCAAATATATTTTTTGAATCACTGGAATTATGTTGACAAGACGATTTGTTTGACATGCAAAAAAATTACTCCATAATGCAAAAGAAAAGAAATTATATTTTGATCAAAATTAAAATGAAAGAATAAAAATAATTTGTTAGGATTTTTCGATACAAATTTGATTATGATGAACCTCGAAATCATTGAACTTGCTCTAAGGTTAGTACCATATTTCATATTTACATTGCTTTCATTTCAAAATAAATCCAATAACTTTCAAGCACATCCTAATCAGAAATTATATTAGGATATTGTGCACATTATTTTCCAAAAAAAAAAAAAATCTACAAATTAATATATTTTATTTTAGGATAAATATGATATAAATTTTAATTAATTATTCATATATTACATCCATATCAAATAACTTTAATTTATATGAAATCTAATAGATTTTAATTACCCAAAAATTTTTCAAAAAAATTATGCCATGAAACCCTAAGCTAGTTATATCTTGATGGACTTAAATATATTATACCAATTGTAAGATATTTAATGATTTCCAAACTCATAATAATATTAGAAAAATAATTATATCAAAATATTTTAATATAATTTACATCATGATTGATTTCAAAGTCTTTATAGTTACACTAAGATTTCGTTTGAGACAGATTTTTTATTGCTTTTTAAAATAATTTTTTAGTATAAATATTTTTTGAATTCAAAAATTTTATACTAAAAAATTATTTTAGAAAGTAATAAAAAAATTATTCTAAATAAAACCTAAAATTAATACAATTTAGAATATTATATATCATACTGAAATATATATTTAAGATCCTTAAAGCCCATCCTTCCTCCTAAAATTGTTTTCCTAATATAAGTTTTATCAGAATACTTTTACATATATATAATACATAAATATTAATTTTATCCTGTTAGAGAACGAGAAGATCGACACCGCCCAATATCGATTCCTCATAAACAAAAAATTTCCCACGCCAGACTTAAGTACACTTTTGCCCTCCAAATAGATTCCTTTTTTTAACGCGTGTCGATATCAGCCGAGTAATTAAGAGAAAAACGATACTCCATCGCGCTTCTTTCTTTTTCAGCTTCCATAGGTCGCCGGCAGCTTCAAAAAGCTTTAGGTAAGCGCTTCTCTTGCTTACTGCCTTGTAGCTTCTTCCTGGATTCAAGATCTCTGTGGTTTTGTTTTTGTTTGCGTGGTTAGTTCGTTTACCGATGGCTTCAAAGCGGATCTTGAAGGAGCTGAAGGATCTGCAGAAGGATCCTCCGACGTCCTGCAGTGCAGGTATGTTTGATTGGAAGTCCCTTTACACTCAATTCGTTTTTGGTTGATTTCCGGGGATTTTGTAGAGTTTCTTTGCTTGCGTGAGGTTAAGGTCTGGATCTCGGCGGTTATTGTTGGAGCTGTGAATCCGTAGCCTACGATTGCGTTTTTAGTTTCAATTTTCTTTTTGAGTAGGAGATGGGTAGTCGCTGTTTGAGCTTTGTTTATGGTTTGTGGGGTTTGTAGCGGTTTGTTGAGGTGAGGGAAATTATTTTTTCTTGGGGTTAATTACTTATTTTCATGTTAAGTAGGTGTGAGAAATGGAGCAATGTTTTATTTCTTTTGGATATGTGGAGGCAGGCACATGCCGAGTTGGTTTGGAAATGGCTAGGGTTTGGTTATCTCATTTCTGCAGCACTCAGATGGCTGTTTGCGATTGGTGGAAGTTGGTTCTGCATATCAAGCTATATAAGATATTTAGACTGATGTGACTGGGACTGCTTCACCAAATCTTCTTAATTTATATCGTTCTTAGGTACAGCGTAATTGAATGTCATAGGGTTTTGGATTATTGTGTAATTTTACAGAAGATGTGGTGTATTTCAGTCGTTTATAAGAATCAGACTCATTAATGAAGCTGGATTGTCTTTAATTCCTGTAGATTTTGCTAGTTTATGTTTCTACCAAACTTGTACAGAGATATTTCAGATTTTGTTGCAATGGCTATTGGTAACTATGGTGGATGTACCATCTTAGCATGGGTCTTCCCATAGTGTCTTTTGAGTGCTTTAAAGTGTGAAAAACCTGTTGCATGGGAGGTTTTTCCCCTCAGTTTTGTTTCTCATTTTGATTATGAATAAAATGAATATAATGATGCTAGTCAACCTGTCAATGTTATTGTGTATGCCAAAAATTAGCGGTTGGAGTGGTTTCTTTTCTCTATTTTCCAATTGATCTATCAATCAATAAAGACATCTTGAGCACTTTCATGCTGCGGATGACTTCTTGTTGGTTTGGCCTCTGCTCTTGTCGTTCCTAGTTAACTGGCAAACTTGGATTGATTTTTATCTTTGATTTGATGGTTAGACCTTTTGATTGATCTTTGACCATGCTTTTTTAAGGAAAAAAAGAGTTCTCAAATAACACTTAAGTTGTGGTATCCTAGAGTTTTCTTTTTCTAATATTTTTTATTTTAGAAATTGGGTTACTTAGAGCTAAAGTTCACTGAGAATGACATTCGTAAGGAGAAATGTTACGTGTGTGATAATCATATCAAAGATGACCTTACTACCTGTGAACCACGTTTTTTTTTTTCAGTCAGAGGCCATTCGTCTTATAGATTATTTACTTTGCAGTGAACGTTGTTAGGATTGCTTGAAAACTGATACTTTGCAAGGCTAGATGAGAAAGGTTGAAGGATGATGTTATGTTGATAGTCAATTGTAAATATAGTACATTGATCCATGAAACAAATGATAGTGTTAGGACTAATGCATACCTTTTTTTTTCTTTATCTCTGACCTTAGTTGCTTTTGGAAACATTTTATTGAGCTTAAGAATAAGTCTTCTAATGGTTTGAATTTATGTTAGAAAATGATTTTCCATGTATTTTGTTGTACAGGTCCAGTGGCTGAAGACATGTTTCACTGGCAAGCAACAATAATGGGTCCTCCTGATAGCCCATATGCTGGAGGAGTTTTTCTAGTTACCATCCATTTCCCCCCAGATTATCCCTTTAAACCACCTAAGGTATGCTTGGGGGTACACATTCTTTTAGTTGCAATCTTTATCTGCATGACTTCTGGTAAATACAATCATGCGAAAGTACTCTTGATATATTTTTTTCCCTTATGTATCCTATATTCAAAAATTTAAGCTTCCATATTTGTGCCACTAGATATCCTCATTCTCCCATAGCACATCTATTAGTTGTGCATGCTTTTTTGAATTAATATTCATTTTTATCTATGAAGTTTGGATTATTGTTTTCTAGAATATTTGCATAATGTCCATCATTTAACTATAATTAACTGATTGTTGAAAATTTTCTAACAAGGAAGGTCAATTGATGTTGATATGCTTTGACAATGGTTTTTTTCTTTAATCAATTGGAAAAATATCTGACATCCTTGGATTATGGGTGGCCGGAGTGTTGCATGCGCATCTTTTTGCTTCGAGGGAAATCTGAACTTAGTATGTGTATCTATGCTCCTTTTCACTAGATTATGCATGCAAATCCACTTTTTTCCATAGCTCTATCTCCATAGTTGCTATTTTTAGGAATTTTGTTGTTTACATGGAACTGAAAGGGGTTGGACCTTGTGTACTTGCCATGCTTGTAGCGCAGTTTTGTTGTGTAAGCTTTCCAACCTTGGGTTGGTTTGACCTGGACTAAGGATTGTGTTGAATTTTATCATCCATTTCCTGGAACCAATTATGCCTTAATCTCTTTCCATTGCGTGTGCTGGCTCAGCTCAATATGGAGCTGATTTTTGAGCTAGCACACTAGAGACGAGCCATATTGAACACCTAAAACCCTAAAATAAGCTAATCAAAGATTTTGCTTCATCCACCTTGTGATAGAGAAGATAGGGAAGCTATGCTTATGTCGTGGATAAATAAATAGATGACTAATATTAATGATGATAAACCAATCCTCACCAAAGAATGCAGGTGGCATGGTCACTATACCAATGCCAAGGAACAAAATCACCAAGTTTAATTCCACAGAAGTTAAGCTTCTCAAATTTCATTTTTATTGCATCACTTATACAACTTTTTATTTATATATAATATGGCATATACAATCTAATAATATTATATCATTATAATACATATCATAATTTTAATATTCTACTAGAGGAGGCATTCCATCTAGCCTCACAATTGCCCTCCATTCTGCAAGATCTTCAAAAAATTCTATAAACTTGCACTACATCACCTTGCCAGGGTGGCAAATGACATTGGTAAAACATTGAAGTTTGCGGAATATTTGAATTGAGATGATTCATGAAAAGGGGGAGGTAATTATGTGTTCATTAATGAGTAGTTTGAATAAGCAGAGTAACTTTGATCAACCACGTTGGCTCCACATGTCAAAATTTTTGTACATTAAGGAAATACAATTTATAATGCCATATCTCGCATGTTCATTGTTGTAAATTAAACTATTATAGCATATTTTTAACTAACCATAAAGGATGACAATATTAATTAAAACTTAAAAGCATTCTCAAAGTTGTTTAATTTGTAAGTCAATATTTAATATTTCTATGTTTTGTTTTAATTAATTATTGACCACATATTTGCATATTATTAAGCATTTTATGATTTTGAGTTGGTTCAAAGTGATTTGAAATTGATTCAGGACAGTTCATCTTGTCTTGAGACTACTAAATTAGATTATATTGTATTGTACGAATTTGAGTTTAAGATGTCTTAACTAGCCATTAATGTTGAGTCAACCAACATATTTGGAGTTCATGTTGAGAATGAATAACTTGGATTTGATTTGTTCAAAGTGATTTGAAATTGATTCAGGACCGTTCATCTTGTCTTAAGACTACTTAAATTAGATTATGTTGTATTGTGTGAATTTGAGTTTAAGATGTCCTAACTAGCCATTAATGTCGAGCCAACCAACATATTTTGAGTTCATGTTGAGAATGAATTACTTGGATTTGATTTGTTGCCACTTTTTATTCAAGATAAAATACAAATTGTTATGAGATATGAACACATATGTGGGTGAATACTTTCTTGTTGGATTATTTAAAACTCACACGAATTTTGGTTGAATGGTTAAAAATTTCATTTAAAATAGGAAAACAACAATGCTACCACCATATAAATGCAAAGCCCAGTAGTTCCTCCTTTGACCATCTCTCTGTTGTATGCTTAATCGTTTACTTTCTACTAATATCTTTTTAGGCGATGACAAAGTCACCCATTTTAATGTCTAAAGATTATTTCATCAGATAAACTCTTGAATGCATGTTTTTGAAAATTCTTGCACACTTAAGCTGCCCACTTGGAAGTCCCCAAACATTGTCGTGACTGCAAGTAAATAAAATAAAGGACAAATTTTAATAATAGGCCCCATTATTTTTTTTAATTAAAATTGCCAAATTAAAAATAAAATTTAGAAATCGTCAAAGCTGGCATTTAGATGGGCGACTGGCTCCCCAACGTTGTCGCTTGCCATGATTGTTAGCGTTATTTTTTTTTCAAAAAATTAATTATGGCCAGTTGCCCCCACATAGTGGGAATTTAAATGAGAATTTAATTGTTAACAGGGCACAATAGAGAAAAAAGATTCATGTAGCCGACCCCACATAATGAGATAAAGGCTTGATGTTGATGTTGATGGCCGGTCGCCTGTTAGATAGGCGACTGGCTATACTTTAATTTTTTTTAAATAATTGTCCCGACAGTTGCTTGCATGTTTTAAAAAATGGGCGACTGGCTTGAATTTTTTTTAAAAATATTTCAAACATTTCTATTTTTGTGCATTAATGATAAAAATTTAAAAGAGTTATAATTATTTTTTGGTATTAATGTTAGGTTAATAGTTTGAGAAGTTCAATTTTATGAATATTAGATTCATTTATTATAATCATTATGTTATTATTAATTTATGTAATTTATTATGTTATTATTTTTAGTAATTATTATTATGTTTGGCAATGCTTTTATTGCCTAATTTTGTATTTTCTTAGTAGTTTTTTCATAATTTTAATTTGAGGTGTGAATATGATTTTAATGATTTTTATTATTATTGTTGTTATTAATATTTAGTAAAGCTCTTATGATTATGTTAATAAGTACTATTGTTATGATTTTTTGCATTATTATTACATATTTCATGATTATTATTTCGGCAATTAATTTTCTTTTAGGTATTGGATTCTTGATATACATTAAAGTTGTTACAGAAGTGCATCATTTGTGTGTTGTCAAATCATATCAACATGTCTAGGCATTGGATTTTGTTTGTTCCTATACAAAGTCAGTGATGGGAGGCCATGTTGGGGAAAGCAACATAGGATACTTATATCAGTGTTAGAAAGCTCTGTGAAGGTCTTTATCGTATATATTGCTGAAGAACTTTGAACTGATTTGCGAAGTTGAAGTTCCACTATTTAAGTGAGTGTTGTATCATTTGTCGATGAACATTAAGTGTGGTTTCCCCTAGCAACTGTTTTGCATATTTTCAACTCCATCTATTCTTCGTAATGCATTGGCCGGATAATGAGAAGCCTCGCGGTATACCGACGAAGGAGTTGATGGACATTGCTAACAGATGAATTCATAAGTGTATGGCAAAGTGTTCTAATAGTCCACTTGAGCAACAGACTATGACTAATGAGATATTCATATGTTGCATGCATGTATGGACTGAAGATAGGGATCATGTACTTTGGTATTTGCATGCAGAGGTTATGAAGATAGAGGCTAATACAACAACAACAACAACATCAAGCCTTTATCCCACTATGTGGGGTCGGCTACATGAATCCTTTTTCTCCATTGTGTCCTATTAAAAGTCAAATTCTCGTTTAAATCTAATAAAGAAAGATCATTTCTAATATTTTCTAACCAAGACTTTTTAGGTCTACCTCTACCTTTCTTAACATAAGTCAAATCTAAGACCTCTACTTTCCTAACCGGGTCATCGGGAGGCCGCCGTTTTACGTGACCAAACCATCTAAGGCGACTCTCTCTAATCTTATCTTCCACTGGAGCTACTCCAACCTTTTCACGAATATGCTCATTTCGTATCCTATCTCTAAGGGTAAAGCCACTCATCCACCTGAGCATCCTCATCTCTGCAACACTTAACTTAGAATTATGCTTCTCTTTTAATGGCCAACATTCAGCACCATAAAGCATTGCAGGTCTCACCACCATCTTATAGAATTTTCCCTTAAGTTTGAGGGGTACTTTTCTATCACATAATAAGCCCGATGCATTCCTCCACTTCAACCATCCAACTTGGATTCTGCTGATAATATCCCCATCTATATCACCATCAGTCTGAACAATAGATCCAAGATATCTAAAACGTGTACTCTTATTAATGACTTGATCGGCCAAAGTCACAATGCCCTCACTAGGTCTATTATTACTAAAATTACACTCCATATATTCCATTTTAGATTTACTCAAGCGAAAACCTTTAGACTCTAAGGTTGACCTCCACAATTCTAGTTTACCTTCAACTCCCTCTCTAGTCTTATCAACAAGAAGAATATCATCAGCAAAAAGCATACACCAAGGTACATCCTCTTGCAAATGTCTAGTGAGGATTTTTAATAGGATTGAAAAATTTTTAAACGCCGAAGGATGGGAATATGTGTAAGACAAGTTTTTCGAGTGAGATCGTTATCTTGTTGGTGCTCTCTCTTCAAATGCGTTTTCATGAGGTACGTTGTGAAAGGGTGGGTGGGACATTGAACGTTGTTGAAAGGCCACTGATAGGCCGGTTCACCCTGAAGCGGCCCAAGGGCCAGTTCAGGTTTATAGGAGGCGGAAACCATCCGCCTCCCTTTCTCTTGTCCGCCCACATGGTGGGCCCCACTAAGCCAATGGGTTTGAAATTGAAAAGGAGGGGCCGGTTTGAGCTTAGGAGGGAAATTAAATTAGGAAAGTTTTGGTATTAAAGAACATAAGATGTTTAGGGGAAGATGATGTTTTTGATTGATAGGAATTAAGGTTTCTTGGAACTTGGGCTCTAGACTCTCTTGTATAGAGATTTGGGAGAGATGATCCTCCTCTCATATTGAGGATCTCTTGTATCTTGCTTTGAGTTTTTGCTTTGCTTTGTTTCTGCTATCGCAATCTACCTTTTCTAGTTTGATTGGTCCAGATTTTCTTGTTTTCCTCGCTGTTTTGAACCAATTATTGCTAGGGTTGCTTGCGAACTCAAGTAAATTCGATAAGATTACTTGCAAACTCAAGTATTTGAAAGTTCGATAGGGATGTTAAGCCCTAATGAACTAGTCCCGAGGCTAACCAAGAGGGGGGTGAATTGGTTATTTAAAAATTTCACGAGGAACAGAAAAAATCTTTTCGATACTTTGCAGCGGAAACAAGTAAACAAGAATGAAAAGATCAATCACAGATATTCACCCAAGCAGTTAATATCAGAAAAGTAAAGTTCAGAACAGAATCATAAAAGCAAATCAGATTTTATAGTGGTTCGGTCAACTTGACCTACGTCCACTCCCCGGAGCCTCCCCCCCGGGTATTGCACTAAACAAAAAGTGACTCTCCTTTTGCTCCCACAGCAAGGCGGAGAAGCCTGTACAAAAAATTTCCTTTCCACCACCCGGTGAGGCAGAGAACCTAACCTCCTTTTGCTTCCACCTGAAGCGGGCAGAGAACCTGACATCCTTTTGCTTCCTCCTGAAGCAGGCAGAGAACCTCGGATCTTCTTGCCGACGATCCTCTCCCAAAGAACACAGACACGACGAAAGACGACGAGCGAAGAAGAAGACTCTGATCCTTGCTTGGAGCAACCTTCGTGAACCCCTCACGAATTCCCCCTCATAAGATCCTCTCTCTCTCCCAAACTCTTTTTCTCTCTAGGGTATCTCTGGAAAGGAAAGTGGCAAAAGATTTTTTTTGTTGGAAGAAAAATATCTTTTATAGGAGGGCTCAAAATTTGCCATAAATCTCAACTGGTCGGCCTAGATCGTCCACGACGATCAATCGATCGTCCTGTACGATCAGTTCAAAATCAGCTGTTTCAGTCTGTACGATCTGGCTCTTCTGGACGATCAGTAGAAAAAGCTGTTCATATCGTCCTGTACGATTTTGCGATGTCCGGGACGATTAGTCTAAATCGAGGAATATCATCCAGAAGACAGTTCGGGTCGTCCAGAGCAAACTGTGCTGGACGACCAAAAAATGACTTGATCGTCCAGGACGATAAGGAGATCGTCCTGTACGATTAGTTCAAAAAGTGCCCAAATCGTCCTGTACATAGTTCGGGTCGTACAGCTGAAATGCACTAGACGATCATGATCGTCCGGGACGATCTTGCGATCGTCCAGGACGATATGATCGTATCAATCAAATATAAATTGCTTTCCTTAATTACCAGATTAATTTAGACATGATTGTACTGGATCGTCCGGGACGATACACGTATCGTCCTGGACGATCAGACCAAATATTTTAAAATAAAAACTTGCCTAACTTGATCTGGCGGCTGAGAATTTCTGATTTGAGCATATCGTCCAGTACGATCCAAAGATCGTCCAGGACGATCTGCTTAATCAGACCCTCTTAACTTGGTCGCCCTAATTAGGGTTTCTGTTTTTACTTGATCGCCCAGGACGATGTGACTATCGTCCAGGACAATCTGAACAAAAATTTGAACAGAAACTCTAATTCACTCAAGCTCTTCCCCTGAGTGTGTGTGTGCAAGGTTATTTAGCTAGGGGATCAGTTACATTACAATTGACTCAAGAAAAAGAAAAATAGTACACTTAAACACACTTGGACCCGATCTTGAGTTGGCTTGAGTTGCTCGTGATCTTTTGTGCCTGAAACGGGTTAGCCAAGTAAAACACAATAGAAACCTGTTTGTCATCATCAAAACCAGATTTGCAATAGTATTTCCTATCAGCCACCTTGTGATCTTGAATATCTCATACTTTATCGACCTTATGAACCAACTGAAGAAGCCTTTATTTGGACTTATATAAAAAGAATTAAGTTGTTGCTTGGAGGTAAGTGTAGGAAGTTTTTAAATCTGACTGATTGGCAAGATTTGCTTTACGAGTTTATGTTCCACTTTGTTTGTTGACCAACACAAACTCAACTTCAGGCCCGTATACATAAGTTGCTAAAGGAGTAGTAGTAGTGTAATCTTTTTTATGTTATTTGCATGGTGTGTTGTTTTTTATTACTGTTAGTTATTGTTGACAAATATTGTAGAATCCAAATAAAAGATGATATGTTATTTTGGTGGCTATGTATTTATATATGTTATTCAATTCCTATAATGATTCATCTGAGTTAGTGTTTAAAAAAAATGATAGATTTTATGTTATGTGAAGAGTGGCCATACTAGTATGAAAATGTTGAGTACATGCTAGATGACATAACACAAAATGTAGCAGTTCATAAACTGACAAGACATAAATTTTGGTACTGCACTAACTAATGCCTCTTTTGCTGCCTGCGTGGTATAGCATCAGTGCCCGACATATAATGTTGTGGTGGATGGAGAGGTCTGTAAGCGGATGCTGCTCTTTTGCAACAAAGAAGGCATGCTCGCTACTATGATGCACAATAGATGGTTCGTACTCCAGAGTTATGCTTGCTAGCAAAAGTTGTTGTGTAGGATAATAAGAGAACTCTTGTGATGGGCTAGGATTAGGGTACGAGGAGGGGCCAGCATCAACTGCATAATACTTAGTGAAAGTAGGTGTATTGGCAAATGCTGTGGTCTTTCCTGGTGGGTATTCTGTATGTCTGGTGTCGGCTATGTGCATCTGTTTGCGCAAGGCCTAACTAAGCTCCTCAGTTCTGTTAATTGTCTATTGCATGCTCGTGTTCTCAATTCCACCGAAGTAAGGTTGCAAGGTAGACTCTGCTTCAAGGAATAAATCACGCTGCATGAAATATTTCAATGAATGTGGTAATGACTTATGTTAGCCATATGATTGTTAAAGGTATTTTCGGAGTAATACTTACAAAATTTTGCTGAGAGAGAGAAAGAGAGGAGGAGGAGGAGGAGGGGGGGGGGGGGGGAGAGCTAGGGTAGTAAGTAATGGGCGGCTTTATTAGTGCCTTCACCATGTATAGGGTCGCCCAAGATTTGAACTAGTGCAAGTAACAATGAATCGCACATTCTCCTTTACACCCACCACTACTGAATCCCGTTTATTCTCCCACAGTGCAATGAAAACCTAGTGGTATTGCATCCAATATGTATCCACCTTTCCTCGACCATCCACGTGAACAAAGCTGGGGTCTATAGGAGGTACATCTAGCATCAAAGCGTACCCAAACTGGCGGATAACTCTATCAGGTAAGTGCCACTTTAGCCTCTTCCAACTGATCAATGGCACCCAAGCTAACCTTATATCCTCACCCGCTAGATATATGTCGGCCACACGTGAACATATCTCAGCTGAGTATGCTGCCATATCACCTGCATCGGTGAAATAATGATTAATAATTTGGTTGGTGCAATTTGGAATGGTTGGAACTGAGGATATGAATTTGATTTTTTTGGCTAACATGACTATCAAGTAAATCATCTAGTTCATCCCTATAGTTGTTGATGGTTCCTATTGCTAATCGGCGAACATGACCCTCATTCCACCTGGAAAATATATTCAATGTTAAGAATTGCAATTTAGTTAACAACATGTATTATTTTCACCCATTAATGGCTTACTGAAATACCTATACCCCACGCTAAGGCCATCCATATGTGTTGGGTAGAACACATGAAGTGTAGGCCGACCAATATGGATGTGCTCCTAAGATCATATTTGGAGTAAGTGCATGCATCAAGCCATGTTGGCCCTCCTAGGCCTTGTTAACTCAGCAAGCTCTTTGCAAAGATGTGTAAGAACAACGTCGCCAAGTGCGAGTGTGTTAAACAACCCGATATCCTCTAACAAGGGCAACTACTGAAGATGGACTTCGGAACCCAATGTATTTGGCAGTAAATAACAACCCAATAAGAATAGGACATAGGCCAACACGTGACTCCAAAAGTCAATCTTGTTTAGATCTAGATAAGAGTCTCTCCAAAAGGTCCAATGGAGCCACCTCAAGGGCATACATGTCTATGCGTGAGCCTGCCCCATCCGGAACTTTGAGCTGACTCGGTGATCCAAAGGGTCCTGGTAAACCACTTCAGGAAACGGGTGAGTGCCCGGTAAATCATCATAGTATTCTGGCCAACTCACCCACCGTCTTCCTGGGCCAACCACTTGGTTATCGACTAAAGGGGGGCCATCAATCTGGATGCCCAAAATCATGGCCACATCCTGGAGCATAACAGTCATCTCTCCAACAACAAAATGGAATGTATTTGTTTGGGGGGACCACCTCTCAACCAAAGCAGTAAGCAATCCATGATCTATCCTAAGATATTTGAGCTGGCTAACACAATCGAGCCCTGCTGTCTTAATGCCATCTGGGCAATTCACAGGCCACCTATGAACCATCAACAGATGGGAAGCTGCTTCTAGGATGGTGCCCTGCATATCCGGTAAAAGCAACAAGATAAATAAGGAGGAATCATTATGTTCATAAATATTTACAATGTTAGCCGTAGAATATCAACCATACATCATCTGGGTGTGCTGCTCTATGGGTACCCTTGAGGGATGTATTGCTCGGGTGCAAACTATGTATTGGAGCATGGGTAGACTCTTCAGGTGGACGTGGTCGTCTAATGCGCCGCCTGCATGTGCTTGGAGGGATGTCCGCCATGGCACTTGTTTTAAAGAAATCGTGTCGATCATTAATATAATTTGTAGGAAAAATTGAATAAAGTACATTAGATTATAATGTTTATCTAAATAAAAATAAACTCTAATTAAAATTACATTTTAGTGTTAATCTCATAATCATTCTAAATAAATTTAAACAATTTAATATTACATTTGTAAGATTTCTTTTCACATTCTCTCACGCAGGCGGTGCATTATATATTTTTTGAGTTTTTTAGGAAGACTTCATTCGTAGTGTTATTTTTACGTAAAAAAAATAATGTTTATATATATAGATATATCCTCAATTTTACATGCTGCATATATATATTTTTTGAGTTTTTTAGGAAGACTTCATCCGTTGTCTTATATTTACGTATAAAAAAATAAAGTTTAGCTAAATAAAAATAAAAAATCTAATAAACAAATCTAATATGTATACCCTATGCTCAATAACTCTCTCGCATAATTTTAATATATGACACATCAACTTAATTCCTCTAAAATTCGTACACTCTTATGCATCACCTTTATTCTAAAAAATAAGAATCAACACACTCCTCCGCTCATCTGGCATCTTCTTGATCCTCAAAATAATATTAAAAAGTTTCGTAAGCTAAGAAATTTCATCTCATGAACATTTCCACACCTTTATTGGAATATCATCAGGTCCAATAGCTTTTCCACACTTCATTTTCTTTAAAGCTTCTCTAACTTCTATTTTATTAATACGACGATAAAAGTAAAAATCTGTATTTTCATTTAGGGTGTTAAGGTCACTAAAGAGAATTGTACTCTTATAGTCTTCATTAAAAAGTTTATCGAAATATCTCATTCACATATGTTGTGCATCCTCTTCTGAAAAAAATACTTTTCGATTTTCATCCTTAATGCACTTCACTTGAATCCTTACTTCACCTATCTCTTTGCTTGGTTAATTTATAGATATATATTTCACCCTTCTTAATATCTAATTTAATATATTAAACATTAAAGGCTTTTTTTTACATCATGTATTGCTTTCTTAAATAATTTTTTATTATAAAACTTCTTATTTTTTTTATCTTTTCTTAGAGACAGAATACAAAATGAGCATATACGTGAAAATGTTGGAGTAGCTCTAGTGGAAGATAAGATTAGAGAGAGTCGCCTTAGATGGTTTGGTCACATAAAACGGCGGCCTTCTGATGACCCGGTTAGGAAAGCAAATGTATTAGATTTGACTTATGTTAAGAAAGGTAGAGGTAGACCTAAAATGATTTAGTTAGAAAATTTTAGAAATGATCTCTCTTTATTAGATTTAGATGAGAATTTGACTCTTTCATTAAGACACAATGGAGAAAAAAGATTCATGTAGCCGACTATACACAGTGGGATAAAGGCTTGTTGTTATTGTTGTATTGGTTTCTTAGACTCTTTATGGACCCCTTTATATTTTTTCTAATTTTTTGAGCTTGTATATTTAAATCAATTTTTATAATAAAACTTTTTATTTTTTATCTCTTCTTGCACATTTTGATTTCACCACCAATTATTTTTATTAAGAGATTTTTCTTTTGATATTCCAAGCATATATTTTATAATATTCTTTTTCTCACATAATGTTTTACTTTCTTCTGCACAAACAAAATTTTAATATCTTGAATTTTATTCTTTTGTTAGCATTTTTTAAATGCTCTTATTTAATCCTAAGAAAATATTTTATTTTATTTTTTTATTCCGCCCATTCATCTTAAAGTACAAAACTAATAAGCCATGCTGGGTACATAAATTTTCACTTGAAATAATTTTATAATCTTTGTAATCTAAACGATCTATTTTTTTATAAGAAAATAATCAATTTGAGTTTTACTATGTCTCATTCTTATAAATGATGAGATGTTCATCTCTTTTCTTAAATAAGGTATTAACAATTATAAAATCATAAGTTTTGAATAAAATCTAATATGATCCTACAATATTTATTAGTCGTTTTAAATTCATAGCCATTAAGAATGTTTTTAAAATCTTCTACCATTCTATCAACATGTCCATTTAAATATTCAATAAAAACTTTTTTAAAGAGGTATCATTTATATTAATTCTTTCAAGCCATTCTAAAATTTTAATTTTGAAGACATATTTAAACTTACTTATCTCCTATAAGCACTTATAATATTAATAATCTTAGCTTCAACAATAATATTTAAAGTTATAATTCTATCTCTATTTTTATTAATTTCTACAACATTGTCCTTCAAATTTTTATTTATAAACACACCTACATTTTTAATGACTCCTATATGTATACCGTAATTTAAATTCTAAACTATCAATTTTCTTATCCTTCTTTCTAACCATTTAATTTTTTGAATGCATAGAATATTTATCTTCCTATAAATCATGATATCTATTAATTAATTAATTTGCTTATAAGAGGACATATATTTCAAGTTCCTATCTTAATTCTAGTTTTATGGAGCAGCTTCTTTGCCCTCATTTGTCTATTGATGTGGAAACCTTTGCTTATTTAACACTGCACCCGGGTGTTGATGTAGTGATCCTTACACATTTCTTGTTGTATTTAGGCTATACAGTGAGTCGCTTCTTAAGAACTCCATAGCATTAACACAATGTATTAAAGATTCTATGTTATGATTATTCGACAAGTTTTACGTTAGTTGTCAACTACCTAACACAACCCTCCACTTTCAAAAATATTAATATTTATTTTTGATAATTTATTAAATTCTATTTTCTATTAGTTGTATCAGACACAAACATATGATTACCTTATTAATAAAATTTGTTATATAAACATATGATGTTTAGTGGTGAATATAAAAATAATGTTGGATTTAAGTTAAAAAATAGTAAAAGTTGAAGCAAGGATGGCCTCGATGGCCCAATGGGTTACGTTAGCTTACAAAACCCAGAGGTCTAGGTTCGAATGTCGGGGATGTTTTGTGTTTTATTATAAAAGTTTATGTTGTGAGCTTTTATTACTATATATTTTTCTTAATGAGTCAGTGGGGGCTCATGTCCCTTGGACCTCTACTATAGATCCGCTGATGATCAGGTGGAAGTTTGTGTAAACTCACACTCGATAAAACCATGATGATAAAAACAAAAAAATTTTCAAATGGAGAATTAGCAAAGTGATTTGAATTCGAATGGATTTGATTTATTTGTATCTCCTGGTTTTGTGCCTCTCTACTGAAGTGATCATATCAGAAGTTAATAAAAGTTAAGGAGGCAAAATATTCCCTTGAACCATCCTATCTCAGTGAATGTTATATTATGCAATTGCTATTCCTTCGTTGGATAAATGCTTCCACTACATCTTAGATTTTATTTGTTTGATACTAATTTGATACTAAACTAAAGGAATTGTTCCCGCCTCTCTTTTTTTTTTTTGTTTTATCCTGCAATGAGATCTTTATTGTGTTGGGGCAACAATTTGATCATCTTAGATTTATATCAAGTTTGTGGTAAAACATTAATGTTTTGAAATCATAGGGGACCTGATGATGACTCGAAGTATGAAACGTGCTATAACTTTTAATTGGAATATTGCAGGTAGCTTTCAGGACAAAGGTCTTCCATCCAAATATTAATAGCAATGGGAGTATTTGCCTAGACATCTTAAAGGAACAATGGAGCCCTGCTTTAACCATTTCAAAGGTTAAAAATCTGCACTATCTAATTATTTTTATTTTATTTTATTTTATTTTTGAATGCATGATTAGTATTTATTTATAAATCCGCAGACTCCACTACTAAAAGCATTAATACTGCTCTTGCTTGACTATACAAAGCTGACTCTTATTTTTTTTCGCCAGAATTATCCTTAAAATTGTTGCTAACATTTCAATGTTGACTACGAGTAGAGGTTTCTTTCATAAAACCATGTGTTTTTTATATGCATTAGTTGAATTATTCATAAGATGGTGGTGAGACGTGCAATGTTTTATGGCACTGAATGTTGGCCATTAAAAGAGATGTTAAGTTAGGTGTTACAGAGATGAGGATGCTCAGGTGGATGAGTGGTTTTACTCTTAGAGATAGAATACAAAACGAGCATATACGTGAAAAGGTTGGAGTAGCTCTAATGGAAAATAAGATTAGAGAGAGTTGCCTTAGATGATTTGTTCACATAAAATGTCGGCTTTCTGATGACCCGGTTAGGAGAGTAGATGTATTAGATTTGATTTATGTTAAGAGGTAGAGGTAGACTTAAAAAAACTTGGTTAGAAAATATTTGAAATGACTTTTTTTATATTATATTTAAATGAGAATATGACTCTTAACAGGACAATGGAGAAAAATGATTCATGTAGTCAGCCTCATGTAGTGGGATAAAAGGCTTGATGTAATTTTATTAGTTGAATTATTCATATGCAATGAAAGTCCAACATAGCTTTTCTGGACAAACTTAATTTGAAAAGATTGCTTTTTTAATCACAGTTTGGTCAAACAAATTAAATTATGTTTTGATGTATATTATGATACCTTAAATTTGAACAATTGGGAAGATTTTTCTGTCCTTTTCATAGGTTCTGCTCTCGATCTGTTCTCTACTGACCGACCCGAACCCAGATGACCCACTGGTTCCAGAAATTGCCCACATGTATAAGACAGACAGGGCAAAATATGAGACCACTGCAAGGAGCTGGACACAGAAATATGCGATGGGTTAACAACCTCCTGAAGCAGGCATTCATGCAGGCTGATTTCCTTTCCTTCAAATTAAAATTTGGCTATATGCGATATTTAATTTTCATGTCATGTTATAGAAATATGAAATGAATGCCTCAATTGACATTTTCTAGGAAGAATATTGTAGAAAATGACAAATACAAATTGTTATTGTTTTCATTTTAGTTGATGGATGTTTCTAGAGAGATTTAACATTTATTTTTCCTAGGACTGGTAAGTTCTCATGGAAGATGGCTTGGTTGATGGTGCTTGTTTTTATTGGTTCTCTGTTGAAGTTTTTTGCTTCGAGGTGAAAAATTGAGCTGTAAATATTCTGAGGGCTGGCTTGCTTGCTTGCTTGTTTGTTTGTTTAGTATTTTAAATTTGATTGAATGCAAAAGAATCGCAAGAGCGGCTGGGGAATATGGAGCATGAGCTTATTTGGAGCTGGAGGGGCAAGGACAAGAACAAGAACCCCGAGGATTCGTCGGCGGAGATGTTATTTGGATCTACATCTACAGGGATCTGTAGGGTTAAGGCAATGCCATGGTGGAGGGGATGGCAGCTTAAGGCAAAGCAGAGGATGAAGGGGCTAAAATGAGGGCGAGGCCTAATTCATTGCTATAAAGAACAATTACAACTTGCTACAGCCCAAAAACAGCTAACAACTTTCTTGAGAAAAAAACACAAATCAATTACAAGAGTTGCTTACTTTATTGGCACTGCTAAAAAATTAAGAAAATTAAAGATATACATCCAGAAAAATAACCTTGCAAAAATATATTAGATTTAGTAAGCTTGATATGTATCATAATGGACCTGAATTCCGAACAAAAATACCCACATAACAGCACCAGGTTGCCTATGCCTAGGCAAAGACCGTCCATGGAGTCCCAAAACGAGGTGGTGAGGGCTTAACATCATCATCATCCAATAAAAGATGATGCTGGAAGAGCCTGGATCAGTGCAAGAGTTTGTTTATAACATAAGCATTTTTCCAAGTTGAAAACTTGGCCACCACAGCTGATTTTTTCATAAAGCAGATTGTAGAATGAGAGTTTGTCATCAGATAAGCAATTTTCACATCCAAAGAATAAGTGTTAAGAGAAGAAATAGTCAAGAATCAGACTAATGTTCAGTCTCATTAGAAAGGAGGAGGCTGCTGTTACAATGAGGTTAGTTAAAATCGAAAAGGAAACATCACGTTCAAAAAATAGACGAGAAACATTCTCAGAACAAGCGATGCGTAATGCACAAATAGGATTCACCGGAATGTTTCTGGTGATCAAGATATCGGCAGTTTTAAGACCTGTCACAACAACCGACCATACATAACTAGAAAATCTGATAGCAGATCAATTATGCCTAATTTGGCTCCCCCATAACACCTTCTCCCAATGCTAGTTTATATAAACAATAAAATCAGAGAATTTAACATTGTAGGATTCCCAATTGCTATAAAAATTTGCCATCTCTGATATAGAATTATCACAAAGCCTAGGATTCCATAAGAAAGAGATGTTGCAACTATTATAAATCTGAAAATGCCGTTTTGTTTTGATTTTATTGGCAATTAAAATCATGATTTTCCAATATTTAGAAGCTTGAATTGGAACAGGCTTCCAAAGGAAATTGTATTTATGTTTCCACCGTTCAGCCAACAAAAGTGTTGTAAGAAAGAAATCTCAATATAAGAGAACAATGGTAAATAAAAACCCACTAAATTTCAAAGGCTTACAAGTTCTTTTCCCATGAAACCAAATGATGTTTCTTGGCATTAGAATCACCATGATATAAAATCTAGCACATATTTTATTTAAAACTTAATGCAAGATTTAGGTAAGATACTTTACCTTATTGAATAAGCAATACTACTCTAAATAGTAAACCTTAGAAATTGCAATCTACCAGCAAAAGAAAGAGCCCTAGCTCTCGAAATATCCAACAATAGAGAAGCATTCTTCAAAAACATTTGGAAATAAAAAAATCAAATTCCTTCTTGGCGCAATGGGAACACCCAAGTACATAAACAAGGCGGAGATATTTTGAAGATCCAAAATATCACATAGTTGACCTTGATTGTGAGTATTTTTTGAGAATAAAATAGAACTCTTGGATAGATTTATGTCAAAGTCAGAAGGGCATTTGGAATTGTGTAAAATATCTTTGAGAGTAAATAAGTTATATTCAGTTACACCAAAAACCAGCAAGTCATTCCCATAGAGAAAGTGAGAGATTTGTTTGTGAGCCATGTTTATGCCTTTAAATTCATCATTGGAGGTAGAATTTTCAAGAATATTGGAGAGACCATCCATGATTATACATAAAATATAAGGGAAAATTGGACATCTCTATCTTAGACCTGAGGAAGATGAGAAGAAATCTTTTAGAGACCCATTGATAGAGATCAAGAAGTACATGTTTTTAAGACCTTGAAATGAGTAAACATGAAACCAAGAAGTACTGTGAAAGGGTCTATCAAGGAGATATCATATTATGATTATCCATTTATTAATTAAATCATCTATAAGATAAACCAGTGTTATGAAGCTCAATCAAATTAGCATTAAACATATAATAATTAAAGTCAATCAACTTGTTAGAAAGTGACAGAGGGCCTCCACATTTTTCATTTTTTTGTCTAATGGAATTAAAATCATGAGCATATCGAGTATGAGAAAGGAGAGCTGTAAAGGTGATTTTACTAGTATTCCATTCAAAAAGAATGCGACCCACCTTAGCAGCTTGAAAATGGTCAATCATCATAAGCATACAATGCATATTGTCTAATAGAAAGGGGATTTTATACAAGAGAAATTGATAGCTTTATTTCCAACATACAAAGCGAGTCAAATTTGAAGTCAAGTTTCTAAAATCAAAGATACAAGTGTGACTATCAAGCTCTCTTGCATTCAACGTATCTATATTGGGATATGACATTAAAACAAAGAAGTGAAGTCTTATATAGAACAACCTTTTGACCTTCCTAACCTTAGAACAAGTAGGAACGATGGCTGCTTGCATAATGTTGTTTGATATACGAGCATTAATAGAATAATTCTTGTTCTCTGAAGAATTGATAACATCATATGTACAATTGGACATAAGATGATTGTTTTCTTAGATGGAGATATTAAATCATGAGACTTAATGAGGCTTTCCATTAGTAATTAAAGAAGGAGACTCAACATCTTTAATGTTTGAATGGATGGAGGTAGGAAGGTTGAGACCTAGAGAAATAATAGAGGGGATAGTAGTAGGAAAGACAAAGAAGAAAAAAAAAAAAAAAAATATATCTTTTTTAAATTTCTCACCTCTATAATAATTTTTAATTATATAATGATGGATAAGATTTTAGATTGAGGATGATGGTCTAAGGATTTGGGGTAATTTTTTTTATCATGAGGAATATCACAACTATCACATTAGGTAGGATTCCATTCATATAAGATATGCTAAACATAGTCTTTTGCCTTTATGGTGAGAGTAACAATATCAAAGAGAATGAATTTGATGGAAATTTGTACACTCACCTTGGAAAAGGATAACCATTTTTAATCAGAAATTTGTACCTCTATCCCACTATCGTTGCGATGCTTAGGGTCGAGAATTGCGGTGATATGCTTTCTAGTGGGGAGCTCTACCACGGTGCAGGGTCGAGCGTTGCGGTGCTAGGTCAAATTTTAATAAAAATAACCAAATCCACTTTCATTTCATTTTAGCAAAAATATCAAACCCCCTTTAGCTGGTTAAAGAGAAAGGGAGAGAATTCTAGTGGGAGAAAGCTAGATTTTAACACCTCTGATCCATTTTCTACTGTCGGCATAGTTCATAAAATTGTTAAAAAAAAAGTTCATAAAATTGTTCGGATTGACATAGGTTACATTTTGCCTATCTCAGTCTTCAAAAATTTATAAAAATAGGATTTTTTTATTTAATTTATAATTTGCTAAAGTAAAAATGAGGATAACTTGGTACCTACAAAACTTTATTGTGTAACTTTCTATATATTATATATATAACAATTCTAAACATTTAGATATTTCTCTGAGAAATTTATACCAGGTAGTTTGAATGTTTATTATTTTATTTAATTAAAAATTAATTATAATCTCTAAAAATAATGTTGTAATATAATTAAAGCTTCAAAATAATGTTCTAAATAATCTATGGTAATATAATAATATTATGAAAATGTGAAATTCTACTCAACAGTTGTATCGGTTGTTTATCGATAAAGCATTCTAAAAAATTTTGATTTTTGTTTATTTACATTTATTTATTGTAATACAATAATATATATGCTTATATACTTGAAATGTGTGATTTTGAGGAGATCTGGTATGTGGTATAAGTTCTAGTGCTAAATGCACAAGTAGTTATAAGGGCTTAAATATTTGATATGTGATAAGCATTCGCGATATGCTAGTATAGCGGAACATAAGGGACTATTTCTGATGGGAGGTATAATGGCCTAAGGGAAATCTGTTATTTTTTATTCTGATATATGAAATATTTATTTATTTACTTTTCCTCTATTATTCATTAAAATTTCTGATAACTATAAGCATTATCCCATTTAGTATAATAAATTATTATTAACTACTTCAAAACCTAGTTGAATGCTTAATAAGTGAAATATTTGAAAATCTAGAATGGTGAGTGTGACCTATTGAGCAGTGTTGAGTCAGACATATTATACATTCTATTTTAGGTCAGGGAAGGGAAAAAGGCCAGTTAAGTAGCTGAGTCCTTAGGACTTAATCTTTCTGAGTCTATATATGTATTTTTTATTTTTATGCAGTCATGGATATTTATTTAATTATTATAATTTAGTTTTTAGTCATGTACTATAGTATAAATACTGTATATATATTTTGATAATGAATGAAAATAATTAAAATTTGTGGATGAGTGTATTTTTTGCTCATAAGAAGTAATAAAAAGTTGTGTGGTTTATCTAAATTAAAGAAAATCTAAAAAGTTCCCTGAAACTTTGATCTTAGGCTTAGTCTGTCCCAATTCAACATAGTATAACCTATCTATTTGTAGGTTTATTGACCTCATTTCTATATGAGATTATCAAGATCTATCTAAACTCTTGCGTGTTGATCTAATGGTTGACAATCATCCAGAACTCAATTTACACTTCAAACATCAACCTGCACCTATCTGCAGTTAGCCAATTTCCATTCAAACTTCAAACATCCAGTATTTAATCAAACTTCAATCATATATGCAATCAACTTCAATCATCCAGTCTATATCAACCTATAATCACTTGAAGTTGTATCCCTGCATAATAGCCAAGTGACTCAGTACACTGCCCAACTCAATGCATTGACACCTAGTGACCACCACTTGATTTCCTTTATCAAATCATCAAATTGATTATCATTGATGTGGATAACTCAAATTTAATCAATTAAATCCAAAGTCCAGTTAAAATCCTGAATTCCAAACCAAAATCAAGGTTAAAGGCCCATGTCCTATAACCCTTTTTTATTTTTCAACCACCTCAAAACTCAATCAAATGACTCTCAATTTATGATATATCAATTCATATTGATTAGGCATGTCCCTAAAGTCAACCCTAAAAACTTGATTGAAATCCAAAGGCTATAAAACCTTTAAATATTTACAACCTATGCCACTAGACCTTTTACCTTGTGGAATTTGACCTTGGGATCTTCCCCAAAACTCTTGACCATATCCATAACCCTTGTTATGACATGTTGAACATAAAATTGCACTTTGGTGGACCCAAGATGACTTAGAGTTGACCAGGGGCCCAAATGACCAAAATACCCCTTAAGGATAAAGATTGGAATTTTCTCCAAACTTCAACATGGCCAATCCATATGAAGCCATGGAACCTTCTCTAATATATCCTAAACACCATTAGGATTGCTTTGGACTCAAATCCAAGTCTTGGTCATGCATGGTTGACCAAGTCAACTCATAATAACCAAATTACCCCTTAAGGGTTTAAACATCCATTTCAATCCAAATGACTTTGCCTTAGCTTGAGATCACCTCCATTGATCTCTAATCATCAAACCAAATTTGGTGGACTCAAACCCAACCCACGAGTTGACTTGGTTAATCAAGTCAACCATGGTTAACCAAATAAACCATACACCAAACCAAGGTTTTAGATCCATTCAAACTCATTCTTCAGTAGCCTCCAACTCTTTAAACTCCTTCCCCAACTCCTCCTGCCATTTCCCCAGCCATTCTAAGCTTTTCTCCACTAAATCCAAGCCTCAAAACACCATTTTGGTGAAGTGAGAGGGTTCTAGTGAGAGAAAGTGAAGTTTGCATAATAAATTTCACTCCAACTCTCATCTACTTAGTGAGTCTTCTATAAAGTTGGAGAGGATATCACCAGGAGTAAAAGGAGTCCAAGGTCATCAAAATCCATCCATTGGTTGGTGAGATATATCTAATTTTAGTTAAAATTTAAATTTGAAACTGCTTAAAATTTATAATGCATGGAGCCTCCAAACTCGAGGCATTGGAAGATTAGTGTGTCGTGAGCTTGTGTTTCAAATTTCATAGAATTTAGTTGAGTATTTTGAAAGTTATGGGTGTTTAAAATTTTAGTTTATTTTAAACTATTTTTCTCTAGATCAATCAGAGCCATCTGATCTGTTCTTCTACATAATCGGAAGGCCCACAAGCGGCCATGTCGCCAAGAGGAAATCATGTATGGTCCTCAAGTTTTGAACGCGGGCCTATGTGGCACAATCTGCCCCGTCCACATCACCCTGGTTCAATCTGATGGCTGCAATCATGTGCTAACTCAGATTAAGTCAACGACGATGGCGCGCCACGTCCGTAATCTTTGTTAATGATTTGCAATATTGTGCCGGTGGCTAAAATGACTAAAATTGATTTAAAAATTGAATTTTAATGCCTAAAACTTTAAAAATTTACAAAAAATTTAATTTTTCACCAAATTGAGTGATTTTGGTGTCATTGGAAAGGGCCTGAGCCCTATAGTATTTATTAAAATTAATTGCACAATATTTTGACCAGTGAATTATGAGATTTTCATGTTGGTTTGAAATTTAATTTTGATAATTTTCTCACAATCTAGTGGTCAAACTGAACCTAAATTTTGGTGAAAAAATTTTGAGCATCTTAAGCATCCCCTATTTTTTTCTTACTTCTAAATGCTCTCTAGATTATTGTGAGGTTAATTTACAAAATTATGGGTCCATTTTGGACCCAAAATTTTAAAAATTCATAACTCTCTAAATTAATAAGATTAGGCTGTATGTTTTTTGTAGTGTACTTGTATATGTGTTAGGGTTAGTTGAATAAAATTTTAGACCCATTGGAATGCTAGTGACATATAGGAATAATAATTAAGGTCAATGGCTAGATGACTTAGAAATTTTTGGAAAATTCCATTCATAGCCAATAGGGGTGAAATTTTGGAACATTAAAGTTAGTGACATCATATGCCTTAGGTTTAAATTTCATTAGAATTGGAGCCCATTATGTTTGAAAATAAATCAAGTTAAAAATCAGCCTTATTGGGGGAGCCTGAAAATTCAAAAAATTATAATAAATTCAAATTAAATCTAAAAAATACAAATAATATATAAAACATTTCAGAATTCAACTTTCTATCCAAGAAAATTAAAAGCCCCATAACTAGACTTCAAATTTGAGCTCAAGTTAATATTTAATGAAAATAAATAATTAATTAAATTAAATAATTAAAAAATATTAAAAATTTAAAATAAATTCCAAACTCTTGAAAACACTCTTACAGGTCATTTTTGACCTTTGGGAGTGATTTTAAGAAGTTTTGAGTGAGTTTGGTGCAAAAATATCAAAATCTTCCTAATTAAGTAATTAATTAATTGAATTAAATATCATACTTTCAATAATTCATAACTAATTCTAACAAACTCTAAATTATGAAAACTCAAAAGAATTGGACTCCTTTAATAGTCTAATATTTATTAAAAATATCAAATTTCCTGAATTTAATCAAAATAAAAAGTTAACTCTTTGGTCAACTTTAGTTCAAAGATACACCCAAACTTTAAAAAATCATAACTTAATCTAAAAAAATTCAAATCTAACAAACTTAGTATCATTTTACTCATCCTAGGTTCTAGTATTTTAAAAAAAATATTAAAACTCTAAAATTTAACTTAAATTAAAAAGTCAAAATTGGACCCTTTTATTTAATGAATTAAAATAATTCATTAAATTTCAAAAAATTAATCAATGATCAAAACTCCAGCAAACATTAATCTAATTAGTAAAATCGGACAACCAATCTCAAAATACATAATAAACACTCTATTGATAAAATTTTTAGGATGGACTATCTTGAGCTATAGGGTTACATGTCCTAAGGAGGCATGGTTCCTCGAGCCCACTATGACAATGCTAAGAACGAATTCAATGGAGTATAAAACTATAAAATTAATAGATCACTAATTAGTTAATTAAATTTAAATCAATAATTTAACTACATCAATTTAGTTTTTAAGATGGAATACCTTTAGCTACGGGGCTACGTGTCCTAAGGAGGCTTAGTTCCTCGAGCCCATTGTGACAATACCACAAATCGGTTTATGGAAAATAAAAAATAATTAATCCAATGTGTCAAATTCACAACCAACTAATTAATTAAAAATTATCAACCCTTTAATTTTAACCAATTAAATCAATTAAATAACCTTGGCTACTACTAGGTAACCTGGGCTTTAAGACTATTAACTTAACCCCAAGGAAGGTGAAATAAACTTCACGGCCATGGTGTAAATAAATGCAGTAATCACTCAATACTTAAAATTCATTCTAAAATAAATATTAAAATATTAACACTTAATTTCAAATTAAAATTTTATTTAACCTACAATAAATATTAAAACACTAGAAAACTTTAACAACTACTCGAGATAGGCCATATCCAAGCCACAAAGCATGACGTACACACTTTAGATGATTTGTTAGGACAACCACTTCTAGTTTTAGGCTAGGCCAGTGTTCTTTCTTTTCCTGCTATTTGTGTGTCGAGGTTTTCCATGCATTTCATTGTTTGCTTATTGTAATGAGTTGATTGATGTGATGTGTTAATTTTATCATGTTATTTATAAAGTGATGTGATGGATATTAGATTACTCCTAGGTTAAGAATGATCTAGATACTCACATGATTTTTTATAGGTGGCCATGCTCATGTAGGGATAAAATCAAGAGGGCTAAATTAAAATTTAACTAATAAATTTTCTATAGGCGCTAAATATGTTAAGTCCCCCTTCAAATTAAAAGAGTGGCCAAGTGTGATTGTCCTTTAATTTGAGCAACTTAATGATATAACTTCTTGGGATAATGTTGATAACTTTAATTATAATTATTTAGAATAACCATGCAGGTTGTCTAAAGTCTTTTAAAATTTTAATATGTATTTTGAATTTCAAGTGTTATGAAAGTGAAGTTTTAAAATGGGATATTAGTCATCCAATTTGAAGTCCAAAGAGAAGGGAATCATCCCTTAGGGGATAGTTTATTTCACTTGGATATTCAAACTAGGATGATTTGAGAATCCAAAGAGGAAAGAAACATCCCCTCGGGGAGGAGTTTTTTCCATTTAGATACTTGGACCCAATGAATTGAATGAGCTCGCTGAAGAGAGGAAGATGAACGAAGGAAGACATATCCCATTTTAAAATTACTTGTGTCATTCCTAAAATTATAACCTGGGTTGTTGTCAGTGGTACCCGACTACTTTTAATTTCTGTAAACCCTAGGTTATAATTAAGTGGCATTTTTCATATGAACTTTTTCACTTGTTTGATTTATTTTAATTATATGATTTAATTGATGTGTTTAATTTCACACAATAGAAGTTTCATAATCTTTTTAGGTTTATTACTCTTACATGCCATTTTTATTTTAGCCTAAATGTGTTTAGGCTCTTTAAGGACAAACTATTTCTACTCATAGTTTAAATAAAATTTTAGGTCAACATAGCAACCTAAATGATTTTAAGAAGTAAGCTTGGGTCCAGAGAGGGTCCCATGCACGCATATCATACCTTCTCTTCCTTGTTAGGCACCTCCTCGCTTGTGGGTTGTCGTAGACCACCTGGCTTATTAATGAGCAGTTATATTTTGGGGATGTTGTACAATCTCTAAGAAAAAAAAATATTTTTAAGCATTATTTTTAAACTACTTCAAACCATTTATGCATACAAGGTCAACTAGCATGTATTGCATTAGAAACCAATTAAATCCATAAATTTTAATTGTACTCAAGCATAATTACCCTACATAAGTAAATGGGTCAATTAGGACATTCTCAAGACATCGGCCTCTATTGCTCAAAACTTAAACAACAGTATTACCTATCTTTCATAAAAGACCAGATTCATAGTTTTGAAGCATTAGGTGGTTAGCTAGCTCCCCAATCTAGGACTAGATAAGTCCAAATTTGCATGCCATTAGCTAGGTTTAGGACGCTATGGTTTAGTGCCAAAATAGATTTAGGATCTATAGCAGACCCAAAATCATAAGGCCCTAATTTCAGGAATATAATCCCAACATTATAATAAAATGATAACTCAAATTAAAATTTCTCCCTAAACCAAACTATAAAGCCAAATACATAGGGTAGACTGAGGCATTTTTGAAATATTTTAGAATCCCAAAGTGCCTCCTACTCCTCCTCTATTGGCCTCCAAAATACATGTTCAAATTTGATCCAATCCAGTTGAAATTCTAACCCTTCTACTTTCATATCTCTCCTTAAAAATTAAAAATATGATTTCTATCATTATTTTAATCAAGGGTATTTGTAGGAAAGTCAAGCTTCCCATGATATAATTAACTATGAAGGCTTGCCTTCATAGGAGATTTAAAGGCCCCTGATTGCTTTAAAAATCATTTAATTCTCTTTAGAAAAATTAATAAAATCAATAGTAATTGTTATCATCATATTCGAGTAATTAATAAGAAATTATAGCTTCTTTCTTTGGGAAGATATATCATTTATTATTATGACCTCGTATATAAAATTAATAATAACACATCTAGATTATCGTAGCTAAATATTTGATCGAATATTATTTTGGCCCTTTGGGGTCATATGTGATTCCTTCTTGAATTTGGTTACAATATTCATGATGAAACTCATAATTATAAATCTGAACCCATTAGAAATTTTATTTTCACCTTCCAAGGTGATATATCATTTTTAATGATATGTTAGATTTCAGAATTAAAATTTAAAAGTCAATTTCAAGTTTCACAAAGAAATTAAAATTTTAATTTACATCTTTTCAAAGCAAAGCTTTAAGAATAAGGTCATATTGAGTTGGGATGTGACAACCCCTTTTTGGTATCAAAGTAATGGTTTTGGGGGATTGATTATAAAATAGATATATATGAAATGATATGTTGTCAAGTGAGATGGTTATGGGTAGTATCTAAGCATTCATTTCTACTTATTTTTATAGATATATCTATTCAACTGAGTATTCTAAGTGATTATCTGATGGATCCATAAGACCTAGATATGATAAATGACTGGTAGCACCAGTACAAAGTACTATTCTGATTGTTAGTTCTTATTTTATTTCTTAGTTACCCAGTCTATTAGCCAAGTTGATGGGTAAACACAAAGTAGGATTTCTTTCATCAGATTTGGTGATGTGGATATACACTTACATATATTTTTTAGGTTGAAGCCTCTAAGATTTGAAGGTGTTATTGATCCCAGAGTAGTAGAGGATTGATTGATGAGGCTGTAAAAGAATTTTGATGGGATTTAGTATTCTCCTGAGAGAAAAGTATCTCTAACTATGTTTCTATTAGATGGTGAGGCTGAGCACTGGTGGTTGGGCTAGTAAAAGGAAAAGTTTTAGTGAAGGCTTAATTTGCTAATCAGTTGGGAGGAGTTCATAGTTATCTTTAAGTCATGGTTTATACCCCCATTTGTATGACAACATATAAGAAGAATTTTCTGAGATTGGTTCAGGGGAGTAGAATAATTATGCAGTACGAGGCAGAGTTCACTGCCTTAATCAGGTATACTCCATAACTGGTCAACACTTTTGAGGAAAAGTGCTACATGTTTCTAGGAGAGCTCTAGGATAGTCTAAGGCAGCTGGTAGTTCCATTTCATATTTTATATTTCTTTGAGTTAGTGGAGAGGGACCATTTGATAGAGAATGATCGGATGGCTACTCGGCAGTAATGGGATACTAGTTGAATAAGGATAATTAATGAGACTTCAAGTAATAGATTTTTTGGGAAGAAGAACATGTTTGAATATAGAGATTTTATGAGAGGTGGTAAGCCTATATTAGTTCCTAGTGGAGATAGTATGGAAAGTTCTAATAGTTCTATTAGTATGACGCCTATATGTAGGAGTTATGGCATGCGACATTTTGGTCTGTGCTATAGAATGATAAGACAGTGTTTTAGGCGCAATCAGACTAGGCACAGGGTAACTGAGTGTCCACAAGTAGGACCCGACAAATATTCTAAGCCCAGGTCTGAGAGTTCTGTTAGATTTGTATGAAGATCGAGGAGAGTTCCATCTCATGTGTTTATCAAGGGGCTATCTAGCAGAGATAGTGGTTCTAGTTCTCTAGCAGGAAGACAATCTAGGGGTGGTTAGAGAGAACATGGTAGTTCTACTTCTCTAGATTAGCACGAGGCCAGAGATGCTCCAGATGTGCTTTAGGTACAACATATATTTTTGATCTGTCTTATCGCATTTCATTTAATTCGAGAGCTAGTCACTCATTTATTTTTGAGAAATATTTTGAATTAACTAGTAAGATCATCTATATTTTTCAAGATTGATTTATGGTCTGGATATTATCAGATAAAGGTAAGAGAGATAGGTGTAGTGAAGAATACTTTCAGCATACGATATGGGCATTATTAATTCTTAGTCATGCTTTTTGGGGTGACTAATGTGCCTATAATTTTTATGGATATGATGTATAAGGAATTCAAGGAGTATTTTTTCATAGACGATATTCAAGTTTACTTAGCTTTTGAGGAGGAGCATGCGACTCATCTGAGGATTTTTCTAAAGACACTGAGGCAACATCAATTGTGTGCAAAATTTTTTAGGTGTGAATTATGGCTGAAGAGTATCTCATTTATAGGGTATGTGGTAAGTAGTATAGGTATTTCTATAGTTACCAAAAAATTTAGGTTGTTGCTAATTGGTCGAGGCTTATTGTAGTGTCTAAGGTATGCTACTTTCTAAGCATGGCCGACTTTTACAAGAAATTTATGAAAGGAATTTCTTAAATTTTTTCACTTCTAATAAGGCTGACGCAGAAGTTAGTGACCTTTATTTGGACAACTAATTGTTAGGGGAGTTTTCAATGATTAAAGAACTATTTAACATTTTCCTTAGTTCTAACTTTTCCATTAAGCTATGAGGGATTTCAGGTGTTTAGTGATGCTTCACTAAAGGGACATGGATGTATTTTGATGAAGCACTAAAAAACTTATAGCATATGCTTCAAGTTAATTGAAGTCACATAAGAGAAATTACCTGATGCATATTTGGAACTTGTTGTTGTTGTTGTATTTATATTGAAGATCTTGAGACACTATTTATATGAAGTCAGATGTGAGATATTCATTATTCATTAGAGTTTGAAATACATATTTACGTAGAAGGATATGAATATGAGATAAATAAGATGGCTTAAACTGAGCAAGGGTTATGATATGACTATTCAATATTAGCCTGGTAAAGCCAATGTAGTGGCTGATGTCTTGAGTAGGAAGTCTTTTAAGATGTCAAGTATTCTACTTACCTCCAACGAACATTTTATTCACGATATGGGAAGACTATTGTTTGTAGTAATTGCCCTTATTGATTAGGATTCTAGTATTCTGACCCAATCACTATATAACCATCTCTATAGGAAAGGATTTAGGAAGTCTAAAAGTCAGATCCAGAGCATCTAAAGTTGATCGATTAAATCAATCCTAGCAAAAAACTTGAATTGCATTTATCTGATTCTGACATCATTTTCTGTAGGAATAGATTATGGGTTCCTCATTCAAAGATTTAAGACAAGTGATTCTACATGATGCACACTATTATGGTTATACTATTCATCTAAGAGGCAATAAAATATATAATAATCTAAAAGAAATATTCTGGTGGCCTATATTAAAAAAAGATGTGGTAGATTTTATTGTAAAGTGTGAGTCCTATCAGTTAGTGAAAGCTGAGCAACAGTAATTGGGAGGTTTTCTGCAATCATTACCTATTCTATAGTGGAAATGAGAAGAAGTGATGAATTTTGTTATGGGATTTCCTCAATCAAGGAAAGAACATGATGCTCTCTAGGTTATGGTAGATTGCTTGATGAAGTTTTTACATTTTATTTTGATATGATAGTTTGATTCTGCAGATAAATTGGCAAAGGTGTATGTGCGAGAAATCATCTGACTGCATGGAATACAAAAGATGATAATTTTTGATCGAGACAAAATATTTACTTCTAGGTTATGGAGGGGCATTCGACAATATTTGGGCATAAAATTGCACTTCAGTATGGATATTCATCCACAGATCGATGAAAGAACTATTCATGTATTGAAAGATATTTAGAGATTATATGTTTTGAACCTTGGTAGAAGTTGGGAGGTTTACATTCCTCTAATCAAAGTTGCTTATAACAATAATTTTCAGTCAAGTATAGGTATGACCTCTTACGAAGCTTTGTATAGTAGGAAATGTAGAACCCCACTCTCTTGGATAGAGGTGGGAGAGAGGAGTCTGATTGGGCCATCCTTAATTTATGATGCTACTGAAAAGATTCATATGATTAGAGATAGATTACGATGCAAAACACTAAGCTACAGAATTTCAAGGTTGGAGACTTAATAAATGTAAAGATTATGCTAATGAAGGGCATAAGTAGGTTTGGGAAAGAAGGAAAGATGGGTTCAAGGTACGTTGGATCATTAGATAATTGAAAGAAATGTAAAGTCTGCTTGCAGGTTATAGTTGCCAGAGCATATATCTGATATTTATAGTGTATTCCATGTATCATTTCTGAGAAAATATGTATCTGATTTTGAGAATAGAGTATCTATAGAAGAGGTTGAGATATGTCTGAATCTAAGCTACAGAGAAGAATAAAAATTTTTTTGGGGATATAATGTTAGAAGGCTAAGGAATAAACATATCCCAATAATTAAAGTGCAGTGGAAGCATAGAACTGAAAGTGATGCCACTTGGGAGAAGGAATTTGAAGATAGTTATATTCTGATATGTTCTGTTGATCTAAGATTTGAATTGTTGAGGATGATATTTTTGGTGGAGGGGAGGATTGTAACACCTACTAAATATGTACATAATTGCACCTAGTCTGACCCGATCTAATAAGAGCAAAGAAGTAAAATTTTTACATTCATATCTTCTACATGTGTTTATGAGTGTTTTATATGCATAATCATGTTTGAATTTGTTCTGAAGTAGGTCCCTAGGGTCTATGTGCATGCATGTAAATTTTAAATTACTCCCATAGGAGCGCTACAATGCTTAGTAGGTAGTGCTCTAGCATTAAGCTCTCCAACACATTTTTGGAATTTGAACTAACAGTGCAGCACTAGGGTCGGGTGTTGTGGCGCTATGCTCTTCAGTGGAGAGCGCTGCGACGCTATAAGATTGAGCGATGCGATGCTAGGTCATTTTTTAATGAAAATATGCAAATCCATTTTCATTTCATTTTTGCAAAATATTAAAACCCCTACAACAAATTAGAGAGAGAGAGAGAGAGAGAGAGAGGGAAAATTCTATTGAGAGAAAGTTGAATTTTGGGGCCTCCGGCCCATTTTCTGCTATCGATCCAGTTTAGAAAATTATCCAGATCGAGATAAGTTATATTATTTCTATCTCAATTTTTAAAAATATAAAAAAATTGAGATTTTCTTGGTTTAATTTATAATTTCATAAAATAAAAATGAGGATAACTTGGTACCCACAAAACTTTTATTGTGTAACTTTCAGTATGTTATATATATAACATTTTTGAATATTTTAGTATTTTTCTAAGAAATTTACACCAGATAATTTAAAAATTATGTTATTTTTTTAAATTATAAAATAATTTTGAACATAAAAAATAATATTATAGTACAATGAAAGCTCCAAAATAATATTATGAACAATCCCTGGTAATCTAGTAATATTCTAAAATTACAAAAATTTTCTTAGTAGTTGAATTTGTTGCCTACCGATTAAACATTCTACAAAATTCTAAATTTAGTTTATTCACATTTCTTTTACTACAATGTAATAATATACATATATATCTGTTTGAAATGTGTGATTATGAGAAGATCTGGTATTTATTGAAAGTTCTAATGTTAAATACACAGCAGTCTAAAGAGCCTGAATTTTTGAATATCTCATATGCGCCAATTAGAAAAATTTGCTCTTTAGACTCCTGTGTATTTAATGTTATAACTTGTTTATATAGAACATTGGGAGTCATAAGGGTCCATTTTTCTTATATGTTAATATACAGAGTCATAAGGGCCTATTTTTGATGGGAGGTATAAGGGCCTAAGAAAAATCTATTATATTTTATTCTGATATATGGAGTACTTGTTTATTTATTTTATTTTTTGAAATTTTTGATAATTATGAGCATTATTCTATTATACATAGTAAATTATTATTAGTTGTTTTTAAAACCTAGTTGAATACTTAATAACTGAAATATTTAGAAATTCATATATCTAGGTGTGACCTTTTGAGTTGTGTTGGATCACACCTATTCTACATTCTATTTTAGGTTGGGGAAGGGGAAAGAGCTCGTTGAGTAGCTGAGTCATTAGGACTTTCTGTGTTTGAGTATGTATAGGGATTTTTCTAATTTTTGTGTAATCATGGCTATTTATTTAATTATTCTATTTTGATTTGTAGCCATATAAATGTTGTATATACATACTGATGATGAATGAAAAGAAATAAAATTTATGTATGAGTAATTTTCTACTTATTAGAAGTAATTAGAAACTCCGTGGTCTGTTTAAATTTAAAAAAATAGAAAGATCCCCAAAACTTTGATCTCAGGCTTGATTTGTGTCAATTCAACACGGTATGACCTGTCTATCTATGAGTCATATCGGATTAGGTTGTGACAACCAAAATGACAGACAAACCATAAGAGTACACCTTGCCATCAGAGCATCTTAATGTTAACATAGATATTTATGTAAGTACTATAGAAAACTCTCAATGTATAATGCTCACTATCATCTATTAGCATCATATCTTCAAAGTGGTTGAGCGTAATGACATTCTTTGAACTACCCTATCTACTCTCTGCTAAGGATTAATGAGTTGTTATTACTTTGCAACTCGCTGCTAACTAATCTATTCATGGATAAAATATTAAGTTAGTTAATTTTTTTCTTACCCTCACTTCTAGCTTTTATTATATTTTT
The DNA here is from genome assembly GCA_019925795.1 of Dendrobium chrysotoxum. NCBI lineage: Eukaryota > Viridiplantae > Streptophyta > Magnoliopsida > Asparagales > Orchidaceae > Dendrobium > Dendrobium chrysotoxum. Next base: position 31,605,458 of record CM034306.1, on the reverse strand, counting down.
ATCATGTTGATCTTATGAGCCCATGTTGTGCATGAGAATCGTTACATGTCAAAAAATTAATGATGATAGAGAGAAAGTTACTTGATGTATTATTATTATACGAATATTTAGCACACACACAGATAACAAAGGATCATAAGAGATGCTAAAGTTTTTATATGAAAATTTTGAAAATGGAAAAATCATTGGGTCTAGCCCAGTTAAAAATATTCCACCAATATTTGTCATTAGTTACTTAAATTATATAAAATAGATTTTGTGGTGAAAGTTAAAAGGGCCTTATGGCCACCTTCAAGAGATCGTTTGTCATATGTTATATCAATCTTTGTGTCGACATCAACATCAAACTTTGTGGACTGTTGGCTTAATAAGCATAATGACCAATTCTATTAATTTTGATAATAACAGATGTATGATTGAATGTTCTAATTTATGTGCTAAGTATTTCAAGTGTATTGATTTGGTAGATATATAATATGACTATTTAAATGAAATGTACATTGCACACTCCTAATTTGATCAATTGAGTATAAAAGAACTTAGGATGGATCAAGATGGATAGCTTGATGCTTTAAATGTAATACTTAAGGTTATATATATTAAGATGTATCTTACAGGTCCATAGAAGTTTACTAAATTGTTTAGTTTAATCACAATGTAATATATTCTATTAATTAATTATTAACTAAGGATAACAAGCTTAAATTTGATATCAATAAGCTTCCCTAGTTAATTAAATTTTATGTTAATTTAGATATTTCTAAATACTTCATATATAGCATTAAATTTATGAAAATTATATAAAGATATTTAATTATGGTGATTAAAAGTAATAAGCCTATATGTTTGAATTTTTATTTAATATACTTAATATATCTATTTTGAATTAAAATTCCTACAAAATTTTACTAACATATATGTTTTTTTATTTAAATTATTTTAGATTTTTGTATTTTAAAAATAAATTTAAATATATATAAATTGATATTTTGATAAAAATTATTTTATAATCAATGAATCTTGGCCTGATGTTTATTCCATTGGATTTACTAGATTATACAGATGCACTTCAATAGGCTGCATGACTCACTTTTGATTCAAATTGAATTTATTATAATTTTTAAATATTATATGATTGTAATATTGTAAGCTGGTTAGTTATTTTTACAATCTTTTGGAGGTATCTAAAGACTTTTTGACATGCCCATGTAAATAGTCATTTTCTAGCCATCTGAATCTAATATTCTTTAATATAAACTATTTTTTTAAATGTTATATTATTATTTGAGGACTAAAAAGATGTTAAATGAGTGGAGTGTGTTGATTCCTATTTTTAAGAATAAAAGTGATGCGCAAGAGTGTATGAATTATGGAGGAATTAAGTTAATATGTCATATTTTAACTCTATGGGAGAGAGTTGGAGCATAGGTTACGATGTGATACTAATGTTTCTCAAAATCAATTTGGATTCATGCCGAGTAGATCTACTATGGAAGCTATACATTTATTGAGAGGTTTGATGGAGCATAGGCTACGATGTGATACTAATGTTTCTCAAAATCAAATTGGATTCATGCCGAGTAGATTTACTATGGAAGCTATACATTTATTGAGAGGTTTGATGGAGAAGTATAGAGAGAAGAAGGAGGATCTACATGTGATATTTATTGATTTAGAAAAAGCATATGATAAATTTCAAGAGAACTGCTCTAGAGAGTTATAGAAAAGAAAATGATTAATAGTGCTTATATTCAACTCATTAAGGATATACATACAAGAGCTATTAATTGTGTTCAAACACAAGGTAATTTTACAAAGTATTTTTCTATTTCAGTTGGACTACATTAAGGATTAGCTTTAAGCACATATCTTTTTGCTCTAGTCATGGATGTTCTTACTGGATATTTGCAAGAGGATGTACCATGGTATATTCTTTTTTGTTGATGATATTCTTCTTATTGATAAGACTAGAGAGGGAGTTGAAGATAAACTTGAATTATGGAGGTCAACATAAGAGTCTAATTGTTTTCATTTGAGCAGATTTAAAATCAAATACATGGAGTGCAATTTTAGTAGTAATAGATTTAGTGGGGGGGACTGTAACCTTGGATGATCAAGTCATTAATAAGAGTACACGTTTTAGATATCTCGAGTCTATTGTTCAAAGTGATGGTGAAACAGATGGGGATATTATTAGTAGAATTCATGTTTGATGGTTGAAGTGGAGGAATGCATCAGACATATTGTGTGATAGAAAAATACCCCTCAAACTTAAGGGAAATAAGATGGTGAGGAGACTTGCAATGCTTTATGGGGCAGAATGTTGGCCATTAAAAGACAAGCATAAAATTGAGTTAAGTGTTGCAAAGATAAGGATGCTCAGGTGGATGAGTGGCTTCACTCTTAGAGACATAATGCAAAATAGTATATACGTGAAAAGGTTGGAGTAGCTCCAATGACAGATAAGATAAGAGAGAGTTGCCTTAGATGGTTTGGTCACATAAAACGTTGGCCTTCCAATTACCCAGTTAGGAGAGTAGATGATTTGGCCTATGTTAAGAAAGGTAGAGGTATACCTAAAAAGACTTGGTTAGAAAATATTAGAAATGATAATTTTTATTAGATTTAAATGAAAATGTTATCCATAACAAAACACAACATAAAAAAGGATTTATGTAGCTGATCCCACGTGGTGGGATAAAGGCTTGATGTTATTGTTATTGTATTATATTATTATTTGATAAATACATCACATTCTCCTTAAGCGAGGGCCACTTTTAATTTGAAAATTCCAGCATATTCTTCATTGTTCTTCTTTTCTTTCCAAGCTAATTTTTTATGGGAAAAATTTAAATTTTTATTCCAAGTGCTCTAAATCTTTGCATGATCAATTCCTCGATTCAAAAGTTTGAACACATTTAATCGAGCAACTTCTCTTAAACTTTTTGAGTTTATTTTTTTCTCTAAATCTCGCTTTGCTACTCTTTTATTTTTCAACACATATTTTTCTTGAAGATTTTTATGTTTAGGTAAAATAATATTTGAGCATATTTTATAGCGAACAAATTTAACATTCTATTTGCAAGTGGTATAAAATCAACTAAAGTATTTTGATCATTTAACTGTAAGATAATTTGGCTTGTGTTATTTATGAGTTTGAATCAACCTATTTTGGTCACTAAATCCCCTTGAGCTCCCCTATGTGTTTACTAGGTGGAAGCATGATCTATGAACAATATTTGTCCAACCTAGGGGTTTCAATTTAAATTGGCCACAAAATGATTTGTTTACTTCAATACAATTTATGAATCATAAGATGATATGAAAAGATGTTACTATCACCTATAGGTCATATGAAAATATGAATGGGTTGTAATGCCACCTATGAGTCATAGGATAACATGAATAGGTCATAGTACCACTATAGGTTATAAGGGTGACATGCATGAGTACTAACACTATCAATGGTCATAGGGTTAATAAGTATTCTAAATTGAGCCGAATTTATGAGGTTAAATGACATGTTGATAATTGACAATCAAAATTAATTCGATACCTCTAAATTAATTATATTCCTCTTAAAATATATTCAATACGTATTTGTGTTTTTGTAATGTCTTGGCTCGAAAGCTCGTATTAACAAGATGTGAAAAGACGGTGGGTTGATCATTTAAAATTTTTGTTTAATAACTATTTACAATACAGTAAAAGAACTAATAAAATCTCAAAGGCATCAAAAGTATATTATAACTATTTCTATAAATACCTTTCTTTCAGAGCATTACATTTATGATATACATTCTCTCCTCTTCAACTTATATACATTCTTTGAATAATACCTGTGAATGTCTTTAAATATAGAAGTGAATCATAATATAACTCAGTGAACACGTCGTGCTTCTATATTACATTAATACCATTTGGAACAATATGCATTCTTGTTGTAAAATATAAATAACTTTATTTAATAGCATTTAAATTTGAAAATAATCATCAATCATATCTTTGCATGTTTGTGATAATCATATCATATGCATGTATGTAATAATCATATCATGTTATAATATTTTCTGTAACTAATGCAACCGTCACATGAGAAATCATCTAAATAACACCAATTAAGTTACTCCATTTTTCATTTTTTTAATAACCTTTTCCAAAACCCTTTTTTATTTCATGCGCGTGAGCACATTGTGTCCCCTACCAGTACCATAAAGGGGTGTGCTCCATCAATCAATCATGCACATATAAGCATATCTATCTATCCATTTCATTCATATAGCATTCATTAACTTTATATAGTAATATGAAACAAAACATGCTAATCATCATCTGATCCAATCATTAGATATGAGAAAGATAAATTATGATCTAACTTGCAATAAAAACTAAATAAGCATGTGTCAATATCCTTTAATACATTTAATTTAATAGAAAATAAAAGCATTACTATAATTTAAAACATGAGTACTTATCTTAAATCAAGGTATTGTGACACTTCACACTTCTTACTCTGATGTTGATAGATTAAACACATATGAAATCTTATCCTTAAAATTTTAAATGATAAATTGCTTATAATTTCTCTAATTTGATATTTACATTTTTCTTTTAAAGATTTAAAATTTCATATATTACTGAATTTTAAAATATATGCTCTCTCTCTCTCTCTCTCTCTCTCTCTCTCTCTCTCTCTCTCTCTCTCTCTCTCTCTCTCTCTATATATATATATAAACCACCAAAATTTTAATTTAAAATTAATAAAAAGTTCATAATCTAATTATTATTATTATCTAAAATAATATTTTCCTTATTATGATATTAAAAATTTACTTAATAAAATTTCATTTTTTAATCTCATAACATTAATACATCAATTATCACTAATCATTTAATCTTATATTATTAATCAATTCTTTAATCTTATAAATTTTCAATCAAAATTAATACATCAATTATCACTAATCACTTAATTTACTAATTATATAATTAAAATCTCTTATAATTAACAAAATCTACTTGAACTTCCACTTGAGTTCTCTCTCTCTCTTTCCACAAAAATTTACCAATAATCTTTTTAGATTAAAAATTCATAATGATAATTTATATTTTCTATTACAAAAAATATATATTTTTTCACGTGCATTCTCATAATCAATTATTTAAAAATAAAATATAAATGTATTGATAAGATATATATAAAATAAACAAAAAATCTCATAAATAAATATAGGCACGCATATGGACTTTCTATTGGCTGCAGGATTCAATAAAATCTGTTAGGGCAGTTTTCTCAGTGTTGCTTTTCATACAAACCACCACAACAACACCTACAACATCGAGTCCTTGTCCCACTACGTGGGATTGGCTACATGAATCCTTTTTCTCCGTTGTATCCTGTTAAAAATCAAATTCTTGTTTAAATCTAATAAAGAAAGATCATTTTTAATATTTTCTACCCAAGTCTTTTTTAAGTTTGCCTCTACTTTCTTAATATAAGTCAAATCTAATATCTCTACTTTCTTAGCCAGGTTATTAGAAGGCCGTCATTTTATGTGACCAAACTATCTAAGGCGACGCTCTCTAATCTTATCTTCCACTTGAGCTACTCCAACCTTTTCATATATATGCTCATTTCGTATCTTGTCTTTAAGGGTAAATCCACTCATCCACCTAAGCATCCTCATCTCCGCAACACTTAACTTTCGTATTATGCTTCTCTTTTAATGGCCAACATTCAACACCATAAAACATTGCATGTCTCACCACCATCTTATAAAAATTTCTCTTAAGTTTGAGGGGGACTTTTCTATCACATAACAAGCCCTATGCATTCCTCCACTTCAACCATCAAACTTGAATTCTACTAATAATATCTCCATATATTTCACCATCACTCTAAACAATAGATCCAATATATCTAAAACGTGTACTCTTATTAACAACTCGATCGCCCAAAGTCACAATCCTCCCACTAGGTCTATTACCACAAAAATTATACTCCATATATTTAATTTTAGATCTACTCAAGCTAAAACCTTTAGACACTAAGGTTAAGGTTGACCTCCATAATTCAAATTTACCTTCAACTCCCTCTCTAATCTTATCAACCAGAAGAATATCATCAGCAAAAAGCATACACCAAGGAACATCCTCTTGCAAATGTCTAGTGAGAACATCCATGACTAAAGCCAAAAGATATGGGCTTAAGGCTTTTCATACAAACCAAAAAAAAAAAAAAAAAAAAGCACACCGTTTTCAACTTACGCTATATCATTGATTTTAATAATAATTTTAAGAAAATTACTTCCATCATAACAATTCTATATATTTTTTTACAGATATCTGCAAGCGTATCAAAAGGATACCATGAAAATAAGCTGTAGCTGCTAGTTGGCTTCTCATTGCAACTCGAACATAATCTTCACCAGATAACAGTTACAAGCCTTTGTCAACATACAAGTTTCTGCATCTTTAAATGATGAATTATTAAGATACTAACAATTTCATTAATCAAATAAGATTGTATGTTTCTATATAATTAGCCAAAAAAAAAAAAAATCTCTACAACATGAACTCCCTAAACTGAAAAATGGAGAACATGTCTATAAAACAATGGCATGATTGAAAACTTCGTCATACACAAACTTCTACTGTACATACCATATTGGTTTCTTCAAGTTCCAACAGGTAAAATGCCTTTCAATTATTTCTCAGTGATAAACCTGACATGGCAAAAACTTGACGTAGAAAAATGCCATTACCATCAATAGAATCGATCTTCATCACTATGGGAGCGTGTCATAAATTAATAATCTTATATTATATTATATATATATATATATATATATATATATATATATATATATGAAGTTGAAAGGAGAGTTAAGTGACCTTTGAACATGGTAATATTGGAATGTTTCCTCCAGTCAGAACTGGTGTTAAATTACTCGACTCTCTTTATTTTCTTTCAATTAAACCAACTGTAATAGCTTTAAGCTGCCACTGGAATTTGCAACAACTATCATGTTTGATTTGGTCCTCCAGCAGACACTAGAGACAAACTGTCCATTATCATCGCCAGTTTCTTGTCCAGTAATTGGATCAATGGAGCCAAACTTGTGCGAAGTAATAGGCATTGGAAGAGCTTTGTGGTAAGCATAAACCTACAGAGAAAATCAAAATGCGTTAGTAGGGAACTTGATGGCAATAGAGAGGCTTAAAGACGATAATAATCTTACGGCAAAAAGGACGCAGAGGTTAGTGGAGAAAGCGAATGATAGAATATCAGCTAATAAGAGATTTACTTCTTTCTGTAGCTTTTTTTTTGTTGGGGGGGGGGGGGGGGGGGGGTTGGGCGCGGGGCGGGTTATACTTGAATTTTAGCCTTGTTAATGATGTGGGCCAGGAGTTCGATTAACATAAAATAAGAACCATCTTATGCTTGTCAATGCAAGTCATCCAATAACCCTTTCTCATCAACCTTCTCTACCACAAGTAAAGCTAGGTCTCGAGTCATCTCACTCAACAACATCAATCTCGCCTGTCTCTGAATCCCAAAAGGTTGACAAGGAGATTGATAGGAAATACTTGAGTTCTCAAGTATCCCTACCTCCAATGGATGGGCAACAGCAGAATTTCTGCTGTTTTCTACAGAAAAACAGTCCCAAAACAGAGAAACAACAGAGAAATGCAAGGGAAATCTGGAGCAAAACCAAACAAACACTTGTATTCCGCTAGTAGAATAATAAAAACAGCAAACGATACAAGGATCTTCAATTCGAGAGGAAGATTAACTCCAAAATCTCTAGCCAAGAAGACTAGAGCCCAAACCTCCAAGAAGATCTCAAATTCTAATTCAAATTCAAGATGCCCTAATTCCCTCCCAATCCCCCCTAATTAATAATAAAGGATTTCTCCAAAATTCCTAAACAGCCCTTACATTCAAATTTTCCCCCCCAAAGCTTGCATTAAGCCCCCCATGGGGCCCACCTAGGTTCCGCCCCCCTCCCTGTTTTGTCCGCCTGGAGTAGGTTTGGACCGGTCCAGCCAGCCCCTCTTGGGCCGGCACATGCTGCGTAACATTACTCCCCTCCCAAAAACTCACTTTGTCCACAAGGTGAAAAGAAGGAAATTGCTCTTTCACTCTTTCAAATGGCTCCCAAGTAGCATCAAAATCAGGGAGACCTTTCCATCCAATCAGCACTTCTTTGTCTCCCTTTTCATCTGACCTGACACCTCGAAGCTCCAGTGGTTCCAATATCACCTGCAAATCCTCAGTCAGTGTCTCTGGTAACTCCATACTAACTGTATGCTCCCCTATAGCTCTCCTCAATTGAGACACGTGGAAAACTGGGTGTATGATAGCTGATGGAGGAAGCTTCAGTCGATACGCCACTGCTCCGATTTTGTCCAACACTTCATAGGGGCCGAAGTACCTTGGAGCTAATTTCTCGTTCCTCCTTCTCGCCATTGTCCTCTGCCTGTAAGGTCGTAATTTTAGGAAAACCTTTTCCCCCACTTCAAATTGCATGTCCCTCCTATGTGAGTCTGCCTGTTTCTTCATGATTTGCTGTACTCTCAGTAAATGTTTCTTTAAATCTTCTAGTACCCGATCTCTCTCCCCCAAGTACTCCTCCACTGAAGAAACTGGAGTACTACTATTCCCAAAATGCACTAGGTGAGGAGGGTCCCTTCCATACAGTACTTTGAATGGTGTCATCTATAAAACTGAGTGAAAAGAGGTGTTGTACCAGTATTTTGCCCAAGGTAGCCATTTGGCCCACAGCTTAGGTGTCTCCGACACAAAGCATCTCAAGTAGGTTTCCAAGCTCCTGTTAACCACCTCCGTTTGGCCATCTGTCTGTGGGTGATAAGCGGTGCTCCTTTTCAAAACTGTTCCTTGTAACTTGAACAACTCCCTCCAAAAGTGACTGAGGAACACCTTGTCTCTATCTGACACTATTGCCTCTGGCACCCCATGCAATCTGACCACCTCTCTGATGAAAGCTGAAGCCACTGTTACTGTAGTGTAAGGATGTCGGAGGGGAATAAAATGAGCATACTTGCTCAATCTATCCACCACCACCAGAATCACCGTGAAACCTTCTGAACGGGGCAGCCCATCTATGAAATCCATGGATATCTCCTCCCATACTCGTCCTGGTAACGTGAACGGCTGTAGTAACCCCCTTGGCGACATAGCCATGTATTTGTTCCTCTGACAAGTCTCACACCTGGCCATCATCTCCTCTACATCTCTGTGCATTCCCTTCCAGTAAAGCTCAGCAGCAATCCCCCTGTAGGTCTTCTGCACCCCAGAATGACCCCCAACCGCGCTCCCATGAAATTCCTGGAGTATGTTTGGGATGTGGATTGAAGTTCTGGGCATCACGAATCTCCCTTGATACAACAATCTGTCCCCCTCTACTAAGTACCCTGGGTGGCTATCATCCTCCCTTAATAAATCAGCCCTGATCTTCCCCAACTCCTCATCCTTCGAGCTCTCCGCCTTAATGGCCTCCCAATCTAACATCAACGGAACAGACACAACCACTGTCTGTAGCTCTCCCAAACATCTGGACAAGGCATCCACCGCCTTGTTTTCCCCTCCTGGTATGTACTGAATTTCAAAATCATACCCCAGCAACTTTGACAGCCATCGCTGATGCTCTTCAATCACCATCCGCTGCTCCAACAAGTATTTCAAACTCCTCTGATCTGTTCTGACAATGAAATGCCTACCTAACAGATAGGGTCGCCACTTCTGGATAGCTAAGACAATAGCCATTAACTCCCTCTCATAGACTGACTTCAGCCTGGCCCTGGCTGCCAAAACCTGGCTGAAGTAGGCAATGGGTCGCCGGTTCTGCATGAGCACTGCTGCCAATCCGTATCCTGAAGCATCTGTCTCCACGACGAAGGTCTGAGTGAAGTCCGGTAGAGCTAGGACTGGTACCGTGGTCATAGCCTTCTTTAGTTTCTCAAATGCTGCTGTGGCTGCCTCTCCCCATAGGAACCCATCTTTCTTCAGCTGCTCTGTTAGTGGCCATGCTATAGTACTGTACCCTTTAACAAATCTCCTATAGTATCCTCTCAGCCCTAAGAATCCTCTCAATTCCTTCATATTCTTAGGTAATGGCCATCTCAACATCGCCTCCACCTTTGACTGATCAACCGCCACCCCTTCCTTGGATACTACATGGCCCAAGTACTCCTCCCTAGTCTGGCCAAAACAACACTTATTCAGATTGGCTCTCAGCTGATGCTCCTGTAGAACTTCCAATACCAACTTCAAATGCTTCAGATGCTCCTCCTCAGTTCTACTGTACACCAAGATGTCATAAAAAAACACCAGCACAAACTTCCTGAGATACGATCTGAACACCCTATTCATCAGTGACTGGAACGTCGCAGGGGCGTTGGTTAGCCCAAAAGGCATAACCAGAAACTCATAATGCCCCTCATGTGTTCGGAACGCCGTCTTAGAGATGTCTTCCTCTCTCATCCGGATCTGATGGTATCCAGACTTCAAATCCAGTTTGGAGAATATCACTGCTCCATACAGTTCATCTAGAAGTTCATCAATCACAAAAATGGGAAATTTATCTGGAATAGTCTCCTTATTCAAAGCCCTATAGTCCACACAAAATCTCCAGCTACCATCCTTCTTTTTGACCAATAGTACGGGACTAGAGAAATGACTCGCACTTGGTCTGATGATTCTTGCCTCCAACATTTCACTAATCAACCTTTCAATTTCATCTTTCTGAATCTGGGGGTAGCGGTAGGGTCGTACACTAATCGGTGACACCCCCTCCCTGAGCAGAATTGCATGCTCCTGTTCTCTGGCTGGTGGTAACCCTTGAGGTGGCTGGAACACCTCCCTGAACTGCTGTATGACTGGTTGAACTGCAAGAGGAATGTCTCCCTCTTCCCCCACACTGACTTTCTCCAATCGTTACAGCTCCACCAAGTATCCACCCCCAACCTCCTAGATGGTTCGGATCATGGACTTGAGAGACACCCCCGTCCTAGACAGGCCGACATCTCCCTATATCACCATTCTCCTCCCCCCCACTACCAGTTCCATCCGCAGTTCTCCCCAGTTCACCTTGGTCTCCCCCAAAGTTTGCAGCCACTTCATCCCCAAAATCACATATGTACTCCCCAATTCTAAGGGAAGAAAATCCTCCCTCACCTGTATCCCCTGAATGGTCATCACCACTCCCCTACAAACTCCTCTACCCATCTCTACCTTCCCTGTGCCCATCATCACCCCATAGCCTCCGGTATCCACTAATTTCATTCCAAGCAACTCAACAATCTAGGTGGAAATGAAATTGTGGGTTGCCCCACTATCTATCAAAACCACCACCTCGTGGTCAGCTATCACCCCTTTCACTTTCATAGTGTGACTCGAAGTGAATCCCACTACGGAGTTCAGAGAGACTTCTGCCACATCCAGATGCAACTTCTCCTCCTCCTTCACTTTGGACCTGCTCCCACCTCCCTCTTCGTCTTCCTCGTCTTCGCAAACAAGGAGAACCTGAAGAGTCCGGTCCTTGCACCTATGACCCGGCATGTACTTCTCATCACATCTAAAGCACAATCCCTTGGCCCTCTTCTCCTGCATCTCCTTATGAGTAAGCTTTTTAAAATTTCCCCCAGGCCCTCCTCCTCCAGACTTCTCCTTTGGTACCTCTCGTGTACCCCCCGGTGCAGCTCCCTTGGGAGCTAGAAAAGTGGTCGTCATCCTGTAGGATCCCCCGGAGCTGCTGCCTCGAGCCCCTCTCTCCAGATGCTTCTGGTCCTCAACCAGCTGTGCCAACTCCATGGCCTCCCCCAGGTCGTGTGGTCTCATCACTCTAACGGCTACCCTGATTTCTGGTTTGAGCCCCTTCTGAAGTTCCCCTCAAGCACGGTCTCAGAAAGACGATCCAACCTGCTAGCTAGGTACTCAAACCGGTCCCGGAACTCTGCTACTGTCCCCTCCTGTGTCAACGCAAAGAATTGCTCGTAGAAGTCTCCTCCCCTGATGGTTCGGAAACGCTCTAGCAGACAGTCCTTGAACTCCCTCCAGCTTCGAATGGGTCGCCTCATATCCCGCCCCTGGTACCATGCCAGTGCCTTCCCTTCCAAGCATAGTCCTGCCGCTATCAGTTTCTCCTCCTCTGTCAACCCGTTGACTGCAAAATACCGTTCCACCTTGTAAATCCATCCATGGCCATCCTCGCCCTCAAAGATGAGCATCTTCAGTTTCCTCACCTTAGGATCTACTCCGTACCCCTGGTATCCTCCATAACCTCCCATTCCTTAAAGAGGAGGTGCTCCCCAAGTGTCCCGATCGTCCCTCCGACGATTATACCCAAATCCTTCCTCATATTCCCCTCTTATCCCTTCAAAATCAGCACCCCTGCGGTGCTTTTCCTCCCTCCTTCCCACAAATTCAGCACCCCTTCGTTCGTACCCCTGGCTCATCTCCTCTCTAGAAAGCGGTTCTAGAGGAGGCACGTCGTCTTCCCCCTCAAGGATCTCCACTTCCGAATTTCTCCTTCCCCGAAACGGGTTCGGATTTCCTCCTACGCCATGGCCATCGGTAGTCTCTCTAACTTCAGATGCCGCCGGGTTGGTCTTCACTTCCAGTAATTTCTTCATCATTTTTTCCATGACAGTGAACTTCCCCTCCAATCTTTCATTGTTGGAGGTGATTTGATTTTGAAAATCAAAGAACTTTCCTTCCAGATCTAATTTCAACTGACTAAATTCTCCTTCCAAGACTTCCACCTTCTTTCTGGCCATCGTTCTCCTCAAGAAACTCTAGAAAAATTTCTTACGGGTGCTCAAAAGAGTTGTTGAAATTTCAGGATTTCAGCTGCCGATGGTCCCAAGACGATGCTCTGATACCAATTTGATAGGAAATACTTGAGTTCTCAAGTATCCCTACCTCCAATGGATGGGCAACAACAGAATTTCTGCTGTTTTCTACAGAAAAACAGTCCCAAAACAGAGAAACAACAGAGAAATGCAAGGGAAATCTGGAGCAAAACCAAACAAACACTTGTATTCCGCTAGTAGAATAATAAAAATAGCAAACAATACAAGGATCTTCAATTCGAGAGGAAGATTAACTCTCCAAAATCTCTAGCCAAGAAGACTAGAGCCCAAACCTCCAAGAAGATCTCAAATTCTAATTCAAATTCAAGATGCCCTAATTCCCTCCCGATCCCCCCTAATTAACAATAAAGGATTTCTCCAAAATTCCTAAACAACCCTTACATTCAAATCCCCCCCCCCCCAAAGCTTGCATTAAGCCCCCCATGGGGCCCACCTAGGTTCCGCCCCCCTCTCTGTTTTGTCCTCCTGGAGTAGGTTTGGACTGGTCCAGGCTGGACCGGTCCAGCCGGCCCCTCTTGGGCCGGCACATGCTGCGTAACAGAGATGCTTGCAACTCTACTTAATTTCTGAAAGCACCCCCGTTGCGCAAGAGCTCTGCCTCCAATGCATCCAGTACCTGACGATGCTCGACATCTTCATTTCCAATGATCCCTCACCTCCAACACTCTAAAACATCAATCTTTTGGTTCTAAGGACCCATCCATTTGGGTTTGTCTCAAAATGCCGCTTTATTTTTAAGTACTCTCTCAGCAATTTCTTTAAACTCGTTATCAATGATATCTTTTAAGGATCTCATGTCAACCATATCAATCATCTTAAATATTTTTGGTGTACCCTCGTATAAGTAAAAATCACTCTACTCAAGAATTTCAATTTCAACCATTTGTCATGAGAAAATAACTATCAGGACACATTAATGGTAGTGCTTCAAAATAGTCCCTCAAATATTCTTATATGACCAATATTCATATACGGTCAATTTCAACTATTTTTTTGGTGCTCATGCCACTATTGAGTTTCAAAAATTTGCTCAAATATAAACCAAAATGCAAGAGTCATGACATGGATAATAGGATCTATTGCTTAGGTTATTGTTCTTAATTTAAGGGCATATAAAAATAGCTAGGGAAATGTGGGTGTATTTACAAAAGATTTATAATTAAGATAATGCAGTCAAACATTTCCATTTAAATTGTGATTGCTACTTACACCCATGACAATCTCCATCCAATATTATTTCTCCAAATTTCAAAATTTATGGACTAAATTTTTTTACATCATTTATGCTAGAGTTTCATGAACAAAAGAAGAGATAAATTTTTTATGGAATTTCGTCTTAAGTTTTAGGATGTTTGTGCAAATTTGATGTATCATAACCTTTCTTTTATAAATGTGGGCTTTAAATAATTATTTTTTGAAGAGCGCATCTTGCGACACTAACCACCTTTCAACAACATTTAATGTATGATAGATAATGCATTTGCTTATGCAAATCAATAGGAAGGCAAAGCGAGAGATATAGGATAAGCATAATGGTTTAATTGAATTGACTACATGCATATTGCTGCAAATTAGGGGTGTTAATTCGGGTTGGCAGGTCTCATTTTGTTCTAACTCGAATTTGACTTGACCTAAATATGCTTGACCCAAACTCGACCAGTTTATCAGTGTCAAAATATTTGACTGAAAATTGCCTAACCCAATTTTCACCCGTTTGACCTATTTATTATATAAAAAGTATAATTTGTTTAGATCAACAAGACTCGTTTGATACAAATTCGAGGCGGTTAGCCCAAAAAATAACCCGTCTAACCCAAAAAAATGATAATTGGGTCAATTTTGAGTTTTTGGGTCAAGTCGAACCAGACTAAAATAGATCATGATTTCAAATTCAAGCCTGACCCAAAAAATATTGGATAACTTGAACCTACATTTTTCTAGTAGGTTCGGGTGAGGTGGTTGGGTCATTTTGACACCCTTATTGCCAATTGTACAAAAAAAATTGTAATTATCGTAAGAAGCATCACATTATTAAAGAATGTTCTAATCATCCCTATAACTGCCAAACAAACGGTTGTTGATGATCAAGCCGTCACTTCAACATCTTTTGAAATGGTTCAGCATATAATCATCAATCCCTGACAGCCTTAGGGCTAAAAGGTATAGATCTTTTCTACCTCCAACTTGGTTTGTGGGTTTTGCTGCATTTGATCACATGACTGGTTCATCGCATCTTCAATATTCAACCATATCATGGTTGATCCTCTATTTATATTGCTAAGGGTAGTCAATTGCCTATTAATTTTTATTGACGCATAGATTATATGATTAAAAAGACATTGTCATCTTAGCTTTGCACTAATATTTTCTTAGTAGATAAATTAATTGATAATAACTGTGATATTTAATTTTTTTATAATGGTTGCCTTATAAAGAATCAGGTGAATTGGATGATACTTGTGAAGGGACCTATAGTTGGACAATGATTTCCCTTCAAATCTTTAATTTACAAGGTTGTCTCATTGTCTTGTACAACAATAAATCAAAATTATGAACTATGGCACAAACATTTAAGTCATCCAAATGATATTATTTTATCTAATTTAATAAACTCAAATCTCTTTGAATAATAAAGATAAATTCCCTTCTATCCTTTTTTTTATTGCCTAATCTTGTAAAATCAAGAAAAGAAAGTCTCTTCTTTTTTCAATCACACGGTAGCTGTGCTGAAGTTATTTTGACTTGATTAGTCTGGGGTATTACTCATATTATACCACATACACTTTATATCCTTTGTGGCATTCACTGATGATTACAAGAATACCTAAGTTTATTTTCCTCACTATAATTCTAAAGTATTAACTATCTTCCCAACATTACTGTTAAGATCAGATTTTGGATGCATATCTGTCATATGAATTTCATGATTTTCTTCAAAAGATGGGAATTGTTTCCTAGGTATTCTTCCTACGCATTTGATGTTCAAACATTGTTGCTTAAATCTTCTATTCCATTTAAATTTTGGGATGAAACCTTGGGCATGATAGTCTATTTGACTAAAATATTACCTTGTTCATCTTAAAGTTTGAATTCTATAATTATCATGCTTTCATAAGAGAGATTCCAACTACCTTAATATGCACAATTTTGCTTGTATGTTTAGTTTATCTACCCATCATATGAATGCAAAAATATTCTGCTTAATTTGTTAAATGTGCATCATATGTTCATTATTATTCATGCTCCAAAAGATCTTGTATCTCATCATGTTATTTTCTTAAAACATCATTTTCTTCCCTGCTCATCTTGAGCCTCTATAAGAGATACGTTTTTCCTAGCATTGATCCCAGTCTTGAATGATTTAGATCAGAATTTGTGCATGAACAAAAATGTCTAATCACCTCTTCAGCCAGACCCGCCATCAAAGCCTGTGCAAATTGATCAACTAGCTGAGCCCATTAGCTAGAATTCAATAGACAATCTTCTATAATCTCTCATCCTCCAAGTTAATATGGCTATTCCATCACCTTGGCTTCTATTCACCTCGCTTCATGTTATTCAAATGCTATTAAACATGACTGTTGGCAAGAGGTTATGGCTGAAAAACTTTGGGTCCTCGAGGATACCCATATGAGATGTTGTCCATTGTTCTACAAATGCTAAAATTATTAACTACAAATTAGCTTACTTAATCAAGCTTCACTCTACTTGTATTCTTGATTGCTATAAGGCATATTTAGTTGTTTTTGGCAACTAACAAAAAAATGGGGTTGACGACAAAATTTTTTTTGCTCATGTACCTAAAATGACAATGATGTAAATGATTAGCTCTATTGTTGCTTCACAAGGATAGATATTCTACTAAATGGATGTTAAAAATGCCTTTCTTCATTGTGATCTTAAGGAGGAAATTTATATGATTTTTGTACTTGGCATTTCATCCTCTTCCTTAAATGTATGTAAAACTAAAGTGCTCTCAATATGGATTGATAAATGCAACATGAGTATGGTTTGATAAGTTTCAAGTAGCCTTCTTTCTTTATCATTAGCCAAGCCAATATTGCTTATCATTATCTCTTTGCAAGACATCTAGTGATATCGATCTTCTCCTGATTTATGTTGATGATATTGTTAACACTAGGGCAAATTTAGCACTGATTACCCATATGTGTCATCTTTAGGCCACATAAGAATTTTGATGCCTTTACTTCTTAGGTTTGAAAGTTGACATTAATTACTATGATATTTTTTGAACCAACACAAGTATTCATATGATCTATTACTTTGGTAGGCTTTCAAAACACTTCTTTCAAGAATACTCCGATGGATTAAAAGTAAACAAAAAGTATAATAATGAAAAGGGTAATCTTCTCCCTGCTCCTTATGCATTTTGAGAGCGGATGATTACTCAACTTTATAATTCCTTCATTGTTCAGCAAGTCCATCAATTTATGCAAACTCCCCATCATGATATTTAGCCGTCGATTGTCGAAGCAAGCAATCGATATCTTAGTGGGATAATTAATTGTGATTTATTCTACTGTAACAGACTAACATGATACCTGACAGTTTGTTACAAGCTGGTGTATGTTTCTTAGTGCCCTTTAATTTTACTAAAAAGTAACACGAAACCCATCTTGTTTATATTAGTGGTATAAACAAGTTGAGCTAAGCTCCCCAAGGCTGAGCGTGAGCTTGATTAATTAATCGAGTTCAAATCGGCTAATGAGCGGGCTTGTTCATAATGAAAGAGAAAATAATTGTAATTCAGTTAATTATTATAATAAAATTATAAAATGAATAAAAAATTAGAATATAAATAATAAAAATTCACTTCAAATAAGAAAATGAGATATAATTTTTAGATATGTTTAATAACTTTATATTTGAACTCCTAAATTCTAATATATTTTATGTATCTTTTATATTAATATCTTTTAAACGAACTAACGAGTTGAGTCGAGGCTAGCTTAAGCTTGACTGATAAACCATTTATCGAGTCGAGTTCAAACCAGCTCACAAGTCTGCTTGAATCACACCACTAGTTTACATCATCTGCTATGTCTGAATACCATCATCCTAAAATTATTTGGTTTTCTGAACTTCTATCTGAACTTGATTTTTTTAATAAACTCACTCCATGCGAATAATCCTAGAGACATTCAATGTAATCTTCATTAAAATTAAAAAAAGCTTTCAATATTCATATTATTTCTCTTTCTCATATTTCTACAAATATTCAAATTACTAATATTTTTATGAAGGTAATGACACCACAACAACATCATTGGTTCCTTCTTAGCAAATTGAAGCTTCTTAAACAACCAACATTAATTTGAGGAGAGATATTAGTTGGATATATGCATAATTATTGCTACATAATTAAGGCTATAAAATATGTAGAATTAAGTAGTGTAGAAATAGGTATTTGTTTTTAAGAATCTAATGGTAGGTTCCATATTAGGCTAGATATGATAATTGTAAACACTGAATTTTAGTCTTGTAACATGTTAATTATTTTCTATATCATGATGAGAACCCTCCACATGAGGGCAATGAGTCCAATTGACAAGAGGGGGAATTGCATAAGAGGGTCTTTGAGGGCATTCAAATGTCATAGGGGTGTGTGCATTTTAAACTTGAGGACTTGCATGAGTGGCTTGATTGACAATAATTAGTGGAAGGCTTCAAATAGGGAACTCGGATCTTATCCAATCACTATAGCCACCCAATTCACTTTAAAAGATTGGAATCAATCCCACCCAGCTTTTTCAAGTCTAGTTGTGAAAAATTGATCCCAACAGTCCAAAGTGGATTGGATTGTTGGGATTGGTAACCGAACAAGGTGCAATTACCACAGTAAGGAAGCAAAACAAAACATTGCCAAATGTTAGCCAAATCAGTGTAACATAAAAAAAAAAAAAAAACAGTAAATCCAGACATTATAGCAGACCAGCAGAACGTTGAAACTTAATACGCTGTAAACACAAGCCTCACTTAAAACTTGGAAAGTGCGGGCTATAAGATAATATTAATAAACTTACTTCGTTTGTCTCTGAACCGCATGCTATAAATCCATCTAAAACTGTTAAACCTACAAAATTCTGCAGTCCAGCAACCAAAGATCACGTAATATACATCAATTAATACTGAAAGTGGAGTAAGTTCAAGTTTTAGAAATGAAAAAAAATAGAACTATACAACCTTCTCATTGGTATGACCGGTAAAGGTCAGGCTGCAAGCATTACTGGACAGCCCACTTGTGCTGGATTTGTTAAGATCCCATAACTTGAGCGTATTATCAGTTGAAGCAGAGACAAGGGTGTCTGAGTCCACAAATTTCACATAGCTCACAGCCTTTCCATGTCCAGATAAAGTACACCACGGACCTCTAGTATTCCGCAGATCATAACAGAATATCTTGTTATCAGCAGAGCCAAAGGTCAATAAATGAGACGAATGAGGCGAGAATTGAACACAGCACACATTAGCCACATTTCTAATTGTAGCAATGCAATTTCTCTGCAGCACATGGAAATGTTGTCCATCAATAGAAAATAAGTATCAGGTATTTAAACAATATAAAACACAAATTATGAACTTACTAAGATGACTTGGTTATAACAAACAGGCTTTAAGTTCTATAACCTACTGAATCCATAACGATAGTACCAAAATTAAAAATACATATTCGAACAAGTCAATTATGAATATTTATATCAAGATTAAAGGCGTAGGTAAAAAGCAACAATGCCAAGAAAAAAAATCAAGTGGAGGACCCAGCTGTTTGACAAAAAAAAAAAAGAATGATGCTCCAGCAACAAAATAACAAACCAAGAGGAACTTGTAGTGTAAGTAATAGAAAATAAAGTTTCAGGCATAGCTGCTTGCTTTAAGGAACTCGTCTAATGCAGTTATCAGTGCATTTTTTGAGGGACCTCAGAAGAACATGCAGCCGACTTGAAAAATATTCTTTTATTAGAGAAGCCTATCTTTTAAAGTTTCGGATCAACTAATTTCTTTAAACTGCCAAATTCTTCAAATGTATGAAAAGAATACCTCTTTAATACTCCAGAGCTTCACGGAACAATCATCACTCCCACTAGCCAGCTTAGTTGGATCCACCGAAGAGAAATCAACAGACCAAGCTCTCTTTTCATGCTCTGCATACTGTGTAAACCCTTGACCAGTGCTTGCATCCCATAACTGCATTGCATCCAAGCCAATTAAATTATAATACCTTGCAAAGCATATCTATTAATGATAAAATTGCAACCAATTTCATGGCAAAATTTCAGTGTCAATGACTGACGTTGAAATTATAAATTGAAACTCATAATTTGTAAAGAGGTATGCCAATGTAAGCAAAATAAATAAACCAGTATAGCACATATGAAAATAATTAAGCCAAGAAATACATAGCCAAAAAATTCCTGCTCTACATTGAGATAGTAAACATGCAGGAATAATTGAACCTTCCCATACCACTAACCGATTAAGGTTCAACAATCAAGTGAGTTGTAAGGAACTGATATTTCCTGCTGCCTTCATAAATACAGTACCAGGAAGATAAAAAGAAATGCTCTTTTGTTTGGAAGACAATCGAGTGATAAGGACAAAGAAAGGATATTCAAACGTTTTTAAATTTTCTAATGGTATACAAAAGAGTAGCAATAGTCTGATTATCCAAGGATTAAGGATATATGTATGCGGGGATAAAATGAAAACTTTCTGGAAGTACATTTAGATGCATGTTTTAGTTGCTAGCACTAGTTTTTACTCAGGAGTTTTAGGGGCAACTTTCATGCAAAGGCCAGTTCTCTGAATTACGTATGCTAGATAAGGGCACAAATTGGCATAAGGGCTTTGGATTAAAGGGATTAAGACTCTGTGCGGTATTGTTTCCTTTTATTATTCTGTATTATACAGTATTGTTTTGTGCTGTTGAATAAAGTAAATGACTATTTGGTAAAATCATATCAAAATAATTGGCTCAAATGTTGCAAGAGTTGCAACTGTTTGGTAAACAATTGTCAAAACATTAATAGAAGTTGATAGGATGTCCAAAATGAATTCATATAATTATAACACAGCATCTTAAACTCAACAACAACAACATCAAGCCTTTATCCCACTACGTGAGGTCGGCTACATGAATCCTTTTTCTCCATTGTGTCCTGTTAAAAGTCAAATTCTCGTTTAAATCTAATACAGAAAGATCATTTCTAATATTTTCTAACCAAGTCTTTTTAGGTCTACCTCTACCTTTCTTAACATAAGTCAAATCTAAGACCTCTACTTTCCTAACTGAGTCATCGGGAGGCCACCGTTTTATGTGACCAAACCATCTAAGGCGACTCTCTCTAATCTTATCTTCCACTGGAGCTACTCCAACCTTTTCATGAATATGCTCATTTCGTATCCTATCTCTAAGGGTAAAGCCACTCATCCACCTGAGCATCCTCATCTCTACAACACTTAACTAAGAATTATGCTTCTCTTTTAATGGCCAACATTCGGCACCATAAAGCATTGCAGGTCTCACCACCATCTTATAGAATTTTCCCTTAAGTTTGAGGGGTACTTTTCTATCACATAATAAGCTCGATGCATTCCTCCACTTCAACCATCCAACTTGGATTCTGCTGATAATATCCCCATCTATTTCACCATCACTCTGAACAATAGATCCAAGATATCTAAAACGTGTACTCTTATTAATGACTTGATCGGCCAAAGTCACAATCCCCTCACTAGGTCTATTATTACTAAAATTACACTCCATATATTCCGTTTTAGATCTACTCAAGCAAAAATCTTTAGACTCTAAGGTTGACCTCCACAATTCTAGTTTACCTTCAACTCACTCTCTAGTCTTATCAATAAGAAGAATATCATCAGCAAAAAGCATACACCAAGGTACATCCTCTTGCAAATGTCTAGTGAGAACATCCATGACTAAAGCAAAAAGATATAGGCTTAAGGCTGATCCTTGATGTAATCCAACCGAAATAGGGAAATATTTGGTCAAACCACCTTGTGTTTGAACACAAGTAATAGCACCTGCATACATATCTTTAATGATTTGAATATAAGTGCTATTAACTCCTTTCTTTTCAAGAACTCTCCGTAGCACTTCTCTTGGAACTTTATCATATGCATTTTCTAAATCAATAAATATCATATGTAAATCCTCCTTATTCTCTCTATATTTCTCCATCAAACCTCTTAATAAATATATGGCTTCCATAGTAATCCTACCCGGCATGAATCCAAATTGATTTTGAGAAACATTAGTATCACGCCGCAACCTATGCTCCATAACTCGTTCCCATAGTTTTAAAGTATAACACATTAACTTAATTCCTCTATAATTCGCACAATCTTGTGCATCACCTTTATTCTTAAAAATAAGGATTAACACACTAATTCTCCACTCATCTGGCATCTTTTTTTTCTTCAAAACAGTATTAAAAATTTTAGTAAGCCAAGAAATTCCTTCATCTCGTAAGCATTTTCACACCTCTATTGGAATATCATCAGGTCTAACAGCTTTTTCATCTTCATTTTCTTTAAAGCCTCTCTAACTTCGGTTTTACTAATACGCCAATATAAACAGAAATCTTTATTTTTATTTAGGGTGCTAAGGTCACTACAGTCAATTTTATTTTCATATTCTTCATTAAAAAGTTTAGCAAAATATCTCATCCACCTTTGTTGAATATCATCTTCTAAAAAAAGTACTTTTTGATCTTCATCTTTAATACACTTCACTTGAACTAAATCCTTACTAATCCTATCTCATTGTTTGGCTAACTTATACATATATCATTCTCCCTCCTTAGTATCTAATCTATTATATAAATCACTAAAAGCTAAACTCTTTGCATCGCATATTGCTTTTTTAGATTCCTTACGTGCCTCTTTATATAATTTTTAATTATCAGAATTTTTACAATTAAACCAATTTTTATAACAAATCTTCTTATTTTTAATCTTTTCTTGCATATTTGGATTCCACCACCAACTATTTTTACTATTAGGAGCTTTTCCCTTTGAAACTCTAAGCACATCTTTTGCAATATTCTTAATATCACTAGCCACTTTTTCCCACATAACATTAGCATCCTCATGCACAGACAAAATCTAAAGATCTAAAATCTTACTCTCAAAGATATTTTTGTTAATATTCTTTAAATGTCCCTATCTAATCCTAGAAAATTGTTTTACTTTATTTTTTATTTTCTTCCAGTCCAAAACTAATAAATGATGTTGGGTACATAAATTTTCACTCGGAATAACTTTACAATCTAAGCAATCTAATTTCCTTATAAGAAAATAATCAATCTGAGTTGTACTATATTCATTTTTATAAGTAATGAGATGCTCATTCCTTTTCTTAAATAAAGTATTAGCAATTAAAAAATCATGAGCTAAACAAAAATCTAATATGGACTTACCACCTTCATTTGTCGTTCTAAACCCATGGCCACCATGAATGCTTTTAAAATCATCAACCTCTCTACCAACATGTCTATTTAAATCTCCTCCAATAAAAACTCTTTCTTCAAGAGATATCTTTTGTATTAATTTTTCTAAATCATTCTAAAATTTTAATTTTGAATCCATATCCAAACTCACTTGAGGAGCATAAGCACTTATAATGTTAACAATCTTAGCATCAACAACAATCTTTAAAGCTATAATTCTATCTCAAATTCTATTAATATTTTATAACATTATCCTTCAAACTCTTATCTAAAACCATGCCTACATCATTTCTAGTATGACTCCTACCCGAATACCAAAGAAAGAACTAAAATACATGGAAGCAATTCCCTAGGAACATACCTAATATATCGTTCCAATAAAGTTGATTTTCAACTTACAAACTATTGAGAAGAAAAAAAAAGAAAGAGTGTTTGTGCGTGTGTGTAGTTGGGGGGGGGTATACAATTTTATTCATTGTTTTAAAAATCGGACCGGACCAGCCAGTTCAACCTAGAAGTGTTTGGCTAGCCGGTCTGGATTTTCTCTAAAACTGGCTTTGCAATGAACCGAACCGAATAAAATCGGTTCGAACCAGCTATTAAAACACCAAACCGGCGAACCAATCTCGGTTGTTAAGAACCGACTAGTTTTATTATCTATTTTATATAATTAAATAAATTTATCTAATGAGTTTAATATAAAATGGTAAATTTCATCTGTTTACATTTAAAATCAATTTTAAATATGCTATAGTTATAATAATCAATTTTTAAATAAGCTTCAACTAAGCTTACTCACATAGTCACATGGCATCACCATCCATGTGACTTCTCTATTCATTCAATTAAAAAAAGCTATATAAATAATAATAACCTAAAGTGTCTAGGTGATGTGGTACTAAAGAACTAAAGTAACTTCTCAAGTTAACAATATTTAAACTAGATATTTTTAAACATAAGTTTAAATTAATTTTTATAATGTAAACAATATTTACTTTTTAGTTAATAATATTTAATATTTATTTATGTAGTTATTTAATTATATAATGTAAAAACTAAATTTTTATTTATTTTTTTATTATAAATAATGTAGTATGAATTTAAAAATGTAATTTTATAATGTGAATTTTATATATAATTTATAGGCATAAATTATACTTAAATATATAACATAAATTAGCAATTATTTATATTAAATTTATATATTTATATATGAACTAAATTTTTAATAAATGTGAATTAAAATCAATGATTGGGGATATTTAGATATCTTGGATCTATTGTTCAGAGTGATGGTGAAATAGATGGGGATATTATTAGTATATTTCAAGTTGGATTGTTGAAGTGGAGGAATGCATCGTGCTTATTATGTGATAGAAAAGTAATCCTCAAACTTAAGAAAAAATTATATAAGATATGCTGAGCCCTGCAATGCTTGATGTCGCCAAATGTTGGCCATTAAAGGAGAAGCATAATATTAAGTTAAGTGTTGTAGAGATGAGGATGCTCAGGTAGATGAGTGACTTTAGATAGAGATAGGATTCAAAATGAGCATATACGTGAAAAGGTTGGAGTAGCTCCAATGTCAAAAAAGATTATAGAGAGTCACCTTAGATGGTTTGGCCACATAAAACGGCCGCTTTCCGATAACCCGATTAGGAGAGTAGATGTATTAAATTTGGCTTATGTTAAGAAAGGCGGAGATAGACCTAAAAAGACTTGGTTAGAAAACCTTGTCCACTATTGTATGCCTTCAAGACTTTTTAATCAACATGTGTTCGTACTAGAATTATATGAGTGAGGGCACTATTTGTTAAGAGGCATATACCTTATGCTATTTTTATAAGTAAAAATCTAGAATAATTTTAGACTATTTTTATAAGTAAAAACCTGCTAGCTTAGTGGCATAATTTGAGACCTTAATGTTTTTTGAAATTTTTAAATGAGGGGAGCAAATAGAGATCAAAACACCAGAAGTTAAGATCTTCGTCATCCTAAATAAAAATGTCGATAACATATGCAAACTATAGCAAGAAAAAAAATAGAAATGGGCTACTCACAAAATGAGCTCTCGAAACCAGGAAAGCCTCTGTAGCAAGCAAACTATCGTCGTTACTTTTGATCCAACATGAACGTCGTCGAACGCTCTTGACTTCCGATCCAATGGGAAGAAAGTCATCTAAGAAGGGTGACTTCCTATCGAGCACAGAACGTCGTCAAAGAAGGCGAGGAAGAGGGTTTGGTATTTCGATCAAACAAAAAACTTTCCAACAAACTTCCGATCGAACAATAAATGAAGTCGAACAAGAAGTCGTCGAACAAGTCGAAGAGGAATGGAGATAATGACGCCGCTTGACATTATGTTTAGGTTTTAAATAATTTGTTTCCTGTTATGTCGAGTCGAAGCGCGCCTCACTATATTTGAGGCGTAGGCCGGCGCATCCGCCTACACGTGCAGCGCAGACGAATTGTACTGAAGCGCGTCTTCAATTGCGCAATTTTAAACAGTGATCATGACCAATGAAGAGAACTCCAAATCAACCTTTATGAAATTCTAAATGCAGCTCAAGAAAAAATTCAACATTATGCTAGTTTGGAGAAAATTTAAGGAGAAAAAGATGAGTAAAAAGATGAAAAAGGAATATTAGCAATTAAATTCATGGTAGAACATGTAAGTGGCAAAGTGTAGCACAAGAAACTTATTGATAAGGACATCCGACCTTGGAGAGTCTACTAAAGACGGGGCCGTCGATCTACGCCACGATCGCACCGCTTTACTTTTGATTTTATTGTATCAGATTTATTATTGATGTATTAGTTATTATTTCTTTTTCGTTTATGCCCTCACTTGAGGGTTAGTCATATGTAAGCCCAAAGGGCATGTTCGTCATTTTATTTTTCTTTTATTTTCTTCATTGTATGTGGATATTTAAAGTCACCCTCTTCATCTTTTGAGACTAATGAATGATTATGTGAAAAATTTCTGCATCCATGAGTTTGTGAGAGCTTGAGGGCTTTGGAGAGAAATCCCTAGGTGAGGGAATCGGATCACCCACCAGCCGCAGGAAGCGTCCGGGCTCGTGGCTACTTCTTCATTTCTCCCCTCCTCTTCCTCCCTTAACCCGCCGGCCTCCTCACCAACAGCCCACCCCTAGCCGCCGGCCAAGAGAAACCCCACCCCTCCTAGCCGCTGGCCCTCCCAAAGCAACACCCCTCCACGACCGCCGGCCAACATCAACCCTACCACTCCTCTTAGCCACTGGCCCCCACATCAAACCAAAACCCTAACCTAGCTGCCGGCCATAACTCTCCCCTTCGCCTCCAAAATTCAAACCTCCCATTACTTCTTTCCTTCTCTACACAACCTCATTTGGAAAGCTTTGATTTCAATTATCCAATCAATTTTGAATTTTGAAATATTTCCTAAAATAGAACTCTATTTTAAGAAAGTTCCTCAAATCAAATCCAAATCAATTTTGAATTGGATTGGATTTAAATCCTTCCCCTTAATTTGGGATCCCCAATTGAGCAAACATTAAATCACTTTCCCTAAACCCCCATCCACCTCACCAAGCCGCCGGCCCCTCTCCCCCTATTTCCCTCTCTCCCACATTAACTCCACTCCTTTTAGGGACATCAATTTAGTCTCTCATTAAGGAGAAATTTTTCCTCTTTCCCCTTTATTTGAATTTCAAATTTCAAATCCCTAATTCCCTCTTTCTCCAAATTTGAAATCTAAATCCGATTTTGGAATAGGCTTGCTCTTCCTAGTCTTGGCCGACCACTCTCCCATCCCCTACCCCATTACTTGAATTCAAAACTCAAACCCTCATCCCTTCCTAACTAAAATCTGAAACCTAATTTCAGACTTTTGGAAGAGAGCCCCCTCCACCATTCTACTAAAACTTCTCTACCCATGTATGGCGGATCTTGAGTTTGACCACGAATTCACCCACAACGATCAAGGCCAAGTTGATATCAACCGTTCTCTGTTCTTCGACGTCAATCCGGAGGTTGATCAAACTGATGGATACATCGAGAGGATCGTCTTCTGCCTTGCCAAAGCCATCGACGAACAATTTTCATCCATCCAGTGGCAGATCGTTTCCAAACCCTGACGAAGGTAAACTAATATTCCAAGTCTTGTATCTTCCTAGTTGCCTTCAATTATGGTCTTATTTGATTCATGAAGATAGTGTCAATTTCCCTCCGCTAAAGCCTAGTGATTTAGTGAGTTGAGTGAGGAATCTTTTCATAATGACTAGTCCTATTGTTAATTTGGGGATTTATCGTTGAAAACCTTCAATATATGCAACGCTAGAGTAATTGACTATTTTGTGATCTTAACTTTTATGCGTGTGACTTGGCCTAAGCTTGTTTCATCGCTCATGTTTTAATTCATCGTTTAAGTCAATACAAGTATTTAATTAATATTGTTCTCTAAACTAAAGCATGCAAAATCCTTAATTAAGATCATTTAGACATTTAGGTTCTGCATCACTTATAGAGGCCAAATCGCAAGATATCACTTAAACATGTGCAATTATCACTTAAGTATGTGCAGATTCAAAACAATGTTAAAGTCAAATCAGCAAATAAAAGAATAAATAAATAAATAAACAAAACAATATTTTTCTTATATAAAATTTCTAGTACAACAAGTTCATTTTTGTTACTACAAAAGCCTTATTAAGGACGAGTACAAGTTGCACACAAATTCTTGAACTCAACGACGAGATGAAATCGCTACTCCCAATAAAGCTTGCATCAACAAATTGCAGAATACCTCATCAGATAGCAAGCCTTCAATAATAAATTGAGGGAGTATAACTCAGCATCACTAAAGAATTGGCTAATTTGTGAAAAAGATACTCTTTAAAAAGATTATCACACTTTTCAAATTACATAACTCCAACCTAATATTGGTTGTGATTTTAGCTGAAATAGTATCAAAGCAATTAGCAAGCGCTACAATCCTCTCCATCAAGTTACCAAGGCAAATTTTCTCAAATTTTTCAAAAAGCTTAAGCTTGGTCATTCTTTTAGTTGTTTTCTACTTCTAATGTTGCAAATTGATTTTTGGATTGAATGCCATCTTCTTTAAATCTTCAAAATTATCAACCTAAGGAGTTACATCTTCAAGTATAGAAGATTTTGAAGTTGGCACTTTAATGGAATCCCTCGCCTCCGTTTAATTTTCAATATGTCAATCCTAACAACTTTCGATATTCATCATCAACTATAATATGAATGTGAGAATCAACCATTTGATAAGGGAAAAACAACAATGGTGTCATCCATGAGTTTCGTTCTCGTCTCCATCTAAGATGGACGATGGTGTTGTGACTTAGTTTCTTTGTTGTCTCCATCTAAGATGAACTTGGCAGAGAGAAGGTGCCCCTAAATTCTTTACCTTGATGGGATTTATTAAGAAGTTCACTTACATTGAGTATTTTAATAGTAACTTCATTTTTTTTGTGTTCTCATTGTTAAATTGGAGAGAAAAAAAAAGGCTTAATTTTATTATGCAAAACTATCCCTATTTATAGATCTATACAAGATATCTTAATAAAGAAACAAATAAATTTGGAATCATGCATAATTGCTCTAATATAATCCTTCCTAAATAAACCATCCGAATATGGAAGGAGATCAGCGTGATCTAGGTGAGCCACCCACAGATCCCCATCCTAGCCATAGGATCAAGGGCTAAGGGACGGATGAGATTTAATAGCATGATCCAGGTGAGCCTCCCACGAATCCCCCATGCTGGCTATGGGATCAAGGGCCAAGGGACGATTGCGATTTTAACACTCCCCCTCAAGCTGAGGAATACAAATCTATCATTCCCAGTTGGTAATTAGTCCCACAAAAGTAGAGTTACCAAATCCCTTGGTGCACCATAAAGTCCTCCATTTGATCAAAAACTTTTAGAGAAATTAACTTTAGACATTGCGATGGCAAAAGCTAGCAATGAAGGCTATATTAAGCAAGGTAGCAATGAAGGCTGCATTGATTATATATAGGATAACAACCACAAGGGAAGACTGGCAATGAAGGCATGACATTAGGAAAAAAAAATCTATTTTTAGAGTTGCAGTAAGCTTCAAGAACAACAGTATAAAAACACGTCTCAAGCGGCTTAGCACTTGGCACGCAAATCTCCTCCCATCCGATTGAGCTAGCCTTAGCCCAATGCAATTCAGTCGTCCGACTCCATCCAAACACTCCTATTTGATTGACCACATACAGACGCACGCAAGGCCTCTGATCCATCCCTCTAGTCTGATGGCAGGAAGGAGTGCAAGTCTAGCACTCTTGCTTGTCCTGACCCTAGACCCTTACGAGAGGAAACTCTAAGCTCTTTCCATATGCATGCAAGAGGAGGTCATATGCTCGACTTCTCTCGCTTCTGCTTGGTCGACTTTGGACGTTGCACATGAGAGGAGCCTTCCCGCTCAATCTCTCCTCAGTCTTAGATGTAAGAAGGAAGCAGAAGGACCAATATTCCTTAGAATTTTGACAATAAAGGCCGATGGAAGGACCGACATTCCTCAGAATTCCGGCAATGAAGGCCGGTGGTGGGAATTTGCATTCCTCAGAATTCCAATAATAAAGGTTAGTGATGGAAACCTGTATTCCTCAAAATTTTGGCAATAAATGCCAATGGTGAAAACTTGTATTCCTCAGAATTTTAATAATGAAGGTTGATGGTGGGAACCTGTATTCCTCAGAATTTTAATAATGAAGGTTGATGGTGGGAACCTGTATTCCTTAGAATTCTAAAAATGAAGGCCGGTGGTGGGAACTTAAAGAACCAGCAAGCACCGACTTCTTCAAGGTAGGATAAAGTGCTTCTAATCTCTCTGTAGCTTCAACCTCGATATCCACGATCGACTCCCTGCTTAGGGAAGTAGCATATACTTCACCATCTGTGTACTCTCCACCTTTTCGGTCACTGTAAGCACGCACCGAACCATAGCAGTACCACCAAGAAAGCCATCTACTTCCCCACGTGTGCATTATTTGGGTAACTCCACGTATCAGGACCGTTCCATTGATGAGCTTCGAATCTAATGAACTGACTTCAATCCAAATTTGACCAACAAAGTTCTCAATAACAATTCTATCAGCGCAACGAAGAAGATAAGAACATGGGTTACGAAGTGACATTCATCCGATTTGAGGGATTGATCCCATTGGAGGGGATCTTGGGAGAGGTCAACTTCTTTTACTATCCACAAGGAGGCTTCGACCTTCTTGTACATCTCCCAAAGCTGAGGGTATTGAATCGGGAACATGCAGAAGCAGTCGAGATTTGGGGCAAGAGGCTCTTTGAATGGAGGATTTGATGCCGTGTACAATAGCTCTTCAATCGCTCATTCCTTGATCGATTCGACTCCAGCACACACACGAGGGCGAGTCGTCCCCACTCAGGCACGCACACACGCAGTTCCTGCTTGCTCCTCTCTTGATCCCCTTCTTCAGTCGGTTCGGCCTCCTGGTAGGCACGCACAAGAGCCGCACGCACGAAAGCACAAAGGGGAAACCCTCTAATTTGCTCAGTTGCTCTGGATGCACGTAAGAAAGAACAAAGCGCAAGAACCAATTCTCCCTCTCTCACGCTCTTATTTTTTAAGAACTAAATGCCTTGTTCTGATATCATGTTATATTCAGAGAATTAGAGAGGGAAAATGCTTAATTTTATCATACAAAACTATCTCTATTTATAGATCTATAAAAGATATCTTAATAAAGAAATAAATAAAAACAGAATCATACATAATTGCCCTAATATAATCCTTCCTAAATCAACCACCCGAATATGAAAGGAGATCGACGTGATCCAAGTGAGCCTCCCACAAATCCCCATCCTGGCTGTGGAATAAAGGGCCAAGGGACGGTTGAGATTTAATCGCATGATCCAGGTGAGTCTCCCACGAATCCCCATACTGTCCATGGGATCAAGGACCAAGGGACGGTTGGAATTTTAACACTCATCAACTTCATCGTTTATCTATTTTAGAGAAGGAGAAGATGAAGATTCATCCAAGTCCTTCCTTTCCTCATGATCTTATTTCTTTGCACATACATCCTAGTAACCTCCTAATTGAAAAACTTGTTAACACAATCCATTGCTCTTGAGGAAAACAAAAGAAGTTCAAGTTAAAGCCTTTCCAGAAGGAGGAAAACAAAAGAAGTTCAAGTTAAAGCCTTTCTAGAAGGGGTAGGGTGTTATTTATAGATTTCCTTACAATGTAATAGAATTAATTAAAACATCAAATGGTAGTGATTGATCCATGTTAAATTATTGACTCAAAAAGAAGATATGTTTTATTCTTTTGTGTTTGTTGCAGTTAATTTTGTTACAAGAAAATAGTGAACTACATGTATATTCAAATATCTCAAAGGCCTGATTCAAGTAAGGTCAATTTGGCCCAAGGCAACTCTGCAAAATAAAAATGATTAAGATAATAAACTCGCCCGCATCACAATGAACTTTCTAGGATTTGGTGAACTCTCCCTTAGAATAAAGTCAGCCAAAAGCCTAATCAAGCTACTCTCTACTTGCCTAAGCTCAAAAGCTACTCGGAGCCTTCATCCATCAAATTGATGACTTCATCCATCCAAGTGGCGACTTCGGCTAGTGATAGCCTAAGACAATTATCCACATGTTGTTCTATGTGTTTAGAGCTACAAGCTTCATGTATTTAATAGCAAGAAGCTTGGTCTGGTCATTTATTTTATATTTTTTATAACTTTTCTTGTAGCGATGAATCCTAGCCGAAACCCATAAATACAAGATCAAGGGGGAGTTATGATATATTAAGTCATTTATACTCGGGCCTCATACTTTTGGCAATCTAATAAAATTCAAAAGCCTCTCTATCTAGATTCTCTCTTTATTCAAAATTATAATCATGTTTCCTTGAAAAAGTGACATAAATAGTCGAATATCTTCCTTTCCCACCATGGTTAAGACAACAACAATAACAATGAAATAGATCGAATACACCAACCGTTTTGAACCTCAAAGCAACTATGATAGTCATCTTCTTGACTGTAGTTCAAGAATGCTATCAACTTTTGATCTGATGCAAACGCATGTGTGAAAAAAAAAGCTCACTCTTTGTACCAGGATTAAAGATTAATGGAAGGAAGACAGATTATGGCCGGATCAAAGATTGATAGAATGCAATGGAACATCTTCATCCTAGCTGGATGATTATCAAAATACGTGGTACTTAATGGCTGTTCACCTGTGATTCACAAGTCTCTTTTCTACTCCAATGTCCTTCAGTTGTGTGTAGCCACCATTCTACAACAATGCTACAAGATTTAAAGAAGACGGGAGGAGCAACATTCAATTGAGAGGGGGTGAAACAGGGTCATAAATGTGGTTGATGAGGCTCGTGATGGTGAGCGGATACGATACACATTGCGGGAAATGTGCAAATTGGGGCTCACATGTAAGGGAACATGTTGCAAATAAAGTAAGCTGTTCTCGCTCAAAAGAGAGATGGTACTTGTGGCACAAATGAATCTCGCTTTACAGCCAGAGGATTCCATTCTCCTTGAGGCGGATTATAATTAACTAGATTTCCTCTGAGGGTGATATCAAGGTTTATTTAAATCCGGGTCCTTCATATGAGGGCAAGCCCTCATAGTTAATTACCCTCCTCCTCCTAGCACGTAAAAGATAACTCTCGATTAAGGATGAATTGATTTTAGGCGTGCAATAATTTTAATTTTGGTTGTGGGGGATGAATGTAAACCCGATCAAGATCTCATGGTTCCATCATCCCGGGAATACCATAGATTTCAATCTACCAACACTAACAATCATTGGTTGTAGTATCCAGAGACTCTGATTAGCATCCATGAGTTGCCTCCTCTAAAGGATCCCGAATAAATTGAAGTGGTTAGATGTAGGTTGATTTGATTTAGATTGGGACTTACGGCTCTGCTTGGTAGTTGCTCGTAGTTTAGATTTAGATTAGGTCTTACAGTTCTGTTTATGAGTTGCCCGTAATTTGGATTTGGGTCGAAGCTTATAGTTTTCATTGAAAGTAGCCCATATAGCGAGTCTTATAGCTTCAATTGGAAGTATCCCATAGGTTTATTTATTTATTTTTAAATGAGGGGGTCTTACTACTTCTATTAGAAGTAGCCCGTGAGTTTAAGAAGTTGGGTCTTACCGTTTTTATTGAAAGTAGCCCATTGGTGGGATTTAGGATCAGGCTACTTTTAGCTAAAGATTTTCCCTAACATGTGGGTCTTACTGTTTCTATTAAAAGTAGCCCATAAAGAAAGTCTTACGACCTCTATTAGAGGTTGCCAAGGTTATTAGGTATGTGTTATTTATTCTGGGAAAATTTTCCCTAACACCCTAATTAAAGTGGGACTTACGGCCTCTATTAGAGGTGGCCTGTTGTGTAAAACCCCTTAAGTAAAAGAAACTAAACTATTAAACATCGAGACGCCTTTTAGTGTGATGGTTGGAATTTCCATAAGAAACTTCGCAGTTAAGCGTGCTCATCCCGGAGCAATTCTGGGTTGGGTGACCTACTGGGAAGTTACACCAACAGGATGAGGCTTTTGAATTTAGATCACATAAATCATACATTCAAACAAATAACAAGATTTAGAAAAAAGAAAATAAAGTGGCGTTGAAAATAATGTAGAAGAGAGGGGAGACAAAACAGCAAGAAACTTCTTTCTTGAGTAAACTTCTTTCTTGAGTTGGCACCATGGTCCTTTGGAAGATACTAACTCATCCTAGCAAGAAAGGAAATATAAAAACACATCAGATTCCTATTTGAAAAAAATGCTAATTACATTTGATAGAATTCCTAAGAATCGTCCGCTCAGTTGTCTAAAGCCAGCATCCAAGGCTAAACTGCAAGGTGTCCAGGTTAGCAAGTATTCCAGCAGAACCTGCCAGCCAAGAAGCTACGGCAAGCAGCACATGCCCTCACTAATACCAAGTTAGCAAGTATTCCTTGTAGTCCCACATGCTAAATACTTACTAAATTCCATTTAGCGATAACTACAAGTATTGTCGAAGATAAAAAACATTTATTATTTCCCGTTTGCACAAGAAAAAATAGAAGGGTATTCAGCAAGTAGAAAGAAAGAAATAACTAAAATCAAGCTTTTCACTTGAACAAGAAGATAACCACTCCTAAAGAACTTCAAGCCTCCGCTTAATCAAGTAGATGATTTCTAGAAGAAAGAAGAATAACACATCCAACTATAGTTTATTCAGAATTACTTAGGGTTTTTTTTAACATTCCAAAGAACCCTTATTTATATAAAAAAATAGATCATCCTACTATTCCCCTTAAATTAGAATGCCTATAAAAGAGTCAGCATTAATCCCAATCACAACAAAAATCTCACATTGAAAGAGCAACAAATAACTTAATAGAAATTATAATACCCACACAACATTGCAACTAAATGAAGCCGCTTACATATTCTAAACATTGATTAAAAAAGAGGCAATCGTACTGCAAGTTCTCTAAAACAACTTTAATCTATCTCGACTTTTGGAGTTCATTTCAAGAGTTGCCAATCCTTCTAGGTGTATTGCCCTTCAAACCCAGGGTGTGACAAATATGTATCCCACATGTTCAAAAATCATAGGCAGTTGGTTAACATTCTAACCAAATAACTATTGAGCTCTGCATTCCATTCCAGAAT
This sequence comes from Dendrobium chrysotoxum, assembly GCA_019925795.1. Taxonomy (NCBI): domain Eukaryota; kingdom Viridiplantae; phylum Streptophyta; class Magnoliopsida; order Asparagales; family Orchidaceae; genus Dendrobium; species Dendrobium chrysotoxum. The sequence goes on along the minus strand of CM034306.1, from coordinate 31,570,365 downwards.
ATCAACTCCAAGTTAAGAATGAAAATTATCAAATCTATAACTTAAATAGTATTGTCAGTTCTAGCGGTCAGTTTGGCAATTCATGGAAATATAAAGTAGGTCGTCCATCTTTCCATCTATCATGGGCAATCTGTGGGCCTCAAGGGCAAAAATCCCTCCTAGATTTCTAGGAAAATAAATACGAGCAAGTTGTAGATCTTTAGTTTCAAAGTATTTACTAGTTTTCATAAATAGAAATTACGAATTGTAATCAGATCTATGATATAAATAATAGGGCAAGACTCCCTATTAAATACATATAAAATTCAAATAATTTCTCCTCTACTCACTAAGAGAGGTGTAACTCTATTTGAAGGAGGTTTTTAATAGAATCCATAACCATGTTGCCTTTAGTCTATCCCTTCAACTGTTGGCTTCGAAAATTCATGCGTCAGCTTTGCTGAGAGAGTTTAAGCTTCCTAGAGCATATTTCCAAAAATTAGATTAGTTTGATGATATAACATTACTCAGGTATTTTCCCTTATTTTATGAGAACTTTAAAATCTAATTTCATATTTCCCATAGATGCAAGCTCCTACAGTTAATTAACTCATTCTTGTGACGAGTAAACTTATGATTAAGGTTAATCATTAAAAGTTAAATGTTTATTGTATAGTAACAACAAATTTAATTTAGAATTGAAAATTTTACCTTCTTAAACTTAACGTGAATTGTGTGCGGAATGATGATAAATCTGATCAAGATTTTATGGTTTCGTCCCAAGTTGTCAAGGCCCTTGTTCTATTAGGCAAAAGGAGGTAATCAATACAACATGACTGAGGGATTCTTATCATCAATGATGGGTTGTTTCGTCAAAGATGGATGTTTCTCTAAGGGAACGAATTCAAGTTGCCATTACCCAATAGAGGTCTTTATGCCCTATCAAGTATGCATTATGATTCATTACTCAAGATTTTCAGCCATTGGGGAATTTATAAGCTCTGGTCATAACCGTAATTTAATTGTATCATTTTGTGGCAAAATTGTTGCAAATCTGGATTCAAGGAGTATAATTTTGATGATACCAAACATGTCTGTTTTCTGTTTTGCTTGACTAACCATCTCAGGTACAAAAGATCAAATGCAATCCAAGCCAACTCAAGATCGGGTCCGCGTGTGTTTAATTGTAATTTTTCCCTTTCTTGAGTCAAATGTAATGTAATTGATCCCCTCGTTAAGTAACCTTGTACACACACACTCAGGGGGAGAGTTTTAGTGAGTTAGATTTTCTGTTTCAATTTTTGTTCATATCGTCCTGGACGATATTCATATCGTCCTGGACGATCCAGTAAAAACAAAAATCCTAATTAGAACGATCATGTTAAGTCGGTTTGATTAAACCGATCGTCCTGGACGATACACATATCGTACAGGACGATAGACTTAAATCAGAAATTCTCAGTCACCAGATTAAGTTAGGCAAGTTTTTATTTTTAGAGATTTAGTCTGATCGTCCCGGACGATACATGTATCGTCCTGGATGATCCATTACAATCATGCATAAATTAGTCTGGTGATTAAGGAAAGTAATTTAGGTTTAATTGATTTGATCATATCGTCCTGAACGATCGCAAGATCGTACGGGACGATATATTAAAAATCCTGACCGTCCAGTGCCTATCACCTGTACGTCCAGAGCTGTGTGCAGGACAATTTTGTCATTTTTGAACTAATCGTACCGGACGATAGACATATCGTCCTGGACGATCAAACCATATTGAAATCGTCCAGCATGTTCTGATCTGTACGTCCAGAGCTGTGTGCAGGACGATTTTGTCATTTTTGAACTAATCGTACAGGACGATAGACATATCGCCCTGGACGATCAAGTCATTTTGAGATCGTCCAGCATAAATTCCCATGGACAATCAGAGCGGTCTTCTGGACGAAATTCCTGATTTACACTAATCATCCCGGACGATTACAGAATCGTACGGGACGATCAGAACAAATTTTGTCTACTGATCGTCTAGAGAAGCCAGATCGTCTAGGCTGATACATGTGAATTTGTACTGATCGTACAGGACGATCGACAGATTGTCCTGGACGATCTTTGACGACCAGTTGAAATTTAGGGCAATTTTTGAGCCATCCTATTTAAGATATTTTTCTTTCAATAAGAAAAATCTTTTGCCACTTTCCTTTCCAGAGAAACCTTGTGAGAGAGGAAAAATTATTCTATTCGGACATCGGACGCATTCGAATGTCCGGTATGCTCGGTATTTTAGTTAAACCGAGCGGTATCAACCGCGGCTCGGTATCAGCTCGGTATCAACTCGGTTTAGACGTGGCGCATTTTTATTGGAGTCCGAATGCGTCCAGTGTCCGCACAGAATAATTTTTTGTGAGAGAGAGAGAGAGCTTGTGAGAGAGATAGGATCTTGTGAGGGGGAGTTTGTGAGGGATTCACAAAGGTTGCTCCAAGCAAAGATCTGAGTCGTCTTCTCTGTTCGTCGTCTCTTGTCTTGTCGTTATCTCTGTGGGAGGATCGTTCGCAAGAAGATTCGGGTTCTCTGCCTGCTTTAGGAGGAAACGAAAGGAGTCTAGGTTCTCTACCTGCTTCAGGAGGAAGCGAAAGTCTAGATTCTCTGCTTGCTTCAGAAGGAAGCGAAAGGAGTTCAGGTTCTCTGCCTCACCGTGTTGGTGGAAAGGAGTTTTTTCTACAGGCTTCTCCGCCTTGCTGTGGGAGCAAAATGAGAGTCACTTAGTGTTAGTGCAATATCCGGAGGGGAGGCTCCGGGGAGTGGACGTAGGTCAAGTTAACCAAACCACTATAAAATCTGGTGTGTTCTTTCTTATTATTTTCCGCACTTACTTTTATGTTGATGATTTTGTGATTGTGCCTATTATTCTGTTATCGTTGAACATCCGCAAATCATCGCATAATTGTACTCATTTTAAAACATTCATAAAGATTTTCTAAATCGCTGTTTGCTCATGAATTTTTAAAACTTGATTCACCCCCTCTTGGTTAGCCTCGGGATTAGTTCATAAGGGCTTAACATCCCTATCGAACTTTCAAAAATCACCTAATCAGAGGGACCCGGTCATAGACCTTTACCTGTGGTACCATTTGGAGACAAAATCACCAGTTAAATGATCGTGTAACATCTTTACTAGTTAGAATTCAGTTGAGAATAAATCATAATAATATACTTAACAAGACATTAGCTCTTTGTGAACAGAGTTTATCATCAAAATTATCACAATTGTCAACTGTTGTGGATGATGAATAGATTATTATTTTTAGCATTAAGGTGATAGATTTCACTTAGACATTTTAAATTTTATAAATTCTTTGTGAACAAAGTTTATAATCAAAATTATCATAATTGTCAAATTGTTGTGGATGATGAATAGATTATTGTTTTAAGTATTAAGGTGATAGATTTCACTTAGACATTTTAAATTTTATAAATTTTTTTGATGTTTTTCTTGAACATGAAGCCAAAAATGATTTGTCCAAGGATTTGAGAGCATTTCAAAAAATAGTCATATTCGGTTGATATTTTCTATCAACATGACTATCATCAAGATATTTGAATGATTTTATTTATTTACTTAAATAATGTCAGCTCGGCTTGCTTGCTAAAAGAGGATCAGACTCAAGTATTAACAATGCTAGCTACCATACAAGTGTTGTACATGAGTTTGCAGTTATTGTAATGAATTTTCTTTGTAATTGGCATTAAAGATCTAATATAAACATAAAACAAAATATCTCCATAAATTTTGTAATCGTATGTCATTCTTGATACTAGGATGTATGGTGAAATATTTAAAATATACTCTTTAGGCATCTCTTAGAAGGTTCAAGTTCTATCAACTATAGTCCTTGCAAGGAGGAGGTTCAAACTTGAAATGTGAGACTTACAACTCTATCCTATAGACATAGCAACCCACTTGAGAGTATCATATATTTATATTAATGATTTTGATTTTTTAAGAGAGACTTTGCAAATTTTCAAAGTGATTGCACTCTTTTCAAGAACAATTGTGTGACTCTTGGGGTGGAATGAATTCACATTCAACTTACTCTCAGTCTACTCAAGATTCTAAGACTTTAAGTTTGAGCATTTAGCATGTTCATTGAAGCATATGCAGATAAATTTAATTCAGAAAATAGAGTCTATGATTTTAAAAAAGATTGTAGGTTTTACGTTGCAATAGCATGCTCTTCGGAATAAGAGTTTGGGTTCTTTTTTTTTTTTAGCCCCAACAACATTCTAACCTCCAAGTTTGGGTATTAATATATTTATCAAAGCACATGCAGGAGTTTGCACAATTCGCACTTGTACATATTTTTATACACTTACATGCTCAGATGATCTTCAAAGTATTTATACAGTGCACATGCCTACCCATCAGCATGCTTGCAATTTTTTTTCTGTGCATTTGCATACTTTGAGTACATTTACACTATACATTTGAAGAACATGTGGACAAAATTGCTTTTGATAATTTTAAGTGTCAAACACACCCTGTCGAAATAATTGTGCAACCCATAACATGCAACAGTGTGTCATTTTGCTGCATTGGAAAAGTTTTCTTTCATAGGGTATATTGTTTGTTCATGGGAAATACTATTTATTTACGAGGTGTATGAATTCCTTATTATGTGTGTCGCTTAGGGTACTTGTACAACCCATGACTATTAATAGGTTGGACTACTCTTGGAAATCATTCACGTTAACTCAACTATTGAAGATGTCTAGGGGCCTGACCTAGTACCTATTATTCATGTGAATGCTTTATCCTTAAAATGTGCACATTTATATTTCGAGTTTATTGATGCTTGCATTTTGTCTGTTTGTACTTGTATTGTGGATTGCTACATTAAGAGTGTCGCCTATGGTTTTCCTACGGTGCTAAGAAAAGCATGCACAAGTTCCACTCGTAATGCCAAATGCATCGCAATCTAAACTTTGATATTTTTTTGGATGTTTTAAGGTTTATACCTTTGCACACAAGGTGATGACAATAACAATAGGGTGAGTCGAGGAAACAAGATGAATTTGCAATATTATATATATTCTCTTTTCTTTCTTTTTTTACTTCTTCCCTTTTTTTCTTTTAAGTTTTTTTTTTGTTTTAGTCTTCTCTTTTTTAAAAGAGAAAGGGAGAAAAATATGAGAGAGAGAGGAAGAAATAGAAAAGGAAAGAGAGAGAGAGAGAGTTAGAAGAGAGAAAGAGAGAGAGAGTTAGAAGAGAGAAAGAGAGAGAGAGTAAATATAAAGAGAGAGAGAAAGAATGAGAGAAATATAGAGGTAGAGCAAGAGAAATAGAGAGGGAGAGAAGTAAGATAGAGAGAGAGAGAGAGAGAGAGAGAGAGAGAGAGAGAAAGTGAAAGAGAGGTAGAGAGAAAGTGACAAAGAGAGAAATAGTGAGGAAGAGAAAAAAATAGAGGGAGAGAAGAGAGAGCGAAGGAGAGAAAAGAGAGCAAATTTAGATGTAGGCAGTGGCAACAAGGTTGACAATGATGGAAAGGTCGAGATACTTAAATAAGCTCATCTCACAATTTGTATTCTCATTCACTAGCCTTTGGTCCCATCAAAGCCTTTTCCAGTGAGCTCAAGCTGCAAATTCCTCTCTCCACCCCCAAACTGAGCCTATATCGTCGTTGCCTTCCATCAGTGAGCTGCCTACGACTTTGTCTCCACACATGTCAATTGTGTCATGCCTTCTTCCAACAAATCTCGTGCGGCTTCCTAACTTCTATCCTGGCCCTAGGTTTCGAGAATTCGGGAAACAACAAATGGAAGAAAAAGAGGTTAAGTGTGAACAAGAGGGAGAGGGCATGGGTTTCATTCAAGGGAGTTTGCGGACGACAAGTGAGGATTAATAAGATATGGAGAGGGCATAGGCATGAGAATGGCAGAGAATGGGGGATTTTAGAGAATTTTTAATTTTTAAAAAATAATAATAGTAGTAGTAATAATAATAATAACCATTATATATATATATATATATATATATATATATATATATATATATATATATATATATATATATATATATATATATATATATATATATATATTCGTCTCGCACAAATCAACTCGGAGGCAAAACCTTGCACGTATGCGAATTTTCCAATTTTTTTAAAAGTTATTTACATGGTGACTTGAGCAATATTGGTGTCTATTTAAGCTATTTCTGGTTTTTTGAACATGTAAGCGCAATCCATTTCATTAATGGATGCTATTTGGGAGATTTTGAATTTTGATCAACGCATTTCAGATCCGATTCACGCAACATCGCATCATTCACTCATCATTTTCGCTATATTCATTTAAGTCAACATCAAAGTTGTTATGAAGTCAATATCTATTGTTAAATTCTTTCACATTAATTCTATCTATTCATCATTAATGCATCTTCTAACATCTATTATACATTGCCCGAAGCCCTTAAGTCTATCTTCCACACTTAAATCTTCAATAAATACTAATATGTTGCTCTCTATTATGATCATTTCTCACCCTTATCCTACCTAATTTTACAAAACATCCCTTAATACTCATTTGATTAGTGTAGCCAGTTGGTCAAATAATAATGACAATGATATCACCATTAAATATTAATCATACATCAAAATTTAAAAAAAAAATGCTTTTATCCATTTGCCCAATGTTCAAGAGGTTGGAATGCTGAAAAGTATTTTTCTAGATATTAAACATAAATGACGTGTTGAGTTAAATTTATTCATTAGTCTGGTTGGAATAGAGAGATTTGTCTAGAAAGGTCAAATATGCTACCTATTGGGAAGGCTTAACCAGACCTATATAAAAACTTCATAGATAATTACGCATGTATAGTATAATCACAATTCAAAAACATTGCATAACAACCTACTTTAATAAGCATGATGAAGTTCAAAATATCAAGCAAAGCTTCCAAGCCAGATACTTAACACAATGACAACCAAAAATGAAGTACGGATATAAGGCAATCAATAACACTAATACAGAATATCGTCCTGAATCTTCAAGGCATCATGCTAAAGGGAAAAACAACAACAAAAAAAAAAACAAAAGAAAAGAAATTACAAGGACAAGAACAGAGACTCAAAAAAATCAAAAGCAGCACAAGAATTGTTGTAAAGAACCATACATTTAGGGAACCGGAGCTGCTGGCACATTCCAATTTCACATAACAATGTCGCAGTTCAAAACCAGAGTAGAGAAGAATTAAAACGGCAAAGAAAAATAGAAAACTAAAAAAAAAAGTTAGAGAATCCAAATAGCACATATCAACAAGAAGAATAATAGCAGTCAACCTAAAAAAAAAGATCAGAGCTACATCATAATAGAATGGGAAGCAAGAAAAATGGATCCATTATTTGCTAAAATTTAACAAAATAGTTGTGGCATCCCAAAACTATAATGAAAACAAAAAAAAGTTAAGAGGTTATTTTCAGTGCTATTTACGTGAAACACTTTGCTGCTCCAGAGCACTGTTGTTGAACCGGGCTTTCAAGTGATGTAAGAGAGCTCAATTAGCTGATGAGAATGCGCATCTGAACAACTTCTAATAGCACTGCTACACTTCTGAAAACTTAAAAACACTGGATAAAATAAAGAATATTTCTAGTTTCACAACTAATTTCATTTTTATGTGGCATTCATCCTATATATCATCAAAAGCAATCATGATACGAAGGTTAGAAAAAAAATGACAAGCTGGCAGATGGTATACACACCTGTACAACACCGTCATAATCGGTTGATGCTAAGTAGTTCTTGATGTAATTATTCCAACTAACACAACTGAGCTTTGATCTACTTGACATTTCAATCAATGGGTAGTGAACATCAAAAGCCTCATTTAAAAGAGCACCAAATTCAAAGATCTTAATTTTCTTTGAAACCCCAGCAGCAGCAAAGTAATCTTCATCACGGTCAAAGCTCAATGAGCAGATGACATTTGCAGAATTAAGGATATCCACATTTCTCAAACTGCCCCGAACTTCAAATTTGCTGTATCGCGCATATTTGCATAAACCTTCAAAAAAAGCACCAAGGCAATCCGTTGATTCATCCTTTATACCAGCCACATCCTGCAACTGATGGAAATTATCACGAATCCTAAGGACACCTATATCAGATCGTGTTGCAACATTAGTTTCTGAAAGTTTAACATTGGATCTCATAGAGAAGTATGCATGTTTGAGCTGCTCAATATTCTTCATCAATCTTTCTTCGTTTACATTTGATACAGACCATGAAAGCATTGTTCCAATCTGAATTGACACATCTGAATTGTCTCTAGAGCTAGCCGGCAAACCATTGGCATTAGAAATAGACTCAACTCTTGATAAATATCGCCTCTCAACCTCCGCAATGTCCGTTTCTAAGCAATGAATATCAGCCACCAACTTGGCAGCCTGATTTTCATTTTGGTCCTTCAAAGATGAAAGAAACTGTAATAAGAGGTCTGCTTCAGCATCTTCTTCATCTATAGATGCTGATAATTGATCTATAGCCGAAACGTTGTTGCATTCAAATATTAAGTTGCTTGACGAGATTTCCCTGAAATAAACAAAATAATCAGGTTCTATGACGAATAGAGCACACAGAGTGGATTGTGTAATTGCATCAAACAACGCAGTTAAAGAAAATATATTATTAATCTAGATTCTAACAAAACATAAACCAATAAAAAAAACTAATAACCTTCCTCTAAAAAGCAAAAGCCCTGCATGTACTGGCGTGTGCACCATACACACATAGGTAGATGCATATAGGGTGAAGGAGAGGAGAAAAAGACTGCTTGAAACGTGGAGCTAGCAGCTACTTACTCTACCAGCCAATCATAATGGTCAAAACAAGAGTCTAAATGGGCATGATATTAAACATAAATATTTAACACTTTCTACCGACTCAATAAAATAATGAGGGTGTATCACTAGAAACAAAAAACAACAAAAAAAGAGCATTTTTCCAACAACAAATAAGAAAAAAGAGAATTTTAAAGGATAAGGAAGGAATAATGAGCCAAAGAAAAAAGGAATATGTAATTGATAAACTTAGAATGCATAAAATGAAAATTTTGTGCATTTACGTTAGTATATCAACTAATACCACAACAAAAATGGTTTAGCTAGCTTAGTTTAGCTTGAAAATAACAGAATATAAAAGTTGGCTTCCCTCAGAAGTACTATTTGACATCCGAGTCTTCATAAATATAAGATTGGGTTTGTTCAAAAGAACAAACTAGCAACTTGTATGGAGCGTTGTCTGGCACAAAGAAAGAGGTCACTTGGTTAAAGAAACAAACTCAGTGAAGTGCACATGAAAATGCTAATATGAGCAAAAGAAATAAAGCGAGATGGTATGTCGGAGGATGTTTGAAGTAGCATTTATGAAAAAAAAATTGTGTAAACTAAGAAGAAATGGCAAAAAGACGCACATAACAAATGGGGAAAACTTGAATTGGATAAGAGTTGACTAATTTGAGAGGTGGGCCCAAAATGAAATGGGTAGAAGTTATGATAGAAAATCTAACATCCAAGAATTAATAGAAGCAATAATAGATTAATTGATTCAATGCTGAGAGGAGTAGAGTGCATTTGATTGCAAACCAAGAAGAAATGCCATCCTTCTTATTTCTCAAAACTTGGAAGCAGATTTCAAATGGAATAGTTGTCAAATCAATGTAATTCAAACTAAATTTATTTTGTGACTTCTCAGATCTAATGTAGCTCGGCTGATGTAAAATTTATTACTTAAACTAGTGCATAATACTATATAATAGTCATACACAAAATTAGTTAACTAAATGCATGAGACTAATGAACTAAATGACTAGCTTAGTGATTGCATCACTTCGAGGTTTTTCCAAGAACCGTGGTTAGGTTGTCTCCATTGCAAATTGGTGGCCACGAATTTGAGTCATAAAAATAATTTCTCTACAAATGCAGGCAAGACTACATACTACATCAACAACCTCCCAAACCCCACATTTATTGGCAGAAGCTTCATGTACTGGTACACCAATCCAAGCAACCCTTTAGAAAAAAATAATTTCAAAAGTAAAATGGAAAGGTGTTCAATCTATGCTGGTTGCGTGAACCAAAAACAAAAAATCCTGAGTACCAACCAAGAAAAGATTTCTAGGAATCTAAGAAAGTCAGCCAACCTTGCAAGGACCTGCCAAAATCATCCACATCAAATGGTTTGGTGCATTTCAGGTTTATTTATTTGTCTTTTGCAGTTACAAGCTACACATTGTCACGACCCGGCCCGGAAACTCGACTTAATGAGGCGGGAACAAAAAGTCGGACAGTAATAATAATTTTTCCTATCATAAACAATTTAGACACAACTTCTGAAAACAACTGAAGAGCCACTATTTCATAATTTCTTCGAATACTTAATATTTGTATAAATCATAAATTACCTATTTTCATTTGCACGCCATCTTCTATAGGCATACTCCTCTCTTTCAACCATTTTCCAATTCTTTGGAGACTTACCTGAAATATTAATTGGATGGGTTGAGTTTACAGTGTAAACTCAGTGGGTAATCATTGTCAATTATAAAACAGTAAAATAGATATATCAATATAATACATACATCTTTCTTTCTTAATATCAATTTAATACACATACATCTTTCATGCATTACAAACCTTACAATCTCACATAAGTCCTCTTCTTTATATTCAATCATAATTATCCATTTCCATTTTATACATATCTTTTAATAGAATGAACAATCAATTCCTTTTTCATATCCATTTCCCCATTTCCATTTATATAGGAGCACCGTCTAAATGTACCAATTAAAGTACAACCATTTTCATTTTCATTTTCTTTTTTCTTTTCCTTTTTAACGTGCACGGGTATATTGCTTCCTCAGCTAGTACCATACGAGAGTGAACTCCTGTAATTTGCAATACATTTTCAGTCAGATTAATATCATATTCCAGTACATATCAATCTTATCAAGTATTTCAGTATTATTATATCTTTATCCTTGTTATATTTACATCTTTTTTGTTTTCATATATATATAACTTTTGTTTTTCCTTTTCTTTTTCATTTTTCATTTAATCATTATTTATACATTTGTATATATTGCATATACATATCTATAGATATTACATTTCACTTTAATGAAACTTTCAAATATGTATAACGGATGTAGAAAAGAATTAGGTCTAAATTGGATCAATTTTGATATCCGATAAAAGACTCCATCAGCCTAAGTGACAGAATTTTTCCCAGGAATGCTCCGTGCCGTGGTGGTGCTCTTCTACAGCTTCTTCTACATAGGCTCCTCCACTTCTTTAGAAAGGAAACCTTTCCAAACCCAATCGGCCCCTTCTCAGGGAGCTTTCACCACCACGCAATCGGGGTAATGGTAGGCTTCCTCCTTTCCCGCTCTGAATCGTCGATCCATCGTAACAGAAAATCAACTCGTATCAATCAATCGAATTTGCTTAAGAATTAGTCATAATTCTTCTATTTTCACATAGAAATCAAAACATAAGACTTTTAGATAGAATATTCTAAATAGAATCTAATAGAATTAGAATAATAAGAAATAGAATAATAGAATCTAATTAGAATGAAATAGAATAGAAGATTTTTCTTTTCTTTCTTCTCTTTTTTCATAGAGATTTCTGATTTAGAGTTACGAACTTCTTCTATAACGTAGCGGCCTAATAAAGACTGATGCCCCGCTGACGACGGTGGCGGGAAGGCTACCCAATGATCTCCATCCCTGGTGTGGCCGTACCAACTTTAGCTTCCTTGACTCAAGAGCTACTCAGAAGATTTATTTATACCTTCAACATTTGTAATTTATGCAAATAATCAAATATTTGAAAGACCGTAAGCATAAAATATAATCATGAAATAACAATATTTACCCACTTTATTTTGCTCTTCTAATCTTCATCTTGTATTGAGAACTGCTCACAATAACATAATAATTTAATTAGTCTTAAATATCAATTAAATTTCTCAATAAACATTTTATTTCTTCCACAAAGTTTACCTCACAATATTTTTCCTTTCCGTCCTCGTAAATCTTCCTTCCTCCACCGTCAAACCAAAGTCTATATCACTTGGATTCTTCCAACCTAAATTAAAATATGTCTCTCATTGTTTATTTACTATAAGAAACGAGAAAATGAAACATAACTTTAAACTAATCACTTACCTTTCTTCAAGAAGGAAGTCCAGAGTCCAATTTCCTTCTTCTTCCTTCTCTCCCAATTCTTTCTCCTCGCTTTCAATCCCTTCCTTTTTCCCTTTATGAAAATATCATTTGCTTTAAATGAAGTAAAACAACAAAATTTATACCAAAAATGGAATGAAAATTTTAACAAACCTTCTTCCCTCTTTCCCTCGGTCGTTCCTCTCGTTTCTTCCTAATATCCACTTGTTTAGCGATAGGAATGAAGAGTAGTTGATGATTATTATCCCCAAACGCGATCACTTACTAAAAATGGCAAAATGAAATCTCCCTAATCCCTTCTACACGAGTTCGGTCGCTCTGCTCTATCCGCCCTTCTCTGTTCGCGAATAGGGGAGACAGTTACGGGGGAGGGTTTATTAAAGGTTGGCTGGTTCAACTGAACCGGCCAGACCGAACCGGTCTATCACAATCTCCCCTTCTTATAAAAAATTTCGTCCTCGAAATTTAAATCAAATAAGAAAGCATACCTTAGTTAAATAGATGAGGATATTGACTTTTCATTTATGCTTCTTTCTCCCAAGTGGCATCTTTATCTGTTCCATGTTTCCATTGAATTTTCACAAAAGGTATTGCTTTATTCCTTAGTTGTTTCACATCATATTCCAATATCCTTTCAGGTTCCACAACATATTTCAAATCAGGCTGCAAGTCAATTAATTTGGACTGGATTCTCTTTGACTCATCTGACACATATTTCTGAAGCATTGATATATGAAACACATTATGAATTCCTTGCATATGCATTGGAATATCCAATCTGTAAGCCATATTTTCAATCCTTTCAATGATTTCAAACGGACCTATGAATCGTGGGCTCAATTTTCCTATCTTTCCAAACCGCTGCACACCCTTCATTGGATTGGCTTTTAGAAAAATAAATTCTCCTACATCAAACTCAACTGGTCTGTGCTTTGCATCACAATACTTTCGTTGCCTGTCTTGTACTGCCTTTAGTCTATCTCTAATCAATCTGATTTTGCTAGTAGTATCGTCTACCAGTTTAGTTCCAAGTATTTTTCTTTCACTTGTTTCTAACACAAGGGCGTTTTAGTTCCAAGTATTTTTCTTTCACTTGTTTCTAACACAAGGGCGTTCTGCACTTTTTTTCCATAAAGAGCCTCGTACGGTGTCATTCCAATGCTAGAGTGAAAACTATTATTGTATGTAAATTCAATCAACGGTATGTGAGTCTCCCAATTTTCTCCAAAATTTAAAACACATAACCTCAATAGATCCTCCAAAGTTTGAATTGTCCTTTCTGATTGTCCATATGTTTGAGAATAAAATGTTGTACTGAAAGTCAATATAGTATCCATAGCTTCCTAAATTTTCTTCCACAATTTAGAAGTGAATCGGGCATCTCTATCAAAGACTATAGATTTTGGAATTCCATGTAATCTCACAATTTCATCAAAATATATTTTTGTCAATTTTTCCACTGAATCTGTCTGCTTGATTGGTAAGAAATGAGCTAACTTGATTAATCTATCTATAACCACCCATATTGCATCTCGACTATGCCTTGACCTAGGCAATCCAATTACAAAATTCATCGCAATATCTTCCCATTTTCATTCAGGTATAGGTAAGGGTTGAAGTCGGTCACTTGGCTTTTGATGTTCAGCTTTAATCATCTAAAGAATACATTTTGCCACAAATTCTGCAACACTCCTTTTCAATCCTGACGACCAAAACAATCCTTTTAGTTCTTGAAACATCTTTGTACTGCCTGGATGAATTTCATAACCAGAAAGGTGAGCTTCCTATAAAATTTCTTCTCTTAAATTTCCAACATTTGGAACACAAATCCTGCCTTTATATTTCAACAATTTTTCTTTCTCCCATACAAAATCATCCGGCTGTCATGCCTGTACTTTCTTTAAAATTTCTCGGAATTTTACATCTTGATGCAATGAATCACATATTCTATCCTTCAAAGTGGATTGTATCACCAGCTGATTCAATATCATATCTTTAGTGTTTTTTTTATTGACTACTGAAATCTCTAATCTCTCCATGTCTCTAATTATCTGCTTCCGCTGAGTGATTAGCCAATTTGCATACCCAAGAGTTTTTCTGATAAGTGCATCTGCCACGAAATTTGCCTTTCCAAGATGATACTATACGTCCAAATAATAATCTTTGATGAGCTCTAATCACATTCTCTATCTCAAATTAAGTTCTTTTTGATTGAAAATATATTTGAGACTCTTATAATCTGTAAACACTTCGCATCTGACTCCATATAAATAGTGTCTTTATATTTTGAGTGCGAATATCACAGCAGCTAATTCTAAATCATGAGTGAGATAGTTTGTTCATGAACTTTTAATTGCCTTGAAGCATAAGCCATCCCTCTACCATGCTACATTAATACACATCCAAATCCCCTCAATGAAGCATCACAGAAAATTTGAAATTCTTCTAAACCTGATGGAATTGTTAATATTGGGGCAGTCATTAAACAATTCTTTAACTTTTGGAAAGCTCCTTCACACTGATCACTCTATTCAAATTTTACTGCTTTCTGAGTTAACTTGGATAACGATATTGTAATCTGAGAAAATCCTTCACAAATCTCATGTAATAACCAACAAGACCAATAAAACTCCTCACTTTTGAAACTGCTGTTGGCCTTGCCCATTCAGCAATGGCTTGAATTTTTATTCTTATCAATAGAAATTTCTTCATCACTAATCACATGCCCAAGAAAGTTTACATTACTCAACCAAAAATCACTTTAAAAATTTAGCATATAACTTGTTCTCATTAATTGTTTGCAATACTGCCTGCAGATGACTGGAATGGCTCTCTGCATCTCTTGAATAAATCAAAATATCATCTATAAACACAATTACAAATATGTCTAGAAATGACTTAAAAATTCTGTTCATCAAATTCATAAATACAACTGGTACATTTG
Source organism: Dendrobium chrysotoxum (assembly GCA_019925795.1). Classification (NCBI taxonomy): domain Eukaryota; kingdom Viridiplantae; phylum Streptophyta; class Magnoliopsida; order Asparagales; family Orchidaceae; genus Dendrobium; species Dendrobium chrysotoxum. The sequence continues at coordinate 31,555,193 of CM034306.1, read as the reverse complement.
TCACTTCAAATGACATTACCACAAACTCATAGTAACCATATCTAATTCTGAAAGCTATCTTCGCTATATCTTCATCCTTAATGAGTAGCTGATGGTATCAAGAACGCAAATGAATTTTAGAAAAAACTGTAGCTCCTTCCAGTTGATCAAAAAGATCATTAATTCTGGGCAAAGAATATTTGTTCTTAACAGTAAGCTTATTCAATTATCTGTAATCTATGAACATTCTGAAACTCCCATCTTTCTTCTTTACAAATAAAATTGGAGCTCCCCATGATGAGAAATTTGGTCTGATAAATCCTTTATCTAGCAATTTCTGTAATTAACTTTTCAGCTCCTACAATTCTTTGACTGTCATTCTGTAAGATGCTCTTACCACTGGTTCTGAACCCGGTATCAACTCAATAGTAAAATCTATTTCTCTTTCTGATGATAATTCTGACAAATCATCTAAAAACACCTCTGGATATTCTTTGATTACAGGTATATCTTTTAATTCTTTAACTTCCTTATTTGTATCCTTTACTTGAGCAAAAACATACTGACATCCTTTGGATACAAATTTGGAAGCTTTCATATAAGTGATGATCATCAAAGCAATTCCTCTATCTCCATAAAATTTATATTCTCTTTCTCCAAGAAAATTAAATTTGACAATTTTTTATTGCAGTCTATTATCACAAAATTATTTGATAACCAATCCATTCCCAATATCATATCAAATTATTCCAATGGTATGACATTCACTATTGCTTCAAACTGTCTTTCATTTATTTTGAAAATCAATTGACATATGCCATTAAAATACATTATGGATCCATTTGACATCAAAACTTTTAAAAGTGTGGATACTTTATAAACATTTAATCTAACTGATTTTATAAAGGACTCTGAAATAAAGGAGTGTGAAGTTCCTGTATCAAAAAGAATTTGCACAAGCTTTTCTTGAATTGCTATCATACCTATAAAATTTTCATAAAAAATTAACATAAACATACATCATTCCTTTAACAATATTTTCATAATACACATTTATTTATTTTTTATTATTATCACATGTAATTACTTCAGGTGAATCCTTAACATCCTTTTGAATTAATGCCTACACTTTAGGCAGAGTATTCTGTCGGCCTTGACTTGGTCCTGGAGTTGAAGCGACTGATTCTATCGTTCTTGGTCTTCCAACATTTCTCTGAGATCCAATGCTAATCCTTGACTCTCTTACTGGTCTTTGCCCCAAAGTAGGACAGTTCTTGGCTATGTGACCTGGTTGATGACACCAGAAGCAAGTATTTGTACAAAATAAACATTCTTCTTTATATTGCCTTCCACACTTACTGCAACTGTTCACACTTGAACTGTCGCTGTTACTAGATTTTGTCTTCTTCCAATTAAACTTCCCAGCTTGTGAAAGGGCTTTGCTATGTGAATCCTGAGAAGCTCCCATAACCTCATCACTTTTCCTCTTCTGAAATTCATGTCTTCTTTGAGTATTTTGTATGTCCATTTCTACCCTCCTAGCTCTTTCCACTAACACTGAATAATCTTTAATTTCAAGTGGAACAAGAGGCTGCTTAATTACATCCTTCAATCCAAATAAGAATCGATGACACTTTTTCTCTGCAGTATGTATTAATTAAGGAGCATATCTAGATGATGTTGTAAATTCAGCCTCATACTGTATAACTGATCTATCTCCCTGCACCAATCTCATAAATTTATCCTGCATCTGCCTCCTTGCAGAAAAAGGCACGAACCAATCTCTGAACATTTGTGTAAAATCATTCCACTTAATTTGCATGTCAGGGATTCCTCCACTTTTGGTTTGATGCTGACCTCTCCACCACTTTTCGGCTTCTCCATCAAGCATAAAGGCTGCCAAGGAAACTTTTCTCTCCTCCGGATAGAGCATTCCTTATAAAATCTTCTTAATTCTTAGCAACCAGTTTTCAGTCTCAATTGGTCCCTCTACTCCCTTAAATAAGGGTGGTCTCATATCTTGAAACAGCTTTAAATACTTATCCATAATCATTCCACCACCACTACTACTCCCTAATAGTTGATTCCTTGAGTCATGAATCAACTTAGTCATAGCTATCATCATTTGTGTTAGGGGATCAGGGTTAACAATAACATTAGGTACCGTCCTTTCCACTTCCCTCTTTTCTTCAGAATTATTTTGGTTCCTGTTTATAATAAGATAGTCCATTTTAAATCATTAATATTCACTCTAGTGGCTCTTTCAGTATGATTTATATCTTTTATGTCTCTAAAATCATTTTTGTCACGACCCGACCCGAAAACTCAACTTAATGAGGTGGGAACGAAAAGTCGGACGGTAATAACAATTTTTTCTATCATAAACAATTTAGACATGCTACTTCTAAAAACAACTAAAGAGCCACTATTTCATAATTTCTTCGAATACCTAACATTTGAATAAATCATAAATTATCTGTTTTCATTTGCACACCGTCTTCTATAGACGTACTCCTCCCTTTTAACCATTTTTCAATTCTTTGGAGACTTACCTAAAATATTAATTGGATGGGCTGAATTAACAGTGTAAACTCAGTGGGTAATCATTGTCAATTATAAAACAGTAAAAAAATATATCAATATAATACATACATCTTTCTTTCTTAATATCAATTCAATACACATACATCTTTCATGCATTATAAATCTTATAATCTCCCATAAGTCATTTTCTTTATATTCAATCATAATTATCCATTTCCATTTTATACATTTCTTTTAATAGATTCGACATTCGATTCCTTTTTCATATCCATTTCCCCATTTTTATTTATACTGAAGCACCGTCTAAATGTACCAATTAAGGTACAATTATTTTCTTTTTTCTTTTCCTTTTTAACGTGCACTAGTACGTTGTTTCCCCATCCAGTACCATACGGGGGTGAACTCCTATAATTTGCAATACCTTTTCCTTGTTATATTTACATCTGTTTTATATATATATATATATAACTTCTGTCTTTCCTTTTCTTTTCCATTTAATCATTATTTATACATTTGCATATATTGCATATACATATCTATAAATATCATCTTTCACTTTAATAAAACTTTCAAACATATATAACGGATGCAATTAATCAGAAGACTATATAATCATGAAATATTTATACCTTCAACATTTGTAATTTATGCAAATAATCAAATATTTGAAAGACTGCATGCATAAAATATAATCATGAAATAACATCATTTACCCACTTAATTTTGTTATTCTAATCTTCATCTTGTATTGAGAACTGTTCATAATAACATAATAATTTAATTAGTATTAAATATCAATTAAATTTCTCAATAAACATTTTATTTCTTCCACAAAATTTACCTCACAATATTTTTCCTTTCGGTCCTCGTAAATTTTCCTTCCTCCACCGTCAAACCAAAGTCTATATCACTTGGATTCTTCCAACCTAAATTAAAATGTCTCTCATTGTTTATTTACTATAAGAAACGAGAAAATGGAAACACAACTTTAAACTAATCACTTACCTTTCTTCAAGAAGGAAGTCCAAAGTCCAATTTTCTTCTTCTTCATTCTCTCCAAATTCTTTCTCCTCGCTTTCAATCCCTTCCTTTTACCCTTTATGAAAATATTATTTTCTTTAAATGAAGTAAAACAACAAAATTTATACCAAAAATGGAAAGAAAATTTTAACAAACCTTCTTCCCTCTTTCCCTTGGTCGTTCCTCTCATTTCTTCCTAATCTTCACTTTTTTAGCAATAGGAATAAATAGGAGTTGATGATTCTTATCCCCAAATGTGATCACTTACTAAAAATGGCAAAATGAAATCTCCCCAATCCCTTCCGCATGAGTTCGATCGCTCCACTCTGTCTGCCCTTCTCTGTTTGCGAACAGGGGAGACGGTTACGGGGGAGGGTTTATTAAGGGTTGGCCGATTCAACTGAAACGGTTAGACCGAACCAGTCTATCACACCCATGGATACAACAACAGCAAAAACATCAAGCCTTTGTCCACTACATGAATCCTTTTGTCCATTATGTCCTGTTAAAAGTCAAATTCTCGTTTAAATCTAATAAAGAAATATCATTTCTAATATTTTCTAACCAAGTCTTTTTAGGTCTACCTTTACCTTTCTTAACATAAGTTAAATCTAATAACTCTACTTTCCTAATCGGGTCATCGGAAGGCCGCCGTTTTATGTGACCAAACCATCTAAGGCGGCTCTTTCTAATCTTATCTTCCACTGGAGCTACTCCAACCTTTTCACGTATATGCTCATTTCGTATCCTATCTCTAAGGGTAAAGCCACTCATCCACCTGAGCATCCTCATCTTTGCAACACTTAACTTAGAATTATGCTTCTCTTTTAATAGCCAACATTTGGCACCATAAAGCATTGTAGGTCTCACCACCAACTTATAGAATTTTCCCTTAAAATTGAGGGGGACTTTTCTATCACACAACAAGCCCAATGCATTCCTCCACTTTAACCATCCAACTTGAATTCTGCTGATAATATCCCTATCTATTTCACCATCACACTGAACAATAATAGATTCAAGATATCAAAAAAGTGTACTCTTATTAATGACTTGATTGTCTAAAGTCACAATCCCCTCACTAGGTTTATTACTACTAAAATTACACTCCATATATTCAATTTTAGATCTACTCAAGAGAAAACCTTTAGACTCTAAGGTTGACCTCCATAATTCAAGTTTACCTTCAAGTCCCTCTTTAGTCATATCAACAAGAAGAATATCATCAGCAAAAAGCATACACCAAGGTACATCCTCTTGCAATTGTCTTGTGAGAACATCCATGACTAAAGCAAAATGATATGGGCTTAAGACTAATCCTTGATGTAATCCAACCGAAATAGGATAATACTTGGTCAAACCATCTTGTGTTTGAACACAAGTAATAGCTCCTGCATATATATCTTTAATGGTTTGAATATAAGCGTTATTAACTCCTTTCTTTTCAAGAACTCTCCATAGCACTTCTCTTGAAACTTTAGCATATGCTTTCTCTAAATCAATAAATATCATATGGAGATCCTCCTTATTCTCTCTATATTTCTCCATCAAACCTCTCAATAAATATATGGCTTCCATAGTAAGCCTACCCAGCATGAATCCAAATTGATTTTGAGAAACATTAATATCACACTGCAACCTACGCTCCATAACTTGCTCCCATAGTTTTAAAGTATGACACATTTACTTAATTCCTCTATAATTCGCACAATCTTGTGTATCACCTTTATTTTTAAAAATAAGAATTAACACACTCATTCTCCACTCATTTGGCATCTTTTCAGTCTTTAGAACAGTATTAAAAAGTTTAGTAAGCCAAGAAATTCGTTCATCTCCTAAGCATTTCCACACCTCTATTGTAATATCATCATGTCCAACAGCTTTTCCACACTTCGTTTTCTTTAAAGCCTCTCTAACTTCGATTTTACTAATACGCCGATAAAAACAGAAATCTTCATTAAAACGTTTAGCAAAATATCTCATCCACCTTTGTTGAATATCATCTTCTAAGAAAAGTACTTTTTAATCTTCATCCTTAATACACTTCACTTGAAATAAATCCTTACTACTCCTTTCTCTTTGTTTGGCTAACTTATACATATATCTTTCTCCCTCCTTAGTATCTAATCTATTATATAAATTATTAAAAGTTAAGATCTTTGCATCGCAACTCGCTTTTTTAGACTCCTTACATGACTCTTTATATCTTTCCCAATTATCAGAAAATTTTATATCCAAATCAATTTTTATAACAAATCTTCTTATTTTTTTTATCTTTTCTTGCACATTTGGATTCCACCACCAACTATTTTTACTATTATGATAATCAAAACAAATAAAGAAGATGAGAAATACAGCAAGTATATGCTCTTCTTGCCTGAGTACTAGGGTTGACTTGCAAACATAAGGCAAGCAAGCAAGCACTACAATATAGAAGTTGGACCATATAACACTGAACTGCAACCTAACATGTAGGTAACAATTGAGTCATTGACATCTTAAAACTGAATAAAACTATAAAACAACCGGTCCTTAGTGCCACCTCATGAAATCTCAACTAAAATTATAGACAACAAAAAGATGCAAATTTGTTTTGACAAACATTAGTCAATACAACAACAACAACATCAAGCTTTATCCCAGTGGGGTCGGCATTGACAAACATTAGTCAATATAAAGAAAAAAAATGTTAGCTAGTAGCTACAAGTGATTAAACTTAATAGTTTTATGAGATAGGATAATGGTCATCGTAAGGAAACATTCTTAATATAAAATGCCATAATTTGAAGGGGAAAAAAAGGATAGGAAAAGAACGGAGAAAATGGTCCATTTTATCACCCATATTATCCAAAGGCAAACAGTCCCCAGTATCAATCTGCTAGACACCTTGAAACTCAACGTGTTAATCATAACTTTCCTTAAAATAATGGATCCTAAAACGGTAGTGTTGCTTATCCTGCCATCTGGCCAATTGTTCAACATAAGAAAAGGCTAAATTTACCTCAAAAGTATGAAAGGATAAAAAGCCATCAAAATGGAAGCATGGAAAGAAAGCATGAATTCTCAACAAATTTTCCACTTGATGAAAAACTGTCTGCACCGCATACCATGGACCATTAAATTCATGAGTTCCCAACATGGATAACTCGGTAGCTACTTGCCTTGACTTTGGCCGGGCAGAAGGATCAGGATGAAGCAACCAAAGACAGAAACCAGCTTCCTTAGGACACTCCGATAAAAAGCTTGGAGGAAGAATCCTGTGCCGGAGATTAGACATTGCAGCAAGATGCACTTCTTCTGTCTCAAAAGAGCAGAATAGCTGACAAAGAATTAGGAAGTATAGTCAAGAGCTGATGGGACCCGCACCTTTCTGGTGGAAAATGTTCTAAATGAGCAAATACACATCTTTTCTTAAAACAATGTGGAAAGCAATAGTGGAGAAAACAAAGAACCATACAATAACCCTTCTCAGAAATCATGAATAAGAAAGTATACTAGAATTTAAGTTATCTTTGAGCAAAGTCATATTACTTCGCAATATATGATCCAATATCAACTACGTGAGAATTTCAAGATATCTTATTACAAACTTGAAGCTTGGATTCTACATATGATTGAACCTAGGTTATTCAACATAACATAGTTCAGGACCATGAAAATTCTGAAAAACTTAATGACCAGAGCAAGACATTGCCTCACTCTAACTTGGCTTAGTCCATTAATTGAGCTGAAGTCAATCTTGAACTTCTCTAAAGATTTCAAGCCGAGTTCAATCTTGTTTTGTACATTTGACCTTCAAACAAGGTAAAAGATATATAAGCAAGTGGAACTATTTGTATTCAGCTATGCTTACAGTGATTCCTTAACGATCTTTTGTATGTCAAATAGCATTTTCTTTTTATTACTTACTAAAATATGAAAATCAAATGGAAAAGGAACAAATGAATTGTCACAGAGCTACAGAGTGACCATGCCACTTAACTATATTACTATGCCCACTTTAAAGTACAGAGAATGGAAACAGACTTATAAAAGATCACTGAGAAAGAAAATATAATTTGAACTACTAAACAAACTATATATTATCATCTTTTTTCATGCTCGTATCAAACCAACTTTTCATACTAGTAATTAATATGTTAATGAACTATTAATGACCTGAGAACTTCATTGCCTTGCTCAAGCTCAGTTTGGTTATCATTCATTAAGCTGGAGCCTAGCTTCAACTTCTCTAAAGATTTCAAAATAAAGTTCAATCTTATTTGCTTTCCTTTGTCAAGCCTAAGTTGCATTTGACCTTTAAACAATTCAAATAAAGTATAGATAAGAGCGATTATCTTTATTCAAATACCCTTAGCAGTAACTTATACTCATTCCTTTCAAATTTTAAATAGTATATTCCTCCAATTTTCTGAAAATTTAAAATTAAATGGAAAGGCACAAATGAACCGACCCAGAGCTACATAACCTGTTTGGCAAGGGCAACCATTCCACTTATGCAGCTATTAATAAGCCCATCGTTAAGCATAGGTAAAGGAAACATGTATATAAAACTTACAAAAAAAGCTAACGCAAATATTATTTGAACTACCAATCAAACTATAAATAATCATATTTTTATGTTCTTATTAAACCATCTTTTTCTGAAAGCAATAAGCATGCTAACATAAATAAACATAAATAAACAAACAGTATATTTGAATAACCTATATTTTACAACTTGACTAAATGCTTGTTCTATTGATAACTAAGGGGCTGTTTGGGATCCCCTTTTTGTTTTTTATTTTTTATATTTATTTTCTTTTGTTTATATTTTGAAATGAGTTATTTTTTGTTTATTTATGCAGGGGTGATGCAGCTGCAGAGGCAGCAGACAGCAGCAATATGGCAATGGCCAATGGTGGCATCGTATGGTGTTTGTGGCGGCGACTCGTGGTGGCATCAATTGATGGTGATTGTAGTTTTTAAAAACACCTAAAAGTTATTTTGAGTAAATAAAAAATAAAATGATTTATTTTAAAAAACAAAAAAAATAAAAAATGATGAAAATATATACTAAACAAACATGTTTTTAAAAAATAAAAATAAAAACAATGGTGATTCCAAACAAACCCTAAGCAAACACCAAACAGCTAAGACCATGCCTTACAACATACTTCAAGTATTATCATAAATTAGGAATGTCAATATAAGTGGACAATTTCAAGACATGTGAGTTTGGTGCTTCCATTGCGAGTGAAAATGTGTAACAATGTTGCAAGCCATGAGCTTTCAAAAGTTGTGAATTTGTACACCTTATAATATAATACACACCAGGGAAGCAGACAACAGCCCTGCAAAAACATAGGGATGTTGAGAGGTTAAATTTTTTAGGAAGTTCAAGGTTGGATAACCAAAGTTAACATGGTTAGAGTTGAGACAAAAATTTAGGTTAATATAATATCTTCATCCCTATGAAACAAAAAGATAGCAGCGCAAGAGCACAAATAAAGGATTAGGACTTACTCCAAGTCAAAAACAACAGCATCAAGCTTTTATCCCACTATGTGGAGTTGGCTACATGAATCATTTTTCTCCTTTGTGTCCTATCAAGAGTTAAATTCTCATTTAAATCTGATTAAAAAAAATTCTAATACTTTCTAACAAAGTCTTTTTAGGTCTACCTTTACCTTTCTAAACATAGGCTAGATCTAATGCATCTACTCTCCTAACCGGATCATCGAAAGGCCGACGTTTTATGTGATCAAACTATCTAAGGTAACTCTCTATAATCTTATCTACCACTACTCCAACTTTTTCAAAAATATACTCATTTCACATTCTATCTCTAAGAGTAAAACCACTCATCCACCTGAGCATCCTCATCTCTGCAACATTTAACTTAATTTTATGCTTCTCTTTACCTACTTCAAGTCAACGTTGAAACAAATTAATTCATGATACTTAATTGTCTTCCATTAATTAATTTTTTATGATTTTTAATTTTTATTTTATCCATTTGGATTATAATATGATTGGATTTGAGTTATTTATGATTTTAGCCATTATGATTGCTTTATTTTGAAGTCAAGTGTATTCCTATTTTCTATAAATAGGATAAGTACAATATAAGATCTTATCTTTGAATGAAATAAAAAATAACTACCTAAAACAATGTCTTCTTTCTTCTTTTCTACTCATAATTCTCTAATATCATTTTTCTTGTGTTCAATTGGCATAAATTTGATATTAGAGCACAAGTCACTGGTTGAAATCTTTGATAGCACAATTGGCATTCAACTCCAGTGGACGACTGAGTCATAAGCATTGTGATACACACATGGATATGGGCTGCCTACACCATTGGCTATAAAGCCTTCGTTGTGTCTTCTCTATCAATCCAAGCTTTTAGAACAGTTGTTTGCGCAAAGTGATCTTACATCAAAACTTATTTATAAATATATCTACTAGTTACAAACTGCTTCACACCCTACATTGCGCCAATTTAAAGCAACAAGAGGGTGTTATGTTTAAGAAAAGTGACTATATCTTACCTATAATGACCATTGTAAGAAATATGTATATTAATGAGGGCAACACAAAGTGCTAGCCTAGTAGAAATTTATCATGCTGCAACCAAGTGTGCACAGGAAAACTAATAGCAAGCATGGCATTCAAAACCATCATTGCCATGCCAAATAAGCCCCAAGTTATACAAAAAATGTTCAGGACAATCTCACTAAGGAAATTATAGAAAATGTACACCCCAACAACTAGGCTGTAGCTATCAAACAAACTAATTGCTCATGCCTTAATTGCCCAACAGTTGGTTCACGCATAATGGTTACAGATCACTACTGAGAAAGACTGCCAGGGAACTTCAACAGAAAATGAATAATTTAAATATTTTCTTTAGTACCTCAAAGAACAAAACGCCTAGACTGTAGATATTTGAAGATAAAGGGCAAGAATTTCCATTCAGCTTCTCAGGGCTGGCATACCATCTGTCTTCCAGACTCAGCATTCCAGATGCAGGTTCTTGAAAACTAAAATCAAAGATATTTTTACGTGCAGGGATTTTAGAACTCTTGTACGAATCAACCAAGTGAATTTGTTCACTGAATCCTTCATCAAAACTTGCTGTTCTGATATCACCATCATAGACTTCCTCAGCTAGACTTCCCTGCAGATCAGCAGTTCTAGAGGGGCATTTTTGAAGCTGGACAACAGTTTGATTCTTTCCACGTAGTCTCTGATGCTCTGGTGATAACGTTCCCTGCAACTCCTGATCACAACCTAGTTTTAATTGTTTATGTGATAAAGAATCCTGCAACTTGGTATCATATTCCATGGATCTCTTCCTTTTCAGATGTGTCTCCAGTCCAATATCTTGATGATTTATTGAACACATCCAACTCCCTGCCTGCACTTTAGCATTTATTGAGCCAATATATTTAACAAAGCCTGACGAAGGCACCACAAAATGTGACGGTTTTAAATGCTGTAAAGCATGGCCTTGAGAGTGTGAAGTATCAACAAGTTTCAAGATCTGCTTAAAAATTTGCAGTCTCTCAAATTTGCTAGACCTGCGATGGTTTTGTTTAAACCAATCCCTCAAAGTAGTCCCATCATGCTGGACATTTGAATCCACATAGTCAACACTGCCACCAAGTAAGGCCATTTCATCTGCCTTTGCAATTGGTTTGTGCAATGATTCAGAAGCCTTCATCTTGTGATCATCTATACCTACATTATCTAGGCTTTGGGTAACAGGCCCATAATCATTATCTGTTCTTTGCTGGCTATATGCGATACCTTTACCCTTCAAGGTGCTTTTCATTAAAAATTGTCGAAATCCTGATGCACGTAAATCTTTTGTACTATTAACAGTAGGATGGCGAGCAATGGCACTCTTCGAAAGATCCTTGCTATCACCTTCTACTACATTATGAGGGGTCTTCAAATGATTTAAGCTTAACTGTGTGAATTGAAGATTCCTTTTCACCAAAGATTGAGGCATAAAAGATCCAACACCTTTTCCTCCATCCCCAACTCTCAAAAATTCCTTGGGCACTGAATCTGTTCTAGATCCACCGACTATTCTTGTCAAATTGTGCCACAGCCCTTTCCTAATAGGAGAATCTTCCACAGAGCCAGGTACACCACTAGTATACAATACGCTGGGAGAATTGACATTCCTCAATGTTAACTTTTCCATAACTGTTCCAGGATAGTTTGAAGGACAAGAGCTTGCAGGACGTTCTGAAACACAATGTCGTCCTAAATCATGATGTGAACCTTTACCTGCTAAAGTCTCTAGTAGCATTTCAGGTGATCTCAATGATGAAAGATGCTCAGTCCAACCAGTTTCTTCTGAGATAACCGGAGCTGGGTTTTGAATTTGAAATGCAATGCAATCCGTTTGAGAGCGCAATTGATCATTTTCTTTTCTTTTAAGATGAGGAGTCTCGGCTGAGTTTTCCATAGACTCGTTAAGTTCAGCGCTCCCTTCCATGTTAACCAAGGATAAGGCTTTCTACGTCCAAATCAGCTAAATTAATACAGCAGATCAACATGGTCGGATGAGGTCGGTAATTCCCCCATCAGAACCATTATTCAATTCGAACTGAATCAAACCCGCAGCTGCATACATCACTCACAGCTATCAGCATAAATCAGCAATGAAGAAATCTGATATAAAAAATCCAACAGGTGTATAACAACGAGAAAAAAACATGCATCTGACCTGTTAATCATCTCTTTCTCAACTCGATTCTTTGCTAGCATCAACCCGTCATCGAAACTATTTCTAGGGCTCACACGAAATAATCAGCACGAAGGAACAAAAAAACTTGCAGAAGCCGCATAAAAGCGAGATTCCTCTTCAACCACCGCATAATTCAGCTCCAAGTCGACAATACCCACCGCAAAAACTGTACAAAAACCATTTCCTTTAAACATCAAAACAAGAAAAGAAGGCACACTTAAAGCATTCAATCCAAAACGAGAGATACATAGCGGATTAAAGCAGAAAGACAAACAAGCCCTGAAAGTCCACCGCTCGAACTATTTTTTACTAAAAACTCCACCCAAAAAAATCAATCAAACAGATCATAAAGAAAAACTAAGAACAAAGAGCAAAAATAAATAAAAAAGAAAGAAATGCTCACAAATATCCCTCTGCAAGACTTATCCCCAAGGACCGAAACCGCGTGCGGAGCTTAAAGTAACCCTAAACTTTCCAAAATTGGAAAATCCAAGTTGCAGTGCGGCTCCCTCTTACTAAAAAAAAGAGGAAAGAAGCTTCAGCTCTTCGGACAGCACAAGAAGATGACAGTGCGTCTAATCAATCTGAACTCGTGGATGCTGTCCTCCATTCCACCGCAGTTCTTAAAAGATTTTTAACAATACGAATTAAAAATAATCCCTCAAAATTATCCCATGGCCGAGGTTTTCCGCTACAGTTGTGGCCCTATACGCCGCCACGCATGCGGAACTTTGGTTGCACCGGCGTCCAAGAGATTATTAACTGCGGAGTCCGGCCATTAAAATGTAATGACTGTGGATACTGAATTTTTGTATTTTTATTATGCACAATCATAAAATTCGAATATAGCTCCAATCCTCACTCCGCACTTAATAATCTCCCCTATCTGACCGTTCATCATTGACGGATATGCTGATCTGCTAATGAATTTTAGCGTGCGGGTTGTATACTTTTTTTGTCTTCAATGGTTGATATGACGAGCAGTATGTACAAGATATTTAAAAGGCTTCTGGTGGGTGCATTGTATTATTATTATTTTTTTTAATATTAAGGTCAGATCACATTGTATTTACTAAAAAAATAACTGTAAATGAATAAGCAAGACTTTGAAAATCAGACCAGATAACGAACCGGAAAAAGAAGATATTAGTGGTTCGATGGTTCGATGATTTGACTAGGTTCGAACCAGGGTCGAACCGGATAACATAATAAATACTTATTATATTTAAATATTATAATAATAAAACAACAATTTGTAAAATCTATAACAAAAATTGAACAGAATTATAATCTGAAGCATAAAAAAATATAATAAATAAATTCAGTAAATTTAAAATTAAATATATTATTATTTTGAACAATTTATCTCTTTGTAATCATAACTTAAGAAATAAAATCAAAATTTCTCTTGAGATCTTATAATTTATACCTACAATTCAATTAGAACCTGTAAAAAGTCATGTACAGGCAAAATCAAACCTAATCTTAGAGACACATTTGCAAATCCTAATTGGGTGTCACAGATAGAAATTTAATAAGTACAAGGATGATTTTGGTAATGCTTTCTTGGAAATCTCGAAAGCAATGATAAGATATTCGCAATAAAAAATGCTGTAATAAAGATCATATAATATTCACAAGAAATAAACTTTTATTTTGTAGTGATTTAAAAAGACTATTGAACATAGATGAATATATCATAGCTCTAGAGAGATTCCTCTAACAAGGCCAAGATTAGACTAGCTAAGATTAAGCGCAATTAGAAAAACTGAAAAAAATAAAAGATGAAGAGCATTCTTTTTTACATGGCTCACAAGGTGGCAAATTGCAATTGCGTATAATAGGTATTTTGAAAAAAAAAATATAGAAACTTCATAAATTCACACTAAACAACACTAAAAATAAAACCATCCTAATTTTACAATTTAATCATCAACCAAGAAGAAGTCAAGAGCTAAAAAATCAACTCAATGCAATGTTCTCTTATCCAAGGAGATAAAAAAAAGCTCAAATTAGGAAAACTGAAATTGTGAACAACTAAACATAATCAACATAAGAATCGATTAAAACTTAAAACAAAATGTATTGGAAAGAAGCAGAAATCAGAAGAACCATTTCTTGAACTTTTCCAAGAAGAAATTGCAGAGTTTTGTCGGGGAGTATGAAATGTGAGGAGAAGTGCGAGGAAAAGAAGTGAAGAACTCATAGTGGGTTGGAGAAGAGGAGCTGAGCATGAGGGCCTTCGATTCGATGTGGGCTTAGCGAAAGAGTAGGAGAGTAGGAGACGACAATGGGATAGGGAGTTGGGAGGAAGATACGTCGAACAGGCAGATACATCCACTAACAATGAATACTAGAATTTTTTTTTGTTTCGTATAAGCTTTGCTTTCTTTAATTCTAAGCCATCCGATCTTATCTAAATGGTTCAAGATGCTCTATGTGTGAACCGCCGGTACTAATTTTGTGGTTCGACGATCAAACCGCCGGTTCGAACAGTTCAAACCCGATTCTTTACAAAACTGGCTTCAAAGTAAATCAGAATTGGTCAGCCAGCCGGTTCGCTATTCAATCGGTTGAACCGGTGGGTCTAATCTGATTTTTAAATCCTTGTGAAGAAGGCTACTTAAAATGAGCTACAACAAAAAGCAAAAAGATTTCATATATTAAGAGTTGAAGCAAAACTAACACCCATTATAACTGCAAAACAAAACTAAAAAAAAAAAAAGAAATCCAAAAAGCTTGGTAAGTAAGTCACTTATGAAATAGCTGGGGAGATAGCATTTAGAAAAGAAATCACTGGACTCAAAATGGCCAAAACACCCAAATCATAGTTTGAATCAAATCAATTGATGAGTGAAGCTTCCCGATTTCGAATAAAACCTTCCAAGGGGAAGGAAGATGCAAAAGAGGTTTCAATAAGGTGGGTTAGACCATTTATTATTGTCCCCTGAAAGTAGCTTAAGTACAAGGATTTTAGAAACAGTTTTAAGCAAAATTGCCTTCTTGATTATGTGAGATAAAGTAGATTGGTAGTTGATTGCATTTTCAAACTTAGATGAATGTATCATCATGTGAGCATAAGTACAACATGAAAGTGAGTTGTATACTATCACCTATATCTTATGCATCTATGCATATTATTATGGGCTTCAAAGATGTCTGTAGTGCTATTATAGAGAATCAACTATAGATAGCCAATATAAGTTGTAGGTATAAACGGATCAATAGAAGTTAGATTACATATGTCACGGAGATGGAATTTTTTTGAAATTTTTTTCCAAATTTATCATTCCCTTGAATCTATAAACACCCCCTTCGAGGTTAAGGGGGAGGCACAATTCTCTAAAGCATACTCCCGTTGTGTGACACCCTAAGATCTAATGTCGAAGAACTGTCTATTTTATCTCTTAGTTAATTTAGCATAGCCATTAATTTTTCATTTATTTAAATAATAGCTAGCATAAGAAATCATATACATAAAAAAATTAACTATATTCATCATTCATCAAAAATCTATTTATAATAGTCAAAAGTTCAATCAATACATCACTGCATGAGTTTTTCTTTTTTCCTTTAATACTCCTAACAACAAAAGAATTAAACATAAAATATATGAAATTAAACAAGAAATCCTAGAAGCAGATTAATCTCACTCCACTGGATCCCAACCTTTTTTAAAAAAATAAGTAAAAATTACAATGAGCTAACAACTCAGTATATTATCAGAATATACAACTGCAATCAATGCATGACAGTAGAAATAATATACATGTAATCATTCAATCCCTATCAGTCTGACCATGTAGTAGTAAGAATAAGCAGTAAACAATATAAATATTGTCATTTCTTATGAGCAATATAAATTAATACAATAAATGTGACTTATAATCGGTGATCGATAGCCATATATCTCATGCATTTCATAAGTATTAGATATCATTGTATTAATCTTATCATATCACTACAGAAAAATAGGATTTTTCGTAGCAATTTTTACGAGCGGTTCTAAAATCGTTGTCAAAACCCATATTTAACATTGATTTTGACCGCTATAATTTGCACTAGTTTTAACCGGTGCAATTAGCGACAGTTTTAACCATTGCAAGTATCACCGTTTTCACTAGTGCATTAGAATTGATAATAACCACTAGTAAAGCCCCGCTCAAAGCAATTGAATATCCCAATCTTATAC
The DNA here is from genome assembly GCA_019925795.1 of Dendrobium chrysotoxum. Lineage (NCBI taxonomy): Eukaryota > Viridiplantae > Streptophyta > Magnoliopsida > Asparagales > Orchidaceae > Dendrobium > Dendrobium chrysotoxum. The sequence goes on along the minus strand of CM034306.1, from coordinate 31,538,712 downwards.
TTAAAGCTCTCTTTCCTCTTCTATGTGTGTGATGTCCCAAAGCCCTAGCTCGATCGGAGGAGATGTGAATGTTACTTTCCTCTTCCATGCGTGCGACGTCCCAAAGTCGTCGCTCGATCAGAGGAGACGCGAAGCTCGGTTTTTCCTCTTATGTACGTGTGACGTCCTAAAGCCATAGCTCGATCGGAGATGTGAAGCTCATCTTTTCCTCTTCCGTGCGTGCGACGTCCCAAGCTCTAGCTCGATGATTGCTTATTCTTCTCCTCCTACGAAGACCCATCCACGTCGGCCCTCCTTCAGTGTGAATCTCTTCCCCTTCTTCCTCTTCTTCTTCTCATTCTTCTTCTTCATCTTTGTCTCCCTCTTCTACTCATTCTTCTTGTTGTTTGATATATTTATAATAAGATATTGGCCTCTTCATTTCCTTAATTCTATAATCTTCAATTTAGTTTTTGGAAATATAGGTTGAGATTTATTATGGAGTGTAGGGCCATGATTTGTGTAGATGCAATTTTGAGAAATTTAAGGCATTTTTCAGTAAAGAATTTGCTTGATTGGATTTGAGAATTGACATGTTGACTTTGAAAGATGAGAGGGAGATGTGAAGCTCATGTCTTGCTTGTTTATTGGTATGGTTGTTATGTTAAGTGTTCCAAAACATCTTGATAATTATTTTGAGTTTTATTTGACTTGGCATTAAAATTGATTTACTTCAACTTAAGATTATTATTAGCTTGAAATTAGTTTGATTCATTTAAAAAATGATTTGATTATAAACAAATATGTTTTTGTGAGTATGTGTGTTTTTATAATGATGTGTTTGTATTTGTGTTTTAATAGTATATGCACAAAGATATTGTTGCATGAGGGAATTATCATGTGTTTGTAGAAGATATAAACCAACGTCCCACAAATGAGAACAATTGAGCAAATGCCTTTACTAATTGATGAATCCAGAAGAATGAGAAAACATGTAGCACATATCCCACCCTAACCTATATAACTCTAAATAAGTGCAAGAGGAATGTTACATCAAAGCCTAGAAAAGCTTATTGATTAAACATATAATACACACAAGGGTAACATGTGCAAGGACATTTAATTAATTTACATAGTTTTTCAATGGGATTGTAAATGAACAAAGTTAAGCCAACTACTTGATTCAAGCTCGTTCATTTATTTGATTATCGAGTTTAAGCCAAGTATCAAGATAATCCAATATTTAAAATCTTCTTCAAGCTTATTTATTTATTTATTTATCGAGTTTGAATAGTAATTGAGCCTAATTAATTAATTTTGATGCTAAGGATATAAACATATTTATATACTAGGCATAATTGAATATACATTACATCAAATATACATCAACAACATTTGTAGAAAATTGATACAAGGATAGTCCAACTCCAGGTAATTGGAGTAATTTATGTACATGATGCATTTTGATCAATTAAAAAGGCAAAATAAGTGAAGTTATAGTATAAGTATCTAAAAGGGTGACTATAATGCAAGCAAGAAGTGAACACATGCTAGTTTTGCATCCATAAATCATTACATTACACATTATAAAGCTCTCTTTCCTCCCAATCCATCCTAAACTACCCACACATAGCATACTTCTTTACATAATCATTGGTGCAATTTTCGCCATCATGTTCCATCGTCTTCATGAACCATAGCTAGAATAGCTTATAAACTTTCTAGCTGAACTACATCTTCCTCACCTGGTTAGCACTTATTTTCCTGGCCAATCACCTCGAGCATTTCCTATATTGAGTTATTTTATTCTTTAATATAATCAACTTCATTACTTTAAAAGTGTGAGAATAGGATATTATCATCTTTAACTTGATCTATCTCTCTTCCTTTAGTAATGTAACAATATGAATATTATATTCCATATCAAATTTTATCCATATGATTGAACTTATCACTAATCCTATATGATTTATCATTCATGCTAAGCTATATGATTAAAAGTATCACCAATCCTATATATGAATTTATCTATATGAATATTTTTATCATCATATTAGTAAAATTAAAGTTGGAGAGGCTTAAAAAATGAAGCTAATGGCTACCTTCCTTCAGTTATTCCTTTTTCTAAGAGTTACCTGAAGGTAATTATTTTGAGATATAATATCATCATAAGTCTATGAACATGATGGTTTCATAAAACATTGAGTGACCTAATGAATCTTTATTCTTAATAGTGACTTGGAAACTCAAGTCATGCATTAATAGATACTTCTATTCTATGAAAGATATGAAAGACCATTTAATTTCCAAAGGATTTTTTGCTGGATATGTTGTATGGAATTGTCATGAGGAAGAGCAATGTATTATAGGTGAATGTGTAATGAATGAAGCATTTGGTTCCACACCAAAGTTAAAGGAAGGCGAAGCTCCTTCTGAGGATATAATAACATATGATATAGATGAATTATTCAGAGACATATTATGTCGAAATGATCCATTTCAAAATCTAGCGATGGAGCAGAATGAGTTCAATAAAAATGAACAAAATGATCATGATGAGAAATTTGCAAATTTAATGCAGGATGCAGGAGCAGAGTTGTACCCAGGATGTAAAACCTTCTCAAAGCTTTCATATTGAACTTATTTCATTTGAAGTGTTTACATCATTAGATGGCAAGTTCCTTTGATATGCTACATGAGTTATTGGTCGATACCTTTCCTAAAGGGGTGTTGTTGCCTAAAAGTACATATGAAGTGAAGAAGATAATGAAAGCATTCGATCTTGGATATATGAAGATAGATACATGTCCTAATGATTGTATGTTATTTTTGAAAGATAGATCTGATCAGAATATATGTCATATATGTAGAGCATCAAGATGATCAATTATGATGAAGAATACTTCTGGAGAAAAAAAACTCATATGAAGTAAGCTAAAATTGTCAAATATTTTTTATTAATTCCAAGACTTCAAAGATTTTTTTTTTTAAAAAAGAAATCTAATGAAGAGATGATTTGGCATGCCAAACACAAAAATGTAGATGTGTTGTTTGACATCCAGCTGATGGAGAAGCGTGGAAAGCTTCAATACCCTAATTTTTCTTTGGATCAACGTAATGTTTGGCTTAGTTTGGCTAGTGATGGGTTTAATCCATACAAGATTATAAGTAGTACATATAGTATTTGGCCTATACTTCTAGTTCCATATAATATGTCACCTTGGGTTGGGATAAAACATGATTCTTTTATCCAATCAACTATAATACCTAGGGAGAAAAGTCCAAGAAATGCTATTGATATTTACCTTTAAAATTTGATTCAAGAGTTATGCAAATTATGGTGTGGAGTTCAATGTTATGATGCAGCAAGTGGGTAAACTTTCAACATGCGAGCTGCATTACTATGGACCATTAATGATTTCCCAGTATACGGCATGTGGTCTGGGTGGAGCACAAGAGAGAGATTTGCTTGTCCTTGTTATATACAAAATACATAATTATTATGGTTATACAAAGGCAAGAAATTCTCTTATATGGGTCATCATCATTGGCTTCTAGATAATCATATTTTACACCACAAAAAAAATTACTTTGATAACACAGGAAGTCTGAAGAGAACCTAGAAGGAGAACTGACACTGAAGTTCTATCGCAGTTGTATAATATTGAATTTCCTATTGCCTCCTTATGTAAAATTGGTCTAAAAAGAGGACATGCTGTACATGGGATTGAAGGATGGAATAAAAAATCAATTTTATTTGACCTATCTTATTGGGAGTATAACTTATTACCACATAACATAGATGTTATACAATATTGAGAAGAATATTTATGATAATTTTATTAGAACCTTGCTTGATTTGGAAAAATCAAAAGATAACTTACAAGCAAGACAAGATTTGGTTGACATTAGAATAAAAAGTGAATTTCATCCACAAAATCTAGAGGATAGTAGCTACTTATTGTCCCCAGCTCCTTTCATAATGTCAAAGAAAGCCAAAGTTATGTTTTATGAAGCTTTGAAGAATTTGAAATTCACTAAAGGCTATTCATCAAACATATCAAGATGTGTCAATGTTGGCGATCATAAAATTATGAGTTTAAAAAGTCATGACTATCATGTTCTAATAGAAGACATTCTACCCCACGCTTCGGTCATGTACACCTTTAGATGAAGTTATGTGCATTGTGGTGGAGATATCACATTTTCTAAAGTTAATTTGTGCAAAGGTTATCATTCCCACCAAGTTAGAGATGTTACAGAATAATATTGTTATGACTTTATGCAAGATGGAAAAAACATTTCTTCCATCATTCTTCACGATTATGATCATTTTCTTGTACATTTAGCAGAGGAAGTTAAATTAGGTGGTCCTGTTCAATGCCGTTGGATGTATCAATTTAAAAGGTAACATATAACTTATTATCTCTATTTAGTCATACATATGATAAATATTTTAAAAGTTTATATCATTTGTAGATTCTTCTTGATATTAAAGGATTATATTGGCAATAAAGCACAACCTGAGGGATCCATTGTGGAGGGATTTATTGCTGAGGAAGGGATTTCATTTTGTTCCAAATATTTGGAGGGATGTAGCCTAATAGTTCATGAAGATTGTTAAACCTCTATGAACTAGCCCGAGGCTAACCAAGAGGGGGGGGGGGTGAATTGATTATTTAAAAATTCTTTAAGCAAAAAAAATCTTTTTAATAATTAAAAATAAGCAATTTTAATCACTGGATGCGAAAGCAAAGTATTTCATAGTAACAAACTAAATCAGAGTTTTCAACCACACTGTAAATCACATAACAATGCAGAAATTAAAATATGAAAAATAATTAGAATAAACACACCAGAATTTATAGTGATTCGGTTAACCTGACCTACATCCACTCCTTGGAGACTCCCTCTCCAAGTATTGTACTAAATAGTAGTGACACTCCATTTGCTCTCGCAGTAAGGTGGAGAAGCATGTACAGACGCTATTTCACCAACCCGGTGCTGTAGAGAACCTTGACTCTTTTACAAGTAGAAAACCTTAACTCTATTTTTCACCCTCCAAGTGATGGTCAGAGAACCACAACTCTATTTTTACCCTCTAGGTGATGGTTAGAGAACCACGATCTTTGTTGAAGAACTTCTTCTCTAGAGCCATAAAGAATCCAGGAAGACACTTGTCAATACTAGGCAAGATTCTTGCTTGGAGCAACCTTATGAATCCTCTCACAACTTCTCCCTTCAAAATCTTCCTCTCTTCTCTCACAAAGCTCTCCTTCTTTTCTTCCACAAGGCTCCCTCTCCTGAAGTCTACACAACCAAAGATTTTTTAGTAAGAGTATTAGAAAACCTTAAGTAGTGGGCTTTAAAAAACCCTAATTTTCAAGAGATTTACCTTCTATTCATACCATACAATACACATAATCAACTTCATTACTTTAAAAGTGTGAGAATAGGATATTATCATCTTTAACTTGCTCTATCTCTCTTCCTTTAGTAATGTAACAATATGAATATTATATTCCATATCAAATTTTATCCATATGATTGAACTTATCACTAATCCTATATGATTTATCATTCATGCTAAGCTATATGATTAAAAGTATCACCAATCCTATATATGAATTTATATATATGAATATTTTTATCATCATATTAGTAAAATTAAAGTTGGAGAGGCTTAAAAAATGAAGCTAATGGCTACCTTCCTTCAGTTATTCTTTTTTCTAAGAGTTACCTGAAGGTAATTATTTTGAGATATAATATCATCATAAGTCTATGAACATGATGGTTTCATAAAACATTGAGTGACCTAATGAATCTTTATTCTTAATAGTGACTTGGAAACTCATTTTTCACTTAATATATATAAGAGCTAGATTACAAAAGCCAAGTGGAGTTGTGATTATGTAATTTGAATAAACAATTTCTTAGAGTTTGCAAGTCAAAGCCAGAAATTATCAAGAAAAATTTTATGTCCGTGCAAGTCATGCATTAATAGGTACTTCTATTCTATGAATGATATGAAAGACCATTTAATTTCCAAAGGATTTTTTGCTGGATATGTTTTATGGAATTGCCATGAGGAAGAGCAATGTATTATAGGTGAATGTGTAATGAATGAAGCATTTGGTGCCACACCAAGTTAAAGGAAGGCGAAGCTCCTTCTGAGGATATAATAACATATGATATAGATGAATTATTAAGAGACATATTATGTCAAAATGATCCATTTCAAAATCTAGCGATGGAGTAGAAAGAGTTCAATAAAAATGAACAAAATGATCATGATGAGAAATTTGCAAATTTAATGCAGGATGCAGGAGCAGAGTTGTACCCAGGATATAAAACCTTCTCAGAGCTTTCATATTGAACTTATTTCATTTGAAGTGTTTACATCATTAGATGGCAAGTTCCTTTGATATGCTACATGAGTTATTGGTCGATACCTTTCCTAAAGGGGTGTTGTTGCCTAAAAGTACATATGAAGTGAAGAAGATAATGAAAGCATTCGATCTTGGATATATGAAGATAGATACATGTCCTAATGATTGTATGTTATTTTTGAAAGATAGATCTGATCAGAATATATGTCACATATGTAGAGCATCAAGATGATCAATTATGATGAAGAATACTTCTGGAGAAAAAAAAACTCATATGAAGTTAGCTAAAATTGTCAGATATTTTTTATTAATTCCAAGACTTCAAAGATTTTTTTTTTAAAAAGAAATCTAATGAAGAGATGATTTGGCATGCCAAACACAAAAATGTAGATGTGTTGTTTGACATCCAGCTGATGGAGAAGCGTGGAAAGCTTCAATATCCTAATTTTTCTTTGGATCAACGTAATGTTTGGCTTAGTTTGGCTAGTGATGGGTTTAATCCATACAAGATTATAAGTAGTTCATATAGTATTTGGCCCATACTTCTAGTTCCATATAATATGTCACCTTGGGTTGGGATAAAACATGATTCTTTTATCCAATCAACTATAATACCTAGGGAGAAAAGTCCAAGAAATGCTATTGATATTTACCTTTAAACTTTGATTCAAGAGTTATGCAAATTATGGTGTGGAGTTCTATGTTATGATGCAGCAAGTGTGTAAACTTTCAACATGCGAGCTGCATTACTATGGACCATTAATGATTTCCCAGTATACGGCATGTTGTTTGGGTGGAGCACAAGAGAGAGATTTGCTTGTCCTTATTATATGCAAAATACAGAATTATTGTGGTTATACAAAGGCAAGAAATTCTTTTATATGGATCATCATCATTGGCTTCTAGATAATCATATTTTACGCCACAAAAAAAATTACTTTGATAACACAGGAAGTCTGAAGAGAACCTAGAAGGAGAACTGACACTGAAGTTCTATCACAGTTGTATAATATTGAATTTCCTATTGCCTCCTTAAGTAAAATTGGTCTAAAAAGAGGACATGATGTACATGGGATTGAAGGATGGAATAAAAAATCAATTTTATTTGACCTATCTTATTGGGAGTATAACTTATTACCACATAACATAGATGTTATACATATTGAGAAGAATATTTATGATAATTTTATTAGAACCTTGCTTGATTTGGAAAAATTAAAAGATAACTTACAAGCAAGACAAGATTTCGTTGACATTGGAATAAAAAGTGAATTTCATCCACAAAATCTAGAGGATAGTAGCTACTTATTGTCCCCAACTCCTTTTATAATGTCAAAGAAAGCCAAAGTTGTGTTTTATGAAGCTTTGAAGAATTTGAAATTCACTAAAGGCTATTCATCAAACATATCAAGATGTGTTAATGTTGGTGATCATAAAATTATGAGTTTAAAAAGTCATGACTATGATGTCCTAATAGAAGACATTCTACCCTGCGCTTCGGTCATGTGCACCTTTAGATGAAGTTATGTGCATTGTGGTGGAGATATCACATTTTCTAAAGTTAATTTGTGCAAAGTTTATCATTCCCACCAAGTTAGAGATGTTACAGAATAATATTGTTATGACTTTATGCAAGATGGAAAAAACATTTCTTCCATCATTCTTCACGATTATGATCATTTTCTTGTACACTTAACAGAGGAAGTTAAATTAGGTGGTCCTGTTCAATGCCGTTGGATGTATCAATTTAAAAGGTAACATATAACTTATTATCTCTATTTAGTCATACATATGATAAACATTTTAAAAGTTTATATCATTTGTAGATTCTTCTTGATATTAAAGGATTATATTGGCAATAAAGCACAACCTGAGCGATCCATTGTGGAGGGATTTATTGCTGAGGAAGGGATTTCATTTTGTTCCAAATATTTGGAGGGATGTAGCCTAATAGTTCATGAAGGTTGTTAAACATCTATGAACTAGCCCGAGGCTAACCAAGAGGGGAGGGGGGGGGGGTGAATTGATTATTTAAAAATTCTTTAAGCAAAAAAAAATCTTTTTAATAATTAAAAATAAGCAATTTTAATCACTGGATGCGAAAGCAAAGTATTTCATAGTAACAAACTAAATTAGAGTTTTCAACCACGCTGTAAATCACATAACAATGCAGAAATTAAAATATGAAAAATAATTAGAATAAACACACCAGAATTTATTGTGATTTGGTTAACCTGACCTACATCCACTCCTTGGAGACTCCCTCTCCAAGTATTGTACTAAATAGTAGTGACTCTCCTTTTGCTCTCACAGTAAGGTGGAGAAGCATGTACAGACGGTGTTTCACCAACCCGGTGCTGTAGAAAACCTTGACTCTTTTACAAGTAGAAAACCTTAACTCTATTTTTCACCCTCCAAGTGATGGTCAGAGAACCACAACTCTATTTTTACCCTCTAGGTGATGGTTAGAGAACCACGATCTTTGTTGAAGAACTTCTTCTCTAGAGCCATAAAGAATCTAGGAAGACACTTGTCAATACTAGACAAGATTCTTGCTTGGAGCAACCTTATGAATCCTCTCACAACTTCTCCCTTCAAAATCTTCCTCTCTTCTCTCACAAAGCTCTCCTTTTCTTCCTCAAGGCTCCCTCTCCTGAAGTCTACACAACCAAAGATTTTTTTGTAAGAGTATTAGAAAAGCTTAAGTAGTGGGCTTTAAAAAACCCTAATTTTCAAGAGATTTACCTTCTATTCATACCATACAATACACATATCGTACCGTACGAGTAGTGTAATTTAGACTTATCCAGCAAGTTTGTGCAGACGAACTATTCAACCTTTATAACACTTAATATAATATAATAAAATGATTGTCTGATACGAACTGTAGAAATTCCTTCTATTCATTTGGGACAACTCTTGGGACAGCCAACTTCTTACACTATCGATTGTCCAGCATTGTGGACATCGTATAGTATAATCAGTACAAAAATTATGGATTTTATTTGGTACGATCTCTGGGATGACCAATTTCGTATGTTATCAATCATATTATATTAACAGATTCATGCAGTATGATCAGTGATAATAATTATCCATGATTTGACTGCATGATATCATGGGGTTAATTAAGAAAGATTTTAATTAAGGTGTATATTATAAATTAAATTGTACCATATTATCAGGATAAAATTAGTATCTTTCTTAACCACTGTCAGCTAGAGTTTTGATAGAGTACAATATATCGTATAATATGAATTAAAGTCATACAGTATGAAATAAAGTCATATAGTACGAACTAAAGTTATATAGTACGATTTACTTAAAAATAAAACTCTCTCAAAATATTTTTCTCTCCCCTCTTATGTGTGTGCAAGGTTACGCAGCAATGATATCCACCCAATTACATGATATGACTCAAGAAAGAAAAAAATATAGAATAAATTAAAAATATAGACTATAACCCTAGTCTATCCAGTCTTGAGCTGATCAGAATTGTAAGTGAATGGTGGACTAAATTTCTAAAATGTTAGAACACACAAAACAAAATAGAATATCATATAATCAGGAGAAAATAGTAACATACATAATAAAATTTGTTATCATCAAAATCACAGTGCTTAGATCAGATTTGTAATAATCTCTCCCTTTTTGATGATGACAAACATTATTGTTTATGGATTTTTAAAAAATTGCTTTCCTCTAAACTCCCCTTTAGATGATTATCAAATGTAAAAAGAAAAATGAATAACAACACAAAAACACATATCAATAATACAATAATAATATAATTCTTCCCCTTTTGACATCACAAAAAGAGGGAAAACAGCAAGAAGGAAAAAACAGAAATAGAAAATAAACCGATTCAAAAAGACTGACAACCCGAGGTAAAGAAAAAAACATCACAACAATGATAACTCTCATGGGCATTTTTCAAAATGTAATAAATTTACTTTATAAATAGAAAAGACCAAATAAGATAAGTGTTAACTTTATTACAATCAAAGGATTTAGATTCTAAAGTTTGTAAACCCAGCTTAAAATCTTCATAGGCTAAAGTCTTTTGTTTAAATAAAGTTCTAATTCAAGAATTACAATTAGATAAGGAAACTTAAACTTAACAGACTGCTAGCATGAAATATATCAAGTGAAGTATTATTGTAAAAGTGATGAATGAAGAAATATGATTTTCCAAAATCATGTATTAAGCATTTATGAAACACAGGAATTTTTTAAGATTCAAAGATTTACCAGAATGAAAAACTAATTTAAGTTGGGCTTATTTTGTGCCTCTTTATGAATTTTGGTGCTTGTGCATCTTTTATTTTTGATACACTTAGTGCATCTTTTATTTTTGGGCTCATTTTGTGCCTATTTTGATTTTTGCAAATTGCTTCCTTTCTAAATCTTTAAAAATCTCAGTTGTAAAATTATCTTCCAAATAAAAGAGAAGAATATCTCACTCTCTGTTATAGGGAGGAATAATGTACAAAGAAAACTCGATCTTTTTAATAGGAATAAATAGCCTGATTTGAAAAAATAATGAATTTTATTTGTCAAATTTACAGAATATGTCCATGATATAAAAACATATAGTAGAGTGAATATGTTTTCATTTCAACCATCTTAATTTTAATTCAATTTAGATTTTTAAGTATACACAAGGGATTATCATGTAAGGGAAATAAGAAGGGATATGTAAATTCATGAATTTCTATCATTTTTAATTTTAAAAATGTCAGCAATTACTTATTTAAACTTTTAAGTAAGAATAGAAGTATGTTTACATAATCAGAAAAGAGCACTGTACAGTCCAAGTTCATTCGTACAATACAAGTTCATTTGTATAGTACGAGTTCATTCATACTGTATGATCTATGTCATACAATACGATCAACAGAAACAATATTTTTCTTTATCTAAAGATTTCTTAAGAAAAACACACAAAAAATACTTGAAAGAAAAATACCACTTAATAGTAAAAACACATAATTTTAAAGCACAAAACAAATAATTCAAACATTTTGTATTTAATTGAGCGAGCTCTCTATCCTCCTTACTCCATTTAGTAAACAAGACCTCAATTTTGACCTTATAAACTATACGCGATGAAAGTGAATAACTAGTTTGAATCATATGCCAAATTAAATTAATAAATTGCAGACATATAGATATGCAAATTTTTCAAAAATTAAATAGAATATTTTCAAACAGGGGTGGACAGGTTATAGAATAACCCTTCGCAGTGTTTCTATTACCAAAATGTGCCATAATATCTTTATTTGTGGATTTAAAATGGTGAATACCAGGACCCGCTCAGATATCACTTGAATGTTTGGGGAGATTGTAAGACCTCGTTGAACTATCCCTAGGCACACCAAGAGGGAGGGTGTAAATTGGTACTTTTAAAAAGCTGAAACAAAATCTCCTTTCTTGTTTTAAGCAAAATCATAACTTTTAAAAAATTCTAGCTAAGTAACTAACACAAGCGAAAGAAATTTAAAAACTTGATTATCTTTTTCAAAGTTTTGAAATACAAATAAATCAAGAGGAATATATTTTTTTTCTAACACAAATTAAACATTACTACAACTTGTAATGAAAAACTAAACTTGTGCAGAAAATTTAAAGTGCAAAAAATAAAAGAGCAAAAAAGAAAAACTGGAAAGAGCACACCAGAAATTTTATAATGGTTTGGTCAACCTTGACCTACGTCTACTCTCTAAAGTCCTCTCCTAGTATTGCACTAACACTATAGTGACTCTTCTTTTGCCCCTACATCAAGTCGAAGAAGACCTTACAAATTACTTCCACCAAACCAGGTGTGATGGAGAACCATAAGCTATGCCACCCTTCTGGTAATGGCAGCAAACCTTCAATTTTTTTCACCCTCTTGGTAAAGGAAAAGAACCCACAAAATATTTCTCACCCTCCTAGTGATGGCAAAGAACCTTCAATCCTTTTTCACCCTCCTGATGAAGGAAGAGAACCCATGATATTTTTCTTACCCTCCTGGTGATGGTAGATAATCTTCAATCTTTTTTCTCCCTTTTGGTAAAGGTAGAGAGCCCAAGACCTTGACCTTGAAGCTTCACTCCCTAGAGCAACTCCACGAACTCACCAAGGCCACTAGAGGAAGCAAGGTGCAAGCTTGCATAGAGAAACTGTATGAATACCCCTCACACTCCTTCTCCCTCACCCACAACCTTTTCGTCTCCCTCTCTAAGCCCAAGTGCTCTGTCAAGAATTCTCCCTATGAGTTCCTTCAATAGCCAAAAGTCTTACTTGAGACTTTATTTAGTTGCTTAAGTACAAGGCTTAAAAAAAATCTTAAATTTTTAATTAAGCAATCATTATTCATAAATACAATCTGAGTTTGTAAGTACATTAGTTTAAAATAGGGGTTCATCTAGTATGATGGAATATTTATTTAGATGAACTATTCAAATTATGCATACTTATCATACAATAAGATCGTATGTTCGTACGATACGATTAATTCAATTTTCTTTTGGTTGTACATGATGATTACTGGGATAATTGGAAATCATCTCTGTCAATCATCTCATATGATTTACATAATACTATTTATTTAGTTAAAACATCAAGTGCTTTTATTATTCGATCAACGTTATACTATATGATTAGTTAAAAAATTAAGGCTTTCATCTAGTATGATATCCGGGATAATCTGATTTCATCTCTGTCAGTCATACAATATGATCTGTATTGTATAGTATGATTGGCTATATTTATTAAACCTTGATTTGATTGACTAATCTTAGGGAATAGTTTAAGTAAGATTTCAAATATCATATAGTATAATTAAGATTATACAGTATGATTAGTTCAAAATTCAAAATTTAAAATTCTTAAATTATTTGGCGGCTAGGGTTTTTTGATGGAAACAAATTATACAATATGCTTAGTTCATAAGCATTAATTACACAATTCGCCATTAACCCTCTTTTTTGTATAACTAATCATATATTATGATCATAATTATACAGTATAATTAGTTCAAAAAATCTTGGCTCAATTTTCTCACTCCCTTGTGTGCGTGTGCACGGCCTCCAATTTAGTATGCACCCTTACATGGTCAGACTCAAGAAATATTAAATAAAAAATAAAAAACACATACTCTTTGGAAAGACATCCTATTCTACCCAAACTTGAGCATTCGTCAATCCTAAAATGTTAGTACACACAAAAATATCCAATATATATGCTATAATAAATAAAATTTTAATCAATAATATTTGTTATTATGAAAATCATTTGCTAGGGATTTTGGACTGCAACAACTTACGCTTAAATATGTAATTAAGAGGCTTAACTATCTCCTTAATATGGTAGAGGAGATATAGAAAATGGGGCTTACTGATTAAGCTTGTTAGATTAAGAAACCAGGACATATCCTTTATGTGGTGGAGAAGATGTCCAACATGAGACTTATAACTTAGTCATGAGTGATTAAGAAAGCCTAGATACTATACATACATCTTACTTGGGTTAGGAATAACATATAACCACAAAAGTGCCTATACATAAATAAAGTCATAAAGGCTAGATAATATAAAGGGAGAGAGATGCATTATATGATAAAGATGTATACTAAGGATGTGTTTGCACAGCTTTTATCTTTATTATCTACACTAGTTATTAATAATATTCTACATATAACTTCAAAGGACTTATCAATGTCACGAGCCTACCCAACATAATCCATATATCATCATAAGTTATATTATGTCAAGTATGTGATAGATAATCTTCCCAAGATCTATTTATTAACCTCACTTTTGCCTGAGGTCAATCAAACACTCAAACCTAAATGAAATCCCATTGTCTTGGTGCACTATTCTCTATAGTACACTAACTCCTTAACTTCAATCTTTGTTTAAGTTTCACAATTTGAAGCTTCATACATCAAATCCATTAACACTAGTTCCCTGACCCAGTGTTTGACCCATTTTACTTAGTTGAGCTTGCTTAACCTTACCCAATCAATCAAACCTATTGATTGACTCATTATGAACCCAAATTCACATCTAAACTTCACCAAATCATTTTATATATACTCCTTATGAATTGAACATGTTTGGTTAACCTGGCCTCATCAATAATTAACTTGGTCAACTATACTTAAAATTGGTCAAACCTAATTAGTTTAGATTAAATATTTAATTTAAATAAATTAAATCTTTCAAACCCTCAAATCTAAACCTCCTCATAATTTTGATGAGTCAATGGCATTGGAGACCTCCTTTAGGTCAAATTCATGCAAAATAATTTCACAAATTTGAACTCCAAACCTAATGCATTAGACCTCATGTATTTAATCCAAACATCCTCTTGAGACTCCTAATAGTCAATTCTTGGTGGCTTAACCAAGTTTAATCGGTGAAACTGGTCAAATCCATTAAATGTGCCCAAATGGTCAAATCTGGTCAAACCCATGTAAATCCACTCATTTAACCCTCAACAAGCTATTTGGTTTGCTGGAACCTACACTAGAACCTTCTTAAGTATCCTCTAACCAGCCCCCAACCCATGGTTTATCCCATGTTAACCAAAGTGGTCCTCCCCATGCACAAAATTCCAAAAACCACTTTTCACCTTAGATTGTCCTTCTATAGCCAAGGGCCTACTCCCCTAACCACCTGAGACACTTAGCAATCATCCAAGGAAAAGGCTCATCCATCCTAGCCCTTAAATTTCCCTCCATGGCTTGGAATAGGGAAACCACCCAAAACCCTCATTCAAATAGTATTACCTATCCAAACCTCCCTAGAGTTGCCATTACTTCCATGTCACTTATGGAGAATCCCTGTTCTCTCCCCACTCTTTATAAGCCTTAAAAGTTTGTTGGTGAAGATATCTAAGGATGACCTATAGCTTCATCCTTCAAGGTTTTCGAACTCTCCATAAAATCTTCCACCAATTATGGCCTCTTCATAGAAGTTCCTACCAGGGAGCTAAGGAAGAGAACAAGCCCAAGATCAAGCTCTGAGACTCATCCTATAGAGGTAAATATCAAACTATAATCCTAGAATAATGGTTTCAAATAACTTTCAATATATGTCATATAAAGCTCTCAAATTTCATTTGTGGGAACTTCATATGATTAGAAATAACCCATGAAAATTTCATGAAGTTTGGTTCATTAAATAATCCACAATAAGCCAAAGAAAATTCCTTAAGAAATTCTATTCTGAGGAAGAATACAAAATCTGGACCATCTATTTTGCATTGGATGACCCATATTTCATCGAATGGGTTGTTTGATTTGACTGTTTCAAGCATGGGATGGACCGATGTTCGTTCAACAAAATCGCAATCATTAATCACAAAACACATAAAATGGATGGTTATGATCAAATCAAATGTAGTTAAGTTACCAACCATCGCATGATGTGTAGCTGACTGCTGCATTTTTACATGGCAGATTATCACTGCTAATGATTGCACTACCACCAATCATTGTGCCACCACCGTCGTTGCCGTCAATAATTAATAAAATTCATTTTAAATTAAAAAAAAATTACCAAAAAATTTTAAAATATATAGAAAATCCAGTTCTAAACCAAATTTAATGATTTTGGGCTCTATGGGACTCATGTGATGTGATATATATTTTAAAAATAAAATTAGTGCTATTTGATGCATGGCTAGAGAGTATTTACACTTAAATCCCCTCTAATTTTCATGTATACTCTCCAACATGTGTTAACTCTGGTTCAAATTTGGATAGGATAAACTATGGGATGTTCTCTATATCCCTTAATTTTTTTTGGACCTCACGATACCCCTTAGTTCTATAATTGATTTTTTTAAAGTCATAGGTTATTATTTAACTTAAAATTTTGGAAAATTAATTCTCTCAATGCATATATAATTAGGTCATCAAATTTATGTAGTTTTTTTACATTTATTTAAGAAAACTCTTATTGTGAACCTATTTGAATACTAGAGATACTTAGAGAAATTAATTTAGGTTTCTCTGTTGTTAACTTAGAAAAATTCTAGGAAAATCTCCCTACATCCAATAAGTATGAAATTCAAACCTAGCATATTTAGTGACATGATGAACCATTGGAGTTCATTAGGTCAGTTAAATAACAAACCTTAAAATCGGCCCCTATTTTGGGGCTGAAATTTCTAAAATTTATAATTAATTAAAAAAATTCATAAAAATACAAATTAAATTTCAAACAACTCTAAATTAAACCTACAATCAAGGGAAACTAAAATAAATCCTCAATTTTATTAAAATTAAAATTTAAATAAATAAATTAATATAAAATTAAATATTAATCTAATAAATCCCAAAATTTTAGGGATTGATTCATAGTATACTTCTAACCAATGTTATCAATCACTTGAACATTTGAGATTAATTTGATTAATTAAAACCTAAACCAAGTTCCTCCTATAAGGAAGGAATTAAATAAATAATAAAAAATGTAATAAATAATAATAAATCATAAATAAATTAAATAAAATTAAATCAAGTTTAAAATTTTAAAAGAAAATAAAATTACTCAAATTATCTCACTTAAACTCAATTCAACTAAACTAAACAACTTAAAGTTAAAGTTAATTCCTCAAATCACTTAATAAATACCTATTAAGAAAGCCTTTATACATTGTGTTTGATTCCTTTGGAGGACAGAAATGCATTAAATTTGTAGGTGTTTAATAAATATTTAATGAATGGAAGCCTTTTATGCATATGCCTTATTCCTTTTGGAGGACATACATGTATTTCATTCATAAGGCTTAGGATGTAGGATTGAGTGCTTCAAAGAAATTTGAAGTATTTCAATTAACATATTCTTTATAATAATTATCTTCTAAATCATTAATCAAAACATGTTGAAGGACTCTATGCAATCATTCTATCCTATATGAAGGAATGAATCCATTACATTTATGAGCCTTAGGACATATAGATTAGTGGCTTCTACACTTTGGAGTCATTAGCTTACATTATTCTTTAAAATTAAATAATTTGACTCAAATATTTTAAAAAATGAATAATAAAATACTAAATCATTGAAACTTATACTTAAATTAAAACACCCCTTTGGCTTATAATAAAAAAAAAATTTGAAATGAAATAATTCAAACAATAAAACCCCTTAAGATATATCAAAGCCACACAACCTTCTTCACACTCTACAGATAGTTTGGTAGGATGACTGACTTTAGCTTAGGCTAGGCTGGTGGTTATTTTGGTGTGTTTGTAGATGCCTTACTTGGAAGGCATCTTATGTTTGTTTACTTATTTTCAATATTTAGCATAATCACACATGTTTATATACTTTTATCTACATAGTGCATTATGTTTAGTAATTAAATATATGATTGCATTGCACTTTTATTTTATGATTATACTTTTTTCTTACAGTACAGAGTCTTTAGATTGTACTTAGGCTTTCAGTATAAATGTCAAATGTTAAATGTTAAGTGTCTAGAATGTATCTAGATCAAGATGTATAAAGAGTTTTAAAAGGCAAAAGGTATTTGTTTATTTACATAGGGCTCTAAAAGGAAATGCTTTCTCTTCCTTTGAGAAGCATTATCCTTTGGAATCTTATAAAAGACATGGATCCAAAAGATAATAAGCAAATACAAACCTACATTCATAGGAGTACAAATCTAAGCCTGTTATGGTGGAGCTTTTCCACCTTACTTTTCAGCAGAGACTAGGTTATATTTCTATTTCAAATAAATGAATAAAAGTTTTATTTATACACTCTTCTTTTCTATTCCTTCATGTTACATGCATAACATTCATATGGGTGGTATATTTTCATCATTGGGTGGCTTTTTCATAGGTTTCTTTCGGTGTGCATGTTATAGACTTTGTAGAAATATGCATGCTTATTTTAGGATGATTTGGTAGTAGTACTATATATTCAAATACCTTTACTCAGACATGCATACATACATGCACTTTTTTTTTGCAACATACACTAAACCAAATTGTATAAACCAATAGCAAGGTAAGCGGGGCCTAACTGACGAGGCTGCCATAGTTTTTCTTATGGTGTTGGGTCATTATGCTACTAGATTTTCCTAGAAAATTAGAGATGATGATTAGCTAAGATTCCTAAGTCAGAATGCATTATGTGCATTATATAAGTTAAGTGAGCATTAATTTTAATTATATTAGTTAGGTGAATCTAATTCTAATCCTACTCATCTAAAAAAAACTAATTATAAATCTAAACCAGAATCCTTGATTCCAACATCAAAAGTAGCTTTCTTGCATGTATGCATTAAACCTAAAATTTATGGTTTTAAAATTATGTGCTTAGGTGTTTAGCTAACAATGCACTCCAAGAGAGCATAAGCCCAGATGCATTTACACCCCTTAAACTTCATTCCTGGAGGATTATCCCGACCTCAAAATAAGTTTTATAAACTCTAAAATATTTTTAAAATGATTGATTGAAATCTTTAAATCTTTAAATTGAATATACTAAAATTTAAATCTAAAATAAGTCTAATTTCTATTTTAATCCAAAGTTTTATCTTTGGAGATGTAATTAATTATAGATGTTTGCCTCTATAAGAGCCAAAGTGTCACACCCCAACCTGATTAGGATAGATCCCATCGTATTGAGCTATGATAGGCAATTCCCAAGATCTAGTTTTGGAATATTCATAATCTCTTCCAATTTCATTTCAAATAAAACTACTGACAAAAGAGCTACTAAAACATCCAAATGCTAAAAATAATCTTGTTCACAATGGTTCTTTTATTTTACCAAAAATATATATATATACTAGAGTACATGGCTTAAACTAGAAGCAACATAACTAAAAAGTAAACTAGCCATGATTACATAAAAATCAAAATAGCAAAATACCTAACAACTCAAATCTGATCCTGAACTGTCAATCAACAGACCCTGAAAACGACAAGCAACTAATAGTGAGCTACAATAGCTCAGCAAATCACACAAGCTAATCTAAATTTTCAAATTCTTTTCTTTTATTAATTAAATATTTTACTGAATATTTAAAAGTAGTTAAATACAATCATATAATTCCTTGTGTGTACTGGGAAAGGTATAAAGCATAGCGATTATTCACAATTAATAATACTGAACAAGTAAACATACTAAGTAGATGAAGCATATAATAATTTATACCATAAAGCATTTCATATTTAATATCTCGGTCATAAACAAAATATCAAAGGATTCTGGCCCCTTATATATCCCTTTTGTGCTCATAGCACAAAAAAATGCCGGCAGGCACCAGAATATGGCTTATAGCCAACAGAATATGACTTATAGGCACCATAATATTCCTTAACATAGATAGAATCTCATAAGATTCTGGACCAATTCACATGCAACACTTGGGAAACATTCTAGAGCACACCCAATAAATTTTATGCAGTAAAACACTCTCAAAGGCATGTAAATAGTTAAAAAACTCAAAAGTTTAATACTTGACCTTTTTTCAATCTGGTCAAAAATAGCGAAACTGAATGCTAAACCTATAGTTGTCACAACTCTCCCCTCCTTAAAATAATATCATCATTGACATTTCAAAATAGATCTGGGTATAACTGTCTCATCTCAGATACTTTTTCTTAAGTAGCTTCTCTCTATATACTGTTCTTCCACTAAACTCTAACCATACGAATCTGTTTACTTCTGAGTTGTTTGACATAATAAGCTAGAATCCTCTCTGGTTCTTCCTTGTAACTCAGATTTAGACACCACAATGTTTTCATAAGATATTATGTTTCCAAAATTAGATATCCATTTTCTTAAAAGTGACACATGGAACACATTATGAATTTCTGACATATTATATGGAAACTGTAACCTGCAAGCTGATTTTTCAATCCTTTTAACCACTTTGAATGGTCCAATATATTTTAGACTCAACTTTCCTTTCTTGCCAAATTCACTAATGCCATTCATCAGCCTAATCTTTATGTATATAAAATCTCCTACTTGAAATTCCATAGTCTGATGCTTAGCATTAAAATATTATGATTATCTATCATGTACAACCTTCAAACTATTTCTGACCAAACGGATCTTCTCAGTAGCATCATCAACCAAGGTT
This sequence comes from Dendrobium chrysotoxum, assembly GCA_019925795.1. Classification (NCBI taxonomy): domain Eukaryota; kingdom Viridiplantae; phylum Streptophyta; class Magnoliopsida; order Asparagales; family Orchidaceae; genus Dendrobium; species Dendrobium chrysotoxum. Next base: position 31,518,244 of record CM034306.1, on the reverse strand, counting down.
GGCCCAATCAGATGTCTCTCTCCTATCTCTGTCCAAAATAGTAATGTATGGTACTTCCTACCATACAAAGCTTTATATCAAGCCATACCTATGCTTGATTAAAGACTATTATTATAAGTAAACTCGATCAAAGGAATATGATCTTCCCAATTGTCACCAAAATCTAGAACACAAAGTCTCAAAAGGTCTTTCAGTACTTATATAGTCCATTTTGACTGCCCATCTATTCGATAATGAAAGCCGTACTGAAATGTAGTTTTATTCTCAATCCTTTATGAATACCTCTCTACAGTTTGGAGGTAAACCTACCATCCCTATTAAAAACTATAACCTTCGATATCCCATGTAATATGATAATCTCACGCACATATACATATGCCAATCTATCCACTGAATTAGTCTGTTAGATTGGAATGAAATATCTAGATAGTGTTAGTCGATCAACAATGACCCAAATAGCATAAATTCCCTATGTCGACCTTGGAAAAATCATAGAAAAATGCATAGTCACATCTTCCCATTTCCACTATGGAATGGGCAATGGCTATAAAAGGCCTCTTGATTGTTGATGCTTGGCCTTCACTAATTGATAGGCTTCACACTTCAATACAAAATCTTCCACATTCTTCTTTAATCTAGGCCACCAAAATATATCCTTCAAATCACAGTACATTTTAGTGCTTCCTAGATGAATAGTATAGCCTGAATAGTGAGCCTCATGCAAAATCTCTCACCTTAGATTGCCAAAAATAGGAATCCACAGTCTATCCTTATATAAAATAATAAAAAAATTAGAAATTTATAATTTAGATTTCTTACTAGATCTAATATGTTCAATCAACTTCAAATACTCTATATCTGACTTCTGAGCTTCTTGAATCCTTTCTTATAATAAAGGATGAATAATCATCAAACCCAACATATCATAATCCCTCTCAATAGAAGAAATCTTCTCCAACTATAATCTCTCTATATAGCATATTAAAGACTCTTCAGAAGTAAGATGAAGAAATGAAACTCCAGAAGATTTTCTGCTCAAAGCATCTGCCACCATATTAGCCTTACCAGGCTGATACTGAATAGTCAGATCATAGTCTTTGATCAACTTAATCGATCTCCTTTACCTTTGCTTTAGATCCTTCTGAGTGAATATGTACTTCAGACTCTGATGATCAATTAAAATCTCATATATGACACCATACAAGTACTGACGCCAAATCTTCGAAGCAAATACCATAGTAAATAACTCCAAATCATGTGTCTGATAGTTCCTCATATGTGGCTTCAACTATTTGGAAGCAAAAGTTATAACTCTACCATGCTGCATCAGAATACATCCCGAACTCTCATTGAAGCATCACTAAATACCTAAAATCCCTCTATACCAGAAAAAAGAGCTAAAACTAATGTAGAAGTCAAATAATCCTTTAATCTCTGGAAACTAGCATCGTACTCTAGTATCCAGACAAAAGCTACTAACTTCTGAGCCAGTCTCATCAGAGGTAAAGAAATCTCAGAAAAACCTTTCATAAATTTATTGAAATATCCAGCCATATCCAAGAAATTACATACCTCAAATATAGTATTAGGCCTTAGCCAATCAGTAATTGCCTAAACCTTCTTGGGATCTACAAAGATACCATCACTACTCAACACATGCCCCAGAAAAGAGATGCTCCTCAGCCATAACTCACACATGGAGAATTTGGTATATAACTAATGTTATCTCAAAGTTTTTAACATAATCCTCAATTGTCTAGCATGACCTTCCTTAGAAGCAGAATAAACTAAAATGTCATCTATAAAAATAATAACAAACTGATCCATAAAATCTCTGAAAACTCTATTCATCAAATCCATAAAGACAGCTGGTGCATTTATTATCCAAATTGTATGACTAAGAATTTATAGTGTCTGTACCTTATACTAAATGTTGTCTTTATTAAATCAGACTCTCTCACCTTCACGGGATAGTAGCTAGATCGCAAATCAATCTTCAAGAATATAGAAGATCTAGCAAGTTGATCGAATAGATCATCAATCAGTGGTAGAGGATACTTATTCTTGATAGTGGCTTTATTCAACACTCTGTAGTCAATACAATTGTGCCATCCTATATGGAGCCTTAGAAGTAGGGGTTGTATATAGAAATATATCAATAGAAAACCCTATATCTTTGTCCGATGATAAATTAACTAACTCCTTAGGGAATATATCCAAAAAATCTTGTACTACTGGGACATCTGAAAGAAGGCCAGATTCTATACTCTTATCCTAAATTGATGCTAAAATACCATGCAATCCTTCTTCCATAATCTATCTGCTTTCATAGTAGAGAGCAAACAGGATAGTACTCCTCTAACTCCTTAAAACATACACTTCTGACTACCCAAAAATAAGATAACCTGCTTCTTCAAATAATTAATCTGAGCTTCAGACCGACTCAACCAATCCATACCCATAGTAACATCATATTAATATTTGGGTAATAAAATCAAACTAGATTTTCACTTCCTATTAGCCATCTCAATATCATATAAATAAAATTTACTTTCTATCATATTATCTCCAATTGGTAGGATAATAAAATGAGAAATAAGTAGTACTACTAAGGGAAAGTGTAGTAACTCAAAGAAATGCTCAAAAATAAAGGAATGACTAGCTCCAAAATAAAATAAAATATAATGTAGCTGATTAAAAATATAAGTTGTACCTATCATCACATCTGGAGCATCACAAGTCTCCTACTAAGTCAAACTATATACACGTGGCTGAACTAGAGCTGGAGCAATAATACTACCAAACTTTCTATGACCACCGCTAAACAGCCTACTTGCTACTGAACTAGAACCACTACCTCTACCAGCAGAACTCTCAGCAATATATGGAATGGAACTATTATTTATCTCCCTACATATCTAACAGAACTCTCAGATCTAGGCTTAGATTGTTAGTCAAATCCTACATGCGGACACTCAACCATCCTATGTCAAACCTATTCATATAAGAAATACTAGCCAATCATCGAATAACACTGGCTGAAGTGACGTCTACCATAATTCTAGAACACAGGTGCCTCACTGACAAAACTCCCAGAACTATCAAAACTGCCCCTACTCAAAGTTATTATAGGTGTAGAATGTCCACCTTTCTTGGACTCCCTAGGTATAAATCTACTCTTCTTCCCAAAAAAGTCACTACCAGAAGTTTCATCACTAAATCTCTTCCTATTAGTAGTCCACCGCTGTTGAGTGGCAATTAGATTGTTCTCTATCAAACGATCTCTCTCAACTGAATATATGTGCACATAAAAATAAATAAAATTAATGCTTATATAGACCAATAACCACCTTACTTAACTTACAAATCAATTTCTATAAATTTGTTTTATGGTTAATTTCCAAAACTACTTCTTTGATACCAAAAAGTATCATCATAACCCATCACGATAAAACCCATAAACTGAACATGTCTTATTGTGTTGGATTTTTATAGGTAAATCCCAAGATATAAACTTTAGAAATTATTTAGAATTTTCTTCCAGTTAATCCAACACAAACAACAAATAGTAGAGTTACTAATAACGTTTAGTACTATAAATAATCTCTTCCATAAAATTTTTATTTTCTTCTCAAAATGTATACACAATAATTACATTATAGTATATGGCTATCAACTAGAGTACAGAGTAGAGCACAACATATTATCCATGATTGTATAAAAAGAGGAAATAAGTATACATACTCAAATCAGATGCTGAGCTGTTACTTGACTGGCTCTTTCCCTTTTCGAGCCCCTGAAAGTAGAAAACAAAACATCTATGAGCTAACAAAGCTTAGCAGGACACCTTTAAACTAATCTAAATTTTAAAACATTCATTTATTAAGCATTTAACTTAATAATAAAAGTAATAAAATAAATCACTATATAGAGTCGAATAATAATCACAGTTATCAAAACTTTAAATAATAGTGCTAGGTGTTGCAAATCTGGATCCAAGTCTTATGATTTTTATGATAATAAACACTATGATATCTCATGTTATTGTTATTATTGCATATTTCTTGTGTACTAATATTTCAGGTCCACTGTACACCTCGCAAAGTGATCAACTCAAGACTAGGTAGAATATGGTTAAGTGTCTTGAAGATTCTGTATTTCTACTTTTTTTTTTTATTTCTACATTTCTTAAGTCAAAGTCATATGTCTAGGGGATGCTAAACTTGATGACCATGCAAATACACACACTCAAGGGAGTGAGATAGTGAGAAAATTAAAAGTGTAATTTTTTGAACTAATTATACTGTACTATCTAGATCATACTGTATGATCAGTTATTCAAAAAATCATTATAACGGCTAATTGCATAATGAAAGCTTTTTGAACTAATCATACTGTATGATCTAAATTGTATAGATAATAAGTTGAAATTAGAATCCCAGCTGCCAATCATATTTTAAACAATATTTTAATATTCAAAATTTATACTAATCATTCCATATGATAGGTATCATACTGTACGATATAATCAAATATTACCTAAATTAATCTTATAATTAGGGTGATCAAATTTGAATTAATTGATCTAATTAGATCATATTATATGATTTGATTAATCATATTGTACGACCTAATCTTTATATGGGATGACATTTATTTGCGACAAATCGTACGGGATGATAATCTAATTTGATTGAAGTAATCATACTGGATGATGCATTATATTGTTCTACATGATTGATTAGCTCAAATACTTAAACTAATTGTATAGTGCCTTACTCTTCATATAGTATTAATAAGGCTATTTGAACTAAACATATTATATGATTATGAATCGTACTATATAATCAGTGTTGACATAAATAAATTATTAGGGCTTTTTGTGAAGCCTTGTACTTAAGCTCTCTTATTAGAATTATTTTAAGTCTTTGACTGTTGGGTTTTTTTTGAGAGAGAGCTTAGAGATGAGATATTGGAGAGCTTTAGGAAGGAGAAAGGAGAGTTCATGTGAGAGGGAGTAGGAGTGTGAGGGTTTTTCACATGATTACTTTTGAGTAAGCTTCTTCCTTATTTCCTTTGAGTGTCTTGCTTAGTTTCTTAGGTGGAATTGGAAAGAAGATCATTAGCCTGAAGATTATTGAGGTTCTCTGCCTTCACCAAGAGGGTGAAAAAAGAGTACGAGGTTCTTTGCCTTCACTAGGAGGGTAAAAAATGAGTGTGAGGTTCTCTACCTTCACCAGGAGGTTGAAAAAGAGGTCAAGGTTCTCTGTCACACCACATTGGTGAAATATTATATGAGCTAATCTGCCTAACTATGGGGGCTAAAAGAGAGACACTAAAGTTTTAGTGCAATACTCAGAGAGGAGGACTCCGGGGAGTGGATGTAGGTCATTATTTGACTGAGTAACTATAAAATTTTGGTGTGTTGATTCTAATTTTCATTTTAGGTACTTTACTTTTTTGCAATTTATTTTCCTAAAAATTACATGTTGAAAATCTATGGTTTAATTATATTGAGTTGATTCAACTATCATCACCATTATTATAACTATTGATAATTTTATTTGCTTCTGCATCGGGTGATAATATTACTTGCTTTTAAGTTATTAAAAAACAAAAAATATAGTTTTGTGTTTAAAGTTTACTTTTTTAACTACCAATCCCCCCCCCCCCCTCTTGGTGTGTCTAAGGATAGTTCACCTAGGATTAACATCCTACATTAAACTTTCATTGGGAAAGTAAACAAAGGGATACTTCATATCTCAGAGCCACAAATTATCGACATCCTTCTTATAACTCCCAATACCCATCACTAGAACATAATATATATATATAGCACCAGAATATGCCTTATAAGAGCCACAACATGGCTTAGGATCACCAGAACATGCATTATAAGCATCAGAATAACTTGCTTATCCCACACTATATCTCCTTAGGACTTCTTATTTTAACCAATAAGTTGCATAATTAATTGCATTGTATTAATTAAGCATAAATAACTCAATACAAAATTTTATAAAATTTCATAATGGTAGGCAACAAAAACCTTACTAAATAGAGATATACTATTTATAAATTTAATCGAATTAACAGAGATTATGTAAAAGACAATTTTGAGACTTTATTATACTGCGACACTATTTTTGAGTTTAGGATTATTTCTAAGTAATTAAAATAGTACACTTTTCAAAATACATGGTATAAATTTTTTTTAGAAAATCCCTAAATATCTTGAACTGATGTCTCTACAATATTTAGAAAGTTGCACGATGAAAGTTTTGATGCTTTAAAGTTATCCTCATTTTTAAAATATAAATTTAATAAATTTTTTTTTAGAAGTTATCGTATTTTTGAAAATTGAGATAGGTCAAATGTCACATACCTCAAACCAGATAATTTTTAGAACTAGGCAGAAGCAGAAAAGAGACCGAAGAAGCTCAAAATCTCCTTTCTCTCATTAGAATCTATATCCTCTCTCTAACATTGGCTGCCCAAGAGAAATAAACAAAATGAAATGGAGTTAAATATTCTAAATATTAAAATTTGCTCTGGCGTAGCAGCACCACCCTATAAGACTCACATCGCCACCGCACTACTACGCGCTGAAGCACAAAATTAAATTGCTAAAAACATAAGAGCACCGATGCCATGGCACTACTGAACCCAATATCGTGGTAACTCAAAAAAAAAAAATCCAAAATTTTTAAACATGCAAAAAACTCTCAAGACTCACTTTAGAACACATTCAGACTTTCACATTCACCTAAAACATTCACAGACATATATGTAGAAGAGTTTAAATGTAGAAATTTAATAACTTACCTTATTTAAATTGGGTCAAAGTATGTTGAACTGAATATTGAATCTAAAGGTGCTACACACACATTGTATAATATATTTATTTTTGTAAAAATTAATTAACATGCTCAAGATTCAACTAATGTATCATTTCCCAGTGTATATAAATGACATGTAAATCATAAGTCATGAGTTTCATAGGATAATTTAATATTCTAATTTCCGTATATATAATAATAATAATAATAATAATAATAATAATAATAATAATAATAATATGAATCATAACAGGTATGCATATCATAATAAATGGACAATAGCTGATATACACATCATAATAAATGGACTATAGTAAATATGCATGTCATTATGTCTAAACCTAATGCGACTATCATTTATCAATTTGTTCACTTATTTATCTTACTCATCTTAGGAAATATGCCTCAAAATTTAGAAATACTTAATAAAAAATTAATATGATCCTGTCAATATGTGCAAAATAAATACATTTTAACATACTTAAAATTACATAGTAAAAGTTGATTAGAAATGAATATATTATAACTTTATAAATTTTGACCAAATAAAAATTTAGGAAATACAAAATTGGCAAAATCATTAAAATCAAAGGTAGGAGAACGATAGCATACCTTAAGATGAACAACTTTTTGAATTGTTCAGCCAGATGGAAATAACTCTTAGACCCCTTAATCCTCTTCTCTCTCCTCTTCCCCCTCTTTTCCTTCTCTTCTTCCTCTTTTGAATCAAAGTAGGTAGTGAATAAGAATAAATGACTTATATTTTTTCCTAGCACCATGATGCCAGATCTTCAGCACCACAACACTCCCAATGGAAAAAAGTTTGGGTTCTAAATAAAGAGCTTGGCACTACATTGCTCTGCTTCTTGCATCGTAGCTCTTCCCTGTTGGATTACTATGGCAAGGAATTAAATAACCACAATTTTTTAAAAATTAGGTTTTAATAATTTTTTTATTAAAAGAAAATAATAAAAATAATTTTGATACTATTTGGCAAGGAATTAAATTACCATAATTTTTTTAAGAAAATGATAAAAAAAAATTAATGCAAGAAAAAAATAGCAGACACAATATTTTTATTTGATTCAGCCTAGTTTCTAATCTGAACTACATCTACGCTAGCCAACTCTTGGGCTAATCTACAAATCTCAAGTTTGCATTACAAACCTCACTTCTTTAAGCCAAATAAGATATTTATAACCTAAGTATTCTCCTACAAGGGCGAGTACAACCCGATCTAATTATAATTTAAGCTTCACTAAGCCAAATGACTTATATCAAGAAAAAGAAAAATATAATTTAATGTAAAGAATAAAAGTTTAAATTATCTTGCAATAAAATGTTCAAAATATTTAAGATGATTATGCAATTTAATTTCAATCACCTCACTACTTATAAATGGAATATAAAATTTGCTCACTTTAAGATAAATTTATATCTTAATATAAGTATAAATAATATTTTAAATAAAAATATTTTCTTGTTTATTTAAACTATAACTCCTGAAAGTGTATAATAATTTTAAAAATAAATTATATTTGAAATATAAATCTATGTCAATTAAATGAAAATAAAAATACTTGCTTTCCAGCTTTATGGATTTAAGAGATTTAAATTAAGAAATATAGTTTAAGATTCTTAACTAGTATCTCACCAAATAATGAATATTCTCAAGAAGATTATATGGTGAAAATTAAAGAACAAGTACATATTTAGAAAAAGAAAACAAACTCAAGAACTTCAAGAGATATTACACACTTTAGTACGATGAAGCTTTTGAACTTAGAATATGATCTTTGAAATGTAAAGAGCTCTTGGAATGAAGATCAAAGTTTTTCCTCTCAAAATTTAGTATATAAATAAGGAAAGAGGAATGGAGAAAATGCTGGAGTTTTATGTTTTGAACAGCACTCATAAGAAGAGAAAGAGAGATATTTATAGGAAAAAGATAAGTAAAGCCAATTTTGAATAAAAATAATAATCTAATATTATTTTATGAATAAAAAATATAATATTTGATAAAGAATTCATTTATATTAAATAAATATATATTTCAAATGGCTATAAAATGACTAGTCATATGGAAAGTCAAGAAGTCTTCATATACATCAAAAATAGGGAAAAAATGGCTACCCAACATATAATATAAAAATTGGATAATGTTTAGAAAATTATTATAAATTCAATCTAGATCCAACATGGGTTATGTAACATATCAATATTTATCTACATAATCTAAGGGATTTAATGAAATCAAAATTTTGACAAAAAAATAATATCTTTTATAGCAAAATAAAAACTTGCGCATATTTGAATATATCTAAAGATATATTAAATGTTCATATAATAATATGATGTAATATAAATAAAATTAATTATATATCAGTAAATTTATATGAAACAAGTTCAATTCAAAATGAATACATAATAAAATTTTTATTATATAAGCTTATTACTGTTGCAAATCTGGGACCAAGTATAGTGATTTTGATGATAACAAATATTATTGTTTCTTTTCTACTATTATTATTTCATATCTATTTTGTCTGTCCTGCTCACTAACCTTTCAGGTCCACAAGTTCACTTGGAATGTGAATCAGCTCAAGATCGGGTATACTAGGATTGAGTCAGTCTGTAAATTCAATTCCAATGCATCTTTTTACCTTTTCTTAAGTCATGTATTGTAATGGATCCTGAAGCTAAGTAATCTTGCACACACACACTCAAGGGGAGTAATTTGGTGAGTTAGAAATTTTTTTATTTTTTGATCATATCATACAAGATGACTTTAAATCATCTTGGATGATCAGTTAAAAATAGAAACCCTAATTAGGGCATCCCTAAAAATTATGTTTGCTTAACTAATCATCCTGGATGATTAATATCGTATAGGACGATCAGTATAGTTTATAAAAAATAGCCGCCAATCATAATTTTGGTAATATTTTATATTTAAAATTTTTTTCTAATCGTACTAGACAATAAGCATCATCCTGGATGATTTATTACAATCATGCCTAACATGAATGATTCACTATCATGCAGGATGATCTACTTGGATCATCTCGGATGATCTTTTATATTTTGTAGAACGATCCACTATCGTCCAAGATGAAAATCATAATTTTCTTTTAATCATCTAGGGGATCGTCCTGGATGTCTCGAGAGGTTTGTGGGATGATATATTGATTGCCACTCATTTTGATCTAATTATCTAGGGGATCATCCTAGACATCCCAAGAGATTCACGGGATGATATATCGATTACCACCCATCTTGAACTAATCATCCCACATGATCGCATAATCATACAGGATGATCTATACAAAATACTTCTACTAATCATATAGAGCAAAGGTGATTATCCTAGTTAAAAGGGCTTTTTTACACTAATCATATAGGATGATCGTAGGATCATTGTAGATAATCTTTGATGCAAAATTAAAAATCAGGGCTTTTTTTGGAAGACTCCTATTTAAGTTCTCTCAATTACTATTAGGCAAATCTTTTGCTACTATCCTAACCTAAGAGAGCTCAGAGAAGGAGAAGGAGAGTTTGGGAGAAAAAGAGAGAGTCTTATGAGGGGGAGTTTGTGAGGGAATTCACAAAGGTTGCTCTAAGTAAGGATTTGATCTTCTTCTTCAAGCTTTATCCTTGGTTCCTTAGTTGCTTTCTAGAGATGATCTTCAGCATCAGATCAAGGTTCTCTGCCTACTCCAGGTGGGAGTAAAAGGATTCATAGTTCTCTGCCAACTTCAGGTAGGAGTAAAAGGATTCTGGGTTCTCTACCTTCACCAGGAGGGCAGAAAAGAATTCAAGGTTCTCTGCCTCACTGGGTAAGTGGAAAGATCTTGTAAGGGCTTCTACGCTTTACTGTGGGGACAAAAGGGGAGACACTAACTGATTAGTGAAATACTTGGGAAGAAGATTTTCGGGGAGTGGATGTAGGTCAGATTTGATTGAACCACTATAAAATTTGGTGTGCTCTTTCTTATTACTTTTTTATATTTTATTTTTGCTTCTGTAGTTAAAATCTCTGATTGCGTTATTATTATGAAATTATATTTTCTTTTGCATCAAAGGTTATTGTCTATTTTAAAAATATTTAAAAAGGATAAAAAGATTTTCTTTTTGTTTAAGATTTTTTAAAGCACCAATTCACCCCCCACTTGATTAGCCTTGGGCTAGTTCTTTTGGGTTTAACCACCCTCACAGGCTTTCAAGAGATATCAGAGCGATATTCATAAATCAAGTTTTAGAAAACTTTTAAATTTTGATCAATGGCTAACTTTGGTAATCGTAACACTGTGAAAGGCTATTCAATTACTCGACCACCTCTATTTGATAATATTTCTTTTTGATTTTTGGAAAACTTGCATATCCACTTTTTTATAATTAGTTGATTATCATATGAGGATGCTAATTAAGGAAGGTTATTCTGTACCTTTTAAATTAGTAGATGGCATTAAAGCTAAAATACCTTTTGTTGAATAGATTATCGATGATAGAGATTTAGCCCAACTAAATGCCAAGTGTTTGAACTGTTTCTTCTATGCCTTAAAATCTGAAGATTATATGCATGTCTCTACTTATTTTACTAGAAAAAAATTTGGGATAGATTATATTTAACTTATGAAGGAACAACTGAAGTTAAATAATCTAGGCTAAATATTTTACTTCATGATTACAAACTCTTTCGCATGAAACCTAGTGAATCAATTTCTAAAATATATACTAGATTTACATAAATTATCACTTCTTTGCATGCCTTAGGAAGAGAGCTTACAAATTATGAAAAAGTGAATAATATTTTGCGATGTTAACCTTCTTCTTATGATGCAAAAATGCCTACCAATATTGAATCTAAGGATCTGTATGTTTATTCAATTGATAACTTACTTAGATCACTCATTGCTTACAAGTAAGGAGTGAACCAACGGTAGCTTGATGTAGGTGAGAAGAAAAAGGAGAAAATTATAGCCCTTAAGGCTAATGTTTCTGATAATGACACTTCTTAATCAGAAATTGATGATATTGCTTTGATGGCTAAATAATTTAAAAGCTTTTTAAAGAGAAAGCAAAAGCATCTTCAGAAATGAAACAAAGGTAAAATTGGCAAGAATTCTAAAGTTTCTTTTGATGTTATATGTTTTAAATACAAGAAGCCAGAGCACTTGAAGTCTGATTGCCCAACTCTTAAAGTCACCCAAGAAAGGAGAAGGGTAAAGAAAAATCTAAGTTCAAGAAGGGAAAGTAAAGGACTCAAAAGGTGTTGCAAATCTGGATTCAAAAAGTACAGTTTTGATGATGACAAACATGTTAGCATTCTGTTTTGCTTGGCTAACCCATTTCAGTTACAAAAAATCAAAAGCAACTCAAGCCAACTCAAGATCGGATCTAAGTGTGTCTAAATGTAATATTTTTCTTTTATTGAGTCAAAAGTAATGTAACTGATCCCCTAGCTAAGTAACCTTGCACACACACACTCAGGGGGAGAGCTTGAGTGAATTAGAGTTTCTATTTATTTTTTGTTCAGATCATCCTTGATGATATTCACATCATCTTGGACGATCAAGGGAAAATAGAAATCCTAATTAGGGTGACCATGTTAAGTATGTCTGATCAAGGATGATCCATTGATCATATGAGATGATAGCCTCAAATTAGAAATTCTCAATTGCCAGATCAAGTTAGGCAAGTTTTTTTCTTAGAGATTTAATTTGATCATCCCAGACGATACACGTATCAACCTGGACGATCCAGTAAAATCATGCCTGAATTAGTCTGGTGATTAAGGAAAGTAATTAATATTTAATTGATATGATCATATCGTCCGGGATGATCACAAGATCATATGGGATGATCATGATCATCAAGTGCATTTTACCTATACGTCCAGAGTGGTGATCAGGATGATTTTGGTTATTTTTAAACTAATCGTACGGGATGATACTGATATCATCCCGGACGATCAGGTCTTTTTGAGGTCATCCTGCATGGTTCACCTGTATATCCAGAGTGGTGTTCAGGATGATGTTGGGACTTTTTGAACTAATCATACAGGACGATAGACATATTGTCCTGGATGATCAAGTCATTTTGAGACCATCCATCAAAAGTTCCTCTGGACAACCAGAGCGGTCTTCTGGACAAAATTCTTGATTTATACTAATCGTCTCAGACGATCGTAGAATCGTATGGGACGATCTGAACAACTTTTTCCACTAATCATCCAGAAGAGGCAGATCATCCAAGCTAAAATAAGTGATTTTGAACTGATCGTAGAGGACGATCTAGCGATCGTCCTGGATGATATTGGCCAACCAGTTGAGATTTAGGGCAAATTTTGAGCCCTCCTATAAAAGATCTTTTTCTTCCAACAAGAAATTTTTTTTCCACTTTCCTTTCCAGAGAAACCTTGAGAGAGAGAGAGAGAGCTTAGGAGAGAGAAAGAGGATCTTGTTAGGGGGTGTTTATGAGGGATTCACAAAGGTTGCTCCAAGTAAGGATCAGAGTCATCTTCTCTGTTCGTCGTCTCTTATCTTGTTAGTGTTTTCTGTGGGAGGATCATTTCCAAGAAGATTCGAGTTCTCTGCCCACTTTAGGAGGAAGCGAAAGGAGTTCAGGTTCTCTGCCTGCTTCAGGAGGAAGCAAAAGGAGTTCGGGATCTCTGCCTGCTTCAGGAGGAAGCGAAAGGGGTTCAGGTTCTCTGCCTCACCGGGTTGGTGGAAAGGAGTTTTGTACAGGCTTCTCTGCCTTGCTATAGGAGCAGAAGGAGAGTCACTTTTGTGTTAGTGCAATACCCAGAGGGGAGGTTCCAGGGAGTGGACGTAGGTCAAGTTGACCGAACCACTATAAAATCTGGTGTGCTCTTTTTAATTATTTTCTGCACTTTACTTTTATGTTATTAACTGCTTGGGTGAAATCTATGGTTGATCTTTTCATTTTTGTGTTTACTTGTTTCTGCTACAAATTATTGAAAAGATCTTTCATGTTGCTCACGAATTTTTAAATAACCAATTCACCCCCCTCTTGGTTAGCCTCAGGACTAGTTCATCAGGGCTTATCATCCCTATCGAACTTTCAAGTGGTATCAGAGTGGGATTTAAAAATTTAAGTTTAAAAACTTTTGAATTTGATCAATGGCTAACTTTGGTAATCATAATAAGGTTATTCAATTATATGACCGCCATTGTTTGATAACATACCTTTTAATTTTTGGAAAACTCACATGTCCACTTTTCTTCAATCAATTAATTATCGCATGTGGATGCTTGTTAAAGATGGCTATGAGCCACCTTTTAGAATGATTAATAATGTTAAAATTGAACTGCCTTTCACTGATTGGACTTTTGATGATCGTGACAGCCCGACTGAATGCCAAATGTTTGAACTATTTTTTCTGTGCCTTAAAATCTGAGGATTACATGCGTGTTTCTACTTGTACAACTAGCAAATAAATTTAAGATAGATTGTGCATCACTTATGAAGGTACAACTAAAGTCAAATAGTTTAGGTTAAACATATTGCTTCATGACTATGAACTTTTTTGCATGAAACCTACTGAATCTATTTCTGAAATGTATATAAGGTTCACTCAAATTATCACATCTTTGCATGCTTTAGGAAGAGAACTTACAAACTATGAATAAGTGAACAAGATTTTGAGATGTTTGCCTTTTTTGTTTGATGCTAAGAGAACTGTAATTATTGAATCGAAAGATTTGAACAATTATTCTATTGACAACTTACTTGGGTCACTCATTACTTACGAGCAAGGGGTGAACCAAAGACAGCTTGATGCAGGTGAGAAGAAGAAGGAGAAAACAGTGGCACTGAAGGCCAACGATAGTGATACTGGTACTTCTGGGTCTGATAGCGATGACGTTGCCTTAATCACTAGGCAATTCAAAAGCTTTCTAAGGAAGAAACATAAGAACTTTCATAAGTGGAATAAGGGTAAGTCCAGTAAAAATTTTAAAAGTTCATCTGATACTGTTTGTTTTGAATGTAGGAAGCTTGGACACATTAAGGCTGATTGTCCTACACTTAAAGCTCACCCAAGCAAGGAGAAGGGTGAGGAGAAACACAAGTTTAGGAAGGACAAGAAGGAGATTTAGAAGGCATTCTGGGCAGATTCTACATCTGACTCCTCTGAGACTGAAGTTGAGGAGGAGACTACAAATTTATGTCTGATGGCTAATGATCATCCTGAACAGTCTGATCAAGAAGAGGTATATGAGCTTACTTACGAGTAATTATTTGAAGTGTCTGAAAGAATTCATGCATCATATAGGAAGCTTAAGAAAACTCATGTTAGCCTGAAACTAGAATTTCTGAATTTACAAAAAGAGCATTATTCTATAGTTAAAGATCACTCCACACTTGATAGTAATCACATGTCTTTACTTGATGAATTTGATGAAGTGAACAAAAAGTATTCTAATCTAATTATTGAGCATGATTCATTGAAAACCTCGTATGTTGATTTAGAAAGAGCTTTAAAAGAATTAGACAATATGACATGTGAAGTGGAGAGTAGTAATGGAGCATTGAAATTTGAAATTGCAAGTTTGAAGAAAGAAAATGAATTTTTAAAAGTTAAAATCAGTGTTTTTGAGAAAAATGAAACACCTTCTACTTTTGCACAAATTTATACACCTCCACCTTTTAAAGAATCTATTTCAAAATCATCAAAGCATGTTTCATTTAAACTTAGGAAGAGGCACTATCACCTATGTAGATTAGTTAACCCTTTCCTGGTATTAGATATTTTTCTTGTGGCATGTTAGGACACATCTGCCATACCTACACTGTTCACCGTAGTACATATTGGGTGTGGAGGCCCAAATTGCCTGTTTCATAGCACAACACACATGCGTTGTATTTCTTCTTTTCATAAGAAGGAACCCAAACCTTTTTGGGTTCCTAAATCTGACATTTGATGATTTTATAGGTGTGCTCTCACAGAAGACCTCATGAGAGTATATGGTACCTGGACAGCGGATGTTCAAGTCACATGATTGGAGATGCAAATCATTTCATTTCACTGGAGGCTAGGGCTAGAGGCAAGGTTACACTTGGAGATAACACCACCAGGAGGGTGGTAGGTTCAGGTATAATTGGTGACTCAAAAAATTTTATGATTGATAATGTTTTATTTGTAGATGGATTGAAACACAACCTGCTGAGCATCAGTCAGCTCTGTGACAAAGAGTACAACATCAAATTCCTGCCCACTTGCTATATTTTAAGCTTAAATGACAAAATTATTTTGCAGGGACAAAGGATCAATAATGTCTACATGCTGGATGTAAGTTGCTTTAAAGCTGAAGTTTCAATTTGCTTAAAAACTACTGCTGATGAGTCTTGGTTGTGGCACAGGAGATTATATCATGCCAGTATGAAAACCCTTAGGAGAGTCACCCAAAAGGACTTAGTTAGAGGTGTCCTCAAGCTTAAGTTCACTAAGGACCACCTGTGTGATGCCTGTCAATTAGGGAAGCAAGTACAGTCCTCCTTTCACTCTGTTAAAGATATTAGCACCTCTAGACCTTTAAAAGTCCTTCTCATGGATCTGTTTGGAGCCATTAGCACTGCCAGCTTAGGGGGAAAGTTTATGATTTTATGATTATTGATGATTACTCAAGGTTCACTTGGATTAAATTTTTGTCACATAAATATGAGTCATTTGATGAATTGAAGTCCTTCTCCACTTGGATTCAGAGGAACTTAGGTTGTGAGATCTTGACTATTCATAGTGATCATGTGGAGAGTTTGAAAATATGAAGTTTGGAACTTTCTATGAAGAGTAAGGGATTAGTCATAATTTTTCAGCTCCTAGGACCCCTCAGCATAATGAGGTAGCTAAAAGGAAGAACAGGACCTTAGTGGAAGCCGTTAGAGCCATGTTTGCTGAGTATTCACTTGCAAAATACTTTTGAGCTGAAGCGATGAACACTATCTGTTATGTGCTGAATAGGGTGAATGTTAGATCCAATCTGAACAAGACACCTTATGAGATTATTAAGGATAGAACTCCAAACCTGTCCCACCTCCATGTCTTTGGATGTAAGGTTTTCATTCTGAATAACAGGAAATCATCCTTAGGAAAGTTTGACCCCAAATCTGATGAAGGAGTGTTCCTAGTGTGGGGAAATCCTTTAGGGAGTTTAATAAGAGGACTTTGGTGGTGGAAGAGATAACTCATGTGGTGTCTGATGAATCTGATCCTGAGGTAACTAGAGTTGAGAAAGAAGAAGAGGTAGGGGAGATTATCCAAGGGGTTGAAAATGCAAATATGGAGTAAAGGGTAGATCCTCAAAATACTTTGCCTAGAAGTTGGAGATATTCTTCGAGTCATCCTAAAGAACTGATCTTAGGAGACCCTTCTGAAGGTGTTAGGACTAGGCATGGACTTAGGAAGGAAGTAAACCACTCTGCCTTTATCTTAATGATTGAACCCACCAACATCAATCAAGCCCTTTCTAATGAGTTTTAGATCTTAGCTATGCAAGAGGAATTGAATCAATTTGTAAGGAACGATGTTTGGGAGCTAGTAGAAAGACCTAGGAATCAAGGTATAGTGGAAACTAAGTGGGTCTTTAAGAATAAGATGAATGATTCTGGTGTGGTGGTTAGGAATAAGGAAAGATTGGTGGCTAAGGGGTATAATCAATTTGAAGGGATTGATTTTGAGGAGACCTTTGCCCCTGTAGCTAGATTGAAAGCCATTAGGGTGCTACTAGCCTTTGCCTGTTATAAGGGATTTAAACTATTTCAAATGGATGTAAAGAGTGTCTTTTTAAATGGGGTAATAAAAGAGGATATTTTTGTAGAACAACCCCCAGGTTTTGAGAGTTTCCAATATCCAAATTATATTTATAAATTAAAAAAGGCCTTATATGGATTAAAATAGGTACCCAGAGTTTGGTATGAGAGGCTTAGCACATTCCTGTTAGAAAGAGAGTTTGTTAAGGGGAGCGTAGACACCTCCCTTTTTCTGGGGAGAGTAGGGGATGATTTACTCATTATCCAGATCTATGTTGATGATATAATTTTTGAATCTTCTGATAAATATTTATGTGATGAGTTTTCTAAAATAATGAGTAAGGAGTTTGAGATGAGTATGATGGGAGAGTTGTCCTATTTTTTAGGGTTTAACATAAGGCAAATGGATGATGGAACCTTTCTCAATCAATCTAAATACACTAAGGACATTTTGAAGAAATATGAAATGGATAAAGCCAAGCCAGTCAACACTCCCATGAGCTCCTCTGTTCAGTTAGATAAGGATTCAAGTGGAAAATCTGTTGATCAGAAGAAGTATAGAGAAATAATTGGATCACTACTTTACCTGACTGCTAGCCGACCTAATTTTATGTTTAGTGTTTATCTTTGTGCTAAGTTTCAAGCTGATCCTAAAGAGTCCCACCTGACTGCTATTAAGAGAATTCTTAGATATCTTTTAGGGACTCCAAACCTAGAAATCTAGTACTCTAGGCACAGCACCTATTTTGAGATTATTGGATATTCTGATTCTGACTTTACAGGGTGTAGGGTGGATAGAAAGAGCACTTCTGGAACTTATTAATTCATAGGACAGTCTTTAGTCTCCTGGTCTAGCAAAAAATAGAACTCAGTTGCACTCTCCACTGCTGAAGCTGAGTATATTACCTTAGGAAGTTATGTGGCCCAAGTTCTTTGGTTAAAGCAATAAGTCTTGGATTTAAGATTACCTATGGGCACAATTTCTATTCTCTGTGATAATACTAGTGCCATCTGCATTTCTAAGAATCTAATCCAACATTCTAGAACCAAACACATTGATGTAAGGCATCACTTCATTAGGGACCATGTTATAAAAGGGGACATTGAGCTACATCATGTAGCAACTAAAAATCAGCTGGCTGACATATTTACTAAACTACTGGCCTTTGACGCATTCAGCACTTTGAGGACCAGATTAGGTGTGATTGACATAAATGCTTGATTCTGATGACTACTGATTTTTGATTTGCCTATTTTTTTAATTCTATTTATGTTAGTTAGTTGTTTGATTTGATTATCTATTTTCTATTGATTTTTATTTTTCTGCTGATTTTTATTTTAATCTTATTGTTAGCTTGATTCGAATATTTATTTTGATGTGATTTCCTACTTGGTTTTTACTTACTATTTTATGTTTTTAAAATCCGATCACTACTCACTACTGCTGATAAATTGGATTTGTGTCTGAAAATTGTGCCTTGTTTTTTAGTTTGGAAGCTTGTAAGCAGTGATTGATTCCACTGGATCTGTTAAAGGGAAGAAACATTAATGATTGTTTCTCTTCCTCTAACTCCTTTAATGGTGTATTGTTTCTTTTGGATAAAAATCTTCTTCAAAATTAAAAAGTTGGTTTTTGAAATAGAGATCTATTTTATCTTCCTACAGTAATCTACCTCATATGAATAGTATTTTTAAAGTTTTGAGTCATTATTATGATTTTTTGAACCATGTGATTGTACTTATCATATGATGTATGATTTTTATTTTGTAAATTACTCTTACTTATTGTAGAGAGTGAGCTTTATTATCTTTTATATTTGGTATGTAATTTTACAGCTGAGATTCTTTAACAATTTTGAGAGGGAGAAAGCCTACAAAAGATGCGCAAAGAGCGCCAAAATGAAAAGAGGCACAGAATTAGCCCAAACTGAAAAGATGTGTAATGTCGCCAAAAAATTAAAAAAATACACAAAGTGTATCAAAAATCAAAAGATGCGCAAAGCGCCAAATAAATTGAAAAAAGGGGCACAAAATTAGCCCACAACGAAATAGGCTTTCTTCCCTTTCTAATCTTTAAATATCTTAAAAAAATCCATGCACCCTTAATATTTTCAAAAGCTTGAGATGAAAAATCATGATTTCTGATTTCTTACTTTACAATACTATTATATCAGATATTTTTCTGGAACGAGGCTTGAAAGGATCTCTTTTCAAATCTAATTTTTTTTCTTCTGAATTAGATTTTTATTTTGAAAGGAATGTGCATTTATAAGGTGTTATAGGTGGGAGTTACAAAAGTCAATTTTCCAACTTTTTTGGATTTCAGCGCCGTCGATCGTCTATTTATTGGTTTTTAGATTCAAAATTAAGGGAAAATTCTGATTTACTGGAGCAAATCGATTAAAAAAAATCATTATTTTTTATGTGTTTTTGTGTTTCGAGTTTTGAGTTTTATTTACTGTGCTTTTGTTTTTTATTTTATTGTATGTGTTTTTGGGATCCCTGATCTTTCATCTCCATCCTCCATCTTTTTCACTATTTCTTCATATCATCCTAGAAGATCCCAAAATCATCCTGGACGATTGTCTTCCTCCCGGACGATCATACATCATCCTTGACGATGCCCTCAAATCATCTCCACTCTGATCCAATGGCTGAGTTACATCAATTATTAGTGATCATCCTGGACGATCCTTACATCATCCTAGATGATATGATCCATACTTCCTGATCCTAATCAAACGACTGAGAATACACCAATTATAGGTCATCATCCTGGATGATACACCTCATCATCCTAGATGATCCACGTGTCAGCAGTTAGACGATTCAAATTCGGCCCGTCTTATACATTTATTGCATATCATCCCGGACGATCCACCTAATCGTCCTGGATGATACTTTTCGTCAACGGTCGTCCGGTAGGACTCCTCAGGACGATCGCTTGTCTCTAATCATCCTGGATGATCTTTAATCATCCTGGATAATCTGACTGACTTTTTGATCAATCGTCATGGCCGTTATAATTACTCATATCATCCTAGATGATCCTGCAATTGTACGGGATGATCTGGCCGATTTTTATTTAAATAGCCATTTTCTTCAGTTTTCTTTACACCTCTCCTTCCATACTTCCTCTCTTGTGATTCTAATGGCTGGTGCGAAGAGATCTAGGCATCATGGTGCAAGCTCCTCTCAAGGAAATATCATTCTCCGCTTTCTAAATGTAGCCGATCAGGCTGCCTTCCAACGATATCTTGAAGTTAGAATCACACAATCCAAGATCTTCAACCCCCGTACTCTTACCTACCCTGTCCTGGATCTATTTGTGCATACCTCCCTCACCTTCATCCTCACCCTGGCTTTCCCATTCAGCACTGAACTTCTCCAAGTCTTTTTCGTAAATCTTTGCATCACCACTGACTACTCCACTCTTCACTCCTTTGTTAATCAGCGACCTGTATAACTCATATCCCAGGATTTTCACTATATCCTTCAACTCTTCATCACTGGAGATAAACTCCACAACTTTATTTCTGATCCTGATTATGATTGGAGTGTCGCCAATCGCTTCCTTAGAAATACCAATGCCCCCTACCACGATAATGCTTGCACTTTCCTCCTTAAGGATGCCCGTACTATTCAACATATCCTTCATTCCTCCATCATCCCAAAGGCTGGGGACCACATTCACATCACCCCTTTACTTTTCCTGACCACCTACTACATCATGGCCCACCAGAAATTTAATGCTACCTATCTCCTTTTCAGATATATCGAGCATCTCACTACCATTTGGGATCCAGGCCATAGACGACGTCCAAATCTAGCTCTAGGAAACATCATTGCATATACTTTGGAGACAAAATATGATCTGTAATATCCAGTCCCTGCCAATGTCCCTCCTTCCTTCTTCATAAATAATTCCTTCCATGTACTCCACAGTACCCGACTACATCCGGAGCCCGCCCTGGATGTTGAGGAGGAAGAGGAAGAAGTTATTCCTGTTCCTACTACACTTGATGCACCTGCTCCCCTTCGTATTGCATCCCCTTTTGATCATCTGGTGCAGCGGTTCGACCAGTGGGAGGCCCGATTTGATTATTATGTTACTGCCAAGGAGCAGCAGCACACTGAGGATCTGTAGCGCTTCAATGACTACATTGCTCAGCAGTAATAGCAGCACGACCAGGACATTGCCTGGTTTGGAGCACACTTCGCTGCCATTCACAGTTACTTTCAGCCACCACCTTCTCCTCCTTCTGATCAGGATCCACCTCCTTTTTAACTTTGTATTTTGTGTTGTTTTCTGCTTATACTGTTGTGTCTGTTCCTCCTCCTTTTTGTGATGTCAAAAGGGGGAGTTAGTGTTTTGAGTGACTAGTAGTTTTGTGTACTGTTCTTGTTGTTTCTTGTATTGCTCTTGTTTTGTAGTTGTTCTCTCTATTGTATTTTCTGTTTAGTGAATTTTGAAATTATATTTGTCTTTCGTATGTGCATTAGTTACTCCTGTCTATTTGATTTGAAATTACTTAACAAATATTTGCCATCATCAAAAAGGGGGAGATTATTGCAAATCTGGTTTTAAAGATTATAATTTTGATGATAGAAAATATTTTTATCTCTGGTTGCTTGTTAATCTTTCAAGTACGTAGGTTTAATTACAAGTTCAAGCCAGCCCAAGCTCAGGTCAGTCTATTTTGAAATCTAGGTATGATGTACTTTTTTATCTTTATTGAGTCAAATGCTATATAACTGATCCCATAGCTAAGTAACCTTGCACATACACTCAGGGGGAGAGCTTGAGTGAATTAGAGTTTCTGTTCATTTTTTTTGTTCAGATCATCCTGGACGATATTCACATCGTCTTGAACGATCCAGTGAAAATAGAAACCCTAATTAGGGCGATCAAGTTAAGTTTATTTGATTAAGCTGATCATTCTGGACTATCCATCCATCCTACGGGATGATAGGCTCAAATCAAAAATTCTCAGCCGCTAGATCAAGTTAGGCAAGTTTTATTTTTAGAGATTTGATCTGATCGTCCCGGACGATATGTGTATCGTCCTGGACGATCCATTACAATCATGCCTAAATTAGTCTGATGATTAAGGAAAGTAATTAAGGTCTGATTGATTCGATCATATCATCCTGGACGATCAGAGGATCATACGGGACGATGTGTTAAAAATTCTGACCATCCAGCATGTTTTACCTGTACATCCAGAGCGATGATCAGGATGATTTTGGCACTTTTTGAACTAATCATATAGGATGATAGAAATATTATCCTGAACGAGCAAGTCATTTTTAGGTCGTCCAGCACAAGTTCCTCTGGACGACCAGAGCGGTCTTCTAGACAAAATTTCCTAAATTTACACTAATCATCCTCGACGATCGCAAAATCGTACGGGATGATCTGAATAACCTTTTCTACTAATCGTCCAGAAGAGCCAGATCATTTGGCTAAAATAGGTGATTTTGAACTAATCATACAGGACGATCTAGAGATCATCCTGGATGATATTGGCCTACCAGTTGAGATTTAGGGCAAATTTTAAGCCCTCCTATAAAAAATCTTTTTCTTCCAACAAGAAAAATCTTTTATCACTTTCCTTTCCAAAGAAACCTTGAGAGAGAGAGAGAGAGAGAGAGAGAGAGAGAGAGCTTGGGAGAGAGAGAGGATCTTGTGAGGGGGAGTTTGTGAGGGATTCACAAAGATTGCTCCAAGCAAGGATCAGAGTCATCTTCTCCATTCGTCATCTCTCATCTTGTCGGTGTTTTCTGTCGGAGGATCATTCACAAGAAGATCTGGGTTATCTGCCCACTTCAAGAGGAAGCGAAAGGAGTTCAGGTTCTCTACCTACTTCAGGAAGAAGCGAAAGGAGTTCAGGTTCTCTGCCTGCTTCAGGAGGGAACGAAAGGAGTTCAGGTTCTCTGCCTCACCGGGTTGGTGAAAAGGAGTTTTGTACTGGCTCCTACACTTTGCTGTGGGAGTAGAAGGAGAGTCACTTTTGTGTTAGTGCAATACCCGGAGGGGAGGCTCTGGGGAGTGGACGTAGGTCAAGTTGACCGAACCACTATAAAATTTTGTGTGCTCTTTCTGATTATTTTCTGCACTTTATTTTTCTGTTATTATCTGCTTGGGCGAAATCTGTAGTTGATCTTTTCATTTCTGTGTTTACTTATTTTCACTGTAAATTATCAAAAATATTTTTCCTGTTGCTCACGAATTTTTTAAATAACCAATTCACCCCCCCTCTTGGTTAGCCTCGGGACTAGCTCATCAGGGCTTAACATCCCTATCAAACTTTCACTAATGACTTGATTTACTTCGGACCAATCATAGTCTGATCGAGAAGTTAGAGTATGTGCCAGTATCCCTTGAGTTCTTAAATGAAAATATTCTCCAAGGTACTCCTTAGTAATTTCAACTCTTTGCTTTAGGACATAGGAATAGATTATATCATGGGCCTGATTAAAAGTCATATTGGCCCAAAACACATGGAAGAAATCTTTGTTGTATGCATAGATCAGAGTAAGAAGAAAAAAAACCTAGATAGAATAAAAAAGTGGCATTACTGCAAAGTGAAGATTTTCTTGCAGTAAAATGCGGGAAGGGGTTATTTTAGATGCGGAATACGTAAGGTATGCCTCCTCATTTTGAGCACTCAAAAAGTTATCATCCTAATCCCTCCTAGATAAGGATCCCCTAGCCACTCTTGCTCCCTTTCCACTGCCTGACATCTCTATTGTATGCTCTGAAGTGTTTGAAAATGAAAGTGAAATGAAAAAAAAATGACCCTCCTTTATATAGAAAAGCAAATAATCGTACTGTACGAAACAATTTAGTACAGTACGAAATGAATTTCATCCGGGATGAATCAAATTTCGTACGGGACGAACGAAAGTGGTCAAAAATGAAATAGTTTTTCATAAATTGCTCGTTCCGAAGTGTCCTTTTGTACAGGCTTTTTGACTTCCTGATCGTACTGACGATGACGTGTTCATCCGAGATGATCAGGATATTAACGGGTCGTTCAGGCGATAGTTAGGTTCGTCCTTATCCAAATTGACACATGGATCGTATAGACGAAGACGTATTCGTCCGGGATAATCATCACTAATAACTGACACTAACCGTGAACCCTTCCTATTCGTACAGACGAAACTTCTACAATCGTACAGTATGATGATGTCATCATACAGTACGAACTGACAAAGAAAATAAAAATTTTTCACTCCAACTCTACAGGGTTTCATTCACTAAAATAAAGACCAACACAGGATAATATTTTTTAATTTTTTAAAGAATATACACAAGATAACCACTACATAATAAACTAGAAACAAACTAACTAACAAACACATACAAAACAAAATTTGCAGAATTTTCAATCAAGCATTAAGATCAATCACACCTAGCCTTATCCTTAACATGCTAAAAGTGTCAAAAGCTAAGGGTTTTGTGAAAATATCTGCAAGTTGATCTTTAGTAGTGACATGATGTAGTTCAATTTTCCTTTTCGCTGCATGATCTCTTATGAAATGATGCCTTATATAAATATGCTTTGTTCTAAAATGTTGAATAGGATTCTTTGAAATGCAAATAACACTAGTGTTATCACAAAAGATTGGAATAGTATCATTAGAAAATCCTAAGTCAACCATTTGTTGTTTCAACCAAAGCGCCTGTGCAACATAACTCCCTAAGGCAATATATTCTGCTTCAATTGTAGAAAGTGCTACTGTATTTTGTTTCCTACTGGACCAAGATACTAAAGAATTTCTAATGAATTGACAAGTCTCAGAAGTACTCTTTTGATCAATCCTATAGCCTACAAAATCAGAATCTGAGTATCCAATAATTTCAAAAAAAGAACTATTCTTAGGATACTAAATTTCTAAATTTTGAGTTCCCAAAAGATATCTTAATATTCTTTTCACTGCTGTTAAATGTGATTCCTTCGGATCAGATTGAAATCTAGCACATAAACAAACACTAAACATAATGTTTGGTCGACTAGCTGTCAAATAAAGTAATAATCCAATTATTCCTCTAAACTTCTTTTGATCAACAGATTTTCCCTTATGATCCTTATCTAATAGTATTGAGGAACTCAGGGGTGTAATTATAAGTTTTGCATTATCCATTTCATACTTCTTGAGGATGTCATTAATATACTTAGATTAACAAAGAAAGTTCCTTCCTCATTTTGTTTTATGCTAAAACAAAGATAATAACTCAAGTCACCCATCAAATTCATCTCAAATTCACTACTCATTATTTTTGAAAATGCATCACATAGATTTTTATCAGTTAATCCAAAAATGATGTCATCCATATATATTTGTATAATGAGTATTTCATTTCCAATTCTTTTAAAAAATAGAGTGGTATCCACACTTCCTTTAACAAATGATCTTTTTAATAGGAAAGTGCTTAACCTCTCATACCACGCTCGAGGTGCTTATTTTAGTCCATACAATGCTTTTTTTATTTAAAAAATATGATTTGAGAATTTAGAATTTTTAAAACCTGGGGGTTGCTTAATATAAACATCCTCTTCTATCACCCCATTCAAAAAGGCACTTTTAACATTCATTTGGTATAATTTAAAATCTTTAAAACAGGCAAAGGCTAATAACACCCTAATTGCTTCAAGTCTTGCTACAGGGGTAAATGTCTCCTCAAAATAAATCCATTCTATTTGATTATACCCCTTAGCTACCAATCTAGACTTATTTCTTATAACAACTCCTGAATCATTCATTTTATTTTTGAATACCCACTTAGTCCCAACTACACTTTGATCTTTTGGCCTTTCAATTAGCTCCCAAACATCATTTCTTTTAAATTGATTTAATTCTTCTTGTATGGCCAAAATTCAAAATTCATCTAAAAGTGCTTGATCTATATTCGTGGGCTCAATCATTGAAATAAAAGCTGAATGATTTACTTCTTTTCTCAAACCATGCCTAGTCCTAACTCCTTTACTTGGTTCTCCTAAAATCAATTCTTTAGGATAACTTCTAATAAACTTTCATTCTTTAGGTAATTAGCTTTCTTCTTCATTTTCAACCCTTTCTTCAACTTTTTGATTTTCAAGTTTTTCTATTAGTGCTTCAACCTCATCTTTATCCAACTTAGACCCTTCACTATTATAAGATTCATTAAAAAAAATATGAGTGGTCTCCTTAACTACTAATGTTCTTTTATTAAAAACTCTATAAGATTTTCCAACACTTGAATAACCCAGAAAGATTCCTTCGTTAGATTTGGGATCAAATTTTTCTAAGAGAGTTTTGTCATTATTATGAATGAACACTTTACATCCAAAAACATGTAGATGTGAGAGGTTAGGACTTCTACCTTTAAGAAGTTCATAGGATATCTTATTTAATTTAGATCTAATGTACACCCTATTTAACACATAGCATGTTGTGCTAACTACTTCAGCCCAAAAATATTTTGGAAGTGAATACTCTGCCAACATGGCTCTAGCAGTTTCAACTTATGTCCTATTTTTTCTTTCTATAACTCCATTTTGTTGAGGTGTCCTAGAGGCTGAGAAGTTGTGCTCAATCCCATGAGATTTATAAAAATCATCAAACAATTTATTTTCAAATTCTCCTCCAAGATTACTTTGGATAGTTACAATTTCAAAACCTAGTTTTCTCTGAATCCAAGTGACAAAATCTCTAAACTCTTCAAATGATTCACTCTTATGATTTAAAAATCTAATCCAGGAGAATCTAGAATAATCGTTCTTAATTAAATACCCAAATCTTTTTCCTCCTAGACTTAAGGTACTAACAGGTCCAAATAGATCCATGTGAAGAATTTCTAAGGGCTTGCTAGTCCTAATTTCCTTGATTGAACTGAAGGAGGATTTGACTTATTTTCCTAATTGACTTGCATCACACAAATGGTCTTTAGTAAAGTCTAATTTGGGTACACCTCTAACTAGCTCCTTTTGGGTGATTTTCCTAAGATGTCTCATGCTAGCATGACAAAGCCTCCTATGCCATAACCATGATTCATCAGATATAGTTTTCAAACAAAGAGCAGTAGAAGGTTTTACAAAATTCAAATCTAGCATGTAAACATTATTTACTCTATCACCATTTAACACAACAGTACCATTTTGACTAATAACATAACTAGTAGGCAAAAATTTTATATGATAACCTTTGTCACACAATTGACTTATACTCAACAGATTATATTTTAAGCCTTCAACAAATAGTACATTTTCAATCACAAAATTTCTAAAATTTCTAATTATACCTGTACTTACCACTCTCTTGGTAGTATTATCTCCAAGTGTAGCCTTACCTCTATTCCTGGCTTCCAGCGTTATAAATTGATTTGCATCTCTAGTCATATGCTTTGAGCAGCCGCTGTCCAGGTACCAAATACTCTTACGAGGTCTTGTGTGAGAGTGATCCTACAAAAATATCAAACTTTAGACTTGGGAACCCAAATAAGTTTCGGTTCACCTCTAGATAATTTTAAAACATATGCATGTGTGATATGCTGTGATTTATGAATCTTAGGTCTCTACACTTGATGTGTTCTATGATAAATAGTACATGTGTGAGAAATATGTCCTATCATACCACAAGAAAAATACTTTATTCCAGGAAAAGGATTCACCAATCCATTCGTCTTAAAAGATTTCTTCTTAGACTTTAAACTAGTGGTCTTGTAGTAAAATTTGTGAAAATCTTCAAGTTTGGGTGGTTTCCTTTTTTCTTTAAGTGCTTTTAACTGAACTTCAAGATAAGCATTAGCACTTTCTATAATCGAATTATCAATCTTCAAATTATGCTCTCTAGTATCCAATTCATCCATATAAGTTTTAAAATCATTTTCAAGTTCTGTATGTGATGATTTTAAAAGTTCATGCTGTTTGTTTAAATAATCATATTCATCCAATAGAGTCATGTGGTTGCTATCAATTAAAGCATGATCTTTCCTAAGAATTTCATACTCTTTTTACATCTCTAGATAATCTAAATTTAACTTAGCATGCTACTTTTTTAGTTTCCTATATGCAGAATGAATGCATTCAGAAATCTTAAATAGTTCATCGTAACTTAAGTCACATACCTCTTCTTGATCTGATTGATCAAGATTGTCAGCCATTAATCACAAGTTTATGACTTCCTCTTTAGGTGCAGTTTCTGATGAATCTGAAGCTGAGTCCAACCAAAAAGCTCGTTGAAGTCTCTTTTTACCCCTTCTTTCCTTTGGTTTCTCCTCGGCCTTCTCCTTACTAGGATTTACCTTGAGATTGGGGCAATCTGTCTTTATGTGTCCTGGGTTCCTACATTCATAGAAAATAATTTCATTAGAAGCCTTAACATTCTTCTGGAACCTACCTTTGTTCCACTGTTGGTGTCTTCTCTGCTACCTTTTTAGAAAACTTTTAAATTACCTTGTTATCAAGGTAATGTCCTCCTCATCCTCAGGTAGTGACTGATCACTTTCTGAATCATCCACCTTCAAAGCTATGTTCTTCTCCTTTCGCTTCTCACCTGCATCAATCTGTCTTTGAGTCACAGATCTCTCATAAGCAATTAGTGATCCAAGA
Organism: Dendrobium chrysotoxum; assembly: GCA_019925795.1. Lineage (NCBI taxonomy): Eukaryota > Viridiplantae > Streptophyta > Magnoliopsida > Asparagales > Orchidaceae > Dendrobium > Dendrobium chrysotoxum. The sequence goes on along the minus strand of CM034306.1, from coordinate 31,489,035 downwards.
AGATTATCAATAGAATAGACATTTAAATCTTTAGATTCTATTATTACAGTTATCTTTGCATCATATGTTGTAGGTAAACAATGAAGTATCTTATTTATTTTTTCTGCATTCGTTAATTAAGTCACAGATCTCTCATAAGTAATTAGTGATCCAAGAAGATTATCAATAGAATAGACATTTAAATCTTTAGATTCTATTATTGTAGTTATCCTTGCATCATATGCTGTAGGTAAACAATGAAGTATCTTATTTATTTTTTCTGCATTCGTTAATTCCCTACCTAAGGCATGCAATGAAGTGACTATATGTATAAAACGTATATACATGTCTGAAATTGATTCATTCGATTTCATGTGAAAGAGTTCATAATCGTGCAAAAGAATGTTTAATCTAGTTTGCTTCACTTTATTTGTACCTTCATAAGTAATGCAAAGTCTATCCCATATTTTCTTTCCAGATTTACAAGGAGAAACACATATATAGTCTTCAGATTTAAGAGCCCAAAAAAAGCTATTCAGGTATTTTGCATTTAGTTGTGCTTATTCCCTTTCTTCTAAAGTCCAATCAGCAAATACGAGTTTTCCAAAAATCAAAAGGAATATTATCATATTATCAAATAAAGGTGGTCTAGTGATCGAGTAACCCTCTAAAGTATTTCAGTTTCCAAAATTAGCTATGATCGAATTTTAAAAAGTATTTTAAACAGTAATTTTTAAAATTGGCTCAGATACCACTTGGAAGTGCGAATAGGTTGTTTGACCTATTGCTTACATTCCTAGGCTAACCAAGAGGGGGTGAATTGGTCCTTTTAAAAAATTTCTCTTAGAATTTTGGAAATCTTTTTAATTTAAAAACTTAAGCACTTCGTACAATACGATTTAACTTCGTACAGTACGAACAGAGTGTTTATTTTTATGCTTTTTTCAAACACAGAAAAATAAAATGTGTAAAAGTAACAATGCTGAAAAGTAAATAGTAAGAATAGAAAACACCAAAATTTATAGTAGTTCGGTCAAACACGACCTATATCCACTCCTTAGAGACTCCTTTTCTAGGTATTACACTATACTTAAGTGACTCTCCTTTTACCCCTACAGCAAGGCGGAGAAGCCTTACAAACTCTCTTCCACCAACCCGGTGCGATAGAGAACCATCGTCCTTTTTCACCCTCCTAGTGAAGACAGAGAACCACACTCATCCTTTCACACCCTCTAAGTCTCGGCAGAGAACCAATCATCCTTTTTCACCCTCCAAGTGACTGCAAAGAACCAAAAACCTCTCAAACAATCCTCTTGCAAGAGTCTCCAAGGTGATTAGGAAGATGCTTAAAGTACAAATAATGAGAACCTCACTATTGGATAACCTTATGAATCCCCTCATAATTTTCTCTTTAAAGATCTCTCAAAACTTACTCACAAACACTCTCCCAATCACTGTCCCTTTCACTCTCAAAAAGATTTTCTCAAAAGGATTTTTCCTTCAGTTAGTTTTAAGACCCTTAAGTACTTAGGAAAAGAAAAACCATCCAAAAATTGAAAAAGTTCAAGTTTCACACGTGCCAATCGTTCCGTACAATTGCACATCATACTATACGAATAGTTCAAATCACTGAATGATTCATCCTGTATAATCTCATATGAACCCAATTTAGAGCCCTTCGTACAACAAAAACTTCTGTATGAACCATATTTCATATTGTACGAATAGTTCAAAAAATGAACTATTCATCCCATATGATCCAGTACAAACCTAATTCAGAGTCGTTCGTACTGCAAAACCTTCTGTACGAACCCTATTTTGTACTGTATGAATAGTTCAAAAAAATGAATGATTCATCCTGTACAATCCAGTACGAACCTAATTCAGAGTCATTTGTACTGTAAAACCTTCAGTATAAAGTCTATTTCGTACTGTACGAACTTGACTTAGAAAAAATTTCCAGACAGGCTAGTTCATTATGGAGGATAGACAAATACAGTTCATCCCGTATGATTCAATATCGTACTGTATGATCATTTTAAAAAAAATTAAGTTTTTCACTCCCCCATTGTATGTGTGCACAATTATCCAACTTACAATCTCACTCTCTTAGACTCAAGTACAAACAAAAATTACATACTACTTATAAACAAATGAACTTGAAGTCTTCAACAATCTGGAGTTTGAAATTCCTGAAAAATATGTTAGTGCACACAAAAAGAAACTCCAATATTTATTAGAAGAAGAATAAAATAAACAATAGGCTTTTGTAATCATATAAAATAACTTGTATCATAATTCACTTGAACAAACAGATTTACACAATTCATAGCATTGTAAACTAATCATACTGTACGATCGTGATAGTACTGTATGATTTATTTCAACCTGAAAACCCTAGCCGCCAGGATAGTTTAGGTATGATTTTAAATTTAATTTTTGAACTAATCATACTGCACGATAACAATCATACTGTATGAATATTTAAAATTTTGCCAAAATTATCCCTCATAATCAAAAAATTAAATCATGGTTTCTTAATTACACTTGATTGTACTATATGATGTCAATCGTACTGTATGATAAATAGAGATGATTTTGGTCATCCCATAAATCATACCAGAAAAAACCATAATTTTATGTGCTGATCATCCTGGATGATATTTACATCGTACAGGACGATGATCTAAAATGAACTAATCATACTGTACGAATAGTGCATTATAGGATGATGAATAGAGACAAATTTGTTCGTCCCAAAGGTTGTCCCGTACGAACAGTTGAAAATAAAATGATCACCCCATAAGATCTATGGTTTTGGAGAGATCCAGGGTTTGTGAGAGGAAGGAGAAGGTGAGCTTGAGCTTGAGGGAGGAGTGTGAGGGGATCACATGGATGCTCTAAGATAGCTGCATGCTTGCTCCTTCTGTGGCCTTGGTGAGTCTTGTGAAGGTTCTCTAGGAAGAGAGGCTTCAAGGTCAACGTCCTCGAGGTACTCAGCCTTCTCCAGGAGAGAGAAAAAGGAGAAGGTCTGCTGCCGTCAACAGGAGGGTGACATAGCATCTTGTACTCTGCCATATCGGGGAAGGTGAAAGTGAGTATTGTAAAGGCTTCTCTGCCTTGCTGTCGAAGCAGAAGGAGAGTCAACTTTAGTAGTGCAATACTCAGAGTTGAGGACTCTGGGGAGTGGACATAGGTCAAATGATCGAACCACTATAAAAATTTATGGTGTGCTTTTTTTTTATTTTTTGCATTTTAATTCTTCATGCATTTATCTACTGTGCTAACAGCTTGGTGAAAAATTTAATTTTAACTGTGTACTGTGATATTTGAAATTGTCTCACCATCATCGTAATTGTGAACGTATCTTTTACTTCTGCACTTAATTAGTTAAATTTTCTTATTTAAAATTTAAAAAAAAGAGGAAAATAAAAAATCCATAAAAAGACTAGAACTCTTGTTAGGATTTAATTTTTAAAATTCTAATTCACCCCCCCTCGACACACATCGAACTTTCAAGTGGTATCAGAGAGGGGTTTCATAATAGTACTTTAAAAAACCTAGAAACATACGATCCATGGTATAATTTAGTAACCGTAACAATGTGGAGGGTTCTTCAATAACCCATCCACCTTTATTTGATAATCTACCATTTGATTTCTGAAAAATTTGTATGTCAATATTTTTACAATCTATAGACTATTGCATGTGGATGTTGGTTCAAGAAGGTTACTCTGCACTATTTCGTATCTTGAATGATGTTAAAATTGATTTATCATTTAATGAAATGAGTATTAAGGATAGAGAACTCACGCAGTTAAATGCAAAATGCTTGAATTATTTCTTTTGCACATTAAAATCAGAAGATTATATATGAGTGTCTACTTGTAGTACTGGTAAGGAGATTTGAGATAGATTATATATCACGTATGAAGGAACTAGTGAGGTCAAATAATCTAGGCTAAACATACTGCTACATGATTATGAACTCTTTCGCATGAAATCTAGTGAGATTATATCTGAAATGTACACTAGATTCACCTAGATAGTGACATCCTTACATGTTTTAGGAAGAGAGTTGTCTAATTCTAAAAATGTGAATAAAATATTGCGATGATTGTCTAGCACTTATGATGTAAAAATAACTACAATAACTAAATACAAAGATTTAAATATTTATTCAATTGATAATTTACTTGGGTCGCTCATTACCTACGAGCAAGGAGTGAGTCAAAGGCGAAGTGATCCATGTGAAAAGAAGGAGCGAACTGTGGCTCTAAAAGTGAATAATTCTGAAAGTGATAGTTCTGTAGTGGAGGAAGATGATGACATAGCCTTAATGACTCGTTAGTTTAAGAATTTTCTGAAAAGAAAGCAACAGAATCATCAAAACAATTTGAATAAAGGTAAAAGCTCAAAGAATACTAAAGTTACATCTGACACAATTTGCTTTGAGTGCATGAAACCCAGTCATCTCTGAGCTAATTACCATAACTTAAAGACTCATCAAACTAAGGAGAAGGGCAAGGAAAGGTCAAGATTCAGGAAAGGCAAACTGAGGATAAAAAAAGCTTTTTGGGCCGACTCTGCTTCAGAATCGTCAAAAGAAGAAGCAGAGGAGGAGGTAACAAATATGTGTCTTATGACTAATGATAATCTTGATCAATCAAATCAAAATGAGGTATGTCAACTTTCTTATGATGAACTGTTAGTTATTTATGAAAAGATTCATAATTCATATAAAAAATTAAAGAAAATGCATGCTAGTCTTAACACTTATTTTAATACTTTACAAAATGAGTATGCTAGTTTAGTTAAAGAACATTCTAACTTGGATAGAGATCACATGTCCCTGCTTGATGATTTTGATGCATTAAATAAGAAGCATGTTGAATTAACTACTACACATGATTCCTTGAAATCATCACATGTTGAACTAGAAAATTCATTTCAGGAATTAGAAGAACTTGCATCTAAGTTAGATAGTAGTGAGCATGCATTGAGATTCAAAATTATAGGTCTTAAAAAAAAGAATGAATTTCTAAGTATAAAAATTCATGCACTTGAGAATAATGAAACACTTCCTACATTTGCTCAATTTCATAAACCTCCATCACTTGAAGAATCTCATTCAAAATCATCAAAGCATGTATCATCCAAACCTAAGAAGAGGCACTACACCCACATAGATTAGTGAACCCATTTTCCGGCATTAGGTGTTACTCTTGTGGCATGCTAGGTCACATAGCCCACACTTACACAATTCACTATAGGACATATCTAGTGTGGAGACCTAAGCTGTATTCATCACAGCATAACATGCATTCATCGTATTCATTTAAGCATAATGAGGAACCCAAACTCACTTGGGTTCCTAAAACTAATCTTTGATTGACCTTGTAGGGATGCTCTCACAAAAGACCTAGTGTGAGCATGTGGTACCTAGACAGTGGCTGCTCGAGATATATGACTGGAGACATGAAGCAGTTCATGACACTAGAGGCCAGGTTTGGAGGTAGGATGACTTTAGGAGACAACACCACCAGGAAAGTGGTGGGCTCAGGTATTATTAAAAACTCTAAAAATTTTATAATTAAAAATGTCCTGTTAGTTGATGGTTTAAAGCATAATCTTTTAAGTATTAGTCAACTATGTGACAAGGGTTTTGATATAAAGTTTCTTTCTAACAAATGCATGATTAGCTTAGACAATAAACTTGTGTTAGAAGGAAAATAGATAAATAATATTTATATGTTGGACCTAAATTGCATTGAAAACTCAAATCATTTATGTTTGAAAATATTAGCTGATGACTCTTGACTATGACATAGGAGACTATGCCATACTAGCATGAAAATACTTAAGAATATCACTTAGAAAGACCTAGTTAAAGGTATACCTAAGTTAGACTTCTCTAAGGACCACCTATGTGATGCCTACCAACTAGGAAAATAAGTAAAATCATCGTTTCATTCAATCAAGGATATCAACACCACTAGGCCACTAGAAATTCTTCATATGGACCAATTTGGACCTATTAATATAGCTAGCCTAGGAGGGAAGTCTTATGGATTTGTAACAATGGATGACTACTCTATATTTACTTGGGTAAAATTTTTAGCACATAAGAATGAGTCCTTTGAAGTGTTTAGAATGTTCTCCATTTGGATTCAAAGGAAATTAGGATGTGAAATTTTAACAATCCATAATGATCACGGTGGAGAATTTGAGAATGATAAGTTTAAATTATTCTGTCAAGAGATAGGAATAGAATATAACTTCTCTGCCCCTAGGACTCCTCAATAAAATGGAATAGCTGAGAGAAAGAATAAAACCTTGGTAGAAGCTACTAGGGCAATTTTAGCTGAATACAGTCTTCCTAGCTATTTCTAGGCCGAAGCAGTAAATACTGCTTGTTATATTTTAAATAGGGTAAATGTTAGACCAAAATTGAATAAGATACCCTATAAACTGCTTAAGGGTAGGACACCTAATCTTTCTCACTTATATGTCTTTGGTTGCAAATGCTTTATCTTAATTAATGGTAAGTCACCCTTAGGAAAGTTTGATCCTAAATCTGATGAAGGCGTCTTCTTAGGCTCTTCATTCATAGGTAAAGCCTATAGAATCTTTAATAAGAGGACCCTTATAGTAGAAGAATCTATCCATGTGGTATTTGATGAATCGGATAAAACTTCTGAACCTAATCCGGAAGAAGAAGAAGTGGAGGTCACTCAAGGGATAGAAACCATTGCCATAGAGAATAGAGTAGAAGAACCTCAGGAGCGTTTGACTAGAGATTAAAAATATTCTTCTAGTCATCCTAGAGAATTCATCCTAGGAGACCCATCAGAAGGTGTAAAAATGAGGCATGAACTTAGGAAGGAAGTTAATCATTTTGTATTTATTTTGATGATTGAACCCACCAACATAGATCAAGCCTTGGAAGATGAATTTTGGATCCTAGCAATGTAAGAAGAGCTAAACCAATTTGTCAGGAATGATGTGTGGGAATTAGTCAAGAGACCTAAGGAAGAAAGTGTGGTTGGAATAAACTGGATCTTTAAGAATAAGATGAACGACTCTGGAATAGTAGTGAGAAATAAGGCCAGGTTAGTAACAAAGGGGTATAAACAATTTGAGGGAATAGATTTTGAGGAATCCTTTGCCCAGAAGCCAGACTAGAAGCCATCAGGGTACTCTTAGCCTTTACTTGCTTCAGGGGTTTCAAACTATATCAAATGGATGTTAAAAGCGCTTTCTTAAATGGGGTAATCAAAGAAGATGTTTATGTAGAACAACCCCTCGATTTTGAAAACTCACAATTTCTAAATCATGTGTTTAAATTGAAAAAGGCACTATATGGGTTAAAGCAAGCACCTAGAGCCTGGTATGAAAGACTTAGTACATTCCTACTAGATATAGGTTTTATTAAGGATAGTGTGGACACCACCCTTTTCTTAAAAAAGATAGGAAATGATATACTCATTATTCATATTTATATAGATGACATATTGTTTGGATCTTTAGAGAAAACCTTATGCGATGAATTTTCAAAAATAATGAGTGACAAGTTCGAAATGAGTATGATGGGAGAACTTAATTACTTCTTTACTTTTAGTGTAAAGCAAATGGAAGATGGAACATTCCTTAGGCAATCTAAGTACATCAAGGAAATTCTAAAAAGGTATGGAATGGACAATGCTAAGGCCATGAATACTCCCATGAGTTCTAACATCCAATTAGATAAAGATTCAAATAGAAAGTCAGTAGACTAGAAGAAGTATAGGGGAATAATTAGATTATTTCCTTATTTAGCTGTTAGTAGACCAAATATAATATTTAGAATATATCTCTGCACCTGATTTCAAGCTGACCCAAAAGAATCCCATATGACTGCTATCAAGAGAATCCTTAAATATCTAATAGGGGCCCCAAACTTAGAAATTTGGTATCCTAGACACAGCGCTATGTTTGAAATCTTAGGGTATTTAGATTCTGACTTTGCTGGATGTAGGGTAGATAAAAAAAGCACCTCTGGTACCTATCAATTTATAGGACAGTCCTTAGTTTCATGATCCAGTAGAAAATAAAACTCGGTAGCTCTTTCAACGGTTGAAGTAAAGTATATAGCAGTAGGAAGCTGCATTGCTCAAGTTTTATGGTTAAAATAATAGCTTTTAAATCTTGGACTACCTGTAGGAACCATCCCAATAATGTGTGACACCACTAGTGCAATTTGTATATCTAAGAATCCAATTCAGCACTCACGAATAAAATATATAGACATTAGGCATCACTTCATAAGAGATCATGTAGCTAAGGGTGATATTGAACTGCACCATATTACTACTAGAGATCAACTAGCTGACATATTCACAAAACCATTAGCTTATGACACCTTTAGCATCTTAAGAACAAAACTGGGTGTCATAGACATTCATGCTTAATTTAAAAAATAAAAAAAATAAAAAAAAATTTCATTTGTTTTTTGTGCTTCTTTGTGTGTCGTTTTTATAATAAAAAAAAGAGGGGGAATCCTGATCTTCTCACACTCATCTTTGTGACACCAAAACCTCATATTTCTTTACCTATCATATTGTACGATTAAATATTGTACTGTATGATTCATACGATTAAATATTGTATTGTATTATTCATTCTAATACACAAATCACAACCTTTAATTTCATCAACGGTATTGATATGCCTACTGGTGCATACATCGTACTGTACGAATCACCATCGTACTGTACAAATCACATTATTGAACATCATACGGTACAATCTATGTGTCAAACTAGATTGGAATGAATTTAAACTCGGCCAGTACGATCATTATTTCTATTCATACTATACGAACACCTGTTCATACTATACAATCACTTTGTCAGAAGTCATTCAGATGACTCCTCGGGATGAACGACCTCTCTCTGGATCGTCCAGTACGATCCTAATCATACTGTACGATTTGACCACTTTTTCTAACAAGTCATCTAGACGAATTAAATCAATTGATCATATTGTATGAACCACTATCGTACTGTATGATCAACCTGAAAGTTTATAAATTGGAGGGATTCCTTCGCTCAACTCACTCACAACTCCTCCAAATCCCTGATCCCTTCAAGATTTCTGTCCTATGGCTGGTGAAAGCAAATGAGGTAGACTGATCGAGGGGAGCTCCTCCTCCTCTTAAAAATTTGATGATCATTTTCTTTTTGTCACTAATAAAAAGCCTACAATAAGTTCAAAGAGGCAAAGATTACTCTGTCCCATATCCTCAACCAAGACGCTTTACAATTCGAAGTTATGAATCTATTTGCCTCCACCACTCTTTAATTTCTCCTCACTCTGGCTTTGCCTTTTCACTCTGAACTCCTCTAAGAATTCTTAGCAAACATTAGGATAAATCTCAAATGTACAATCTTCACTTCATATGTTTGCAAAGGAAATGTGGAAATCACTAAAGCCGATGTAGCTAAATATATTGGCCTCTCTACCAAAGGACCTCATCCCCAATCTCTCCTCACCAATGACTTTAATTAGACCTCAGTCAATATGCTTCTTACGAATGTACTCACAAATCAACACCTACCACTTATCCAAAGTCTCACTCAAAATACCTGATAATTCAACACGTTCTTCAAACATCCATTATACCCAAAGCTTGAGATCACATAAACATTACCCTGCTTCTATCCATAGTCACCTATTTAATCATGTCAGTAACCAAATTTGATGAAGCTTAAATGATCTAAGACTACATTCATACCTTGTCTGCCCTTCGCTATCCCAGTGCCCGATGAAAGCAAAATGTTGCCTTAAGCCATGTCATAGGATACATCCTCAATGCCAAATGTAAACTCCACTATCCTACTCCTCCGGGTAATCTTCCTATTTTTTACATGGATGCCTCCTTTCGTATTCTTTTCCATTTGGGGCATATGCGTGTTGATCCCAATTTTGATGAAGAAGAGGAAGCTACTTTTGTGGAAGGACTACCACCACCACCCATACCACCACCTAGACCTGCCTACCCTCAGGATGATATTATTCAATGACTTGATCGACTAGAAACTCACATGGATTATCACATTGACCAATAACACCACCAGCATGAAAATGATATGTGATGGTTTGGCGAATGATTCACCTCAATCAATCAACAGTTCACGTCCATCCATCAGCACTTTCAGCCACCTCCACGACAACCACCACCGGATCAGGATCCCGACTTTTGAATGCTTTAACTTGTTTGTGTTCTGTAGTTCTTCCTTTTGTATTATTTTTTCTTGTACTGTTGCTTTTGCTTGTGTAGAGTGTTCTTCCCTTTTTGTTGCTGTCAAAAGGGGGAGAAGTTTTGTGATGTTATGATGTTCTTAAGTTCAATATTATATGTTCTATGTTATGCTCATATTTCATTGTTGTTGTTTTTATCATATTTTTTGTTAATCTCGTTATGTTCTATTTCAGTTTAACTTAAAAAAAAATTAATTTTTTTTTTGAAAATTCTATCATCTTTTAAAATCCATCATTTAGTGAGGGGGAGCTAAGATAGAAATAACATTTATCTTGCTTCTTAAATAACATTATTTGACATCATCAAAAAGGAGGAGATTGTTGTAATCTAGGATCCCCAGTAGTTGATTTTGATAATAATAAATAATATTAGCTGAATTAATATGTTCATCCTTAAAAATATAAATATTTTTTTTATCTTTGAGCACTAACATTTCAGGTAAGATACACACCGCTCAAGACTTCTAGAGACTCAAAACTGGGTAGACTAGGATGTGCAAAAACTTATAGTTTTACTTTTTTTAATTTTTTATTTTTTTGAGTCTGCCACAAAAGTATATATACAGAAGGGGTGACCAAGCACACACACATAGGGGAAGAGCTAAAATTTTTTTTAACTTAATTTAAATTTTTTAACAAAATTATATTGTATAATTTTTAATTGTACTGTACGATCTGTCATTTAAACTCAGGCTTAATAGCTAATTCTGCATGATTAGTTTTATAAACTAATCATACTGTATGTGTCAACCTAAAAATCCTAGCCGCCAAGATAGTTTAGGTAAGATTTTAAATTTGATTTTTGAACTAATCATACTATATAATAACAATTGTATTGTACAAATATTTGAAATCTTGCCAAAATTATCCCCCATAATCAGGCAATTAAATCATAGTTTCTTAATTACACTTGATCATACTATACAATGTCAATCATACCGTACAATGAATAGAGACAATTTTGGTCATCCCATAGATCATATCAAATGAAACCATAACTTTTTATACTAATTATCCCAGATGATATTTACATCGTATAGGATGATGATCTGAAATGAACTAATCATACTGTATGAATGGCATAGTGCGGGATGATGAATAGAGACGAATTCGTTCATCCCAGAGGTCGTCCTGTACAAACAGTTAAAAATAAAATGATTGTCCCATATAATCTATGGATCATACTATACGATGTTCATAAAATTCGTGAACTCTTCGTCTGCATTTGTACTCGATGGATCTATTCTTGAACTGATTGTACTATATGATATTGGATCGTACTATATAAACAGAATCATCAAATTGGAATTTTTAGGATTTTTTGAAGCATAATTTAAAAAGGAGTTTTTCTTATTCAATTAGAAGTAGTTGAGGCCATGGTTAATAGCGGAAGGAACTCTTGAGAGGGAGCTTTTGGAGAGATCCAGGGTTTATGAGAGGAAGGAGAAGGTGAGCTTGAGCGTGAGGGAGAAGGAGTGTGAGATGATCACACGGTTGCTCCAAGCTAGCTACATGCTTGCTTATCCTGTAGCCTTGGTGAGTCTTGTGAAGGTTCTCTAGGAAGAGAGGCTTCAAGGTCAACATCCTCGAGGTACTCTGCCTTCTCCAGGAGGGAGAAAAAGGAGAAGGTCCACTGCCATCACCAGGAGGGTGACATAGCATCTGGTACTCCGTCACACCAGAGAAGGTGAAAGTGAGTCTTTTAAAGACTTCTCCACCTTATTGTGGAAGCAGAAGGAGAGTCAACTTTTAGTAGTATAATACTCGAAGTGGAGGACTCCGGGGAGTGGACGTAGGTCAAGTGACCGAACCACTATAAAAATTTTTAGTGTGTTTTTTCCATATTTTTCCACATTTTAATTCGTCATGCATTTATCTACTGTACTAACTGCTTGGTGAAAAATTTAATTTTAACTGTATACTGTGATATTTAAAATTGTCCCACCATCATCGTAATTGTGAACGTATCTTTTGCTTTTGCACTTGATTTGTTAAATTTTCTAATTTAAAATTAAAAAAAGGGAAAAAAATCCATAAAAAGACTAGAACTCTTGTTAGGATTTTATTTTTAAAATACCAATTCACCCCCCCTCCCCTCTTGGCACACATCAAACTTTCTTTTAATAGTTTTGAGTATAATTTTCTTGAAAAATATATTAGTACACACAACAACAAACTTTCCAACATATGTTAGGAGAACCAATAAACAAATAATAAGATTTTATTATCATAAAAAATTCACATGTTTATAAAGATAACCTAATATGTAACAATTTCAACATAATGTAGGCTAGATGTTCAATATAGCGAATGAGAAGATCATATTCATTAAAATCCATGTTAGCCATGATGTAGTAAGTGGTAAGTGAAAGAATAGGTGTAATATGAATATGATCCCTAACTTTAGGAATAATTAAATTATAAAGGATGTGTTGGATGGTTTGGGCATCCTTAACTAAGGTATTGACTTAAGCTACGTGGTAGTTCATATTAGTTTCCCTAAAAATGTTGGTAGCAGGAGCCCAATTAAAATCAAGATCTAAAGCCAAGATGTGGATCTTGTCTCCAGTGGTAGAAAGGTGAAGAAATTCATGAAAATATATTTTGGTTATCTCTAATAGCCTTCGATTAACATATGATTATAAGGCAGTAAAAGAATTATTAATATGAAGGATGGTGAAGTATTCAAACAAGAGTTCAGAATTAAATGGAAAGGCTAGTGTAAGAAGGGAGGCAAGAGTTGTTCTAGCAAATAAATCAAGTACCTAAAAGTTCATAACATTTTGATTGATAATCTTTGAGGGGGTTATGCCAATAGTTTTATAACGGTTGTAGGCCACTTCATCAACTTCCTAGGTGAAATGAGGATCGATAGCATGCCTAGATGAGCTACCAGCAAGTGCTCAGGCTCTTTTTCGACTAGCCATTACAAGAGTAAGAGTCTCAAGTAAGAGAGAAGGAGAGGTGGAATGTTTTGAGGGGAAAAGGACCCATAATTTTAGGTTGTTTATATATAATCAACTATATCGTACCTTGTGATCACGAGATCATCCAGGATGATGTGGTGCAATTAATTCATCCAGATGATCGATTAAAAAAAGGTAGTCTGATCATACAGTATGATCAGACATCGATGGGATGATTAGACATAGGGCGATCATTTCGAGGAGTCAGCCTATACAATTATTTACTAGCTTAATCATATAGTACAAACACGTCGATCAAACTAGATGATTTATCATAATGGATCGTACCAACTACATTCAAATTATCCAACGAATCCTGCCATGTGGATCACCTAATACGAAGTATGAATCATACAGGATGATCACCAATAATTGATTGATATGAGCCGTTGGATATGCTATGATCAGAGAGGTGAATTTTATTAAGATTATACTGTATGATGCGAATCATATTAGATGATGTGAACAAAAATTGAAGAACTTAGAGAATAGAATGTGATGATCAGGAAGGGTTCAAATAAAAATCAAGCAAAAAATAACAGAAAATAAATAGAAAAATACAATAAAAATAATGATAAGACAAAATCCAAGTTTTTTTTTGAATCAATTTGCTCCCAGTAAATGATAAATTTACCTTATTATTATATTTAGAAAATAAGTAAGAAATTAATTGATAATGCTAAAATTCAAAAAGGCTAGAAAATCGATCTTATTAATCCTAACTAAGACTCCTTACTGGTCAAAATCATTTTTAAATAAAAAATTAAAACATAAAAGAAATTAGATAGGAAACATGATCTCTTCATCCTTCATTTTAGAAAAAAATATATAATAGAATAATTTTACAAAGTAATTAATAAAAAATCATAATTTTTAAATTCAAGTGTAGGAGATATCAATTGGCACAGGAAGTTTTCTAAGATTTTAATGATTTAAAAGAAAGACAAGCTAACTCTTAGTGTGCTCATTTTATGCCTCTTTATAAGCTTTTGGCACACATTGAGCATCTTTTTTACTTTTAATACACTTTATACATCTTGTAGTTATTTGGCATTCATTATGTATCTTTTCATTTTTGGGCTCTTTTTGTGCCTCTTTTCATTTTTGTATGCGTGCTTCCTTTTTAAATATTTAAAAATTTCTCAATTGTGAGATTATCTTCCAAATATGAGAGAGAATAAACTCACTCTTTTATATAAGGAAGGATAAACAACAAAACAGATTCCTATCCATATGATAAATGTAAACAACTTGATTAAGAAAACTTAAAAGAGATTCATCAACTTAGAACATTATTCTTATGAGATAGATTTACTATAGGAAGGTAAAATAGATCTCTATTTTGAATTCTAATTTCTAATTTGAAATAAATTTTGATTCAAAAAAAAAAACACCACTAAATGAGTTAGAGGAAGAGAAACAATCATCAATGTTTCTTCCTTTAACTATTTTAGAGGAGTCAAACACTGCTTACTTGCTTCTAAATAAAAATAAGGCAAAAGGTCATTTAAAATAAAATCAACAGTAGAAGTGAGCAGTGATCTGATTCTTAAAATACTGAAGTAAATTAACAGAAAATCAAAAGCATAAATCAGGAACACATAAATAGAAATAAACATATAAATAAAATAAAAGCGAAATTCAGAAACAGAAAGCATCAATTTCAAACATGAATATCTATCACACCTAATCTAGTTCTTAAGGTTTCAAAAGCCAATAGTTTTGTAAAGATATTAGTAAGTTAATTTTCAGTGGCTACATGGTGTAACTCTATTTCTCCTTTAATAAAATGGTCCCTAATGAAGTGGTGCCTTATGTCTATGTGTTTAGTCCTGGAGTGTTGGATTAGATTCTTTGAAATGCATATGACACTAGTGTTATCACATAAGATTGAAATGGTGCCGACAGATAATACAAAATCTAGTATCTATTATTTTAACCAAAGGACATGGGCCACATAACTTCCTAAGGCTATGTATTCAGCTTCAGTAGTAGACAGGGTAACTGAGCTCTATTTTCTACTAAACTAGAAGATTAAAGACTGCCCTATAAATTGATATGTTCCAGAAGTACTTTTCCTATCAACTCTGCATTCTATAAAATCTAAATCAGAATATCCGATGATTTCAAAAGAGGTGTTATGCCTAGGATAATAGATTCCTAAGTCTTCTGTTCCTAAGAGATATCTAAAGATTCTCTTAACAGCAGTCAAGTGGGACTCTTTTAGATCAGCTTGAAATCTAGTACAGAGATAAACACTAAACATAATATCAGGTCTGCTAGAAGTTAAGTAAAAAAGTAATCCAATTATTCCTCTGTATTTCTTTTGATAAATAAAATTTCTATTAGAATCCTTATCTAACTGAACAGTGGAACTCATGGGAGTGGTTATTGGCTTGGCTTTATCTATCTCATATTTCTTAAGGATGTCCTTAATATATTTTGATTGACTATAAAAATTTCCATCATCCTTCTACCTTATACTAAACCCAAGAATGTAAGTCAGTTTTCCCATCATACTCATTTCAAACTCCTTACTCATTATTTTTGAAAAATCATGACATAATTTTTATCAGAAGATGCAAATAGAATATTATCAATATAAATTTGGACAATCAATAATTCATCTCCTATCTTTTTAGAAATAGGGTGGTGTTTACGCTCCCATTAACAAAGATTCTTTCTAGTAGGAAATTACTTAATATTACATACCATGCCCTGGGTGCTTGTTTTAGTCCATATAAAGTCTTTTTTAATTTAAACTCATGATTAGGAAATTATGAATTTTTAAAACCTAGGGGTTGTTCAACATACACATCTTCTTTTATTACCCCATTCAGAAAGGCACTCTTGACATCCATTTGGTATAGTTTAAATCCCTTATAATAGGCAAAGGCTAGTAGCACCCTAATAGCTTCTAATCTAGCTACAGGGGCAAAGGTTTCTTCAAAGTCAATCCCTTCTATCTTATTATACCCCTTAGCCACTAATCTTGCTTTATTTCTTACCATAATACCAAAATTATTAATTTTATTTTTGAAAACCCATTTAGTTCCAACCACACTCTGATCCTTAGGTCTTTCTACTAGCTCCTAAATATAATTTCTTATAAATTGGTTTAACTCTTTTTGTATTGCTAAGATCCAGAATTCATCAGATAGGGCTTAATTTTGGTTGGTGGGTTCAGTTATTGAAATGAAGGCAAAGTAGTTTACTACTTTTCTAAGTCTATGCCTAGTTCTAACACCTTCAAATGGATCTCCTAAGATCAGTTCTTTAGGATAACTTGAAGAATATCTCCATTCACTAAGTAATGTATTTTCAGGTTCTATCCTTTCCTCTAGATTTATAGATTCTAATCCTTGGGTGACTTCTACAACCTCTTCTTCTTCTACCCTAGATCCTCCAGAATTATCACATTCATTAAATACAACATGAGTGGTCTCCGCAACTATCAGTGTTCTTTTATTGAAGACTCTATAGGATTTCCCAACACTTGAGTAATATAGGAACACTCCTTCATCATATTTTGGGTCAAACATTCCTAGTTGAGACTTCTTATTATTCAGAATGAATACTATAAATCCAAAAACATGAAGGTTAGAGAGGTTGGGTGTCCTACCCTTAAGAATTTGATAGGGTGTCTTGTTCAGTTTGGATCTAACATTTATCATATTTAGAACATAATAGGCTATATTTATCGCTTCTTCCCAAAAGCATTTTGAAAGTGAGTATTCAGCTAACATGACTCTAATGGCTTCCACCAAGGTCCTATTCTTTCTTTCAGCTATTCCATTTTACTGAGGGGTCCTAGGAGCTAAAAAGTGGTGATATATCCCTTGCTCCTTACTGAATGATTCAAATTTCTCATTTTCAAATTCTCCACCATAGTCATTATGAATGGTTATAATTTCACAACCTAGTTTCCTCTGAATCCAACTGGAGAAATATCTAAATTCCCTAAATGATTTACTATTATGTGATAAGAATCTAAGCTAGGTGAACCTCGAATAATCATCAACAATCATATATCCAAAGACTTTCCCTCGTAGGCTTGCAGTGCTGACAGATCCAAAGAGATCCATGTGAAGGACTTCTAAGGGTTTGCTAGTGGTAATGTTTTTGATTGAGGGGAAAGAGGATTTAACTTATTTTCCTAACTGTCAAGCATCACACAGGTTGTCCTTAGTGAACTCTAGTTTGGGTATTCCTCTTATTAGGTCTTTTTGGGTGATCTTCCTAAGAAATTTTATGCTTCTATGACATAATTTTCTATGTCAGAACTAAGATTCATCAGCAATTATTTTTAAGCAAAATGATGCAGCATATTTAATGCTATTTAAATCAAGCATGTAGATATTATTGATCCTTTTCCCTTATAAAATAATGTTATCATTTAAGCTTATAATACAGCTGGTTGATAGAAATTATATGTTGAAGCCTTTATTATAGAGCTGGCTGATGCTGAGTAGATTGTATTTCAAGCCATCTACAAGTAAAACATTTTTAATAACGAAATTTTTTGAATTGCCAATTATACCTAAGCCCACAACTCTCCTGTTGGTGTTATATCTAAGTGTTACCTTGCCTCCTACCCTGGCCTCCAACAAAATAAATTATTTTCCATCTCTAGTCATATGCCTTAAACATCCGCTATCTAGGTACCACATACTCTTACAAGGCTTTTTGTAAGAGCACCTGCCATTAAGCATAGGGTTGTTACCTCCTCTTTTGCTTTAATTTTAGAAGAGTCTAATGTTGAGTCAGCTTAAAAAGCCTTTTGAATGTTCGATAGGGATGATAAGCCCTGATGAACTAGTCCCGAGGCTAACCAAGAGGGGGGGTAAATTAGTTATTTAAAAATTCATGAGCAACAGGAAAGATCTTTTTAATAATTTACAGCAAAAATAAGTAAACACAGAAATGAAAAGATTAATCGCAGATTTTACCCAATATATTAATAATAAAAAAGTAAAGTGCAGAAAATAATCAGAAAGAGCACACCAAATTTTATAGTGGTTCGATCAACTTGACCTACGTCCACTTCTCGGAGCCTCCCCTCGGGGTATTGCACTAACATAAAAGTGACTCTCCTTCTGCTCCCATAGCAAGGCGAAGAAGCCTATACAAAACTCCTTTTCACCAACCCGGTGAGGCAGAGAACCTGAACTCCTTTCGCTTCCTCCTGAGGCAGGCAGAGAACCCGGATTCCTTTCTCTTCCTCCTAAAACAGGCAGAGAACCTGAACTCCTTTCGCTTCCTCCTGAAGTAGGCAGAGAACCCGAATCTTCTCGCGAATGATCCTCCCACAGAAAACACCAATAGGATGAGAGACGACGAATAGAGAAGATGACTCTGATCCTTGCTTGGAGCAACCTTTGTGAATCCCTCACAAACTCCCCCTCACAAGATCCTCTCTCTCTCTCTCCCAAGCTCTCTCTCTCTCTCTCAAGATTTCTCTGGAAAGGAAAGTGGCAAAAGATTTTTCTTGTTGAAAGAAAAAAGATCTTTTATAGGAGGGCTCAAAATTTTCCCTAAATCTCAACTGGTCGGCCAATATCGTCAAGGACGATCGCTAGATCATCCTGTACGATCAGTTCAAAATCACATGTTTCAGCCTGGACGATCTAGCTCTTCTGGAGGATTAGTGGAAAAAGTTGTTCAAATCATCCCGGACAATCAGATGATGATTAGTATAAATCAGGAATTTCGTCCAGAAGATCGCTCTGGTCGTCCAGAGGAACTTATGCTGGATGGCCTCAAAATGACTTAATCATCCAGGATGATACTATCATCCCGTATGATTAGTTCAAAAAGTCCCAACATCATCCTGAACACTGCTCTGGACGTACAGGTGAACCATGCAGGACGACCTCAAAAAGACCTGATCGTCTAGGACGATATCGGTATCATCCCGTACGATTAGTTCAAAAATAACCAAAATCATCCTGATCACTGC
Source organism: Dendrobium chrysotoxum (assembly GCA_019925795.1). Taxonomy (NCBI): domain Eukaryota; kingdom Viridiplantae; phylum Streptophyta; class Magnoliopsida; order Asparagales; family Orchidaceae; genus Dendrobium; species Dendrobium chrysotoxum. Next base: position 31,469,829 of record CM034306.1, on the reverse strand, counting down.
TCTGGACGTATAGGTGAAATGCACTCGACGATCATGATCGTTCCAGATGATCTTGCGGTTATCCCGGATGATATGATCGTATTAATTAAATAATAATTACTTTCCTTAATTACTAGACTTATTTAGGCATGATTGTATTGGATCGTCTAGGATGATACGTGTATCGTCCGGGACGATCAGATCAAATCTCTAAAAATAAAACTTGCCTAACTTGATCTAGTAGCTGAGAATTTTTTATTTGAGGCTATCATCCCGTACGATCAATGGATCATCCTGAACGATCGGCTTAATCAGACAGACTTAACTTGGTCGCCCTAATTAGGGTTTCTATTTTCACTTGATCATCCTGGATGATGTGAATATCATCCAGGACGATCTGAATAAAAAATGAACAGAAACTCTAATTCACTCAAGATCTCCCCCTGAGTGTGTGTGTACAAGGTTACTTAGCTAGGGGATCAGTTACATTACTTTTGACTCAAGAAAAGGAAAACATTACATTTAGACACACATGGACCCGATCTTGGGTTGGCTTGAGTTGCTTTTGATCTTTTATACCTGAAATGGGTTAGCCAAGTAAAACAGAATGCTAACATGTTTGTCATCATCAAAACTGTATTTTTTGAAACCAGATTTGTAATAATCTCCCTCTTTTTGATGATGGCAAATATTAGTGTAGTTGTTTAAAGTAAAATAACCAGTAGTTAACCAACGCACATACGAAGAATAAATATCTTTTCAAATTTCACTGAACAACTATAATAGTACAGGAAAACAATTACAACTGAAATAAACAAAATCAAATAAGATCAATACTTAAAATAAAACTACTAGTCACTCAACTAACTCCCCCTTTTGAAATCACAAAAAGGAGGAGGAACAAACACAATAATACAAACAAAAAGTAGCACAAAAACAATGACTTTTTTATAGCGATCTGCTCCAGTAAATCAGAATTTTCCTTTGATTTTGAATCCAAAAACTAATAAGAAGATGATCGGTAGCGCTGAAATCCAGAAAAGTTAGAAAATCAACATTCATAACTCCCACCTCGGACACCTTGTAGATGTAAATTTCTTTCAAAATAAAAATCCAATTCAGAAGAAAAGAAATTGGATTCGAAAAGAGATCCTTTCGAGCCTCATTCCAGAAAAAATATCTGATATAATATTATTACAAAATAAGAAATCAAAAATCAAGATTTTTAAACTCAAGCTTTTGAAAATATTAAGTGGCGCACGGATTTTTCTAAGATATTTAACAATCTGAAAGGGAAGAAAGCTTGGTTTGGGCTCATTTTGTGCCTCATTTTCAATTTGTTTGGCACTTTGCGCATCTTTTAATTTTTGATACGCTTTGTGTATCTTTCAGTTTGGCAACATTTCGCATCTTTTTAGCTTTGGGCTCTTTTTGTGCCTATTTTTCAATTTGTTTGGCACACTGCACATCTTTTATAAGCTTTCTTCCTTTCATAATCGTTAAAGAGTCTCTATTTTAAAAAAAAACCAACTTTTTAATTTTGAAGAAGATTTTTTATTCAAAAGAAATAATACACCATTAAAGGAGTTAGAGGAAGAGAAATAATCATCGATGTTTCTTCCCTTTAACAGATCCAGTGGAATCAATCACTTCTTACAAGTTTCCAAACCAAAAAATAGGGCAAAATTTTCAGTCACAAATCCAGTTTATCAACAGTAGTGAGCAGTGATCGGATTTTGAAAGGCATAAAATAGTAAGTAAAAATCAAGCAGAAAATTGTATCAAAATAAATATTCGAATCAAACTAATAACAAGATTAAAATAAAAATTAGCAAAAAAATAAAAATCAATAAAAAATAGATAATCAAATAAAACAACTAACTCACAGAAACAAAATGAAAAATAGACAAATCAGAAATCAGTAGTCATCAGAATCAAGCATTTATGTCAATCACACCTAATCTGGTCCTCAAAATGCTGAATGAGTCAAAGGCCAGTGGTTTAGTAAATATGTCAGCCAGCTGATTTTCAATTTCTACATGATGTAGCTCAATATCCCCTTTTGTAACATGGTCCTTAATGAAGTGATGCCTTATATCAATGTGTTTAGATCTAGAATATTGGATTGGATTCTTAGAAATGCAGATGGCACTAGTATTATCACACAGAACAAAAATTTTTCCTACAGGTAATCTTAAATCCAAGACTTGTTGCTTCAACCAAAGAACTTGGGCCACACAACTTCCTAAGGCAATGTACTCAGCTTCAGCAGTGGAAAGTGTAACTGAGTTTTATTCTCTATTGGACCAGGAGATTAAAGACTGTCCTATGAATTGACAAGTTCCAAAAGTGCTCTTTCTATCCACCTTACACCTTATAAAGTCAGAATCAGAATATCTAATAATCTCAAAAGAGGTGCTGTGCCTAGGGTACCATATTTCTAGGTTTGGGGTTCCTAAAAGATATCTAAGAATTCTCTTAACAACAGTCAGGTGGGACTCTTTAGGATCAGCTTGAAACCTAGCACAAAGACAAATACTAAATATAATATCAGGTCGGCTAGCAGTCAGGTCAAGTAGTGATCCAATTATTCCTCTATACTTCTTCTGATCAACAGATTTTCCACTTGAATCCTTGTCTAACTGAATAGAGGAGCCCATGGGAGTGTTGATTGGCTTGGTTTTGTTCATTTTATATTTTTTCAAAATATCCTTAGTGTATTTAGATTTATTGAGAAAGGTTCCATCATTTATTTGCTTATGCTAAACCCCAAAAAGTAGGATAACTCTCCCATCATACTCATCTCAAACTTCTTACTCATTATTTTAGAAAATTCATCACATAAATATTTATCAGAAGATCCAAAAATTATATCATCAATATATATCTGGATAATGAGTAAATCATCCCCTACTCTCCTCAGAAAAAGGGTGGTGCCTACGCTCCCCTTAACAAACTCTCTTTCTAACAGGAATGTGCTAAGCCTCTCATACCAAGCTCTAGGTGCCTGTTTCAATCCATATAAGGCCTTTTTTAATTTGTAAAAATGATTTGGATATTGGAAACTCTCAAAATTTGGGGGTTATTCTACAAAAATATTCTCTTTTATTACCCCATTTAAAAAGGCACTCTTGAGATCCATTTGAAATAGCTTAAATCCCTTATAACTGGCAAAGGCTAGTAGCACCCTAATGGCTTCCAATCTAGCTACTGGGGCAAAGGTCTCCTCAAAATCAATTCCTTCAATCTAATTATACCCTTTAGCCACCAATCTTGCCTTATTCCTAATGACCACACCAGAATAATTCATCTTATTCTTTAAGACCCACTTGGTTCCCACTATACTTTGATTTCTAGGTCTTTCTACTAGCTCCCAAACATCGTTCCTTACAAATTGATTCAATTTCTCTTGCATAGCTAAGATCTAAAACTCATCAGAAAGGGCTTGATTGATGTTGGTGGGTTCAGCCATTGAGATAAAGGTAGAGTGGTTTACTTCCTTCTTAAGTCCATGCCTAGTCCTAACACCTTCAGAAGGGTCTCCTAAGATCAGTTCTTTAGGATGACTCAAAGAATATCTCCAATCTCTAGGCAAAGTATTTTGAGGATCTACCCTTTCCTCCAGATTTGCATTTTTAACCCCTTGGATAATCTCCCCTACCTCTTCTTCTTCCTCAACTCTAGTCACTTTAGGATCAGATTCATCAAACACCATATGAGTTGTCTCTTCCACCACCAAAGTCCTCTTATTAAACACCCTAAACGATTTCCCCACACTAGAATAGCCTAAGAACACTCCTTCATCAGATTTGGGGTCAAACTTTCCTAAGGATAATTTCCCATTATTCAGAATGAAAACCTTACAGCCAAAGACATGGAGGTGGGACAGGTTTGGAGTTCTACCCTTAATGATCTCATAAGGTGTCTTGTTCAAATTGGATCTAACATTCATCCTGTTCAACACATAACAGACGGTGTTCACTACTTCAGCCCAAAAGTATTTTGGAAGTGAATACTCAGCAAGCATGGCTCTAACGGCTTCCACCAAGATCCTGTTCTTCCTTTCAGCTACCCCGTTCTGCTGAGGGGTCCTAGGAGCTGAAAAATTGTGACTAATCCCTTGTTCCTTATAGAAACTTCCAAACTTCATATTTTAAAACTCTTCAGCATGATCACTATGAATATTCAAGATCTTACAACCTAACTTCCTCTGAATCCAAGTAGAGAAGGACTTAAATTCATTAAATGACTCAGATTTTTGTGACAGAAATTTAATCCAAGTGAACCTCAAGTAATTATCAATAAGCACAAAACCATAGACTTTCCCCCTAAGCTGGCAATGCTAATGGGTCCAAAAAGATCCATGTGAAGTACTTCTAAAGGTCTAGAGGTGCTAATGTCCTTAACAGAGTGAAAGGAGGACTGGACTTGCTTCCCTAATTGACAGGCATCACATAGGTGATCCTTAGTGAACTTAAGCTTAGGGACACCTCTAACTAAGTCCTTTTGGGTGACTCTTCTAAGGGTTTTTATACTGGCATGACATAATCTCCTGTGCCACAACCAAGACTCATCAGCAGCAGTCTTTAAGCAAATTAAAACTTCAGCTTTAAAGTAACTTACATCCAACATGTAGACATTGTTGATCCTTTGTCCCTGTAAAATAATTTTGTCATTTAAGCTAAAATACAGCAAGTGGGCAGGAATTTGATGTTGTATCCTTTATCATAGAGCTGACTGATGCTCAGCAGGTTATGTTTCAATCCATCTATAAGCAAAATATTATCAATTATAAAATTCTTTGAATCACCAATTATACCTGAACCTACCACCCTCCTGGTGGTGTTGTGTCCAAGTGTAACCTTGCCTCCAGCCCTGGCCTCCAATGAAATAAACTGATTTGCATCTCCAGTCATGTGTCTTGAACATCCACTATCCAGGTACCACATGCTCTCGTGAGGTCTTGTGTGAGAGCACACCTACAAAATTATCAAATATCAGATTTAGGAAGCCAAACAAGTTTGGGTTCCTTCTTATGAAAAGAAGAATGCAATGCATGTGTGCTATGCTGTGAAACAAGTAATTTGGGCCTCCACACCCAATGTATACTATGGTGAACAGTGCAGGTGTAGGAGATGTGTCCTAACATGCCACAAGAAAAATATCTAACACCAAAAAAAGGGTTAACTAATCTATATGGGTGATAGTGCCTCTTCCTAGGTTTGAATGAAACATGCTTTGATGATTTTGAAACAGATTCTTCAATAGGTGGAGGTGCATAAAATTATGCAAAAGTAGGTGGAATTTCATTTTTCTCAAAAGCATAAATTTTTACACTCAAAAATTTATTTTCCTTTTTCAAACTTGTAATTTCAAAGTTCAGATGGTGTTCACTACTATCTAAGTCAGATGCATGAGTTTCTAATTCTTTAAATATAGCTTTTAATTCAACATGCGATATTTTTAATAGATCATGCTCAACAATTAAATCAGAATGCTTTTTGTTCAACTCATCAAATTTATCAAGTAGTGACATGTGATTGCAATTAACAGTAGAATGATCTTTAATTAAAATTTCATGCTCTTTTTGTAAATTAAGTTCTAGTTTCAGGCTAGCATGTGTTTTCTTGAGCTTCCTATATGATGCATGAATTCTTTCAAATACTTTAAATAATTGCTCGTAAGTAAGCTCACATACCTCTTCCTGGTCAGACTAACCAGGATGATCATCATCCATCAGACATAAGTTGGTTTCCTCCTCTTCAGCTTTAGTCTCAGAGGAGTCGAATGCAGAATCTGCCCAGAATGCCTTTTGAATCCTCTTCTTATCCTTTCTGAATTTTGGTTTCTCCTCACCCTTTTCCTTTCTTGGGTGAGCTTTAAGTGTAGGACAATCAGTCTTAATGTGTCTAGGCTTTCTATATTCAAAACAAACAGTATCAGATGAGCCTTTAAAATTTTTACTGGACTTACCCTTGTTCTACTTTTGAAAGTTCTTATGTTTCTTCCTTAAAAAGCTTTTAAACTGCCTAGTGATTAAGGCAACATCATCGCTATCAGACCCGAAAGAATCAGTGTCAGTATCGTTGGCCTTCAGTGCTATAATTTTCTCCTTCTTCTTCTCACCTGCATCAAGCTGTCTTTGGTTCACCCCTTGCTCATAAGCAATGAGTGACCCAAGTAAGTTGTCAATAGACTAATTATTCAAATTTTTTGATTCAGTAATTGTAATTATCTTAGCATCAAATGAAGAAGATAAACATCTCAAAATCTTGTTCACTTTTTCATAGTTTATAAGTTCTCTTCCTAAAGGATGCAAAGAAGTGACAGTTTGAGTGAACCTCATATACATTTCAGAAACAGATTCATTAGGTTTCATGCAAGAAAGTCTATAGTCATGCAGCAATATATTTAGCTTAGACTGTTTGACTTCAGTTGTACCTTCATAAGTAATGCTCATTCTATCACAAATTTTTTTGCCAGTTGTACAAGTAGAAACACGCATGTAATCCTCAAATTAAGGCATAGAAAAAATAGTTCAAATATTTGACATTCAATTGGGCTACGTCACGATCATAAAAAATCCAATCAGTGAAAGGCAGTTTAGTTTTAACATTATTAATCATTCTAAAAGATGGTTCATAGCCATCCTTAACAAGCATCCATATGCGATAATCAATTGATTGAATAAAAGTGGACATACAAGTTTTCCAAAAATCCTAAGGTATGTTATCAAACAATGGCAGTCGTGTAATTGAGTAACCTTCAACAGTATTACAATTACCAAAGTTAGGCATGGATTAAATTCAAAAGTTTTTAAACTTAATTTTTGAATCCCGCTCTGATACCACTTAAAGTTCGATAGGGATGTTAAGCCCTGATAAACTAGTCCTGAGGCTAACCAAGAGGGGGGGGGGGGTGAATTGGTTATTTAAAAAATTTGGGAGCAATATAAAAATTTTTTTTGATAATTTGTAGCAGAAATAAGTAAATACAGAAACGAAAAGATCAACCACAGATTTTGCCCATGCAGATAATAACAGAAAAATAAAGTGCAGAAAATAATCAGAAAGAGCACACCAGATTTTATAGTGGTTCAGTCAACTTGACCTACGTCCACTCCCCAGAGCCTCCCCTCCGGGTATTACACTAACACAAAAGTGACTCTCCTTTTGCTCCCATAGCAAGGCGGAGAAGCCTATACAAAACTGCTTTCCACCAACCCGGCGAGGTAGAGAACCTGAACTCCTTTTTCTTCCTCCTAAAGCAGGCAGAGAACCCAACTCTTTTTGCTTCTTCCTAAAGCAGGCAGAGAACCTGAGCTCCTTTCGATTCCTCCTGAAGTGGGTAGAGAACCCGGATTTTCTTGCGAATGATCCTCCCATAGAAAACACCAACAAGATGAGAGACGAAGAACGGAGAAGACGACTCTGATCCTTGCTTGGAGAAACCTTTATAAATTCCTCACAAACTCTCCCTCATAAGATCCTCTCTCTCTCCCAAGCTCTCTCTCTCTCTCAAGATTTCTCTGGAAAGAAAAGTGGTAGAAGATTTTTTTTGTCAGAAGAAAAAGATCTTTTATAGAAGAGCTCAAAATTTGCCCTAAATCTCAACTGGTCGGCCAATATCATCCAGGATGATCCTATACAATCAGTTCAAAATCACCTGTTTCAGCCTAGACGATCTGGCTCTTTTAGATAATTAGTAGAAAAGGTTGTTCAGATCATCCCGTACAATTCTACGATCGTCTGGGATGATTAGTGTAAATTGACAAATTTTGTCTAGAAGACTGCTCTGGTCATCCAGAGGGACTTGTGCTGGACGACCTAAAAATGACTTGCTCGTCGAGGATGATATTTCTATCATCCTGTACGATTAGTTCAAAAAGTGCCAAAATCATTCTGTTCACCGCTCTGGATATACAGGTAAAATATGCTGGATGGTAAGGATCTTTTACACATCATCCCGTATGATCTTACGATTGTCCAAGATGATATGATCAAATTAATTAGATGTTAATTACTTTCCTTAATCACCAGACTAATTTAGGCATGATTGTAATGGATCATCCAAGATGATACACATATCGTCTGGGATGATCAGATCAAATCTTTAAAAATAAAACTTGCCTAACTTGATCTGACGGCTGAGAATTTTTAATTTGAGCCTATAAACTCGTATGATGGATGGATCGTCTAAGATGATCGGCTTAATCAGACAGACTTAACTTGGTCTCCCTAATTAGGGTTTCTATTTTCACTAGATCGTTTAGGGCGATGTGAATATCATCTAGGATAATCTTAACAAAAAAATGAACAGAAACTCTAATTCACTCAAGCTCTCCCCTAAGTGTGTGTGTATAAGGTTACTTAGCTAAGGGATCAGTTACATAGCATTTGACTCAATAAAGATAAAAAATACATTGGACCTAGATTTCAAAATAAATTGACTCGAGCTTGGACTAGCTTGAACTTATAATTAAACATGAGTACCTAAAAGATTAAACAGGCAACCAGAGATAGAAATGTTTGCTATCATCAAAATCATAATCTTTAAAACTAGATTTGTAATAATTATAGGTGTAAGCCAACCTACTCATGTTCCTCGAGTTGACACCTTGAATCAAAATGCTCGAATAATCTAACATGTTCTTAGGACCTCCATCATTCCCAATGCTAGAGATAAAATAAATATGACTCCTCTTCTTTCTTCTGTCACTTACTTGATTATGTCTGGCCAACCCATCGATAAAGCTCAATTAATCTTAAACTATATCATTTATCTCATCGATATTGGCCATCCTAGTGTCAAATGAAAGAAGAACATTGCCCTAGGACATATTATCTTTTTCATTCTTGAGAAGAAGTATAATTTGGTCCATCCTGACGGACCTTCTGAACTCCCACTCTATTTTACTGATGCTTCTTTTCGGGCACTATTTGGGAGAGATGGAAATGAGGGTAGTTCTGAGGATGAACCTGAACCTACACCTGCTCCTACACCTGCACTTGGACCCAACTAAGACTTCTATCAGGATATGGTCCAGTGGTTTGATAGGCTTGATCCAAGATTTGATAATATGGAGGCACATTTGAAGAAGCAGGACGATTAATAAAATGAGGATAGGGGGTGGGTTAGAGGATAGTTTGAGACAGTGAACACCAATATTGCTACACTCAATAGCTATTTAGCTATGTTCACTGCTCCACCTCCTCAGATGAAGGTCCTTTAGACTATTAGATTTGTTCTTCTTGTTACTTGGCTTGGTTGTTATTTTGATGTTCTATAAGTTATTGTTAGTTGTGTTTATTGTTCTTGTTAGTTATCTTTGAATTTTGTATGGCAAGCTTATTCTTATGAGATATGACTGAATGTAAATCTTGCTATGTTATATATTTCAATCTTGAAGGAATGAAGATGTTCAGTGTTTTTGTGTATATTATTCTGTGATAGTGATTATGACTGAAAATTAACTAATCTCTAACACTCGATTGTAGTTGATTAAATTTCTAAAATGTTAATTGAGTTTATATTACAATAGAAAATTCAATGCATAATTTTAATTTCTCAAAATATTTAGATTTCATTATGATTTGGTGTAGATTAGAAGATCTTACTTTATCTTATTTTAGACGTGTTACTTAGCCTAAATTGTTGTATATTTGATGTCTTAATATTACTCTTAAATTCTATATCAAAGTGTTCATTATTGTAATTGTGACCAAAGGATAGTGTTGTTGAAAAGAATTTTATTAAATAAAAATAAAAAGAGTAAAGCTTGAAAAGATGTACAAAGTGTGCCATATAATAAAAGATGTACAATGTCACCAAAATTTATAGAGAGACACAAAATTAGCCCAAACATTTACTAAGTGTCTCTTCATTTGAAAAGATGCGCAGTGTCGCCAATTGTTCTTTCCTTTAACATTTTCTCCAAGTCCACTAATCAATGATTGCCACTTTTGACTTAAAAATTTGGTAATTTTATTTCATATTTTGTGCAAAAGTTGTAATTACTTAATCTATCTATTACATTACTCTCATAGATCAACATTTCTTCTCCTCATTATAGTTTATAATCAAGACCTTTTTGAGCCTTTACTTTTTGCATTTGATTTTAATATTGTACTTAATCTTCATTTAACATTATTTAAATCCTCAACTCCTTTCAGTATCTTCCCTTTTTGTTGTTGTCAAAAAGGGGGAGTTTTGTATTATTTGACTTGCATTTGAATGTTTTGTATTGTTGCTTGTTAGTCTAGTTGATGTCATGTTATATTTATGTATTTACATGTGTATGTACTTGTAGCATGTGTATGTACTTATATGTGCTTGTACTAGTGTATGCATGTCTTCTTTGTTCTAGTCCTTCTTTTTCCTTTGCTTATTCCATGTTAGATCATCTAACCTCCTCTTATTTCTTATTTAGGATAGGTTATTTCTTTAGGGGTAGCTTAGGAGATCATTTATCTAGGGGGAGCGTATATTTAGTTTACATGTTAGGAAAAATGTGAATTTAATTAAATCAAATAATAAATGTTTTGCCATCATCAAAAAGGGGGAGATTGTTATGAATTGTGCAAATCTGTTCATTCAAGTGAATTTTGATACAAGTTATTCTTGATGATTATAAAAGCCTATTGTTTGTTTTATTCTTCTTCTAATAAATATTAGAGTTTCTTTTTGTGTGCACTAACATATTTTTTAGGAATTTCAAACTCCTGACTGTTGAAAACTTCAAGTTCATTTATTTGTGAGTAGTATGTAATTTTTGTTTGTACTTGAGTCTGAGAGAGTGAGATTGTAAGTTGGATAACTGTGCACATACAGAATGGGGGAGTGAAAAACTTAATTTTTTTTAAACTGATCGTACAATATGATATTGAATCATATGGGACAATATGTATTTGTCTATCCTCAATACTGAACCTGCCTGTCTGGAAATTTTTTCTAAGTCCAATTTGTACAGTACAAAATAGACTTCATACAGAAGGTTTTGAAGTATGAACGGCTCGGAATTAGGTTCATACTGGATCGTACATGACAAATCATTCATTTTTTTGAACTATTTATACAATACGAAATATGGTTCGTATAGAAGGTTTTGCAGTATGAACGACTCTGAATTAGATTCATACTGGATCGTACGGGATGAATCATTCATTTTTTTGAACTATTCATACAATACAAAATATGGTTCGTATAGAAGTTTTTGTTGTATGAAGGGCTCTAATTTGGGTTTGTATGAGATCGTACGGGATGAATCGTTCAGTGATTCGAACTTTCATACAGTACAAAGTGCGATCGTACGGGATGATCGGCACGCGTGAAACTTGAACTTTTCAGTTTTTGGACGATTTTTTTTCCTAAGTACTTAAGGGTCTTAAAATTGACTGAAGGAAAAATCCTTCTGCGAAAATCTTTTTGAGAGTAAAAGGGAGAGTGATTGGGAGAGTGTTTGGGAGTAAGTTTTGAGAGATCATTGAAGAGAAATTGTGAGGGGATTCACAAGGTTATTCAATAGTGAGGTTCTCATTATTTGTACTTCAGGCATCTTCCTAATCTCCTTGGAGACTCTTGTAAGAGGATTATTCGAGAGGTTTTTGATTCTCTGCCGTCACTTAGAGGGTGAAAAAGGATGATTGGTTCTCTGTCGACACCTGGAGGGTGTGAAAGGATGAGTGTGGTTCTCTGCCTTTACCAAGAGGGTGAAAAAGGATGATGGTTCTCTGTCGCACTAGGTTGGTGGAAGAGAGTTTGTAAAGGCTTCTCCACCTTGCTGTGGGGGCAAAAGGAGAGTTACTTAAGTATAGTGCAATACCTAGAGAAGGAGTCTCTAGGGAGTGGATGTAGGTCGTGTTTGATCGAACCACTATAAATTCTGGTGTTTTCTGTTCTTACTGTTTACTTTTCCACATTGTTACTTTTACGCATTTTATTTTTCTGTGGTTGAAGAAAGCATAGAAATAAACACTCTATTCGTACTGTATGAAGTTAAATCATACTATATGAAGTGCTTAAGTTTTTAAATTAAAAGATTTCCAAAATTCCAATAGAAATTTTTTAAAAGGACCAATTCACCCCCCTCTTGGTTAGCCTAGGAACGTAAGCAATAGGTCTAACAACCTATTCACACTTTCATATAAAACTAATCATCCAGAATTAGCTGTTAAGCCTGATTTTAAATGACAGATCATATAACATGATTAAAAATTATACAGTACGATTTTATTAAAAAAATATAAATTAAGTTAAGAAAAATTTAACTCTCCTCCTGTGTGTGTGCACTGGGTCACTCCTTCTGCATACATACTTTTATGGCAGACTCAATAAAATAAAATATTAAAGAAAATAAAAGTACAAGTTCTTGTACATCCTAGTCTACCCACTCTTGAGTCTCCAGCAGTCTTGAGCGGTGTGTATCTTACATGAAATATTAGTGCTCACAAATAAAAATAAATATTTATATTTTTAGAGATAAACATATTAATTCAGTCAATATTATTTGTCATCATCAAAATCAACTGCTAGGGATCCTGGATTACAACACTAAAGACTTCAAGACATATTGGATTAAGGGTTCTTGTAAGTGAATTCTATATTTTTTATTTTTCTTGAGTCTGAGAGAGTGTGATTGTAAATTGGATAATCGTGCACACACACACACTGGGAAAGTGAGACAAAACTTTTTTTTTTAAAATTAGTCATACTGTACGATTTAGTATCATACGGGATGATTTGAACTATTTCTCCTCTGATATGAGCCTGCCTGGTTTAAAATTTCTCGAAGTATAATTTGTACAGTATGAAATCTCTTCGTATATCATTTTTTAGAGTACGAAATATGAGCTTACATGGTTCATACTGGATCGTACGGGACAAACTATTCAAATTTTTTGAACTGATTATACAGTACAAAATCTCTTTATATATCATTTTCCAGAGTACGAAATGGGAGCTTACATGGTTCGTACTGGAGCATACGTGACAAACTATTCAATGTTTTGAACTAATCATACAGTGCGAATAGAGTTCGTATATCATTTTCGAGAGTATGAAATGGGAGTTTACATGGTTTGTACTGGATTGTATGGGATGAACTGTTAAATTTTTTGAACTAATCGTACAGTATGATTGGAGTTCGTACATCATTTTCCTGAGTATAAAAACTAGGGTTTTGTTGGTTCATACTGGATCATATGGGATGAACCGTTCAATAATTTGAACTGTTCATACGTACGAATGTCGATCGTACAATACGATTTGACTGCGTCAAACTTCAAATTTTTAATTTTTGGATGATTTTTCTTCTTCTTTATATATAAGGATTCTAAAAAAATGATAGTTAGGAGTCCTTGCACGAATTTCTCTTGTGTGCTCTTAAGGAGTGTGTTTAGTAGAGTGTTAGTGAGATTTTTTAATAGGAAATTATGAGGGATTCATATGGTTGTCCAAAGGTAGGAATCTCATTATTTCTCTTTTCTATCTCTTTGAAGTCTCTTGGGAGAAGTTTTTTGAAGAAAGGATCAGTTCTCTACTGTCACTATGGAAGGTGAAAAGGGATGAGCGGTTCTCTACCGACACAGGAGGGTTTGAAAGGATGAGCGGTTCTCTATCGACACCAGCATGGTGTAAAAGGATGAGTGGTTCTTTGCCATCACCAGGGAGGATGAGAAAGGATGATGGTTCTCTGCTACAACAGAGTTATGGTAGAAGAGAGTTTGTAAGGGCTTCTCCACCTTACTGTGGGGGCTAAAGGAGAGACATTATTGGTTTGTGCAATACCTAAAGAAGGAGTCTTCAGGGAGTGAATATAGGTCTTGTTGGACTGAACTACTATAAAATCTAGTATTTTCTATTCTTGTGTTTATTTTTCTCATTTTTAATTTCGGCATAGCACTTTACTTTTCTGTTGTTAAAAAATAGAATTTTTATAACTATTCGTACTATACGAATAAAATTATACTGTATGATATATATATATATATATATATATATACTTTCTATTTAAAAAAGGTTTTCAAATAATCAAGAGAATTTTAAAATAACCAATTTACCCCCCTCTTGGTTAGCCTTGGGATATAAGTAATAGGTTTAACAACCAATTCACACTTTCAAGTGGTATCGAGCCTATTTCGAAAATTACTGTTTAAATTACTTTTTAAAATTTAATCATGGATAATTTTGGAAATTGAAACACACCTGAGGGTTATTCAATCACTAGACCTCCACTATTTGATAATATTATGTTTGACTTTTGAAAAACTCGCATGTTTACTTTTCTGCAATCACTTGACTATTACATGTGGATTTTAGTATAGGAAGGTTACACTGCACCTACTAGACTTATAGATGGAATTATAATTCAAACACATTTTGCTAATTGGATTATAGAAGAATGTGAATTAGCATAATTAAATGCTAAATGTTTGAATAGCTTCTTTTGTGCATTGAAATTGAAAGACTACATGCGTGTTTCTACTTGTAAACCTGGAAAAGAGATTTGGGATAGGCTTTGCATTACATATGAAGGAACTAATGAAGTGAAGTCTATATTTTTTACTTTTCTTGAGTCTGAGAGAGTTTGATTAAAAATTTGATAACCATGCATACACACACTGGGGAAGTGAGATAAAACCTTTTTTAAAAACTAATCGTACTGTACGATTTAGTACCATACGGGACTATTTATGCTATTTCTCCTCTAATACGAGCCTGGATGGTTTAAAATTTCTAAGTATAATTTGTACAGTATGAAATCTCATCATATATCATTTTCTATAGTACAAAATGGGACCTTACATGGTTCGTACTGGATCGTACGGGATGAACTACTCAAATTTTTTGAACTGATCATACAGTACAAAATCTCTTCATATATCATTTTCTAGAGCACGAAATGGGAGCTTACATAGTTTGTACTGGATCATATGGGACGAACTGTTCAGTTTTTTGAACCAATCATACAGTAGGAATAGAGTTCGTATATTATTTTTTAAAGTACAAAATGGGAGCTTACATGGTCGTATTGGATCGTAAGGAAAAAACTGTTCAATTTTTTTAACTGATCGTAGAGTACAATTGGAGGTCGTATATCATTTTCTAGAGTATGAAATTGGGGTTCATTGGTTCATACTAGATCGTACGGGATGAACCGTTCAATTATTTGAACTGTTCAAACGTATGAATATTGATCGTACAGTACGATCTGACTGCATCAAACTTGTAATTTTTAGTTTTTGGATAGTTTTTCTTCTCCTTTGTATATAAGGGTTCTAAAAAACTGACAATCAAGATTCCTTGCATGAATTTATCTTGAGTGCTCTTGAGGAGTGTGTTTGGGAGAGTGTTAGTGAGATTTTTTAATAGGAAATTATGAGGGATTCACAAGGTTGTCCAAAGGTAAGAATCTCATTGTTTCTCTTCTCAATCTCTTTGAAGTCTGTTGGGAGAATTTTTTTGAAGAAAGGACCGGTTCCTCTGTCATCATCAGGGAAGGTGAAAAAGGACGAGCGGTTCTCTGCTGACACTAGGAGGGTGTGAAAGGATGAGCAATTCTTTGCCAACACTAGGAGGGTGTGAAAGGATGAGTGGTTTTCTGCCATCAATAGGGAGGGTGAGAAAGGATGACGGTTCTCTATCTCACCGGAGTTTTGGTGGAAGAGAGTTTGTAAGGGCTTCTCCGCCTTGTTGTGGGGCTAAAGGAGAGACACTATTGGTTAGTGCAATACCTGAAGAATGAGTCTTCATGGAGTGGACATAGGTCTTGTTGGACCGAACCACTATAAAATCTGGTGTTCTCTGTTCTTATATATTTTTTTAACATTTTTAATTTCGGCATTACACTTTACTTTTCTATGGTTAAAAAATAGAATTTTTATAACTATTCGTACTATATAAATAAAATCATACTGTATGATATATATAAATACTTTCTATTTAAAAAAGGTTTTCAAAATAACCAAGAGAATTTTAAAATAACCAATTCACCCCCCTCTTGGGTAGCCTTTTGGACATAAGTAATAGGTCTAACAACTAATTCGCACTTTCACATTAGAGATCCTTGTCATAAAAGAAAGCCTAACCTAGTCCTAGTATTTTTTTATTCTTGAGTCAAATCATATATATGGTGGACACTAAGCTGAGTAACCTTGCACAGACACTCAAGAGAGTGAGTTGGTGAGTTAGTGAAATTTCTAGATTTTGAACTCATCATACAGTACGATTTATACCATACTGGATGATCAGTTAAAATAGAAAATCCTAATTAGGATACCCCTATTAATTATGAGTGATTAAATTAATCATACTATATGATCCATATCATACAAGATGATCAATTAAGATTATAAAAAATAGATGCCAATCATAATTTAGGTAATATTTCAATATTTAAATTTTGTTCTAATCATACCAGATGATTTAAATTATCATAGATGATTTATGATAATTATGCCTAAATTAGTCCTATAATTAGGGGATTAATCATGGTAAAATTACTCAATCAGAACATATAGGACGATCAGTATAGTATCTTAAACTAATCGTACAGTACGATTGTTGAATCATACTGGACGATCAGCATAAATACTTAACTTGATCATACAGGACAACGTGCATCATACTGGCTAAAAGGGCTATTTTATACTAATCATATAGGATGTTCTATCGATCGTACTGGATATTCTTTGACGGTAAATTAAATATTAGGGCTTCTTTTGGAGGTTCTCTATTTAATCTCTAATATTTTCTTGTGAGAGATCTTTTGTTGTTGAGTTGATCTGAGAGAGAGCTTAGAGAAGGAAGAGAGAGAGATAGTTTTAGGAGAGAAGAAAGGGAGAGATACTTATGAGGGAGAGTTGTGAGGGATTTATAAAGGCTACTCCAAGTAAGGTTTCCATTGTCTTCTTCAAGCTGCTTTCCTGATTTCTTGGTGGCTCTGAGGGAGACATTCTTCAGCATCAGATTCAGTTTCCCTACTTACTCTATGAGGGAGTAAAAGAATTCAGGTTCTCTACCTACTCCAGGAGGGAGTAAAAGGATTTAGGCTCTCTTCCTTCACTAGGAGGGTGAAAAAGATTCAGGGTACTTTGTCTCATTGGATCGGTGGAAGTGATTTCTGTAAGGGCTTCTCTGTCTAGCAGTGGGGACTAAAGGAGAGACACTAAGAGGTTTAGTGCAATACTCGAATGAGTCCTCCGAGGAGTAGACGTAGGTCAGATTTGATCTAATAACTATAAAATCCTTTGTGTTCTTTTTTTTTACTTTTTTGCATTTTAATTTCCACACTTTTCTGTGATTTACTGTGTGATCTAGAAAACTCTAATTTTGTTATTGTGAAACTAATCTGCTTTCACATCAAGGGTTTTTCTTTTTATCAAATAATTTTTAAATTAACAAAATTATTTATAAGCTCAAATTATCTTATAATAAAATAACCAAAATATTTGAGGTGATCTTACCATTTAAATTCAATCACCTCACTACTTATAAATGGAATATAAAATTTGCTTGCTTTAAGATAAATTTATATCTTCATATATGAATAAATAATATTTTAATTAAAAATATTCTTTCTTATTAATTTAAACTATAACTACTCAAATCATATAATAACTTTAAAAATAATTAAGATTTGAAATGTAAATTGATGCCAAATAAAAGAAAATAAAAATACTTATTTGCTAGCTTTATAGATTTAAGACATTTAATTAAGAAAACATAATCTAAGATTCTCAACTAGTATTTCACCAAATAATAAATATTCTTAAGAAGATTATATGATAAAAGCTAAAAGAACAACAAGTAAATATTTATATAAAGAAAATAAATTCAAGAACTCCAAGAGATGTTACACAATTTAGTATGTCTAAGCTTTCAAACCAAGAATTTGATCTTACAAATATAAAGAGCTCTTAGAATAAAGATCAAAGATTATCCTCTTAAGATTTAGCATGTAAAAAAGAAAAGAGGAATGAAAAAAATTCTAGAGTTTTATATTTTGAACAGTCCTCGTAAGAAGAGAAAGAAGGGTACTTAAAGGTAAAGGATAAGTAAAGCCAATTATGAATAAAACTAATAATATAATATTTGATAAAGAATTCATTTATATTAATTAAAAATAAATTTCAAATAGCTATCAAATTGCTAGTCACATGAAAAAGTCAAAGTCTTCATCCAAAATAAAGCAAAAACGGCTACCCAGCATAAAATATAAAAATTGAGTACTACGTAAAAAATTATTATAATTTGAATTTAGCTCCAACGTGGATAATGTAACCTATCAATTTCTATCTAGAGAATCTGAGGAATCTAATGAAATAAAAATTATTCCATTTTGCCATCAAAATAATATCATCTTTAGAAAATAAAAACTTATGCATATTTTAAGGTATTTAAAGATATATTAAATATTCATATAGAAATATAATGTAATTTAAATTAAGTGAATTATTTATCAGTAAATTAATATGAAATAAGTTCAACTCAAAATGAATACATAATAATTTTTTTATTATATAAGCTTATTATGTTTAATTTCTCTAATTAAGTATATTTTCATATTTGATAAAATTTACATAATCTATAAAGCATATAAAATTTATTTAATAAAGGAATCTTATAAATTTCTAAATCAAATATATTATCCTTATTTAATAATATATAAATTATTTTAATATATATTTATATTGTGACCAAAACAAACCATACAAGTAAATATCAATGGACCTCTAAGATACTCTTACATTAATATAAAAACCTTTAATCTATCCATCTTGATCCATCATGAGTTCTTTCAGCTAAAATTTTGATTGAACTTGAGTTGTATAATGTACATCCCATATAAGTAATTATCATGCACATTCATCAAGCCATTACACTTGAAATATTTAAAACATAAATTAGAACATCCAAGCATATATTTGTTATCATCAAAATCACTAGAATAGGTCATGAGATAGATAATATCAATAATCTCCCCTTTTTTTATGATGAAAAATTACTGTTGGGTATAGTTATAACAAAAGTACAAATTGACCTTCTATCATAAATTTAAGGCATATATATTAAGGTGTATAAGATTTGCGGTTCGATGCCTAAGAATATATATTCATGAGTCTGACCAATAGAGCTAGGTATTTTCATACCTATTATTGATTGTGTAAGGGTGTATATGTCTAATATATGTTCCATATGAATATATAGTCATCATGTTGATCATTTGCATGAAGTAGTGTCATACCTATAATCAAAGGTATTAAGATGTGTCCATCTATTAATTTATTGCGCTGACCCATATGTTTGTGTAATGGTCATTAGCATTAAGTCTTTAGAGACCTCTAATCAATAAAACCATATATTTGCTAAAAAAATCATCCATGATCAAGGGAATTAATATGATTCATCATATGGAGTGCTCTAGATTTTTTCTATATTTATGGAGTATGCTACTCCCAAAAAGCAATGAATATGCCCCCACTCCATACTTAGCGGACCCTGATCTAGAGATTCAAGAATGCTTAAAGGATTGAAGAATATTATAGCTCCACCTGAGCACCATCACTAACAAACCCTCTTTGGATAATAATTGTTGTTGACCTTTCACTGGCAGACTCATGCCATCAAACCTTCATCGATCGACCACCACATTAGAATTTCACCTCTTGACTATCACCATTAGACTTTTGCCACCTGACTTCTGCTATCAGATCTTTGTTGCTTGATCACTACCATCGAACCATTTGCTTCTTACCACATCTATCAGACCTTTCACTAGTCAACCAACTTCATCAAACCTTTATTGCGTGGTGACCACTATAAGACCTTTGTCTAATCACTTCTGTTAGGTTTTGCATCTTGATCACCACCACTGGATCTCTTCTGGCTAGCTACCATCATTAAATATTTTATTAGCCAACCATCATTATTGGACCTAGGCTACTCAACCCAAAACATCTATACAGGACTTTGCCAAATTTTTTGTAATAACCAGCTAAGTAGTACACAATTATATAGTTTCTAACTTGGTCTTGTAAGGGTAACCCACAAAAATTTTTGCATTTACATCTTTTGCATGTCCTAGTCAGTATTATGTATGCATGTGTAAGTTTGAATTTATTTTGAGGATGGTCAAGAGGGTTGATATGCATGAATAAAAAATATGGAAATTTCTCATAGGAAAGTTGTGGCACCAGATAGGAAACGCAATGTCATCGAGCTCTCCATCTTTTTTCCAAAATAATTCAAAGCTACAGTGTTGTGGCACCATGCTCTCTAGTGGAGAGTGCTACAGTGCTGTAGGATCAAGTACTAAGGCGCTATAGGGTCTAGCACCATGATGTTGTAAGGTCAAGCGCTATAGTGTTGTAGGGTAGAGCATTATGGTAATAGATAAATTTTTTATAAAATATTAAAATCCAGTTCATTTTTATTTAATGAAAAATTATTTCTCCCCTATAAAAACCAACTAGAGAGAGAAGGATTTTAGAGAAAGAATGACAAGTTTTAGCAACTCTAAATAATTTTCTACTATCAGCCTAGTTCTATCTAAAAGTTATTTGGATCGAGATATGTTAAATTCTACCTATCTCAATTTGTAAAATACAATAACTTTGAGCTTTTTTTATTTAATTTATAGTTTAATAGCTTAAAATTTGGATAATTTTTCTCTCATAAACATTCACCGTTTAATTGTTTGTATATTGTAGATGCAACTATTGTGCACATATATGTTTTTTTGTGGGAAAATTAAAAAATGTGCAATTTTTATTCATTTAAAAAATTAATTTTGACCGCAAAAAATAATGTTATAGTACATCTAAAGCTTCAAAATAATATTCTAAATAATCCATTTTAATTTAGTAAAATTTTAGAACTATAAAATATTGCTCAAGAAGTGAACCTATTGTTTATTGGTAAAGTATTATGTAAATTTCTTAAATTTATGTATTTATGTTTATTTTACTGGAATATAATGTTATATATTCTTATATGTTTGACATGTGTGATTATGTGAAGCTATAATATGGGAGAAAGTTTTATTGTACATGATGAACATGGAGTCATAAGGGACTGAATTTTGAATATCTGATATGTGCTAAGTATTGTGAGTAATAAGAGCCTATTTTTTAACATGCAAGCATTAGGAGTCATAAGGGCCTGAATTTTGATATCTATTTTTGATGGGAGGTATAATAGCCCAAGGGAAATATAATATTTTCTACTGTGATATATAGAGTACTTATTTATTTACTTTCCCTACACTACTATTTAAAATTTTGATACATGCAAACATTATTCTGCTCATCACATTTAATTATTAATAACTACTTTTGAAATTTAGTTAATTGTATAATGAATTATAATTAAAATTTAGATTGATGGGTGTGAGTAGTGGTGGTCCAAGGTTCTGATTTGTCTAAGTATGTATAGATGTTTTTTTTATTTTTATATTGTCATGGATATTTTTTCATTTGTTATGTTATGGTCTATAGCCATACATTATAGTATGTAATTGTAATTACTGTAGATATACATTTTAATGATAAATAAAAAGAATAAAAATTTATAGATGAGTTTATTTTTATGCTTACTAGATGATAATTTGAAGCTTTATGGCCTGCTTAATTTTTTTTAAAAAATAAAAGGTCTTCAAAACTTTTATCTTGGAATTAGTATACCATTCAACAACATATGACCTATCTTATTTATGGTTCATATTGGGTTGGGTTGTGACAGTCCCTTGTTGGTATTAGAGCAATTTTTGGGGGGACTTATTATAAAAAAGCATTATAAGCAATGATCTGTAGTCGAGTGAGTTAGTTCTAAATAGTATTGGGAATTCATTTCTACTTATTTTTATGAGCATATTCTATTCAATCATGTGTTGTAAATGGTTGTCTAATGTATCAGTAAGACCAAAATATGATAGATGGGCATAATGCTTGTTAGGCAGCACCATTGTAGAGTACTACTCCTATGATCAATATTGATTTCATTTCATAAGTTGCCAGTCTACTAGCATAGTTGATGGGTGAGACTCAAAGTATGATTTATTTTGTTATATATGATGTTGTAGATCATTATTTATAAATATTTTTGAGATTGAAGCCTCCAAACTTTAAGGGCACTATTAAGCCCAGAGCAACAGAGAACTAGTGGATGAGATTAGAGAAGACTTTTGAAGGGATGTAATATTCTTATGAGAGGAAGGTAACATTAGCTATATTTCTACTAAATAGTGAGCCTGAACATTGGTAGTTGGGCTAGCAGAGATAAAAGTTTTAGGGAATGCTAAATTTCTTGATCAGTTGGGAAGAGTTTACAGTTATCTTTAGAATATGGTTTGTATCTCTATCTACATGACAGTAGATACATGAGAATTTTCTTAGGTTGGTTTATGGGAGAAATACTATCATGCAATTTGAGATAGAGTTTATTATATTAGCTAGGTATGCTCTACATTTAGTCAGCACTTTCGAGGAGAAGTGTTATAGGTTTTTGAGAGGGCTGTGAGATAGTTTGAGGAAGTCACTAGTTTCATTCATATTTTTTATTTCATTGAGTTAGTGGAGAGGGATCATCTAATTGAGAATGATATGTTGGTTACTCATCAGTGGGGGTATGCTATTAGAAAGAGGTTTGGAAGTGAGGCATTGGTAGTGAAGTTTTTGGGAAGAAGAGTAGGTTTGGACCAAGTGATTCCAGGAGAGGTGGATTATCAGTTTCATCTCCTAATAATGCTAGTATTGTTAGTTATTGAGGTTTTGCTTGTAGAGCAGCCGTATGCCAGAGTTATGGTAGGAGACGCTTTGGGCAGTATTACTAGATGACGAGATAATTATTCTGATGTGGTTAGACTGGACACAGGGTAGTTGATTTTTTATAGGGATAAGCTGATTGACATTCTAAGCCTAAATTTGAGAGTTTTGTTAGATTGACGGGATATTGAGGATAGTTCTACCTTATGTATTTATTAAGGAGTTGTCTAATAGAGTTAATGGTTCTAATTTTATATTAAGGGGATTATTTGGGAGCGATTAGAGAGAGCCTGGTAGTTATGTAGCTTAAAATCCAGTATAAACATTTGTATATAATTTGACTCAATGTGAGGGTAGAGATGCTCCATATATGGTTACAAGTACAACTTATATTTCTAATCTATCTTATTGCATTTTATTTGATTTTGGATCTAGCCACTCATTTATCTTTAAAAGATTCTTTGATTTACCTTTTGCATTGTTACATTCTTCTTTATCTATTATTTTTTTGAAATATTCTTTGATTTATTGTTCTTACATTTTGTATTGTTACATTCTCCCTTATCTTTTTTTTTTTTTTAATTTAGGATGGTATGGTATATAGTAGGGTATATTTTTACATAAATATGTATGACAGAAAATGGAGATCTAGTTTAATATTGTTGACTATTTTTGAGTTTTATAGTAGTTTAGGTATCGACTAGTTTAGTTTATGTGAAGCTCAGATTGATTATGTAAAGAAGAGAGTTATGTTTTTTCTAGGTAGTTAGAGCTATTCATTTTAGGGAGTTTGAGGAGTTCTGCCATGTTTGATATCTTCTATTTAAGTAGGTTGGTTATGGAGGAAAGGATGTATGGCATTTTTGGCATTTGTTTGAGATAGGGCCATTGAATTTGGATCTTTACATGACTTCTTAGTAGTGCGAGAATTTCTTGATGTCTTTCCCAAGGAGTTGATGAGTTGGCCACCTGATGGGTGAATTGAGTTTGGTATTTATGAATTTTGGATACCAGTGTAATATAGTGTATCTCTATGTGGAGCATCTATTCTATTTATGAAAAAAGAATAGTACTATATAGATATGCATCAATTATATAGCACTAAATGAGGTAAAAATTAATAATAAGGATCCTCTATCATGGAATGATGATTTATTTGAGCAGCTCATAGGATCTTCTACATTTTCCAAGATTGACCTGAGTTTTTCATATTATCAGTTGAAGGTGGGAAATGTAGTAAAAGTACGAGATGCACTAAGAGGGGGGGGGGGGGAGGGGGGGGTGAATTGCTATTTTGAAAAATTAATCCTAAACAGGAGTTCTATTTTTTTTTAAAATAACAACCTAACAAGTAGAATGGAAAGCTAATGATTCGTTCACAACTACAGTATTGGTGACATAATTACAAATCTCATACTACAAAATTAAAATCTAATTTTTCACCAAGCAATTTAAAACAGTAAATAAATACGTGAAAAATAAAGTGCAGAAAAAATAAAAAAAGCACACCAAAAATTTTTATAGTGGTTCGATCACTTGACCTACATCCACTCCCCGGAGTCCTCCACTCCGAGAATTACACTACTAAAAGTTGACTCTCCTTTTTCTCCCACAGCAAGGTGGAGAATCCTTTACAAGACTCACTTTCACCTCCCCGGTGTGGTGAAATACTAGACGATATGTCACCCTCCTGGTGACGGCTATGGACCTTCTCCTTTTTCTCCCTCTTGGAGACGACAGAGTATCTTGAGGATGTTTACCTTGAAACCTCTCTTCCTAAAGAACCTTCTTGACACTCACCAAGGCCATAGGAGGAGCAAGTATGCAGCTAGCTCGAAGCAACCGTGTGAACCCCTCACACTCCTTCTCCCTCACGCTCATGCTCACCTTCTCCTTCCTCTCATAAACCTTAGATCTCTCCAAAAACTCCCTCTCAAGAGTTTCTTCCTCTGTCAACCACAGCCTCAACTCCTTCTAATTGAATAATAAAAAATCTTTTTAAATTTTGCTTCAGAAAATCCTAAAAATTCTAATTTGATGTTTCTATTCATACAGTATAATCTAATATCGTACAGTACGATCAGGTCAAAATAGTTCTGTCCAGTACGAATGCAGACGAACAGTTCACAGATTTGACGAATATCATATTGTACGATCCAAAGATCGTTCAGGATGATCATGTTATTTTTCAACTATTCGTACGGGACTATCTCTGGGACGAACGAATTCATCTTTGTCCATCGTCCTGCACTATACCCTTCTTACAGTATGAATAGTTCATTTTCAAGCTATCATCTAGTACGATATAAATATCGTCCAGGATGAATAGTATAAGAAACTTTAGTTTCATCTGATACGATCTATGGGATGATTGATATCATCTGTGTTCATCATACAGCACGATTTATATCGTACCGTACAAATGAAATTAATTAAGAAACCAAGATTTAATTTTTTGATTACGAGAGATAATTTTGGCAAGATTTGAAATGATCGTGCAGTATGATAGGTATCATACAGTATGATTAGTTCATAAAATCAAAAATAAAATCTTACCAATGTTATTCTGGAGGCTAGGGTTTTTGAATAGAAACAAATCATATAGTACGATACATATCATACAGTACGATTAGTTCACAAAACTAATCTTTCAGAATTTAGCCGTTAGCCAGAGTATTAATGACATATCGTACAGAACGATTGAAAATCATACAGTACGATTGAAAATCGTACAGTACGACTTGCCTTTAAAAAGAAATTCTTCTTAAGAAAAATTTCCCCGTGTGTGTGTGCATGGTCACTCCTTTTACATACATGCTTTTGTGACAGGCTCAACAAAAGAAAAAATTAGAGAAAATAAAAATATAAGTTCCTATACATCCTATTTTACCCAGTCTTGAGTCTCTAGCAGTCTTGAGCGGTTTGTATCTTACCTGAAATGTTAGTGCTCACAAACAAGAATAAATATTTATAATTTTTTAGGAAGAACATATTAATTCAGTAAGTATTATTTGTCATCATCAAAATCAAGTGCTCGGGATCCTGGATTGTAACAATCTCCCCCTTTTTGATGGTGTCAAATAATATTATCTGATACCCACAATAGATGTTATTTCTTCCTTAGCTCCCACTCACTTGAATGATGGATTTTAAAATACATGATGAATTTTAAAAAAAATTTCATATTTTTTTTTTTTTTTTAATTTAACAGAGCAAAAGTAATAGAATATAATAAGAATGATAAATAGCATTAAATTTAAGAACATAACATCACATAACTTATCCCTCTTTTGACAGCAGCAAAAAGAGAAGAACATCACAGAACAGTACAAAAGAATGAACTATAAAACAAACACAAACACAAGTAGCTAATAAAAGGAAGTACTATATAACACAAATAAACTAAAGCACTCAAAAGTTAGGATCCTGATTCGGTGGTGGTGGTGGTGGTGGTGGAGGTGGCTAAAAGTACTGATGGAGGGCCACAAACTGGTGATCTATTGAGGTGAAGTGTTTCCCAAATCATCGCATGTCATCTTCATGCTGGTGGTGTTGTTGATCAATGTGATAATCTAGTCTAGTTTTCAGGTGATCAAGTCGTTGAATAATGTCATCGTGAGAGTAGGCAGGGTGGGCAGATCCAGTGGTTGTATTGGTGGTGGTGGAGGTGCTTCGGCACGAGTAGTAGCCTCTTCTTCATCAAAATCAGGATCAACAAGCTCA
This sequence comes from Dendrobium chrysotoxum, assembly GCA_019925795.1. Classification (NCBI taxonomy): domain Eukaryota; kingdom Viridiplantae; phylum Streptophyta; class Magnoliopsida; order Asparagales; family Orchidaceae; genus Dendrobium; species Dendrobium chrysotoxum. The sequence goes on along the minus strand of CM034306.1, from coordinate 31,443,367 downwards.
TCCCCCTGATAGAATAGAATACAAAAAGCAGCATCTGTATAGAAGATAGGAAGATTGTCCGGAGGGAGAGGATAGTGGAGTTGATATTTGGCATCTAGGATGTATCCAATGACATGTCCTAGAGCAAGATTTTGTTTTCTTCAGGTACTGGGATATCAGAGAGCAGCTAAGCCATGAATATAGTCTAAAATCATTTGAGCTTTATTGAATTTGGTGGCTGACTTAATTAAATAGGTGACTACCGACAACAATGGGGTAATGTGTATGCGATCTCCAGCTTTGGGTATAATGGATATGCGAAGAACATGCTGGATAACGCAGCCATTTTTATTAAGACTTTGGACAAGTGGTAGGTGTTGATTGGTGGGTACATTCCTAAGGAGTATGTTGACAGATGTCCAATCAAAATCATTTGTGAGGGGAGATTGGGGATGAGGTCCTTCAATGGATAGGCCAATGTGTTCTGCTATGTTGTGTTTAGTGATGATGACATTGTGTTTGCAGACATAGGAGGTAATGATTGTCCATTCTAAGTCGATCTTAAGGTTTGCTAGGAATTCTTAGAGGAGTTCAGAGTGAAATAGAAAAACTAGTGTAAGGAGGAATTGGAGAGTCATAGAGGCAAAGAGATTCATAACCTCGAAATTGAGCGCAGCTTGATTAAGCATGTGTGAAGGAGTAATCTTGGCCTCTTTGAATTTGTTATAGGTTTTTTTGCCAGTTGCAGAGAGAAAGCGATAGTCAAACCACCGAGAGGAGGAGGACCTTCCATCGATCAGTCAGCCTCGCTTGCTTCCACTAGCCATAGAGCAAAAAAATGTTTGAAGGGAGCAAAGATTTGAAAAAGGTGAGTGGAATGAAGAAAGGAATCCCTTCAATTTATAGAATTTCAGCACTATCGTATAGTACGATATAGTTTTGTATAGTACGATCGGGTGAGTTATTTCATCTGGATGACTTTTTGAAAAAGAGAGACAAATCATACAGTAAGATCAGAATCATACTGGATGATCGAGAGAGAGAGGTCGTTCGTCCTGAGGACTCGTCTGAATGCCTTTTGACTAAATTAATCGTACAGTAGAAACAGGTATTCGTACAGTATGAAACAACACTAATTCTCGTACCAACCAAGTTTAAATTCATCCCAATCCAAAATGAAACATGGATCATACAGTACGAGTGGTGCTTCGTACAGCATGATGATCAATAATGCGGATCGTACAGTATGATGGGTGGTTCGTGCAATACGATGTTTATAATATCAGACATATCTGGACCGTTGATAGAATTGAAGGCTGTGATCTGTGCATTAGTAAGGATAATATAGTATGATGTGTAATCATATAGTGCGATGTACACAAGAATCCAAGGTTGGGTATCAACAAGATGAGTGTGAGAGGATCAGGAAACTCCCTTTTTTATTTTTATTTTTAATCAAGCATAAATATCTATGACACCTAATTTTATTCTCAATATACTAAAGGTGTTATAAGCTAGTGGTTTTATGAAAATGTCAGCCAGTTGATCTTTAGTAGCAATATGGTGTAATTCAATATCTCCTTTGGCTACATGATCTCTTATGAAGTGATGTCTAATGTCTATATGCTTTGTTCATGAGTGCTAAATTAGATTTTTAGGTATTCAAATTGCACTAGTGTTATCACATATTATTGAGATGATTCCTATAAGTAGTCCAAGATCTAAAAGCTGTTACTTTAACTATAAAACTTGAGCAACACAGCTTCCTACCACTATATATTCTGCTTCAGCTGTTAAGAGGGCTACCAAATTTTATTTTCTATTGGACCATGAAACTAAGGATTGCCTAATGAATTGATAGGTACCAAAGGTGCTTTTTCTATCTACCCTACATCCTACAAAATTTGAATCTGAGTACCTTAAGATTTCAAAAGTAGTGCTGTGTCTAGGATACCAAATTCCTAAGTTTGGGGTGCCTAATACATATCTAAGAATTCTTTTGATAGCAGTCATGTGAGATTCTTTTCGGTCAGCTTGAAATTAAGTGCAGAGACATGCACTAAATATTATATCCGGTCTACTGTCAGTTAAGTAGAGAAGTGATCCAGTTATTCCCCTATACTTCTTCTGGTTTACAAACTTTCCAATAGGATCTTTATCTAATTGAATGTTAGAACTCATGGGAGTATTCATAGCCTTAGCATTGTCCATTTCATACTTTTTTAGAATATCCTTGATGTACTTAGATTGGCTAAAAAATGTTTCACCTTCCATCTATTTTACACTAAATCCAAGAAAATAATTAAGTTCTCCCATCATACTCATTTTGAACTCGTCACTCATTATTTTTGAAAATTCATCACATAAGGTTTTCTCTGAAGATCCAAATAAGATGTCATCTATATAAATCTGAACATTGATTATCTCATCTCCTACCCTTTTTAAGAAGAGGGTGGTGTCCACACTACCCTTAATAAAGCCTCTATCTAGTAGAAATATTCTAAGTCTTTCATTTCAGGCTCTAGGTGCTTACTTTAAGTTGTATAGTACCTTTTTCAATTTAAACACATGGTTTGAAAATTATGAGTTTTCAAACCCCAGGGGTTGCTCAACATAAACATCTTCTTTGATTACCCCGTTTAGGAAAGCACTCTTAACATCCATTTGATACAGTTTGAAACCCCTAAAGCAAGCAAAGGCTAAGGGTACCCTTATGGCTTCTAGTTTGGCCACTGGAGTAAAGGTTTCTTTAAAATCTATTCCCTCAATTTGGTTATACCCCTTTGCCACTAATCTAGCCTTATTTCTCACTACTATTCCAGAGTCATTCATTTTATTTTTAAAGACCCAATTAGTTCCAACCGCACTTTGTTCTTTAGGTCTCTTGACTAATTCCCACACATTATTCCTAATAAATTAGTTTAGCTCTTCTTGCATTGCTAGGATCCAGAATTCATCTCCTAAGGCTTGATCTATGTTCGTGGGTTCAATCATGGAAATAAATGCATAATGACTGACTTCTTTCCTAAGTCTATGCCTAGTTTTCACACCTTCTGATGGGTCTCCTAAGATCAATTCTCTATGATAACTAGAAGAATATTTCTAATCTCTAGGTAATTGCTCCTGAGGTTCTACTCTATTCTATATGGCAATGGTTTTTACTCCCCGAATAATCTCAACTTCTTCTTCTTCATGATTAGGTTCAGAGATCTTATCGGATTCATTAAATACCATATGGGTAGACTCTTTTACTGCAAGGGTCCTCTTTTTAAAGATTCTATAGGCTTTACCTATAGATGAGTAGCATAAGAAGACTCCTTCATCAGATTTAGGATCAAACTTTTCTAAGGGTGACTTACCATTGATTAAGATAAAACATTTGCAACTAAAAACATGTAAGTGAGAAAGATTCGGTGTCCTACCCTTAAGCAATTTATAGGGTATCTTATTAAGTTTGGATCTAGCATTTATCTTATTTAGGACATAACAAGCAGTATTCACTGGTTTAGCCCAAAAATATCTAGGAAGAGTGTATTCAGCTAATATTTCTCTAATAGCTTCAACTAAGGTTCTATTCTTTCTTTCAACTATTCCATTTTGCTGGGGAGTCCTAGGGGCAAAAAAATTATATTCTATTCCTATCACTTGACAAAATAATTCAAACTTATCATTCTCAAATTCTCCACCGTGATCACTATAGATTGTTGAAATTACACATCCTAATTTCCTTTGAATCCAAATGGAGAAAGTTCTAAACTCTTCAAATGACTCACTCTTATGGGCTAAGAATTTTACCTGGTAAACCAGGAGTAGTCATCCACTATTACAAATTAATAAAATTTCTCTCATAGGCTAGCTGTACTAACAGGTCCGAATAGGTCCATGTAAAGAGTTTCTAGTGGCTTAGTTGTGTTGATATCCTTGATTGAATGAAATGATGATTTTACTTATTTTTCTAATTGGAAGGCATCACATAGATGGTCCTTAATAAAGTCTAACTTAGGTATACCTCTAACTAGTACTTTCTGAGTGATGTTCCTAAGTATTTTCATGCTAGCATGACATAGTCTCCTATGCCATAGCCAAGAGTCATCAACTATTATTTTCAGACATAAAGGATTTGAGTTTTCAATGCAGTTTAAATCTAATATATAGATATTATTTATACATTTTCCATCTAACATAAGTGTATTATTTAAGCTAATCATATATTTGTTATAAAGAAACTTTATATCAAAATCCTTGTCACATAGTTGACTGATACTTAAAAGATTATGTTTTAAACCATCAACTAAAAGAATATTTTCAATTACTAAATTTTTAGAATTCCAATGATACCTGAGCCCACCACTTTCCTTGTGGTGTTGTCTCCCAAAGTCACCTTGCCTCCTAACCTGGCCTTCAGTGTCACGAACTGCTTCATGTCTCCAATCATGTGTCTCGAGCAGCCACTGTCCAGGTATTACATGCTCTTACTAGGTCTTTTATGAGAGCATCCCTATAATGTAAATCAAAGATTAGTTTTGGGAACCCAAGTGAGTTTGGGTTCCACCTTATGCTTGTATGAATGCGATGAATGCATGTTATGCTGTGATGAATGTTGCTTAGGTCTCCACATTAGATATGTCCTATAGTAAATTGTGCGAGTGCGGGCTATGTGACCTAGCATACCACAAGAGTAACACCTAACACCGAGAAATGGGTTCACTAATATATGTGGGTGATGGTGACTCTTCCTAGGTCTGGATGATGCATGCTTTGATGATTTTGAATGAGAATTTTCAAGTAATGGAGGTTTATAAAATTTAGCAAATATACGAGATATTTAATTATTCTCAAATGTATAAATTTTTATATTTAGAAATTCATTTTCTTTCTTAAGACTAGAAATTTTAAATTTCAATGCATGCTCACTACTATCTAGCTCAGATGCAAGTTCCTCTAATTCCTTAAATGCACTCTCTAGTTCAACATGTGATGATTTCAAAAAATCATGTGTAGTAGTTAATTCAACAGGCTTCTTGTTTAATGCATCAAATTCGTCAAGCAGGAATATGTGATCTCTATCCAGTCAGAAAATTCTATAACTACACTAGCATGCTCTTTTTGTAAAGTACTAAAATAAGTGTTAAGACTAGCATGCATTTTCTTCAACTTTCTATATGAGTCATAAATCTTTTCAGAAATAATTAGTAGTTCATCATAAGAAAGTTGACATACCTCATCTTGATCTGATTGATTAAGGTTATCATTAGTCATAAGACATAAATTCATTACTTCCTCCTCTGGTTCTTCTTCTGATGATTCTAAAGCAAAGTCGGCCCAAAAAGCTATTTGTGTCTTAAATTTTCCCTTCTTGAATTTTGACCTTTCCTCTCCCTTCTCCTTAGTTTGATGAGTCTTAACATTGGGGTAATCAGCTCGGAGATGACCTGGTTTCCTTCACTCAAAGCAAATTATGTCAGATGCAACTTTAGTATTCTTTGAGCTTTTACCTTTCTTCCAATTGCTTTGATGATGCCGTTGCTTTCTATTCAGAAAATTCTTGAACTAACGAGTCATCAAGGCTATGTCATCATCTTCCTCCACTACAGAACTGTCACTTCAAAATTATTCGCTTTTAGAGCCACAGTTTACTCCTTCTTTTCACCTACATCACTTTGTCGTTGACTCACTCCTTGCTCATAGGCAATGAGTAACCCAAATAAATTGTCAATTGAATAAACACATAAATCTTTGGACTCACTTATTACAGTAATTTTTGTATCGTACGTGCTAGGTAAACATCATAGAATTTTTTTCACTTTTTTAGAGTTAGACAACTCTCTCTCTATAGCATGCAATGAAGGTTTGATAGGGATGTTAAGCCCTTAAGAACTAGTCCCGAGGCTAACCAAGAGGGGGGGGGCTGAATTGGATATTTAAAACAAAAGAAAAATCTTTTTATATCTTGCAATGGAAACAAATTAAAATAACGATAAAAAGATTTATCACAGATTTCACCCAAGCAAATAATCACAGTAAAATAAAGTGCGGAAAATAATAAGAAAGAACACACTAGATTTATGATGGTTCGGTCCAACCTGACTTACATCCACTCCTCGGAAGCACCCTCCAACTATTGCACTAAACCTTTAGTGACTCTCCTTTAGCCCACACAGCTAGGCGGAGAAGCCCTTACAAAATCACTTCCACCTTTCCCGGTGCAGCGGAGTAGCCGGGTCCTTTGACACCAAAGAGATCTTCTTCTTCCCAAAACTTCCCTCGAGACGACCCTTGGATTCGATGGTACTTAGGTTCAAGCTTGCCGGAGCAACCGTATGAACCCCCTCACACTCCCTCGAGAATCCCCCTTCCCAGGCTCTTCTCCCTCTCAAACTCCACCCTTTCCTCTATCCCTTTCAAGCTCTCTCTTCAAGTTTTCTCCAAAAGAAACGAAGCCTCAATGGCTGCCAAAGACACCTATCAAGTGCCTTGAGAAAGCTTAAATAAAGAGCTCCAAAAACCCTTCCAAATTAGTTCTAGCGGCAAAGATCGTCCAGGACGATCGCCGGATCGTCCAGGATGATGTGCTCCAAAAGATGGCTTCAAAAAACCCTAAAAACTCAATTCTGCCGCCAAAGATCATCCAGGACGATCGCAGGATCGTCCAGGACGATGTGCTCCAAAACACAGCTTCAGAAAACCCTAAAAACTCAATTCTGCTGCCAAACATCATCCCGGATGATCGGAGGATCGTCCTGGACGATGTGCAGAATTTGACCTGATAGTCCCGTATGATCTTGGGATAGTCCAGGACGATCAGTACAAATTTTGCACAAATCGTCCAGTACGATATACATATCATCCAGGACGATTAGAAAAAATTTTGACTCTTAAATCCTTGCCTAAATTATTATGGCGGCTAGGGTTTTGAGATCATATTGGATCGTCCAGGATGATTAGTTCAATGAACAGATCAGCCTGGACGATCAGAAATCGTCCAGTACGATCTGTTCAAAAGTTGAACTTCTGATTTTGATAGGATCTCACTCCCCCTGAGTATGTGTACACATAGTCACAAACAAGCATACACCCTTACAGGACTTGATACAAGAAATCAAAAAGTACATCAATGAGAAATACAACAAAGCTTATTCTACTCATTCTTGAGTCTTGAATCTTTCTTGGATTGATGCATGCTGCTCCTAAAATGTTAGTACACACAGAAAAATATATATTCTAAATACTAGGAGATGAACCATAATATTTGTTATCATCAAAATAAGAACTCATGAGCCCGAGTTGCAACAATCTCCCCCTTTTTGATGATGGCAAATATTTCTGGTTGGATTTACAAATAAAAGTACTTTCTCTTAATCTCCCCCTCACTAAGAAAAGACTTTTAAAAATAGGGAGAAACATATTTTTTTAATTAAATTTTTTTTATTAAAAAAAACTATAAAATACAAATAAACATCACAAATAAAACAGTACAATTACAATACAAATAAACTTCACAAATACACTAAATACAACAATACGTTCTCCCCCTTTGACATTATCAAAAAGAAGAGGAGCAGAAAAAATAAAAGTAAAACAAAAATAGATTAAAAGATCGAAAACGGTCTCTGATCTTGTGAAATTTTTATAAAATCAAGAATTTTCTTGTAATGAGAAAGCTACCCCTTGATTTTATTCAAAAAGCTAAGTAAGGCATGAATTGACTACTCATAACCCAGAAAGGTTAGAAATTCAGAAATTGTTAAACCAAGCTCAGGTTTTAAAAAGGCTAAAAAACTTTTTAAGCCAATATCTAAATCAATGAACAAATTAGATAAGGAAACAAAAATCTTTCAAAACTCCTTTCATGAAATATATCTAATAGAAGATTAATGCAAAGTAATGAATCAAAAATCTTAATTTTCAAGCTCAAGTAATGAATTTATCAAAAAGACATGGGTTTTCTAAACTTTAGAGGTTTACAAGAAGAGAAGCTAACTTTTTGTGGGCTCATTTTGTGCCTCTTTTCATTTTGGCGCTCTTTGCGCATCTTTTAATTTTTGATACACTTTGTGTATCCATTTATTTTTGGCGACATTGCGCATCTTTTACTTTTTGATACACTTTGTGTATCCTTTCATTTTTGGCAACATTGCGCATCTTTTAATTTTTGTAATTTTCCTCCTTTCTAAATCTTTAAAATCAGCAAACCTTATTCTTTTGATAAAGACGAACTACCTGAATAAGATAAGCTTGAAGTTGGTTCAATAATTTGCAAAAGATTCCTATGAGATAAATAAAATGTCGGGAGATGAAAAAGTTTCAATTTCAAAAACTAATTTATAATTTAAAATAGATTTTGAATCAAAAGTGAAATAGCCTAACATAAAGAAATAAGATGGAGAGACAAAATCATGAGTTTTCTTCCTTTGCTTGATTTTAGAGAAATCAACCACAACTTACATAGAATTTTAAGAAAAATAGGAGGTAAATTTTCTATTTTTAGAAAATATGATCTTTGAAATATAATTTTGATTTCTTAAAGTGCAAATAAAATAAAAAGTGATATGTATGTGCTGATCAGAGAAACAACTAAAACAACAAAGAAACTATTTTTTTTTTAAATTTAAAAGAAAAACAAAAATAATAATAAAATATAAAAAACACAACGAATAAAAATCACAAACAACAAAAGTAAAAACACAAAAATAAACACAAGCAAAATATTAATTCATATCATCTCGCTCCTGATCTGATGATTCAGAAGCTAGGTCTGCCCAAGAAATTTTTTGCTTTGCATTTTTTTTTTCCTTATTACAATTTGCTTAGCTTTACCCTTTTCCTTTTCAGGAAGAGTTTTTAAGTTCGGGCACTGATTTTTCATATGTCCAGGTTTCCTACATCCAAAGCAAATAACCTTAGAAGAAATCTTAATATCTTTACCTTTTTTACCTTTGTTCCACTTTTGTTGATGTTGATGCTTGTGCTTTGAGTCGCTTTCATCAATATCTTCAGCTTTCAGTACTATAGTTTCACCTGCATCCAAAAGCTTTTGACCCAAATCTTGCTCGTAGGCAATGAGTGAGCCAATCAGATTATCAATAGAATATTCGTTCAAATTTTTAGATTTAGAAATTGCAATGATTTTGGCATCAAATTTATCAAGTAGAGAACATAGAATTTTATTGACTTTTTTAAAATTTGAAAGGTCTTTACCTAAAGCATGTAATGATGTCCCAATTTGAGAAAACCTAGTAAACATGTCCAAGATCATTTCATGAGGATTCATGCTAAAAAGTTCATAATCATGCATTAAAATATTTAGCCTAGATTGCTTGATTTCATAAGTACCTTCATATGTAGTGCATAATTTATCCCAAATTTTTTTTCCAAAAGTGCATGTGGATATTAACATATAATCATCAGAATTCAAAGCACAGAAAAATAATTCAAACATTTAGCATTCAATTGAGCATTGATCTGATCTGATCTACTATATTCAGAAAAAGGAACATAACCTTTAATTTTACTTATAATACGTGACGGTACAGAATAACCAACTTGAATCATATGCCACATGCGATAATCAATAGTTTGCAAGAAAGTAGACATACGAATTTTCTAAAAATCAAAAGTAATATTTTCAAAAAATGGTGTCCGGGTGATTGAATAACCTTCCACAATATTACGATTACAAAAATTAGCCATGGATCGAATTTAAAAGTTTTTAAACTTAAATTTTGAATCCCTCTCTGATACCACTTGAAAGTTTGATAGGGATGTTAAGCCCTTAAGAACTAGTCCCGAGGCTAACCAAGAGGGGGGGGGTGAATTAGATATTTAAAACAAAAGAAAAATCTTTTTATATCTTGCAGCGGAAACGAATTAAAACGACAATAAAATAATTTATCACAGATTTCACCCAAGCAGATAATCACAGTAAAATAAAGTGAGGAAAATAATAAGAAAGAACACACCAAATTTATAGTGGTTCGGTCCAACCTGACCTACGTCCACTCCTCGGAGGCACCCTCCAAGTATTGCACTAAACCTTTAGTGACTCTCCTTTAGCCCACACACCTAGGCGGAGAAGCCCTTACAAAATCACTTTCACCTTCCCCGGTGCGGCGGAGTAGCCAGTCCTTTGACACTAAAGAGATCTTCTTCTTTCCAAAACTTCCCTCGAGACGACCCTTGAATCCGATGGTACTTAGGTGCAAGCTTGCCGGAGCAACCGTGTGAACCCCCTCACACTCCCTCGAGAATCCCCCTTCCCAGGCTCTTCTCCCTCTCAAACTCCACCCTTTCCTCTATCCCTTTCAAGCTCTCTCTTTAGTTTTCTCTAAAAGAAACAAAGCCTCAATGGCTGCCAAAGACACCTATCAAGTGCCTTGAGAAAGCTTAAATAAAGAGCTCCAAAAACCCTTCCAAATTAGTTCTGGCGGCAAAGATTGTCTAGGACGATCGTCAGATCGTCTAGGATGATCGCTGGATCGTCAAGAATGATGTGCTCCAAAAGACGGCTTCAGAAAATCCTAAAAACTCTATTCTGCCTCCAAAGATCATCCAGGATGATCGCAGGATCATCCAGGACAATGTGCTCCAAAATACGGCTTTAGAAAATCCTAAAAACTCAATTCTGCCGCCAAACATCTTTCCGGACGATCGGAGGATCATCCTGGATGATGTGCAGAATTTGATCTGATAGTCTCGTACGATCCTGGGATAGTCTAGGACGATCAGTACAAATTTTGCACAAATCGTCCAGGACGATTAGAATAAATTTTGACTCTTAAATCCTTGCCTAAATTATCATGGCGGTTAGGGTTTTAAGATCATATTGGATCGTCCAGGACGATATAAATATCGTCCAGGATGATTAGTTCAATGAACAGATCGGCCTAGACGGTCAGAAATCATCCAGTACGATTTATTCAAAAGTTGAACTTCTGGTTTTGACAGGATCTCACTCCCCCTGAGTATGTGTACACATAATCACAAATAAGCATACACCCTTACAGGACTTGACTCAAGAAATCAAAATGTACATCAATGAGAAATACAACAAAGCCTATTCTACTCATTCTTGAGTCTTGAATCTTTCTTGGATTGATGCATGCTGCTCTTGAAATGTTAGTACACACAGACAAATATATATTCCAAATACTAGGAGATGAACCATAATATTTGTTATCATCAAAATAAGAACTCGTGAGCCCGAGTTGTAACATGCAAGGATGTCACAATCTGGGTAAATCTAGTGTACATTTCAGATATAGTTTCACTAGATTTAATGTGAAATAGTTCATAATCATTTAGCAGTATATTTAGCCTAGATTGTTTGACCTCACTGGTTCCTTTGTATGTGATACACAGTCTATCCTAAATTTTTTTACCAATACTACAAGTAGACACTCGCATATAGTCTTCTAATTTTAATGCGTAAAAGAAATAATTCAAGCACTTAGCATTTAATTGTACGAATTCTCTATCCTCATTGCTCTATTCATTAAAAGATAAATCAATTTTAATGCCATTCAAGATACGAAACGGTGCAGTGTAACCTTCTTGAACCAACATCCACATATGATAATCTATAGACTGTAAAAATATAGACATATGAATTTTCTAGAAATTAAATGATATATTGCCAAATAAAGGTGGACGGGTTATAGAATAACCCTCTGCAGTGTTACGTTTACCAAAATGTATCATAGATCTTCTATTTCTATATTTTCTAAAACACTATTTTGAAACCCTGCTCTGAAACCACTTGAAAGTACGAGATGCATCAAGAGGGGGGGGGGGGGGGTAAATTGGTATTTTAAAAAATTAATCCTAAACAGGAGTTCTAATTTTTTTTATTTTTAAAATAACAACCTAGCAAGTAGAATGCGGAACCTAATGATTCATTCACAACTATGTTATTGGTGACACAATTACAAATCTCACAATACAAAATTAAAATTTGATTTTTCACCAAGAAATTAAAAATCATAAATAAATGCGTGAAAAATAAAGTGTGAAAAAAATGAAAAAAGTACACCAGAAATTTTTAGAGTGGTTTGGTCACTTGACCTACGTCCACTCCCCGGAGTCCACCACTCTGAGAATTACACTACTAAAAGTTGACTCTCCTTTTGCTCCCACAGCAAGACAGAGAAGCCTATACACGACTCACTTTTACCTCCCCGGTGTGGCAGAATACCAGACGCTATGTCACCCTCCCAGTGACGATAGCGGACCTTCTCCTTTCTCTCCCTCATGGAGATGGTAGAGTACCTTGAGGATGTTGAACTTGAAGCCTCTCTTCCTAAAGAACCTTCCTGAGACTCACCAAGGTCACAAGAAGAGCAAGCATGCAGCTAGCTCGAAGCAACCGTGTGATCCCCTCACACTCATTCTCCCTCACGCTCAAGCTTACTTTCTCCTTCCTCTCACAAACCTTGGATCTCTCCAAAAGCTCTCTCTCAAGAGTTCCTTCCTCTGTCAACCACGGCCTTAACTCCTTCTAATTGAATAATAAAAAGTCTTTTTAAATTTAGCTTCAGAAAACCTAAAAATTCCAATTTTATATTTCTATTTGTACAGTACGATCCAATATCGTACAGTATGATCAGTTCAAAAACAATTCTGTCCAGTATAAATGCAGACGAACAGTTCACAGATTTTATGAATATCGTACCGTACGATCCAAAGATCATCCAGGATGATCATGTAATTTTTTAACTATTCGTATGGGATGATCTCTGGGATGAACGAATTTGTCTCTGTCCATCGTCTCGCACTGTGCCCTTCGTACAGTATGAATAATTCATTTTCAGGCTATTGTCCAGTATGATATAAATATCATCCGGGATGAATAGTATAAAAAACTTTGGTTTCATCTGGTACGATCTATGGGATGATTGATATCATCTCTGTTCATCGTATAGTATGATTCATATCATACCGTATGAATGAAACTAATTTAGAAACCAAGATTTAATTTCCTGATTACGGGAGATAATTTTGACAAGATTTGAAATAATCTTATAGTATGATAGGTATCGTACGGTACGATTAGTTCAGAAAATCAAAATTAAAATATAACCAAAGTTATTCAGGTGAATAGGGTTTTTTAATAGAAACAAATCAACAATACGATACATATCATATAGTATGATTAGTTCACAAAACTAATCTTTCAAAATTTAGCCATTAGCCTGAGTATTAATGACATATCGTATAGTACGATTGAAAATCATACAGAATAATTTGCCTTTAAAAAAAAATCTTCTTAAAAAAAATTTCCCCTTGTATGTGTGTGCATGGTCACACCTTTTACATACATGCTTTTGTGGCAGACTCAACAAAAGAAAAAATAAAAAAAATAAAAATACAAGTTCTTGTACATCTTATTCTACCCAGTCTTAAGTCTCCAGCAGTCTTGAGCGATTTGTATCTTACCTGAAATGTTAGTGCTCACAAATAAGAATAAATATTTATAATTTTTGAGGAATAACATATTAATTCAGTAAGTATTATTTTTCATCATCAAAATTAGGTGCTCGGGATCCTGGATTGCAACAGGTAGATGTGGTGAAGATTGCATTAAGTATAAGATACAAATATTTTGAGTTCTTAGTCATACCTTTTGGGGTGACTAATGCACCTATAAAATTTATGGATCTGACGAATAAAATATTTATAGAAAATCTTGATCAATTTGTGATTATCTTCATAAATGATATTCCAGTTTACTTAGCTTCTAAATAGAATTTTGTAACACATTTGAGGATATTTCTAGGATTTTTCAGATGTTTTATAAGGAAGTATGGGAAGGTTATATCATATGCTTCTAGGTAACTGAAATCACATGAGAGAATTTATTTGATACATAATTTAGAGTTTACTATTGTTATATATTCTTTGAAGATTTGGACGCACTATTTGTATGAAGACAAAGGTGAGATTTACATCGATCAGAGTTTGAAGTACATATTTATGTAAAAGGATTTGAATAGGAGGCAAATGTGGTGGCGTGAGCTAATTAGGACTATAATTTGACTATTCAGTATCAACCTATTAAGGAGAATGTGGTGGCAGGTGCTTTGAATAGGAAGTCTTCTAGAGTGTCAATCCTTTGGCTCACTTTTAGTGATCTTCTAATCTAGGATATAGAGAAGTTGGCGTTAGAAGTGATTACTCATGTGGATGAAGATTCTGGTGTTTTGACTCAGATAGTTATTTAGTTTACTCTAAATGAAAGGATACAGGAAGCCTAGATGTCAGATACGGAGTATCTGAAGATGATTGATCAAATCAAGTTTAGTAATAATTTTAAACTATGAGTATTTGATTTTAGAGTCATCTTCTACAAGAACAGGTTATGGGTTCCTAGTTTTGGAGATCTGAGATAAGAGATTCTATATGAAACACATTATTAAAGGTATACTATTTATGTAGGGAGTAGTAAGATGTATAGTGATCTGAAAGGTATGTTCTGGTGGCCCATATTGAAGAAAGATATAGTAGATTTTATTTTAAGGTGTGAAACTTGATAGTTGGTGAAAGCAGAGCATCAACAATAAATTATTACATATTTTAGAGTGGAAATGGGAAGAAGTGATAATAAATTTTGCTATGGGATTACCTAGATTGAGGAAGAAATATAATGTTATGTAGGTTGTGTTAGATCATTTGATGAAGTATGTACATTTTATTCTAATCAAACAGGCTAGTTTACTGGATAGATTAGCATGGGTGTATGTGCGAGATATTATTTCATTGTATGGAATACCAAAAGTGATAATCTCTGATAGAGATGGCAGATTTACCACCAAGCTATGGAGAGGCATTCAACAAAGTTTGGACACTGAACTACATTTCAATGTGGCTTTTCATTTACAAATCAGTGGACAGTTTAAGTGGATTATTCAAGTATTGGAAGATCTTCTGAGATTATGTGTTCTGGACTTTGGCGATAACTAGGAGGATTACATTCCTTTGATCAAATGTACTTATAATAATAGTTTTCACTCAATCATAATATGGCACCTTACAAAGTTATGTATGGTATAAAGTGTAGAACCCCACTATCCTGGATAGAAGTGGGTGAGAGGAATCTAATTAGGCTAGCTTTAGTTGAAGATGCAACTAAAAAGATCTGTTTGATCAGAGATAGATTGAAAATGGTGTGAGACAACAATATACAGTTTTATGATGCAAAGCACTGAGCTATGGAATTTCATATTGGATGTTTGTGTATATGAGGATCAGACTGATGAAAGGCATAAGTAGGTTTTGAAAGGAAGGGAAGTTGAGTCCAACGTCATTTGAGATAATAGAAAGGATTGGAAAGTTTATTTATAGATTATAGTTGCCTTATTATATATTTGATGTTCGTGGCATTTTCTATATGTCATTTATGAGGAAATGGGCATCTGATTCTAAGAACTATATATCTATAGATGAGATTAAGGTATGACTTAATTTGAGCTACAAAGAAGAACTAGAAAGGATTCTGGCATTTGACGTTAAAAGATTAAGGAATAAATAGATCCTAATGATCAAGGTGAAATGGAAGTACATGATAAAAAGAGAAGCAACTTAGGAGGATTTTAACATGAGATAACTATATCCTAATTTCTTTCCCTAATCTAAAATATCAGGGATGATATTTTTCTTTTTAGGAAAGGAGGATTGCAATACATAGTGAACCAGTATATTATTATATTTATTCTTACTCAGCCTTGTAAGGGTAACCCACTAAAATTTTATGTATTTGCATCTTTGCATGTGTCTATGAGTGTTCTGTATATATGTGGATGTTTGAATTTTTTTAAAGGAAGGTCTTGAGGGTCTATATACATGAATGAAAAATGTAAAAATTTCCCTTAGGAGTGCCATGGCATTAGGAATGGTAGGGTTGTGGCATTCAGTTCTCTATCCTTTTACCAAAATAATTCAAAGGTGCGGTATTGGGGGTAGCACTATAGCATCGTGCTCTCCACTAGAGAGCACTATGATGTTGTATGGTCAAGTGGCATAGTGCTAGATCATTTTTTTATAAAATATAAAAATCCACTTTATTTTCATTTAATC
Source organism: Dendrobium chrysotoxum (assembly GCA_019925795.1). Taxonomy (NCBI): domain Eukaryota; kingdom Viridiplantae; phylum Streptophyta; class Magnoliopsida; order Asparagales; family Orchidaceae; genus Dendrobium; species Dendrobium chrysotoxum. The sequence continues at coordinate 31,427,320 of CM034306.1, read as the reverse complement.
AAAAAATCATTTCTCCCCTTAAGATTGCTGATTAGAGAGAGGCAGAGAAGGATTTTAGAGAGATAAAGCTAGATTTTGATGAATTTGGTCTATTTTCTACTATTGGCATAGTCTAAAAAGTTATCTGGACCAAGGTAGGCCACATTCTATCTATCTTAGTTTTTAAGAATGTAAAAATTTTGGATTTACTGATTTAATTTATTATTTCATAACATAAAAATGAGAATAATTTCATACTCATAAAACTTTCACTATGTAACTTTTATGTATGTATTAGATAAAACTATTTTTTGTATTAGTATTCTTTTAGAAAATTTTCACGGGGTAAATTGAAAAGTGGGTTATTTTTATCCAAGTAGAAAAATTAATTATGACCTTAAAAAATAATGATATAGTATATTTAAAGCTTTCAAGTGTCTTGAATAATTTTCTATAATCTGGTAAAATTCTAAATTTAAAATTATGAAATTCTATTTCATTTGCTGCAATACAATGATGTATATACTTATATATTTGAAATATGTGATTCTTTGAAGCTCTGATGTTGAATAAAGTTTTGTTGTGTGGTATGCACAGAGAGTCATATATAATGACCTAAAATTTGTGAATATAATTTTAAAATAAAAATCTAAAAATCTAGGCTAGAGTGTTGCGGTGCTGTGCTTGAGAGCATAGCGGCGTTGGAGCTCTCTATTCTATAGTAACTCTATGCTTGAGAGTACAGTATGAAAGAACTACTGCGACACTAAGCTCTTTATTCTATAATAACTCTTGTTGTGGCATGCAATGCTATGGTGCTGGATTAGGAGCACTGTGACATCGAATTGGGAGCATTATGGTGTTGGATTTAGAGAGATGTCATGTTGGATTGGGAGCATTGTGGCATTACATACTTAATCATATTTTTTATTATCAACTTTCTATCTAGTCATTCCTCCCCCTCCATTTTTTTCTTAGCTTGCCAGGTAAGGAAGAAGGAGAGGAAAAGGAAGAGGAAGGGAGGAGAGAGAGAGAGAGAGAGAGAGAGAGAGAGAGAGAGAGAGAGAGAGAGAGAGAGAGAGAAAGAGAGAGAGAGAGATAGAGAGACAGAGAAGAGAGAGAGAATGTTGTTCAGGCCATTTTCTTCTATAAATTTTATTTTTAGATTTCTTCTAATCGTGTTAGGTAACCCGGACCCTACCTTTGTTTTCACCAATTTTGTGTTCCATAAATTTAATATCCCTCAAATTAATAAAAATACCTTTTTCTTCTGATTTACCAAACTTTCATTATGCAAATTTTTGTATATGATAGCTATGATTCTTATGAGTATTTTGAGTATAATATTTTTTAATTTTACAAGATAATTTGAGAGTTATGATTTTTGAAATAAATGAATAGGGTATATATTTTTCTACATTTTATTAATTAATAGCTTTTCATGCATGATATTGAATTTTCATGCAAAATGATATGATTAATATAAGATAAATGTGGCATTGTAAGAAAGGCTGACTAGTTATAAAATAATTTAGGTTGGTTAGAGCAAGATACTGTACAGGAGGGTGGACTAACAGGCTTTCCTTTAAATTATGGGTTGTGGTGTAATCCTAATACTGTGGTGTAATCCCAATACAAGATACAAGATAGGAATTCATAAGGGGATTAGATACATCAGCAGGTAAGAGTGATGACTCTTATAAGATAGCCACCTGACCCTTAATATTAATACAAGATGTAAGAAAACATCATGTAACTAGATGGAGGTCATTCCTTGCTATTCATAATTATATCCATGTTTATATGTATTTATATAAAATTATAAAAGCATATGAAATGATTGATAAATATAATTGATATAGAACTAATAGTACCAGCATTTAGACTGATACAACATGGCATAACACGTAATAGGGACACCGACAAACATTTGTAGGCATATTGATATAACATACAAATATGAAAAATTATTACATGGCATAATGATTAATAAAAGAAGATATGGAATCATTTGCATGAATATAATTAATAGATAATTGACGTAAATTTTCTTGTATGACATCTGATATTATTTTATAGAGTTTTATTAATTTTCTTATATATAGGCATTTTCCTATAATTAATAAGAAGCTTTTGGACTACTGATCATATTAGTTCATATAATGATTTCAGAGCTTATTATATATATATATATATATATATATATATATATATATATATATATATATATATATATATAATAAGCTCTGAAATCATTATATGAACTAATATGATCAGTAGTCCAAAAACTTCTTATTAATTTTCTTGTATGACATCTGATATTATTTTTTAGAGTTTTATTAATTTTCTTATATATAGGCATTTTCCTATAATTAATAAGAAGCTTTTGGACTACTGATCATATTAGTTCATATAATGATTTCAAAGCTTATTATATATATACTAATGATGACTGGCTTTATAATGATGATGATGATGAGCATGCATATTGATTCTTGAGACTTACATTGAAAGCATTGGTAGTTTTCAATGCCTACTGGGCTTTGTGTACTCATTATGTGATTTTGATTTCTGGTCTGAAAAGGGATAAAATCTTGAAGAGTGAGGTTGATCATGGTTTCAAGGTTTCATTTTGATATATATTTTCTTTTATTCTTTTGTAGTCAGGAGCTGAAAGATAGATCAGTATTTTGAAAGATTTTTTTTATTGTAAATAGCATTTGAAAGAATGAATATAGAATTATGTTTTGATGTACATGATTTGTAGTGGATTTAACTAAAATTATTAAATTAATGGATAAATAGTTGCTTGGGTAAGAATTATGAAGATAGATGAGATATAATTCTTTCATTTTAGTTGGGGCATCACATCATAAGGGCCTAAATTCTTAAGTATCTGATATATGCTAAGCATTGAGAGTCCAAAAAAGGTTTATTTTCTGATATGCTAGTGCAGGGAGTCATAAGGTCTTGAATTTTGATATCTATTTCTGATAGGAGGTATGACGGCCTGTGAAAAATCTATTATTATACATACATTTTAGTGATGAATGAAAAGAATAGAAATTTTTGCATGAGTTTACTTTTCTTCTTACTGGAGGATAATTAGAAGTTATATGGTCTATTTATTTTAAAGAAATATGAAAACTTCCCAAAACTTTAATCTTAGGCTTGGACAATCACCATTCAACATGATATGATGTGTAATGTATGTTGAGTTGATATTGGGTTGAGTTGTGACGCTTTCCACCCATTCTTCAAACTCTTGTAATTTTGGTGCCTCTAAGTTAAAGGATGAGCAAATCTTTATTATTTATGCATACATAGTGGAATCATTTCAACTAAGCAAGGTCTCTCTATTTTTTCTTTTTTGAGTTTTTCATATAAAAAATCTCTAGTGTTATCCAAGCTCTTTCATTTATCTGTTGTCTGTTGAATATTCATGCAAAGCTAGGATGTAAAATTTTCTCTATCGCTACAAATTTTCTAGCAAGCAACAAGGTCTAATTTCTATTTTGATCAAAATTATTTTATAAAATATAATAGCTCAAAAGCGGTTTAAAACCACTAAATTTATACCTCCATGAAAAAAAGAAGTAATTAGGGAATCCTTTTCTCATGGGGTGATAAAAAAACTCCTTCATAATATTTATAAAATAAAGAAAATTATTATTTATTTTTCATACGACATGTATATTATAGAACATAGGTGTAATTATACAATTCAAATTGAAAAAAATATATACATCAGAATATCTTATCAAAATTTTGAGTTTATATAATTAATGTTGAAGAATTAGTTTGATCGACATGAATCTCGAAGAAAATTTTGAATTGCAAACTTCCAAAAATTAAATTCAGGATCATATGAACATTGTGAACTAAATGTCCTAGTGAGACGAACCCAATGATACAAAAAGTGGTACAATCCAAGCCTAAAGGAGCCCAAATCAAACACTTGAAGCATAATTGAAAACATTAAACATTAATTAGATGATCAAATGATCTTTAAATTTAACATACTTACAGTCGAATCGAGCGTCTTGATAAGACGATTCCAACGAGCCTAAGATCACTCAATTTTGACATCATTAAGGCACATAAATGCTGAATAAATGATTCATAGTCAAGAGAATTGATATGGACCATACATACAAAACAATATTTTGAATTATGGTTCAAATTACTAAATGATCATTCAAAAAAGCATATTAATAGATTCATTCTCCACATAAGGGGAAGGAAGGAAGATAACTAGAGAGCTTTATTACATTTTCCATCTATCGTTGTAGACGACCACCAACAATCACCACTGGCACTAACGATCACCATCATTAATCATTGCCATATCCAGACTCCTATCAAGATTTAACCATGTCATTGAGTTTTAATTGCCCACTTATAAACACCATACTTTTATAATCTAACAAAAGAGAAATTAGACATTTTATTCTCAAATAGTCGTCTTCTTCTACAACTATAAGGAATGAATGATTCTTGTATCTTATAATATATATTATATTTTATATCTGGGTCATGCCTCATCATTTATTCCCTTTTCAGGTTTTTCACGTTACAAATTTATGATCTAACTACTTTTATATGTGCGTGTTAATTTTTTATAAAATGCTGAGACGTAGAACTCATGCTCTACCAACTCAGATTTTCTAGCACGTAACAACTATAAATGTAGAACTTTTTTTTATTTAATTTGAAGTAAAATTAATTGATCATAAAACTCTCCAACATGGTGGTGAACAGTTGTTGCTGATGGTGAGTGATAGCAATGGGGGCTTTTGGTTGCATGTAGTAATTGTGGCGTGATAGTGTTTGGTGATGGGGTGTAAGAGTGTAAGTGAGCTGAGCCTATTTGAGCTTGCTTATTAACGAGCTCATGAGTTGAGCTTACCGAGCAATGCGTTTGACCTCGAGCCTATACTCAAGCCCATATTTTAAATGAGCTCTAGCTTAGACTGCTCGGCTCGAAAGCTCATTAGGCTGCTCGATTAACTTAAAATATATTAAAAATAATAATATTAATTAGTATTGTATAATATATTTTAATAATTTAAATTAATTCTATATTAAAAATAAAAAATTAAAAAATAATTAAAATTTTAATTTAAAACTAAAAAATTGAGCTCAACAATCAAGTTGAGCTCAAGCTTTTTAAAGTGCTCGAGCCTATAAATTTTTTAATGAGTCAAGCTCAAGCTTAGCAAATGAGCTCAAGCTCAATAAGAACTAAACAAACTTAGCTTGATTAGGTATATACTCAACTTGCTTATAACCCTAATGGGGTGAGGGGTAGGGGGTTGACGTTAGGAAGTGGCTGACGAATTGCATTAATGATCGACAATGATGACGGGTGGAGAAGGCATCGACTGTGGGTTGTGGACAACAATGACGATGCTTCATGAAAATTGTGCATTAGGGTAGAATAAATTAGGGGAATTTGAAATACATTAAAATTTTACTCTTTAATTTCTTGCTTCCAATAAATTATCAATTTCTTTTAAAGTCATGTATTTAATATATTTTATACGAGAATAACTAGCTACCAAATAACCCCTTATTATTTTTAGATTGTAAGGGTATTTATATGCTAGAATGCCTTTTCAAAGAAAACTTTAAAATAAAATATTCTCAATATGGGTGTCAATATATGACACGACCTGAAAACTTGACCTAGACCTGACCCAAAAATTTTAGATTTGGGTCGACTCATTTAACAAGCGAGTTGGGTTCAAGTTGAATTTTTTTGTTTTGATTAATATATCATGTTGAGTTCATGTTAATCGGTGAACCCAAAAATAACCCGTTTGACCCAAAATTGTGCTTGTAAACTATGCTCACCCCCCCACCCGCACTAGCATTCTCGCTTGCACCCATGCTCGACCCCACATTCGTATCACGCTCACACTAGTGCTCACGCTCCCCGGTGCATCGTGGCATTGCCCCCTCACATATGATCCTCACCCCCACGTCCTCACAACCTCACCCACTTGCCTGCTCATGGTGTCACCCTTGTCCGCTCACTCTCTCGCTTGACCCTCATTGTACTTGCGAGTTAGTGTGTTGGGTCAGGTCAACCCAATTGTTAAACCATTTGGCGCATCTAATATAAATAATTACATTATATTTGATTGATAAAACTAAATTATAATTTAGAACACCAATGCATAGTTCTGTCGATCACTCATTGAATTAAACCAACTCAATCGGTTAACTTAATTTTATTATTTCTGTAACATTATATTCTTTTGACCATTTATTATATAAATTAATTTTTGGCATGTTCATTGTTCAAATTAAGAAGAACCATTATTTTTGAACTAAGTTCCAATCCAATAATATTTTATATAATTAATTAGGTTAAAAAATTAGGGAAATGACTTGTCTAGAGTATTAATGGCATTCGATTCCTGATACGATAATTTAGGTTAAAAAATGAGGTATTATTTGTTGCAATTGGTGGAAACAACTTATCACATCTGTTCTAAAATAGCAATGTCTTTTCAACAGTTCACCTTATAGCATAGGATACTGACCGTAAGGTCCTTTTAGATATTATTTTGGTGGCAACCTGCTAAATTAGTTAAGATGTAAAGTAGTAATGTTTATTATATAGATATTATGGTCGCATAACATTCTATATTTGTAAAGTAGTTTTGTATGTTGTACTTCTCTTTAATATTTATTTAATATGTTAGAATTATTACAATTCCAAGTGTTATGTGAAGTTGAGATATATTTAACATCTGCTATTTAAGGGGCACATCTACATATGAAATTGAGTTGTGAAGTTCTTAGTTGTTGCCTACTAAATGTATTGGCCATATTTTAAGAGGATTCGAGATATCTCAAATAAAGAAAGGTTTGATAGTGTAAGTAGAAGAATGCATGCATGTATGGCACCGTTGATAGTCCATTGGAGCGAAAGAAGAATGCAAATGAAATTTTTAGATGTTGCATCCATGAAAGGTCAGAAGATGAGGATTGTGCACTTTCACATTTGCATGCTAAAATAATGAAGATAAAAAATTTATAAGATGAGAGATTTTCTAAATGATTCTGGTTAAAAATATCTTGAAATGAGATTCCTAGAACATGATCGTCATCTCATTAGTTCTTATTTTTTTCTAGATGTGATATCACGAGATATAGTGTGAGAAAGAATTTAGCTATTCAGGTGATATTCAGAAGGCACCTCTAGACCTTAACCATATGATTTTATATCATCCTTGGTATTCTAGTTTGGACAATTTTATTTTTGAGTTCTATACAAATAGATAGAGTTATTACCTAAAGGTAAGCTAAGAAAGTTTTTCAATGGAAAGGACTAGTAACACCTTCTGTACGAGTATGAGTTTTAATTTAACTGTTGCACAACTCAAAGAAAACTTTAGGCTCGTTTGCATACACTACATTGTATTAGTTTGCATCTTTCCTTGTACCATTGAGATCTCGTGTATCCGATCCTCAACCCACCTATAAAGTTGGAATATTTCAGCTATACGTTATAATAGAAAAACTCTACTGTGCAGACGATAGAGCATGAAGGTCATACCTATAACCTAGTGGTTGCTCTCCCTTGTTGATCAAAGTGGTACTCAAAGTGTCAATCTTTTAATGCGCAAGTGCTCTTATGAACAAATCTGAAGAAGTGCTACACATCTGACAATATACGTATGGATCAGATGCGTCGTATGACAGAGCTCTTTGTATAAATATATCAAAATTGAACTTCTAATAGAAAGCATTCCAAATGCATCTAAGTCAAGTAGTGACAACCACTATAATGACATGTGAGATTGTGACATGTCTAGAATAAATAAAAAAATCCTATCGTGAATAGGATGTTCAAACGAACATGCTGCAGGAATGTGCTGTTGACCTCCTTTTTGGATTGGTCACCTGTACGGTCTTGTCACTTGCAGTTCATAGGTCGATATACTTGTCTGTATGTTGCACCGCTTTGTGTCTTGTGAAAGGTCAAATTATGTATTTTACCTCGATCTATCATGAGCATTAGGATTATTCCTTTTTGATCACATGTTGTCTTCTATTTTATTCTAAAATACATGTGGTTGGGTTAATGTCAATTTGATGTGATTTCATGCATTTAAGCCTTTATAAAGCATCTTTATTCCATGCTTAATATCTTTTGATTGGGACCCCCTTTTGCGAGGCGGATCACGCGAGTGTCCAGATCGTCGAGATCTTTCAAATGAGCACATTAGTGCTTAAACACTACAAAAAAAAAGGGCTACCACAACACAATTTTTGGCTTTACCGGTAGTTATAACCGCCCATAAATTAGTTCTAGCGGTTCCAAAACCGCTGCATGTACGTTGTTATTGCAATGCGCTGCAATAATATTCCGCGGCGATTTAAGGTTTAGCAGGGTAGATTTGCGAAGTGCAGAATATTGCAGCGTTTATAACCGCCACTATAATACATAATTGTAGCGGTTATAACCACCACAAATTTGTCATGGACATACTGATTTCCAATAATGTGGCGGTTATAATCGCTACTACTTTGTAACCTAGTGGCGGTTATAACACCTACAAATATAATAAATTCCAGTATTGTGGCAGTTTTACCCACAACAATTTTCTAGAATTTTTTTTTTAAACTGAAGCAGAATGTTTGGTATCCACTACAATTTCAGAAACGGTAATGCTGTATGAAAAATAAACAGATGAAAAGATAGTGACAAAAACTAATAATCAACAAACAATTTATTTTATACACAAATCAGTACTCCATTAGATCACATTACTTTATAAATGTATATAATGGACTTAAAGGGGTAATGGCTTAAGTATAAAAGTCAAGGAAAGATGATAATCATTCACTCAGGAGAAAGCTATAATAAGCACTTGATGAGCTAACGAGGATGTTTGGCATGGAAGAAAACACAAATCCAAGTTATAATCTATACTTGTAACAATCATTTCCTATCTAGAGCTATTATAACAATAATAATTTCATTTTTTTAATTTGAAAGTGATAAAACAAGACAAAATGAATAGTCGTTATTAGTTATGACAATTTTTTCCAATCCGGAGTAAGAAAACAATAATTGTAGCAATATAAAAAAACGGGGAGGAAGGAAGGAAAAGAAGAGAGGAGAGGAAGAGCAATCTGATATCTCTCTTGCCACTAAGCTCCTCCTCAACCACAGCCTCGCCATCAACCTTTGCCGGACTTTCATCGGACTTTCGCTCGACCCCAATTGTTGTTGGACTTACGCCCGGCCACCAATTATCGACGGACTTACGCCTGGCCACCAATTATCGCCATATTTTCTTTCGAATACTGTCGCCGGCTGACTACAGTCCTTCTAACCTTTGACGCCTAACAATGATCTTTTCGACCTCCATCATCCAATTACGATCCTTTCGACTACCTTCGCCTAAATATGATCTCTCCAACCAACATCTCCAGGCTACAGTCTCCCTGACCACCGTCGCCCACCGTCACTTGATTATGGTCGTTCTGACCTTTGTTGCTAATCGACTACGGTCATTCCGACCACCATTGCTAACTATGGTCTTTTCGACCTCCGTCGCCCACTAACTACGGTTCTTCCTATGATCATCGTTGATTAAGGTCTTTCTAACCTCCATCGCCTGTCGACTACAGTTCTTTCGACCTTCGTCTCTTCACTACGGTCTTTTCGATCTCTATCACCTGTCGCCTGCCGACTATGGTCCTTTCGACCAATATCGTAGATTACGATCTTTCCGACCTCTGTCGCCAGTTTATGGTCTTTTCGACCTCCATTGCCTTTCGACTATGGTCTTTCTGACCTCCATCGCCCACCAACTACGACCCACTCTGACCTCCGTCACCCGCCAACTACAGTCCACTTCGACCCCTGTTGCACACTGACTACGGTTCTTTCGACCATCATCGCCCGTCGACTATGATCTTTTTGACCCCCGTCGCTCGCCAATTATAGTCCATTCCGACCACCATAGCTTGCCGACTACAGTCCTCTTCGACCGCCGTCACCTACCGATAACAATACCTCCGACCTTCATCGCCAGCCAACTATGGTCCTATTGATCAAGCAAATATGCTAACATTTTCTTGAGAACAATTCTCATGTCAATAGATTCCTCCAACTCCAACAATGTAATATGCTTATTATGATATATATTTTATTCATCAAGCCAAAGCTTTTCCTAAGGAAGGGCCTTATTTGTAATCAACAATGAATACTAGTGGAATCAATTTAACTAGGTCAGACCCTATGGTTTTTCACCTTTTCAGGATTTTCCATATAAAAACTCTTGTGTCTCTCATGAAAGCTACACCCCTATCTTTTATCTGCTTGTGTGTTGGATCTTCGAATAAATCTGAGACGTTAAACTTTATATTTTTCTATTATCGCAAATGTTCTAGGACGCCACAACAACATTATTCTTTTTTTATTTTTTCTTATATCTCCTGTACTTGCTGAACTATTGAGCTACTGAGAATAAATGGAGTGAACCAATATTAATGTTGTCAACAAAAGAAGAGCAAGAAAGAAAGATAAAAAGCAGAAAGGGCAATATAAGAAATGCCTGTTAGATTTCAAAATGTTATGCACAATATATCCAATACAAAAAAATGTCCAAAAACAGAACTCCATTTGAGCCATTTTTGCTAAGTGAATCCTATCTTGTTTTCCCAATGAAATCAAACTCTTATCACATGAAACTTGAGAGGCCAAAACATCACTACTTGCATATGAACAACCTCCTGAAACAATTTTCTACTATTTGAGCCCTTTAATCATCAATTCGCTGATACAAACCACATCATCTTCATCATCCAATGCTAACACTTGCCCATCTCCAGATGCCTGAGCAATCAGAAATTTCCTCTTTATGCAATTCTTATCATCATTTTTAGTGGAGTATTTTATTTTTGGCCTCTTGTCCTCAAACGAATCACAAACTAACTCAATATCACTGCTGCTGATATCAATAGCAGCCTTAGACTTAGCTCTAGCAGTAAAAAAACTTTCCTTTTTGTCTAAGGCTCTATTACTTCTGAGCAATTCTCCAGCTGCTTTATTGATACTGAAAAAGTCCACATCTTGTTTCTTTTTATTCATGTCCTGTTTTCTAACTTTCTGTATCAAACGAGGATTGTTCTCTAAGAACCGCAGAATCCAAGCCTCCAATAATGAATACTTACTCTTCCATGAATCAACCTCAGCAATTCTTGCATTCCTTGCCAACTGCTCCTCAAGCCTCAGGCATTTGGCTCTCTCTTTTTCAATCTCTTCCATTAAAGCTTTGATCTTTTCTTGAGCAAGTTTATCCATCTTCTCATAGCTTCCCCTCAATAACAAATACCTACTCTTCTCCTTAATGATTTCTCGCTCCAGCATCTCAACTACTTCATTGCTCCTCAGAGCAAGCAATTCCTTCTCCAAGCTGCCATTTTTAGCCTCCAGATGGGATAATTTGGATGTGAGATCCTTCAAAGCCTCAGCCTTGCCTAACTCTTCTCGGGACTTAAGAATACGGGCCACACTAATGAACTCTGACCGTCGGAAAGAAGACTCAAGGAAAGAGATAAGCTCCGAGTTACTTAGGCTATCGAGCTCATCATTTGATGCTGGGAGAAATGGAGGGGAAGAGGGATTCAGAAGGCTCTTAGCCATTTTCTCCGAAGCCGAAGGGAGAGAAAGGGAGCTCAGGAGATAAGGCGCAGCAATTTTGCGCCCAATGAAGCTGAAACTGAAGCAGAGGCGCTTTTCCATAGCGAACAGAGATATAGAGAGAGAGAAAGCGTAACGGGAAAAGGTGGGCGAGGCAAACGAGACTTGAAGCGACGGCTAGAAAGCTGCCTTAGCATTTGGTGTAGCAAAAATGATGCCATCGTCCTTGGTCCGTTGAACTTCCAAATATCAAGGTCGCCAAAATTAACTGGAAAAGGATCAATGGTTCGACCAGTAATAAATATTAAAAATATTTAAATAAAAAGATAACATATAATAACTATGAAATAATATAGTTTTAAGATTAATACTTAAATAAATTCATTCATAAATAATATATTCTATAATTTTAAATTTAAATATAAATAATTATTAATTTATGTTATATATTTAAATATAAATAAATTATTAATTTTAAATTGAAATGTAAATATCTAAATCATTGATCTTAATTCACATTTAATAAAAATTTAGTTCATATATAAATATATAAATTTAATATAAATAATCACTAATTTATGTTATATATTTAGGTATAATTTATCCTTATAAATTATATAAAAATTTTAATTTATAAATTATATTTATAAATTCATACTACATTATTTATAATAAAAAATAGATAAACATTTAGTTTTAATATTATATTATTAAATAGCTAAATAAATAACATTAAATAATATTAACTAAAAAGTAAATATTATTTATATTATAAAAATTAATTAAAAGTTATGTTTAAAAATATTTGTTTTATGTTGTTAACATGAAAAGTTTACTTTAGTTTTTTAATCTCACATCATGTGCACATTTTAAGTAGTATTTTAAGTAGTATTGATTATAACTTTATATAATTTTTTATTAATTGAATGAGCAAATAAGTAACATGAAAGATAAAGCCTTGTGAGTAAGCTTTGTTGGAGCTTATTTAAAAATTGAAATTTAAAGTTATCTCAAATTTAAATTTAATAAAATTAATTTAATTTATTAAAATTGTTTTAAAACCATTTTAATTATATAAAATATATAATTATTAAACTAGTCGGTTCTTAAAAATCAGGATCGGTTCATCGGTTTGGCAATCAAATCGGTTTTAGTGTGTTCATTACAAAGCTGGTTTTAGAGAAAATCCATATTGGCTAGCTAACAGGCTCCTAGTTAAGCCGGTCAAACCGATTGATTCGGTCTGATTTTCAAAATAATATTAAATATTCTTATTAATACAAGCCAAGAACTTTGTTTAATTATTTTTGCTATTTGTTTAATTTTTTTAGTGATTTTATTTATTTTAATATTTTAATTTATTATCATATATGATACATCATAAAAAATCATCTTGATTAGGCACTAATCTTGAGGCATGTTTGATGAACCAAACGACATTAAATTCAGTCAAACCCAAGCCAAAATGGGTTTAAATTACTAACTTAAGCATATTCGAAAGATTTAGAATATTAATTGGATGAAAAAATGATATACAAATATATCATGCTTTATAACTAAAACGAGCAGTTCGACGAGACGAATCCAACGAGCCCAAGATTGCTTGATTTTGACACCATGTAGACGACTAAATGCTGAAGAAATGCTCAATAATCGGAGGAATCAACATGGGCCATCTATTGGAGCACTCCAAAATTTCTCCAAAAATTCTTGATATTTATGAGATATGTCACTCTCAAAATATATAAATAATCCTTCTCTCTCTACATGAGGGGGGACTTTTTTAAGAGAGGGACTTTTTTTTGGAGGAGGCTAGGAATCTTGGCTAAAGAGGGAAGAGAGTATTTTGACTTGAAGGATCATGGAGCTCTGCCCGAGCACTACCGTCGGCAAACTCTTAATGCCCGGCCGCCATTGTTGGACCTTCATCAACTGAACTTCACCGGTAGTCCACATGGCCACCGCCGCCTGACCTTCTCCTAGTCCCCTTCGCTGAACCACCATCCTCAATCTCTTAGTTAGGGTCCCTCCGACCTCATTTGCCTGCCGACATAATCTTTAGACCACCATCACATGACTATGATCTTTTCAACCTCAATTGTTTGTCGACTATAGTCCTATGACCACCATCGCCCAACTATGACCCTCGAACCACTATCACCCGACTATAGTCATTTGGACCTCTATTACCCACCAACTATATATAATACCATCCATTCGGGAACCTAGGTAATGAATATAAATATTTGCATAATCTTGATTTAATTAGTGATTATGAGCCTTATTGTAGTCAATTTGTTCTAAATAAATCTAAGATTGAATTAAGGGAAGAAAATTATAAGTCACCAAAATGTGTAGTGAGCGGCTCAACATTGGGGAGGCCGATATTACACCATTGAGCTCTCTATTTGAGAGTTAGATTAAAGGAAGTATTATACTACCAGAATGCATCGTTGTGGCACTTAGCTTTATGTTTGAAAGATTTTGAGAGAATCTGAAAGATTGAGGATAATGTTCGGTGCTAGGGAATCGAGTGCCATGGTACCCGGTCAGATTAGTGTGTTTTAAAGTATTATAATATCTAAAACTATTTTTGCAAATCATTTGTAATAATTGAAAAAGTTAAAAATAAATTTATTTGAAAAATATGAAAAAAAAATATAGGGTGCATTGTGGCGCTAGGATGGCAAGCACTTCGACATTGGCTAGATGAGCAATAACACCAGGAAATGCCTCCAAGGGATGGAGCTCTCCAGAATTTCTAGAAATAATTCAGCTCAGTGATGTTGAGGTAATGTAGCGGCGTAGTGTTGTTTTACATGCAGCCTTGAGGTAATGGCCGGGAAGGAAAGAAAAAGAAGAAGAAAATGAGGGAAAGAGGAGAGAGAGAGAGAGAGGAGAGAGGAGAGGATGCTCTCCAGGGCTTTTCTATATGTTGTTCCCATTAGAAAAGTTATTCTATTTATTATAAGAGACTATACTCTATGGGTCTCTGAAAGGATACTGCTCGCTGGGGCTAGAATGTAAATGGTATGATTGTATTATTCCATAGGACAAATCAGTCGTAGACCTTTACACTCTACGCAAGCAGACCAATGAAGAGTAGATAGAATTATATATATATATATATATATATATATATATATATATATATATATATATATATATATATATATATACACACACACACACATATAATTATCCATGGAGAATAGTGGCTTTCGCCTACATATCTTGATGGATAATAATATGTATGACTTGATAATTATGAGTTTATTTCCATTTGATACATTAGCTCGAGTGAAATTTATTTGATATGGGTGTTAGTTTCCCATGGGTACAAGCCCCCCCATAGTTAATTATATCTTAGGCCTTGACCTAAGAATACTCTCAATTAAGAATACTTTTTTATTCTCTTTTTGGTTTCGTGTATAGTGGAGGTTCCTAAATTCTTCTAATCCAAAGAGAGTAAACTCTTCTCTTCATCTTTAGCGAGGATTAAAATTTTTTAAAATGTATGAAGATTTGATTAAAAATTTGAGTTTATAAAATAAAAGATCTATTCAATATTTAAGAAGCAATAAGGGATCTAGACTTTTTTTTAGGATTTAGAGAAGATACACCAATGAGTGTACAATCTTGACTTATGTTTGTCTTGAGTAAGCTATCAGCTAACATCCTAAATACAACCAATCATCTTATAAATGTAAGATATGATGGCTCTAATCCTAGGGAGTCAAGGAATTTAATTGAAAGATTCAAATCAGGGCCATACAAAATGTACAAATGAATCTAACTAGCACCATGTATGATGAGGCATGAAACAAATGTATAAACAAAATGTTTTATTCATTCATTTGGAATGTAAATACAACCCGACGTTTATAAGAATTTAAGGTGACCAAGCTCCACTACAACATGGTTGAATTTTTACACCTATGAATTTAAGTTCAAATACATTTGCTTACTTTCTTTTGGCTCCAAGTCTTCTATAGGATTCCAAAAGAGAATGCCCCTCAAAGGATAAGGAATTATCTTTTGGAGCCCTATTTATTTATGTAAGCAAACATCTTTGAACTTCTTACAACCTTTGAAAATGAAATGTACAAATATTCAATGAGCAATTTACAATTTACATCCAGTCCTAGATACATTCTATATTAAATCTTCACTTCTATAAGCATCCTAGGTACATTATATTTTGATTCTATTCTTGCAACGAATGAATGATAACATAGACACTTATGCATGTATGAATATAGTGTATGTGCTTATAATTAATAAACAAAAGCACACCAATAAAAAAGTAATTATGCTTGTCATGACATCTAGAGTACTATAAAAGTAAATAAATATACCAAGAATTTCCACCAAGAAGATACCCACATCACACCAAAACACACTAATGACTTAGCTTAAGACCAGAGTCAATGATCATGGCAAATAAGTTCTAGTGTATATAAAATGTTGTGTATTTTGCAAATAAGTTCTAGTGTATATAAAATGTTGTGTATTTTTTATACGTCCTAGGAGATTTGATGTTTACGCTATTTAAGTTTGAAGTTTTTTATTGGCTATGGGAAAAAAGATATTTTAATTTAAGCTTAAGTTTTAATATTTTAGAATTTTTATTAATTAGATTTTAGAGGGGTTTATTTGTTTGAGTTATTTATTTTAGGTTTTAAAGAACCATATTAATTAGTGACTTCAAAGTGCTAAAGCGACTAACTTAAGTCCTAAAGCTTATAATTGTAATGCAACAATTCACTCATAAAAAATAGGATTGGTTGCATAGAAGCTTTATATTTTAATTAGGTGTTTTAGTCCTTATGAGTTTTCAATCCAATACACCTTTGTCTTCCTAAAAGGAGTCAAGCACAAGGGTATAAAGCTCTAATTTCCAAGTATCTTATTATTGGTTTATCGGTGGTTATTTAGGTTAAATAGTGACTTTCTTTGTTATACCAAGCTGTGAAATTTTTTTGATCATCCTTGGGGCTAAGTCAATAACCTCATAAGCCTAGGTTATCTAACAATTAACTTATTTTATTTTACTTTCATTTAGTTTTAATTAATTTTTATTTTTTCTTATTTATTTTTAATTTATTTAGATTATATTATGAATTAATTTAATTTAAATTCACTAATAAATTTCATTTATTAGAGTTTGATCAGTTTGATTTATTTATATTTAATATCCTATTTTTATTTTTATTATACATATTATAATTTATGAAAATCAATGAAGAAGATTTTTAGATGTGTATAATGAATCATTGTTACGCATCCCTAGGTTTTGATAAAGAGAGAAGTATGTGTTAGAATTCTATATATTGAAGTGTAAAAGCTAGCTTGCTATCCAAGTATCTACATATTTCCTCACAAATAATATAAAGAGAGAAGTATGTGTTAGAATTATATATATTGAAGTGTAAAAGCTAGCATATATTAAAATCCAATACATTTTTTTAATTTCCAAGTTGGAGGAAATGATTATATATGTAAATAACAGATAAGGAATCAAGTGTACACACTCTTAGCATTTATAAAATCTTATAAATGAACATAACTCTAATTATGCTTTAAACATCATGCCATACATTTATAAAGATATCTTTTGACCATAATAGAGAATATCTCATTTAACAAATACAAGTTCAAGGAAATCATGTTATAACAAAGGCAATGGCGTACATATCATCAATGCTTTAACAAATAACCCCGAGAGATGCACCCATGGGATTGCTATCCAAGTATCTACATATTTCCTCACAAATAATATAAAGAGAGAAGTATGTGTTAGAATTCTATATATTGAAGTGTAAAAGCTAGCATATATTAAAATCCAATACATTTTTTTAATTTCCAAGTTGGAGGAAATGATTATATATGTAAATAACAGATAAGGAATCAAGTGTACACACTCTTAGCATTTATAAAATCTTATAAATGAATATAACTCTAATTATGCTTTAATCATCATGCCATACACTTATAAAGATATCTTTTGACCATAATAGAGAATATCTCATTTAACAAATACAAGTTCAAGGAAATCATGTTATAACAACGAGCTTGCTATCCAAGTATCTACATATTTCCTCACAAATAATATAAAGAGAGAAGTATGTGTTAGAATTCTATATATTGAAGTGTAAAAGCTAGCATATATTAAAATCCAATACATTTTTTTAATTTCCAAGTTGGAGGAAATGATTATATATGTAAATAACAGATAAGGAATCAAGTGTACACACTCTTAGCATTTATAAAATCTTATAAATGAATATAACTCTAATTATGCTTTAAACATCATGCCATACACTTATAAAGATATCTTTTGACCATAATAGAGAATATCTCATTTAACAAATACAAGTTCAAGGAAATCATGTTATAACAACGAGCTTGCTATCCAAGTATCTAAATATTTCCTCACAAATAATATAAAGAGAGAAGTATGTGTTAGAATTCTATATATTGAAGTGTAAAAGCTAGCATCAATTAAAATCCAATACATTTTTTTAATTTCCAAGTTGGAGGAAATGATTATATATGTAAATAACAGATAAGGAATCAGGTGTACACACTCTTAGCATTTATAAAATCTTATAAATGAATATAACTCTAATTATGATTTAAACATCATGCCATACACTTATAAAGATATCTTTTGACCATAATAGAGAATATCTCATTTAACAAATACAAGTTCAAGGAAATCATGTTATAACAAAGGCAATGGCGTACATATTATCAATACTTTAACAAATAACCCCGGGAGATGCACCCATGGGATTGCTATCCAAGTATCTACATATTTCCTCACAAATAATATAAAGAGAGAAGTATGTGTTAGAATTCTATATATTGAAGTGTAAAAGCTAGCATATATTAAAATCCAATACATTTTTTTTAATTTCCAAGTTGGAGGAAATGATTATATATGTAAATAACAGATAAGGAATCAAGTGTACACACTCTTAGCATTTATAAAATCTTATAAATGAATATAACTCTAATTATGCTTTAAACATCATGCCATACACTACAAAGATATCTTTTGACCATAATAGAGAATATCTCATTTAACAAATACAAGTTCAAGGAAATCATGTTATAACAAAGGCAATGGCGTACATATCATCAATGCTTTAACAAATAACCCCGGGAGATGCACCCATGGGATTGCATCGAAGAAAAACTTGATGTAAACAAGGTCCTTACTAAAAAAAACTGCATGAGTGCAAATGGTTGACTCATTTAAAAATCCCAGGAGCCTTTTTTATTTCAAAAGCAAATATCAAATTAAGTCATATACAACGTTATTAGATTTACATGAAGTTAACTTAATAAAACTCTATTTCAGGTTCGAGTGTTCAATTATTTTCATAAAGAGCTGAAACAAAAATTACATGAACTGAAAATGAAGTGCTTTCATAAACATCATTATGTGCACTATAATAAATTAGTGGAGAAGTAATGCCTGATCGGACCTTTATAAGACAATAACCAACACATCACAAAAACCCTTGTAAACCACCACCAGAGCATCATGCATTCTCTTAATTGGCAATGTGAGTGTATTCTTAAATTATTACTGTTGACATAGTGTTTGATCCCCTCAATTAGGATATCCACCATCTGCTTTCGTCAGCATGCTATCTTCAGCAAAATAAATCTTGACTATCACCTTCAACTCTTTGCCTAGATGGCTATGTTGGGATATCACCTAATCACCTATATTAGGTTTTCTTCGACATACTGCCTGGTTCTTTGTATCAAAGGATCAATTTAAGAATGCCAAATTTCTTCTTGATTATTAATTATCATCAAACTCATGCCCATCCGTCGATTCTCCTCCCGGGTGCTACTACTACTAGATCTCTTTAAACCATTATTTTGTGCAAGAGGTGATTAATCTTCTTTTGTCATGAATAGTTTGGGGGAAAATTGATCTCTCATCTGAACCTTTTCTACACAAAGAGGAGCACTGGAGCTTGATAGGGGATGCCACCTATTCAAGATGATGTAATGCCTCTAATATAAGAAGAAGTGTAGAAGAGATGGAGAAGAAAGGCAAGGGATACTTTTTCTGCACAAAGAGGGGTATTAGAATTTGATAGGTGATGTCGCATATCAAAAATAGTGGAATGCCTCTAAAGTTGGAAGAAGTATTGGGAGGAAGAAGGTGGAAGGCAAGATGGATTCCTTCTGCACAAAAAGGGGCACTAGAGCTTGATAGGAGATGCCACCTATTCAAGAAAGTGGAATGCCTCTAATGTAAGAAGAAAGGATAAGAAGAAGAGTTGTGATCTTCCTGTACCCCCAGGGGCGATATTTATAGGTGAAAGAAGAGGGGGGGGGGGGGGCAGAAAGTGTTTTAGAATTTTTTTTCATTTTTTTATTACTAAAGAAAGTGTTCTAAGGCAGCAGGCTACGGTTACACATGCTAAACGGCACGGGCAGGCAACCAAGGGCCACACAGGCAGCTAGCTAGGAGGGCAAGCTCTCAGGCATGTAGGTAGTTGGCCTGGTATGTGAGCTGCTAGAGGTGGGCAACCGCTCGGATGGTTCGGGCACCAAATTTGTGTCTGGGCTTGATTTTTTGCTCAGACAGTCCGATTAAGATATTTTTGGGGTCCTCAAAACTATTTTTGATTGTTCTCGTCTCAATTTTGATACTTTTGGAGCAAAATGGAGCTTCTACAAACAATTTTGAGCAATTTTTAAGTTTTGAAAAATAATTTTTTTTAATATTTCTCGCTCTAATTGATGCGCCAACTTCAAGACATGATAAGTTTATTATCAATGATATTTTACTTAGTTCACGACCCCAAGGGGAAGTCAACGTTGACATCCAGGGAGCGGTCGCACATTGTAATTTCCTAAAAAATATAATTTTGCATTGAAACAGTTTGAAATTAAAGCTCTGACACATCCAAAAATAGGGGGACAACTGATATGTTATGAAAAAGTTATCTTTATCAGGCACGAATCTTGATTTTAATATGAATTGAAAACTTTCAAAATTAAATCCAGGACCATCCAAACTTCGATTTCAACAAACTTATAGTCAAACTGAATGTCTCGAAGAGATGAATCTAATGACACTAAAATCGATCCAATATGAGACCAATTGGGTCCAATCAGGGGCTGAAACACATTTAGAAGGTTTAAAGCATAAATTGGATGGCCAAATGATTTCCAAATGTGACATGTTTATAGTTGAATTGAGCGGCTCGACGAGACGAATCCAACGAGCATAAGATCACTGAGTACTGACATTATTAAGACACTCAAAAGCTTGATAAATGATCAATGATCAAGGGAGTTGATATCCGCCATTCATTGAAACACTCCCAACATACTCTTGATCTTCTCCCTATTTACTAGCCATGCCACTCTAAAAAAATTATAAAAGACCCTTCATTCTTCATTGAAGAAGATGAGAAAGATGGAAGAGAAGAGGAGCAAAATTCAAGAGCTCTCTTACATTTTCCAGCCAACGTCGCTGCCGACGACCACTAGCTACTATCACCGACAACCACTATCATCACCGACAATCGACATAAAAAATCACCATTATCTCTAAAATATTATTGGGTACAAATATTTGATCTTTGTACTTTTTTCTTCTTCAACGGTGAAGAAAGAAAGATTTTTGTATCACCTGTTATATAGTAAATTTTGCAATTGTGTCAGGCCTCATGGTTTTTCCTTTTCCGGGCTTTCCACGTAAAAAACTCTATGGTTCTATCGTTTTAATCTATTTGTGCTGAATTTTTGTGCATTATTAAGATGTGAAATACAATCTCTACAGACTCAATTTTTCTAGCACTTAACAGAGATAAATGATTTGGAAAGAAGATTGATGTTCTTAAGAGCTATGTATTAACGAACGAATGGAATTGACAGAAGTATTATATTAAGTTTAAGAAATTGCTGTCAATTTTTGCTAAAAATGTAGTTTTTTGGCTATTACTGAGTGGAAGCAATAAAAGTTTTGCATGAAAGCTACTATTTATCGTGCCTGCATTATTTTCTACAAATCCTTCTTTTTTATTCTTCATTTTTAATAAAAAATTTAATATATTTTTTGGCAATAAAATAAAGATTATGTTGATATTAATGGAAGTAATAATATTTTTTCTGTTATATTAGAATCAAAGAACTCCATTTCATCCACAAAACTACAAATTTTGGTGTATTTGAGTAATTTTTGATGCATGTGTAATTTTGATGTATTTGGAATTTGTTATATTTGATGGATTTTTGAATACATTGTAAATTTTTTGTCATTGTGGCTGGTCGATGACCATCATCGACTGACGTAAAAAACTGTTGGCCACCGTTGCAGCAGCCACTCACTATCGATCGCTGTCGTCTAACTCCGACTAGCACCAATTGCAGTTGCCTCATGGCTGCTATCGACCACCATTATATCTAAGCTTTTACATAACATTTATTTAACTTCAAACAAAATAATAAAATTAATAACAATCATCTATATTTATTTTATACTCATCCAAATAATTCAAAATATTTCAATTACATTGCATTCATTTTATATTACATTACATTTTAATCTGCATTTCTTTTTAAGCCATCCAAACAACTCCTTAGTTATCATTTTATTGCTTTCATATGAAAACATTTGAAAAAGTAACGATATTGTTTTCATTCACTTGACTGAGAAATTTAAACCTTATTTTGGAGAGTAATTTAATGATCAAGACTAAAAGTTTGAAATAAATGATAATATCTAATTACATTCATAAATTGATAAATTTAATATATCTAATCATTTTTTAAAATAAATTCATAAAATCAAAAAATAAAATTAGATCTCATATGATAATAAAATTATTATTTTTAATATCAAATTCCATTCTATGATTGTGATCTCAATTTATTATTTATTTAATCATTGAGAGGTTGCATTAAGGTTAGAATCATTCACATGAACTAACCATAAAGCTATATTTAGTTATTTACCATAAAAAAAATTACATTATCTTAAATAATAAAAAAAATATTTTTTTAACAAAAGGCAGACTATTTTTGCGTTTTTCTTATATATATATATATACACTAAATAAATAAATATTATTCATATTATAAAATTTTATTAAAAAAATTGTTTAAGAAAATAGTGTGCTGTAATATGAAAATTTGAACAAATTTGAAACTATGAATGATAAAGGTGCTTTAAAAACAAAAAATAAAAAAAGCTTAAGCTCCCCAAATAAAACCTTCGTTTTTCTAAATTCCTTTTTTAAGCATAATTGAGATAATTAGTTATTTTTTAAAATTATTCATTCAATTTATTTTCAAATAAATGTTTATTAAATCATACTTCTATTTGATTTTTCTTATTCAGTTTATTTTTAAATAATCAAATAATTGTTATAAAATAATTTTATGCTTTATTTAATTTTTTATTCAATTTCAATTTAAAATTTTTTCTCTTTCAAAAAATTTATTTTTTTTTTCCTTCTTTTTTTTTAGTGTTAATTTCAATTTAGTAGGTGTTTTAATTTATTAATTATATAAAGTACTGTTTGTGAAATAGCATAAACAGAACAATAAAAAAATAGAAGTAAGATATAAAAATTTATAAATCAGCTACTAATGTTCTTGTACTTCTTCCTTTAACCTTACCACATAAATTACAATTGATCTGAATATATATACAGGCTAAAAATATATTATGCAGAAATAGAACTATAAAATATCAGCAGCAGTCAGATCAAGGTAGTTAAGCCTCAATGGTGGAGATTAGAGAGTGAAAGAAGTTCACTAAAAAGGTTCAAAGAAGGTGGCCATAAACTGATATAATGGCTGCTATATATCAAGAAGTGGAACAACTTATATATATGCTGATCATCGATTAATAATGCTTTCTTTAGTTATTAACTTATGTCATAGTTGAAGAAAACGTCGATTCGGCAATGCTTTTGTAAAAATATCAGCAACATGATCTTTAGTATTGATGATGTGATGGACTTGAATGATTGTATTTTTAACACAATTTTGGATGAAATGAAATTAATTTCAATATATTTCATTCGAGCATGAAAAATATGATTATTAGCAAGAACGTTTGCCGAAACATTATCACAGTATAAAGAAGTGGGGAGAGATATAGGCATGGAATTCCTGTCGAAGACATTGCAACAAAATGATATAAGTTGGAGCAGTGGCTAATGCTCTATATTCTGCTTCGATAGAAGATCTAGCTATTATTTTTTGTTTCTTTACATGCCACAAAATGAGCTTTTGTCTAAGATAAGCACAATAATCAGTGGTAAACTTTTGGTCTACTAGGTTACCAGCCCAATCAGAGTCTGCTAGACCAAGTGATTATTGATGCAAAGCCTATTATTGTGATTATCAGAATAAGCTTGAAGAGTAAGTGTATTGATTCATTGGTAAACCAAATGAAAGCGTAACTTTAATATACCGAAGAAGTCTTTTAAGCAACAGATAATGGACCCTTAAGAGGGCTATGTATATGTTGGCATAGTTTATTAATTGTACAAGTGATATTGGGTTTAGTGATTGTTAAATATTGGAAAGAACCAATAATTTGACGATAATGTTCAGCTTTTTCATATGGAATATCAAAATAAGCAAGAGATTAACGTTTAGTGGGCATAGGGGTAGATGTTTCCTTGTAGTCCAGCATGTCGTCTCTGTTTAAAATTGTTGAAGAATATTTTGATTGATGTAAAAAAAAAAAGACTACTAGAGGCATGTTGTGTAAGAGCCCATATTTTGAGCAGGCCAAATAGATTTTTTAGGAGTCATTATAAGTTTAATTTACAAATTATCTTCACCATAATACTTATATTGTTCTGCTTTAATTATAAGAATTTTCTCCTAATTTTATGAGTAGTGTAGAAAATTGACACATGTTAGTATAAGTGGGCTTTTTTGGGACCATTAGATGTTCATTTTGTAAACCAAGTTTACTAGAATTTTCTAGACATGTTGTACTATTTTATGAATATTTTTTTTTATAATTTTAATGGCTTTATTTTCTAAGATATAAAACAATTTATATGAATTTTATACTAAAAAATGAATAATTGGTATAATTACCAATGTGTTCTTAAGATATTTTATTATAAATATTTTTACCATTATATATACTACATATATACATTTTCCTTTCTTATTTTGTTTAACAGAGAATTAAAACTAAATTTTAGAAGAAAAGAGAGGGAGAGGAGAGGGAAAACCTAAGTTTGAAGATTGTAGAGCTATTTTTGGCGGGTCCGTTTAGTTATAAAATTTACTCATCGTGTTGTAAGCTATCATATATTTCCTTACCTCTGATTTTAATGATTTTGTGTATTTTATATTTCATACATGACATTGACTTATATTGCATAGAAAAATATAACATTTGCATGTAAGCAAAAAAAGCTGGCTGTTAATACCATAATTAATATGGGTTTACTCTTAAAATATAATATCCTGCATAAGAGGGTGGGTTAACGAGCTTTCTTTTAAATAAAAGATTTGGTGGTGTGATCCTGGTTGTAGCTTTTAACTGATTGATTGAATTATACTGATGGGTAGAGAGCGATGACTCTTAAGGGATTATTGAAAGCTACCTATGAAAATAAATAATTAATAGAATTAATTAAAAGATAATATAAGATTGATAGATGGATATATATGAAAGATAATAGATGGAAGGATGAAACACCATATTAAAGCTGAATGCCATGTCTTACTCTTTATAATCATATTCATGATTGCATTTACATTATAGTGCATTGAATTGATTGATAGATAGATTAATTTAGCATACTGATACACAATTATATATGATATAATAATTGATAGAAGTATATAATAGAACCATCAGCATGAATATAACTGATAGATAATTGATGTTTATTTCACTACAACACCTGCTATAAATTTATAAATATTTTATCAAATTTCTTATAGATTGATAGATATCATTTTCTTAGTAAAAATCTCTCATTTTATTGATCATATTAGTTTTACTATTGATTGATATTAATTGTATATATTATTTATCATTCATATTGATAGCTTATTAATTGATATTGATTAATACTAGAACAAGCATATTGAATCTTCTGCCTTACATTGAAGACAGTGGTAAGTTTTGATTATTTACTGAGCTTTGTAAGCTTCTTATATGATTTTTATATGATTTCCGATAAATCTAGGGAGCCTGCAGCTTGAGATTAGATAATGATGATCATTTTAGTTTTGCTTTAAATTCTCTGATTTATATATATTTGTTTGTAGCCAATGGTGCCTATCGTATATATGCTTTTGAGTTTTGGAGCTTGTAGTAGAATATAAATTTTGATAGTATCAATATAATTATATTTTTCCTATTGTTTATTTATTTTTTTAATGCAATTAACTAACTTTGGATGTTAAATTGATCTTATCATAAATGAATGATTATTGGTTGTTAACTAAAAGAAAAATGAATATAATGAGTTAAAAATATAAAAAAAGAGAAAAGATAAGAAATTCTTTTACTTTAAATCTTTGGGTGTTATAATTGGTATCCGAGTAATAGTTAGTGAAAGACTTTGCTTGTAACCAGAGTTGCATTAAAGATTGTATTTTTTATTGATAAAATAAGTTTATAGATTTATATTATTTAGAAGAATTTATTTTGTATTTGTTTATTTTATTTTGAATGATTTATTTTATATTTGAGATTTATTTATTGATCAGGAAAATGGACTCTCCTTCTGCTCCCACAGTAAGGTGGAGAAGCCTTTACAAAAACTCCTTTTCACCAACCCCGGTGAGGCAAAGAACCCAAACTCCTTTTGCTTCCTCCTGAAGCAGGCAGAGAACCTTACCTCCTTTCGCTTCCTCCTAAATCAGGCAGAGAATCTTACCTCCTTTTACTTCTTCCTGAAGCAGGTAAAGAACCTTGATCTTCTTGCTGATGATCCTTCCCACAGAGCCACCAAGGAATAAGGGATGATGACTGGAGAAGGCGACTCGAATCCTTGCTTGGAGTAACCTTTATGAACACCTCACAAACTCCCCCTCACAAGATCCTCTCCCTCTCTCCCAAGCTCTCCCTCTCTTTCTCAAGACTCTTTCAGGTGAGGACAGCAGTAAAAAGTCTTGATATTAACAAATAAGAGATCCTAAATAGAAGGGCTCAAAAATAGCCCTAAATTTTAACTGGCCATTAAAGATCGTCCAGGATGATTGTAGGGCCATCCTGTACAATCAGTATAAAATTAGATGTTTCAGTCTGGATGATCTGGCTCTCCTGGATGATCAGAAGATAGGATTTATAAAGATCATCCAGGAAGATGTGGACATCATCTTGTACGATTAGTTCAAACATACATTTTTGTCTAGTAGATAGTTTGGGTCATTCAGGAGATAAGTCAGAATGATATATAGAAAATGACTTGATCGTCTAGGATAATATGGCTATCGTCTTGTACGATTAGTTCAAAAATGACAGATATTATCCATAACATAGTTCGGGTCGTCTAGGAAAATTGTGTTAGATGATGAGGATTTATAACTGATCATCCAGGATAATAAGGCTATCATCCAGGACAATAAGGCTATCATCCTATATGATTAGTTCAAAAATGGGCAATATCATCCGGCACATAGTTCAGGTCGTCCAAAAAAACTTTGTTGGATGATGAGGAAATTTTAACGGATCGTCCCGGTCGATCGATGTGATCAATCAATTAATCCTCAATTATTTTTCTTAATCTAGGATGATACGTATATCATCCTATATGATTAGACCAAAATCATAAATAAAAAACTTGCTTAAATGAGTCTAGCGGCTAAGGAATTTTGATTTGAGCATATCATCCCGGATGATGGGCGAATCATCTAGGATGATCTGCTTAATCAGTCTGACTTAACATGACTACCCTAATTAGGTAACGGATGATTTTGGGTAATTTTGAACTAATCATACGGGACGATACCCATATCATCCTGGACGATCAAGTCATTTTGAGATCGTCCAGCACAAGTTCCTCTAGATGACCAGAGCTATCTTCTAGATAAAATTCCTAATTTACACTAATCATCCAGGACAATCACAAAATCGTACGAGATGATCGAAACAAAATTTATCTACTAATCATCTAGAGGAACCAGATCGTCCAGGCTGATACATGTGATTTTGAACTAATCGTACAGGATGATCGACCGATCGTCCTAGACGATCTTTGATGACCAATTGAGATTTAGGATAATTTTTGACCCATCCTATTTAAGATCTTTTCTTCCAACAAGAAAATTTTTTTATCACTTTCTTTTCTAGAGAAAACCTTGAGAGAGAGAGAGAGCTTGGGAGATAGAGGATCTTGTGAGGGAGAGTTTGTGAGGGATTCACAAAGGTTGTTCCAAGCATGGATCTGAGTCGTCCTCTCTGTTCGTCGTCTCTTGTCTTGTCAGTGTCTCTGTAGAAGGATCATTCGTAAGAAGATTTCGGTTCTCTGCCTGCTTCAGGAGGAAGCAAAAGGAGTCTAGGTTCTCTGCCTGCTTCAGAAGAAAGAGAAAGGAGTCCAGGTTCTCTACCTGCTTCAGGAGGAAGTGAAAGGAGTTCAGGTTCTCTACCTCACCGGGTGGTGGAAAGGAGTTTTTGTACAGGCTTCTCTCCCTTGTTGTTGGCGTAGAAGGAGAGTCACTTTGTGTTAGTGAAATACTCGGAGGGGAGGCTCCGGGGAGTGGACGTAAGTCAAGTTGATCGAACCACTATAAAATCTGGTGTGTTCTTTCTGATTATTTTTCGCACCTACTTTTCTGTTGATGATTGTGTGATTGTGACTATTA
Source organism: Dendrobium chrysotoxum (assembly GCA_019925795.1). NCBI lineage: Eukaryota > Viridiplantae > Streptophyta > Magnoliopsida > Asparagales > Orchidaceae > Dendrobium > Dendrobium chrysotoxum. The sequence goes on along the minus strand of CM034306.1, from coordinate 31,398,831 downwards.
TTCTGTTATAATTGAATATCTGCAAATCATCGCATAAATGTAAATATTTTTAAAACATTCAAAAAGATTTTTTAAATCATCATTTGCCTATGAATTTTTAAAACTACCAATTCACCCCCCCTCTTGGTTAGCCTCGGGACTAGTTCATAAGGGCTTAACATCCCTATCGAACTTTTAAGTGGTATCAGAGAGGTATTCATAAAATCAAGTTTTGAAAAACTTTTGAATTCGATCTATAGCTAACTTTGGAAATAAAAATACTGCTGAAGATTATTTAATTATTCCTCCACCTTTATTTGATAATATACTATTTGATTTTTGGAAAACTCGCATGTCTACCTTCTTATAATCTATTGATTATCGCATGTGGATGCTTATTAAAGATGGTTATGAAACACCTCACAGACTTATAAATGGCATTAAAACTGAACTTCCTTTTACTGAATGGACATTTGATGATCATGATTTAGCATAACGGAATACAAAATGTTTGAATTATTTTTTCTGTGCTTTAAAATCTGAAGATTACATGCGTGTCTCCACTTGCACTACTGGTAAAGAAATATAGGATAGATTATGCATTACTTATGAAGGTACATCTGAAGTTAAGCAATCAAGATTGAACATCTTGCTTCACGACTATGAACTCTTTCACATGAAACGTAGTGAATCAATTTCTAAAATATGTACTAGGTTCACTCAAATTGTCACTTCTTTACATGCTTTAGGAAGAGAATTTACAAACTATGAAAATGTGAATAAAATTCTGAGATGTTTGCCTTCTTCTTATGATGCCAAGATAACTGTAATCACTGAATCGAAAGATTTGAATAATTATTCTATTGATAACTTACTTGGGTCACTCATTGCTTACGAGTAAGGAAAGAATCAACGACAAATTGATGTAGGTGAGAAAAAGAAAGTGAAAACTGTGGTGCTGAAGACCAATGAGACTGATACTGGTACTTTCGAGTCTGATAGCGATGATGATGTCTTAATCACTAGGCAATTAAAATGCTTTCTAAGGAAGAAACACAAGAACTTTCAGAAGTGGAACAAAGGTAAGAGTAGTAAAAGTTTTAAAGGTTCATCTGATAGTATTTGTTTTGAATACAAGAAGCCTGAACATATAAAGGCTGATTATCCTACACTTAAGGCTCACCCAAACAAGGAGAAGAGTGAGGAGAAACCCAAGTTCAAAAAGGATAAGAATCAGATTCAAAAGGCATTCTAGGCAGATTCTGCATCTAACTCCTTTGAGACTGAAGCTGAAGAGGAGACTACGAACTTATGTTTGATGGTTGATGATCATCATGGTCAGTTTGATCAAGAAGAGCTATGTGAGCTAACCTATGATCAATTACTAGATGTTTCTGAGAAAATTCATTCATCGTATAGGAAACTTAAGAAAAGCCATGCCAGTCTCAAATTGGATTTCTTGAATTTGTAAAAAGAGTATGATGTTGTGGTTAAAGATTATTCTACACTTGATAGCAATCACATGTCTTTATTTAATAAATTTGATGAATTGAATAAAAAGAATTTTAAACTAATTATTGAGCATGAATTATTAAAAATATTACATGTTGACTTAGAAAAAGCTTATAAAGATCTCGACACCATGGCATATAACTTAGCTAGTGATGAGCATTATTTGAAGTTTGAAATTACAAGTCTCAAAAAGGAAAATGAATTTTTAAAATTGAAAATTAGGGCTTTTGAGAAAAATGAGATACCTCCTACTTTTACACAGTTTTATGCACCTCCACCATTTAAAGAATCTAATTCAAAATCATCAAAATATATTTCATTCATACCTAGGAAGATGCACTATCACTCACGTAGATTAGTTAACCATTTCCTGACGCTAGATGTTTTTCTTGTGGCATGTTAGGACACATCTCCCACACCTACATTTTTCACCGTAGTACACATTGGGTGTGGAGATCCAAATTGCATGATTCACAGTACATCACACATGCATTGTATTCTTCATTTCATAAGAAGAAACCCAAACCTGTTTGGGTTCCTAAATCTGTCGTTTGATGATTTTATAGGTGTGCTCTCACAAAATGCCTCATGAGAGCATATGATACCTTGACAGCGGATGTTCAAGATATATAATGGGCGATGTAAATCAGTTCATTTCACTGGAGACCAGAGCTGGAGGTAAGGTTACACTTGGCGACAACACCACCAGGAGGGTGATAGGACCAGGTATAATTGGTGATTCACAAAATTTTATTATTGATAATATTTTACTTATAGATGGATTGAAACATAACTTGTTGAGCATCAGTCAACTCTGTGATAAAGAATACAACATCAAGTTCCTGCCCACTTGCTGCATTATAAGCTTAAATGACAAAATTATTTTGTAGGGATAAAGGATTAATAATGTCCACATACTGGATGTAAGATGCTTTAAAACTGATATTTTAATTTTTTTAAAAACTACTGCTGATGAGTCTTGGTTGTGGCACAAAAGATTATGTCATGCCAGTATGAAAACCCTTAGGAGAGTCACCCAAAAGGACTTAGTTAGAGGTGTCCCCAAGCTTAAGTTCACTAAGGACCACCTGTGTGATGCCTGTCAATTAGGGAAGCAAGTTCAGTTCTCCTTCCACTCCATTAAGGATATCAACACCTCTAGACCTTTAGAAGTCCTTCACATGGATCTCTTTGGACCCATTAGCACTACCAGCTTAGGGGGGAAAATCAATGGATTTGTGATTATTGATGATTACTTGAGGTTCACTTGGATTAAATTTTTGTCACATAAATCTAAGTCATTTGATGAATTTAAATCCTTCTCCACTTGGATTCAGAGGAAGTTAAGTTATGAGATCTTGACTATTCATAGTGATCATGGTGGAGAGTTTAAAATATGAGATTTGGAATATTCTGTGAGGAGCAAGGGATTAGCCATAACTTTTCAGCTCCTAGGACCCCTTAGCAGAACGGGGTAGTTGAAAGGAAGAACAAGACCTTAGTGGAAGCCGCTAGAGCCATGCTTGCTGAGTATTCACTTCCAAAGTACTTTTGGGCTGAAGCAGTAAATACTGCCTATTATGTGCTGAATAGGGTGAATATTAGATCTAATCTGAATAAGACACCTTATGAGATCATTAAAGGTATAACTCCAAACCTGTCCCACATCCATGTCTTTGGCTGTAAGATTTTCATTTTGAACAATGGAAAATCATCCTTAGGAAAATTTAACCCCAAATCTGATGAAGGAGTGTTCTTAGGCTATTCTAGTGTGGGGAAATCCTTTAGGGTGTTTAATAAGAGGACTTTGGTGGTGGAGGAGATAACTCATGTGGTGTTTGGTGAATCTAATCATAAGGAGACTAGAGTTGAGGAAGAAGAAGATGTAGGAGAGATTACCCAAGGGTTAAAAATGTAAATCTGAAGGAAAGGGTAGAACCTGAAAATACTTTGCCTAGAGATTAAAGATATCCTTTGAGTCATCCTAAAGAACTGATCTTAGGAGACCCTTCTGAAGGTGTTAGAATTAGGCATGGACTTAAGAAGGAAATAAACTATTTTGCCTTTATCTTAATAACTGAACCCACCAACATAAATCAAGCCCTTTCTGATGAGTTTTGGATCTTAGCTATGTAAGAGAAATTGAATCAATTTGTAAGGAATAATGTTTAGGAGTTAGTAGAAAGACCTAGGAATCAAAGTATAGTGGGAACCAAGTGGGTCTTTAAGAATAAGATGAATGATTCTGGTGTGGTGGTTAGGAATAAGGAAAGATTGGTGGCTAAGAGGTACAATCAAATTGAAGGGATTGATTTTAAGGAGACCTTTGCCCTGTAGCTAGATTGGAAGCCATTAGGGTGCTTCTAGTCTTTGCCTGTTATAAGAGATTTAAGCTATTTCAAATGGATGTCAAGAGTGTCTTTTTAAATGAGGTAATAAAAGAAAATATCTTTGTAGAGAAACCCAATTTCCAAATCATATTTATAAATTAAAAAAGGCCTTATATGGATTGAAATAGGTACCCAGAGTTTTGTATGAGAGGCTTAGCACATTCTTACTAGGAAGAGAGTTTGTTAAGGGGAGCGTAGACACCACCCTTTTTCTTAGGAAAGTAGGAGATGATCTACTCATTGTCCAGATCTATGTTGATGATATACTTTTTGGATCTTCTGATAAAAATTTATGTGATGATTTTTTTAAGATAATGAGTAAGGAGTTTGAGATAAATATGATGGGAGAATTATCCTACTTTTTAGGGTTTAGCATAAGATAAATGGATGATGGAACATTTTTGAATCAATCAAAATACACTAAGTACATCTTGAAGAAATATGAAATGGACAAAGATAATCCAATCAATACTCCCATGAGTCCCATTGTTTAGTTAGATAAGGATTCGAATGGAAAATATGTTGATCAGAAGAAGTTTAGGGGAATAATTGGATCACTGCTTTACCTGACTACTAACCGACCTGATATTATGTTTAGTGTTTATCTTTATGCTAGGTTTTAAGCTGATCCTAAAGAGTCCCACCTGACTATTATTAAGAGAATTCTTAGATATCTTTTAGAGACCCTAAACCTAAGAATCTGGTACCCTAGGCACAGCACTTCTTTTGAGATTATTGGATATTCTGATTCTGATTTTGTAGGGTGTAGGGTCGATAGAAAGAGCACTTCTAGAACTTGCCAATTCATAGGACAGTCTTTAGTCTCTTGGTGCAGTAGAAAATAGAACTCAGTTGCACTTTCCACTACTGAAGCTGAGTACATTACCTTAGGAAGTTGTGTGGCCCAAGTCCTTTGGTTAAAACAACAAGTTTTGGATTTAGGATTACATGTTGGTACAATTTCAAATCTATGTGATAATACCAATGCCATCTGCATTTCTAAGAATCTAATCCAACATTCTAGAACCAAACACATTGATATAAGGCATCACTTCATTAGGGACCATATTACAAAAGGGGACATTGAGCTACATCATGTAACAACTAAAAACCAACTGGCTGACATCTATACTAAACCACTAGCTTTTGACTCATTCAGCATTTTGAGGACCAGATTGGATGTGATTGACATAAATGCATGAATTTGATGACTGCTAATTTTTGATGTTTTCTATTTTTTATTTTGGTTTCTCTTAGTTTTTGTTTGATTTAATTATCTGCTTCCTATTTATTTTTTTGTCTCTGCTGTTTCTTTTTATTGTTATTGTTTCTCTAATTTGAGTATTTATGTTGATGTGATTTCCTACCTATTCTTTATTTACTATTTTTTATCAGATCACTGCTCACTACTGCTGATAAACTAGATTTTTGACTGAGAGTTTTGCCTGGTTTTTATTTGGAAGCTCGTAAGCAGTGATTGACTCTTCTGAATTTGTTAACGAGAAGAAATATTGATGATTGTTTCTTTTCCTCTAACTCTTTCAATGGTGTATTATTTCTTTTAGATAAAAATCTTCTTCAAAATTAAAAAGTTAGTTTTTAAAATAGAGATCTATTTTATGTTCCTACAGTAATCTACCTCATTTGAATAGTGTTTTCAAAGCTTTGAATCATTACTATGTTTTTCTTATCAAGTGATTGCACTTATCATATGATATATGGTTTTTATTTTGTGAATTACTCTTCCTTACTATAGAGAGTGAGTTTTGTCGTCTCTCATGTCTGGAAGGTAATTTTATAGCTAAGATTCTTTAATGATTATGAAAGGAAGAAAGCTTACTAAAGATGTGCAAAGCACCAAACCAAATGCAAAAGAGGCACAAAATGAGCCCAAAGCTGAAAAGATGCACAATGTTGCCAAATTAGAAAGATACACAAAGTGTATCAAAAATCAAAAGATGCGTAAAGCGCCAAACAAATTTAAAAAGAGGCACAAAATAAGCCCACAAAGAAATAAGCTTTCTTCTCTTTCAGATCATTAAATGTCTTAGAAAAATCTATGCGCCACTTATTATTTTTGAAAGCTTGAGATGAAAAATCATGATTTCTGATTCCTTACTTTGTAATACTATTATATCTGATATTTTTCTAGAACAAGGCTTGAAAGGATCTCTTTTCGAATCTAATTTCTTTTCTTCTGAATTAGACTTTTGTTTGAAAGAAATTTGAACATGTAAGGTGTCCGAGGTAGGAGTTACGAAAGTAGGCTTTCCAACTTTTTTAGATTTCAGTGTTGTCAATTGTCTTCTTGTTGGCTTTTGAATTAAAAATCATGGAAAATTCTATTTTACTGGAGCTGATAAAAAATTATTATTTTCACTATAATTTTTCTTATTTTTATTTTTTATTTGATGTGATTTTGTATTTTCTTTTTTTTTTGTGTTTTTGGGATCCCTGATTTTTTTCTCTCCATCCTTCATCTTTTTCACCCTCCATCTGATCAGGACCCACCTTCGTACTAGTCTATTTTGCTTATGTCATTTTCCTTATGTTTATTTTGTATTATTATTTTTATGCATTTTTCTATTGTTTTTTCATTTTTGAGATATCAAAAGGGGGAGTAGTAGTTGTTGTTGTGTCTTGTTATTATTGTGTTCTCGTTGTTGTATTTCTAGATTGTTGTAATTTCTTGGCTTATCAATGTTCAGATATTTTTTTAAAATATCAATGTTTATTTACTGAACTTGCATTTCCTAACAACTATTTGCCATCATCAAAAAGGGGGAGATTATTGTAAATCTGAATTCAAGGATTATAGTTTTGATGATAACAAATATGTCTGTGTTCTGTTTCGCTTGGCTAACTATTTCAAGTCCACAAGATCAAGTACAATCCAAGTCGACACAAGATTGAGTCGATCTGTATGTGGTTAAGGTCTAATTATATTTTTTCCCTTTCTTGAGTCAAATGTAATGTAATTGATCCCCTAGCCTAGTAACCTTGCACACACACACTCAGGGGGAGAGTTTTAGTGAGTTAGAGTTTTTTTTTTAATTTTTATTCATATCATTCTAGACGATCCAATAAAAATAGAAACTCTACTTAGAGCGACCATGTTAAGTCAGTTTGATTATGCAGATCGTCCTAGACGATATACCCATCATACATGATGATATACTCAAATCAGAAATTCTCAGCCACCAGATCAAGTTAGGCAAATTTTTATTTTAAGAGATTTGGTCTGATCATCCCGGACGATATGTGTATCGTCCTGGACAATCCTTCACAATCATGCCTAAATTAGTCTTGTGATTAAAGAAAGTAATTAAGGTTTGATTGATTATATCATCCAGGATGATGTGACGATCATCTAGGATGATGTGAACAAAAATAAAAAAAAATGATGGATGGAGAGGAATGATTAGAGGATCCAAAAATCATAAAAAAAAGTCAAAGCAAAAAACCAGGAAAAATAAACTAAGGAAACAAACATAAAAACCAATTTAAAATAATATTTTCTTTTTGAATTGATCAACTCCAGTAAATCAAAATTTTTCTTTAATTTTCAATTCAAAAGCCAATATGAGGAAATTTACGAGCTGAAATCCAAAAAAGTTAAAAAATCAATTTTTGTAAACCCTACCTCGGACACCTTACAGGTTCAAATTCTTTTCAAACATAAATCTAATTTAGAAGAAAAAAAATTAGATTAGAAAAGTGATCCTTTCAAACTTCATTCCAAAAAAAATCTGATAAAATAGTATTGCAAATTAAAAAATCAGAAATTATGATTTTCAATCTCAAGTGTTTGAATATATTAAGTGGTATATGAATTCTTCTAAGATTTTAAAGATTTGGAAGAGGAGAAAGCTTATTTCTTTGTGGTCTAATTTTGTGCCTTTTTTTCAATTATTTGGCACACTTTATGCATCTTTTGATTTTGATACACTTTGTATATCTTTTCAATTTTTAACGAACATTGTGCATCTTTTTAGTGTTGGGCATATTTTGTGCCTCTTTTTTTGGTTGATTTGTGCACTTTATGCATTTTTTGTAATCTTCATATCTTTCAAAACCTCTAAAGAACTCTCTGTTGTGAGATTATCTTCTAGATATAAGAGAAGAAAACTAACTCTCTTAGATAAGAAAAAGAAATCTACAAAATAGAACCATTCTCATATGATAAATGCAATCACTTGATTAAAAAAATACAAAAGTGATTCAATGAATTGGAACACTACTCATATGAGATATAATACTGTAGGAAGATAAAATAGATCTATATTTCAAAGTCCAACTTTTTAATTTTGAAAAAGATTTTTATCCAAAAAGAAAAATACACCACTAATGGAGTTAGAGGAAGAGAAACAATCATCAATGTTTCTTCAATTAACTATTTTAGAGAGGTCAATCACTGCTTATAGGCTTCTAAATAAAAACAAGGCAAAATTCTCATATATAAATCAAGTTTATCAGCAGTAGTGACTAGTGATTTGATTGCAAATAGAAAATAAAAAATAAAAGGAAAGTAGATAAAAAGAATTAACCAAATCAAACAATTAACAATAGAAAAATGAGAAAAATTAGAAGGAAATCAAAAACCCATAAAAAGAAACAAACAAACAAATTAAACAAAAATAAAAGAAAAATAAAAAAAGAGATAATTCAGAATTCATTAATCATCAAATTCATACATTTATGTCAATCACACCCAATCTGGTCCTTAAGATGCTGAATGTATCAAAGGCCAGTGGTTTAGTAAAGATGTCAGCTAGTTGATTTTTAGTTGCTACATGGTGTAACTCAATGTCTTCTTTTATAACATGGTCCCTAATGAAGTTATGCCTTATATCAATATGTTTGGTTCTTAAAGGTTGGATAGAATTTTTAGTGATGTAGATGACACTAGTGTTATCACATAGAATTAAAATTATGCCAACAGGTAATTCTAAATCCAGAATTTATTGCTTCAACCAAAGGACTTGGGCCACACATCTTCCTAAGGTAATGTACTCAGCTTTAGTAGTAGAAAGTGTAATAGAGTTTTATTTTCTACTAGACCAGAAGACTAAGGGCTGTCCTATGAATTAGCAAGTTCTAGAAGTGCTATTTCTATCCACCCTATACCCTGCAAAATCAGAATCAGAATATCTAATAATTTTAAAAGAAGTGCTATGCCTAGGATACTAGATTCCTAAGTTTGGGGTCCCTAAGAGATATCTAAAGATTCTCTTAACTATAGTTAGGTGGGATTCTTTAGGATCAACATGAAATCTAGCATAGAGATAGGGTATCTTATTCAGTTTGGATCTGATATTCACCCTATTCAACACATTGGCTATGTTCACCACTTCTACCCAAAAGTATTTTAAAAGTGAATACTCAGCAAGCATGGCTCTAGTGGCTTCCACTAAGGTCCCATTTTTTCTTTTAACTATCTCATTCTGCTAAGGGGTCCTTAGAGCTAAAAAGTTGTGACTAATCTCTTGCTCCTCACAAAAAGTTCTAAATCTTATATTTTTAAACTCTCCACCATGATCACTATGGATGGTCAAGATCATACAACCTAGTTTTTACTAAATCCAAGTGGAGAAAAATTCATCAAATGACTCAACTTTGTGTTACAGAAATATAATCCAAGTGAATCTCGAGTAGTCATTGACAATCAAAAATCCATAAACTTTTCCCCCTATGCTGGCAGTGCTAATGGGTCCAAATAAATCTATGTGAAGGACTTCTAAAGGTCTGGATGTGCTAATGTCCTTAATGGAATGGAAAGAGGATTTGACTTGTTTCCCTAGTTGACAGGCATCACACAAGTGGTCCTTAGTGAACTTAAGCTAGGGACACCTCTAACTAAGTCCTTTTGGGTTACTCTTCTAAGGGTTTTCATGATGGCATGACATAACCTCCTATGCCACAGCCAAGACTCATCAGCAATAATTTTTAAGTAAAATGAAGCAGCACACTCAATATTATTTAAATCAAGCATATAGACATTATTGATCCATTTTTCCTACAAAATAGTATTATTATTTAAGCTGATAATGCAAGTGTTTGCCAAAAATTTTATGTTGAACCCTTTATCATAGAGTTGACTGATGCTGAGCATGTTGTGTTTAAGTCCATCTACAAGCAAGATATTTTTAATCAAAAGGTTCTTAGAGTTTCTAATTATACCTGTGCCCACCAATTTCCTAGTGGTGTTATGTCCAAGAGTGACCTTACCTCCAGCCCTGGCATCTAGTGAAATTAATTGACTTGCATCTCCAATCATATGCCTTGAATATCCGCTGTCCAGGTACCACATGTTCTCATGAGGTCTTATATGAGAGCAGCCCTACAAAATTATCAAATGTTAGATTTAAGAGCCCAAACAAGTTTGGGTCCCTTTTTATGAAAAGAAGAATGTAATGCATGTGTGTTATGCTATGAATCATACAATTTGGGTCTCCACACCCAATGTGTTCTATGATGAATAGTATAAGTGTGGGAGATAATCCTTAACATGCCATAAGAAAAATTTCTAACACCAGGAAAAGGGTTAAATAATCTACATGGGTGATAGTGCCTCTTCATAGGTTTGGATGATGCATGCTTTGATGATTATGTATGAAATTATTCAAGTGATGGTGGTTGTTTATTTTTTATGAAAGCAGTTAATTCAATGTCAAAAACTTTATTTAAACTTTCAAGAATTGAATTTTCCACTCTCAATGCATGCTCCCTACTCTTTACATAAAATATATGAGTTTCTAATTCCTTGAATGCAATTTCTAATTCAACATGTAATGCTTTCAATGAATCATGCTCAATAATTAAATCAGAATGCTTTTTATTTAACTCATCAAGTTCATCAAGTAATGACATGTGATTTCTATCAAGTGTAGAATGATCTTTAAGCAAAACTCTATGCTCTTTTTACAGGTTCAAGAATTCCAATTTTAGGCTAGCATGCGATTTCTTAAGTTTCCTATATGATGAATATATTTTCTCAGAAACATCAAGTAATTGATCATAGGTTAATTCACATATATCTTCTTAGTCAGAATGACCAAGATGTTCATCCGCCATCAAACACAAGTTTTAGTCTCCTCTTTAGCTTTAGTCTCAGAGGAGTCAGATGCATAATTCATCCAAAAAGCCTTTTGAATCTGTTTCTTATCCTTCCTGAACTTAGGTTTCTCCTCACCCTTCTCCATACTTGGGTGAGCCTTAAGTGTAGGACAACTAGCTTTTATATGTCCTGGCTTCCTATATTAACCATATTAGATGAACCTTTAAAATTTTTATTATTCTTACCTTTGTTCTATTTCTGATGGTGATTTTGTTTCTTCCATAGAAAGCTTTTAAATTGCCTAGTAATTAAGACAACATCATCACTTTCAAACCCAGAAGAATTAGTATACGTATCATTAGCCTTCAGTTCCATAGTTTTCTCCTTCCTTTCTCACCTGCATCAAGTTATCTTTGGTTCACTCTTTGCTCATAAGCAATGAGAGATCCAAGTAAGTTATCAATAGAATAAGTATTCAAATCATTAGATTCAGTGATCACAGTTATCTTAGCATCATAGGAAGAAGGTAAACATCATTAAATTTTGTTAACTTTTTCATAATTAGTGGGTTCTCTTCCTAAGGCATGTAGGGAGGTGATAATTTATATAAACCTAATACATATTTTAGATATTAACTCATTAGATTCATATGAAAGAGTTCGTAGTCATGAAGAAAGATATTCAACCTAGATTGCTTATCTTCAGTTGTGCCTTCATAAGCTGACAATGTTAATGGGTTCAAATAAATCTATGTGAAGGACTTCTAAAGGTCTATAGGTGCTAATGTCCTTAATTGAATGGAAAGAAGATTGGACTTATTTTCCTAATTGACAAGCATCACATAGGTGGTCCTTAGTAAACTTAAGCTTAGATACATCTCTAATCAAGTCCTTTTGGGCTACTCTTCTAAGAATTTTCATGGTGGCATGACATAACCTCCTATGCCACAGCCAAGACTCATCAATAATACTTTTTAAGCAAAATGAACCAGCACACTCAATGTTATTTAAATCAAGTATATAGACATTTTTGATCCTTTTTTCTTGCAAAATAGTGTTATTATTTAAGCTGATAATGCAAGTGTTTGCCATAAATTTTATACTGAACCCTTTGTCACAAAGTTGACTAATGTTGAGCAAGTTATGTTTCAGTCCATCTATAAGTAAGATATTTTTAATCAAAAGGTTATTGGAGTTTTTGATTATACCTGTACCCACCACATTCCTGGTGGTATTATCTCTAAGAGTGACATTGCCTCCAGCTCTGGCCTCCAGTGAAATGAATTGACTTGCATCTCCAGTCATATGCCTTGAACATCCGCTATCTAGGTACCACTTGATCTCATGAGGACTTGTATGAGAGTAACCCTACAAAATCATCAAATGCTAGATTTAGGAACCCAAACAAGTTTGGGTCCCTTCTTATGAAAAGAAGAATATAATGCTTGTGTGTTATGCTATGAATCATGCACTTTGGGTCTCCATATCCAAAGTGTACTATGGTGAATAGCACAAGTGTGGGATATAAGTCCTAACATGCCACAAGAAAAATATCTAATGCCAGAAAAAGTGTTAACTAATCTATGTGGGTAATAGTACCTCTTCATAGGTTTAAATGATGCATGCTTTGATGGTTATGTATGAAATTCTTCAAGTGATGGTGGTTATTTATTTTTCATGAAAATAGTTAATTCAACGTCAAAAAATTTATTTTGAACTTTCAAGAATTGAATTTTCTATTGCATGCTCCCTACTCTCTTTATCAATTACATGAGTTTCTAATTCTTTGAATGCAATTCTAATTTAACATGTGATGCTTTCAATGAATCCTACTCAATAATTAAATTAGAATGCTTTTTGTTTAACTCATCAAATTCATCAAGTAATGACATGTGATTGCTATCAAGTGTAGAATGATCTTTAAGCAATACTTCATGCTCTTTTTGAAGGTTTAAGAATTCCAATTTTTTGCTAGCATATGATTTCTTAAGTTTCCTATATGATGAATATATTTTCTCAGAAATATCTAGTAATTGATCGTAGGTTAATTCACATACCTCTTGTTGGTTAGAATGACCAAGATGTTCATCCGCCATCAAACACAAGTTTGTAGTCTCCTCTTCAGCTTTAGTTTAAGAGGAGTTAGATGCAGAATCGGCCTAAAACGCCTTTTGAATCCATTTCTTGTCCTTCCTGAACTTGGGTTTCTCCTCACCCTTCTCCGTACTTAGGTGAGCCTTAAGTGTAAGACAATCAGCTTTTATATGTCCTGGCTTCCTGCATTCAAAGCAAACTATATCATAAGAACCTTTAGAATTTTTGTTATTCTTACCTTTGTTCCATTTCTGATGATGCTTTTATTTCTTTCTTAGAAAGCTTTTGAATTGCCTAGTAATTAAGGCAACATCATCACTTTCAGACCTAGAAGAATTAGTATCCGCATCATTAGCTTTCAGTGCCACTATTTTCTCCTTCTTTTTCTCACCTTCATCAAGTTGTCTTTGGTTCACTCCTTGCTCATAAGCAATGAGTGATCCAAGTAAGTTATTATTAGAATAAGTATTCAAATTCTTGGATTCAGTGGTCGCAGTTATCTTAGCATCATAGAAAGAAGATAAGCATCTCAAAATTTTATTAACTTTCTCATAGTTGATGAGTTCTCTTCCTAAAACATGCAGGGAGGTGACAATTTATATAAACCTAGTATACATTTCAGATATTGACTCATTAGGTTTCATGCAAAAGAGTTCGTAGTCGTGAAGCAAGATATTCAACCTAGATTGCTTAACTTTAGTTATGCCTTCATAAGTGATATATAATTTATCCCAGATTTCTTTACTAGTTGTACAAGTTGAAACACACATATAATCTTAAGGTTTTAGTGCATAGAAAAAATAATTTAAATATTTTGCATTGAGTTGTGCTAAATCCCTATCATCATGAGTCCATTTAGTAAAAGGAAGTTCTGTTTTAATGCCATGAACAAGTCTATAAGGTGTATCATAACCATCTTTAACAAGAATCCATATGCGATAATCGATTGATTGCAAAAGATGGACATACGAGTTTTCCAGAAATCAAAAGATATGTTATCAAATAAGGGTGGTCAAGTAATAGAATACCCTTATACTGTGTTTTGGTAACCAAAGTTAGCCATGGATCAAAATTTAAAAGTTATCTAAAACTTAATTTTTGAATCCCGCTCTGATACCACTTGATAGTTTATTAGGGATATTAAGCCCTTATGAAGTAGCCCGAGGCTAACCAAGAGGGGGGGGGGGGGGTGAATTGGTTATTAAAATGCGGAACAGTAAAAAGAAAGATTAATGTTTTAAAACAAATATAATTACACATTGATGTGGAAATGATTAATGAAATAAAATAATAACTTTAACCACATGATCATCCATAAGAAAGTAAAGTATATAAATTAAAATGCGGAACAGTAAAAAGAAAGAACACACCAGATTTTATAGTGATTTGGTTAACTTGACCTACATCCACTCCCTGGAGCCTCTCCTTCAAGTATTGCACTAAAAACTCAGTGACTCTCCTTTTGCTCCCACAACAAGGCGGAGAAGCCTTTACTAAAACTCTTTTTCACCAACCCCGGTGAGGTAGAGAACCTAAAATCCTTTTTCTTTCTCCTAAAGTAGGCAGAGAACCTTACCTCCTTTCGCTTCCTCCTGAATCAGGCAGAGAATCTTTCCTTCTTTTGCTTCCTCCTAAAGTAGGCAGAGAACATTGATCTTCTTGTTGATGATCCTTCCCACAGAGCTACCATGGAATAAGGGACGACGACTGGAGAAGGTGACTCGAATCTTTGCTTGGAGTAACCTTTGTGAACACCTCATAAACTTCCCCTCACATGATCCTCTCCCTATCTCCCAAGCTCTCCCTCTCTTTCTCAAGACTCTCTCAGGTGAGGATAACAGTAAAAGGTCTTTACATTAACGAATAAGAGATCTTAAATAGAAGGGCTCAAAAATAGCCCTAAATTTTAACTTGCTGTCAAAGATGATACAGGATGATCAGGATCCTCCTACACTATCAGTACAAAATCAGATGTTTCAGTTTGGATGATTTGGCTCTCCTGGACGATCAGAAAATAGGATTTGTAAAGATCGTCCAGGACGATGTGGACATCATTTTATATGAATGGTAAAGCTCATGGGAGTGTAACTGCCTTAGCGTTACCCATTTCATATTTCTTAAGGATATCTTTGATGTATTTAGATTGGATAAGGAAGTTTCCATCATCTCTCTGCTTCACACTAAATCTAAGAATCTAATGAAGTGGCCTACAACCGCTATAAATTTGTTGGTATCAATCCTTCCAAGATTGTTAATCAAAATGCTATGAACTTTCAGGTACTAGACCTATTCGCTCGTACCACTCTTGGATTTATTCTTACCCTTATATTTCCTTTTAACTCTGAATTACTACTTGAATTCTTTGTAAGCCTTTGCCTTAATGTTGATTATTCTGCTCTACAATCATATGTGAATAGAAGACCTGTAGAGACCACCTACCAGGATTTCCATGAATTTCTTCACTTGTCCACCACTAGAGACAAATTCCATATCTTAGCTTCTGATCCTGATTTTAGTTGGACCCCTATGAATAATATTCTTAGGGAAACCAAAATTCACTGCCATGATTCCACAGTCAACACCTTAGTCAAAGATGCCGAAACCATCTAGCATATTATTCAAAACTCAATAATTCCTAAAGCTGAGGATTGGATTCACATTACTCCTATTCTTTCACTCACCACTTACTACATCATAACTAACCGTGATTTTAATGCTGCTGATCTTCTCATTCACTATATTGAACATTTAACCTACATAAGGGATCCATGCCATAAAAGAAAACCTAATCTAGTTTTAGGACATATCATTGCCTATGTCCTTAAAATAAAATATAATCTTCAATTCCCTACTGCACCTGATAACCCCTTGTTTTCTATTCTAATAGCTCCTTCCACACCCTTCATAGTACTCATCGTCAGCCTGTGCACAAAGAGCCTATGGCTAAAGAGGAAGGCCCTATTCCTGCACCTATCCCTATCCATCAGCAGCCTCAAATTGATCAGCTGGTTCAGAGGTTTGATTAGTGGAAGGCTAAATTTCACTCTTACGTAGTTGAGCAGTAGCAGTAGCATAAATAAGATTTAGCATGCTTTGATGCTTACCAAGCCCAACAACAGTAGCAGCATGACGAAGATATGGCCTGGTTTGAGGAGCAGTTTACTTCCATTCACCATTTCATTCAGCCACCACCACCACCACCTGATCAAGATCCTCTATTTAACTAGTTTATTTTCTTTATTTTTATTTATTTTATTTGTTTTTGTATTTTTATTGTTCTTTAGTTTTGTACTTTGTGTTGTCTTTCTATAGTCATTTGCCTTTCTATTGTTTCCTCCTTTTTGTGATGTCAAAAGGGGGAGTAGTGTGTTTGTTGCTTCTTATATTTTAATAAAATGAGTTTGTCTTCTGCTTACCTATTATTATATATATATAATTTTTTAAACTCCCCTTACTTTCAAAATTTCATCTTTTAAGGGGGTGTTTCAGAGAATGTCAAAGGGCTTTGAAAATTTTTTTAACAATAATATTTGCTATCATAAAAAAAGGGGAGATTATTATAAATCTGGGCCCAAGTACTATGATTTTGATGATAACAAACATTATTATTTCTTTACTATTGATATTATTACATATCTATTTTGCTTGCCCTGCTTACTAACCTTTCAGGTCCACAAGTTCACTTGCAATGCCAATCAGCTCAAGACTGAGTAGTAGGGTTGACTCTATCTGTAATTTTAATTTCAATGTACTTTTTACCTTTCTTAAGTCAAGTCATGTATTTGGTGGACTTCAAACTAGGTAACCTTGCACACACACACTCAAGGGGGTGAGTTAGTGAGTTAGAAAAAAAATTCTATTTTTGAACTAATCATACATTACGATTTAAATTATACTAGACAATCAGTTATGCAGAAAACCCTAATTAGGGTGTCCATTATTAAATGAGATTAATTAACTAATCATACTAGACGATTCTGATCATCTAGGATAATCAATTATAGACATAAAAAATAGTTGACAATCATAATTTAGGCAAGATTTTATTCTTTAATTTTTATTCTAATAGTATAGGATGATCTACATGAACCTGGATGATTTATGATAATCATGCCTAAATTGATCTTGTAATTAAGGGACTAATTATAGTTAGATTGATTGATCAGATTATACAAAATGTTATATGAAGATTATCTTGGATGATCTTTGATATTTCATGGGATGATCCCTCATTACCTAAGATGAAAACTATAATTTTCATCCAATCGTACAGGCGATCGTACTGGACGTTCCAAATGATTTGCGGGATAATATTTTTGTTGCCGGTCATTATCCCATATCATACTGGAAGATCAATACAATATCATAAACTAATCATCTCAGATGATCGCATAATCGCACTAAATGATCTGAATAAATACTTGAACTAATCGTACAGAGAAATGCTGATTATACTGGCTGAAAGGGCTATTTTGTACTAATCATACAGGATAATCTGAGAGTCATCCTGGATGATCAGAAGCACCATATTAAAAAGTAGGGCATCTTTAAAGCTCTCTATTTAAGCTCTCATATTTATCCTAGGGTAAATCTTTTGATGTTGTATTGATCTAAGAGAGAGCTAGGAAAGAAAGAGGGAGAGCATGGGAGAGAGAAATCTTTGTGAGGGGGAGTTATGAGGGATTCACAAAGGTTACTCCAAGCAAGTTTTTCATCATCTTTGTCAAGCTGCTTGTCTAGTTCCTTGGTGGCTCTGGGGAGATCTTCATTAGTATTAAATCCAGGTTCTCTGCTTACTCTAGGAGGAAGTAAAAGGATTCCAAGGTTCTCTGCCTATGCCATGAGGGAGTAAAAGGATGTCTAAGTTCTTTGCCTACTCTAGGAGATAGTAAAAGGATTCAAAGTACTCTGGCTCACCGGGTCGATGGAAAGATTTTGTAAGTGTTTTTCTGCCTTGTTGTGGGGGAAAAAGGAGAGATACTACTTTTAATGCAATACCTGGAAAGGGGGTTTTCGGAGAGTGGACGTAGGTCAAGTTGATCGAACCATTATAAATCTGATGTGTTCTTTCTATTTACTTTTCCATATTAAATTTTTGCATTTTTTGTGAATTATTCTGTGTTGGAAATCTAAAAAATTTTAAATATTGTAAAACTAATATGCTTCTACATCAAGGGGTTTTTAATTTCTTATTTTATTAAAGAATTTTTAAAATAACCAATTCACTAACCCCTCTTGGTTAGCCTCGGGACTAGTTCCTTAGGATTTAATAACCCTCACGAACTTTCAAACTTTACAGTTCATTGCCTAACTGAATAACAACCACTTTCTAAGGTATCTTTCTGTCTCTGATCTGGTCATTTTTGTTAAAACTTGGGGATAAGTGGGTATAAGATATACTATGAGTTACTGAGGTTTATTCCATTTTTCTTATTGAATAGATTGGCCAACATTCCAGTGATTGTTACCACCAATATTATTATTAGACCAACAAAAATTTGGGTGGTTCCTCTAACCTGGATTGTATGTATTGGGATAAGGATTATTTTTCTTTCCAATTGAATTCACATTCTTAATCCTTAGAGTATTACTATCATCAGTAGAATTCAAATCATGCTCTTCTAATTGCATGGATGATCCTGATCCTGAATTAACTCCAAAAGTATCCAATTTCTTAGATATCATAGCTACCTGAGCAGCCAAAATGGATAATGCGTTAGATTTATAGACACTTCTACTTTCTTAGGATTCACCCTATTAGAAGGTTACTGGAAATTATGTGTAGTCATTTCTTGAATTAATTTATAGGCTTCCTCAAATAGCTTAGACATTAAAGATCCTCCAATTGTTGCATCTATAATCGACCTAAGGGATCCTACCAATCCACTATAAAATGTCTGAATAACCAACCAATCAAGTATTTCATGGTGAGAATATTTTTTAGCATTTCCTTCAATCTCTTCCAACTTTTACGAATTGACTCTCCTTTAAACTTGGCAAAAGATGTGATATCATTTCTAAATTTGAAAGTTTTTGAATGTGGAAAATACTTAGTTAGAAATTTATGTGCTGACTCATTTCAAGTGGTTATGAAGTCTATGGGCAAGAAATTCAAAAACATCATAGCTTTTTCCCTTAGAGAAACTAGAAATAATAGAAGTCCAATAGCATCATCATTGACACCATTATACTTAAATATTACATAAATTTCTAAAAAGTTAACGACATGCAAGTTGGGATCCTCAATAGAATTTCCCCAAACTAAGAATTTTAAACTATCTAAATTATGATAAGTTTCAGTTTAATGTTTTTAGCCTATATAGTAGGTCTATTGATACTCTGATGGATTCCTTCTAATATAGGATTAATATATTTCCTAAGAGGTTTAGGATGGTCTGAATCTTGTACTAGTTCAAACATCTCTAAAATATTTTTATTTTTTTAATTTTTATAAGGATCTTTTTTATCTCAGAATCAAATAAAAAGGGCTTCTTACTAGATTCACTAAGCATATAACAATAATGCACTAAAAAATAAATAGCAAAAACTTAACATGTAACAATTTTTTTTCCTTTCAAATTTTAACAAAAAATTCAAACAATAAAGATACAAGTAGGTCTAAATATGTACTCATTTTAATAATATAGTTTGAAATTATAATATGCACATTACTTCCCCGGCAATGAAACCAAAAATGTAATGGGCAATGGACATGCATGGGGCTTATATTGTGCTTGCTATTGCTACACTGGTGAATAATGTATGTATGAATGTGAATAAGTTTAGGTTTTCTTTGATATAAATTTATCCACTAGATACACAAGTATATGTATCGATCAGGTAAAAAAGTGAATAAGTGAGTGCAAAATTGAAAGTATCTTGCACTTCTTAGCCTCCCTAAGACTTTACTTTGTGGGGGCACTAAAGAACTACAATGAATATAGACTCCATCAAAAGTGATAGAACTCCTAAAAAAAACTAAAAAATTAGTTTTAGTAAGTGAAAAATGGTCTCAGGCTCCATGGTGCTTGAAATGGTGGTGCATGCTGTGTTATCAATTGAACTTACACCTTTATGTTCTTTCAAAATTGACATGGAAGGCATACAATAGTATGGGGTGGCAGACTTTAAAGCAAGTTCTATGTTACTTTGGTTTTCCCCTTAAATTTTCTAGGATCATTATGGAATGTGTTGAACATCCTATATTTTTTATATTAGTGAATGGTATTCCGTCCAATTGGATTAAAGCAAGAAGTGGATTCAGGCAAGGTTATCACTTGCCCCCTTTCCTATTTGTTTTATGTTCTCAATTATTATCAAATGCATTTATTCATAAAGGAGGTAATATTGGAGTTAAAATTTGTCCAAGTGCTCCGAGGATTTCATATCTATTACACACAGATGATATTCTTATTTTCTCTGAAGTAAATGTGAATATGGTAAAGGAAATAAAGAAAATTGTTTTAGATTTTTGTATGTGGTCCAGCCAAAGTGTTAACTCTCATAAGTCCTCTATTATGTTTGACAAAAATGTTAAGAGGAGGAAGAAGAAGAGGGTTTCTCGTATTATGGGCATTAAAATGGTGAGAGAAATGAATTATTTGGGAGTGAAGATTGCTTTGAGGAGATTGGTTGCTTCTGATATTCAGAATATTATTGATAAAGCTTTGGGAAAATTTAATGCTTGGGGCAATAAATTCATATCTCTTGCTGGGAGATTTATTCTTCTAAAATCTGTTGTTCTCTCATTTCTGATTTTTTAATCTACTCATTCTCTTGTACTTAAGGGTGTTTTGAATGAATTAGATAAGATGTACATGAATTTTATTTGGCATAAGTAGAATGGTATGAATGGTCTTCATTATGTTTCTTAGGATGTTTTGTGTAAGCCAATAAATTGTGGTGGACATGGTTTGCATTCTTGTGCAAGCAAAGTGGGGCCTTTAAGAGCTAAATTGGTGTGAAAGACATTTACAAAACATGTGTCGTTTCTTTCCAGAATTTTTAAAGCTAAATATGGTTTGGTCAGTTGGGATGGAGAGCTAAGGAAGGGTTGTTCTTTTTCATGGAAAATTATTTCGGATGGTGCTAAAGCTTTGGCTCCTATTGTGAGAAGGAGAATTGCTAAAGGGGAATCTATTAGAATGTTTAAAGATATTTGGTTGCTGAATAAGAGGTTAGATGAATGGCTTACTTTTGTAATTATTTATGAAGATAGTGAGATCACTTTAGATAGACTTATTCTGAATGGAGAATGGAATGAAGTAGAGCTGACAAAGTTCTTTGGAGATCAGTTGCTTTGTTTGATTCATCAAACTAACATTGATCATGAATTGGAATGCGATCAGTTGGAGCTTATGTACCAGAATATTGGGAAATCATTGACTGCTTTGGCTTGGGATGCTATGGATCATGATCAATAAAAAAACCTGTATTTAAAATGGATTAAAATGCTAAAGCTGAATCCTCATGTAGAGACATTCTGGTGGAGATTATTTTATGGTGTTCTTCCATCATTTCACTTTCTTATGCATAGAAGGTTGTGTGAAGATAACCTCTATCTGAGAGGTTGCTGTGACGCTAAAGATTTAGAACATGTGATGGTGAAATGTGCAAAGATTATTTGGGTTATGAATTACATGAATAGATGGGGTTTTCTTATGCCTTTATTTTCATCGATGGAGGATTGTTATAAGGGATTGGATTATCTTTCTATTACAAATGCTTTCTTAGCTAATGTATACTATTCAGCGGTATATTTAGCATGGAAATCAAGAAATAAATTGGTACAGGGAGAATCTGAAGATAATGTTCTTATTATTGCAGTAAATTTAATTAGTTATGCTTCTATGATTCAGTATAATTCTTACTCAGGTTTCTGGGGTGTTAATCAGCTTATTCAATTGTCTTTTAATCTTTAGCACCCTCATCCTCCCAATCGGATCAAAGTTAATGTTGATGCTTTATTGTTAAGATCAAATTTGGCTGGCATTGGTAATGTGTTCTGAGATTATAAAGGTATACTATGTTATGATTTTGGTACATTTATTTATTCAAGTAAATTCTAATCCAAGTTATGTTTTTGATGATTACAAAAATTTATTGTTTGTTTTATTCTTCTCCTAACAATTATTTGAGTTTTGTTGTGTGTACTAAAGTATTTTTCAGGAAATTCACCCTCCAGATTGCTGAAGACTTCAAGTTCACTTGTTCACTGTAAATGAAGTCTGTAAATTTTCTTTTTCTTGAGTATGAGAGAGTGTGATTGTAAGTTGGATAACTGTGCACACACACACTATGGGGGAGTAAAAAAGTTTAAATTTTTAAACTGATCGTACATTACGAAATACCTTTCGTACGGGATGATCTATAGAATATGTCCTCCATATCGAACCCATATGACAAGAAAATTTTTCTAAGGCATGTTCGTACAGTAAAAAATACCTTTCATACATGATCTTTGATGTATGAACCACTCTGACTTGTTCGTCCATGGGTTCATACGGGAAGAACTAAGCGTATGAAGCGCACTGACTAGATCATCCAAGGGTTCGTCTGGAATGATATGTTCGTACGAAGCGCTCCGACTTGATCGTCCAAGGGTTTGTCTGGGATGAAATGGTCATACAAAGCGCTCTGACTTGATCGTCCAAGCATTCGTAGGGGATGAAATGTTCATACAAACTGCTCTAACTTATTCGTCTCATGAGTCATACGGGACGAATCGTTCAATATTTTGAACTATTCGTACAGTACGATCGGCATGGATTAAACTTGAAAATTTAGTTTTTGAATGATTTTTCTTGTCCCAAGTATATAAATGACTTAAAACTGACTGAAGGAAAAATCCTTCTGCGAAAATTCTTTTGAGAAGTCTAAGGAGAGTGATTGAGAGAGTATTTGGGAGTGAGTATTGAGAGATCTTTCAAGAGAGAATTGTGAGAGGATTCACAAGGTTATCCAATTGTAAGGATTTCTTTTACTTGTTCTTTAAGTATCTTCCTAGTTCCTTGGAGACTTTTGCAAGAGTGTTGGTCGAGAGGATTCCTTTTCTCTAGCGAACTTGGAGGGTGAAAAGGACGATAATTCTCTACCGTACTTGGAGGGTGAAAAGGATGACAGTTCTCTGCCGCACTTGGAGGGTGAAAAGGATGACGGTTCTCTGCCGCACTTGGAGGGTGAAAAGGACGACGGTTCTCTGCCTCATCGGGTTTGGTGAAAGAGATTTTGTAAAGGCTTCTCCACCTTGTTGTGGGGGCAAAAGGAGAGTCACTTGAGTTTAGTGTAATACCTAGAGAAGGAGTCTCTAGGGAGTGGATGTAGGTCGTGTTTGACCGAATCACTATAAATTCTGGTATTTTCTTTTCACTTTTCACTTTTATGCATCTTATTTTCCTGCAGTTTATTTTCTTTGTGGTTGAATTTCTGTGTTCAGATAAAGCGCTAAAATCAATTTGTTCATATTGTATGAAGTAATATCGTATTGTACGATTTGCTTTAAAATTTTCTAAAATCCCAAGAGTAAATTTTTAAAGGACCAATTCACTCCCCCCTCTTGGTTAGCCTAGGGACGTGAGCAATAGGTCTAATAACATATTCACACTTTCAAGTGGTATCAAAGCTAATTTAAAAAATCACTATTTTAAATACTTTTTGAAATTTTGATCATGGCTAATTTTGGAAATAGAAATACTATGGAAGGATACTCCATCACTAGACCACCGTTGTTTGATAATATCCCTTTTGATTTTTGAAAAACTTGCATGTCTACTTTTCTACAATCACTTGACTATCGCATGTGGATGTTAGTTCAGGATGGTTATACTGAACCTACTAGGATTGTAGAAGGAATAAGCGTTCAAACACCTTTTGCAAACTGGACTATAGAAGAACGTGAATTAGCTCAACTGAATGCTATGTGTTTGAATAGTTTCTTTTATGCTTTAAAGTCAGAAGATTACATACGTGTGTCTACCTGTAAATCAGAAAAGGAAATTTGGGATAGGCTTTGCATCACATATAAAGGTACGAATGAAGTGAAATAAAATAGATTAAACATTCTCTTACATGACTATGAATATTTTTGCATGAAATAGAATGAATCAATCTCTGACATATACACTCGTTTTACACACAGCCACTTCATTGCATGCTTTAGGTAGGGAGTTGACAAATACAGAGAAAGTTAACAAGATATTACGTTGTTTACCTCCTGTATATGATGCAAAGATAGCTGCAATAACAAAATCTAAAGATTTGAATATTTATTCTGTTGACAATCTTCTTGGATCACTAATTACTTACAAGCAATCTTTGACTCAAAGACAGATTGATGTAGGTGAGAAGCGAAAGGAGAAGAACATCGCTTTAAAGGTGGACAATTCTGAGAGTGATCAGTCACTACCTAAGGACGAAGAGGATATTGCCCTCATGATAAGGCAATTCAGAAGTTTCCTAAAAAAGAAGCAGAGAAGATGCCAACAGTGGAACAAAGGAAGGTTCCAAAAGAATGCTAAGGCTTCTAATGAAGTTATATGTTATGAGTGCAAGAAGCCAGGACACATAAAGATAGATTTCCCCTATCTCAAAGGAAATCCTAGCAAGGATAAGGCCGAGGAGAAACTGAAGGATAGAAGGGGTAATAAGAGAATACAACGAGCTTTTTGGGCGGACTCAGCTTCAGATTCGTTAGAAACAGCACCTGAAGAGGAAGTTACCAATTTGTGCTTAATGGCTGACAATCTCAACCATACGGATGAGGATGAGGTATGTGATTTAAGCTATGAAGAATTATTCAAAGTTTCTGAATGCATACACTCTGCATATAGGAAACTTAAAAACTGCACGCTAAGTTGAATTTGGAATTTTTAGAGCTGCAGAAAGAAAATGAGATCTTTAGGAAAGATCATGCATTAATTGATAGCAACCACATGACTTTGTTGGATGAGTTTGATGATTTAAACAAACAGCATAAACTTTTAAAATCATCTCACACTGAACTTGAAAATGATTTTAAGACTTTTATGGATAAATCGGATTCTAGAGAGCATGAGTTGAAGATTAAAATTTCGATTCTAGAAAGTGCTAATGCTTATCTTAAAGTTCAGGTAAAAGCACTTAAAGAAAATAGAAATCCACCTAAACTTGAAGAGTTTCATGAATCCTACTACAAGATCACTGATTCAAGATCTAAGAAGAAAATTTTTAGGAAGAATAGGTTGGTGAATCGTTTTCCAGGGATAAAGTATTTTTCTTGTGGTAGTTTAGGGCATATTTCCCACACTTGTACACTTAAATATAGAATACATTTAGTGTGGAGACCTAAGGTGCATAAATCACAGTATATCACACATGCATCTGGTTTAAAATTTTCAAGAGGAGAACCCAAACTTATTTGGGTTCCCAAGACTAACATTTGATCTTTTTGCAGGAACGCTCTCACACAAGACCTCATGAGAGTATTTGTACCTGACAGCGGCTGCTCAAAGCATATGACTGGAGATACGAATCAATTTATATCACTGGAAGCCAGGAATGGAGGCAATGTTACACTTGGAGATAATACTACCAAGAGAGTGGTAGGTACATGTATAATTAGAAACTCTAAAAACTTTGTGATTGAAAATATGCTGTTGGTTGAAGGTTTATAACACAATCTGTTGAGCATAAGTCAATTGTGTGACAAGAGCTATCATATAAAGTTTTTGCCTACTAGTTGTGTTATTAGTCTTAATGGAACTGTTGTTTTGAATGGTGATAGAGTTAATAATATTTACATGCTAGATTTGAATTCTATTAAACCTTCTATTGCTCTATGTTTAAAAACTGTATCTGATGAATCATGGTTATGACATAAAAGGCTTTGTCATGCTAGTATGAGAAATCTTAAAAAAATTACCCAAAAGCAACTAGTAAGAGGTGTACCCAAATTAGACTTCACTAAAGATCACTACTGTGATGCATGTCAATTAGGAAAACAAGTGAGATCCTCTTTCAATTCAATCAAGGAAGTTAGGACTAGCAAGCCCTTAGAAATTCTTCACATGGATTTATTTGGACCTGTTAGTACCTTAAGTCTAGGAGGAAAAAGATTTGGGTATGTTATTGTGGATGACTATTCTAGATTCACTTGGATTAGATTTTTGAATCATAAGAGTGAATCATTTGAAGAGTTTAGAGATTTTGCCACTTGGATTCAGAGGAAACTAGGTTTTGAAATAGTTACTATCCAAAGTGATCATGGGGGAGAATTTGAAAATGAAATGTTTAATGATTTTTGCAAATCTCTTGGAATTGAACACAATTTCTCAGCCGCTAGGACACCTCAACAGAATGGAGTTATAGAAAGGAAGAACAGGACATTAGTTGAAACTGCTAGGGCCATGTTAGCAGAATATTCACTTCCAAAATATTTTTAAGCTGAAGCAGTTAGCACAGCGTGCTATGTGTTGAATAGGGTGTACATAAGGTCTAAATTGAATAAGACACCCTATGAACTTCTTAAAGGTAGAAGTCCCAACCTCTCACATCTACATATTTTTGGATGTAAAGTGTTCATTCATAATAATGATAAAACTCTCTTAGAAAAATTTGATTCAAAATCTGATAAAGGAATCTTTGTAGGTTATTCAAGTGTTGGAAAATCCTATAGAGTTTTTAATAAAAGAACATTGGTAGTTGAGGAGACCACACATATTGTTTTTGATGAATCTTATGATAATAAAGGGTCTAAGTTGGATGAAGATGAGGTTGAGGTAGTAACCCAAAAAATTGAAGATCAAAAAGTTGAAGAAAGGGTTGAAAAAAAAGAGGAAAACTAATTACCTAGAGAATGGAAATTTGTAAGGAGTCATCCTAAAGAGTTGATTTTAGGAGAACCAAGTGAAAGAGTAAGGACTATGCATGATTTGAGGAAAGAAGTAAATCATTCAACGTTCATTTTAATGATTGAACCCACTAATATAGAACAAGTACTTTTGGATGAATTTTAGATTTTGGCCATGCAAGAGGAGTTGAATCAATTCAAGAGAAATGATGTTTGGGAGTTAATTGAAAGGCCAAAAGATCAAAGTATAGTTGGGACGAAGTGGGTGTTCAAAAATAAAATGAATGATGCAGGAGTAGTTGTGAGAAATAACGCTAGATTAGTAGCTAAGGGGTATAATCAAATTGAAGGAATTGATTTTGAGGAGACATTTGCCCTTGTAGCAAGACTTGAAGCAATAAGAGTTTTGTTAGCCTTTGCCTGTTTTAAAGATTTTAAATTGTATCAGATGGATGCCAAGAGTGCCTTCTTAAATGGGGTGATTGAAGAGGATGTTTATGTTGAGCAACCTCCAGGCTTTGAAAATTTTAAATTCCCTAATCATATTTTCAAACTGAAAAAGGCATTATATGGACTAAAACAGGCACATAGAGCATGGTATGAGAGGTTAAGCACTTTCTTATTAAAAGGATCTTTTGTTAAAGGAAGTGTGGACACCACTCTGTTTGTGAAAAGAATTAGAAAAGAAATACTCATTGTTCAAATATATGTGGATGATATCATTTTTGGATCAACTGATAAAATTTTATGTGATGAATTTTCAAAGATAATGAGTAGTGAATTTGAAATGAGTTTAATGGGTGATCTGAGTTATTTTATTGGTTTTAGCATAAAGTAAAATGAGGAAGATGCTTTTCTTTGTCAATCTAAGTATGTTAAGGATATCCTCAAAAAGTATGAAATGGACAATGCTAAACCAGTAAATACACCCATGAGTTCCTCAGTACTATTTGATAAGGATCATAAGAGAAAATCTGTTGATCAAAAGAAGTATAGAGGTATAATTAGATCTTTGCTTTATTTGACTGCTAGCAGACCTAAATCATGTTTAGTGTTTGCTTATGTGCTAGATTTCAAATAGATCCAAAAGAATCACATTTGACAGTAGGGAAAAGGATCTTAAGATATCTTTTGGGAACTCAAAATTTGGGTATCCTAAGAATAGTTCTTCTTTGAAATTATTGGATACTCAGATTCTGATTTTGAAGGCTGTAGGGTGGATAGGAAAAGTATTTTTGGGACTTGTCAATTCATTGGAAATTCATTAGTATCTTGGTCCAGTAGAAAACAAAATTCAGTAGCACTTTCTACAGCTGAAGCAGAATACATTGCCTTAGGGAATTGCATTGCACAGGTGCTTTGGTTAAAATAACAAATGGATGATTTGGGTTTTTCAATTGGCACCATTCCAATCTTTTGTGATAACACTAGGGCCATTTATATTTCTAAGAATCTAATACAACATTCTAGAACCAAGCATATTGACATAATGCATCATTTTATAAGAGATCATGTAGCGAAAGGGGAAATTGAACTACATCATGTCTCTAATAAAGATCAGCTTGCAGATATTTTCACAAAACCCTTAGCCTTTGACACATTTAGCATGTTAAGGATAAGGCTAGGTGTGATTGATCTTAATGCTTGATTGAAAATTTTGCAAATGTAGTTTTATATGTATTTGTTTGTTTGTTCATTGGATGTGTTTTATTTTCTTGTGTTTTATATTTTATTAGTTTATTGTGTGTTGTCTTTTAAAAGAAAATTAATAAAAAAAAATTTTTGTTGTGTTTTGTTCTTTGACTGAATGTTAAAAGCATGTAAGATTGGAGAGGTGAGAGTTTATTTTGTGTCTATTCATTCTGTAAGATGACCTTATCATACTGTACGATTACATCATAGTACATGTACTTCGTCTGTATGAATTGGGAGGAATCACGGTTAGTGTCAGTTATTATTGAGGATCGTATGTATGAATACCTCATTCATCTGTACGATCCATATGTCGTTTCACATGAGGGACGAACCTAACCGTCGCCTGAACGATCTTAAATTTTCTGATCGTCCTGGACGAACACGTCATCGTCTATACGATCAGGAAGTCAAAAAGCATGTACGAAAGGACGCCTCGGGATTAGCAGTTTACAAAAAACCATTTCATTTTGACTGGTTTTGGTCATCCCGGATGAAAT
This sequence comes from Dendrobium chrysotoxum, assembly GCA_019925795.1. Classification (NCBI taxonomy): domain Eukaryota; kingdom Viridiplantae; phylum Streptophyta; class Magnoliopsida; order Asparagales; family Orchidaceae; genus Dendrobium; species Dendrobium chrysotoxum. The sequence continues at coordinate 31,369,783 of CM034306.1, read as the reverse complement.
TTGATTCATCCCGGATGAAGTCAGGTTCGTCTTGTACGAACTAGTTTCGTACAATACGATCGCATGCATTTTCTATAAAAAGGAGGGTCATTTTCATTCATTTCACTTTCATTCCAAAACCCTTTAGAGCTTAGAATTAAAGATGTCAGGCAGTGGCAAAAGAGTACGTGTAGTTAGGGGTCCTACTACTAGGAGAAACTGGGACGAGAACTTTCTAAGTGAGGAAAATGAGGAAGCATACCTTAGGTATGCTACGTCTAAAGTCACCCCTTCCTGCATACTGTTGCAGGAAAATATTCACTTTACTGCAATGCCTCTTTTTGACTCCACCCAATTAGCTTTTCTGTTGCCTTAATCTATGCTTTTAACAAGGACCTTTTTCATGTGTTCCTCGCCAAAATGACCTTCAATGAGGATCACTCTATCATTTCCTCATATATCTTAAAGCAAAGAGTAGTGATAACCAAGGAGGATCTAGGGGAATATATTCATCTGAGAACCCAAGGGACTAGGGCTCACACCTTCTCCACTAGACCAAAAAATAGTTAGTCAGAAGTAAACCGAGTTCTTAGAGGTGTAAGCACACCCACACATGTTTCCCGGGTAGATTCCTTGAACCAAAATGCACGAATAATTCAGCATGTGCTTAGGACATCTATCATTCCTAAAGCAGGAGACCGGATAAATATAACCCCACTTCTTTCTTCAATAACTTTTCTTATTATAACTGGCCAACCAATAAATGAAGCCCAATTAATCTTAGACTACATCTACTATCTTTCTGATATTGGTTTGGCTAGTGTGAAAAGGAAGAAAAATATTGCTTTAGGATATATTGTGTGCTACATCCTTGAGAAGAAATACAACCTAATCCATCCTTCTGGTCCTTCTGAACTCCCACTATACTTCACTGACGCTTCCTTTTGAGCGTTATTTGGGAAAGAAGGTACTGCTGACAGCTCAGATGATGAGCCTCCTTCTGCTTCTGCTCCTTCAACTGCACCCTCAACTGCATCTGGACCATCTCAAGATTTCTATCAGAATATGGTCCAACGTTTTGAGAGAATGGATCAAAGATTTGATCACATGGAGGTGCATTTAAAGAAACAAGATGATCAGTACAATGAGGATAGAGTCTAGATTAGGGATCAGTTTGACTCTGTGAATACGAACATTACAACGCTAAATAGCTATTTTACGCTGTTTGGCAATCCGCCACCTCCTCCAGATCAGGGTCCCTCGGATTATTAGTATATCTTCTGTTTGGCTTGGTTGGATGTGATTGTTGTTGTTCTTTGTTGTGTGTTTGTAGTTGGTGAGTTTGTATGAGAGTTTAATAAGTTTATCTTTTTCTATGTGCTGCACCAGAAAACTTGCTATTATGTTTATTTTATCAGTACTTGTATGATGTATTTTGAATTATTTTGAAATGAGTAATATTGTAGTGCTTTTGTGCATATCTTTTGTGTATTTTAACTGAAAATTTTTCTTACACTAACACACTTAACCGTAGTTGATCAAATTTCTAAAATGTTAATTGAGAATTTATTACAATAAAAACTCTGTGCATATAATTAAATTCTCAAAATATTTAGATTTCATTATGATTTGGTGTAGATTAGAAGATCTTAATTTATCTCAATTTAGACTTGCATTACTTAGCCTAAATCATTGTATATTTGATGTCTTAATATTACTTATAATTCCTATATCATAGTGTTTATTATTGTAAAAGTGATCAAGGGATATTGTAATTGGAAAGAAGCTTATTAAATGAAGATAAAAAGAGCAAAGCTCAAAAAGATGCACAAAGTGTGTCATAAAATAAAAGATGCGCAATGTCGTCAAATTTAAAAAGAGTCACAAAATTAGCCCAAATTATGAAAAAGATGCGCAATGTCGCCAATTGTCCTTTCCTTTAATATTTTCTCCAAATTCACTAATCAATAATTATCACTTTTGATTTAAAATTTTTGGTAATCTTATTTCATCTTATGTGTAATTATTGTGGTTACTTAATCTATCTAATACATTAATATCATAGATCAACTTTTCTTCTCCTCATTATTGTATGCAATCTAGATCTTTTTGATTGTTTACTTGTTATATGTGGATTTTATATTATAGTCAATCTTTCTTTAACATTTTTCAAATCCAAAACTCTTTTGAGTGTCTTCCCTTTTTGTTGTTGTCAAAAGGGGGAGTGTTGTATTGTTTATTGGTCTTTATTTGTTTGATTGTATTCTCTTGTATGCGTGCTTGTATATTTACTTGTGTGTGTATTTGCTTTTATCTTTTCTACTCTTCCCTTATGTTTTCCGTGTTAGATCCTCTAACCTCTTATTCCCTTGTGTCATTTAGGGTTTAGGGGGAGCTTAGGAGATCATTTATTTAGGGGGAGTGTACATTTATGGATATATTTGTGGAAGAAAGTGAGAGCTTAGGAGACATAATTTTTTTTTTAACCAAACAGTAATTATTTTGCCATCATCAAAAGGGGGGAGACTTATGATTTGGGTACATTTGTTTGTTCAAGTAAATTTTAATCCAAGTAAGTTTATTATTTATTTTATTCTTCTCCTAATAATTATTTGAGTTCTGTTGTGTGTACTAAAGTATTTTTCAGGAAATTCACACTCCAGATTGTTAAAGACTTCAAGTTTACTTGTTCACTGTAAATGAAGTTTGTAAATTTTCTTTTTCTTGAGTATGAGAGAGTGTGATTGTAAGTTGGATAACTGTGCACACATACACTACGGGGGAGTAAAAAAACTTAAATTTTTAAACTGATTGTACAGTACGAAATACCTTTCGTACGGGATGATTTATAAAATATGTCCTCCATATCGAACCCATATGGCAAGAAAATTTTTCTAAGGCATGTTCGTACAGTATGAAATACGTTTCGTACATGATTTTTGCTGTATGAACCGCTCTGACTTGTTCATCCATGGGTTCGTATAGGACGAACTAAGCGTACAAAGCGCACTTACTTGATCGTCCAAGGGTTCATCCGGGATGATATGTTCATATGAAGCGCTCTGACTTGATCGTCCAAGGGTTCATTTGGGACAAAATGGTCGTACGAAGCGCTCTGACTTGATTGTCTAAGCGTTCGTACGGGACAAAATATTCGTATGAACTGCTCTGACTTGTTTGTCTCATGAGTCCTACGGGACGAATCGTTCAATATTTTGAACTATTCGTACAGTACGATCGTCGATCATATGGGACGATCAGCATGGATTAAACTTGAAAATTTAGTTTTTGGACGGTTTTTCTTGTCCCAAGTATATAAATGACTTAAAACTGACTGAAGGAAAAATTTTTCTATGAAAATTCTTTTGAGAAGTCTATGGAGAGTGATTGGGAGTGTGTTTGGGGGTGAGTATTGAGAGATCTTTCAAGAGAGAATTGTGAGAGGATTCACAAAGTTATCCAATTGTAAGGATTTCTTTTACTTGTTCTTCAAGCATCTTCCTAGTTCCTTGGAGACTTTTACAAGAGTGTTGTTCGAGAGGATTCAGGTTCTCTGCTGCACTTGGAGGGTGAAAAGGTCGACAGTTCTCTGCCACACTTGGAGGGTGAAAAGGATGACGGTTCTCTACCGTACTTAAAGGGTGAAAAGGACGATGGTTCTCTGCCGCACCGGGTTTGGTGAAAGAGATTTTGTAAAGGCTTCTCTGCCTTGCTGTGGGGGAAAAAGGAGAGTCACTTTGAGTTTAGTGCAATACCTAGAGAAGGAGTCTCTAAGGAGTGGATGTAGGTCGTGTTTGACCGAACCACTATAAATTTTGGCATTTTCTGTTCACTGTTCACTTTTCTGCATCTTATTTTTCCGTAGTTTATTTTCTTTGTGGTTGAATTTCTGTGTTCAGATAAAGCGCTAAAATCAATATATTCATTTTGTACGAAGTAATATCGTACTGTACGATTTGCTTTAAAATTTTCCAAAATCCCAAGAGTAAATTTTAAAGGACCAATTCACCCCCCCCACTTGGTTAGCCTAGGGACGTGAGCAATAGGTCTAACAATCTATTCGTACTTTCAGACTATTGCTAGCTTTTGGTTTTAGTTGTATTCATTGGGATATCTCTCAATTGGAATTTTATGCAATCAAGTCTTTGGGCCGATTTATGAAAGTTTGGATGTATCAATTTAAAGGAATCAATTTTGAACGGGATAATGCTAATGTGATCAGACTTCTTCAAGATTTTTTTATGAAGAAGGAGGTGGCAAAGAGTTTTTATTCATTGGAAGAGCTCTCCTTTTGAATAAGTTTAAGAATGTTATTTTTAATTTTTTTTTGTTAGAGATTGTAATAAGTTAGCTAATTGGTGTGCTAACTTTGCCATTACTAATGATTTTTGTTGGGATGATTTGAGTAGTAATCACGTTCCTCCTTCCTTTGTTAAATTGTTAAAGTAGCATTATGATGGTATTGCTTTTCTTTAGTATTTTGTATTAGGCTCTTTTTAGTTATTGCGATTTTCATCTTTCAAAAAAATTAAACTTGCACCTTAATGTTATTAGGCTTGCTCCACTGTAAAGCTGGATTGACTCAGTGCATATATTGGCTGAACCAATATGTCTCTTTTTTGAATCAATGCATATCCATCTTTCATCAATTACTCTACCATGACACAAAAAGGTTGAGTGTTGTAATGCTTAAATATGTAATCCAGTGCTGCGGTATTGTGATGATTAGTGCTCTAGCATTCAAATTCCTTTAACTCGGGTGTTGGGGCATGAATTTTGATGCTACAGTGCTATAGAGTGCTACGACATTGACCCTAGCTCCATTATGGTGCTAATATATTTATCATTTTCTGAGATATTGACACTGTAATTCCCAACTATGGTATCGAGGCATTGCAGACACTATGGCGTTGGTAATTAGACCACTGTAGTGTTGGCTCAATAAATAGTAAATAGTTTATACTTAACACTTTATCCATTATGGTGTTGCGCTAACTCGGTGTACTTGTTGGTTAAACCGATGCATTGCTTTACTGAATTGGCATGGCTCGATCTTTTATTAATCGCTCCTCTATGGTGATATAAACGTTGAGCGTTGTGGCACTTACATGTGCAATCCAGCAGTATAGTTTGGAAAAAATTATACTTACGATATGCTTACTATAAATATTTAAGGTGCAAACACTCTATAAAGGATAATTTTCAATAATTATGCATAAAAAGGAATTTAAATTAAAAATAAATAGCAGAATAAAAATAATATAAAATATAATAATTAAACATAACTAAACATAAAAAATAACTTACCTTTTCATTAAAATGGTGAAAAGCTCATAAGCAATGTAATATATATATATATATATATATATATATATATTGCATGAAGCACTATCCTTCCAATCCATCTCCACTCAAGACTTGTAGTTTCTACTCCAATCAGAATAACAAATTACTCTCATAGCCATATCACAACATCGTAATCACATCATCATGGAGATTCCCCTAAGCAAAAGAACTAAAAAGCAAATATAAGAAAAAAGAAACAAGCTATAAATATTAATATAAACAACATAAATTCTCTCTTATTGCAAATATGGATTCAAGTACTGTATTTTTGATGATATCAAACATTTCTACTTCTTTACTGCTACTACTATTTGTGAGGGGTTTCACAAAGGTTGCTCCAAGCAAGGATTTAATCATCATCTTCCTTCTTCATCCTTGGTTCTGTGGTGGCTCTAGGGAGATGATTATCAGCATCAGATCTAGGTTCTCTCCTTGCTTCAGGAGGAAATAAAAGGAGTTTGAGGTTCTCTGCTACTTCAAGAGGAAGCAAAAGGATTCTGGGGTTCTCTACCTACTTCTGGAGGAAGCAAAAGGAGTCAAGGTTCTCTGCCTCACTGGTGTCGATAGAAACATATTGTAAGGGCTTCTCCACCTTACTGTGGGAGTACAAGGAGAGTCACTATAGTGTTTAATGCATCACCTGGAGGGGAGGCTACGGGGAGTGGACATAGGTCAAGTTGATCGAACCACTATGAATTTGGTGTGCTCTTTTCATTTCTTTTTCCACATTTTAATTTCTGCATATTTCTGTGATATGATCTGTGGTTGAAAAATCTGATTTTGGTTATCTGCTTATGCTTTCATTATTTGTGTTTTAAATATTAAAAAATCCAAAAATAATTTTTTATTTGTGTAAGAATTTTTAAAATACCAATTCACCCCCCTCTTGGTTAGCCTTGGGGCTAGTTCATAAGGGCTTAACAACCCTAATGAACCTTTAAGTGGTATCAAAGAAGGATTCAAAAAAACAAGTTTTGGAAAACTTTTAAATTTTGATCCATGGCTAATTTTGGAAATCATAACACTGTGGAAGGTTATTCAATTACATGACCACCTTTATTTGATAATATTCTTTTTGATTTTTGAAAAACTTGCATGTCCAGCTTTTTGCAATCGATCGATTATCGTATGTGGAAGCTTGTTAAAGATGAATATTCTACACCTTTTAGATTGATAGATGGCATAAAAATTAAACTTCCTTTTACTGAATGGACTTTTGATGTTAGAGAGTTAGCACAACTTAATACAAAATATCTAAACTATTTTTTCTGTGTACTAAAATCGGAAGATTACATGTGTGTCTCTACTTGCACTACTGGTAAAAAAATTTGGATAGATTATACATTACTTATGAAGGCACATCTAAAGTTAAACAATCTAGGCTAAATATTTTGCTTCTGACTATAAACTCTTTCGCATGAAACCTAGTGAATCAATTTCTGAAATGTATATTAGATTTATACAGATTGTTACATCTTTGCATGCCTTAGGAAGAGAGCTGACTAACTATGAAAAAGTGAACAAGCTTTTATGATGTTTACCTTCTTCTTTTGATGCTAAAATTACTACAATTACTGAATCAAAAGATTTGAATAATTATTCTATTGATAACTTACTTGAATCACTAACTACTTACAAGTAAGGAGTGACCCAAAGGCAGCTTGATGCAGGTGAGAAAAAGAAGGAGAAAGCCATAGCCTTGAAGGCTGATGATTCTGACTCTAGCTCTTTAGGTTTTGATGATGATGACATGGCCTTAATCACAAGGCAATTCAAGAGCTTCTTGAGGAAGAAATAAAAGCATTATCAAAAGTGGAATAAAGATAAATGTCGTAAGAATTTTAAAGGTTCATCTGATGTTATTTGCTTTGAATGCAGGAAGCCTGGGCATCTAAAGTCTGATTGCCCTACACTTAAGACTCACCCAAGCAAGGAGAAGAGTGAGGAGAAACCCAAGTTCAAAAAGGACAAAAAGAAGATCTAAAAGGCTATCTGGGCTGATTCAGCATCTCACTCCTCTGAAACTGAAGCTGAAGAGGAGGTAACCAACTTGTGTTTGATGGCGAATAATCATCTTGGTCACTCTCACTAAGAAAAGGTATGTGAATTAAGGTACGATCAATTGCTTGAAGTTTTTGAAAAAATTCATACATTATACAGGAAGTTAAAAAAATTTCATGCTAGCCTGAAACTAGAATTTCTGAACTTAAAAAAAGAGCATGAAATTTTAATTAAAGATCATTTCACCTTGGATATCAATCATATGGCATTACTTAATGAATTTGATGAATTAAATAAACATCATTCTGATTTTTCTGCTAGGTATGATTCATTAAAAATATCACATGTTGAATTAAAAATTGCATTCAAGGAAATAGAAATTCATGCATTTGATGTAGAGAGTAGGGAGCATGCGTTGAGAGTGAAAAATGCAATTCTAGAAAGTTCAAATAAATTTTTTGACGTTGAATTAACTGCTTTCATGAAAAATAAACAACCACCATCACTTGAAGAATTTTATATACAATCATCAAAGCATGCATCATCTAAACCTAGGATGAGGCACTATCACCCATATAGATTAGTTAACCCTTTTTCTGGCTTTAAATATTTTTTTTGTGACATGTTAGGACATATCTCCCACACTTGTACTATTCACCATAAAACAAATTGGGTGTGGAGACCAAAATTGCAAAATCCACAGCATAGCATGCATGCATTGTATTCTTCTATTCATAATAAGGGACCCAAACCTGTTTGGGTTCCTAAATCTGATATTTGATGATTTTGTAGGGATGCTCTCATAGAAGTTCTCGTAAGAGCATGTGGTACTTAGACAGCAGATGTTCAAGACATATGACTGCAGATGGAAATCAATTTATTTCACTGGAAACTAGGGCAGGAGGTAAGGTTACACTTGGAGATAACACCACCAGGAGAGTGGTGGGATCAAGTATAATTATTGATTCAAAAAATTTCATCATTGATAATATTTTACTTGTAGATAGACTAAAACACAATCTGCTCAGTATCAGCTAGCTCTGTGAAAAAGGCTTCAGCATAAACTTTCTACCAACTTGCTGCTTTATAAGCTTAAATGACAAATTTTTTTTGCTGGAAAAAAGGATCAATAATGTCTACATACTAGATTTAAATTACTTTAAAGCTGATATTACTATTTGCTTAAAATTAATTGTTGTTGAATCATGGCTGTGACATAGGAGATTGTGTCATGTAAGTATGGAAAGCCTTAGGAAGGTCACCCAAAAAAGACTTAGTGAGAGGTGTCCCCAAGCTAGAATTCAGTAAGGAGCACCTGTGTGATACCTGTCAGTTAGGGAAGCAAGTCAAATCCTCCTTCCACTCAATCAAAGAGATAAACACTAGCAAACCCTTAGAAGTCCTACACATGGATCACTTTGGACCTGTCAACACTTCAAGCCTAGGAGGGAAAGTCTTTGGGTATGTGATTGTTGAGGATTATTTGAGGTTCACCTGGGTTAGATTTCTGTCTCATAAAAGTGAATCATTTGATGAGTTTAGATCTTTTTCCACTTAAATTCAGAGAAAGATAGGTTGTGAGATTGTGACTATTCATAGTGATTATGGGGGAGAGTTTGAAAATGAGAAGTTTGAAACCTACTATAAGGAGAAAGGGATAGATCACAATGTTTTAGTTCTTAGGACCCCTCAATAGAATGGGATAGCTGAAAGGAAGAACAGGACCCTGGTAGAAGCTGCTAGAGCCATGTTAGTTGAGTACTCACTTCCTAAATATTTTTGGGTATTAGTAATGAATACAGCCTGTTATGTTCTGAATAAGATAAATCTTAGATCTAAGCTGAACAAAACACCTTATGAAATTCTTAAGGGTAGGACACCCAACCTCTCTCACCTCTGTATCTTTAGATATAAGGTGTTCATTCTGAATAATGTGAAGTATCAAATAGAAAAGTTTGACCCAAAATCTGATGAAGGAGTGTTCCTAGGTTACTCAAGTGTTGGAAAATCCTATAGAGTCTTTAATAAAAGAACCCTGATTGTTGAGGAGACCAGTCATGCTATGTTTAATGAATCTGATAATAGAAGAGGAGGTTGAAGAAGTCACCCAAAGAATAGAATATCCAAATCTAGAGGAAAGGGTAGAACCTAATGTTACACTGCCTAAATAATGGAAATTTTTATTGAGTCATCCTAAAGAACTGATCTTAGGAAACCCTTCTGAAGGTGTTAGAACTAGGCATGAACTTAGAAAAGAAGTGAACCAATCTGCCTTCATTTCAATGACTGAACCCACCAATATCAATTAAGCCCTTTCTGATGAATTCTGGATCGTAGCCATGCAAGAGGAACTAAACCAATTTTTCTAGGAATAATATTTGGGAGCTAGTAGAAAGACCTAAGGACCAGAGTATAGTAGAAACCAAATGGGTGTTTAAGAATAAAATGAATGATTCTGGTGTGGTGGTTGGAAATAAGATAAGACTAGTAACTAAGGGGTACAACTAAATATAAGGGATTGATTTTGAGGAAACCTTTACCCCAGTAGCCCATTTGAAAGCCATTAGAGTGCTACTAGCCTTTGCATGTTATAAGGGATTTAAGCTTTTCCAAATGGATGTCAAGAGTGCCTTTTTAAATGGGATAATAAAGAAAGATGTGTTTGTAGAATAATCCCCTGGCTTTGAGAAATCTCAATTTCCAAATCATATTTTTAAATTAAAAAAGGCCTTGTATGGATTAAAACAGGTAGCCAGAGCATGGTATGAGAGGCTTAACACATTCCTACTAGAAAGGGAGTTTGTTAAGGGGAGCGTAGACTCCACCCTTTTTCTGAGGAGAGTAGGAGATGAATTACTTATTATCCAGATCTATGTTAATAATATACTTTTTGGATCTTTTGATAAAAATTTATGTGATGATTTTTCTAAAATAATAAGGAATTTGAGATTAGTATGATGGGAGAATTATCCTACTTTCTTTGATTAGCATAAGGCAAATGGATGATAAAACTTTTTTAATCAATTAAAATACATAAAGGACATCCTGAGGAAATATGAAATGGATAATGCCAAGCCTATCAACATTCCCATGAGCTCTAGTATCCAGTTAGATAAAGATTCAAATGAAAATCTGTTGATCAGAAGAAGTATAGAGGAATAATTTGATCACTTCTTTACCTGACTGCTAACAGACCCGATATTATATTTAGTGTTTATCTCTGTGCTAGATTTTAGGCTGATCCAAAGGAGTCCCACCTGACTGCTATTAAGAGAATTCTTAGATATCTCTTACGGGCCCAAAATATAGGAATCTGGTATCCTAGGCACACCACCTATTTTTAAATTATAGGATACTCTGATTCTGACTTTACATGATGTAGGGTGTATAGAAAGAGCACCTCAAGAATATGTCAATTCATAGGATAATCCTTAGTCTCCTGATCTAGTAGAAAATAGAATCCAGTTGTATTGTCCATTGCTGAAGCTGAATATATTTTCTTAGGAAGTTGTGTGGCCCAGGTCCTTTAGTTAAAGCAATAAATTTTGGATTTAGAACTTCCTATAGGTATAATTTTTATCCTATGTGATAACACTAGTGCCATCTATATTTCAAAGATCCCAATCTAACACTCCAGGACCAAACACATCGACATCTGGCACCACTTCATTAGGGACCATGTTACTAAAGGAGATATAGAGCTACATCATGTGGCCATTGAAAATCAACTAGCATATATCTTCATAAAATAAATGGCTTTTGAAACCTTAGCACCTTAAGAACTAGATTAGGTGTTAGAGACATTCATGCTTAAAATTGATACTCTCTATTTATGCTATCTACACTTAGTTTTTATTTGATATGTTTATCTGTTTATTTTTATGTGTTATAATTTCCTGCTAATTTGTCTCTTTTTTGTTGTTGTTTATCTGATTAGGTTATTTCTTTTTATGTGCTTTCCTCTTATTTTTGATTTCTTGTTTATTTTCTTCTGAATCAGATCACTGCTCACTACTACTGATAAATTTGATTTCTAAATGAGAGTTTTTCCTTATTTTTATTTAGAAGCTTATAAGCAGTGATTGACCTCTCTAAAATAGTTAAGGGAAGACACATTGATGATTTTTTTTCTTCCTCTAACTCCTTTAATGGTGTACTTTTCTTTTTGGATAAAAATCTTTTTCAAAATTAAAAAGTTAGACTTTAAAATAGAGATCTATTTTATCTTCCTACTGTAATCTATCTCATATGAGTAGTATTCTAAATCATTGAATCACTTTCATATTTTCTTAATCAGGTGGTTGCATTTGTCATGTGAGAATGATTCTGTTTTATAGACTACTTTTTCTTATCTAAGAGAGTGAGTTTTTCTTCTCTTATATCTAGAAGATAATCTTACAATTGAGTCTTTTAGATGTTTCGAATGAAAGAAAGCTTGCAAAAGATGCGTAAAGTGCGCCAATCAACTAAAAAAGGTGCACAAAATGAGCCCAACACTAAAAAAATGCACAATATTCGCTAATAAATTGAAAAGATACATAAAGTGTATAAAAAATTAAAAGATGCATAAAGTGCACCAAATAATTAAAAAGGAGGTACAAAATGAACCTACAAAGAAATAAGCTTCCTCCTTTTTCAAATCTTTAAAAATCTTAGAAGAATTTATATGCCACTTAATATATTCAAACACTTGAGATTGAAAATCAAGATTTCTGGTTCTTTAATTTATAATACTATTTTATCAAATATTTTTCTGGAATGAAGTTTGAAAGGATCACTTTTCCTATCTAATTTCTTTTCTTCTAAATTAGATTTTTTTTTAAAAGAATTTGAACCTATAAGGTGTCTGAGGTAGGATTCACAAAAATTAATTTTTCAACTTTTCTGGATTTCAGCTCATCAATTTTTTTTCTTTTTGGCTTTTAAATTGAAATTTAAGGATACAAATTTTGGTTTATTGGAGCTGATCGATTAAAAAAAAAATATTTTTCATTTTTATTTTGTGTTTCCTAATTTTATTTTAATATTTCTGGTATTTTGATTTAATTTTTTTGTATTTTTGAAATCCTCTGATCATTCCTCTCCTTGATTCAAACTTTCTAATTTTTGTTCACATCATCCTAGACAATCTACATTTCTCTGGATGATCTGATCAAATCACCACTCACCACACATGCAACAATTGATCTGAACCAATTATTGATAATCCTCCTGGACAATCCATCTCATCGTCCTGGACGATACATGTTAAAAACATGCTGGATGATTTAAATTTGGTTGGTATGATCCATTAATATAAATCATCCTGGATTATCCACCTAATCATCCTGGATGATACTTTTCATCAACGTTCATCTAGAATGACTCCTCAGGATGATCGCCTATGTCTAATCATCTTGGATGATATCTGATCATCTTAGATGATCTGATCGCCTTTTTACTAATAATTCTGAATGATAATAATTATACTGATCGTCCTGGATGATCTCACGATTGTCCTAGATGATGATCTCAAGTCTATTTAAACTACCCATTGGAATCTAATTCCTTGCCACACTTTCAATTCCTCTCCTCTCTACACCTTCACCTCTTCACTTGCAATGGCTAGCAGTGGGAAACAATCGCGTGCACTTGCAGGCAGCTCTTCTAGGAGCGTTGTTGATCCTCGCTTTACTGAAGCTGCTGATGAAGTAGGCTCTGCCCATTTCAAACCTGCTGGCATAAACCCCTCATGAATAATCAATGAAGCCACCCTAAATTTTCAGTTACTACATTACTTTGCCAACACCACACCAAATTTCTTTCTCACTCATGCTTTCCTGTTCAATTTTAAACTCCTCTTTGAGTTTTTTGCAAGTCTTCATTTCAATGCTGATTTCACCTCCCTCCAATCCTACATTAATTAACATCCTATCAAAATAACATATCAATATTTTTATGAATTTCTTCGACTATCCACTACTTGAGATAAGCTTCATCTTTTAGCCTCTGATCCTAATTTCAACTGGTCCCGTGTCAACAGCACTCTTAGGGAAACAAATGCTCCTTTTCATAACTCAGTGATTAGTTTCCTAGTCAATGATGCACACACAATCCAACATATCCTTCATAACTCAATAATTCTAAAAGCTAGAGGCAAGATCCACATCACTCCCTTCCTTTCACTCACCACTTACTATATCATGAAAAATTGCCAATTTAATGCTGCTGATCTTATTATTTAATACATCGAGCACCTAACATCCATTAGAGATCCAGGCCATAAAAGAAAGCCAAACCTAGCCCTTAGACACCTAATTGCATACACTCTTGAATCAAAATATAACCTTCAATTCCCTACCCCACCTGATCACCATCCTATTTTCTACTCAAATAGCTCCTTCCACACCCTCCAAAGTACTCGTCATCCCCGTAAGCATGAGGAGCCTGGGTAAGAAGAGAAAGGTCCTGTTCCTGCACCTATCTCTCTCAACCAGTAGCCTCGGTTTGATTTGCTGGTATAAAGATTCAACTAGTGGGAGTCCAGGTTTGACTCCTATGTAGCTACAGAGGAGCAGCAGCACACAGATGATGTTGCTCGTTTTGATTCTTATGTAGCCCAGCAGCAGCAGCAGTATGACCAGAACATGCTCTAGTTTAGGGAGCAGTTTTCTTCCCTTCACTGACTCTTTTTGCCACCTCCACGTCGTACTGATCGGAGTTCCTCTTTTTAGTTCTCTTCTGTGTGTTTATTTCTAAGTTTGTACTTGAAAGTTTGATAGGGATGTTAAGCCCTAGTGAACTAGTCCCGAGGCTAACCAAGAGGGGGGGTGAATTAGTTATTTAAAAATTTCACGATAACAATGAAAATCTTTTTATAACGTGCAGCGGAAACGAATTAAAATAACGATAAAAAGATCAACCACAGATATTCACCCAAGCAGTTAATATCAGAAAAGTAAAGTGCAAAACTGAATCAGAAAAGCAAACCAGATTTTATAGTGGTTCGGTCAACTTGACCTACGTCCACTCCCCGGAGCCTCCCCTCCGGGTATTGCACTAAACAAAAGTGTCTCTCCTTTTGCTCCCACAGCAAGGCGGAGAAGCCTGTACAAACACCTCCTTTTCACCACACGGTGAGGCAGAGAACCCGACCTCCTTTCGCTTCCTCCTGAAGCAGGCAGAGAACCTTCGAACTCCTTTCGCTTCCTCCCGAAGCAGGCAGAGAACCTTCGAACTCCTTTTGCTTCCACCTGAAGCGGGCAGAGAACCCCGGATCTTCTTGCGAACGATCCTCCCACGACGAACACCGACTAGACGAAAGACGACGAGCGGAGAAGACGACTCTGATCCGTGCTTGGAGCAACCTTAGTGAATCCCTCACTAACTCCCCCTCACAAAATCTTCTCTCTCTCTCTCCCAACTCTCTCTCTCTCTCTAGGGTTTCTCAGGGAAGGAAGGCAGCAAAAGATTTTTCCAAAAATTGGAAAAAGTTCTTTTAAAGGAGGGCTTAAAATTTGCCCTAAATCTCAACTGGTCGGCCAAGATCGTCCAGGACGATCGGTAGATCGTCCTGTACGATCAGTTCAAATTTAGCTGTTTCAGCCTGGACGATTAGGCTCTTCTGGATGATCAGTAGAAAAAGTTGTTCATATCGTCCCGTACGATCCTGCGATTGTCCGGGATGATTAGTGAAAATTGAGGGAAATCGTCCAGAAGACAGTTCGGGTCGTCCAGAGAAATCTGTGCTGGACGACCAAAAAATGACTTGATCGTCCAGGACGATATGGTCATCGTCCTGTACGCTTAGTTCAAAAAGGCCCCAAATCATCCTGAACACAGTTCGGGTCGTACAGCTGAAATGCACTAAACGATCATGATCGTCCGGGACGATCCTGCGATCGTCGAGGACGATATGATCGTATCAACCAAAAAATAAATTGCTTTTCTTAATTATCAGATTAAATTAGGCATGATTGTACTGGATCGTTCGGGACGATACACGTATCGTTCGGGACGATCAGACCAAGTATCTAAAAATAAGAACTTGCCTAACTTGATCTGGCGGCTAAGAATTTCTGATTTGGGCATATCGTCCCGTACGATCCGGAGATCGTCCAGGATGATCTGCTCAATTAGACCCTCTTAACTTAGTCGCCCTAATTAGGGTTTCTGTTTTGGCTGGATCGTCCAGGACGATGTGAAAATCGTCCAGGACGATCTGAACAAAATTTTAACAGAAACACTAATTCACTCAATCTCTCTCCCTAAGTGTGTGTGTGCAAGGTTACTTAGCTAGGGAATTAGTTACATTATAATTGACTCAATAAAAAGAAAAATCATACATTTGACACACTTAGACCCGATCTTGAGTTGGCTTGAGTGGCTTGCGGTCTTTTGTGCCTGAAACAGATTAGCCAAGCAAAACACACTGGAAACATGTTTGTCATCATCAAAACCAGATTTGTAACAATCTCCCCCTTTTTGATGATGGCAAATATTTGTAAAGTAGTCTGTAAATAAAAATAAACTAGGAAATCAAACAAACAAACATTTTTTAAATTTTCATTTAACAGCTAAAATAGTACAGGAAACATGACTCAGAAAATAGAAATAGATACGACTACAACTGACTCCCCCTTTTGACATCACAAAAAGGAGGAGGAAAAATAGAACACGAAAATAAAACATAAATAGAACAACTACAAAACAGGAAAATCAGAATTTTTCCTTGATTTTAGATTCAAAAACCAATGACAAGAAGATTGACAGCGCTAAAATCCAGAAAAGGTTGGAAATAATCAACTTTCGTAACTCCGACCCCGGGCACCTTATCGATGCAAACCTCTTCCAACACAAAAATTCGATTCAAAAGAAAAGACATTAGATTTGAAAAGAGATCCTTTCAAGCCTCGTTCCAGAAAAATATCTGATATAATAGTGTGACAAAGTAAAAAATCAGAAATCGGGATTTTCAAAACTCAAGCTTTTGAAAATATTAAGTGGCGCACAAATTTCTCTAAGACATTTAACAATCTGAAAGGGAAGAAAGCTTGTTTTGGGCTCATTTGTGCCTCTTTTTCAAATTGGTTGGCGCTTTGCGCATCTTTTGATTTTTTGATACACTTTGTGTATCCAATTTGGCAATTTCGCATCTTTTCAGTTTTGGGCTCATTTTATGCCTCTTTTTCAAATTATCTGGCGCACTGCGCATCTTTTATAAGCTTTCTCCTTTTCATAATCATTAAAGAGTCTCAGCTGTGAGATTATCTTCCAGACATAGGAGATGACTCTCCGCAGTAAAGAAGAACGATTCACAAAACAAAAGCCATACAACATATGATAAATGCAATTACTTGGTTTAGAAAATCAAACTAATGACTCAAGACTTTGAAAAACACTATTGATATGAGGCAGATTACTGTAGGAAGATAAAATAATCACTATTTCAAAAACTAACATTTTAATTTTGAAGAGGATTTTTATTCAAAAGAAACTACCCACTAGTAAAGGAGTTAGAGGAAGAGAAACAATTATCAATGTTTCTTCCCTTTAACAGATTCAGTGAAGTCAATCACTGCTTACCAGCTTCCAAACCAAAATAAGGTAAAAACTCCCAGTCAAAAATTCAGATCATCAGAAGTAGTGAGCGGTGATCAGATCTTGAAAAGTATAAAACAGTAAGTGCAAGACATGAACCAGTAAATAAAAACAGGTAGAAAATCACAGCAAAGTAAATACTCAAATCAAACTAATAGTAAGGCTAACACAGAAATCAACAAAAGAAATAAAATCAACTGAAAGCAAATAATCCAACAAAAACTAACTAACAGAAATCAGAAATCAGAATACCAAAACTAACTAACAGAAATCAGAAATCAGAATACCAAAACTAACTAACAGAAATCAGAAATCAGAATACCAAAACTAACTAACAGAAATCAGAATACCAATCAGAACAATCATAAATCAGCAGTCATCAGAATTAAACATTTATATCAATTACTCCTAATATGGTTCTCAAAATGCTGAATGAGTCAAAGGCCAGTGGTTTAGTGAATATGTCAGCCAGCTGATTTTCAGTTGCTACATAATGTAGCTCAATGTCCCCTTTTGTAACATGGTCCCTAATGAAGTGATGCCTAATATCAATGTGTTTGGTCATAGAATATTGGATTGGATTCTTAGAGATACAGATGGCACTAGTATTATCACACAGAACAGAAATTGTGCCAACAGGTACTCTTAAATCCAAGACTTGTTGCTTCAACCAAAGAACTTGGGCCACACAACTCCCTAAGGCAATATACTCAGCTTCGCAGTGGAAAGTGCAGCTGAGTTCTATTTTCTACTGGACCAGGAGACTAACGACTGTCCTATGAATTGACAAGTCCCAGAAGTACTCTTCCTATCCATCCTACACCCCGCAAAATCAGAATCAGAATATCCAATGATCTCAAAAGAGGTGCTGTGCCTAGGGTACCAAATTTCTAGGTTTGGGGTTCCTAAAAGATATCTAAGAATTCTCTTAACAGCAGTCAGGTGGGACTCTTTAGGATCAGCCTGAAACCTAGCACAAAGATAAACACTAAACATGATATCAGGTCGGCTAGCAGTCAGGTAAAGCAGTGAACCTATTATCCCTCTATACTTCTTCTGATCAACAGATTTTCCATTTGAATCCTTATCTAACTGAACTGAGGAGGGCATGGGAGTATTGATTGGCTTGGCTTTGTCCATTTCATATTTCTTCAAAATGTCCTTAGTGTATTTTGATTGATTGAGAAAGGTTCCATCATCCGTTTGCCTTATGTTGAACCCTAAAAAGTAGGACAATTCTCCCATCATACTCATCTCAAACTCCTTACTCATCATTTTAGAAAACTCTTCACATAAATATTTATCAAAAGATCCAAAAGTTATATCATCAACATAGATCTGGACAATGAGTAAGTCATCACCTAATCTCCTCAGAAAAAGGGTGGTGTCTACGCTCCCCTTAACAAACTCTCTTTCTAACAGGAATGTGCTAAGCCTCTCATACCAAGCTCTGGGTGCCTGTTTCAATCCATATAAGGCATTTTTTAATTTATAGACATGACTTGGATATTGAAAACTCTCAAAACCTGGGGGTTGTTCTACAAAGACATCCTCCTTAATTACCCCATTTAAAAAGGCACTCTTGACATCCATTTGAATTAGCTTAAATCCCTTATAACAGGCAAAGGCTAGTAGCACTCTAATGGCTTCCAATCTAGCTACAGGGGCAAAAGTCTCCTCAAAATCAATCCCTTCTACCTGATTATACCCCTTAGCCACAAATCTTGCCTTATTTCTCACCACCACACCAGAATCATTCATCTTATTCTGAAAGACCCACTTGGTTCCCACAATACTTTGATTTTTAGGTCTTTCTACTAACTCCCAAACATCATCCTTACAAATTGATTCAATTCTTCCTACATAGCTAAAATCCAAAATTCATCCGACAAGGCTTGATTGATGTTGGTGGGTTCAGTCATTGAGATAAAGGCAGAATGGTTTACTTCCTTCCTAAGTCCATGCCTAGTCCTAACACCTTCAGAAGGGTCTCCTAAGATCAGTTCTTTAGGATGACTCAAAGAATATCTCCAATCTCTACGCAACTCAGTTTGAGGTTCTACCCTTTCCTCCAAATTTGTATTTCCAACTCCTTGGGTAACCTCAACAATCTCTTCATCTTCTACTTCAGATCTAGACTCCTTAGGATCAGATTCATCAAACACTACATGGGTTGTTTCTTCCACCACCAAAGTCCTCCTATTGAACACCCTAAAGGATTTCCCCACACTTGAATATCCTAAGAACACTCCTTCATCAGATTTGGGGTTAAATTTTCCTAAGGGTGACTTCCCGTTGTTCAGAATGAAAACCTTACAGCCAAAGACATGGAGGTGGGACAGATTTGGAGTTCTACCCTTAATGATCTCATAAGGTGTCTTGTTCAGTTTGACTCTCACATTCACCCTATTCAGCACATAACAGGCAGTGTTCACCGCTTCAGCCCAAAAGTATTTTGGAAGTGAATACTCGGCAAGCATGGCTCTAGCGGCTTCCACTAAGGTCCTGTTCTTCCTTTCAGCTACCCCGTTCTGCTGAGGGGTCCTAGGAGCTGAAAAATTGTGACTAATCCCATGATCCTCACAAAAACTTCCAAATCTTTCATTTTCAAACTCCCCTCCATGATCACTAGGGATGGTTATAATCTCACATCCTAACTTCTTCTGAATCCAAGTAGAGAAGGATCTAAACTCATCAAATGACTCAGATTTATGTGACAAAAACTTAACCCAAGTGAACCTCGAATAATCATCTACAATCACAAAACCATAGACTCTCCCCCCTAAGCTGGCAGTGCTAATGGGTCCAAAGAGGTCCATGTGAAGAACTTCTAAAGGTCTAGAGGTACTAATGTCCTTAACAGAGTGAAAAGAGGACTGGACTTGCTTCCCCAACTGACAGGCATCACAGAGGTGATTCTTAGTGAACTTAAGCTTGGGCACACCTCTAACTAAGTCCTTTTGGGTGACTCTCCTAAGGGTTTTCATACTGGCATGACACAATCTCTTATGCCATAACCAAGACTCATCAGCAGCAGTTTTTAAGCAAATTGAATTATCAGATTTAATGCTACTTACATCCAGCTTATAGACGTTGTTGATCCTTTGCCCCTGCAAAACAACTTCATCATTTAAGCTTAAAATATAGCCAGTGGGTAGGAATTTGATGCTGTATCCCTTGTCACAGAGTTGACTGATGCTCAGCAGATTGTGTTTCAGTCCATCTACAAGCAAAACATTATCAATCATAAAGTTCTTTGAATCACCAATTATACCTGTGCCTACCACCTTCCTGGTGGTGTTATCTCCAAGTGTAACCTTGCCTCCAGCTCTGGCCTCTAGCGAAATGAACTGATTTGCATCTCCAGTCATATGTCTAGAACATCCGCTGTCTAGGTACCACATGCTCTCACGAGATTTTGTGTGAGAGCACACCTACAAAAGTATCAAACGTCAGTCTTAGGAACCCAAACAGGTTTGGGTTCCTTCTTATGAAAAGAAGAATGCAATGCATGCGTGCTGTACTGTAAAACAGGCAATTTAGGTTTCCACACCCAATGTGTACTACGGTGAACAGTGTAGGTGTGAGAAATATACCCTAACATGCCACATGAAAAACATCTAACACCAGGAAAAGGGTTAACTAATCTACGTGGATGATAATGCCTCTTCCTAGATGTATATGAAACATGCTTTGAAGAACTTGCAACAGATTTTTCAAAAGGTGGCGGTGCATAAAACTGTTCAAAAGTAGGCGGTGTTTTGTTCTTTTCAAAAGCACTGATCTTTACCTTCAAAAACTCATTTTCTTTCTTTAAACTTGCAATTTCAAATTTCAAGGTTCCCTTGCTACTTTCTACTTCACATGCCATTGTATCTAATTCTTTAAAAGCTCTTTCTAAGTCCACATGTGTAGTTTTCAATGAATCAAGCTCAGAAACTAAATCAGAATATTTTTTATTCAACTCATCGAATTCATCAAGCAAAGACATGTGATTTGAATCAAGTGTGGAATGATCTTTAACTACAGAATCATGCTCTTTTTGCAAAGTTAAGTAATCTAATTTCAAACTAGCATGAGTTTTCTTAAGCTTCCTATACGATGTATGAATTCTTTCAGAAACTTCAAATAATTGATCGTAGGTAAGCTCACATACCTCTTCCTGATCCGACTGACCAGGGTGATCATCAGCCATAAGACATAAGTTTGTTTCCTCCTCTTCAGCTTCAGTCTCAGAAGAGTCGGATGCAGAGTCTGCCTAGAACGTCTTCTGAATCCGCTTCTTATCCTTTCTGAACTTTGGTTTCTCCTCACCCTTCTCCTTGCTTGGGTGAGCTTTAAGTGTTAGACAATCAGCCTTAATGTGTCCAGGCTTCCTGCATTCAAAACAAACAGATTCAGATGAACTCTCAAAATTTTTATTGGACTTACCCTTGTTCCACTTCTGATAGTTCTTATGTTTCTTCCTTAGAAAGCTTTTGAATTGCCATGTGATTAAGGCAACATCATCGCTATCAGACCCGAAAGTGCTAGCATCTGAATCCTTGGCCTTTAGTGCCACTGTCTTCTCTTTTTTGCGTTCACCTGCATCAAGTTGCCTTTGGTTCACCCCTTGCTCGTAAGCAATAAGTGATCCAAGTAAGCTGTCAATAGAGTAAGTGTTTAAATCTTTAGATTCAGTAATAGCAGTAATCTTAGCATCATAAGAAGCAGACAAACATCTTAGAATTTTGTTCACTCTTTCGTAGTTAGTAAGTTCTCTACCTAGAACATGCAAAGAGGTAACAATCTGAGTGAACCTTGTGTATATTTCTGAAATAGTCTCACTAGGTTTCATGCGAAAAAGTTCGTAATCATGTAACAAGATATTTAACCTAGACTGTTTGACTTCAGTTGTACCTTCGTATGTTATGCATAATCTATCCCAGATTTCCTTTCCCGTTGTACAAGTAGAAACACGCATATATACTTCAGATTTTAAAGCACAAAAGAAACAGTTCAAGCATTTTGCATTTAACTGTGCTAAATCACGATCATCAAACGTCCAATCAGCAAAAGGCAATTCAGTTTTCACATTGTTAATCAGTCTAAAAGGTGGTTCGTATCCGTCTTTAACTAACATCCACATGCGATAATCAATAGATTGCAGAAAAGTAGACATGCGTGTTTTCCAAAAATCAAAAGGAATATTATCAAACAACGGTGGTCTTATAATAGAATATCCTTCAGCAGTATTATGATTGTTACAGTTAGCCATGGATCAAATTCAAAAGTTTTTAAACCTAAATTTTGAATCCCGCTTTGATACCACTTGAAAGTTCGATAGGGATGTTAAGCCCTAGTGAACTAGTCCCGAGGCTAACCAAGAGGGGGGGTGGATTAGTTATTTAAAAATTTCACGATAACAATGAAAATCTTTTTATAACGTGCAGCGGAAATGAATTAAAACAACGATAAAAAGATCAACCACAGATATTCACCCAAGCAGTTAATATCAGAAAAGTAAAGTGCAAAACTGAATCAGAAAAGCAAACCAGATTTTATAGTGGTTCAGTCAACTTGACCTATGTCCACTCCCCGGAGCCTCCCCTCTGGGTATTGCACTAAACAAAAGTGTCTCTCATTTTGCTCCCACAGCAAGGCGGAGAAGCCTGTACAAACACCTCCTTTTCACTACACGGTGAGGCAGAGAACCCGACCTCCTTTCGCTTCCTCCTGAAGCAGGCAGAGAACCTTCGAACTCCTTTCGCTTACTCCCAAGGTAGGCAGAGAACCTTCGAACTCCTTTTGCTTCCACCTGAAGCGGGCAGAGAACCTCGGATCTTCTTGCGAACGATCCTCCCACGACGAACACCGACTAGACTAAAGACGACGAGCGGAGAAGACGACTCTGATCCGTGCTCGGAGCAACGTTAGTGAATCCCTCACTAACTCCCCCTCACAAGATCTTCTCTCTCTCTCTCCCAACTCTCTCTCTCTCTCTAGGGTTTCTCAGGGAAGGAAGGCAGCAAAAGATTTTTCCAAAAATTGGAAAAAGTTCTTTTAAAGGAGGGCTTAAAATTTGCCCTAAATCTCAACTGGTCGGCCAAGATCGTCCAGGATGATCGGTAGATCGTCCTGTACGATCAGTTCAAATTCAACTGTTTCAGCCTGTACGATTAGGCTCTTCTGGACGATCAGTAGAAAAAGTTGTTCATATCGTCCCCTACGATCCTGCGATCGTCCGGGACGATTAGTGCAAATTGAGGGAAATCGTCCAGAAGACAGTTCGGGTCGTCCAGAGAAATCTGTGCTGGACGACCAAAAAATGACTTAATCGTCCAGGACGATATGGTCATCGTCCTGTACGCTTAGTTCAAAAAGACCCCAAATCATCCCGAACACAGTTCGGGTCGTACAGCTGAAATGCACTAAACGATCATGATCGTCCGGGATGATCCTACGATCGTCCAGGACGATATGATCGTATCAACCAAAAAATAAATTGCTTTCCTTAATTACCAGATTAAATTAAGCATGATTGTACTGGATCGTCCGTGATGATACACGTATCGTCCGGGACGATCAGACCAAGTATCTAAAAATAAGAACTTGCCTAACTTGATCTGACAACTGAGAATTTTTGATTTGGGCATATCGTCCCGTACGATCTGGAGATCGTCCAAGACAATCTGCTCAATCAGACCCTCTTAACTTAGTCGCCCTAATTAGGGTTTCTGTTTTGGCTGGATCGTTCAGGACGATGTGAAAATCGTTCAGGACGATCTGAACAAAATTTTAACAGAAACTCTAATTCACTCAATCTCTCTCCCTGAGTGTGTGTGTGCAAGGTTACTTAGCTAGGGAATCAGTTACATTACAATTGACTCAATAAAAAGAAAAATCATACATTTGACGCACTTGGACCCGATCTTGAGTTGGCTTGAGTGGCTTGCGGTCTTTTGTGCCTGAAACAGATTAGCCAAGCAAAACACACTGGAAACATGTTTGTCATCATCAAAACCAGATTTGCAACAGTACTTATTTATGTTCTATATTTTGTTTAGTGGTTGTTTTTCTATTTTCTCCTTTTTGTGATGTCAAAAAGGGAAGTAGTGTTGTATTGTTTATCTATTTTAGTAAAATTTATTATGCTTTGCTTATATTATTTATCTTTGCTTTGTGTTTCAATTTTCTTTTTTTGCTTGATTTGAAAATATCTAACAAAAATTTACCATCATAAAAAAGGGGAAGATTATTAGAAATCTGGGTTCAAGCATTATAGTTTTGATGATATCAAACATTCCTGCTTCTTTACTGCTACTACTACATATTTGTTTTAGTTTCCCATGCCTACTAACTTTTTAGGTTCACAAATTCAATTATAATTTAAGCCAGCTCAAGATTGGGTAGACTATGACTAAGTTAGTATGTAAGTTTAAATTTCATTAGTTTTTTTTTGAGTTAAATGTAATAAGATGAATCCTGATGCTAAGTAACCTTGCACACACACATACTGTGCGAAGAAATTTGGTAAGTTTGAGAGTCTTTTGAATTTTGAGCATATTGTATAGGATGATCTAAAATCATCCTGAACGATTAATTTAAATCAGAAACCCTAATTAGTGCATCTAGGTTAAGTAAATTTGAATAGGCAGTTCATCTTAGACAATCCTCCCATCGTCCTGGACCATATATTTAAATTCAGAAATCTGCCACTAATCACATTTTAGGAAATATTTTATCTTTAGATTTTTGTTCTAATCGTATAGGACGATACTAGTATCATCCTGGATGATTCATTATAATTTTGCTAAAAATGATCCCTTGATTAGGAGAACAATTATGGTTTAATTGATAAATCATATCGTACAAGACGATCATCTCGATCGTCCCGGATGATCCTTTATATTTCATGGGACGATCTCCAATCATCCTGGACAAAAACCATGATTTTCTTCAGATCATCCAAGATATCATCCTGGACGTCCCGAGATGTTTACGAGATGATTTATTGATTGCCACTCAAAATGAACTGATCATCCCAGATGATTGTGAAATCGTCCTGGACGAACACCCTTATTTTCTTCTGATCGTCTAGGAGATCGTCCTGGACGTCTCAAACTTTTATCTAGACGATTTATCATTTTCCACTCAAATTGAACTAATCATCCCTGACGATCATAAAATCATCCTAGATGATATGCAAAAAATATTTCTTCTGATCATCTAGATCATGGTAATCGTCCTAGCAAAATGATTGATTTTGTATTGATCATACTGGACGATCTGCAGATCGTCTTGGACGATACAGTTGGCAAGTTGAATTTTAGGGCATTTTTTAAGGCCTTCTATTTAAGCTCTTTAAACATCTCTTCAATAATCTTTTGCTAATTTTTCCACTCTAATAGAGCTCAGAGGAGAAGGAGACTTAGAGAGAGACAGAGAGACGATCTTATGAGGATGAGTTTGTGAGGGGTTTCACAAAAGGTGCTCCAAGAAAGGATTCAATCATCGTCTTCCTTCTTTATCCTTGGTTCCATGGTGGCTCTAGGGAGATGATCATTAGCATCAGATCTAGGTTCTCTGCCTACTTCAGAAGGAAGCAAAATGAGTTCGAGGATGTCTTCCTACTTCAGGAGAAAGTAAAAGGATTTTGGGGTTCTCTGCTTGCTTCAGGAGGAAGCAAAAGGAGTCAAGGTTCTCTGCCTCACCGGTGTCGGTGAAAATATTTTGTAAGGGCTTCTCTGCCTTGATGTGGAGCAAAAGGAGAGTCACTATAGTGTTTAGTGCAATACCTGGAGAGGCGGCTTCGAGGAGTGGACGTAGGTCAAGTTGACCGAACCACTAAAAATCTGGTGTACTCTTTTCATTTATTTTTTTGCATTTTAATTTTTGTATATTTTTTTGATTTGATCTTTGGTTAAAAATTTGATTTTGGTTCTCTGCTTTTGCTTTCATTATTTGTGTTTTAAATATTTAAAAAGATAAAAATATTTTTCTATTTGTGCAAGAATTTTTAAAATATCAATTTACCCCCCTCTTGGTTAGCATTGGGACTAGTTCATAAGGGCTTAACAACTCTAATAAACTTTCATCTCTCTCTCTATCTCTCTCTCTCTTTCACATGCCTGCCAGGATTTGATTGGAAGGTTTATCAAAATAGCTGATTGTCTTGTATGATTGGAGATCTTATAGGACAATTAGTTATAACTCAATTTAATTAATTTGATTTAATTAAACATTTGAATTAATTTCTAGTTTAATATATCATACAATATGATTGGGATAGTACAGTATGATTAACAATAAAATTCAAAATTTTACTTTATATACTCTTTGTGAGTGTGTGCTCGATTGATTAGCCAATATATATCTAATATATAAAATATCTTGTGAAAATATAAAAGCATAGACTCTATCAAACATAGACTGATTTAGACCCTGATGCTGCACTATGTTAAGTCTTAATTTTTCAATTCTACTCAGTGTATGTTACACCTAAAATGATTAGCAACACACAAGAAAAATATGTAATGTATAAAATAATAATAAGTAAATGTTCATCCAATAATATTTATAATCATGAAAATGCTAGGTCGGGCTCCTGAATTGAAACAAAGGAAATAATCCTTAAAAGTCAATTCCCCAATTCTTAAATATCCATTGGTTGCTGATAGTATGTAGTTTGTGTGAGGGTTGAAGCTGAATTGGGGCAAAACTTGTCACATTTTAGCCATTTATTTGAAAAAATTTTGTCATTCTTTCTCAAGGTAGGCTCAAAGTAAACTTATCTAAGGACTCGAAGGGTGAGTATCCAAAATTAAGAATGACTCCCACAGTCACATGAATGAATTTACTTTAGTACCACCTCCTTTTTGTGTTCTGGCACACACTTCAAATTATGTGAGGTAATCGATCTTCTAAATAACTCACCTCTGAAGAGAAAATAGTTTGCCACTTTGATCTTGAATCACCTTGGGTAATCGACTTTAGCATTAATGAATCCAGTCTTCAAGTATCATAAATGTCTATATTGAAAAAAGAAAAAAATACAGGATACACATATATACCCATGCAACACCATATGCTAATATAAGATATAAGATGCCTCTTGATTGTCCCTGGGAAGGTGAAGTCAATGCTCTGTTGAGTTGTCTACCATCAGGCAATCTCAAGAAGTGGCTAGTCTTGAGAGGAGAAAATATATAACCAGAGATTCTTTATGTAATATTAGTTAGTGATATAACAATGACAAAAGGTGAGTTGAGGTGTAAGCGGAGATGATGAGTTCTTGAGTATAATAACTAGGTGTATGAAGCCCTTAATTGCCCAAAGAAAACTAGGTGTATGAAGCCCTTGGGTATAATAACTAGCTCGAAGTAAACTTGTATAAGGCAATTAAGGGCATACTTATTTTATATATATATATATATATATATATATATATATATATATATATATATATAATAATAATAATAATAATAATAATAATAATAATAACTAGTGCATGAAGCACTATTCTCCCAATCCATCTCAACACAAGACCTGTAGTATCACCTTATTGAAGAAGGTGAGTTGAGGTGTAAGCGGAGATGATGAGTTCTTGAGTGTGGCTAAAATGAGAAGGATCACTATAGTAGACTCTTTCTTTTGGATAAGATCGATGGGCTTGGCAAGCTTCAAGGGTAAGAGCTTGACTGAAGTGAGTGATGATCTGCATATTTGGTCTAGAACCTTATAATCACCCAATGTAGGGCGAGCTCCTGAGTGGATGCAAGTGAGTAATGCCCTCTTTTTGTGTGAGCCCTAGTAGCCGTGGGCTGCTCTGAAGAAGGAATACTATTATCACAACCCTGTTGCTACTTATGAAGACACCTATGAAGGCAATTAAGGGCATACATTATCATTTTGTGTAATATAATAATATATGCTTGTGAATTTTGATAATGAAGGATGTATCAATGAGCATACTCCAAATATTTTTATATAGTCTCTACATAATTCTTTGTAATACAATGCTAAGTTTAAATAAATTCACACTTCCGAATAAATTAGGGCTAAAAGTTAACTAGTGCACTTAATGAACAAGTTATATGGCTCTTCTATATTCATTTATTCACACAAATTTCTTTCTATATTCGATTTTGATATGTTGGCTGAAATAATATTATTTTGCTATCAGTTATGGTTTCTGGAACATACCACAATTCACGCACCAGTGGCTTCGAAAGCAAGACCACGCTTTCTCCGCTGGGGTTGTGATATAACGTACAACAAAGTAGAGGCTTCTAGTTTATTTGAAAGTCTGGAAGATGTAAATATATTAAATTCTTTTGAGGGAATAACCAGTGAGGAGAGAGCATACCTGGATCAAACATCCACTTCTCCCCAAACATTTCCTAATTTACAACTCTCCTTGATTAAACCTCGTCGTTATATTGTATCATCCCCTTCCAAGTCAATTACACCCCCCAGTCCAGTCAGACCTCCAAGCCCACAAAGCGATACCCAAGCACCCGTTAGTCCCCCCCGACCGCAACAACCTACTTCTCCCAACGAACCCACTTCTCCCAAACATGATAGCCTTCAGGAAGGGATCAATAAAATAATTGCTCAAAACAAAATTATACTAAAACGCTTAGTTCAACTTGAAGCCACATCTGGCCTGCTTGAGCACCGAGTGGATGTAATAGAACATCAATTATTCGATCAGAGGGAGAAGGATAGTAGATTTGAGGCCATTGAGAAGTTTGTGTCTCAGCAATTCCCTACTTTTAAACCTTTAAATACTGGATATCAAGCTGAATCTTCTTCTAGAACTGTAACAGAGGAGAAGCCAATCGAGAAGCAAGATGAACTGAATGATGCTCCCTTGCCTGATCCTTTACCTGAGCCGTTACCTGATCAATCGAAGGTTGAGGTGCATCAGGAGGCTGATGTCAATGATTCAACATGCAGCACAGGCATAGCAAGAAGGGTGAGACGAAGGATCGACCGGAAGCCTAAAGAAGTTCAGTCTCCATTTACAACCGGTCAATATAAGAAGAGAACACTAACGAAGAAAGCAGTTGCAAGACCTGCTCGAACTGCAACTACCTTCATTAACGTTGAAACCGTAAAATCACCCGAACCCAGACCAGCTCCTGCTCAAGTAGCATATCCCGGGAGGCCAATGATTGATGAAAATATTAGGATGTTCATCGTTGACTGTCTTAAGAAGTATACTGATAAGTAAGTTTGACTTAGCGAACCTCTGGGTACCGCTCGGTACTTCTGGGTACCGCTCGGTACATCTGGGTACCTCTGGGTACCGCTCGGTACTTCTGGGTACCGCTGGGTACTGATGGTTATCGCTAGGTTTTTACTTGCTGATAACCTCAGCACCGCGCGGTACTGCTTGGTACCTCTCGGTACCGCTTTCTTTTGCTTGTTGATAACCTTAGGTATCGGTCGGTACTGGTCGGTACTGATCGGTACCGATCGGTACCGCTTGGTTTTTTTGCTTGTTGATGAACTTTTGTATTTTGCAGGGGAGACATTATATATTCAGTAGGCAATGTCCATATTTTTAGAAGTCAAATAGATGAACTGTTGACGGATCAATACTTGGACAACAACCACATTGATGCATTTGCCATTTTACTAGCCGAGAAGAGTAAATTATGTCCTACCCTTTATCAACCATTCATTCATGTTTCTAGTCTGCATTGGGTAAGCAATGAAGTTGAAAACGTTTCCTAAGTAAATTTGTGTAAGCTTTCTTAATATGTTCGAACATGTTCCACCGTAGGGTTCAACATTATATAAATATGATAGCAAGTAGTATGTATCACATGTTAGTAAGGACTCGGTCCGGGCAGCCAATTTACTACTGATGCCAGTTTCGAAAAATGAGCACTGGACACTTCTGGTAGCCGATTTAAAGAGCTTGTCTTGGACATTTTTCGATTCTTTACCAAACCCGACTCATAAGGCAGTTCTACCAGATGTCGTAAGTAACGAAAATTTGATACAGACCTTAACCAAGTGGTGCGGTGTTAAGTTACCTTATATACAGCCTAATTTCTAAATTTATGTGCAGATCAATCATTTGCATGAGGAGACAGGGGATTACTTTGAAAGTGACTTTCGTTCGTGGCCTCTAACTGTTGCCAGTGGAGTTCCAACCCAGAAAAATGGATTTGATTGCGAGATGTTTGTTTGTAAATACATGGAAAATGCTATCCTGGCGCATCCTTTGAAGTGGGAAGAACTC
Organism: Dendrobium chrysotoxum; assembly: GCA_019925795.1. Classification (NCBI taxonomy): domain Eukaryota; kingdom Viridiplantae; phylum Streptophyta; class Magnoliopsida; order Asparagales; family Orchidaceae; genus Dendrobium; species Dendrobium chrysotoxum. The sequence continues at coordinate 31,339,641 of CM034306.1, read as the reverse complement.
TCGCACTGGCAAGATGAAATGCCTAAATTCAGAGCCGAGCTGGCTTTCGCACTCCTTTGTAAAACAATTAATTAATTTTGTTTGAGTCAAGCATGTTGATTGTTTCAGATACTGCTATTAGTACATGTACAGAATATGAACTATGCATACCATAGCATGATTTTATTAAAGAAACTTTTTTACCATAACACCATTTGATTATCTTATAACTAATTAAGTAAAAATCGGAGACGTTGCTGGAGTTGACTTTGCGTTGGAAAACATCCAAAAACAGCCAGCATCTCGTACTGCAAATCCTGCCAATCACTCAGGTTTAGGAACTGCTTCCGCTTGCTTCCATATGGATGCTTCTTAAGTAATTGCTTAAACAGGTCAACTACAAAGGCATCTTCAACTGGATGCCAAGGTCAATATAGAATAACATTTTCTAAATCACAGGGCACTCTTTCAACATGAACTGAACCCGCTTCGCACTTAAGTCGCGTTAGCTCATGATGACGTTGCTGTAGGAAGTTCAAACTGACTAATTGACGGTAGTACTCAAAAAATTTTCTCTAAACACATTTCCATCCTTCTGCATTAAGGAACTGACCAGCTCTGTTACAATCAACAACCATTGCCTCTCTCCACGAAACATCAAGAACACTGTCTAGAAGGTCATACCATATATGCTCACAACACCTGTATATTTCGTTTGCCCTGGCTTGTTGCTCCGGAGGACCTTCTGGACACTTTGCCATGCATTCATACATCCTAATAGTGGCAATATCTACATACTGTTTCATTGGCAATCTTAGATGCAGGTTTGCATCCGGCCACCACAGTTTATAGACCATATTCGAAATGTTAAGATTAGCTTCAAAGATAAGACCTTATACTGCTGAGAAGTGCAACCAACCATATTAAATGTCGCAACAACCCATCTTAAATGTTTTAACTTACACACCAACCAGTCTTAAATGAACGAGCTGACCGTTGGCTAGCAGTACCGATCGGTATAGAGCTGTACCGAGTGGTACCTATCTGTACCGACCAGTACCGACCAGTACCGACCGGTACCGAGAGGTACCTAGGGGTACCGATCAGTACCGAGAGGTACCAATCAGTACCGAGAGGTACCTAGGGGTACCGATCAGTACCTAGGGGTACCTGATCAGTACCGAGATGTACCGACCAGTACCTAATTTCATCAGCAAACAAAAACCAAGCTTTACCGAGCGGTACATAGCATCGATAGTGAGCGGTACGTAGCAGTACATACCATGTTTGAAATTACAGAGATAACTAACAGAACACCTACAACTACCAGTCCCAATTTAAGATAATAAGGGTATCAACAGAAACAACTAACAAGCACAAAGAAAAAATAATAATAAATCATACATATTGATCTGATGTAGGCTGGTGTGGTGGTCGACGGGTAGTGAAGTCATTAGTGAAACATTCAGCTATGCTTGAAAAGATAACCTGGCTATTTGGTTCCAGGGGAGTAAATTGTTGAGTTGATGTAGTTGCTACTTCTTCTACTTTCTTTTTCTTACCCTTCCTCTTCTCCCAATGACTCTTCAACCTTGCATTCGAAATACCTTTCGGTCTGCACTTTAGGGGATCTTTTAATTGTTTTGAACCCCCCTTAATCGTAAGTAACCTTTGATTCTTTTCCTTGCCATCCAGTATCAGGTCAAGATTATCACTCATCTCAGCCATTGTAGCCAACAAATACTCCTCGGCTTCATCATTCCCTTGTGCTCGTGTACTAATTTTATAAGCAAATCTGCTAAAATGATTTCTGAAAATCATACCGCTTCCTAATCCTTCATGAGTTGGGCTCAGTTGGTTCTGCAAACATGGGAACGCCCGGCCAGCATAAATGTCTTTTCTAGCTCTAGCAGACCATCTGAGAATTAGATACTTTTGTGGAATACTCACAATACCTAACTGCATTATTACTCTAATGCAATGAGAACATAGTAACCCCATCATGTTAAACTTGCCACAGGTGCACTGAATATTACCTTCATGTGGATCAAAATGAACTGTCCAAAGGTGAAACTGATCAGTATTTTCAATGCTTCTAACATAAAATGTTGTCGAGTTACTTAACATATTATCTATGCACATCCCACCAACGCCTTGTAAGAACTCCTCCTCAAAGAATGAATACAATTTCCGTGAATAAAACCGAGCTGCTTGCTTGAGTATTGAACTACTTTTAATTAAAGGGACAGTTTGGGACTGGCTGCATTTGAAATCTTCATCCTGTTCATTCCGACGCCATGTCTTCATCATCTTCTCTAGGCCCAAAAAACAATCAGTTATACTGCTTGTTGACTTAGAAATGCCATGACACACCATGTTAGTTGACTCACTGCGCTGTGTCGAAAGAATGCCAAGATTAAAACAACTCTTGTTGAAGGCTGTGGACCATTTCCTTCTTATTCAGTAAAGCTCTTTCAACCAGTCATGAGTGTGGAGGTCACCTTCAATCATCATTTCACACCAACTTCTCTCAAACTCCTCCTCAGATTCACACTTGCTAAGACATCTGTAAAAAAGTCCTCTAACCTTCTTGTTGCTATTGAAGCAGCACACCTTGGATGGTGCCTTCTTGCTGATGTGCCATTGGCACAGCCTATGGCGTGTTTGAGGGAATGCAATCTCAATTGCCCTAGCCATAGCTTGGTCCTGATCAGTAAAAATTGTAATGGGATGTTTATTACCCATTATTCGCAGAAATGTTCTAAATAACCATGTAAATGATTCAATTGTTTCATCAGAAAGAAATGCCACCCCTAAAAGAACATTCTGCCAATGATTATTAACTCCAACAAATGGTGCACATGCTAGATTATATTTATTAAGCCTATAGCTAGTATCAAATATTATGACATCTCCAAAGCAGTCATAATCTATTCTCCCCAACCCATCCACCCAGAAAAAATTCATCAATCTGTCATCCTCATCAGTTTGCACGTCCCAGGTAAACATGTTGTCATGAATAAGTTATTCTTTAAATAATTCAATTAATGAATTTGTGTCCCCATTCTCGATCTTCGCTCTTCTTTCTTTTTGAATGTAGTTGTATGCATCCCTTCTAGAGAAACTTAAATTATGCACACCTCCTACTTCATCAGCTAGGTATGTAAATGCATCAACGGTTCTAATCCCAGCTTCTGTCATAGATTTCAGAACAGATGCTTTGTCAGCACTAATATTCCTACATGATCTTAGCAAATATTGTTCTTCATGCCTGGCTAATTCGTGATTGTGGCTCTCTATACATTTTTGAACCCTCCACACTCCATCTAGGTCCACTGAAAATCTAATCATTGCGGGGCAGCCGGTCCTGGTATTGGATTTTCTATATTTCGATTTGGAGTTTAAATCAATACCCTTCTTAAATCCAGCTTTAGAACATGCAAAATCCTTGAATCTTAATCTTCTCGAATTAGGCAAGTAACTATGATGTTCTTTTCGAACGCTAAAGCCAACATCATGAGCGTACTGACAATATATCTCATAAGCTTCCTTCTCAGAGTTACAAACAACCTGCATACAAGATTAATAATAAAAAAACTTCGACTTCACCATGGAAAACAAGAAGCCAGCATCGTTGCCCCACAGTACCGAGGGGTACCGATCGGTACCGAGCAGTACCGAGCAGTACCGAATGTGGGTACCGACCGGTACCGAGCAATAACTTGCATCACCAGGGATTAGCGGTCCATGCTGGTAAAGAACAGCTTCTTCATTTCTTGAAGAAAAAAATATTAAAACCTATTCGGAGTATTATATTTACCGATTGTATCTCCGACTTCTCCTCCCTGCTTTCCTGAGGTACTTCTTCCATATATTGCTGCCACTCTTGGGTAACGCCTCCAATGTCCTCGCAATATTCGCCATAGTCAAAAGTACTTTCCATCTTTAAAGCCTCCTCCCTTCTCTTTCTCCCCTCTCAGCTATTCTAACCTGTTTAAAATGAGGAAGAAAGTCCGCCAAAACATAAAGAAAAAAACCCTAGACATTCCCTCTATTTTTTTTGACGAATGGGTCGGGTCGGGTCATCGAGCTCCGCTGTAATTAGGAAAACGTGGTAAATAGAACGGTGGGGTCAGGGTAAATCCACGTGGCCCAATAGAAATGATTTCCGGATGCAGTTCTACGTCAGGATTCCGGACCTAATAAAAGTTCCATTCAATCAGCCCATTATGTTCAGCCTATTTCTCAAAAAAAAGAAAGAATTAAAGTCTACTATTATTAGCCCACTTTTAGGAACTAAATGTCCTCTTGCATATCCTCAACCTAGCCCATCACAAACCTATAGCCAAAACAAGCCACGTAAACGTATATTCATCTTCTTTTCAAAGGGCCACTAATCTTATTTCTTATACAAATAGCAAATCCATAGTGAAACCAGCCCACTTCATTATTTCAGCCCATTTCTCTATTGCATAGCTGAGCTTGAATTCGACCCACTAACAGAAAGGCAACAACCAATTTCTCTACTCAAATTCAGCCCACAACCAAACCACTTGGAAAGGCCCAACTCACTCTTCCAAAAAAGAGACAGTAAGTTTTTTTTTAGGTTATTATTAACCACATCATCAGCTAATGTTGTTTGATATTATTATTAACATTATATATATGTATACAAATGTACATCTATGTAAGTTAAAAAAAAAGAGAAGAGAAGAGTGGAATTTAAACACAAAAAAGAGAGGTTTCAAAAATGAAATGAGTTGATGAATGAGAAAATAAAAAAAAAATGCAAAAAGAAAGAGAAGGGATTTTTATGATTTGTGCATTTTTATAATAATATATTTTTTACATTTTTGCCACCTCACCCTCATCACCCCTACTACATCGCACTGGTATAACCCCTCAATCCCTAAAACTATGAGAGCACATTTTCAGTGCTTGTAGCGTGACGACCAACCACCTATACATGCTTTTCTTAGCTCGGTGGGAGGATGCTCGTAGCAATGCTCGTGACAAGATAGATAATCCTTAAAAGTCCCATTTTTTATGCTTGTAGTGTGACGCATACACACTTCTTAGCATGGTGGGAGGAAGTTTGCTGTGACGCTTACGGCAAGGCGGGTGAAAGCCAACAACATTTTCAAATAAGTGCATTCAAAGACCCATACACGCCTTTAGTGGCATGTTGGGGATGAATATTATGGCCGTGGTGTCACCCAAGACTGATCGTACACATCATTCTTAACGTGGAGGGCATGCTAAGACTTCTTTAGTTTACCCTAAATGAGGGAAATGCTGGGAGGCTGCCAAAATTTTATTTGAAAATGACAAGGACTTGAACAAAATAGGGGACCAAACTTGCAGACTTTTGAACAACAGGGGACTTGAATAGAACTTAAAATGATTAATAAGAACTTGGACAAAAAGCTTAACATTTGAAAATGAAATCATGATGAATGACAAAATCATAGGGAAATGAATGAGTAAAGATCTATGCAAACATGAATTACAATCTTTGACATGGAATTTCTTTTTGGGCAATAACAATTAACTTGTAATGATCATCTCAGTTGGAATAAAAATATTGAGGAATATGATATCAAACACATCATACGTATGGCAAATCATCTTTGAAGATAAGGAGTTTTCAAGTGATGTTTGTTTACAAATAACAAGAAGATTGTGAAGCTATGATATGGGGCTGTTGAATCATGATATTTGACTTGTAACATTGGATTTAACTCAACCTTAAGTAACAGTCAATAAGAATTGTGAGATATGTAGTGACCTACCTACAAGTTATAATGTAAAATTTTCAATTGATTCATGAAAGCTATAAAGATTGGAATGTAACTTGCCAACTAGCATCAAAGGCTAGTGTTATCACTCATAACATGGGAACATTATGGAGGATGCAATGACACACTTGCAATCAATAACATGAAGCTTATCAATCAACATTAAGAGATTATTAAATGGATAAGAAAACGCAACCACCTGCATATGATTGTGAAAATGAATATGTGCCTACAACCAGTAGTGAGAATTTTCTCACAAGTGTTCCAGGCCTTCATGCAAAACAAAATGTAAATATCAAAAGGACAATGATTGTTAGGAGCATTACGACATCACCTTCAAAGGATGACAAAAGGCTTGCAACATGCCACATAACCCGTCTATGACTGATAATCAACAATGATTAAAGAAGATACGAAGATCTCCTCGCTGACTATAATAATTAACATACAAAGAATGTAAGCATCAACAAATAGTTGTAGAAGATTCACCATACTCTCAATATGACATATGTGATAAAAAAAATGCCAAATGGGTTACAATGTACAAATGTTTCCGAACTCCAACAACCCACATATGATTGTGAGCTTGAACACTAGACTTTCATAAAACACAACAGCTTATTTGTGGGGACAAAATGAGTGTGACAATGTAGAAGACATATGACGAATGACGTCCCTTGCATTAATAGATGACTAAGCATATTATGCCTCGTAAGCAGTGATAATCAATATACAAGTAAATACACCAGTCTTCTATGACATAGGATTGATGTGCAGTAGACATGGCAACACCCGTAAATGATTGTATATAATAATAAAGATCAATTAACCTACAGCAATACCTCTACCACTCACAACCATGTAATGTCAAGAAAACAAAATACTATAGTCAACAAATATATCAACCCACCTACAACTTACTACAAGCTAAGGAAGTGTATTTGCAGCATACACACAAGGCACCTACGAGTTATTGCAATATCCTCACAGTCAATAGATATATAATGACAGCTAAATTTACAGATCCCTTATGAGAAAAAGAAAATGATTGGCGACAAACATAAATATCTACAGGCCATTATAGATGACCCATCCTACACTCAACATATCACCTACAGGTAAATATAGAAGAGAACTGTAGTAGATACGAACTTCTATGATCTACCGTAGAAGACTCATCAATTGTTCTAAAAATGCCCCCATGCATGCATTACAATATGTATAAACACAAATATAAGAAAATGCATGTGTAATCACATACCTGTATGGGCTCGAGTGAGCGTGTTATTAGCACATATGTGATGTCTAGGAATGCTACAAAGGTCTAAAATAAACCCAAGTTCGAGCTCGATCCTTCTATGCGAGCACATAGAAGTCGATATGGTTTGAACCATCAAACAAATATATGGTCAAATTAGCGAACGATATATTTATTTTATACGTTCTTATTGGGCTTTTAAGGCCCATAATAAGGAAAATCCATTAACAAAACCATAACTAATAGTGAACCCAACCTCTGTCGGCATGTTGATAGAGTCGATAAGGTTTAATGAACAAAATGAAAACTACCTATGAAAACCCCGATAATAGTAGTGTTGACCATAGATCTCAATCGGAGGGGTTAATTCCAACATTCAAATACAACCAAATAATCATAAAATTCAAAAATTCTTAAACCATCTCAAAATCCAAATATTTAAAATTAAAACTTAGCCATCAAACACTTAAAAAAAAATCTATCCTCCCTTCGTAATAGTTTATCAAGGTAGACAAATTTTGAAAATACACTTTAGCTCATAAAAAGCTAGTGTCTAGTTGAGAATATCACTAGGATTCATTCTCAAACTATCTCCTACCAATAAAGACATGGCACATGTCCTCTAACAAGAAATTGTTTTGCCAAATGGAAACCCATGTAAATAGCTATGACCATGGCCCTCGAAACTGGGTGGTTCATCACAAAATGGCACCATTATATTACAGTTATGGTTAATGCTCGTAAGTTTCTCAATGGAACTAAATCCTTGAGATATGAATCAATAGGATATAAAAGATAGGGCATAAATCCCTCTTCTAGCTAAGGTGGATTCAAATTTGTCCCCTTAGGCAAATAGTCATCCCAGGTCTACAAAGGACCCTTGGATGAAGCAACCCATGGCTACCAATAAAACTCCGTCTATTAGGTATGGTCGACTACCTCCTCTTAATTAGTAGACCATGTACCACAATGGCCTAGGACTATGGAACCACGGTATCTTGATTGGGTCCATCATTCATTCCCCCACCATCCACTTTAAGTGTAAGATGGTGAAGTTTATAATTTTGAATATCAAATTCTTAAACACCTAAACCTATGCTACTACTCTATGCCAGATATCACATATCTACGAGTATGATGTATTTATTTGATGACTAGCTTTAATCAAAAGTTCACTCTCACTATCGTGAGGGGTAATTAACTCTATGGGCTTGTGCCTATAGCAAATCAGAACTTAGATTATAAAGTTCTTGCAAATGAGGGTAAAATCTCTAGGTAGTGTCTTATGTATAAACCCAATCTACCTTTTTCAAAATTTACCCCGAAAGTTAATCTGTTAAAACTCCCTTAAAAGTACAGGGAGGCCAAGGTACAAATTTTGGGAGCCCATAGATTTCTACCAACCCTGTTGAGGTTTGATTTCTCTTTTCATCTTTGGCTAGTCATATAAGTACTATAGTAGTAGCTAGATTATCATAGGCTCAAAATTTTGAATTTTTAAAAGGATTATTTAATGAATTAAAATTTTAAATATTCTAAAATTATCATTCAATAAATTCACTAAAAATTTTGTTAAGTAGGGTTTTAATTTTATGTTATTTTAATTACTTGCTTTTGTTATTTTATTTTATTTTATGTAGTCTTTGTAATTTGAAAGTGTGGGTGATATATCAGATGCTGATTACTAACCCTTACCTTTCATTTGCATAGATAGATCTGTAGAACACTTCATTTACTATCTAGTTGGGATGTGATGCCAACATTCAACTGGCAAATATGATCATTAATATTGGAAGCACTGGAGCCACCAACCAATTTGTTGGGCTCGAATTCCCTGTAGCTATTACAATGGTTGTTACCATCCCTATGTATGACATGGAATCTGAAGGGCCAACTAGAAGGCCCCACTCTACTGAAGATGTTACATGTCGTGCGCATCTGCCAGCACAATGACCCACTACCAAATTTGTTATGTGTCATGCGTATCTGCCAGCTCAGCAACCTACTACTGAAGAGCCTTGAAGGTGAATTTCTATATTTGAATGGCATTCTCAACTAGAAGCCCTAGCCACCAAAAGGATTATGGCTGGTGGAAGGATCTTAGTGGTGACTACAAACACCATAACTCTACCAACCAGATTACCTGCACCAGGGAGGAATGATGTTGAAGCCTCCTCATCTGGAGGGAGGCTCACGAGAAGGTAGAGGAGAAGAAAGAATGCTGAGCTCTGGGCTCAATAGCAATTGCTGGCAGTACATCCATTGAACCTGCTAGCCCAAAAGCTAGAAGCAACTATTCCTACTTGGAATAGGTTTGGAGAGCTGAAATGGGTTAAGAGGAACAACTCTACTATGAAGCTAAAGAAATCTTTTTGGGAGCAGTGTTGTAAAGTCTAAGTCCCGCAGAAGAAGAAGGAACTTGAGACCCATTAGGCCTAGGTATATCGAGTCCTGAAAATCATGAAGGACAGGGGATTAAAAAAGAAGAGAGTCCAACGACCATTGAAGGTTGAGGCCAGAATGATCCCACCAAGGGAAAGGTAAACACCTGCCATGGTGGAGAAAAGAGAAAGATGAATAACCCCACGCCATAAACATCAGGGTGTGACACCTGAACTATGCATTTGGGGATATGCCACTAAAAGGTCCTGAAAAAAGGAGAAGCAAACCTTGAGGCTAAAGCCTCGTGAAGAAGAAAGAAGATAAAGAGAAAAAATAATCAACCTGGGTATGACATACGATGCGGTTTCCCGGAGATCTGCCTTGCCAATAGACAATGTTAGAAGTGGGTCCAAAAGAAGGCCCACGATGACATCCCTCTAAATGGTTGACACCCTGGAGAATCCTTTGACAAATCCCATCATTCTCCAACCCCATCAAAGGAAGAAACCAACTGTGACTGCAACTTGCGGGTCAAGGAAATATTCCTTCCCAAATGAGAGATGGAATCAAGTGGAGCCGCTATTCCAAGATCCGAGTATAAGAAAAGGAGGAATAAAAATTAGAAGAATCATGGATATGGTAGTGATCTACATGGCCTCCTACATGGTGAGGCATACCAATGTCAATGATGGGGCTTATTATGTTGACAGTAAAGATGGAGACAATTGGCAACATCCACCTAGACAAATACAACGATGATATTGTAAGGATGGGTCCACCGTCGGGAGAGGTGGATGATCTTCAAAAGAAGTATGAGAAGGAGAGGTCGAGGAGAATCCTATGAATGCTAAAGATGTCATGCTCACAGACATACAAAGATAGATGAGATGAAAAATAAGGGCTAAGGATAATGAAATCTCTCAATTGAATGAAAAGATGACCTAGATTATGGCCCAAATGGTGACAATGATGTAGATGATGAAGAGACTTGCTGCCACCGGTCTCATGCCCGATCATTCGACCGATCCTCCAAATCTCTAAATATTTCAAGTTTTAGTGGTACGGAGCGCTCCTAAAAGTGGTCATGAGCTGCACAACATCATATGCCAGCCCACTCTATAAAACATAGCAAGACTTTTGAACCTATGATGGCTGCATAATTGAAAGGAATAATCATAGAAAGGATTATGCCTATTATAGTAATTAATCAAATGGAGAAACTGGTGGGAAAGGGTCATCCCTATCCTGCCAAATACGACCAGGTGTTATACCTGAAAGAGTACTTTGTCTTGAAGTTAAATACCTTTAATGGTAATAATAAACCCAAGCAACACTTGGCATAATTTAAGGTCACCTGTGGGAACACGGGAGGCAATGATGCATTACCCTTTCAAAAATTTGTTAGCAGTTTAACAACAGCTGGTTTTGAATGGTACAATGAACTACCAAATGACTCTGTAATGACATTCGCAGAGTTATAATCAATATTAATGAAGAGGTTTACCAATTCAACTGAAAAGGTAATGATCACTGACCATGCTCTAGAAAAGAGAAAAAGAGATGAGTTTGTGTCAAAATACATAACTCACTAGTGAAATTTAATCATAAAATATGAGCAACAGCTTAAAGAGGAGCATGTCATTCAACTATTAGTGGGAAACATTGATGATAAGATGCAACTATTTTTTTGCATGGCTACCATAACTATATTTCAAGATCCTTTAAACAGGGTGTCTAAATTTGAAAATTAAACTTATCAAGATCAGAGAACCACTCAGACAAATTTAAGAAAGCTATGACCTTAAAGGCGAAAAAAGAGTGAAATCTACTCTACATCCTCTCTTAAGCCAAGTAAAGAAAAAAAGGTGGCTTATAATATAGACAAAAACAAAAAAACTGATGCAATATGAAGACAAACAAAAATAGGCCTATAACCCTAATCCCCAATCGAAGCTGATATTGGGGGTAATGATAAACCACAAACCTTTCAAGGTGGAGGAGAACGCCAGAGGAAGATAATAGAAACTAGTGGTAGAACGTTCCCATCTCTCAAGGATAAGATGAATAAAGAATATTCATTTAAAATGGATAGTGTTGCCAAATTATTTTGAAAGTCATTGAAAGTGGGATTAAAACTACCGGAGTGCAAGAGGCCCAATGAGTCAAAATATACTAGTGTGCCCAATTACTGCCCATACCATTGGGTACTCAGCCATCATATTAAAGATTATTATATCTTCAAGGATTGGTTGAAAAGAAAATATCAAAAGGGGGAACTCATATTATCAAATAATGTATTGGCTCACCCTAAAAAGGAATCAATTAGGGTGGTTATGTCCTCTACCATACCCCTAATTGAAGAGGGAATAAATGAAAAGAAATTAGCTCAAGAGGAGCAGTGGGATACTATTATCTCTAAGAAAATTGTAAAAATACTAAAATAACTTGAAGGAGTTCTGGGCATGAAATAGAAATCTCTTACCTAGTCGATGCTAGATCTAAAAGGATTGCCTAAGGTACAGGTATCTACTTCCAAATAACACATTCACCAAGCTAGCTCTTCAAAATCTAGTAAAATGAAATCCTCTAAAAGAAAGACCAAAATAAAGAACCCCAAGGAGAAAAAGATAACAACTCAAAGGGCTATTAATAGTCTTGATGAATCTTACCAAACTATAAGGCAACCTATTAAGCTTGACGACTTTATTGTTAAAGCTTAAAATAGATGAAGCTGAAAAGGATGAAGAATACTCCCTTTCTATGTTAGGTCATCTCATTTGCACTAAATACACAAATAGAAGAAGAATACACTATGGATGTAGCTTTTAAATTTCATCTAACGGTGTCACCGATGGACTATAATTTATAAAATGATTTGTATTTTCCAAATAAAGGTGAATTAGACCCCAACATGGCATTGTAGATGGAACATGTTAGTCTTGGTGGTGACTTTGAATCAAAGGAAAAATCTCCAGACAAGATAATGGTCGATTCTGAAGAAATGCTCTGTTAAACGAGTCTGAGCCAGAGGAGATCGCTCAAGTGTAGTTAAGAAGTGGCAAGATACTATCATCTCCACTAAAGAAGGGGATACCCAATAAAGATAAGGGGAAGGAGATAGTTATCAATGAAGATATCATCCCTAAAGACCACAAGAAAAAAGATACTTCAGCCAAGGGGATATATTATAATATCTTATCTCATCTGAGGAAAATCTCGATGTAGCTCAACATAGATAATGCTCTGGTAATGTTTAAACCTTTAAGAGACTTTGATTCAAGCTCTCAAAGACCTTGAAAGGTATGAGGAATATTTTAGTGAGTGTAACATGACTGAAGTACTACAAGCCTGTAACAAGCCATTCATCACCTTCATTGAAGATGACATGATGCTTGGAATGGCAGATCATAACCGTCATCTGTATGTTACTATAGAGAGCGACTTAATGATAATTAGTCAAATTTTAATCGATCCTGGGTCCTCTGTCAACCTTATAAGCTTGAAAGTACTAAGATCATTGTGCCTCAATGTGGAACACCTTATACCAGATAAGCTAATCATACACGACTTCAATGAGAAGAGGCTGAAGACTCTAGGATCATTTATGTTCTTCCTCACATTTAAAAAACTTTATATAGAAGCCAAATTCTATGTGATTGATGCAGACACCTCATTAAAGAAACTTCTGGGTCACTCATGGCTACATGAGTATGATATTATCCCATCAACACTACACCAATGCATAAAGTACCTTAGGGATGGAGTAAAGTTCAGGATCTCTGGTGATATCCAATACTTTATGGTGCACGAAGCAATAATCTATGGAGATGCTAAATACTTTATTCCAAAGAAGCTAAAACTATCGAGCTCTCTTAAGGCTAAAGCATCAAACACAAAGGCTGCAAAGTGGCTTGGGCAAGAATGTGAGAAGAAGCAAGTTGGGAGAAAGAAGGTAACACTGACTCTTCCCAAAATATTCGCCACTCCTAAAGAAAGAAAGCATGTTCCTCATCTAAAGAGTGACTTAAATGAAGATGATGTCACCCCTACTAAATCTCAGAGAATATATTAGTCCATGACCAAAGAGAAAAAAAAGGCTAAATATTCAGATCCTGATTATGACTACGAGTCTACCTAGACGAGCTAGGTGTAGTGTGTATTCTCAAGATGAATAGGTTGCCTATCAATCTCAAATAGTGTATCGGTAGTCACGTGCATCCCATTGCAACACTTCAAAGAAATTATTTCCTGAGAGGTGCATAATGTTGAAGACCTCATAATATTCTATGTGCCTCCTTACAGAAAATGGGGTGGGTTAGGGACCTTATTCTATAAAGCTGGAGAGCATGAAAAAGAAGCAAATCATGACTAGTTTCATAGGCTCATTGATTCTGGAGAGTTAATACCAATGAGGATATCTAGGTATAATACCAAAAATATCCAAAGAATGTTGCGAAAGTAAGCTAGTATTCATACCTCCAAATAATAATTCTATCTCTGCCTGAGCCTCTGGTATTGAAGAAATCCACATTCTTTATGAGGAAAGGATATTCTTGTAAAAAGAGGTCTCAGATTCATCTTGTGAAAATATCCCCAAAAGGAGACTTACCAAGAAATCATATGTTAGGAAATCAAACTTGATGATAGAGGCGATGAGGAAATGTATGAAGTTAACACTTATGATGATCAACCCGTAGAAGCCAAGCCTGCACCAGCAGAGCTTAAAGATGGTGAACAGGCGACCACTATGGATGAGCTAAAGGAGGTTAACTTGGGGACTAAAGAGGACCCTCGCATAACCTTCATTAGTTCCCTTCTACCAGAAGAACAAATAAAAGAAATAAAAGAAATCCTTTGTGAATTTAAGGACTTAAAGTTCATGAGGGTGGTTAAACCCTATAAAACTAGCCTGAGGCTAACCAAGAGGGGGGAGGGGGGGGGGTTGAATTGGTGTTTTAAAAATTCTTAAACAAAAAAAAAATCTTTTTATCTTTTTAAATATTTTAAAAACTAAGCAATCTTAAGCGAAAGTAGATATCAAAATCAAAGATTTCAACCATAAAATAAATCACATAAAAGTGTGAAAATAAAATATATAAAAAGTAATAAGAAAGAGTACCCAGAATTTTATAGTGGTTTGGTCAAATTTGAACTACGTCCACTCTATAGAACCACCCATTTCAGGTATTGTACTAATCAGTTAGTGTCTCTCCTTTTTCTCCTATCGTAAGGTAGAGAAGCCCTTACAAAATCTTTCCACCGAACTAGTGAGACTGAGAACCTTGAATCCTTTTTCACCCTCCTCGTGAAGGCAGAGAACCTGGAATCCTTTTACTCCCACATAGAGTTGGCAAAGAACCATGTGAATCTTTTTACTCCCTCCGAAAGTAGGCAAAGAACCTGACAATCCTTTTACTCCCTCATAGAGTAGGAAGAGAACCATGAAAATTCTTTTACTCCCTCCTAGAGTGGGCAGATGAAAGTTTGATAGGGATGTTAAGCCCTAGTGAACTAGTCCCGAGGCTAACCAAGAGGGGGGGGGTGAATTGGTTATTTAAAAATTTCACGAGGAACAGAAAAATCTTTTCGATACTTTGCAGCGGAAACATGTAAACAAGAACGAAAAGATCAATCACAGATATTCACCCCAGTAGTTAATATCAGAAAAGTAAAGTGCAGAACAAAATCAGAAAAGCAAACTAGATTTTATAGTGGTTTGGTCAACTTGACCTACGTCCACTCCCCGGAGCCTCCCCTCCGGGTATTGCACTAAATAAAAAGTGTCTTTCCTTTTGCTCCCACAGCAAGGCGGAGAAGCCTGTACAAAACCTCCTTTTCACCACACGGTGAGGTAGAGAACCCGACCTCCTTTTGCTTCCACCTGAAGCGGGCAGAGAACCCCGGATCTTCTTGCGAACGATCCTCCCACAACGAACACCAACTAGACGAAAGATGACGAGCGGAGAAGACGACTCTGATCCGTGCTTGGAGCAATCTTAGTGAATCCCTCACTAACTCCCCCTCACACGATCCTTTCTCTCTCTCCCAAACTCTCTCTCTCTCTAGGGTTTCTCTAGAAAGCAAAGTGGCAAAAGATTTTTCTTTTTGGAAGAAAAATATCTTTTATAGGAAGGCTTAAAATTTGCCCAAAATCTCAACTAGTCGGCCAATATCTTTTATAGGAGGGCTTAAAATTTGCCCAAAATCTCAACTAGACGAAAGATTTTTCTTGTTGGAAGAAAAATATCTCTAGATTATCCTGTACGATCAGTTCAAAATCAGCTGTTTCAGCCTGATCGATCTGGCTCTTCTGGACGATCAGTAGATAAAATTGTTCATATCGTCCCGTACGATCCTGCGATCGTCCGGGATGATTAGTGCAAATCGAGGAATATCATCCAGAAGATAGTTCGGGTCGTCCAGAGATGTGCTGGACGACCAAAATATGACTTGATCATCCAGGATGATAGGGATATCGTCCTGTACGATTAGTTCAAAAAGTGCCAAAATCATCCTATACACAGTTCGGGTCGTACAACTGAAATGCACTAGACGATCATGATCGTCCGGGACTATCCTGCGATCGTCCAGGACAATATGATCGTATTAATCAAAAATAAATTACTTTCCTTAATTACTAGATTAAATTAGGCATGATTGTACTAAATCATCCAGGATGATACACGTATCGTCCGGGACGATCAGACCAAATAACTTAAAATAAAAACTTGTCTAACTTGATATGGCAGCTGAGAATTTATGATTTGAGCATATCGTCCCGTACGATCCAAAGATCGTCTAGGATGATCTGCTTAATCAGACCCTCTTAACTTGGCGCCCTAATTAGGGTTTCTATTTTTACCTGATCATCCAGGATGATGTAAATATCGTCCAGGATGATCTGAACAAAAAATGAACAGAAACTCTAATTCACTCAAGCTCTCCCCCTGAGTGTATGTGTGCAAGGTTACTTAGCTGGGGGATCAGTTACATTACAATTGACTCAAGAAAAGAAAAATAGTATATTGTGTTGCAAATCTGGTTTTGATGATGACAAACATGTTTCCAGTGTGTTTTGCTTGGCTAATCTGTTTCAGGCACAAAAGATCGCGAGCCACTCAAGCCAACTCAAGATCGGGTCCAAGTGTGTCAAATGTATGATTTTTCTTTTTATTGAGTCAATTGTAATGTAACTGATTCCCTAGCTAAGTAACCTTGCACACACAAACTCAGGGAGAGAGATTGAGTGAATTAGAGTTTCTGTTAAAATTTTGTTCAGATCGTCCTGGACAATTTTCACATCGTCCTGGACGATCCAGCCAAAACAAAAACCCTAATTAGGGCGACTAAGTTAAGAGGGTCTGATTAAGCAGATCGTCCAGGACGATCTCCGGATCGTACGGGACGATATGCCCAAATCAGAAATTCTCAGCCACCAAATCAAGTTAGGCAAGTTCTTATTTTTAGATACTTGGTCTGATCGTCCCGGACGATACGTGTATCATCCCGGACGATCTAGTACAATCATGCCTAATTTAATCTGGTAATTAAGGAAAGCAATTTATTTTTGGTTGATACGATCATATCGTCCTAGACGATCGCAGGATCGTCCTGGACGATCATGATCGTTTAGTGCATTTCAGCTGTACGTCCTGAACTGTGTTTAGGACGATTTGGGAACTTTTTGAACTAATCGTACAGGACGATGACCCTATCATCCTGGACGATCAAGTCATTTTTTGGTCGCCCAGCACAGATTTCTCTGGACGACCTGAACTGTCTTCTGGATGATTTTCCTCAATTTGCACTAATCGTCCCGGACGATCGCAGGATCGTACGGGATGATATGAAAAATTTTTTCTACTGATCGTCTAGAAGAGCCAGATCGTCCAGGCTGAAACAGCTAAATTTGAACTGATCGTACAATACGATCTACCAATCGTCCTGGACGATCTTGGCCGACCAGTTGAGATTTAGGGCAAATTTTAAGCCCTCCTTTAAAAGAACTTTTTTCAAAATTAAGAAAAATCTTTTGCTGCCTTCCTTCCCTGAGAAACCCTAGAGAGAGAGAGAGAGTTGGGAGAGAGAGAGAAGATCTTGTTAAGGGGAGTTAGTGAGGGATTCACTAAGGTTGCTCCAAGCACGGATCAGAGTCGTCTTCTCCGCTCGTCGTCTTTCATCTAGTCGGTGTTTGTCGTGGGAGGATCGTTCGCAAGAAGATCCGGGGTTCTCTGCCCGCTTCAGGTGGAAGCAAAAGGAGTTCGAAGGTTCTCTGCCTGCTTCAGGAGGAAGCGAAAGGAGGTCGGGTTCTCTGCCTCACCGTGTGGTGAAAAGGAGGTGTTTGTACAGGCTTCTCCACCTTGCTGTGGGAGCAAAAGGAGAGACACTCTTTGTTTAGTGCAATACCTGGAGGGGAGGCTACGGGGAGTGGACGTAGGTCAAGTTGACCGAACCACTATAAAATCGGGTTTGCTTTTCTGATTCAGTTTTGCACTTTACTTTTATGATATTAACTGCTTGGGTGAATATCTGTAGTTGATCTTTTTGTTCTTGTTTATGTGTTTCCGCTGCTACGTATCAAAAAGATTTTTATTGTTATCGTGAAATTTTTAAATAACCAATTCACCCCCCCTCTTGGTTAGCCTCAGGACTAGTTCACTAGGGCTTAACATCCCTATCGAACTTTCAAGTGGTATCAGAGCGGGATTCAAAATTTAGGTTTAAAAACTTTTGAATTTGATCCATGGCTAACTGTAACAATCGTAATTCCGCTGAAGGATATTCAATTACAAGACCACCATTGTTTGATAATATTTCTTTTGATTTTTGGAAAACACGCATGTCTACTTTTCTGCAATCTATTGATTATCGCATGTGGATGTTAGTTAAGGACGGATACGAACCACCTTTTAGATTGATTAATAATGTAAAAACTGAACTGCCTTTTACTGATTGGATGTTTGATGATCGTGATTTAGCACAGTTAAATGCAAAATGCTTGAACTGTTTCTTTTGTGCTTTAAAATCTGAAGACTATATGCGTGTTTCTACTTGTACAACGGGAAAGGAAATCTGTGATAGATTATGCATAACATACGAAGGTACAACTGAAGTCAAACAGTCTAGGTTAAACATCTTGTTACATGATTATGAACTTTTTCACATGAAACCTAGTGAGACTATTTCAGAAATGTACACAAGGTTCACTCAGATTGTTACCTCTTTGCATGCTCTAGGTAGTGAACTTACTAACTATGAATGAGTGAACAAAATTGTTAGATGTTTATCAGCTTCTTATGATGCTAAGATTACTGCTATTACTGAATCTAAAGATTTAAATACTTACTCTATTGACAGCTTACTTGGATCACTCATTGCTTACGAGCAAGGGGTGAACCAAAGGCAACTTGATGCAGGTGAACGCAAGAAAGAGAAGACAGTGGCACTAAAGGCCAAGGATTCAGATGCTAGCACTTCCGGGTCTGATAGCGATGATGTTGCCTTAATCACAAGGCAATTCAAAAGCTTTCTAAGGAAGAAACATAAGAACTATCAGAAGTGGAACAAGGGTAAGTCTAATAAAACTTTTAAGGGTTCATCTGAATCTGTTTGTTTTGAATGCAGGAAGCCTGGACACATTAAGACTGATTGTCCTACACTTAAAGCTCACCCAACCAAGAAGAAGGGTGAGGAGAAACCAAAGTTCAGAAAGGACAAGAAGCGGATTCAGAAGGCGTTCTGGGCAGACTCTGCATCTGACTCTTCTAAGACTGAAGCTGAAGAGGAGGAAACAAACTTATATCTGATGGCTGATGATCACCCTGGTGAGTCGGACCAGGAAGAGGTATGTGAGCTGACTTACGATCAATTATTTGAAGTTTCTGAAAGAATTCATACATCGTATAGGAAGCTTAAGAAAACTCATGCTAGTTTGAAATTAGATTACTTAACTTTGCAAAAAGAGCATGATTCTGTAGTTAAAGATCATTCCACACTTGATTCCAATCACATGTCTTTGCTTGATGAATTCGATGAGTTGAATAAAAAATATTTTGATTTAGTGTCTGGGCATGATTCATTGAAAACTACGCATGTGGACTTAGAAAGAGCTTTTAAAGAGTTAGATATAATGGCATGTGAAGTAGAAAGTAGCAATGGAACCTTGAAATTTGAAATTGCAAGTTTAAAGAAAGAAAATGAGTTTTTGAAAGTAAAGATCAGTACTTTTGAAAAGAACAAAATATCGCCTACTTTTGAACAGTTTTATGCACCTCCACCTTTTGAAAAATCTGTTGCAAGTTCTTCAAAGCATGTTTCATATACATATAGGAAGAGGCATTATCATCCACGTAGATTAGTTAACCCTTTTCCTGGTGTTAGATGTTTTTCATGTGGCATGTTAGGACATATTTCTCACACCTGCATTGTTCATCATAGTACACATTGGGTGTGGAAATCCAAACTGCCTGTTTCACAGCACAGCACGCATGTATTGCATTCTTCTTTTCATATGAAGGAACCCAAACCTGTTTGGGTTCCTAAGACTGACGTTTGATACTTTTGTAGGTGTGCTCTCACACAAGACCTCGTGAGAGCATGTGGTACCTGGACAGCGGATGTTCTAGACATATGACTAGAGATGCAAATCAGTTCATTTTGCGTGAGGCCAGAGCTGGAGGCAAGGTTACACTTGGAGATAACACCACCAGAAAGGTGGTAGGCACAGGTATAATTGGTGATTCAAAGAATTTTATGATTGATAATGTTTTGCTTGTAGATGGACTGAAACACAACTTGCTGAGCATCAGTCAACTCTGTGACAAGGGATACATCATCAAATTCCTGCCCACTGGCTGCATTTTAAGCTTAAATTATGAAGTTGTTTTGCAGGGGAAAAGGATCAACAATGTCTACAAGCTGGATGTAAGTAGCATTAAATCTGATAATTCAATTTGCTTAAAAACTACTGCTGATGAGTCTTGGCTATGGCATAGGAGATTGTGTCATGCCAGTATGAAAACCCTTAGGAGAGTCACCCAAAAGGACTTAGTTAGAGGTGTGCCCAAGCTTAAGTTCACTAAGGAGGGTGTCACATAAATCTGAGTCATTTGATGAGTTTAGATCCTTCTCTACTTGGATTCAGAAGAAGTTAGGATGTGAGATTATTACCATCCATAGTGATCATGGAGGGGAGTTTGAAAATGAAAGATTTGGAAGTTTTTGTGAGGATCATGGGATTAGTCACAATTTTTCAGCTCCTAGGACCCCTCAGCAGAACGGGGTAGCTGAAAGGAAGAACAAGACCTTAGTGGAAGCCGCTAGAGCCATGCTTGCCGAGTATTCACTTCCAAAATACTTTTGGGCTGAAGCGGTGAACACTGCCTGTTATGTGCTGAATAGGGTGAATGTGAGAGTCAAACTGAACAAGACACCTTATGAGATCATTAAGGGTAGAACTCCAAATCTATCCCACCTCCATGTCTTTGGCTGTAAGGTTTTCATTCTGAACAACGGGAAGTCACCCTTAGGAAAATTTGACCTCAAATCTGATGAAGGAGTGTTCTTAGGATATTCAAGTGTGGGGAAATCCTTTAGGGTGTTCAATAGGAAGACTTTGGTGGTGGAAGAAATAACCCATGTAGTGTTTGATGATTCTGATCATAAGGAGTCTAGATCTGAAGTAGAAGATGAAGAGATTATTGAGGTTACCCAAGGAGTTGGAAATACAAATTTGGAGGAAAGGGTAGAACCTCAAACCGAGTTGCCTAGAGATTGGAGATATTCTTCGAGTCATCCTAAAGAATTGATCTTAGGAGACCCTTCTGAAGGTGTTAGGACTAGGCATGGACTTAGGAAGGAAGTAAACCATTCTGCCTTTATCTCAATGACTGAACCCACCAACATCAATCAAGCCTTGTCGGATGAATTTTGGATTTTAGCTATGCAGGAAGAATTGAATCAATTTGTAAGGAATGATGTTTGGGAGTTAGTAGAAAGACCTAAAAATCAAAGTATTGTGGGAACCAAGTCGGTCTTTAAGAATAAGATGAATGATTCTGGTGTGGTGGTGAGAAATAAGGCAAGATTGGTGGCTAAGGGGTATAATCAGATAGAAGGGATTGATTTTGAGGAGACTTTTGCCCCTATAGCTAGATTGGAAGCCATTAGGGTGCTACTAGCCTTTGTCTGTTATAAGGGATTTAAGCTGTTTCAAATGGATGTTAAGAGTACCTTTTTAAATAGGGTAATTAAAGAAGATATTTTTGTAGAATAACCCCCAGGTTTTGAGAGTTCCCAATATCCAAGTCATGTCTATAAATTAAAAAAGGCCTTATATGGATTGAAACAGGCACCCAGAGCTTGGTATGAGAGGCTTAGCACATTCCTGTTAGACAGAGAGTTTGTTAAGGGGAGCGTAGACACCACCCTTTTTCTGAGGAGATTAGGAGATGACTTACTCATTGTCCAGATCTATGTTGATAATATAATTTTTGGATCTTCTGATAAATATTTATGTGAAGAGTTTTCTAAAACAATGAGTAAGGAGTTTGAGATGAGTATGATGGGAGAATTGTCCTACTTTTTGGGGTTTAGCATAAGGAAAACGGATGATGGAACCTTTCTAAATCAATCAAAATATACTAAGGACATTTTGAAGAAATATGAAATAGACAAAGCCAAGATAATCAATACTCCCATGCCCTCCTCAGTTCAGTTAGATAAGGATTCAAATGGAAAATCTGTTGATCAGAAGAAGTATAGAGGGATAATAGGTTCACTGCTTTACCTAACTGCAAGCCGACCTGATATCATGTTTAGTGTTTGTCTTTATGCTAGGTTTTAGGCTGATCCTAAAGAGTCCCACATGACTGCAGTTAAGAGAATTCTTAGATATCTTTTAGGAACCCCAAACCTAGGAATTTGGTACCCTAGGCACAGCACCTCTTTTGAGATCATTGGATATTCTGATTCTGATTTTGCGGGGTGTA
This sequence comes from Dendrobium chrysotoxum, assembly GCA_019925795.1. NCBI lineage: Eukaryota > Viridiplantae > Streptophyta > Magnoliopsida > Asparagales > Orchidaceae > Dendrobium > Dendrobium chrysotoxum. The sequence goes on along the minus strand of CM034306.1, from coordinate 31,317,235 downwards.
GGGTGGATAGGAAGAGTACTTCTGGGACTTATCAATTCATAAGACAGTTGTTAGTCTCCTGGTCCAGTAGAAAACATAACTCAGTTGCACTTTCCACTGCTGAAGCTGAGTACATTGCCTTAGGGAGTTGTGTGGCCCAAGTTCTTTGGTTGAAGCAACAAGTCTTGGATTTAGGAGTACCTATTGGCACAATTTCTATTCTGTGTGATAATACTAGTGCCATCTGTATCTCTAAGAATCCAATCCAATATTCTAGGACCAAACACATTGATATTAGGCATCACTTCATTAGGGACCATGTTACAAAAGGGGACATTGAGCTACATCACGTAGCAACTGAAAATCAGCTGGCTGACATATTCACTAAACCACTGGCCTTTGACTCATTCAGCATTTTGAGAACCAGATTAGGAGTGATTGATATAAATGCTTGATTCTGATGACTGCTAAGTTATGATTGTTCTGATTGGTATTCTGATTTCTGTTAGTTAGTTTTGGTATTCTGATTTCTGATTTCTGTTAGTTAGTTTTTGTTTGATTATTTGCTTTCAGTTGATTTTATTTCTTCTGCTGATTTCTGTGTTAGCCTTACTGTTAGTTTGATTTGAGTATTTACTTTGCTGTGATTTTCTACCTGTTTTTATTTATTTACTGGTTCATATCTTGCACTTACTGTTTTATGCTTTTCAAGATCTGATCACCGCTCACTACTTCTGATGATCTGAATTTTTGACTGAGAATTTTTACCTTGTTTTGGTTTGGAAGCTGGTAAGCAGTGATTGACTTCGCTGAATCTGTTAAAGGGAAGAAACATTGATAATTGTTTCTCTTCCTCTAACTCCTTTACTGGTGTATAGTTTCTTTTGAATAAAAATCCTCTTCAAAATTAAAATGTTAGTTTTTGAAATAGAGATTATTTTATCTTCCTACAGTAATCTGCCTCATATCAATAGTTTTTTTCAAAGTCTTGAGTCATTAGTTTGATTTTCTAAACCAAGTGATTGCATTTATCATATGTTGTATGGCTTTTGTTTTGTGAATCATTCTTCCCTACTGTGGAGAGTCATCTCCTATGTCTGGAAGATAATCTCACAGCTGAGACTCTTTAATGATTATGAAAAGGAGAAAGCTTATAAAAGATACGCAGTGTGCCAAAAAATTTGAAAAAGAGGCATAAAATGAGCCCAAAACTGAAAAGATGCAAAATTGCCAAATTGGATACACAAAGTGTATCAAAAATCAAAAGATGCGTAAAGCGCCAACTAATTTGAAAAAGAGGCACAAAATGAGCCCAAACCAAGCTTTCTTCCCTTTCAGATTGTTAAATGTCTTAGAGAAATCTGTGCGCCACTTAATATTTTCAAAAGCTTGTGTTTTGAAAATCCCGATTTCTGATTTTTTACTTTGTAACACTATTATATCAGATATTTTTCTGGAACGAGGCTTGAAAGGATCTCTTTTCAAATCTAGTGTCTTTTCTTCTGAATCGAATTTTTGGTTTTGAAAGAGGTTTACATCGATAAGGTGCCCGGGGTCGGAGTTACGAAAGTTGATTATTTCCAACCTTTTCTGGATTTCAGCGCTGTCAATCATCCTGTCATTGGTTTTTGAATCTAAAATCAAAGAAAAAATTCTAATTTTCTCGAGCATCTTAATAAAAAAAAAAAGCTTTTATATGTTTTTGTGGTCAATTTTATTGGTTTTTTTTATGTTATTTTTATTTCATGATTGTGTTTTTGGGATCCTGATCGATCATTTTCATCCTTCATCTTTTTCTATTTTCTGCACATCGTCCTGGACGATACCACTATCATCCTGGACGATCCACTTCGTCCTAGATGATCCAAACATCGTCCTGGACGATTCATTCAAAATCATCCCCACACTGCTCCTGCTGCTGAAAAATTCCAATTATTGGTGATCGTCCTGGACGATCCTTACATCGTCCTGGACGATATGATCCATATCTTCCTGATCTGATCAAACGGCTGACATTGCACCAATTATTGCCCATCGTCCTGGACGATCCACGTGTCAGCCGCTGGACGATTGGAATTCGGCCCGTCCGACATATTTATTGCATATCGTCCCGAACGATCCACCTAATCGTCCTGGATGATACTTTTCGTCAACGGTCGTCCAGCCTGACCCCTCGGGATGATCGCCTGTGTCTAATCATCCTGGATGATCTCTGATCGTCCTGGACAATCGGACCGCCTTTTTGACCAATCGTCCAGGACGTAATAAATGACCAAATCATCCCGGATGATCCCGCGATCGTACGGGACGATCAGTCCATTTTCTATTTAAACAGTAGTTTTCTTCATATGTTTCACACCATTTTTCCTCCACTTTCCTTCTACTTTCTTTCTCTTTGGGTTCCTAATGGCTGGTGGCAAAAGGTCTCGTCAAAAGGGGGCCAGTTCATCCCGGGGACATGTCGATCCTCGCTTCCCGAATGCCGCCGATCAGGCGGCTTTTGAATGCTATCGTAATGTGGGGATCACGCACTCCAAGATTGTCAATCCCCGCACTCTCACTTATCCCATCTTAAATTTGTTCGCACACACCTCCCTCACCTTCATTCTGACCTTAGCCTTTCCCTTCAATCTGGAACTCCTTCGAATCTTCTTTGCCAACTTACGGATTTCCGTGGACTATTCCACTTTTCGATCCTACGTAAATCAATGCCCCGTGGAACTCACGACCCATGATTTTCTCAATATTCTGAACTTGTCTGTCACTGGCGACAAAATTCACACGCTTATCACTGATCCTGACTATGATTGGAGTGTCGCCAATTACTTCCTTCGCAATACCAACGCACCCTATCACGACAATGCTTGCACTTCCCTTCTCAAGGACGCCCGGACCATTTAGCACGTCCTTCGTTCCTCCGTCATTCCAAAGGTGGGGGATCGAATTCACATTACCCCGCTCCTGTCCTTGACCACCTACTACATCATGGCCCGTCGAGAATTTAATGCCTCTGATCTGATCATCCGATACATAGAACACCTCACCACCATTAGAGATCCGGGCCACAGGCGTCGCCCAAATCTAGCTTTAGGTCATCTTATTCACTATACTTTAGAGACAAAATATGACCTTCAGTATCCTGTCCCTCCTGATGTCCCTCCTTCCTTCTTCACAAACAACTCATTCCACGTCCTACACAGCACCCGACTACATCCAGAGCCCACCCCGGATGTTGAGGAAGAAGAGGAAGAGGCTGTTCCAGTTCCTGCTGCACCAGAGGCACCTGCACTCCTTCGCATTGCCTCTCCCTTTGACCACCTGGTGCAGCGCTTCGACCAGTGGGAGGCCCGTTTTGACTCCTACGTGGTTGCCCAGGAGTAGCAGCACAACGAGGACATCCAACGCTTTGCGGACTATGCTGCGCAGCAGCAACAGCAGCACGACCCAGACATGGCATGGTTCGGAGCTCACTTTCAGGCCCTTCACCATTACTTCTACCCTCCACCTCCACCTCCTTCTTCCGATCAGGATCCGCCTCAGTTTTAGTTTCCTATTTTGTAGTTATTCTATTTTATGTTTTATTTCAGTGTTCTGTTTTTCCCTCCTCCTTTTTGTGATGTCAAAAGGGGGAGTCAGTTGTAGTCGTGTCTGTTTCTGTTTTCTGAGTCATGTTTCCTGTATTGTTTTAGCGGTTAAATAAAAATTTAAAAATTATTTGTTTTGTTTGATCTCCTAATTTACTTTTATTTTCAGACTACTTTACAAATGTTTACCATCATCAAAAAGGGGGAGATTATTGCAAATCTGGTTTTGATGATGACAAACATGTTTCCAGTGTGTTTTGCTTGGCTAATCTGTTTCAGGCACAAAAGACTACGAGCCACTCAAGCCAACTCAAGATCCGGTCCAAGTGTGTCAAATGTATGATTTTTCTTTTTATTGAGTCAATTGTAATGTAACTGATTCCCTAGCTAAGTAACCTTGCACACACACACTCAGGGAGAGAGATTGAGTGAATTAGAGTTTCTGTTAAAATTTTATTCAGATCGTCCTGGATGATTTTCACATCATCCTGGATGATCCAGCCAAAATAGAAACCCTAATTAGGGTGACTAAGTTAAGAGGGTCTGATTAAGCAGATCGTCTGGGATGATCTCCGGATCGTACGGGACGATATGCCCAAATCAGAAATTCTCAGCCGCCAGATCAAGTTAGGCAAGTTCTTATTTTTAGATACTTGGTCTGATCATCCCGGACGATCCAATACAATCATGCCTAATTTAATCTGGTAATTAAGGAAAGTAATTTATTTTTGGTTGATACGATCATATCGTCCTGGATGATCGCAGGATCGTCCCGGACGATCATGATCATTTAGTGTATTTCAGCTGTACGTCCCGAATTATGTTCAGGACGATTTGGGCACTTTTTGAACTAATCGTACAGGACGATGACCCTATCGTCCTGGACGATCAAGTCATTTTTTGGTCCTCCAGCACAGATTTCTCTGGACGACCCGAACTGTCTTCTGGACGATTTTCCTTAATTTGCACTAATCGTCCCGGACGATCGCAGGATCGTACGGGACGATATGAACAATTTTTTCTATTGATCGTCCAGAAGAGCCAGATTGTCCAGGCTGAAACAGCTGAATTTGAACTGATCGTACATGACGATCTACCGATCGTCCTGGACGAGCTTGGCCGACCAGTTGAGATTTAGGGCAAATTTTAAGCCCTCCTTTAAAAGAACTTTTTCCAAAATTAAGAAAAATCTTTTGCTGCCTTCCTTCCCTGAGAAACCCTAGAGAGAGAGAGAGAGAGTTGGGAGAGAGAGAGAAGATCTTATGAGGGGGAGTTAGTGAGGGATTCACTAAGGTTGCTCCAAGCACGGATCAGAGTCATCTTCTCCCCTCGTCGTCTTTCGTCTAGTCGGTGTTCATCGTGGGAGGATCGTTCACAAGAAGATCCGGGGTTCTCTGCTCGCTTCAGGTGGAAGCGAAAGGAGTTCGAAGGTTCTCTGCCCGCTTCAGGTAGAAGCAAAAGGAGTTCGAAGGTTCTCTGCCTGCTTCAGGAGGAAGCGAAAGGAGGTCGGGTTCTCTACCTCACCGTGTGGTGAAAAGGAGGTGTTTGTACAGGCTTCTCCGCCTTGCTGTGGGAGCAAAAGGAGAGACACTCTTTGTTTAGTGCAATACCCGGAGGGGAGGCTCCGGGGAGTGGACGTAGGTCAAGTTGACCGAACCACTATAAAATCTGGTTTGCTTTTCTGATTCAGTTTTGCACTTTACTTTTCTGATATTAACTGCTTGGGTGAATATCTGTAGTTGATCTTTTCATTCTTTTTTATGTGTTTCCGCTGCTACGTATCGAAAAGATTTTCATTGTTATCGTGAAATTTTTAAATAACCAATTCACCCCCCCTCTTGGTTAGCCTCGGGACTAGTTCACTAGGGCTTAACATCCCTATCGAACTTTCACATTGGATACACTTGGACACGATCTTGAGTTGGCTTGAGTGGCTCATGATCTTTTGTGCCTAAAACGGGTTAGCCAAGCAAAGCACACTAGAAACATGTTTGTCATCATCAAAACCAGATTTACAACAGCAGAGAATCTGATAATCCTTTTACTCCCTCCTGGAGTAAGCAGAGAACCTGAAATTTGATGCTGATGATCGTCTCCCTAGAGCCACCATGGAACCAAGGAAAAAGAAGGAAGAAGACGATTGTATCCTTGCTTGGAGAAACCTTTATGAATCCCCTCACAAACTCTCCCTCACAAGATCCTCTCTCTCTCTCTCACAAACTCTTCTTCTCCTTCTTTAAGCTCTCTTAGGTTAGAATAGTAGCAAAAGACTTGCATAGCAGCACCTAAGAGAACTTACATAGGAGGCTTCAAAAATGGCCCTAATTTTAGTTTGGCGGCAAAGATTGTCTAGGACGATTTAAATATCATCCTGCATAATTAGTATAAAATAGCCCTTTCAACTAGTATGATCACCATTTCCCTATACGATCAGTTTAAGTATTTGAACGAATCATCCCGTATGATATTTCTGTCATCCTAGATGATTAGTTCAAAAGTGGCTATTGATCATCGAGTACGATGATTGATGATTAATTATCATCCTATATAGCACACAGTTCATCCAGTACGATGTAGAGGTATTGTCCAAGATGATTAGTTGAAAAGTTAAAGTTTTCATCTTGTACAATAGGTGGAGATTTATTATTATACCATGTAATACGCGGATCATCTAGGATGATGGTCTCTGATCATCCTATATGATTTGATTGATCAATTTAACTATAATTAATCCCTTAATCATGGGATTATTTTAGGCATGATTGTCATGAATCATCCAGGATGATATATACTGTCCAGTATGATTAAAATAAATTTTTAATTATAAAATCTTGCCTAAATTATGATTGGTGGCTGTTTGTTTCAATCTGTACTGATCATCCTGTACAATATAAATCATCCAGGATGATTAGTTAAGCAAACTTTTTTTATTAGTTAAGTAAACTTAATACCCAGGGATGCCCCAATTAGGATTTCTATTTTTAACTGATCGTCCAAGATGATTTAGAATTGTCCTGTACGATATGATCAAAAACCAAAAAACTCTCTAACTAAAAATTTTTTCCTCTAAGTGTGTGTGTGTGTGTGTAAGGTTACTTAGCTTCAGAAACCATTATAGTACATTTTACTCAAGAAAAGATAAAAAATGTATTAGAATTGAAATTATAGACTAACGTAATCCCAGTCTACCTGATCTTGAACTGATTGACGTTCCAAGTGAACCTGTGGACCTGACAGGTTAGTAAGGAAGGCAAGCAAAAATAGATATCCAAGAATAGCAAAAGTAAGGAAATGATAATATTTGTTATCATCAAAATCACTATATTTGGGCCCATATTTGCAATAATATCTCCCTTTTTGATGATAGCAAATATTGCTATAATAAATTTCAAAGCCAGAAAAATAAAGACATTAAAAAGAACATAAATAGAATAAAACAAGTTTCACTAAAACACAAGAAGACGACATGTTAATCAACAAACTAAGCAACCAACATACAACTCCCCCTTTTGACATCACAAAAAGTGGAAAGAAAGAAAAAAATAAAAAAATGAAAAAGATAACACAAAAAAAAGTAAAACCAGACAAATTAAAATAAGAGTTTTTTTAATTCATCAATCTTGAGCAAATGACAAATTTTGTTTAATTTTTAGATTTAAAACCAATAAGAATGAAATGACATGCTGAAATCTAGAAAAGGTTTGATAATCAATTTTGTAAACCCTACCTCATACACCTTACAGGTTAAAATTCATTTTAAACAAAAATCTAATTCAAAAGGGAAGAAATTAGATAAGAAAAGTGATCCTTTCAAACTTTGATCCAAAAAAATATCTAATAAAATAGTATTGCAAAGTAAAGAATCAAGAATCATAATCTTCAATCTCAAGTGTTTGAAAATATTAAGTGACACATAGATTCTTCTAAGATAGGGAAAGAAGCTTATTTCTTTGTGGGCTCATTTTGTACCTTTTTTTATAATTTGGCACACTTTGCACATCTTTTAATTTTTTATACACTTTGTGTATCTTGTAATTAATTGGCAAATTTTGCATATCTTTTAAGTGTTGGGCTTATTTTGTGCCACTTTTATATCTTTTGCGAGTTTACTTCCTTTCATAATCTCTAAAGACTCTTAATTATGAGATTATCTTCTAGATATAAGAGGGGAAGAAACTCACTCTCTGATATAAGGAAGAGCAAACAACAAAATAGAATCATACTCATATGATAAATACAATCACCTGATTAAGTAAATTTGAAAGTGATTCAATGATTTGGAATATTATTCATATGAGATAGATTACTGTAGGAAGGTAAAATAGATCTCTATTTCAAAGTATAAGTTTTTAGTTTTGAAATAGATTTTGATTCAAAAAGAAAAATATGTCATTAAAGGAGTTAGAGGACAAGAAAAAATCATCAATGTTTCTTTCTTTAACTATTTTAGAGGAGTCAATTATTGCTTACAAGTTTTTACACAAAAATAAAGCAAAAATCTAATTTAAAAGGTAAGTTCATCAACAGAAATAAATATTGATCTGATTCTTAAAATACCAAAAGAAGACATCAGGAAATCAAAAGTATAAAAATAAAAACACAAAAAAAGTAATAAACAAACAAATCAAACAAATATTAAGTGCAGAAACATAAATAGAAAGCATCAATTTCAAACATGAATATCTGTCACACCTAATCTGGTTCTTAAGGTGCTAAAGGTTTCAAAGGCCAATGGTTTTGTGAAGATATCTTCCAGTTCATTTTCAATAGCTACATGATGTAGCTTTATGTCTCCTTTGGTGACATAGTCCCTAATAAAGTGGTGCCTGGTGTCGATGTGTTTGGTCCTGGAGTGTTGAATTGGGTTCTTTAAAATATAGATGACACTAGTGTTATTACATAAGACAGGAATTATACCCATAGAAAGTCCTAAATCCAAAATTTGTTTCTTTAACTAAAGGACTTAGGCCACACAACTTCCTAAGACTATGTACTCAGCTTTAGTAGTGGATAAAGCAACAGAGTTCTATTTTCTACTGGACCAGGAGACTAAGAATTGTCTTATGAATTGATATATTCCAGAGGTGCTTTTTCTATTAATTCAGCATCTTGCAAAATTTAAATCAGAATATCCTATGATTTCAAAAGAGGTGTTATGCCTAGGATACCAAATTCTTAAGTCATGGGTCCCTAAGAGATATCTAAGATTTCTCTTAACAATAGTCAGGTGGGACTCCTTTGGATCAGCCTGAAATCTAACACATAAATAAATACTGAACATAATATCAGGTCTACTAGTAGTCAAGTAAAGAAGTGATCTAATTATCCCTCTGTATTTCTTTTGATCAACAGATTTTTCATTTGAATCCTTATCTAACTAAACACTGGAACTCATGGGAGTGTTGATTGGCTAGTCTTTATCCATCTGATGTTTTTTAAGGATATCCTTAATGTATTTTGACTGACTAAGGAAAGTTCCATCATCTTTTTGCCTTATACTAAATCTAACAAAGTAAGTCAGTTCTCCCATCATACTCATTCCAAACTCATTACTCATTATTTTAAAAAATTCATCACATAGTTTTTCATCAAATGATCCAAACACCATATCATCAATATAGATTTGGATAATCAGTAATTCATCTCCTATCTTTTTTCAAAATAAGGTGGTGTCTACACTCCCCTTAATAAAGATTCTCTCTAGTAGGAATGTGTTAAGTCTTTCGTATCATACCCTAAGTGCTTATTTTAGTCCATATAAAGCCTTTTTTAATTTGAACACATAATTAGGAAATTATGAATTTTGAAAGCCTGGGGGTTATTCAACATACACATCTTCTTTTATCACTCCATTCAGAAAGGCACTCTTAACATCTATTTGAAATAATTTGAATCCCTTAAAATAGGCAAAGGCTAGTAGCACCCTAACGGCTTCTAATCTAGCTATAGGGGCAAACGTCTCCTTAAAGTTAATCCCTTCTATCTAATTATACCCCTTAGCTACTAATCTTGCCCTATTTCTAATCACCACACTAGAATCATTCATTTTTTTAAACACCCATTTAGTTCCAACAACACTTTGATCCTTAGGTCTTTCAACTAGTTCCCAAACATCATTCCTAATAAATTGATTCAATTCTTCTTACATGACTAGGATCCAGAATTCATCAGAAAGGACTTGATTTATGTTGGTGGGTTCAATCATTAAGATGAAGATAGAGTAGTTTACTTCTTTTCTAAGTTCATACCTAGTTCTAACACCTTCAGATGGGTCTCTAAGATTAGTTCTTTAGGATGACTTGAAGAGTATCTCCATTCTCTAGGTAGTGAATTTTTAGGTTCTACCATTTCCTCCAGATTTATAGATTCTACTCCTTAAATGACTTCTACAACCTCTCTTCTTCTTCCCTAGACCCTCCAAAATTATTAGATTCATCAAATATAATATGAGTGGTCTCCTCAACTATCAATATTCTTTTATTAAAGACTCTATAGGATTTCCCAATACTTGAGTAACCTAGGAACACTCCTTTATCAGATTTTGGGTCAAACTTTTCTAGTTGAGACTTCCCATTATTTAGAATGAATACTTTACATCCAAAGACATGAAGGTGAGAGAAGTTGAGTGTCCTACCCTTAAGAATTTTACAGGGTATTTTATTCAGCTTAGATTTAAGATTTACCCTATTTTGAATATAACAGGCTGTATTCACTACTTCTACCCAGAAGTATTTAGGAAGTGATTATTCAGCTAACATGGCTCTAGAAGCTTCTACCAGGGTCTTGTTCTTCCTTTCAGCCACCCTATTCTACTGAGGGTCCTAGGAGCTAAAAAATTATGATCTATCATTTTCTCCTTACAAAAAGACTCAAAATTTTCATTCTCAAATTCTCCACCATGGTCACTATAAATAGTTAAGATTTCACAACCTAATTTTCTCTGAATCCAAGTGGAAAAAGATCTAAACTCCTCGAATGATTCAATTTTATGAGATAGAAATCTAACCCAAGTAAACATCGAATAATCATTAACTATCACATACCCAAAGACTTTCCCTCCTAGGGTTGAAGTGCTGACAGATCCAAAGAGATCTATGTGAAGGACTTCTAAGGCTTTACTAGTGTTAATAGCTTTAATTTAGTGGAAGGAGGATTTAACTTACTTTCCTAACTGACAGGCATCACATAGGTGGTCCTTAGTGAACTCTAGTTTGGGGACACCTCTCACTAATTCTTTTTGAGTGATCTTTCGAAGGCTTTTCATGCTTGCATGAAAAAATCTCCTATGCAACATCCATGATTCATTAGTAATTATTTTTAAGCAAAGAGTAATACCAGCTTTAAAGAAATTTAAATCCATCATTTAAACATTATTTATTTTTTTTCTTGTAAATTGTTTTTTATCATTTAAGCTTATAATTCAGCTAGTTAGTAGAAATTTTATGCTGAAACCTTTGTCACAGAGCTGGCTAATGTTGAGTAGGTTGTACTTCAGTCTATCTACAAGAAAAATATTTTCAATGATGAACTTTTTTGAATCACCAATTATACCTGAGCCCACCACTCTCTTGATGGTGTTATCTCCAAGTGTTGCATTGCCTCATGCCCTAGCCTCTAGCAAAATGAATTGATTTGTATCTCTAGTCATATGCCTATAACATCCGCTGTCTAGGTACCACATACTCTCTTGAGGCCTTATATGACAGCACACCTATAGAATCATCAGATGTTAGGTTTGGGTCCCATTTTATAGAAAGAAGAATGAGATGCAAGCAGGTTATACTATGAATTTTATAATTTTGGTCTCCACATCAAATGTGTTCTATGGTGAATGGTGCAAGTGTAGGAGATGTGTCCTAGCATACCACAAGAAAAATATCCAACACAGGAAAAGGGTTTACTAATCTAATTAGATTTTGGTGCCTCTTCCTAAGTTTGAATGATGCATGCTTTGTTGTGGTTTATAAAACTCTTCAAGTAAAGGTGGTGTTTTATTTTGTTCTAATTCAATGATTTTTTCCCTTAGAAACTCATTAGCCTTTTCATAGCTTGACACTTCTAGTTTTAATTTATGCTACCATTATCTAAATTGCATGCAATAGTTTCTAATTATTTAAAAGCTTTTTCTAATTAAATATGGGATTTTTCTAAGGAATCATTCTTAGTGGTTAAATCAACATGCTTTTTGTTCAATTCATCAAATTCATCAAGCAGGGCCATATGATCACTATCCAGAATGGAATGATCTTTCCTTAGAATTTCATGCTCTTTCAACAAATTTAAAAACTAAACTTTAACGCTAGTATGTGCTTTCTTGAGCTTCCTATATAAAGAATGAATTCTTTCAAAAACTTCAAATAATTGATCTTATATAAGCTCACATACCTCTTCTTGATTAGACTGATCAAGATGATCATCAGCCATTAAATATAGGTTTGCTACCTCCTCTTCTGCTTCAGTTTTAGAGGAGTCAGATGTTGAGTCCGCCTTGAAAGCTTTTGGGATCTTTTTCTTATTTTTCTTGAACTTAGGTTTTTTCTCACCCTTCTCCTTGCTTGGGTGAGCTTTCAAAGTTAGGCAATCAGACTTTAGATGCCCTTACTTCTTATATCCAAAATAAATAACATTAGATGAAGCTTTAGAATTCTTATTATTTTTACCTTTATTCCATTTTTATGATGCTTTTGCTTTTCCCTTAAGAAGCTTTTGAACTATCTAGTTATTAAAGTAGTATCATTATCTTCAGAGCCATAAATAATAATTTTAGAATCATTAGCCTTGAAGGTTACAGTTTTCTCCTTCTTCTTTTCACCTACATCAAGCTACCTTTGATTCACTCTTTGCTCGTAAGTATAGTGATCCAAGTAAGTTATCAATTGAATAAATATTCAGATCCTTAGATTCAGTAATGACAGTAATTGTTTCATTAAAGAAGAAGGTAAGCATCTCAAGATCTTGTTCATTTTTTATAGTTTGTGAGTTTTCTTCCTAAGACATGCAGGGATGTAACAATTATGTAAACCTAGTGTACATTTCAGAAAATTGATTCAATAGATTTTATGCGAAAGAGTTCATAGTCATGAAGCAAAATGTTCAACCTAGATTATTTAACTTCAATTGTTCTTACATATGTTATACACAATTTATCCCAAATTTTTTTTCCAATAGAATAAGTAGAGACACACATGTAATCTTTAAATTTTAAGGCATAGAAAGAATAATTCAAATACTTAGCATTCAGTTATGTTAAATCTCTATCATCAATTATCCATTCAGATAAAAGATTTCAGTTTTTACGCCATTAACAACATGAGAAGGTGCAGAATATCCATCCTTACATGCAAAAATCAATTGATTGTAAAAAGGTGGACATGTAAGTTTTCCAAAAATCAAAAGAAATATTATCAAATCGAAGTGGTCGAGTAATTGAATAACTGTCCGCAGTGTTGTGATTACCAAAGTTAGCCATTGATTGAAATTCAAAAGTTTTTTAAAACTTAATTTTATGAATCCCACTCTGATACCACTTCAAAGTTCGTGAGAGTGGTTAAACCCTATAGAACTAGCCCAAGGTTAACCAAAAGTGGGGGGGGGGGGGGGGGGGGTGAATTGCTGTTTTAAAAATTCTTAAATAAAAATGAAAAATCTTTTTATCTTTTTAAATATTTTAAAAACTAAATAATCTTAAGAGGAAGTAGATATCAAAATAAAAGATTTCAACCACAGAACAAATCACATAAAAGTGCAAAAATAAAATGCATAAAAAGTAATAAGAAATAACACACAAAATTTTATAGTGGTTCGATCAAATCTGACCTACGTTCACTCCTCAGAATCACCCGTTCCAAGTATTGCACTAATCAGTTAGTGTCTCTCCTTTTACTCCCACAGCAAGGCAGAGAAGCCCTTACAGAATCTTTCCACCGACCTGGTGAGGCAGAGAACTTTGAATCCTTTTTCACCCTCCTGGTGAAGGCAGAGAACCTGGAATCCATTTACTCTTACTTGGAGTTGGCAGAGAACCACAAGAATCCTTTTACTCCCTCCTGGAGTAGGCAGAGAACCTGACAATCCTTTTACTTCTTCCTAGAGTTGGCAAAGAATCACAGGGATCCTTTTACTCCCTCCTAGAGAATATTGAGAACTTGATAATCCTTTTACTCCCTCCTGGAGTAGGTAGAGAATCTGGAATCTAATGTTGATGATCATCTCCCTAGAGACACCAAGGAACTAAGGATGAAGAAGGAAGAAGATGATCGAATCTTTACTATGAGAAACCTTTGTGAATCCCCTCACAAACTCGCCCTCACAATATCCTCTCACTCTCTCCCAAACTCTCCTTCTCCTTCTCTAAATTCCCTCAGGTTAGAATAACAGCAAAAGGCTTGCATAGCAGCAATTAAGATAACTTAAATAGGAGGCTTCAAAAATTGCTCTAATTTCAATTTGGCAGAAAAGATCAACCAGGGTAATTCAAATATCGTCATGTACAATTAGTTCAAAATAGTCCTTTCAGCCAGTATAATCATCATTGCCCTATACGATCAGTTCAAGTATTTGAACGAATCATCCTGTATGATATTTCTATCATCCTGGATGATTAGTTCACAAGTGGCTATTGATCATCCAGTACGATGAATGGAAATTAACTATCATCCTATGTAGCACACAGTTTGTCCAGTACGATGTAGAGGTATCATCCAGGATGATTAGTTAAAAAGTTAAAGTTTTTATCCTATATGATAGGTGGCGATTAATTATCGTTCCATGTAGTGCTCAGATCATCCAGGTCGATGATCTCTGATCATCTTGTATAATTTGATCAATCAATTTAATTATAATTAATCCCCTAATCAAGGGATTATTTTAGGCATGATTATTATGAATCATCTAGGATGATATGCATCCTATAAATTAGAATAAATTTTGAATTATTAAATCTTACCTAAATTATGATTAGTAATTATTTATTTTAATCTGTACTGATCGTCCTATATGATATAAATCATCCATAATGATTTAAAATCATCCTGTACGATATGATCAAAAACCAAAAAACTCTCTAACTCATAAAATTTCTCCCCCTAAGTTTATGTGTGCAAGGTTCATGATCCATTACAGTATATTTGACTCAAGAAAAGGTAAAAGATGCATTGGAATAAAAATTACAGATTGACTCAATCCTAGTCTACCTGATCTTGAACTGATTGACGTTCCAAGTGAACCTGTAGACCTGACAGGTTAATAAGCAAGGCAAGCAAAAATAGATATCTAAGAATAACAGAAGTAAGAAAACATTAATATTTGTTATCATCAAAATTATTATACTTGGGCCCAGATTTGTAACAAGGACTACATTGTCTAGACTTATGCGGAGATACCTGTCTTATCCCCTGATATAGCAGCTCACAGATTGACAATTAAACTGGACGCAACACCTATCAAATATGCTTTAAGGAGAATGAGATTAGAAATTAAATAATAGTTGATTATAAAAATGAAAAATCTTATAGAAGCGGGCTTTATTTGTGAAAAAAAAAATATGCTGATAAGATCGTCAACATTGTCCCTGTGAAGAAGAAGAACGGTCAGATTCTTATCTGTATCGATTTTTAGGACCTTAATATGGCGTATCCAAAAGATAATTTTCTGCTTATAGTGTCGAAACTATTAGTCGATAACATGTATAATAATGACATGTTCTCATTTATGATCAGATCATCGAGCTACAATCAAATTGGGAAGGCGCCCAAAGATGAAAAGCATGCATCATTTAGAATGTCTATTGATTTATTTTGCTATACGGTCATGCCTTTTAGCCTAAAAAATTCTAATGTCACTTACCAGTAGGTAATGACACATATTTTTGATGAACTAATTCATTTGAAGGTCGAGTGTTACGTAGATGACCTTGACATTAAAAGTCTAAGCCTAAAAGATCACTTAAATGACCTAAGGATTAAATTTAAGAGGATCGTAAATATTGATCTAAAGGTGAACCCTCTCAAATGTGCCTTCAGTGTCACCTCAAAAAAATCTTGTGGTATGTTCTTCAATATCGAGGAATCAAAATTGACCCCAATAAAATTGAGGCAATCATGGAGATGCCATCTCCCAAGAACCTCCATTAACTCCACTCCTTGCAAGGGCAACTAGCTTCAACGATTCAAATCAAATTTGTCGAGTAGATACCAACCATTTTTAAAGTTGATGAAGAATGATGCCCGCTTCAAATGAGATGCAGAATGCCAGGAAGCATTTGACAGTATTAAAAGATACTTGTTAAATCCACCCATTTTTGTAGTGCCAATTCTAGAGAAGCCTCTTATATTGTACACAACAATATTAGAAGAATCCCTCAGAGCATTATTGACCCAGCATAATAAAGAAAGCAAGAAGAACACACTCAACCACATCAACCAGAGGTTGATTAGAGCCAAAATATGTTATTTACTGATCAAGAAGCATTATCTCGCATTAATTTTTATGGTTTAGAAACTCTGCCATTATATGCTTGCTCACAAGATCACGTTGATATCGAAGATAGATCTGTTAAAGTTCTTATTAATAAGACCATCATTGATAGGTCATCTAGCTAGATGGGCAGTAATATTACTATAATTTGATACCACATACATGCCATAAAAGGTAGTAAAGTGATAAACCTTAGTAGATTTCCTCGTTGAAAATCCTATCCCTATAGATTCCCCACTCAATGATGATTTTCCTGATGACCAAATCATGTAAGATGAGGAAAAGAAAAAATTATAAATTTGGGAGATGTATTTTGATGGGGCATTATCAATCAAAGTTATCGAACCTCGGAATCTTGTAAGAGCCTGAGCCTATAACGGCCTCATTTTTGTAGTGCCTGACGGAGGCAAATTGAGATTTTTATTCTATTTAACTAAACTATAGATGAATAATGAAGCCAAATATGAAGCTCTAATAATGGGACTGGAGACTACGATCGATGTCATAATCAAAAATCTATAAATCTTCGGCAACTCTCAGCTTATGATAAATCAAGTTCTGGGCATCTATAAGATTTTCAAGCTCAAATTAGCTTGTAGGACTTCAGTCATTGGGTTCACAGTCATTAGGTCTTAAAGCTAGCAATATTATAATTTATGTAGGCAAAGGGAATACATGATTCAAGACAGCAGGATACAACCTTAATTGATCCTCAACCTCCATAATAGATCTTCATTAAAAATCAATTAGAAGGATGCCATGTAGTCTAAAGGCATAAAACTAGATGATAATCGGAGTCCTGGTTACATTGCTTAAATATTAAAGAAGGAGATGATTGGAGGCAACCATTCATTGACTATTTCAAATAAAGTAAACACCCAACATGAAAGTCTAAGGAGGTTGTGAAACCTTAATGAACTAGCCCGAGGTACACCAAGAGGTAGGGAGAGAATTGGTAATTTAAAAATCACTTAACAAAAATACTAAAATATATATATATATTTTTATTTTTTTCTATAAAATGATTTTAAAACTAATCCAAATAATTTACATGAGGAGCAATTGAGAATTTAAAATACTATTTCAAAATTTACAAGTTATTCCTTTTACAAGCCACAACCTATTCGTTGATAGCAAGAATTAAAATTCATGCAATAAATTCATTTTGGAGATAATAGAGAAAAATAGCACAAAAGTAAATGCAAAAAAAAAGCACACCATAAATTTTTATAGTGGTTCGGTTAACCTTGACCTACATACACTCTCCAAAGTACTCCACTCCGGCTATGACACTGAACTAAGTGTCTCTCCTTTTGCCCCCACAGCAAGGTGGAGAATCCCTTACAAAAACCCCTTCCACTAACCCTGGTGTGACAGAGTGCTGGAAGCTATGTCACCCTCCTTGTGATGACAGCAAACCGTCAATCTTTTTCTCCCTCCTAGAGAAGGAAGAGAACCTCAGCCCCTTTTTTTCCCTCTTGGAGAAGGCAAAGAACCTAGAGGACTTGACTTTAAAGCCTCTCTCCCAAGAGAAACTTTAAGGAATCACAAGGCCATAGCAGGAATCCGAATGCAAGCAATCCTGGAGTAATCATGTAAACCCCTAACACTACTTCTCTCTCACGCTCAACCTCACCTTCTTCTTCCTCTCTCACCATAAAGCTCTCAAGAAATCTTTTCTCTCAGAGTTCCTTCAATAGCCAACTCACTCCTCTCACTTCTTGAAGAGATTCTTAAAATATGGCTTAAATATTTGTCTTCAAAAACCCTAAAAGTTCAAGTTGACCGTCTCTATTCGTATAACAAAAACTAGACCCATCGAGTTAGATGCAAACAGTCACTTAGATGAACAATATAAATTTTACAAATATATCATACAATGCGATCGTTAGATTATCCTGTACAATCTCTTTAATTTCTTTGTATTCCTATAGGATGATCCCTAGGATGATTAAAAATCATCTCTATCAATCATCTCGTATGGCTCTCATCATATAGTACGACCAAATGATTTCTAATAGGTCATCCAGTACGATGTAACAATCGTACAATACGATTAGTTCAATAATCATGTTTTCATTTGGTATGATCTTTGGAACAACCAAATTTTATCTTTATCAATCATAAAGTACGATCAAGATCATATAATATGATCTACAATAATTAATTAAACAATGATTTAATTGACTAATTATAGAGGATAATTTAAGTAAGATTTCAAAATATTATATAATATAATTAGTATCATACGGTACGATTAGTTCAAAAATAATTTTTCAAATTTCTTATTTAATTTATTTAGTAGCTTTGGTTTGCAAATTGAAATGAATCATATAGCATGATAAGCATCATACATTATGATTAGTTCATAAGAATTAATATTTTAATTAGCCGTTAAAATTCATTTTTGGAAAATTGATTGTATAATATGATTAAAGGTCTTACAGTATGATTAGTTTAAAAAAAATTATCATAAATTTTCCCCACTCTTCTTGTGTGTGTGTGTGCACGGTCACTGATGCATACACCCTTATGCGGCCACATTTAAGAAATAGAAAATTAGAAGAAATTTATAATTAAAGAATCTTTTTGACTTGAAATCCTATTCTACCCAAGCTTGAGTATTCAGTAGTCTTGAGTGGTGTATGATTTCCTGAAATATTAGTATGCACAGACAAAAAATAATATCCAGCATTTATGCTAAGAGAAATAAAAAACTCAAGCAGTAATATTTGTTATCTTTAAAATCACAAGTTAGGGATTTTGAATTATACTTATCTCTCTCTTTTTTATGATGCCAAACATTTTTGGTTGAAAGAAAAATTGAAGTTCTTTTCTCCTAAGCTCCCCCTCACTAGGTGATACATTTTAAAAGAAATATGGGTTGTATCATTTTTTAATATAATAAAATAAGAAAACAAAAAATAATAATAAACAAAAATAAAATACTATTTAGAAAATGCAGACATACAACCAAATATATACTATAACTTTTAACGTCACCAAAAAGAGAAGAAACACTAAAAATAAGAAAGAAAACTACAAAACTTGAAAAATATAAAATACATCACACCAAAAACAAACTAATAAAAATAAGATCCCTGATCAGGTGGTGGTGGTGGTGGTAGCTGGAAGTAATTATGAATTGAGGGGAGTTATTATTAGATTAAGGAGAATTGTTCCCCAAACCAAGCCATTACAAAACTTGAAAAATAGAAAATACATCACAACAAAAATAAACTAATAAAAAGAAGATCCCTAATCAGGTGGTGGTGGTGGTGGTGGATGGAAGTAAATATGAATTGAGGAGAGTTATTATTAGATCGTGTTGCTTTTCATGCGAGACTTTAGGTGATCGAATCTTTATACCATCTCCTCATGTGGATAGAAGTAAGGTGCTGGTGCTGGTTCTAGTGCCACTGGTGCTGGTGCAGCTACAGGACCAGTTGTAGGAGAAGCTCCCCTTTCTTCATCAAAATCAGGCTATTGTACTCTTGCCCCCGATGAAAAAGAATATGGAAGGAAGCATCTGTATAGAAGATAGGAGTATTGTCGGGAGGTGTAGGGTAGGTGAGTTTGTATTTTTTCTATAAGATATAGGTTATGACGTGACCTAGGGTAACATTTTGTTTTCTTCTAATTGAGGTGAGTTGAATAGGAGTTAGGTTCTGAATATAACCAATGAGCATTTAAGCTTTGTCAAATTATCTGAAATTATGAAATAAGTTACTAAGGAAAGTAATGGAGTGATATTGACATGGTCTCCAGCTTTAGGTATGATTGAGGTATGAAGAACATGTTGTGTAACTCTTGCATTCTAGTTTAGGGAATGGACTAAAGGTTTGTGCTAGTTTAAGGCTACATTTTAGATAGTAATATTTACAACTCTAATCGTACTCACTTCTAGAGGCTATGGATTATGGATGGGATCCTTCAGTAGAAAGTTAGATATATTCCCCTAAATCTTCCTAATTGATTTCAACATGTAACGACATACATAAGAGGACATGGTGTAGGTTTTAATATTGATTCTAAGATTTGCTAAGAATTCATAGAGAAGTTTAGGATTGAAAGGAAATGCTATGGTGAGAAGAAATTGAAGATTTGTGGAAGCAAATAGTTTCTATTGCAAATCTAGACTCAAAGATTATAATTTTGATGATAACAAACATTTCTGTTTCTATTTGATTGCCTAACCTTTCAGGTCCACAAGATCAAGTGCAATTCAAGCCAGCATAAGATCGGATGTGTCTTTATTTAAATGTAATTTTTTTTCTTTCTTGACTCAAATGGATCTCAAAGCAAAGTAACCTTACACACACACACTCAAGGGAAAAATTTTAGTGAGTTAGAGTTTCTATTCTATTTTGATAATATCATCCTGGACAATCGTAATATCATCTTGGACTATCCATTAAAAATAGGAACCCTAATTAGGATAGCCATGTTAAGTTGGTATGATTAAGCAGATTATTTTGGATGATCCTTTTTTCATCTGGGATGATATACTGAAATCAAAACTTTTCAGCCACTAGACTTATTTAGGCAAGTTTTTATTTTAGGATTTTTGTCTATTCTTACAGGATGATATACCTATCATCCTAGAAGATTCATTACAATCATCCCTAAATTAGTCATTCAATTAAGAAAAGTAACTAAGGATTGAATGATCAATCACATCATCAAAGACAATCATAATATCATCCTGGATGATCAGTTATAAATCATTATCATCTAATATATCTTTCCTGGATGACCTGACCGATGTGCTGGATGATATGGCCTTATTTATACTAATCATACAGGATGATAGACTTATCATCCTTGATGATCAGTTATAAATAATCTAGTATAGTTTTCTTGGATGACCTGACTGATGTGCTGGATAATAGCCTTATTTGCACTAATCGTATAGGAGGATATCCTTATCAATCTAGACGATCAATTATGCTTTTATACATCATCCAGACTTTTTTTCCTGGACATCTCGAACTATGTGTTGGATGATATTCTTGATTTTGAACTAATCTTCCAGGACGATCACTGGATCATCCCGAACAATCAGAAAAGACCATGTCTTCTAATCGTCTAGAAGAATCAGATCATCCAGGCCAAAAAGGGTTGATTTACACTGATTGTATAGGACGATCACAAGATCATCCTGGATGATCTTTGATGGCAAGTTAAAATTTAGGGCAATTTTTGAGCCCTTCTATTTAAGCTCTCTTGTTTGTTTATACAAAGACTTTTTCTACTATCCTTACCTGAGAGAGTCTTGAGAGGGAGAGGGAGAGCTTGGGAGAGAGAGAGAGGATCTTGTGAGGGAGAGTTTATGAGGTGTTCACAAAGGTTACTCTAAGCAAGGATTCGAGTTATCTTCTCAAGTCGTTGTCCCTTGTCCCTTGGTGGCTCTGTGGAAAGGATCGTTAACAAGAAGATCGAGGTTCTCTGCTTGGTTTAGGAGGAAGAAAAAGGAGGTAAGGTTCTCTACCTGCTTCAAGAGGAAGCGAAAGGAGGTAATGTTCTCTACCTTCTTCAGGAGGAAACAAAAAGAGTTTGAGTTCTCTGCCTCACCGGGGTTAGTGAAAAGGAGTTTTTGTAAAGGCTTCTCCGCCTTGCTGTGGGAGCAGAAGGAGAGTCACTAAGTTTTAGTGCAATACCTGGAGGGGAGGCTCCAGGGAGTCGATGTAGGTCATGTTGATCGAACCAATATAAAATTTGGTGTGTTCTTTCTTTTACTATTCTATTTTTTAATTTTTGTACTTTATTTCTTATGGATGATTGTGTGATTAAAGTTATTATTTTGGTTGATTAATCATCTCCACATCAACGTGCAATTGTATTTGTTCTAAAACATTCAAAAAAGTTTTTAAAATTATTTTTGCTTAAAAATTTTTAAAACTACAAATTCACCCGCCCCCTCTTGGTTAGCCTTGGGCTAGTTCATAAGTGCTTAACATCCCTAATGAACTTTCAAGTGGTATCAGAATGGGGTTCAAAAATTAGGTTTTAGAAAACTTTTGCACTTCGATCCAAGGCTAACTTAGGTAATTAAAATATTGTAGGAGGGTATTCCATTACTCGACCACCCTTGTTTGATAATATACCTTTTAATTTTTGGAAAACTTGCATGTCCACCTTTTTGTAATCAATCGATTATAAAATGTGGATACTTGTTAAAGACAGTTATGATGCACCTCATAGACTTATTAATGATGTTAAAATTGAACTTCCTTTTACTGAATGGACTCATGATGATAGGGACTTAGCGCAACTTATTGCAAAATATTTTAATTACTTTTTCTGTGCACTAAAATTTGAAGATTATATACGTGTGTCGACTTGTACAATTGGTAAAGAAATCTGGGATAAATTATATATCACTTATGAGGGCACAACTGAAGTTAAGCAATCTAGGTTGAATATCTTGCTTCATGATTACAAACTCTTTTGCATGAAACCTAGTGAGTCAATATATGAAATATATACTAGGTTTATACAAATTGTCACCTCCCTGCATGCCTTAGGAAGAGAACTCACTAACTATGAGAAAGTTAATAAAATTCTGAGATGTTTGCCTTCTTCCTATAATTCTAAGATAATTGCGATCACTGAATCCAATGATTTGAATACTTTTTCTATTGATAATTTACTTGGATCACTCATAGCTTACGAGCAAGGAGTGAAACAAAGACAACTTGATGCATGTGAGAAAAAGGAGAAAACTGTGGCACTAAAGGCTAATGATACGGAGACTGATTCTTCTGGGTCTGAAAGTGAAGATGTTGTCTTAATCACTAGGTAATTCAAAAGCTTTCTTTGGAAGAGATAAAAGCACCATCAGAAATTGAACTAAAGTAAGAATAACAAAAATTCCAAAAGTTCTTCTGATATGGTTTTCTTTGAATGCAGAAAGTCAGGACATATAAAAGCTGATTATCCTACACTTAAGGCTCACCCAAGCAAGGAGAAGGGTGAAAAGAAGCCCATGTTCAGAAAGGATAAGAAATAGATTCAAAAGGCTTTAAGGCAAATTCTACATCTGACTCCTTTGAGACTAAAGCTGAAGAGGAGACTATAAACCTATTTTTAATGGCAGATGAACATCTTGGTCATTCTGACAAAGATGAGGTATGTGAATTAACTTATAATAAATTACTTGATGTTTCTGAGAAAATACATTTATCATATAATAAACTTAAGAAAACTCACGCTAGCTTGAAATTAGAATTTTTGAACCTACAAAAAGAGCATGAAGTTTTGCTCAAAGATCATTCTACACTTGATAGTAATCACATGTCATTTTTTGATGAATATGATGAGTTAAACAAAAAATATTCTGACTTAATTATTGAGCATGATTTATTGAAAGCATCACATGTTGAATTAAAAATTGCATTCAAGGAATTAGAAACTCATGCATTTGATGTAGAGAGTCGGGAGCATGTATTAAGAGTAACAAATTCAATTCATGATAGTTTAAATAAATTTTTTGATGTTGAATTAACTGCTCTTATAAAAAATAAATAACCGCCATCACTTGAAGAATTTTATACACAATCATCAAAGCATACATCATCCAAACCTAGGAAGAGGTATTATCACCCATGTAGATTAGTTAACCCTTTTCCTAATATTAGATGTTTTTCTTGTGGCATTTTAGGACATATCTCCCATACTTACACTATTCACCATAGTACACATTGGGTGTGGAGACCAAAATCATAAGATTCATAGTATAGCATGCATGCATCGCATTATTCTTTTCATCATAAGGGACCCAAACTTATTTAGGTTCCTAAATCTGATGTTATATGATTTTGTATGAGTGCTCTCACACAAGACCTTGTGAGAGCATGTGATACTTGTTCAATGTATATGACTAGAGATGCAAGTTAATTCATTTCATTGGAGTCCAGGGCTGGAGGTAAGGTCACTCTTGGAGACAACACCACCAAAAAAGTGGTGGGTGCAGGTATAATCAAAAACTCCAAGAATCTTTTAATTAAAAATATTTTGCTTGTAGATGGACTGAAATACAACTTACTAAGCATCAATCAACTCTATGAAAAAGTATTCAGCATAAAGTTTCTGGCAAACTTTTGTATTATCAGCTTAAATAATAATACTATTTTACAGGGAAAGAGAATCAACAATATATATATGCTTGATTTAAATAATATTGAGTGTGCTGTTTCATTCTGCTTAAAAATTATTACTGATGAGTCTTGGCTATGGCATAGGAGGTTATGTCATGCCAGTATGAAGACCTTTTGAAGAGTAACCCAAAAGGACTTAGTTAGAGGTGTTCCTAAGCTTATGTTCACTAAGGACCACATATGTAATGCCTGTCAACTAGGGAAACAAGTCCAATCCTCTTTCCACTCCATTAAGGATATCAGCACCTCTAAACCTTTAGAAGTCCTTCACATGGATTTATTTGGACCCATTAGCACTGCCAGCTTAGGGGGAAAAGTCTATGGATTTGTGATTATCGATGACTACTCGAGGTTCACTTGGATTAGATTTCTGTCACATAAAATTGAGTTGTTTGAAGAATTTAAATCTTTCTCCACTTAGATTTAGAAGAAGCTAGGTTGTGAGATCTTGACCATCCATAGTGATCATAGTAGAGAGTTTGAAAATGTGAGATTTTGAATCTTCTGTGAGGAGCAAGGGATTAGCCATAACGTTTTAGTTCCTAGGACCCCTTAGCAGAATGAGGTAGCTGAAAGAAAGAACGGGACCTTAGTGGAAGCTGTTAGAGCCATGCTTGCTAAATATTTACTTATAAAATACTTTTGGGCAGAAGCGGTGAACACAACCTGTTATATATTGAGTAGGGTGAATGTCAGATCCAAACGGAATAAGACACCTTATGAGATTATTAAGGGTAGAACACCAAACCTTTCTCACCTCTATGTCTTTGGCTGTAGGGTCTTCATTCTTAATAATGAGAAATCATCCTTAGGAAAATTTGACCCAAAATCTGATGAAGGAGTGTTCTTAGGATATTTAAGTGTAGGGAATCCTTTAAAGTATTTAGCAAGAGGACATTAGTGGTGGAGGAGACTACTCATGCAGTGTTTGATGAATCTTATCCTAAGGAGTCTAGAGCTGAGGAAGAAGATGAAATAGGAGAGATTACCTAAGGAGTAGAAACTATAAATCTAGAGGAAAGGGTAGAACCTTAAAATACTTTGCCTAGAGAATGGAGATATTCTTTGAGTCATCCTAAAGAACTAATCTTAGGAGACCCTTCTGAAGGCGTTAGAACTAGGCATAGACTTAGAAAGGAACTAAACCACTCTATCTTAACCTCAATGACTGAACCCATCAACATTACTTAAGCCCTTTCTGATAAATTTTGGATCTTAGCTATGTAAGAAGAACTTAACCAATTTATGAGGAATGATATCTGGGAGTTGGTAGAAAGACCCAAGGATCAAAGTGTAGTAGGAACCAAATGGGTCTTTAAGAATAAAATGAATAATTTTGGTGTGATGGTTAGGAATAAGGCAAGATTGGTGGCTAAGGGGTACACCCAAATAGAAGGGATTGATTTTAAGGAGACCTTTGCCCCTGTAGCTAGATTGGAAGCCATTAGAGTACTACTAGCTTTTACCTGTTATAAGAGATTTAAGCTTTTTCAAATGAATGTCAAGGGTGCCTTTTTAAATAGGGTAATAAAAAAGATGTATTTGTAGAGCAACCCCCAGGTTTTGAGAGTTCCCAATTTCCAAATCATATTTACAAATTAAAAAAGGCCTTATATGGATTGAAACAGACACCCAGAGTTTGGTATGAGAGGCTTAACACATTCCTACTAGAAAGGAAGTTTATTAAGGGGAGCATGGACACCACCCTTTTTCTAAGAAAAGTAAGACATGATTTACTAATTGTCCAGATCTATATTGATGATATACTTTTTAGATCTTCTGAATTTATGTGATGATTTTTTTAAAATAATGAGTAAAGAGTTTGAGATGAGTATGATGAGAGAATTATCCTACTTTTTGGGGTTTAGCATAAGGCAAATGAATGATGGAACTTTTCTTAATCAATTAAAATACACTAAGGATATCTTGAAGAAATATGAAATGGATAAAGCCAAGCTAATAAACACTCCCATGAGCTCTAGTGTCCAGTTAGATAAGGATTCAAATAAAAAAATTGTTGATCAAAAGAAGTACAGAGGAATAATTGGATCACTGGTTTACTTGACTGCTAGCTGACTTGATATAATGTTTAGTGTTTGTCTCTGTGCTAGATTTCAAGCTGATCCTAAAGAATCCCACCTGACTGTAGTTAAGAGAATCATTAGATATCTCTTAGGGACACAAAACTTAGGAATCTAGTATCCTAGGAATAGTAATTCTTTAAAAATTATTGGATATTTTGATTCTAATTTTGTAGGGTGTAGGGTGGATAGAAAGAGCACTTTTAGAACTTGCAAATTCATAGGAGAATCCTTAGTCTCCTAGTCTAGTAGAAAATGAAACTCTATTGCACTTTCCACTACTGAAGCTGAGTATATTACCTTAGGAAGTTTTGTGGCTCAAGTTCTTTAGTTGAAGCAACAAATCTTAGATTTAGGATTACCTATTGGCATAATTTTGATTCTATGTGATAACACTAGTGTCATCTGTATCTCTAAAAATCCTATCCAACATTCAAGAACCAAACACATTGACATAAAGCATCACTTCATTAGGGACCATGTTATCAAAAGAGATATTGAGTTACCCCATGTAGCAACTAAAAACCAACTGACTGACATATTTACTACTCCACTGACCTTTGACACATTTAGCATCTTAAAAACTAGATTGGATGTTATTGACATAAATGTATGAATTTGTTGATTACTGAATTCTAAATTTTTTATTTTTTATTTTTTTTGTTTTTGTTTGATTTGATTATCTATTTTTTTTTTTTTATTCTCTGCTGATTTTCTTTTACTGTTATTATTTACCTGATTTGGTTATTTCTTTTTATGCATTTTCCTCTTGTTTTTGATTTACTATTTATTTTCTTCAGAATTAGATCACTGGTCACTACTACTAATAAACTTGATTTTTAAATGAGAGTTTTGCCTTATTTTTGTTTAGAAGCTTGTAAGCAGTGATTGACTCCTCTAAAATAGTTAAAGGGAAGAAACATTGATAATTATTTTCACTTCCTCTAACTCTTTTAATGGTGTATTTTTCTTTTTGAATAATAATCTTTTTCAAAATTAAAAAGCTAGACTTTGAAATAGAGATCTTTTTTATCTTCGTATAATAATCTATCTCATATGAGTAGTGTTCCAAATCATTAAATCACTTTCATATTTTCTTAATCAAGTGGTTGCATTTATCATATGAGAATGATTCTGGTTTGTGGATTACAATTCCTTATCTAAGAGAGTGAGTCTTCTTTTCTTCTTTTATATTTGAAAGATAATCTCACAATTGAGAGTCTTTCAGAGGTCTTGAAAGAAAGGAAGCTTGCCAAAAGACATGCAAAGTGTGTCAATCAGCTGAAAAAAGAGGCATAAAATGAGCCCAACATTGAAAAGATGCGTAATATTCGCCAATAAAATTGAAAAGATACACAAAGTATATCAAAATCAAAAGATACACAAAGTACGCCAAATAATTAAAAAAGAGGCACAAAATGAGCTAACAAATAAATAAGCTTCCTCCTCTTTCAAATCTTTAAAAATCTTAGAAGAATTTATGTACCACTTAATATATTCAAACACTTGAGAGTGAAAATCATGATTTCTGATTCTCTAATTTATAATATTATTTTATCAGATATTTTTCTGAAACGTCTTATGAAAGGATCACGTTTCTTATCTAACTTCTTCTCTTTCGAATTAGATCTTTGTTTAAAAGGAATTTGAACCTGTATGGTGTCCGAGGTAGGATTTGCAAAAATCAATTTTCTAACTTTTTTGGATTTCAGCCCGTCGATTTCTTCTTATTGGCTTTTGAATTAAAAATTAAAAAAAATTCTAATTTACTGGAGCAGATCAATTCAAAAAAAAAATATTTTGTGGTTGTTTCTCGGTCTTATTTCTTTTAGTTTTTCTTTTTTTTTTGCTTTGCTTTTAAGTTTTTTTGTTATTTTTAGATCCCCTGATCATTCCTCTCCATCCTTCATTATTTTGTTCACATCGTCTTAGATGATCCTTACATCATCCTAGATGATATGATTAAATTATCCCCATCATGCACCAACGACTAATCTAAACTAATTATTGGTGATTGTCTTGGATGATACACCTCAGCATCCTAGATGATCCACGTGGCAATAGTTGGATGATTTGAATTACATATCATCCTGAACGATCCACTTAATCATCTTGGATGATACTTTTTCATCAAAAGTCATCCAGTTTGACTCCTCGAGATGATCGTTTGAGTCTAATCATCCTGGATGATTTCTGATTATTTTAGACGATCGGACCACCTTTTTGACCAATCATCCAGGTCAACATTATTACTGTAAATCATCCTGGATGATATCACAATCATCTTGGATGATATTTGCAATTCTTTAAATTCAGCCCAAGTTCAAGGTTTTCTTCACCTAATCTCCTTCCTCTTTCATATTCTTCTTCCTTTCAGTTAAACTCACTAATGACTGGTGACAAACACTCTAGAATGCTTACTAGAAGCTCCTTAAGGGGAACTGTGGATCCTCGCTTCACTAATGCAGTAGATCAGGCTGTATATCTTTGATACAAGAGTGCTCACATCACTTCATCTAAAATTATCAATCCTCGCACCCTTACATACCCAGTACTCAATCTTTTTGCCCACACTACTCTCACCTTCATTCTAACCCTTGTAGTTCCCTTTTATTCTGAACTCTTATATGAATTCTTCGCCAGTCTCTGAATCAACTCTACCTATACTTTACTCCAATCCTATGTAACCAAATGACTTGTAGAGATCGCCTATCAGGACTGTCATGAACTTCTTCAACTTTCTACCACTAAAGAAAAGCTTCATCTCATTGCCTTAGATCTTAATTTTAATTGGAGTTCAGTTTATCAGGTTCTAAGGAACACTAATGTCTCCTACCATGATGGTGCCTCTAGCTCATTAGTTAAAGATGCTAGGACTATCCAACATGTCCTCAAAACTTCCATAATTCCCAAGGCTGGTGACCGGGTTCACATTACTCCCTCACTTTCCATCACCACCTACTATATCATGACTCATAGGGAATTCAATGCTACTGATCTTCACTTTCATTATATTGAGCACTTAACTAGCATTAGGGATCCCGAACATATGAGGAAACCAAACTTGGCCCTAGGACACATCATTGCTTATGTCCTTAAACCTAAGTATAATATTTAGTATCCTACCCCTCCAAATTATCCACCCTCCTTCTACACAAACAAATCCTTCCATGTCCTTCACAACACTCGTGTCCATCCGGAGCCCATAGAGGCTGTAGAGGCCGAGGAGGAAGCTATTCTAGCACCTATTCCTATCTTCCAGCAGTTACAGCTAGATCAGTTGGTGGACAGATTTGACCAATAGGAGACCCTCTTTAACTCCTATATTGTTACATAGGAACATCAGCATGTTGAAGATGTTGATCGCTTTAATGCATATGTCACCCAGCATCAGCAATAACACGACAAGGATATGGCCTAATTTGGAGAGCAGTTCGCCACCATCCATAATTTTTTTCAGCCACCACCACCTCCTCCTCCACTTGATCAGGGTCCCACCTACTTTTAGCTTGGTTGATTTTCCTGTTTATTTTTCTGTGATGTTCTGTACTGTCATTCTTCTCTATGTTATTCTGTGTATTTTTGATTTATTTTTCTATTCCATCCTTTTTGAGATGTCAAAAGGGGGAGTAGTATCAATGTTGTAATATTTCGTGCATGTTTTAGTGAAATCTGAATTTCTTATGTTTAATTATTTTTCTTTGGCATATGTGTTAATATGTTTAATCTACTTGATTTGAAACTTCCCAACAAATATTTTACATCATCAAAAAGTGGGAGATTATTACAAATCTGGACTCAAGGATTATAATTTTGATAATAACAAATATTTCTATTTCAGTTTGATTGCCTAACCTTTCAGGTCCACAAGATCAAGTGCAATTCAAGCCAGCTCAAGATCGGGTATGTTTGTATACAAATATATTTTTTTCTATTTCTTGAGTCAAATGTAATGTAATGGATCCCCAAGTAAAGTAACCTTGTAAAAAGACACTCTGGGAGAAAATTTTAGTGAGTTAGAGTTTCTGTTCTGTTTTGATCATATCATCCTGAATGATCGTAATATCATCCTGGATGATCCATTAAAAATAGAAACCCTAATTAGGTCAGCCCTGTTAAGTCCGTCTGATTAAGCAGATCATCCTAGTTGATCCTTTTATCATCCAGGATGATATGCTCAAATAAAAACTTCTCAGCCGCCAGACTTATTTATGCAGGTTTTAATTTTAGGATTTCTATCTAATCATATAGGACGATATATGTATCATTCTGGATGATTCATTACAATCATATCTAAATTAGTCAGGTGATTAAGGAAGGTAATTAAGAACTGATTGATCAATTACATCATCCTAGACAATCATAATATCATCCTAGACGATCAGTTATAAATCATCATCGTCCAATATATCTTTCTTGGATGACCAAACCGATGTACTGGATGATATGGCCTTATTTATACTAATTATATAGGATGATAGACTTGTCGTTCTAGATGATCAGTTATATTTAAATCATCTAGCATAGTTTACTTGGATGCCCCGACTGATGTGATGGATGATATAGCCTTATTTGAACTAATCATACATGATAATATCCTTATCATCCTGGATGATTAGTTAAGTTTTTACACATCATCAAAAATTTTCTCCTAGACATCCCAAACTATGTGCTAGATGATATTCTTGATTTTGAACTAATCATCCAGGACGATCGCAGGATCATCCCGGACGATCGCAGGATCGTCCCGGACGATCGCAGGATCGTCCCGGACGATCGCAGGATCGTCCCGGACGATCGCAGGATCGTCCCGGACGATCGCAGGATCGTCCCGGACGATCAGAATAGACCATATCTTCTAATCGTCTAGAAGAACTAGATCATCCAGGCCAAAAAGGACTAATTTATACTAATTGTATAGGACTATCGTAGGATCATCCTAGATGATCTTTGATGGCAAGTTAAAATTTAGGGTAATTTTTGAGCCCTTCTATTTAAGCTTTCTTGTTTGTTAATGCAAAGACTTTTTACTACTATCCTCACCTGAGAGAGTCTTGAGAGGGAGAGGGAGAGCTTGGGAGAGAGAGAGAGAGAGGATCTTGTGTGGGGGAGTTTGTGAGGTGTTCACAAAGGTTACTCCAAGCAAGGATTTGAGTCATCTTCTCCAGTCGTTGTCCCTTATCCCTTGGTGGCTCTATGGGAAGGATCGTTAGTAAGAAGATCGAGGTTCTCTGCCTTCTTCAGGAGGAAGTGAAAGGAGGTAAAGTTCTCTGCTTGCTTCAGGAGGAAGTAAAAAGAGTTTGGGTTTTTTGCCTTACCAGGGTTGGTGAAAGGGAGTTTTTATAAAGGCTTCTCCGCTTTACTGTGGGAGCAGAAGGAGAGTCACTGAGTTTTAGTGCAATACCTGGAAGGGAGGCTCTGGGGAGTGGATGTAGGTCAAGTTGATCGAACCACTAAAAAATTTTGTGTGTTCTTTCTTTTACTATTTTATTCTTTAATTTATGTACTTTACTTTCCTGTGAATGATCGTGTGATTAAAGTTATTATTTTGGTTGATTAATCATCTCCACATCGACGTGCAATTGTATTTATTTTAAAACATTCAAAAAGATTTTCAAAATTATTTTTGCTTAAGAATTTTTAAAACTACCAATTCGTACCCCACCCTTTTGGTCAGCTATGGGCTAGTTCATAAGGGCTTAGCATCCCTAATAAACTTTCAGTTTCATCACCTCAAAGTTCAGGGCATGTTGATTGAGCATTCTTTAGGGGGTTATGTGAGCCTCCTTGTATCAGTATGAGCCTTCTTTTTAAGAGGATTAGAGGTGATTATTGATAGGTTGACAAGAGGAAGAGCATCTCTGGGTCAATTAGCTTCGCCTGCTACCTCCGACCATTTGAGAATTTAAGGGTTGTAGGGGTATGAGTTTAAATAGGGTAAGAAATTGAAAGTTGAGTGGTTTGAGTTAAGAAAAATCCCTCTATTTATAGATTTTTTTTCCAATCATATAGTACGATGTGATATCGTATAGTACGATCAGAGGAGTTAAATCGTCTGGATGACTTGTTAGAAAATGTGGACAAAACATACAAAATGATCAGTATCATACTAGATGATCTTAAGGAATTGCATTCGTCTCAAGGAGTCGTTAAAATAACTTTTGACTAAAAGTATCGTATAGTACAAATAATTATTCGTATAGTGTGAAGTGCAATTGCGATCATATCAGCCGAATTGAATTCGTCTCAATGGATTCTAACATGTATATCATATAATATGAATGGAGGTTCGTGCAGTACTAAAAGGAATTATTTTCGTACCAATTAAATTAAATTTGTCCCAATGACTATCTATATGTGTATCATATAGTACGAAAGGAAGTTCATAAATGTTTAATAAACTCTAAGCTGACAGTATATCGTACAGTACAAAAGTGAATCATACGATATAATGTGAAAAAATTATGTTTCTATTTTTGTTTATTTTATTTTATTTTATTTTTGAATTTTGAAAAAAAAATTATTTGGTCCAGTGATGAGTGTGTGATGATCAGTGAACAACTATAAAAAAAAATAACAAAAATATAAAATCAAACAAAAAACATACACATATAAACTTAATAACAAATTACATGAACTTGAAGCACAAAAAAATTTGTTGATTTTAAATAATAAGAGAAATTTTAGATTCATCCTGAGTCAAACATGAATGTCTATAACACCTAATCTAGTCCTTAGTGTGCTAAGGGTGTCATAGGTTAGAGGTTTAGTAAAGATGTTTGCCAATTGGTCTCCAGTAGCTATATGATGCAATTCTATATCTCCCTTGGCTACATGATCCCTTATAAAGTGATACCAAATGTCATTATACTTTGTGTTGGAGTGTTGAATTGGAATTTTATATATGCAAATGGCATTAGTATTGTCACACATGATAGGAATGGTGCCTATAGGTAGTCCAAGATTTAAGATTTGTTTCTTTAGCCATAAGAATTGAGCAATATAGCTTCTTACAGCAATATATTCTGCCTCTACAGTGGATAGGGCTACTAAATTTTTACTTTCTACTAGACTAGGAAACTAATGATTGGGCAATAAAATGATAGGTTCCTGATGTACTTTTAATATCTATCCTACATCCTATAAAGTCAAAATCTGAATATCCTATGATCTCAAAGGATGAGCTATGTCTAGGGTACCAGATACCTAAGTTTTGAGTGCCTAATAGGTATTTAATGATTCTCTTAATAAAAGTTAGATGAGATTCTTTTGGATTAGCCTAAAATCTAGCACAGAGACATGCACTAAATATTATATCAGGTCTACTATCATTCAAATAGAGAAGTTATCCAATTATCTCTGTATATTTTTTTGATCTGCTGACTTCCCACCTGGGTCCTTATTTAACTTAATGGTAGAGCTCATGGGAGTGGTAATTGCCTTAGCATTGTACATTTCATATTTCTTAAAGATGTACATGATACATTTAAATTGGCTAAGGAAGGTTCCATCATCTCTCTACTTCACATAAAATCCAAGAAAATAATTTAGCTCTCCCAACATGCTCATTTCAAACTCTACACTCATTTATTTTGAAAATTCATCACATAAGTTTTCATCTGAAGATCCAAATAATATATCATCGACATAGATTTGAATAATGAATAGTTCTTCTCCTAGTTTCTTAGTAAATAAAGTGGTGTTTACACTACCCTTAACAAAGTCTCTATCTAGGAGAAATGTGCTTAGCCTTTCATACCAAGCTCTAGGTGCTTATTTTAGTCCATATAGTGCCTTATTTAACTTGAAAACATGATTGGGAAATTATGAACTTTTAAAATCTAGGGATTGTTCAATATTCATATCTTCTTTACTCAACCCATTTAAAAAGTCACTCTTAACATTCATTTGGTACAATTTAAATCCCTCAAAGTAGGTAAAAGCTAGTAGAACCCTTATGGCTTCTAGTCTAGCTATAGGGGCAAATGTTTCCACAAAATTTATTTCTTCAATCTGATTGTACCCCTTAGCAACTAATCTTGCCTTATTTCTCACAACTATTATAGAGCCATTCATTTATTTTTAAAAATCCACTTTATTCCAACTACACTCTAGTTCTTATGTCTTTTAACTTGGTCCCATACATCTTTTCTAACACATTTATTCAATTCTTCTTGCATTTCTAGGATCCATAATTCATCAGCTAAGGCTTGATCTATATTGGTGGCTTTTATCATGGAGATAAATGTAGAATAACTAACTTCCTTCCTAAATCCATGTCTAGTTCTAACACCTTCAGATGGGTCTCCTATGATCAATTATTTAGGATGATTAGATATGTAACTCATTCTCTAGGCAGGAGCTCTAGAGGTTCTACTCTATCTCCTAAGTCAATGGATTTTACCCCTTGAATGACCTTTACTTCTTCTTCTTCTGGTTTAGATTCAGAGGTTCTAACAAATTCATCAAACACCATATGGGTTGGCTCTTCGACTACCAAGATCCTCTTATTGAAGATTCTATAGGCCTTACCTACAGATGAGTAACCTAAGAAGACTCCTTCATTATACTTGGGATAAAATTTTCCTAAAGGTGATTTTCCATTGATTAAGAAAAAGCATTTACACCCAAAAATGTAAAACTGGAAAGGTTGGGTGTCCTACCCTTAAAGAGCTCATAGGGTATTTTATTTAATTTAGATCTAACATTCATCCTATTTAAAACATAACAAGTAGTATTCACTGTTTCTGCCTAAAAGCATCTTGGGAGAGAATATTCAGCTAGTACGGCCCTAGCAG
This sequence comes from Dendrobium chrysotoxum, assembly GCA_019925795.1. Lineage (NCBI taxonomy): Eukaryota > Viridiplantae > Streptophyta > Magnoliopsida > Asparagales > Orchidaceae > Dendrobium > Dendrobium chrysotoxum. The sequence continues at coordinate 31,282,160 of CM034306.1, read as the reverse complement.
CTTTTACTAAAGTTCTATTTTTCTTCTTAGTTATTCCATTATGCTGAGAGGTCATAGGGGAAGAAAAGTTATGTTCTATCATTATCTCTTGACAAAAAGATTCAAACATATCTTTTTCAAACTCTCAACCATGATCACTATGAATGGTTGAAATTTCACATCCAAATTTTCTTTGTATCCTTGTGGAGAAGATTCTAAATTCCTCAAATGATTAACTTTTTGTGTTAGGAATCTAACCCAAGTGAATCTAGAATAGTCATCTACAATTATAAATCCATATAATTTCCTTTCTAGGCTGGCTGTACTAACTAGTCCAAATAAATCTATATGGAGAATTTCTAGTGGCCTAGAGGTGTTGATGTCTTTGATTGAATGAAATGAAGACCTAACTTGTTCTGTTGGTTGACAGACATTGTATAGGTGATCCTTAGTGAAGTCTAACTTAGGTATGCCTCTAACTAAATTTTTCTGGGTAATATTCCTAAGGGTCTTCATGCTTGCATAACATAGTCTCCTATGCCATAGCCAGGATTCATCAATTATATTCTTCAAACATAGAGAATTTGAATATTCAATATAGTTTAAATCAAGTATGTAAATATTGTTTATTCTTTTTCCTTCTAAACTAGTTTTTTATTTAAGCTAATCATGCATTTTGTAGAAAGAAACTTTATATCAAAACCCTTATCACATAGTTGGCTAATGCTAAGTAGATTATGCTTAAGGCTATCAACTAATAAAATATTTTTAATTACAAACTTGTTAGAATTGCTAATTATACTTGAGCCAACCACTTTCCTAGTGGTGTTCTCTCTTAGTGTTATCTTGCCTCTTGACCTAGACTCCAATGTGATAAACTGGTTCAAATCAACCATCATATTCCTCAAGCATCCACTATCCAAGTACCACATGCTCTCACTAGATCTTTTGTTAAAGTACCCTTCATCTTGATCTAATTGATCAAGATTATCGTTAATCATAAGATACAGGTTTTTCACCCCCTCCTCTGCTTCTCATTTCAATGATTCTGAGGTGGAGTAGGCCCAAAATTCCTTCTATATCCTGTTCTTCACCTTCTTAAATTTTGCCTTTTCTTCGCCCTTCTCCATGATTGGGTGAGTTTTTAAGTTGGGGCAGTCTGTTTGGAGATATCCTAGTTTTCTGCATTCAAAATATATGGTTTCAGATGATGCTTTAAAATTTTTATTATGTTTATCTTTATTCCATTATTGTTGAAGACATCTTAGCTTCCTCTTTAAAAAACTTTTGAATTGGCTAGTCTTCAACGCAATGTCGTCATCCTCCTCCACTATAGAACTATCACTATCTGAATCATTTGCTTTAAGAGCCACAGTCTTCACCTTTTTCTTTTCATCTGCATTATTTAGTCTTTGACTCATGCCTTACTCGTAGGCAATGAGTGACCCAAAAAAATTATCAATTGAGTACACATTCAAATCCTTTAACTCAGATATAACATCAACTTTAGCATAATAAGAACTAAGTAGGCAACATAAAATCTTATTAACTTTTTTAGAATTAGAAAGTTTTTTACCTAGTGCATGTAAGGAGGTCACTATCTAGGTAAACCTAGTGTACATTTCAAATATTGTCTTGCTAGGTTTCATGAGAAAAAAATCATAGTCATGCAGTAAAATGTTTAGCCTAGATTATTTAACTTCACTAGTTCTCTCATATGTAATGCATAGTCAATCCCATATCTTCTTCCCCGTAAGCACAAAAAAATAATTTAAATATTTAACATTTAATTATCCAAGTTTTCTATCCACATAACTCCATTTAGTAAAGGGAATATCAATTTTGACATCATTAACTGCATGAGATGGAAGTGAATAACTAGTTTGAATTATATGACAAATTCTATAGTCAATAGCTTGCAAAAATATAGACATGTGAATTTTCTAGAAGTTCAATGGATATTTTTAAATTAAGGTGGATAAGTTATGGAATAACCCTCAGCAATATTCCTATTACCAAAATGCACCATTAGATCTATAGTGGAAGATTTTAAAATCTAAATTTCTAAACCTGCTCAGATACGACTTGAAAGTCCGAGATGGTTGTGAAGCCTCAATGAACAAGCCCGAGCACACCAAGAAGGGGGGGGGGAATGGTAATTTAAAATTTACTCAATAGAAATACTAAAATTTATATATATATATTTCAATAAAATTATTTTAAAACTAATCTAAACAATTTACTTAAAAACATGTAGAAGCAATTAAGAATTTAAAATATTATTTTGAAATATGCAAGTTATTCTTTTTGCAAGCCACAACCTACTCTAATTGTAGTTGATTGTAAATATTAAAATTCATGTAATAAATTCAACTTGCAGATAGTAGAAAAATAAATCGTAGAAAAGTAAATACAAAAAGGAAAGAGCACACCAAAGATTTTTATATTAGTTCGGTAAACCTTGGTTTTCATCTACTCCCTGGAGTCCTTCACTCCATGTATTGCACTAAACTAAGTGTCTCTCCTTTGGCCCCACATTAAGGCAAAGAAGCCCTTACAGAAATCCCTTCCACTAACCCTGGTGTGGCTGAGTGCTGGAAGCTATGTCACCCTCTTGGTGACGGTAGTGAACCTTCAATCTTTTTCTCCCTCCTGGCGAAGGCAGAGAACCTCAACTCCTTTTCCTCCATCCTGGAGAAGGTAGAGAATTTAAAGGACTTAACTTTGAAGCCTCTTTCTCCAAGAGAAACTTCAAGGACTCACAAGGCCATAGGAGGAATCAAGATGCAAGCAAGCCTGGAGCAACCATGTGAACCCCTCACACTACTTCTCCCTCACACTCAAACTCACCTTCTTCTTCTTCTCTCACACAAAAGATCTCAAGAAATCTTCTCTCTCAGAGTTTCTTCAACAGCTAACTTACTCCTCTAACTTGTTGAAGAGTTTCTTAAAATATTGCTTAAGTATTGGTCTTCAAAAAACCATAAAAATTCAAGTTGGCCGTCTCTATTTGTACAGTATGATCTATATTCATACAGAATAAAAAGTTTAAAAACTAGACTCATCCAGTACAATGCAAACAATCATTCAGACAAAATATTCAAATTTTACAAACATATCATGTAGTATAGTCATGAGATTGTCCCGTATGATCTATTTAATTTCTCTGTATTCATACAGGATGATCCATGGGACGATTAAAAATTGTCTATGTCAATCATCCCGTACTGATCTCTTCGTACAATATGGTTAGTTGATTTCCAATAGGTCACCTAGTAGATATAGTAATCGTATAGTATAATTAGTTAAATAATCATAATTTCATTTGGTATGATCTTTGGGATGATCAAATTTCATCTTTGTCAATCCTACGGTATGATCAAGATCATACAACACGATATATTATTATTAACTAAACCTTAATTTGATTGACTAATTATGGGGATAATTTAAGTAAGATTTCAAAATATTGTATATTACGATTAGGATCATATGCTATGATTAGTTCAAAATTTTATTTTTTAATTTTTTACTTAATTTATCTGGTGGCTAGGGATTGTATATTGAAATGAATAGTACAGTATGATTAGTTCACAAGAGTTAATGATTCAATTAGCTGTTAAAAATTATATTATGAAAATTGATTGTATATTATGATTGTAGGTTGTATAGTATGATTAATTTAAAAAAATATCTTAAAATTTCCTCACTCCCCTTGTGTGTGTGTGCTTAGTTGCTAATTGCATAAACCTTTATGTGGCCAGACTAAAGAAATAGAATTATAGGAAAATTAAAATTATACTCTTTTTGGCTTGACATCCTATTCTATCTAAGCTTGAGTCTTCATTAGTGTTAAGCGGTGTATGATTTCCTAGATTGTTAGTATGCACATACAAAAAATAATATCTAGCATTTATGCTAAGAGAAATAAAAAATTCGAGCAATAATACTTTTTATCATTAAAATCATAAGCTAAGGATCTTGGATTGCAACACAATAGATAAATCTCTAGCCACAAAAATTTGAAAGAGAGCATTATAAAATGTGTTTGTTAATGACGCACTATATTAATGGGCATTTAATCAAATGTGGCTAAGATGCCTAGGGACCTAGGAAGCTCATAGAGTGGTTGCAAAAGTCCTTAAAGGTCTTTGTGGCGCATGCTAGTCAGGTCCCAAGATTGAGGCTAAAATTAAGAGGATGAGTTATTATTGGCTAATAATGGTGAGGGGTTGTATTAACCAAGTTAAGAGGTGGCACAAATGTCAGATTCACAATAATGTTATACACCAGCTACTAAACCCTCTGCACCAAAGAGTAGCGTCATGGTCATTTAAGTGCTGGGGCACAAATATAATGAGGGGCTGATAGATCTGCCTTCATCAATCGAACACCATTTTATATTGGTAGCAATAGACTACGTTTCTAAGAGGGAAGAGGCAGGTCCATTCAAAGAAGTCACATATGAGCATGTGATTAAGTTCTTCACCCACAATGTTGTCTATAGATTTAATGTACAATGCCACATGATCTCAGACAATAGTACAACATTCAAGAGTGCCAAAATTTATAAGTTCATCAATCGACATAAATGTGATTGGCGGTACTCATCAATATATAATCCAAGGGCAAATGGCTTTGTTGAGGCTTTCAATAAGATATTGGTGAAATTATTGAAGAAAATCTGTACCATAAATAAATGAGAGTGGCATACAAAGAGGGAGGAGGCACTATGGGCATATTATATACTTACAAGACACCGACTAAAGCCACTCCATATACATTGGTGCTCGGGTTTGAAGTCATGTTACCACTAGAAATTGAGCTACCTTCACTTCACATAGCTATCCAGCATGACCTGACCTAGGAGAAAAATACTTGATTAAGAATGGAAGAGCTCAATGCACTTGATGAAGCTAGACTACAAGCTCAATAGAACTAGAAAATCTATCAGGCAAGAATGGAAAATTCCTTTGAGTGAATGGTGCATCATCTATCATTCCAAGATGGGGAATAAGTCCTAGTGCTGAGAAGGTCAATCATCCCACACTGAAAAATTAGGGGAAAATTTGTGTCTAACATGGAAGGCTCCTTCGTCATCAATAAGATGTATCAAGGAGGAGCCTATCAACTTATCGACTTTCATGGTTAAAGGTCTATGCTGTCGATCAACGATCGATATCTGAAGAAGTATTATGCATATGGATAAATATGTACTTAAAATTTTATTCTATATTATATATATATCTATTAGCTCATGTATGATATATGTTTCAAAATTCTTTTATAATACATGAATGTATTTCATAATTTAAAAAAAAACTTGGGTCATTTTAAATATTTATTCGGGTAGACTTCGCACAGTTTGTCGAGATACTCAAATAAATACATAAAATATCAAAATTCCATGTTTATTTTTCTCCCTACGAGGCAAGGAGTATCTAAGTATTTATCCAGGTCGATATCATACTACATACTAAGATCCTTAAGTAAATATTTAAAATTCCAAAATTTTAAATTTACTCTATCTTAAAACCTCTGCCAAACAAGGGCATTTTAAATATTTATTCGGGTTGATCTCGCTTCTTGTGCTAAAATTTCTGAATAAATATTTAAAGTCACCAGCTATGAACATTCCTTCAAATTAGGATGCATCAATTTCTGCTATCAACTCATACATAGGTGATTTTCTAAATGTTTGGAATACCGTCTTCTCCAATGTACCAAGATCTCGAAGGTCAGGAAGAAGATTTTTATAACTACACACTCCAACAAGTCGAGGTAGAGTAATTTAGAGTCTTCCAACAACCTAAAGCTTAAGGTTCGAATGGGCATAAGAGGTCGGATCCAATAAGCCTAAATATGACTAGATTATTAGCAGCTCCGTCTACTCAATAAGCCATAAGAAAGGTCGTCATAGTGGAACCCCCACTTCATCAACCCATCAATAGGGATAATAAGAAGCATGAAGGTTTATTTAACTCCATAAGTTTAAGTAGCCATAGTTTAATAAATTCTCCCAATTAACTAGAGAATCAAAGTTCTAATGTGAAGGATGAGTCGCGAGCAATTACCAAATATCCATAGACCCTAATTCTTCAGAAAGGAAAGGATGACTTCAAATCTATCAACTTCAGCAAATTCAGTATTGGGGAGCACATTTCCCATTGCTCGAGTCTTAAATTTAAATGGGTGTAAAAGATTGAATCTAATAAGCCCAAATATGGCTGGATCGCTATCAAGCTCCATCTACTAAACAAGCTATAAGAAAGGCCATAGTAGAGGAACCCACATTTTAGTAACTAGAGGACAAAGAGCTATCAAATTCTAGCTCCTACTCTGATGAACTCAAGTGATTCAAATTAAAGTAACCTTAATTGGTTAACGATCAAGATATTACCTACATTTGGTACTATCAATTAAATCCAAAACCTACAAATCTTTCGTCATGTCTACCGTATAAAGCATAGGCCAGAAAGAGCCATACCCCTTGAAATATGAGATAAAAGCTACAACCACTGACTCTAACTAGTGGCTAAAGCAATAATGCTCATAACTACCCTCAGATATAGGGGTATTTTAAATATTTATTTTGGTTGACATCATGCTACATGTCGAGATCGCCAAATAAATATTTAAAATCCCCTCCTATAACTTAGAATATAGCTTAGAGTTCAACACAAGGAGCCAAAAAAAACCCTCCATGTATATATATAATCACCATCATTAGGTACAAGTACAACCAGGACTAAAGACACTACAAAGTATAGACCATAAGAAAAGAGAAAAGGGATGAAAATATATCAAAAGAGGCGAGCCTGTAAGTCCTCCAACTACCCAACTATCTCTGTCAAAGTCTGGAACTCTGTCTGTGCAGTCTGGAACTCCTCTACGGCCTGTGTCAGTGGAAAGTCAGTTAACACCATCACCTGGTGCAGAGTCTAGTGGAGCTACTCCTCTCTCTCCTAGTGAGGCAATCGTGCCGGTCATGCCCCTCCCTTAGGTCAGATCTCCTAGACATCACTTCCTTGATGTCCCTCCAGAGATCTCTCACATGAGCTGATAGTCCATCTATCTCCCTGCTCATGCTAGAGGAGCTCTAATGGTGCCTCTTCAAAGCCTCTACGCTACTGTCAAGCTGGTCTTGGGCGTCGTCAGCCATTGCTCGTTTCCTGGCGACCCACTTCTCTTGCTCTGGATGTGTGGCTCTGGTCTGCAAGATGGAGAGGGACCTCAATCATATGATGTAGAACTCTGCCTCACGACACAGTGTCTCCAAATAAAGTAACTCAAAATTGTCAGTCCCAAAGTTGGAAAGTTGGCTAATGGTCTAGTCAGTGGAGGAAGCAAGTCTGTCCCAAAACTCTAGAAATCTTGGGTCAATGCGAGATATCAAGTCCCTCAAAATCTCCGTGCCATGACTCCATAGGCTGGCGTTCCTGGGATGCGGGGCTGAGGAAACATAGCTCTGGATCTCTGAAGTACAGTTGACTCCCTCAGGAACTGCACAAAGAGTTATGGGTAATGAATATAATGATAGATATTATAATAATGCATTAAAATAAATTAACACATAATAAAAGCATACCTGTGCAAGGACTCATAGAGTCGGGCAGGTAACTCTCGATAAAGAAAGAAGGAGCCACATGAACCAAGTCCAATACCACTGGTGTATACAATGGTACCTCCAAGACCTTTGTCGGTGAAACTACGCTAGCTCCAAAAGACTCTCCTGGCCAAAAGAACTCGTAGGGGTCCACTATGAAAGAGAAGTCAGCAAATGGACCCAACATGGTGTGAAGTTTTTAATTTTATATCAAATTCTTAAACACCTAAACCTATGCTGCTACTATATGCCGGATATTATATAACTATGGGTACGATGTATCAATTTAACAACTAGCCTTAATTGAAAGTTCTCTCTCGCTATCGGGAGTGATAATTAACTGCAGTGGTTTGAGCCTATAGAAAATTAGAACTCAGATTATAAAGTCCTTGCAAATGAGGGCAAAATCTCTGGGTAGTGTCTTATCTACAAATCCAATATGCCTTCCCAAAACTTATCCCAGAATTTAATCTATTAAAACTCCCCTGAAAGCACGGGAAGGCTAGGGCGCAAATTTTTGGAACTCACAACATCTCTGGAATGGTGGCTCTTCGCACCAAATCTTTTTGTGGAAAGGAGAAGATCAAGTATGTTGGTGATTTTGAAGATTCTGATCTTCATGTAAGATTGCCAAATTGAAATATGCTAGATCCTTTAAATCTAGAAAGATCGTTCAGAGTAACAATAGGATCACAAGATCAGGTGTATGGAAGAAGTCTCTTATCAATTTTAAACCAGCAATTTGTAACATTGGTGGTGACTTGAAAACGGATAAAAGCTTGACTTCTTTCAAATGTTTTGTAGAAATTCATTAGGAAGGGTTTATATATATAAAGAAATCTCTGCAATCAGCAAAGTAGGTGGTTATGGAATGTTTACTTCGAACCAATATGATATTGATGAGGCGGCTCCATCTTGTACACCTGATTGCACTTCTAGTAATCCATTTAATAGTGCTATATTGGATTGACAATCTTCAAAACTGCTCTCCCAGGCGTCTCCTAGAATTAAGGTGTGTGGCAAGTTAATTGAGGAGGATTTCCATCAATTTTTTAAAATTCAAATTGATGGTTCAAATGCCATAGTTTTCATTCCTGATGTGCCAAGTTTCGTTGATCTAAAGCAAGTAGGACATGCTCCTAGTTATTCTTTTTCTCAAGGATTACCTGGCTTGAATTCAAATTCTCATTCGGTTATAGACCAAGTCAACAAGGCTTATATTCCTCCTAATGCTTGGTTAAATCCTCAACATTTCCGGTCCAGCAGCCCTGTTGACCCTTTTTCCATGGCAAACGAAGGAAAAATCAAGGTAAATCCAATAAGGGTACAAGGCGTCTTGAAAAAGCTCTCGTGGGGAAAGTTATCGGAAGACGGCTTTCTTTCACTGCTTCATTTACACAACGTAAATTAAAATGGGATCATGTTGGTGATGTTCATTTCATTATGTAAGAGTTGATTGCTTCACTTGCATCTTTACGTCAAGTGAAGCAAGAGATATGATTCTTATGGGGAATTCCTATTTTGTAGCTGGTCAATTGAAAGCATTGGCTAAATGAACTCCTCCTTTCTCTCCTAATAATTCTTTTTTATCTACTATCTGGGTACGCTTGCCTCAACTTCCCCTTCTGTATTGTGACAAACAAAATATAGGTCGTATTGCTATTATGATTGGCCATCGTATATGGATAGACGATCACACCAACACTTGGGGTAGAAGTTCTTTTGCTGGAATATGTGCTAGAAATAATCTAACGAAAGTACTTCCTACGGGAGTATGTATTCAAGGAATCAGTGGTCGATTCTTCCAGCATGTAGACTATGAAGGCTTATCAAGACAATGTTTCAATTGTGGGTTATTGGGACATATATTCACTCAATGCCTACCCATATTTCAAATAGAAATGATGTAAAAGTTGGGGCAGAGATAGAGCTTCCAGAAAAAAAAATATAAGGATAGATTTTAAAATCAAAACTTCACAATCTTATCACTAGGTTGTGTACAAAGATGATTATTATGGCCTGTGGAATCTGGTGCCTAGACAAACAAAATATGTTTGCAACAGAAAGATGAAGTCAGATTTAGATGTGAAAAGATCATTCATTTCATCAAATGGGAAGGCTTATCAACAACCTTTTCATGGCAGATCAACTATCACATCTACCCAGGTGGTAGATTCTGATGATAAAGATCGTGTTTGGATGCAAGTCACTAGGAGATCAAACAAGCCAATAGTTATCAATAATTCTTATCTAATAAGTGGTTCGAACTAGCCTTCCTCTCATCAGGATGCAAATCTTACATCTCAATTTCAGTTCAAGGTACACTATGAGCAACCTCCTTTGATTGCAACTTCCATTCCTAATAAAGGCCGTCCATCTAGTATGGATATTGAGCTTATTCATAGCTCTTCAGAAAAACTTTGATTGCTCCTGATTTCAATCCATGGCCTTCCAATTCAGAAGGCAATTGAACTGCGAGGATGCGTCCCCTTTATTTACTTGATATTCTCCTTATAGATGCAAAAGTGCCATGATCCTTCATGTTGGTCCACGGCACTTTATGTGCACTTCTATCAAAGCGCACACTTTGGTTGGTTTTCTATCTTGCATCAAACTCTTCTTTCCTATAGCTTTAAAGTTCTGATTATTGTAATTAGTTTAGGGAGGATAACCTTTATTCACCTTGTAAGTTATTGGGTCCTCTTTATGCGCACTTCTAGGACGTTAACAAAACTTTTTGGTTGTTCTTTAAAAATTGGTGTCCCCATCACCCTGATATGTTTTAAGGTTTTAATGGTTAATTCCAAATTCCATTACAATAATTTCACTTTCTTTGTAAATGAAAGTAAGATGTTAGAAGGAGACAATGGCCCTTTCTTTAGCTATGTTAGTGGACTCTGTTTGTGCCACGTTTTTTTATTGTTTCTCTTTCATTAGTGATTCCTCTTTCTTTACTTTTGTTAAGAGAGGATTAGTAAATAGGTTTCCTTTTCTAGGTGATTCCTTTGTATTTCGCTCTTTATTTTTGTTATAAATGCTTATTACAATCTTCCGAAAATAAATAAATAAATGATTGAACTCCATTTTTTAACACCAAAAAAGAATATTCTGTGTATATTCTTTCACTTTTTTTATACTTATTTTTAATTATATTTTTATATTTATCAAATCATCAAATTAGGCTTACTTAAAGTTTTTTTTAAATAAATCTTAATAAAATAAGTATTTATTAAAAAAAATAAAAATTACATCAGAATGCATAAATAGAAATAGGAACAAAAATAAAATACCCATGCAACTATTCCCAATGTATGACTGAAATTTTACAAAAATAAAATAAAATTATTAATTTAAAATGAAAAACTAATTTAAATAAATTAATCACATAAAAAATTATATTAAAATTATGAAATTAATAACATAATATATTTGGGATCAAAATGTAAAATAGATCATTTTACAAAAAAAAAAAAACATAATTTATAATTCAATCATTTTACAATAATTTTTTTTATTTTCAAAAAATAAAAAATTCTGTTTGTGAATAGTGCGATCTCTATATTGGCATCGCACTACTCACGATCGCATGAATGCCGCATGTTTTAGCGTTCGAGTGGAAAAGCTAGCGAACAACAAACCCTTGCTTGTAATTCAATTGGAGATGCCTAAGAGTTTGTTAAGATAGTGTTTGCATGTTTATTTTTGAGAAAAAATCATAATTTCATTTTGCTACTACTTTTTAACTACACTGTTTATTATTTTTTAAGAATTTCTGTTGTGAATGCTGCATTTTATAACCAAAATAGCTAAGCTATTCTCCCCCCACAATAACTTTGTTGAATCCTATTTTTTCCGGTGGATGATAATGGGCCGTACTTCGTGCTACTTATGGACTGAGAGCCTAGTGGTGAATATGATGAAGTCAGAATATAAGAGAAAGTGAGTGAGAGAGAGAGAGAGAGAGGATGAGAGAGAAGATGGATATAGGCAACATATTTATTATCCATCTCAAATGTACAAGAATAATAGAAGCGAAGGCACTATGACGTTGAGCTTAAGCTAAGAAAGGAAAAAAATGTCTTAATTTCTCTATCTTCTGGTGGGTCTTCTCATGTGTCTCTTCTTTCTACCCCTCCTCATATTATAGTATTTGAGGGGTTACAGCAGATGTGTACGGGATTCAATAATTATCACATCGGTCCTTAATGTAGCTCGATCGTATATGGTAAATGAAATGGCAATCACCATGAGAGAGGATGCGAGTAGGATGAACTCATGGATTGAGTTGGCATCAGCAGGGAGCCACCTTGATTTCCCCTAGTTAAGGTGAAAGGAGTCGAGTAGCATTTGGATGTAATCGGGTGGTAAGGCCAGCATAGAGTAGGGAGCCAGTCTGAGGTTGTCCCGCTAAGGTGAGAGGGAGCGAGTGGCATCTTTATGCGATCATGGGGTAGATCTAGCTGTGAGAGATATCTTATGAGAGTGATTGGTGTTGTTAGTTTGATTTTTGATGTGTCTCGCATGGGAGACTTTACTTTGGCTGGGATGAATAAAGATTTGTTTGACTGAGGGAGGAACTTTTGAGGTCTCCCTAGCCGGGGAGGGAGACTTCCTGGAAGAAGTGACCGAAGCTGATCCACCATGCTCCAATGTTAAGATCCTTCCTAGATCCTAAGGGAGTCCCTTGAATGGACTATTCTAAGAGAGGAAAGGGTTTTCCTTCTGGTCGATCCAAACATGTCTTATAATACACTTGCCAATAGATATCAGCACATTTAGTCATGGGTGTAAACTTTTCTTCCCGATTTATTTGGCTATTTAAACCTCAGATGTTGAAAAGGTAAGATAAATGAAAAAATCTTGAGAAGAGAATAAGAGTAAATATAAATTTATTGACCTAAATCTTTGTGGATTCTATAGTTTGTGAGCCCTCGGAGACTGATCGATTCCATCATCCAGTTTCTTTATAAATACCAGCTTTAGATTTGATTGATGCTTATTTTTGCTTCCAACTTTTGAGGCTTTAGTGATTTTGGCTAGATAGATATTTCCTCCCCTCGTGGTGTTTGTGCTTCCGAAAAAACTTCTTATAAGAGGGCATGAGTGGCTTCTTTTATGGAGTCCCTAAATATGGAAGGGGCCACACCGAGCAAGGATGTTGTTGGAGGAGAGGTGCTGGTGTTTGTGGACTAGGTGGATCTTACTTCTTGTCCTCTATTGAAGAGGATGTGAGCTGGTGTTAGAGATCCGATCATTATTGAGGATGATCGATCATTTGATCCTACAGTTGGGACAAAAGAGACAGATGCTCTAGTTGTCCCAGTCGTAGGAGGTATGATTGGTGAAGGTAAAGGTCCTGAAGATGTAATCTCTCGTTAGAGCGCAAAGGAGAGTGCAGGGGAAGCCACTTTGAAGGAGGTGAGTGCTCTAGAGTAAGGTATAGTTGCTAAGGAGACAACTCTTGCTACTCAAAAAGACTGCTAGAGAGGTCATTGAGGAGAAGACTATAGGAAGGATTCTTGAGTAGTCATTGACTTCTTCCTCGTATACCTTATTCACTGTTCTTGCCCTTCCTCCAATGTGAATTTCATTAGAAGAAATTATAGAGAGGTTGAAAGCCTTGGAGTCAGTAGTTAATACCAAGGGCAAGTGCAAACCTAGTGTTGCTGGAAAGGGAGTTGTTGCTACGAGTGATGTCGATCTAAGAGAAGCGGTGGCTTCCCTGAATGATCAAATGGTAACCATATGGTGTCTCATAAACTTGAGGGATGCTGAGTGGAGCTCGGTGCTCAGTCAAACCAAGTAGGAGGGTTTCACCAAGGTGCTCAATACATAGTGGTGTGCCTTGACAGGATGGGAGGATTAGCATCGGGGGTGGTGAAGGATCTCATGTTGGAGTTTACCCAATGTCATCTCCATATAGGCTAATATATTTTCTTTTTCATGATTAAATTTTTCTATGAGATTGGGCGTATCTGCTTTTGAATGAATAAAATTATTATTCATTAGAATAATCCTACAAGAAGAAAATGTAAAAAGATTTTTTAAAATTCCATTGAATAAGACGGTGCAGTTTGTGTGCCACAAATTCTTAGAATTGTTACTGTGGTTGTAGGGATTGAGAGAAATATAGCTTTTTATATTACATAATGATGAGAGGGAATGATGTGATCTTTCGCATTAATTTTGATTTGAAATGCGCTCCATGTTTTCACTATAAATAGGAGTGGTAGGACCCTGAGAATGGATCTCAAATTTATATTTTTGTCTCCATTATTTTCAAATTCTAATATCAGCATTTTTGGCTTATACAAGTGTGAGAGTATGTTCCTTTGTGTCACACCCCATTTTGACCCACCTTAGTCAAGTGAGGTATAATAGTGAAGGAAAATATGGACATATACATTTCTCACTAACACCCATCCTAAACTATATTCATCAAGATTGAGTGAGTATGAAATTAATCTATTCGAACTATCCAAATTGAAAAATATTCCAGCCATAGAATTATACCTCATGATTTTATGTTCAGAAGCATGCATTATAGACATAAAATTAAAGTATAGATCTACAAAAAAAGTTTTAAATAATATTTTAAATACCCAAAAGTTTAAATTTATAGCTTACTGACAAGTCTGTTATCTACACACAAAACTGAACACCCAAAATGATTATATACATGGGGTAATCAATCCCTTGCCTAAAGCCCTCATAGTGTCTTTCTCTTTTCTAAAAAGCATCAACTAGTGAGCTAAATTCTCCATGAAATACACATTCCTAATACAATAAAAAGAAGGAATTAACATGTTTGATGATAATTCAAGCTAATATAAGCCTCATTGTTAGTCCACTTGTATAATTAAAAAAATAATAATGTTCAATGCACAAAACAATGCATTTTACGATATGAAATCTTTCAAGTTTTCTCCCTTAATTCTTATTTTACTCATATACTCTATTTTAGAAAAGTCATATGATACTTATAGGCCTTAGAACATTCATGCCCCCTCCCTTTAAGGTTGGATCTAAAAATTCATACTTTTTAAAAGTGAGAGTCGGGTGCCCCTTGTACAGTCCCTACCAAGGCTTACCTCATCAGTTCTTTCACATTTACTTGCACATGTCATCACTTGCATTCCTATCTCCCATGATATGACCAAACTAGTATAACAAATGTCCAGGATATCACATAACAATACACATTAATTAAGAATTTAGAATATTATACATATAAAATAAATTCATTATGAAATAGTGCTCATAAAACTAAAAATATTCTTGTTACCATAATTTTCATCTTACAATTTCATCTCATGATTAATATGAAGAAATACTATAAAATTTAAATTAAAAAATTTTTACTTCCTATGCTAGAGATTGTGTAACTCACCTCATTTTCTAGATTAACAAGATGAATGTGATCCCTTTAAATACCCCTACCTCTTTTACTTTTATAAGCAACCTAAATAATAATGATTTTAAAATTTATAAATAGTTCCTAACTTAGAAATTAATTCATGATAAACCTATATAAGAAAAAATATAATTTTTAACTTAACTGCATTCCTCCTCATTCAAACTAGATTTTTACCTAATCCCTAGCCTCCTTCCTCTTATTATATCTTTTCCTCCCCTTCTTTCTTCTCTTCTATCACCAATTTCAGTATTTCAACCATAGCAACCCCCACGACCCCCCTCCTCTAGAAGATAGCTTACTTTCGGCAAGCAACTGTTTCGATTCCAAATGCTAGCTATGAGTGGAGGAGAAGAAATGAAAATGGTTTTAAGCTAACTAATATATATAACATAACTACTAGTTACATAAATGAATTTCAACCCTCTGATTCATAATCAAGCTGGTGCATGCATTTGAAAGTGGAAAATATAATAATCCACTAACTATTATTGTAACTTTAATAAGTGAATGGTAATGAAAACATTAGAAAAAAAAAATACAAATCAAAACTAATTCCATAACTTTGACATCCTTACAAATTAACATATACTTCTTAATTTGATGAGTAGAAAATAATGGAATAATAATTTTTTCTTATAAAATTTGATATCTTGGGGTATATCTTCGAGGGAAAATTAAACCTTACAAATTGGAAAATTTTAGGGTATAATAATTATCCTTTCTACATTGAAATTTCATCCTCAAAATTTATTCTTTGGTAGTCCTTCAAACATATGAGAAAGTTGTGCCTAATTTCTTCTTCTTTTTCCTAAGTTGCATATTTTTTTGGATTGGATTTCTATTTTACTTTGACATATGGGATTTATATATTTCTGAGGTTTATTACATCATAACCTAATATTCTTTCATGTATCTTAATGTAAGTTAGATCCTTATGTATATTAATTTCATCATGCAAAATTCTTTGATTGGCATTTGTAACCCATTTCCTTAGCGGTGATACATGAAAGACTTTATGAATATCTGACATGTCATATGGTAGTACAATCCTATAAGTAATCTTACCAATCTTCTCAATAACTTCAAATGGTCGTATATACCTAGGACTCAACTTGCCTGCTTTATTAAATCTAGTTGTATCTTTCATAAATTTAACTTTCAGAGTCTACTATTTTATATTCGGGGTTATGATAATTCTTTTGGCAATCCTAAGTAGCTTTCAATTTATCTATGATTAATTTAATTTTGTCTGTTGCTTCATCAACTTCCTTTCTCCTACTTCAACAAAATTTAATGGTGTTCTATAGTTTTTACCATAAAGTGCTTCATATGGTTCCATTTTTATGCTTGATAGTTAACTATTATTATAAGAAAATTCTATCATTGGTATGTGGTCCTCTCAGCTAACTCTAAATTAAAAATGCACAATCTCAATAAGCCTTTTTATACCTGAATTGCTTTTAGATTGAACATTAGTTTGGGATGAAAGGTTGCACTGAAGTGTCCTTCATTAGTGCCTTTCCACAGACTAGAAGTAAATTGACAATCTTTATCTAAAAAAATAACTTTTGAAATATCATAAAATCTGACAATTTCCTTCACATACAGGTGTGCTAATTTATCTACCTATTTAATTTGCTTGATAGGAAAAAAATTTATATGATTTTGTTAGTTTGCAATTATCACCCAAATGCTATCATGCCCCTATTTAGATCTTGGAAATCACATGACAAAATCCATTGAGAATGTTTTTTATTTTGGTAGGAGATGTTTTCATAAATAGAAAAGCAATTCTTATCAAAAGGAAATATGAAAATAGAGCGAGTGAAGACATGTTACTTTATAGATAGAATGACTTAAGATAATCGGTGCTCCAAGTCCTGGGTATTTCTATTCTATTGTGGGTCTACTAGGAACCAGGATCAACTTATACTTTTAATGATGTAGGGACTTTTGAAAGTACTCACTAGTTTTCTAAGTGTATAAAGACAAGAAACTATGCTAACTTTCTTTAGAACTAGTTCTCCAGGCTGGAAGGTATTCTTGTTGACATGTGAATTATAGTATCTAGTAATTCTTCACTTTATTTCTTTCTTTTTTAAGAGTGCATCTTGCACTCTGAGTTCTTCCAATAAGTTGGCAGTTTTTTGTAGACCTTCTTGATTGGATGCTTCCCACTCGTAGAATCAGTGCTTAGGTCGTAAGTTATGTCCAACACCATTTATCATGACAATTCAAGCTCTATTTTAAGTTCCTCTTTAGTGTCATGTGAGAGTGAGAAGGGTGTGCCATGTTGATGTTAACAGTGTTATTCTGAGTGCCCATAGTACAGAGGGAAGTAATTCTACCAATTTTCCCTTGACACCTTTGACCTTCTTTTTGAGGAGATTAAGTATGAGATTCTTTGATGTTTCAAATTGTCCATTGGTTCGAGGATAGTGAACAAAAGCAAACTTGAGGTGAATATCTTGGATGTTCCACAATTCTTTGAGGCTCCAATAAAAAAATTATAGTTTGTTATTTATGATAATCATAAGAGGAACTCCATGTTAGAAAATAATGTCTATCCAAATAAAATTTTGAACTATGGCTAAAGTTATGTGGGTGAGTGGTTTGGCTTCGATCTAGTGGGTGAAGTAGTTGATCATGACTAGGATGAATCTACATTTCCCCGTTAATAGCAAAAATGGGCCTTGTAGGGCCATTCCCCATATGGTGAATGACTAGGGCTCTAATCGAGTCTAACTTGTGAGAATATTGCAGCAGCATTGGAGCAAACTTCTATCATTGTATTCATCTTCCAGAAAATTATTCTGCATCTTTTCTAAGAGTTGGCAAGAAGTATCCTTGCATGAGGACTCTGTAGGAAAGCATGCTTCCACCAGAGTGGCTTATACATTCTCCTGAGTGGATTTTAGTTAATAAAGATTCCTTTTGATCTTTGTGCACACACTTGAGGTTGAGTGAGGATGCAGATCTTCTGAATAGGTGGTTACCGAGTAGCAATTAATCTCTTTCTTTAATCTTCAATCATCAGGGTCATTGACCTTGACATCAATTGACCCACTTTTAAGGTACTTAATGTAAGGTTCCATCCAACTTATGGAACATAGAGTTAGAGGGTCCATCTTCTCTTGCATCACTTCTTCTACTATGATGGTGGTTGTTAAGACCTGTATGACTGGTTGAACTTCAATGCTTCCTACCTTGGAAAGGAGGATGGCGAGTTCATTCTAATTCTTGGGAATTTTAGTGGTTTTGAAGTACTTGACTTTAATTTCCATTTTTACTTTGAACAGGTACTTAGAGAGTATCTCATCTCTAATTTCATATTCTCCACTGATCTGGTTTACCATGACTTGATAATCTGAGTACACTTCTAGATGAGTGATGCCTAGTTTAGAGACAAACTACAAACCTATGAGTAAAGCTTCATACTCGGTCAATTGAAAGTGACATTGAATTAAACATTTATGGCTTGAGTGATGATAGCTCTTGTAGAGTTTTTGAGAATAATGTCTACACCAACTCCTTAATCGCCTGGGGCATTATCTACGTGTAACATCTAATGAGGTTGTGTTATCATTTCAAAGTTCATACATTGGTCGGTACCGTCAACGAGAAAGTCAGTGAGTGCCTGAGCCTTAATAGCTATCCTTGGCATATAAGTGATAGAGAGTTCATTGAGTTCTATAGATCATTTGATTATCCGATCTGAGTGATCAGGCTTGTAAGAACTACCTTGACAGGATGATCGATTACTACTTGAATAAAGTTGGCATAAAAGATCACAATCTTCTAATTGAGTTGACGAGTGGCCATGCAAGCATTTTTATGAAGGGGTACCTTTCCTTCACTCCCTGGAGCATACCGCTCATATAGTACATGGCCATTTCTTCTTCCCTTCTTCTTTGACTAACATGAAATTGATGGCGTCTTCAGTGATTTCATGATATAACATAAAGTTTTTGCCCGACCATGGGCTTTGAACAAGAGGCAGCAAAGTGAGGAGAGTCTTCAATTATTAAAAGGCAGCTTCAGAGACTTCTCCCACTGGGAATTTCTTCACATTTCTAAGAATTTTAAAGAAAGGGGTGCATCTCTCTCCTACACAAAAGAAGAAACGATTGAGTTCAAAAATCTACCCAGTGATTCACTGGACATCCTTGGTGATTTTAGGTATCTTTGTGTCAAGTGTAGTTTATATCTTGTCAAGATTGACCTTGATTCCATTAGGCATAAGAGTAAACCCTAGAAAAGTTTTGGTGCCTTCTCCAAAGGTACATTTCAGAGGATTCAATCTCATGTTGTACTTTTTTAGAGTAAAAAATATTTCTTATACGTATTTTATATCCTGATCAGGAGATTGGATCTTCATTAGGAGGTCATCCATATAGACTTCAATGTGTCTTCCCTTCTGCCCCTTAAAAATTGTCAATCATCCTTTGTTAAGTTGCTCTAGGATTTTTTAATCCAAAAAATATGACTTTATAGCAATATAGACCTTTCACTATGATGAACACAATTTTTTACTATCTAAAGGGTTCATCTTGATTTAATGGTAGTCTAAGAAAACATACAGGAAACTCATGACTGGGTAACTCACTACATAATAAATTAGGGTGTCAATCCGTGGAAGGGGGTAGCCATCCTTGGGGCATGCTGAGTTTAGATTGGTGAAATCCACTAACATTCTTCATTTGCATGTTGACTTTTTAACCATCACCATGTTTGAAATTCAATTCAGATATTAGAATTCCCTAATGAAGTTGGTAGCAAGTAGCTTTTCTACTTCTTTTTGAATTGGCTCGGTGAGTAAGGTGATAGTTTTTCTAATCTTCTATTTGATGGGGAGAGAGTGTCACACCCTATGATCTAAAGTAAAAGAATTTATTTTCTTTTTCTCTTTATGATCTTTTCTACTCATTCTATTTATTAATATTTCATTTAACGACTAGATTAATCTAACATCTAAAGCTTAATAATTACATTATAAGAAATAAATAAATAATAAAAATGACATTCTAATTTCTATAGTCAATATTTATATTTTATTAAAAATCCTAGGTCTGAAATAATATGTACAATAGTTACACAAGATATAAAAGATTATATATAACTAAAAAATATAAAACAAAATAAAAATACGCTACTACTTAGCATCATGCTACAAGGATCTTACCTTTACCTAAAATCATATAAAATCGCATAGTGAGCATAGAATCCTAGTAAATAATTTAAATCTTACAACTAAATTTAATACAAGGCAAAAGAGAAATGGTATTCTATAAATCATGTCAGAAAACTATGCATCAATAGCCATTATCTTATTTAATCAAATAGCTAATTTAAATTTATCATTCATTTAGTTTCATTCAATCTTATCATTCAATTGTTCACCTCAATATTTTAATTATAATAGTAGAATCAGTATTTGTATTTAGTAATAAAAAGTGGAAATAGTAATCATAAGTTTCCAGCTCCTTATGACTCCCATCAATGAATTAGTGAATCTTGAGGGTATCATGTGAGGTTATCATATCATTGTTACAAATCTGATTCAAGCACTGTGATTTTGATGATAGCAAATATTATTGTGTCTGTTACTATTTTCTCTTATTTCTATGATATTTTATTTTATGTTGTGTGTACTAACTTTTTTGGAATTCAGTCCACCGTTCACTTGTAATTCTGATTAGCTTAAGACTGGGTAGACTAGGGTTACATTCTGTATTTTTAATTTATTATATATTTTCTTCCTTCTTGAGTCATATCATATAACTAGGGGGATATCATTATTGAGTAACCTTGCACACACACAGGGAGAGAGAGAAAATTATTTTTGATAGAGTTTTTTTAAGAAAATAAAACTTTACAATTTTAATTCGTGTTATATGACTTTATTTTGTAATGTACAATTTTAATTCGTACTATATGATATGTTATACTCTATCAAAACCTTAGCCACTAGAGGGTAAGAAAGATACTAATTATATGCTAACAGTATAGTACAGCTTAGTTTGAACAGTACACCCTAATTAAAATCTTTTTTAATTAACCCCGCGATATCAGGCAATCAAATCATGGATAATTATTATCACCGATCATTCCGTATGATTTATCTCATATAATACGATTGACAGAGTATGACTTTGGTCGTCCTAGAGATCGTATTGAATGAAATTCATAATTTTTATACTGATCATACGGTATGATATCCCAAGTGTTATATGATTGACAGAGTATAACTTTGGTCATCCCAAAGATCATCCCAAATGAATAGAAGAAATTTCTACAGTTTGTATCATATGATATTTTGATCGTACTGTATAAAATGTTTAAAGTTTGAATAGTTCATCTACATAAACATGCTGGATGATTCTAAATTACACTGATTATACTGTACAATACATGTATGATACTGTACGAACAAAAGACGGATCTCTTGAAATTTAGGGTTTTTTTAAGCAATTTTATTTATCTTTGGGCAAATCTTTTATTGTTGAGTTGTCTAGAGAGAGAGCTTAGGGAAGGAAGAGGAGAGCTTTGAGAGAGAGAGAGAGAGAGAGAGAGAGAGAGAGAGAGTTTCTTATAAGGGGGAGTTATGAGGGATTCATAAAGGTTACTCCAAGCAAGGTTTCCATCATCTTCTTCAAGCTACTTTCTTGATTCCTTGGTGGCTCTAGGGAAACTTTCATCAGCATCAGATCCAGGTTCTCTACCTACTCCAAGAGGGAGTAAAAGGATTCAAGGTTCTTTGCATACTCCAGGAGGGAGTAAAAGGATTTTCAGGTTCTTTGCCTACTCTATGATGAGGGAGTAAAGGGATTCAAGGTACTCTGCCTCATTGGGTCGATGGAAAAATTTTTTAAGGGATTCTCTGCCTTGCTGTAGGGAAAAAAAGGAGAGACACTACTTTTAGTGCAATACCTTAAAAGGAAGTTTCTGGGGAGTGGATGTAGGTCAAGTTAATCGAACTACTATAATTCTGGTGTGTTCTTTATATTTATTTTTCTGCATTTTATTTCCACATTTTTCTGTGGTTTGTTCTGTATTTAAAATCTCTAATTTTATTTATTAAGACATTAGTTTTACTTCCACATTGAAGGATAAATTGTTAATTTTTAGATATTAAAAAAAAGTTTTAAAAATTTCTCTTTTTATTAAAAAAATCACCAATTCACGCCCCCCCCCCCCCCCTCTTGGTTAGCCTCGGGCAAGTTCTTTAAGGTTTAACAACCCTCAAGAACTTTCAAGTGGTATCAAAGTGGGATTCATAAATTAAGTTTTAGAAATTTTTTGAAAAAAGATCTATGGCTAACTTTGGTAATCGCAATACTATGGAAGGATATTCAATCATATGACCACCTTTATTTGATAATATACCTTTTGATTTTTATAAAATTTGCATGTCCACTTACTTATAATCAGTTGATTATCACATGTGAATGTTGGTTCAGGAAGGTTATTCTGCACCCTTTAGATTACTGAATTGAATTAAAACTGAAATATATTTTTTAAATGGAGCATAGAAGATAGAGATTTAGCCCAACAGAATGTCAAATGTTTGTACTATTTTTTCTATGCTTTAAAATTTTAAGATTACATGAGTGTTTCTACTTGCCCTATTGGTAAGGAGATTTGGGACAAACTCTGTATAACTTATAAAGGAACTACTGAAGTAAAATAATCTAGGTTGAATATTCTGCTTCATGATTATGAACTCTTCCACATGAAACCTAGTGAATCAATTTCTAAAATTTATACTAGGTTCACTCAGATTGTTACTTCCCTGCTTGCCTTAGGAAGAGAACTCACTAACTATAAAAAAGTTAACAAGATCTTGTGTTGTTTACCTGCTTCCTCTGATATAAAAATTGCTGCTATAACTGAATCTACAGATCTGAATGTTTACTCCATTGATAACTTACTTGGACCACTCATTGCCTACGAGCAAGGAGTGAGTCAAAGGTAACTTGATGCAGGTGGAAAGAGAAAAGAGAAAACTGTAGCCTTAAAGGCTAATAATTCTGATAGTGACTCTTCTAGATAAGATGTTGATGACATTGCACTAATGACTAGACAATTCAAGAGCTTTTTAAAGAGAAAGCAAAAATGTCATCAGCAGTGGAATAAAGGTAAGAATAGTAAAAATTCTAAAATTTCTTCTGATGTTATATGATTTGAATGCAGGAAGTTAGGGCACATGATGTTTGATTGCCCAACACTTAAAGCTCACCCAAGCAAGGAGAAGGGTGAAGAAAAACCTAAATTCAAGAAGGGTATGCAAAGGACTCAAAAAGCTTTCTGGGCAGACTCAGCATCACACTCTTCTGAAACTAAAGTAGAAGAGGAGGTAACCAACCTATGCTTAATGCTAGATGATCATCTTGATCATTCTAATCAAGAGAAAATATGTGAACATACCTATTATCAATTATTTAAAGTTTTTTAAAAAATTCATTACTGTATATTAAAAGCTTTAAAAATCACATGCATGCCTTAAATCTGACTTTTTAATTCTACAGAAAGAGCATGAATGCTTAAGAAAAGATCACTCCACTCTGGATAGTAATAACATGGCTTTATTAGATGAATTTGATATTTTAAATAAAAAGCATCTTGATCTAACTGATGACCATGATTCCTTGAAAGCATCCCATATTGATTTAGAAAACTCATTTAAGAAATTAAAGGCATGTTTAAATAAGCTGATGATAGGGAGCATACATTAAAAATGGAAAATTCAATTCTTGAAATAGCAAACCAATTCTTACAAATCAAGTTAATTATTTTCCAAGAAAATAAAACACAACCTTCACTTAAAGAGTTTCAAAAACCTTCATCAAAATATTCATCATTCAAACCTTAGAAGAGGTAGCATAACCCAAATAGATTAGTAAATTCTTTTCCTGGTGATAGATATTTTTCTTATGACATGCTAGGATATATCTCCAACACTTACACTATCCACCATAGAACACATTTAGTGTTGAGACCAAAATTACGTAGTTTATAGCATAGCATGCAAGCATTTTATCCCACATTTTATAAGGTGGAACCCAAACTTATTTAGGTTTCCAAATCTAACAACAGATGATTTTGTACGGGTGCTCTCAAAAAAGGCCTCATGAGAGCATATGATACCTAGATAGCGAATGTTCAAGGCACGTGATTAGAGATGCAAATCATTTCATTTCGTTGAAGGCCAGGACAGGAGGCAAGCTGATACTTGGAGATAACACCACCTGGAGAGTGGTGGGCTCAGGTATAATTAACAACTCAGAAAATTTCATCATTGAAAATGTTTTACTGGTAGATGGCTTGAAACATAATCTACTTAGCATCAGCTAGCTCTGTGATAAAAGCTTCAGCACAAAATTTCTGTCTACCAGCTTCATAATAAGTTTAAATGACAAAACTATTTTACAAGGAAGGAGAATCAATAATGTCTACATGCTTGATCTAAATTGCATTAAACTTGATACTACTCTTTGCTTAAAAATAATTGCTGATGAATCATGGTTATGGCATAGAAGATTATGTCATGTAAGCATAAAAAATCTTAGAAAAATCACCCAAAAAGACTTAGTGAGAGAAATTCCCAAACTAGAGTTCACTAAGGACCACATGTGTGATGCCTTTTAATTAGGGAAACAAGTCAAATCCTCCTTCCACTCAATCAAAGATATTAAGACTAGCAAACCCTTAGAAGTCCTTTACATAGATCTCTTTGGACTTATCAGCACTACAAGCCTAGGAGGGAAAGTCTTTGGGAATGTAATTATTGATGATTATTCGAGGTTTACTTGGGTTAGATTTCTATCTCATAAAAGTGAATCATTTGAGGAATTTAGGATATTCTTCAGTTGGATTCAAAGAAAGCTAGGTTCTAAATTTCTGACAATTCATAGTGATCAAGGTAGAGAGTTTAAAAATAAAAAAATTTGAATCTTATTATAAGGAGCAAGGAATATATCACAACTTTTCTGCTCCTAAAACCCTTCAGCAGAACAGGGTAGCTAAAAGAAAGAACATGACCCTGGTAGAAGCCGCTAGAGCCATGTTTGTTGCACCTCAGGAATTAAGATTATGATTTTTGATGATAACAAATTATTATCTTTCTCATTTTATTATTTCTTCTAGCATATATTATAAATGTCTATGCATTTTTGTGTGTACTAATATTTTAGGGAAATTATATACTACTCAAGCTTCATGAAGACTTCAAGATAAGTTATAATAGGATTTCATGTAATAGAGTCTGTACATCTCTATTTTTTATTTCTTGAGTCTTCGCATGTGTGATTGTAATTAGATAACCGTGCACACACACACAGGGGGAGAGAGTTAAAACTTAAATTTCAAAAACTAATCGTACTATATAATTTGATATAATTTCCTCCAGAATTTAGTTACCCAAACATGGGCTTGAATTTTTGAACTTTTCATACTATATGATGTCAGTTCATACAGATGACTGATAGAGTATGAAATAAGATTCATATGGCACCAAACAAGCATCCTAATTTTTTGAACTATTCATACAGTACGATCTATATTTCTATAGATGATCGATAGAGTAAAAAATAAGGTTCATACTAGATCGTACCAAATGAACATCCTAATTTTTTGAACTATTCATACAGTAAGATATGTATTCGTATAGATGCTGATAAAGTATAAAATATGGTTCATACTAGATCAAACCGAACGAACACCTGAGTATTGAACTGCTTATATAGGGTGATCCATAATTATATAGTATGTTCCTAGGATGGCTCTCATATAATTTTTAGTTTTTGGACTATTTTTTATGTGTTCTATATAATAAGTCCTAAAAACTTTCACTCAAGACCTTTACTGTGAATTTTTCTTAAGAGTGGCCATTAAGTGTGAGTGTTTAGGAGAGATTATGAGAGTGAAGTGTGAGAGATCTGGTGAGGGAGAGTTGTGAGGGATTCACATGGTTGCCCAAAGTAAAGATCTCTTTGTCTTCTTCAAGTTTCTGCCCATCTCCTATGGAGGCTTTTGAGAGAAGATCTTCAATATTGTGTCTAGGTTCTCTGACTTCACAAGTAGGGTGAAAAAGGATGTTAAGGTTCTCTGCCTTCACCAGGATGGTGAAATGGATGTCAAGGTTCTATGCCTTCACTAAGAGGGTGAAAAAGGACGCCAAGGTTCTCTTCCTTCACTAGGAGGGTGAAAAGGGATGACAATTTTTTGCCGCACCAAGTTGGTGGAAGAGAGTTTGTAAGGGCTTCTCCACCTTGCTTTGGGGATAGAAGAAGAGTCACTATTATTTAGTGCAATACCTAGAGAAGGAGTCTCCAGGGAGTGGACATAGGTCAAGTTTGGACCGAACCACCATAAAATTTTGTGTTCTTCTGTTCTCCTTAATTTTTTTGCATTTTTATTTTTTATACTTTAAAGTTTCATGGTTGAAAAATCTTTTGTGGTGATCATATCTAAACAACTACACATTTTAAGATCAATGATTTAATTATCTAAGAGATTCAAAAAGGTTTTTAAAAATCCACAAAATTTTTTAAATAACCAATTCACCCCCTCTAAGTTAACCTTGGGACAGTTCTATAAGGTCTAACAACTGACACGAACTTTTATGTGGTATCAAAGCCTATTTAAAAAATTAAGGTTTAGACTACTTTTTGAAAAATGATCATGGCTAATTTGGGAAATCGAAATACTACTGAAGGATATTCAATCACTAGATGACCTTTATTTGATCACATTCCTTTTGATTTTTGGAAAACTCGCATGTCTACTATTCTACAATCACTTGACTATCACATGTAGATGTTAGTACATGAAGGGTATAGTGGACCTACTAGAACTGTTGATAGCATTAGGATTGAAACACTATTTACTGAATAAACTTTAGAAGGAAGAGAATTAACACTGTTAACTGCAAAATCTTTAAACAGTTTTTTCTGTGCATTGAAATATGAGAATTATATGTGTGTTTCTACCTGCAAAACTGGAAAAGAAATCTTGGATAGACTTGGGAACACTTATGAAGGAACAAATGAGATAAAATAATTTAGGTTGAAGATTTTGTTACATTACTATGAACTATTTTGCATGTAACCGAATGAGTCAATTTCTGATATGTATACGAGGTTTACTCAGATTGTTACCTCATTACATGATTTAGGTAGAGAACTTACAAATTTAGTAAATGTAAATAAAATTTTACATTGTCTACCTACTACTTAAGATGCAAAGATAACTTTCATAACTGAGTCCAAAGATCTAAATATTTATTCTATTAAAAATCTGCTTGGATCACTTATTGCTTACGAGCAAAGAGTGAATCAAAGATAGATCGATGCAGGTGACAAAAAAAGGGAGAAATATATCTTTGAAAGCTAATGATTTAGAGAGAGATCAATCAAAGCTAAAGGATGAAGAAGATATTACGCTTATGACTAGGCAATTCAAAAGTTTTCTTAACAGAAAGCAACAATGACATCAACATTGGAATGAAGGTAAGTTTCATAAGAATTCAAAAGTTTCTAATGAAGTCATTTGTTATGAATGCAGAAAGCCTAGGTATACAAAGACTGATTGCCCAAATCTCAAAACTAATCTTAACAAGGAGAAAGTCAAGGAGAAAACTAATGTTAGGAAGGGTAAGAAAAGAATGCAAATAGCTTTCAAAGCTAACTCAGCTTCAGGCTCTTCAGAAATAGAAGCAGAAGAGAAGGTCAAAAAATTATGCTTAATGGAAGATAAACTTGATCATTCAGATCAAGAGGAAGTATGTGACCTATCCTACAATAAATTATCTGAAGTTTCTGAGAAAATTTATAATGCATATAAGAAACGTAAAAAATTGCATGCTAATCTTAATATCGAGTATTTGAATTTACAAAAAGAGCATGAGAATCTTAGGAATGATCATATTGATATAGATAGAAATCACAAGACCTTATTAGATGAATTTGATTATTTGAATAAGGAGCATGAACTATTGAAAATATCCTAAACTGAGCTTGAAAGTGATTTCAAAAAATTTATGG
This sequence comes from Dendrobium chrysotoxum, assembly GCA_019925795.1. Lineage (NCBI taxonomy): Eukaryota > Viridiplantae > Streptophyta > Magnoliopsida > Asparagales > Orchidaceae > Dendrobium > Dendrobium chrysotoxum. The sequence goes on along the minus strand of CM034306.1, from coordinate 31,254,115 downwards.
ATGAATCTGATCAAAGGGAACATGAGTTAAAAATTGAAAATTCTATTTTGGAAAGTGCAAACTCATATCTTTAAATAAAATTGAAAGCCTTTAAGGAAAATAAGTTACCTCTCACACTTGAACAATTTTACAATCCTAACCAAAAGCATACAAGTTCAAAACCTAGAAAAAGATATTATAACTCATATAGATTGGTATATTATTTTCCTGGTGTTATATATTTTTTCAAGTGACATTATGGGGCATATTTCTTACACTTGTACTATTCATAGTAGAACACATTTAGTATAGAGACCTAAGATGCATCAATCATAGCATATTAAACATGCATCTGGATTATCATTGCTAAGAGGTGAACCCAAATTTATTTAGGTTCCCAAGTCTAACATTTGAAAATTTTGTAGAAACGCTCTCATACAAGCCCTCATGAGAGCATTTAGTACCTAGATAGTGGGTGTTCAAAATATATGACTAGAGATACAAATTAATTTATATTGCTGGAGGCTAGGACTAGAGGCAAAGTGAGATAACACCTCTGGGAGAGAGGTTGATACAGGTATGGTTGGCAACATAAAGAATTTTCTAATTGAAAATATTTTGTTGGTAGATGGTTTAAAACATAACTTGCTAAGTATTAGTTAGCTTTGTGATAAGGGTTTTAACATAAAAGTTTTTCCTACAAGCTGTATTATAAGCCAAAATGAAATTGATATGTTGCATGGAAATAGGGTAAATAATATTTACATGCTTGATTTAAATAGTGTTAGATCTTCTAATGCTTTTTTTTCTAAAACCTATTACTGATGAATCTTGGTTATGACATAGAAGACTTTATCATGCAAGCATGAAAAGTTTTAGGAAGATTATCCAAAAAGAATTGGTAAGAGGCATACCCAAATTAGACTTCACTAAGGATCACTTATGTGATGCATATCAATTAGGAAAATAAGTCAAGTCCTCCTTTCATTCAATTAAAGATCTTAGAACAAGCAAACCCTTAGAAATCCTTCAAATGGATCTTTTTGGACCAGTTAGCACTGCGAGTCTAGGAGGGAAAGTTTTTGGGTATATGATTATTGATGATTATTCAAGATTCACTTGGATAAAACTATTATCATATAAGAGTGAATCATTTGATGAGTTTAGAAAATTTTCAACCTAGATTCAGCGGAAGGTAGGTTGGGAAATTCTTGCAATTCATAGTGATCACATGGAAGAATTTAAAAATGAAAATTTTGAAGTTTTCTATAAAGAACAAGGGATAGATTAGAACTTTTCAGCTCCTAGGACCCCTCAACAAAATGGGGTCGTTTAAAGAAAGAATAGAACTTAGATAGATACCGCTAGAGCCATATTGGCTGAATATTCACTTCCTAAATATTTTTGGGCTAAACTTGTTAATACAGCTTGTTATGTGCGTAATAGGGTGAACATTAGATCTAAGTTGATTAAGACACCCTATGAACTCCTTAAGGGTAGGACACCCAATCTCTCACATCTACATGTCTTTGGATGTAAAGTGTTTATTCATAACAATGAAAAAACTCTTTTAGGAAAATTTGATCCTAAATTTGATGAGAGAATTTTTCTAGGATATTCAAGTATTGGCAAATCCTATAGAGTTTTTAATAAAAGGATATTGGTAGTAGAGGAGACTACTCATATAGTTTTTGATGAATCTGATATTTTTGAAGGATCTATGTTTGAGGAAGAAGATGTTGAAGAAATCACCCAAGGAATTGAAATTATAAATCTTGAAGAAAGGGTAGGAATAGAAAATATACTGCCTAGAGAATGGAAATATTTTAAAAGTCATCCTAAAGAACTAATATTAGGAGAACCAAGTGAAGGTGTTAGAACTAGGCATGGACTTAACAAAGAAGTGAGCCACTCAATGTTTATTTCAATGATTGAATCCACTAATATAAATCAAGCACTTTCTGATGAATTTTGGATTCTATCTATGCAAAAAGAATTGAATCAATTTGTTAGAAATGATGTTTAGGAGCTGGTAGAAAAACCTGAAAATTAAAGTGTTGTTAGAACTAAGTGGGTTTTCAAAAATAAAATGAATAATTCATGTATAGTGGTTAGAAATAAGAAGAGATTGATGGCCAAGGGGTATAATCAAAAAGAAAGAATTGATCTTGAGGAGAATTTTGCCCCTGTAGCCAGACTTGAAGTAATAAGGGCGCATCTAGCTTTTGCCTGTTTTAAAGGATTTAAATTATTTCAAATGAATGTTAAAAGTGTCTTTCTTAATGGGTTGATTAAAGAGAATATTTATGTTGAGTAACCTCCAGGTTTTAAAAATTCAAAATTTTCTAATCATATGTTTAAATTGAAAAAGGTGTTATATGGACTAAAATAGGCACCTAGGGCATGGTATGAAATGCTAAGCATATTCCTACTTGAAAAATCTTTTATTAAAGGAAGTGTGGACACCACTCCCTTCATAAAAAGAGTAAAAGATAACATTCTCATTGTTCAAATTTATGTTGATGATATCTTATTTGGATCCTCTAATAAAATCTTTGTGATGATTTTTCAGAAATAATGAGTAAGAAATTTGAAATGAGTTTAATTGGAGACTTGAGTTATTTTCTTGGTTTTAGCATAAAGCAGAAAGACAATGGCACCTTTCTTAGTTAGTCAAAATATATTAAGGACATAGTAAAGAAATATGAAATAGATAAAGCTAAACTAATAAGTACTTCCATGAGTTCTGTAGTTCAGTTAGATAAGGACTCTAATGGTAAATCAGATGATCAAATGCAATTTAGAGGGATTATTGGATCATTACTTTATTTAACTGCTAACAGACCTGATACCATATTTAGTGTTTATCTTTGTACTAGATTTCAAGCTAATCCAAAAGAATCCCATTCGACTGCTATTAAAAGAATTCTGAGATATCTTTTAGGAACTCAAAACTTAGGGATTTGATATCCTAGGCACAACACCTCTTTTGAAATCATTGGATATTTTTATTTAAATTTTATAGGGTGTAGGGTTGATAGAAAAAGTACTTCGGGAACTTATCAATTTATAGGGAACTCTTTAGTTTCCTGGTCTAGCATAAAATAGATTTCAGTAGCCCATTCTACTGCTGAAGCAGAATATATAGCCTTAGGAAGTTGTGTGGCATAGGTGCTTTGGTTAAAACAACAACTTATGGATTTAGGTTTTTCAATTGGTAATATTTTAATTTTTTTGATAAAACAAGTGTCATTTGTATTTCAAAGAATCCAATCCAACACTCTAGGATCGAGCATATAGACATAAGGCATCACTTTATTACAGACCATGTCACTAAAAGGGAAATTGAGCTACATCATGTAGCAACCGAAAATCAACTTGTAGATATTTTTACAAAACCACTAACTTTTAAAACTTTCAGCACATTAAGAACCAGATTGGGCGTTGTTGATATTCATGCTTGACAATTGTAATTCTACAAATTGTATTTGTGATGTATTTCTTTTATGTTTATAATTATATTTTTGTTCTTTATCCGTGATTTATTTTTCTTGATTTTTTTTCTTCTTTTTCTATTTTGTGGTTATTTTTTCATTTTTTTTTGTGTTTCGTAGATCTTATTTGAATTATTGTGGAAAAGTACCTTGAACACCATGTGAAAACCTAAAATTCCTTTTCCATTCATACTATACGACACACATTCGTACTATATGAATTATGTAGATTATACATGTTTTTTGGTTGGACAGATGAAAATTTTTTGAATCAATATCACTCCTTTGCTCATAGTAGTAACCTACTACATCATGACCAACACTCTAGTTGATTCTAGACTACATTAATAACCTTACTGACATCAGACTCCCTTTCACTAGAAGAAAGAAGAATGTGGCTTTAGGTTACTTGATTGCCTATACCCTTGAAAAGAAATATAATCTTATTCATCCCGATCCACCAAATAATCTGCCAGTCTATTTTATGGATGCTTATTTTTGTGCTCTTTTCCACACGGACCAACAGGATGAGGGAGATGAGATTAGTTGACAAGAAGCACCTGCTCCGGCACCTGCACTTGCTCCTGCTCCTAGACCTAAGCATTTTACTATCAAGATATTATACAGAGATTTGATCACCTCGAGACTCATTTTGATTAATTCTTTGATCATTTTGAGACTTGTCTGGACCATTAAGACTTCAGATATAATGAGGACATGGCTGGGTTAGATGTTAGCTTGACTCACTGAATACTCAAGTAGCTACCATCAACAGCTACTTTTCCCTGTTTAGTCCTCCACAGCTTCCTTCAGATCAAGATCCCCCAGCATTTTAGTTTTAGTTGTGTTTAATGTATATTTTTGATATTTTAGTTTCTATGTTATTGCATTTAGTTGTTTTGTTATTGATCAGTAGTATTTGCTTTCTGTGCAAATCTATGTTTTTTTATTAAAAAAATATATTATTGTTCTTAATGTAGGTTCTATTGACTAATCTCAAAATGTTGATCTAAGGGATAAAAATTTTTGTTTTTGCATTACAATGTTATTTTATTAGAATTTTTTCTCAAACTTTAAATCAAATTATAAATTTGATTTAAATAAGAAGATCATTGTCATGTTCTAATAGATCTTTATCTTATAATTATAATTGTTGCAAAGAGAATGACTTATTATTTTTTTTTATTTTCTTATTCAATATGTTGATTTTATTCTTATCAATTGGGGTTTATTTTGTGGTTTAATATTCCTTATGTAAGAAAGTTTTTTCTTTTGTTTGGAAGATAATCACACAAGCTAAGATTTATTGATTTAGATTGTGGAAAGAATGAAATGTCAAAGGATGCACAAAGTGTGCCAAATTTAAAAAGAGGCACAAAATTCGCCCAACATAAAAAGATGCACATTGTTCTTCAAATAAACATCAAAATCAAAAGATGCGCAATATTCACCAAGAAAAAATTCTTGTTGACAAAGAGGCATATAAAGAGCCCACACTACATTTAGTTCTTTCCTCTATATCTTTAATTCTTAGAAAAATCCATGCATTAAATGATAATTTCAACTATTGAATTTGGAATTATTAGATTTTTTTAATTAATTTTGCGATAATTATTCTATTTGTAATTTTTGCTTTCTAGAGTGAACATTGAACCTGGTCAACTATTCTTATCTTATTTATTCATTGATTTAAATTATGAGTTATTGCATCAGGAATTTAATGTTATTTTTACAAGATGTTAACATTCTTTTTCCTTATCAATTTTTCGATTTGTCCATAGCATCTTACATTTCTTAGAGGATTTCTCTATATTTTTTGTTTTTTCCTCTCTTTTTGCTAATGTCAAAAGGGGGAGGAAGTTTATATTTGTTTTTTGTTTGAATTGTGTTTGTTTTTGTTTGATGTGTTTTTTTTATTTTTTTTTTAAGTCTTATATTTTTGGTGTGTGTTTTTTGCGATCAATTTTTTCCACATGATTTTTATTTTATCATTAATTGAGGGGGAGCTCAGGAGAAAAGAAGTTTAAATTGTAATTCAAATAATAATTGTTTTTTATCATCATAAGAAAGGGAAAGATTATTACAATGTTCATTATTATTTAGAGGTTTCTAACATTTTTCTTTGGTTTATTTTCAAGCTTAAGGAGGATTCAATTTGAGTTCAAAGCTTAATTTTTTAATGTTCATTTTAAGATGGGTTTTTGTTGCTGAAGTTGATTAGATATTCTATTTTAAAATCTTAAGTTTTAATTCGATGTCTTAGTCCATAAGCCTCAAAATTTATTACATTTATGTTCACCAAAAGGAAGTTAACATAAAGTATGAAGGTTCTGATTTATTAGAGATTTATTTTTAATTATTTAGATTAAAAAATAACTAGCCTTGTTTACACCAGGGCCATGAGGCTTTTTTCACTCTTCTTGGGGCTAACTTAATAGCCTCATAGGGTTGGATTACCCATCAATTATCTTTGGGTTTAGATTTGATTTAGTTTATTGATTAAATTACATATGTTTGTGATTATCTTATTAATGATTTATTAATCTTATGGTTTATGGTTCCATCAAATTCATTTGTGGTGTTGTCACAACGGGCCTGAGGACATAGGGCCTCCTTAGGACACTTAGCACAATAGTCGAGGCAATCCATCCTAAATACTTCATCAATGTAATATTGGTTGTACATTTTTAAGGTTATAATATGATATGATTGATTAGACTGATGATTTTCTGAAAATTTAATTATTTAATGAATTTTCATATTTTATCAAACAGGTTAATTTATTTAAGATGGGGCCCATTTCTTGAATTTTCAATTTAGATTAAGTTATAGAGTTTTTATCTTTTTTTATAAATACTAGATCATAAAATTAGTTCAATGCCATTAAGTTTGATCAATTTGGAATTATATATAATAAGTTATGAATTTTGAAAGTTTGGTGATTTAATGGAATCATTTAATTGGTTAATTAGAGGGTTTTGTGATTTTTAATCCAAATCAATTCCATACCTTTAAGAATCTTCCTCGAATGCCATTAATGACTCATAGGAGTGATTCCAAGTATTTAGAACTATTTTATTATTTTTTAATTATTTTAAGTTATTTATTTTATTTAATTCTTAAAGTTTTTTAAATTTTGATCAAGTTTGAGGATTGGTAATAGGGCTTTTAATTTTCTCTAATTGGGTATTTAATTATGAGCAATTAGCATTTTAATTCATATTTTTTGGATTTAAATTAAATTAATTAAGATCCTAGGTCACTTATATAGACTACTTTTAGGTTACCTAAACAGTGTACATTATGCTGTCCAAATATAGTAAAATTTAAACCATGGGTTTACTAGACCACGTGGCTCAAGCCCACTAAATTTGTTCCCATGATGGACCCTCTAAGGTGATTTAATTAATTAACTAAAGAAAACATACATGAATGCTTTGGAAATTAATTTGTGTGATCTAAACTTGGGGTGGGTGGGGGGGGGGGGGGGGGGGGGGGGGGGTAGACATAAAGGTTCACAAATCGTTAGACTAAGCATAAGCGCCTGACAAAAAAAAAATCAAACCCTAACCCTTATGATGGGTAATTAGGCTAATTTAAAATTAAGTACCCTTAAGACTAAATCACCCAAATGATTCCCTTAAACACAAAAAACATGGATGATTAATTTTAGACATGTCAAAGTCATGCCCGAGATTAGCCTTTCATGACCTCAAGCCATGGTGAATTAATTTGAAGCCAAAACTACCCCTAAGAAACAACTTGAAATTACTTTAATTTCAATAATGATCAAAGTTTGAAACCATAGGGCTTTTTTAGGTCTCCTCAAGACCTTTCCAATGAGCCTAAGCACAACCTAATTAGACAAGTGTGTGAGGAGTTATGATTTTTTTAAATTTCCCTATTTTTTAGTGAATTTTTTAATTAGGGATTACATAGTCAACAACCCCTTTATTTATGGTGTCGTCCGATTGGTTAGCCAAGGATTGGGTTGTTAACGGTTTCACATGCTTTCCCCATAGTCATCCGATCTGTAATCCAACGATTGTGATAAAAAAGGCTCCAAAACTATAGGATTTAATATGAGCTGTTGATCGAAATCAATGACTCTGATTTCAAATTTCACCTCCTATGGGCTTCCTAAGTCATAGACACTCTCCGACATAATCCTATAGATTCCACCAGCAAACTCTCACCAAATTTTATAGGGAAAATTAGGGGGTTAGAAACATTCAATCCACCAGCTAAAAATGTTGGTTTGGAAGTTTTTTTTTTCATGCTTGCTAGGACAACCTAGCTAGGGAGCTTAGGAATAGGACATTTCCTCATTGAAATCTCTAAATGCTAGTGCTTGAGTTCAGGAAACTTCATCTGATGATGGGGAAGGCTTCTTCTTCAGGGACTGCAGCTGGAGGAACACTACCGGTGGGACTTTAAGCAGGAGTAGAAGGATTTTGCCATAGCTCCCTCAAACTTCCCTCTAGGGATGGGGGGAGAGATTAGGAAGTTAAGCAGGAGTTCTAAGAGCTATGAAGATTGATTTCAAAATAAATGATTGCAATGGGGGCTTCTGGGTTGGGATGCTCTATTCAAGCCATCTCCTAAGTTTTTGGATGGTTGGGATGATTCAAGGAAGCATCTGGATAGCTAGCAGCAGGAGGGAACAACTCATGGAATATTCTCTAAGCTCCCTAGGCGTGAATAGGGTTAAAAAGTTAGAGTTTTACTCATGTAAGGAGGGGACCACAAGGTATTAGTTTCACCTGCTCTGGCCACTGTAGGCCATCTCTTGGTAGCAGTGTCAAAATGGGTTTTCGGGTCATGTTTAGGTCGAACCTGGAATTGAGCCAGGTCTAAATAGGTTTGACCCAAATCCAACCTAGCGTTAAAAATGGGTAAGAAATTATGACCCGAACTTGACTTTCCTGATTACCTGGTTGACACGAGCTGACCCTTGAATATGGATATGTCATGCTTGATTCAGTGCGGACTATGGAGCTCTCCAGGTGTGGTCTAGGTGTGGGCCATTGGGTAAGTTCATAGCCGCAATGGAGAACGCTCTACCCCTCTATTGTCGGTGAGGTCAGATCTAGTTCCTCCATGTTTATAAGATATTTCAAATGTTAAACTCTGAAGGAAATTGATAAGTGAAGAAAGTGGATTAGAGAGTGGGAATGATGACAAAAAAGCTATGGTAGGGTCTACCTATCCTCGACGTGCTTTCAGTGGTAGGATCGATTATCATACTCCTTATGTCTATCGGTAATATCAGGTTCAGATATTCTCATCGTGAAGCATTCTCCAATGTCTGATAGTGGAAGAAAAGTATGAGAAGGTGGAGAGAGAGAGCCTATTTTATTGCGACCAGTGGGATGCGAAGAGATGGTTGAGGAGGCTAAGAGCCAAAATGCAGCGGCCCGAATGCAAGGTGAGCCATCGAGCATGGTGCAGGCAAAGCTAATTCATTCAAAACTCTATTTTATGTGAAGCAAGCGAAGTCGAAACACAACATAGGAAACAGGGGAAGTTGAATTACAATAAGGAAGTGAGGTGAGAGCATCAAGTTAGGTTTTTGGGTCAAATCAAGTTGATTTAGAGTTTTTGAGTCAACCTGAACCCGACTTGACTATGTAAATGTTTCAAAAAACAAAACCCAAACTTGACCCATATGAAAAATAGGTTGACCCAAACCAAAATTTTTTTGGGTCAGCTCTAAGTTAGGTTTCAGGTCGGGTCAAATATTGACACCCCTGCTACTTAGGCTATACTGAGCTGGAAAGGTGTCTCAGAGGTTACTAAACAAAGGTGAGCTCAATTGGATATAGCTGAGCCTAAACATGGAGAATGGCTCAGGTATGCCATTTATGGAAGGTTTGGACTAGCTTATGTCTTGACCCAGGTCAAGCTGGGGGTTGGGCTAAACATAGGTGGTGCATAGGTGCTACGGCCACTCAATGTTAAACCAAATTAGGCTTGCTAGAGCATGGTTTGGAAGTTGTCTTAGCCCAAGATAGTTTTGGGCACTTTGGGCTAGCCTAATTCCTCGCCCAAATGGACCCAAAGGGTTGGCCGCCTACGGTAGTTGCATTGGGTAATGGGAGACATAGTACTTGCTATGGTTAGATTTAATTTGGGTTAAGTTGGGTTTTGGCTCAATAAGAGTATCTTTGGACCACTTGGGTTAAGCCATATGGCTAGCCCAAGTGAACCTAAGGGTTTGATCTTATATGGAAGGTTTTTTTTAAGGACGTAAATGGTCACCGTAGGGTTCCAAAATGGTTTGGTGATGCTCAGAGCAATGAGTTTGAATTAGGTTTAGGTGCATAGTTAATTTGGTCAACCGTGGTAGACTAGGTCAACCAAATTTGGCAAAAGGTTAGCGTTAAGTCAAACAAGTTTGAATTGGTGTTTAGATCTTAATAGAGGTGGACTCATGCAATGGGAAGGTCATTTTGATCAAAATGTATGTTTGAACCCTCCAACGACTATTTAGTTAACTATGCATGGCTTGAACAACCGCAATTGATTAAGTCTTGAGATTTGGCTCATTCACTTTCAAAGAACATTTTAAACTAGTTAGAAGAGGTCTCATGCAAAGAGGAGATCTATAAGTTCAAAATGTATATTAAATGGCTTAAAGGGGATTTTGGGTTAATCAAGGTTAACTTGGTCAACCATGGATGAACAAAGTTTGGGTATAGCTATAACACATCCCAAATGATTTTTGGAATGCATTGAAGGAGTTTCTAATATTTGGTATGAATAAACCATGTTAAAGTTTGTGATAAGGTTTAATTTTGGGGTTTTTGGGATTTTGGGCTCAAGTGGGCCCATGGCCAAACCTTGTCAACCAAGATACACCAAAGGTTTCATTTTAGGTTTAACATTTCATGAGAATGATCTTGAACATGTTCATGGGTTTTAGAGAGGGTCCCAAAGTCAAATTCCACAAGGTGCATAGTCTAGTGGCATGGGTTATAAATATTTGATGGTTTTAAACCCTTTGGGATTCAATGCAATTTTTAGGGTTAGAGAGCTTTGATTGCTCTCTAATTTGGAGGGTTAACCCTAGAATTAAACTTGATCAATATGTAATTAAAAATGATGAATCCATAGTAATTTGATTTTATTTTGAAGTGATTGAAAAATTGCCAAAATCGGTCATGTGACATAGGCTTTTGGCCATGACTTTTGTCTTGAGATTTTGGATTTGTCTTTGGCTTTCAACTTGGTTGACTTGGTTAGATTTACTTATACCAATAACAATTACTTAGGTGATTGTTAGTGATAGGGTAGAAGAGACCAATGGTAGCCACTATAAGACTACTACTTGAGGTGATTTAGGTTAAGTTTAGGTCCGAGTTTGTATTGGGTTTAGATTGAGTTGGGACTCTATTTTAATTTAGTTAACCCCATATAAACATGAATTCAACAACACTATATTCTGATTCTTACTTGGGGAACTGTAAGAAGAGATCTACCTATTACAACCACCTGGATATGAAGCTTCAAAACACTTGGTTTACATATTAGACAGGTCATTAGTTGGTGTAGGGAGAAAGTTCTCTTACTATAAGAGTTTTGCGAACATTTAGGCTCATTATTGATTGTCCACTTGTTTGAAGAAGTATGCTTGTCTTGATCACTCGGGAGGGGAAAGGGGTATGTAGGCAACCATTTGCATCTAATCATTCAGATATTGGAGCTTGATTTGTCATCTTCCACTTCTTAAAGTGAAAGATGAGGATGAGGTGGAGATTATTGATTTGGAAATCTTCACAAATCTAAATAAAGTTTTATTTTCAAAGGATTTGATAGCCAATTAATGTATTAATTAAGGGGGCTGATAATTACATTAATTAGGGATTTGATTAGAGATTTGATTGATGCATTGGTTAGGAAAGATTTGATTGACTTTAATTAAGAGATTTGATTAGTGCACTAATTCAAAGATCTAATTGGGATGATTAGATTTTTGCATTAATTATATTTTTTTATAATATTTTATTTCAAATATATAATAGGGTCTAAGGGCTATAGTATCATAGGTTGAGAGCAATTGTAATCCTTATTTGTTTCTCCAATATAGTAAAATCATCATCCTCTCTCGAAGGAAATAGGAATCATTGCCGAACCATGTAAATTTCCATATTCTTTTATTTTAGTTGTGTGATTTCTGGTATTGATTTCCTCTGTGTTTGCACAATAGAAACTTTGCACCCGCTCAAGTTTAAAGATAAGATGAAGTTAGTGATACCAATAAAGAAACGCATTTGAAAGAATTGATGGTAAGAACTTTAGTTATGATTTTAGATTTTTGTGGCAAGTAATGTAATTTTATGTATGAATAGCTTGTTGGTTTATGTGTTTGTATGAATTTCATGTTGAGATATTTATATCAGTACTAATATATTTCTGAGATATTATTTCTTGCAAAATTTTTTATAGGTAAAGATTAATATATTTATTGAAAATCACATGTAAAGGATTGTATGATGCATATTATGAGCAAATAATTTTTTGATTTTCACTCTAAGACTTATACACATTATAAAAAACTTAAAGGTGGAATGTTAGGAAAAAAAAGCCCATAGAAAGAGCTTGTTGAGATGCCATGAGATTGGATTTGATTGTGCAACTTTTTTGACTCATAAATATTTAAGGTATGTATTTAATTAAAAAGAAACTATATGTGTACAAATTTATTTCTATTCTCGTTAATGACATAGATGAAACTTCTTATGATATGATGAATTTGTGAGGAAAAAGAAAAATAAATGAGTATTATAGATAATTTGGCCATAATGAGATTGATATATACATGAAAGACATCCATATTACAAATGTTTTAATAAACCAGATGAAGAATGAACTTTGACATTCATTATTTTCTATTTGTTATATTATGTTCAACCAAATATTTCTTTTTAATACAAAAAAAAATCAGAATCAAACTCTCTAAATTGTTTGATGTTGAAGTTTGTTCACCGAATGGGAGCAAAATCCCTTATAGCACATCAATATGAGTTGGTATTTATAATTTTTCACATGTTTCACTTTAAAAAACTATTAATTTGTATGACATATTTTGTTAAGGTGTAGAAATTAAGCCGAATCAAAATATATAAGGAAGAGTTTACAAAAAGAGAAAAAATGAGATTCTAAAGACTGTCGGGAAAAATATGTTAGTATAAATTAAAATTATTAGATTATTATTATTATTATTATTTAATCATTTTTGTTTTGATTTTTCTTTAAAACAAATAGAACAATATGATGGAAATATGTCAAAAATTTATTGACAAGGGAGGAACCACTACAGGAAAACCAGCCATTACTAGCGGACAAAATCCGCCGGTAAAGTGAAAAATGAGCTGGAAAAAATAGGTTTCCGGCAGATTTCTGATGGAAAACTCTCCGACGGTAAAACGCGAGTCAGAAAAATATTTCCATCGTATTTTTTGCGCTGGAAGTATTTCCGACGGACTTTCTGACGGACAATTGACAGATATGTTTGACAACCCAACGACTTTTCTGTCACCGTGTTCCGGTGAATAAGATGCCGGAATTACCGGTGGAAAATATCCACCAGAATGACCGTCGGATATCACCGTCGAACTATCCGTCGGAGGTTCCATTGCATATTCTGCCAGAAATGTCGTTATATCATATTTCTGGCATATATACCGGGGAATAATACGCCAGAAACCTATATATACCGGGGAATAATCTGGGGAATAATCCTCACTTTGAAAAGTGATTTCCATATTTATACCTACATATAAAAAATTACAATGCAATATATATTCTACAACATCAACAGTTACACATAAACCAGAAGAGCATCATCCAGATAACAAATAATTAAACATGTACATAATAAACATATATAAGAAGAGTGTCATCAACAAATATCTAAACATGTTCAAACAACAATTAGATAAATATGTCCAAAAACACATAAATATTGATGTCCACATCAGTAAAATAGATAAATAACATCTACTCTGATTTAGTTTCATCCTCAGATGATGCTGTACTCCTACCACTACTTATCTGCTCCCTCATCTTTTTCATTTCTTCTAACATTTGAGCTTACTGCTGCTGTATCTGCATCTGCTGCTGTTGTATCTGTATCTGCCAATCAGCTTGGGCTTTTCGTACCTGTTCTAGCTCGGCTGTAAGGGCAACTATCTGTTGGGTATATAAAGACTCCGGGTACTAGATGAAAAACTACCGCCACTAGATGTCTGCCCTTCATATGCATAGGCCTTCGGCACTATAAAGTATTACAGGTCTCACCACCATCTTATAAAATTTTCCCTTAAGTTTGAGGAGAGATTATTATGTCCGGACACCGAACGTATCCAGGGACCAATAAAAAAGCACCACATCATTAAGCGCACAGTACCGAGCACGGTACCACTCGATACCGACAGCAGTACCACTCGGTATCGATCGGTACTGCTGTTCAGACCGAATAATTTTGAGTTTGATGGATACTTTTCTATCATATAATGAGCCCGATGCATTCCTCCACTTCAACCATCCTACTTGGATATCTAAAACGTGTACTCTTATTAATGACTTGATCACCCAAAGTAATAATCCCCTCACTATGTCTATTATTACTAAAATTACACTCCATATATTCTGTTTTAGATCTACTCAAGCAAAAACCTTTAGACTCTAAGGTTGACCTCCATAATTCTAGTTTACCTTCAACTCCCTCTATAATCCTATCAACAAGAATAATATCATGAGCAAAAAGAATACACCAATATAAATCCTCTTGCAAATGTCTAGTGAGAACATCCATGACTAAAGCAAAAAATAAACTATGCAAAAGGGAGAAAGTTACCTACACAGCAAGCGAGCTCCCGACTGTTTGGTGTCAACGAAGCAAAGTCAAACAGCTTCAAGAAGCAAAGTCGAACTGCGTCGAAGGAGAGAAGTTCATCAATTGAGCGTGAACTGGCCGGAGGGAAGAATGCAAAAGGGAGAAAGTTACCTACACATAGCGACCTGGAGGGCAGGGGCGAGGTCAAACAGGGATGTCGTCGAAGGAGCTCGAGGGCAGGGACATCGTCGAAGGATCTTGAGGGTAGGGACGTCCTCGAAGGAGCTCGAGGGTAGGGACGCCATCGAAGAAGTAAAGTTCAACCTAAGAAGAATGTCCTGAAGTCGAGGGCAGGGGCAGATATATTGAAATTACCGGCATATTTTCAGGCAAAATATCCTCCGGCCCACTTACCGACAGCCTATCCACCGGTAATACTTCGTCGGGTTTTAATTAACCCAGCGGTAAATCCGTCGGATATTACCGGTGGAATATGCGTCGGTATATTGAAAATACCGGTGCAATCCCGGTGATTCTGCCGCCAGAAAGTTACCGATGCTATTTCTGCCGGAAAGGTCACCGTAAATTTACCGGCAGATAAATCTGCCGGTAATGCCATCGTTGATTCCGGCGTAATTATATCCATCGAAAATTCCACCGGTATTTCATTATTTTTCTGTAGTGAATAGTTGATTAGGCAATAATGCGTTGATCTTCTAGGAGAAACATTTCCATATATTCATGGCCATGGTTATGGGCCAAGGCCTATAAATAAAACTAAATTTGCTTGATCAAATGCGTCATCCGAGAGAGAAGTTGAACTTGAAAATAATTTAAAATTTATACAAGAGAAGTACGAAGAATAGAGTAAGATAATTAAATGACAACAAAAACTATAAATTGGTTGAAAATGATAGTAGAACAAATGGGCATGTCATCTGAGAGAGAAGTTGAACTTGAAAATAATTTAAAAGTTATACAAGAGAAGTATGAAGAACATAGTAAGATAATTAAATGACAATAAAAACTATAAATTGGTTGAAAATGATAGTAGAAGAAATGGGCATGCATCTACCTAATGATGATGGTAAGTATTTAGAATAAGCACACTAAGGTTAACTAAATAAGATAAAAAATTAGTTTAACTACTATTATAATTTTCATCTTGTTGTGCCAGACTTTTAAAATGAAGAAAATGATGATTAGAGATCTGATTTATTTATATGGATTGATACTATAATATTTTAATGTCTCTTTTAATTTGTCTTCGCTCTTTGTAGAATTTGTTGCCTAGTAATGGACCTTGCAAGTTTGATCTACTAGTTCCAATAATTATTGCTAGGTTATGGTTTGTAGTTATCAATTTATTGTATTATCTTTGCATTTTCATAATGCATTTCTTTACAATTCTTAAACATGATTGACTACATGATTTTCTGTATTAATTATATCTTTTTCAAATTGGCTTATTACTATGACTTGGCAAAAACAATATTAGTAACCTATCATGGATATTATGAGCATGGAGCTTGCTTTGCTAACTCAATGTTATGTCTCAATTTTGCAATCTTTCAGTACTAATAGATAATGGGAAGATCGAATGCACACTTTTAAATAGGTAAATTAAATTATTACCCTTTATAGTTTTATAAGGTTATATCTCCGCTTCCCAAGTATATTGCTCTAGTCATTTACATATGGCTGCCACTAAAAAAAGATGAGAACTTCATAGATTCTAAAAAACTGGATTACCATAGTAACTCTAGTTGAACAAAATGTCATCTTTACTGCAACTATCTTTATTACAGTAGTTTTTACCATTGGAGTTTTGATGTTAACTTTACTAATTATGCTTATTGTTATGTTTGAGTCTTGTTAGAATAATGGTTCTGGAGTTTTGAATGATGTTAATAAATGTGATCAGCTTGATTATTGTAGTTTGTTTATTTTCCATGCCAAGCTAAACAACAAGGAGTTCAGCGAATTTCCAATGTTATGAAAGTCTCAAGCTCTTTAATTCATTTAGGAATGTTACCTGGAAAATTTTAATGCTTCACACTGGTTTGTGGAGGAATACTTCAGTACATGGAAACAGGATGATGATTGTTTGGATGTAATATTACTAGATGCAGATGACATACTATCCTTATATGTAATTTAAGCAGGATTTCTTCCTTGATTGGTAGATTGGCAATGATCTTATAAAATGACTATTGTATTTCTTTTTCATTTTCTTGCAATCTATATGTTTTTTTTATTGAAGCATTAACTATTTAGGAAGAAATATTTAAAGATATGAAGCTTCAAGCCTCTGTGCTTCTTGGAAGATTGAAGATTCAAATCCAACATAGCAAGTGGTCTTTTATTCTTTTTGTAAGGAAGCCTGCTGAACACTTTAATGCAACTTCAGCTGCTATTCAAGATTTTAAGGTTTGGTAATTAAATTTTTTTTCGCCTGAATATTCTTTCTTTTAATGTGTTCTATTTGACACATTATCAGCTATTTAAGATGTTATTTGAACTTATATCCATGAAGATATTTGGGTACTCCAAATGAAGATACATGGCTAGGAGTTAATACTTTGCTTGATTACAAATATGCTTTTTCAAAGTGGCCTCCAAAAGTATTATGTTAAATTTTGTATGTCCATTGATCTGTCAAAAACCTTTCCTTCTAGATTATGACCAATGGGCCATTTTAAGTTATAAAATAAATAACTCCATCTCTTTGTCCATGCATGTGATTGAAATTAATTGAGTGGATCTCGTTTGCTGATATAAAGAACTTCATTGAATGTTTTATTGTGCAGGACCTAGTTACAGTTGTTCCATGTATTAAACCTATGAGAATAGATCTTCTTCTTTTAAGTGCTTTAATACTTCTATTTATTTTGGTAGTGTTTACCAAAGTTATGTCCGCAATACTTTAAGATATGGTACATGGTGTTGATGGTGCACATGAAGGGGCCGTTCGGCTACAAGTAGGATTTCACTTAAGTAGTATTTTATAAATTATATAAATATAGATTTAGTTAAACTAGACATGATTTCTGTGAAACCTTTGATTTATATTAAAAACTAAACTCTTAAACATCCAGGCATTACTTTTTCGTGTGATTAAAAAAATTTTATTAGAAACTCTAAAAGTTAAATAGCTCGTATGGGAGCACTCCTAGGATTAGGCCGAAGTGGACAATATCTTGATGTTTGAGGATTTGAGTTTTTACAAATGATATCAGAGTAACACATAATCAAAGATGAGAATAAATGTTACAGGATAATGTGTTATGTCATGGTAGTTATATCTTGAACCCTTGTTCAGACAAAGTGCTACATGGTGAGAGCCATATCTAACATAAAGACAAAAATGAAGATATTAAATGCAATCGCTAAAGAGCACCATGTCAAATAGGATTCAAAAGAATGTGAGAAAGAACTTCATATGTAGAAGGAGAGAGTGCCTTGATTTTTAATAGATCATTTTATCTATATGAGGTATTTTTAAAAAATAAATAAAGTTTATTTTTTAATATCTTTTAGAAACTAATAGTTTGAACTTTTAGGGCTGATGGTGCACATGAAGGGGTTGTTCAGCTACATTTATGATTTTACTGTAGTAGTATTTAATAAATCTTATAAATCCAGATTTAGTAAAACTAGACAAAATTTCTGTGAAACCTTTGATTTATATAAAAAACTAAACTCTTAAATATCCAGGCATCACTTTTTCGCACGATTAAGAAAAATTTATTAGAAACTCTAAATGTTAAATATGCTCATACGGAAGCACTCCTAGGATAAGGCCAAAGTGAACAATATCTTGATGTTTGAATATTTGAGATTTTACAAATGATATCAGAGAACACACAATCAAAAGAAGAGAATTATGTGCTACAGGATAAAGTGTTATGTCATAGAAGTTTTCTCTTGAACCCTTATTGAGATAAAGTGCCACATGGTGGGAGCCATCTCTAAGACAGAGATGAAGATGAAGATGAAGATACTAAATTCAATTGCTGAAGAGCACGACGACAAAATGGATTCAAAGGCTTTTGAGAAGGAACTTCAAGAGCAGAAGGAGAGAGAGCCCTATTTTTTCTAATTTTCTCTCCCATATTTAAAGGGATATTTTTCATATACATAAGCCATTTTAGAAAGTAATGTATTTTTTTTTACTTGACTAGATAATACTTTTTAAAAATGTCATTAAAATCCCTTGTAAGGAAAATTACCCTTAAGAAAAATTTAGATCTAGTTATGCTTGATTTATTTGAAAAAAGAATTAAAATGAGGAAATATATGAATCATTTAATTTTTATAATATCCAAATATTTATATTAATCAAAATATTTTTATTTGATTCAATAAGGGAGAAGTTGTTTTCATACTAGAGAGTTTATGCTGTTTAAGAATTTGTCGTAAGCTTTTTTTTCTATAAATTAGGGACTTTAGATTTTCCTTGGGGGAAATTTTGTTGGAAACAAAGTAAATGTAAAGTAAAGTGAATGCAAGGATTTTAACTTTTAGGTGTTTCGTTTGAAACAAAGTAAAGCAAAATAAAATATTAATGTATTTCTCCGCTTAAATAAAACCTCCCAATTCGAGCGAAAAAGGAATTCATGAGCGTGGATGTGAGAAAGAAGTTTGTTTCACACCAGCATATCATGCTCCATTATCATGGGAACCATCATACTTTCTTCTACATTGTCGCAGAACCGTCAATATTTCTTCCTCCAAGTTGAGAGCTCCATCCAGATAGCTTTTTAGCTTCTCTATTTCATCGATGCTATTAGACTTTGTTGCTTTGCGTGAGGTAGAGTTTTACTCGAGTTGCTTCATTGGCTCCTTCTCGTTCCTTGACTCTGCCCCTTCAATGACATTTCCTTCTTGTCTGATCGAAACTCACGAAATCAACTATAGGAGCTCACTCCATGTGAAGGTAATTGTCCTTACTCCCTTTCATGTGCTTTTTAGCCAAATCCTATAAATCTGAGAAATTTTAGGATTTTAAGAGATTTATGGTCCAAAGGGAGATGGAGGATTTATTTTGCTGTTGGGTTTAGCTTGTGTTCTTTAGGATTCTCTACTAATTATGGACAATAAAGGCTCGCAGGAAGAGGAACAGCTACTGCTTGAAGGCAGGTTCTGAAGAATTAAGCTTCCATACTTGGTTATTGTTGCTTTTGTAAAGGCTATGTTTCTATGCTAGTAAATTATGACTTTGTGTGCTTATAACTGAGGATTACATCATATGTGTTAGAAAATAGTTATAGTGTTTATGTGTTTGTGTTTATTTATTGACGCTTAGTCAGTAAGTTAGCTTGTGCTTTATTATGATGGGCTTAAGTTGTTTGATGAGTTATGAGTGTGTAAAGATTAATGTTCTTGGATTGTTATTGCATGGTTGTCTATGATATCATATCTTTGACTAGATTGGGGATTCGTGGATTTTATTTTTGACTTTTCCTCTTTTGTCTTACCTAGATCATGTTCTTGTACTATAGCAATTATCAAATTGTTCATTATTTTCAAATATGTTGATTTTACTTTTCTCTGCATACACATAAACAAACAGAAAAAAATAGTTCCCTTGCATTTACTTTATAGATAACAAAATAGCCTCAAAGTATTATTTTACATTGCATTTATTTTATAGCCAACCAAATACCCCCTTAAACAAAAATACTATTGATTAACATTTTGATTTATAATATTTTATTCAAAAATTAAAAAAATGTATATGAAAATTTAATTTCAAATAATATTAAATAACATATCAAATACAATTATATATTTATATGCTTATTTTTTATAAATATAATTTATAATTTATAATTTAAATGGATAAATGGATGAATTGAAATTAACACACTTATATTTTGAGAGAGAGATAAAGAGAGTTCTAATGAGCTATAAAAAAATAAATTATAAATTAAATTTAGATTTTGTTATCCTTTTATTTATTGTTTAGAAATGACCTCCCCTGCATTCAGTGGTAATTATCACGCAGTCAGAACTCCACGATATGAGTTCTATCTCATCAGGTCGCTCAGACAATTCTAAAAACTTATTGGCTTTGATCTCTTGCACTCAAGTATACTGTATTCTTCCTTATTCTTTTTCAGGACAGGTTATCAATTTTTCCATCTTAAAGCTTCTTGAATTTAAAATGATTCTTTGTTTGAGGTGAGTTGGATTATGTTTTTTGGGTTTGGGTAACTTCCTTTGATTTTGGCGATTTCTTACCAATTTGATCTTGGTTAGAGACTTCTATGAATTGGTTTCCAATTCATTTTGTCTTAGGATGCCAAGCAATAGGGGCAGAACCAGCCTTTTATTTCAAGGTGGGCAAATTTTGTATATAAATAGACTAATATTTAAAAAAAAGAGAACTTAATTCAAAGCAAAAGCATTATGATTGCTAATATTGCATTACAACTTCATTGGAAATCAAATCGAACACATCTTTTTTAATGTAAGGCACCAGACAATCATTGAACCAATCATCACCCATTCTGCTACGTAATCGATGTTCGACAATCCTCATTGCACAAAATGCCCTCTCCATTATAGCAGTAACAACTGGTAAAATTAATGCTATAGTAATGAGTTTGTAAACCAGAGGATACACATCTTCCTTCTTGAACTTAACAATTTGTTTTTAAAGATCAGCAAGAGGAGAACTCATCACTATTATGCATATCAATAATATAAGTTGATAATTGACTTTTAAGGGACAAAATCTCAATCGTTGAAAAATCACTTGGATATGACTCTGCTATGCGTATCAATTTTCTCTCATCATAAGCTTGGATGATATCAGTTGGGTTTAGGCATGCCACACAAAGAAGAAACTTAGTAGCAGATTTAGAAAAATGATTATTTAGCTCTTGAAGTTTCATGTTAATTATAATATAGAATAGCTCAACACAGTAATGATGTAGGTTTGTTATTTCTTCACCTCTTCATACTACTCAATAACAAGTTTTATATGCAGTAATCATATTATGAAAGTTGAAGGTACAAAGGAAAAACTATCTCAATTTTGTCATGTTCCGGTTAGCTCTTATTCTTTTGAAAGTTCAAACATATATCCAATATTTATTTGTATTTTGCACTTATTTTTTTCGTTTAACTTTGATAGGTTTCTAACATTCTCAATATCCATGATGTTTTATTCAGCTTCAACAGTTTAAATTGATTTTATTTGCAACTAAAATGCCATCCAAAATAAATGTCCACTAACATAAAATGAGTATTTGACCGGTTAAAAGGGAAAACACTAAAGCTTCACTAAGAAAGAAAAAAAATAGTTATACCTGCTCTTCGCACGTGGTAGGTGACAAACCGGCATGGGGCTATGGGCACCCAATGACTGATTGGATGTGGGACGGAGGGAGCAAAGCTCAGCAATGGAAACTGTGGAGAGAAGATTTTTGACGAACGCAGAGAGGGACTCATGAGAGATCACCTTGACCTCCCTCGTGGGCGAACGTCGTGACTCCTGCACGGGCGGCTTCTTTCGTTTGCTAGTTTGAGCGGTTGTTTTTTTTAGCTCATTAGGGTATATTAATAAGATGTCATCTCTAAAATTCCTATAATATCCCTAATACTAATAATATTTTAGAATTTTAAGGGTGGGCAATTGCCCACCCTCACCAACAAACCGATCTGCCCCTGCCAAGCAAGGAGAGCTGTTTCTTTCCATATTCTGAGATACATATAATTTGATTTTGTTTGCCTTGTTTAAGATGAAACTAGCATGATGCCACAACTACTCAAAAATAATAGCAAACAAAATTAAATAGGTATAGAGAGACAATAAAGACGCACGATAGTACATATTTTATCTTAAGGTACTCTCAGCCATCACAAATTCTCTTACCAAAAGCATATAAAGTGATGAGTAAAGGTAGAAGCCAATGGTGGTGCATCCAAAATAGGTTCGAATGTAATAGATAAACTAGATGTTCGACACGCATTATTAAGAAATTTTGAAGTAGCATTTCACTTAGTGCTTACCACATTTACTGTATCATAGAAATAATAGTGTGGATATCAATTCGAACATAGCATATAATTATAAATATCAAGGTAAAAATGTTTTTGAGAAAAATAAGTTGGTTGTTGAACTTACTCAAAAGTACAGTATGTAATAAAATTATGACAATAAAGAGTATTGAACACATTTATCAATGGTCTCTTTTATTTGGGTAGCATCAGAGGAATATCATAAAACAAATGGTTAAGATATCAATATTTATTTCAGAGGACTTGAATAGGCCAGTTGGAGAGCGTCACTTAAAGTTGTCTAGAGAGGTAGGTATCATAATTAGAAACATTGCACCCATGCAAGTCAAAAAAAGAGATCAAGTTGGCAAAATCGATAAAGAAATTCTTTCAAAAAAATTGATGGTAAGAATTTTATGATTTTAATTTTGTGTGATCAGTAAAGCAATTTTGTGTATGTACAGCTTGTTGGTTTATGTGTTGTGTGAATTCATGTGAGATATTTATATCAGCAGTTATTTATTTCTACGGTATGATTGAATGCAAAATTTTTTATAGGTAAAGATTAATATATTTAATGAAAATCACATGTAAAGGATTGCATGATGTATACTCTAAGCAAGGGATTTTCTTATTTTCACTCCAAGGCTTATACACATTATTAAAAACTTGGAGCGGAATGTTAGGAAGAAAAATATCATACAAAGAGCTTGTTGATAGATTAGATGATTGGATTTGATTGTGCAATTTTGTTTACTCATAAATATTTAAGATATGTCTTTAATTAAAAAGAAACTATAAGTTTAATAATTTACTTCTATTCTTGTTAGCGACATGGATGAAACTTCTCATCATGTGATAAATTTGTGAGGAAAAAATTGTATAAAAGATAATATGGCCATAATGAGATGGACATATACATGAAATACATCCATGTTAGAAATGTTTTAATAAAGTAAATGAAGAATTTACTTTGACATTAATTGTCTTCTATTTATTATATTATGTTCAATCAAATATTTTTTTAATACAGAAAAAATCAGAATCAAACTTTCGAAATCATTCAATGTTAAAGTTTGTTCACCAAATTCACTCAAAGTCCCTAGTAGCACATTCGCATGAGTAGTGAAACTTTGTTAGGGATGTTAAGCCCTTATGAACTAGTCCCGAGGCTAACCAAGAGGGGGGTGAATTGGTTATTTTAAAAATTTGTGAGCAAAAATGATTTAGAAAAATCTGTTTGAATGTTTCAAAAATAATTACAGTTTCATGATAATGTGCATATGTTCAATAATAACAGGATAATAATCACAATCACACGATCATCAATAGAAAAATAAATGCGAAAGATAATTAGAAAGAACACACCAGATTTTATAGTGGTTCGGTCAACTTGACCTATGTCCACTCTCCGGAGCCTCCCCTCTAGGTATTGCACTAACACTAAGTGACTCTCCTTCTGCTCACACGGTAAGGCGGAGAAGCCTGTACAAAACTCCTTTCCACCAACCCGGTGAGGCAGAGAACCTAAACTCCTTTCGCTTCCTCCTGAAGTAGGTAGAGAACCTAGACTCCTTTCTCTTACTCCTAAAGCAGGCAGAGAACCTGGATCTTCTTACAGATGATCCTTCCATAGAAGATGACTCAGATCCTTGCTTGAAGCAACCTTTGGGAATACCTCACAAACTTCCCCTCACAAGATCTTCTCTCTCTCTCTCCCAAGCTCTCTCTCTCTCTCTCTCTCTCTCTCTCTCTCAAGGTTCTCTCAGGTAAGGAATGTGGTAAAAGATCTTAATGATTGAACAAAAAAGATCTTTAATAGGAGGGATCAAAATTTTTCCCTAAATCTCAACTGGTCGTCAAAGATCGTTCAGGATGATCCTTAGATCGTCCTGTACGATCAGTATAAAACAAACCCTTTTGGCCTGCACAATCTGGTTCTCCTGGATGATTAGAAGATAAAATCTATTCAGATCATTCGAGATGATCTTGTGATCGTCCTTGATGATTAGTTCAAACTAGGAAGACCGTCTAGCAGATTTCTCAGGTCGTACAGCCAAACCATGCTGGATGGTTTCAAAATGAACTGACCGTCTAGGATGATATGTATATCATCCCGTATGATTAGTTCAAAATCAAGAATATCGTCCAACAGATTTCTCGGGTCATCTAGGTGAAGTGCCCTGAATGGTAAGGATTTTGCACGTATCGTCTAGGATGATATTACGATCTTCTAGGATGATATGATCGTATCAATCAAATATTAATTATTTTCCTTAATCACCAGACTAATTTAGGCATGAATATAAAGGATCATCCAGGATGATACATGTATCATCTGGGATGATCAGACCAAAGTTTTAAAAATAAAAACTTGCCTAACTCAATCTGGCGGCTAAGAATTTTTTATTTGAGCATATTATCCTATACGATGGGTCTATCATCCAGGACAATCTGCTTAATCAAACCGACTTAACATGGTCACCATAATTAGGGTTTCTATTTTGACTGGATCGTCCAGGATGATTTGAACAAAATTTGAAACAAAAACTCTAACTCACTAAAACTCTCTCCTGAGTGTGCGTGTGTGCAAGGCTACTTAGCTTGGGGATCTGTTACATTACACTTGACTCAAGAAAAATAAAAAAGTATATTGACCCTGAACCACAATCATACTGACTCGATCTTGGGCTGGCTTGAATTGTAATTGATCCTATGAACCTAAAAGATTAGTCACTCAAACAAAAATGAAAAGGTTTGCTATCATCAAAATTATGGTCCTTGAAACTAGATTTGCAACAATCTCCCCCTTTTTGATGATGGCAAATATTTATTATTAATTCAAAATTTAGTAAATAAATAGAGTAAATATTTGGTTCAAACATCACTAAATATTTTCATTAACAATAAAAAATTTTACAATGACCCACAAATTACTCCCCCTTTTGACATCTCAAAAAGGGGAAAACATAACACAAACATCAACAAAACCAAAAACAAACAGACAGAAAAGGAAAATAGTACAAAATGAACACAAACAATAGAAAGCACAAGCAGACTAGTAGAAAGGGGGATCTTGATCAGATGGAGGAGGTGGTGGGGGATGAAAGAGGCTGTGGAGAGTGGTAAACTGCTCGCCAAACTAGGCCATGTCCTGATCGTGCTGCTGTTGCTACTGGGCTACATAGGTATTGAAGCGGTGGACATCCGCAGCATGCTACGGCTCCTAGGCAACCATGTAGGAGTCAAAATGTGCCTCCTACTGGTCTGAATGGAAAAGCTAAAGTCAGGATGAATGTGAGAGAAGTGTGGGCGAAAAGATCTAAGACAGGATAAGTTGGAATGCAGGGATTGACGATTTTGGATTGGTGATCTCCACCTCAAGGTATCGCTGGAAGGCAACCTGATCGGCTGCTTAAGGAAATTGGGGATCGACATTTCCCCTGGATGAACTAGCACATGAATGTTGAGATCGTTTGCCACCAGCTATTAGAATATGAGTGGATGAAGGATCGAAGGAAGAATGGTTAAAATGGGGAAGAAAAAGGTTGTTTAAATAGAATTCATCCAGGACGATCGCAGGATGATCCAGGACAATAGGAGAAATAATGGCGTCTAGATGATTGGTCAAAAAGGTGGTCAGATTATCTAGGGCAATTAGACACAGATGATCATCCCGAGGAGATAGGCTAGACACCTTTTGACTAAAGGTATCATCTAGGATGATTGGGTGGATTGTCCCGGACGATATGCAATAAGTGAATTGGAAGGGCCGAATTTAAATTGTCCAACTGCTACCACATGGATCGTCCAAGATGATGAGGTGGATCGTCTAGGACAATCACCAATAATTGGTGCGTACCAGTCGTTGGATCATGGTGGGAATGATTTGAATGGATCATCCAGGCTGATATATGAATTATCCAGGATGATGTATAGATCTTCTAGAACGATGTGAATAAAAAATTTGATAAAGATTAAGAATGGAGAGGAATGATCAGGGAATCCCAAAAACACTTAAAAAAAGAAAAAATCAAAATCAAAGCCAATCAAGGAAAAGTAGAAACAGGAAAACAACATTCAAAACCTTTTTTTTTCTTTTTTTTGAATTGATCTGCTCCAAAAAATTAGAGTTTTCCTTAATTTTCAATTCAAAAGCCGATAAGAAGAAAATCGACCACACTGAAATCCAAAAAAAGTTGGAAAAATAACTTTTGTAACTCCTATCTCGGACACCTTACAGGTTAAAATTCCTTTTAAACAAAAGTCTAATTCAGAAGAAAAGAAATTAGATTCGAAAAGAGACCCTTTCAAGCCTCATTTCAGAAAAATATCATATAGAATAGTATTACAAAGTAAGGAATCAGAAATTATGATTTTTCATCTTAAGCTTTTAAAAATATTAGGTGGCGCATGAATTTTTCAAAGATATTTAAAGATCTGAAAGAGAAGAAAGCTTATTTCATTATGGGCTCATTTTATGCCTCTTTTTTAATTTTATGGGCACACTTTCAACATCTTTTGATTTTTGATACACTTTGTGTATCCTTCTAATTTTTGGCGTCATTGCACATTTTTTCACTTTTGGCCGCTTTTGTGCCCTTTTTTTTCAAGCTTGTTTTCTTTCATAATCGTTAAAGAATCTCAGTTGTAAACTTACCCTCTAGACATAAGGGAAAGACAAAACTCACTCTTTATAATAAGGAGGAGTAATTCACAGAATAAAAAACTATACATCATATGATAAGTGCAATCACCTGATTAAGAAAACCATAATAATGATCCAAAGCTTTGAAAATACTATTTATATGAGGTAGATTACTGTAGGAGGATAAAATAGATCTCTATTTCAAAAACTAACTTTTTAATTTTAAAGAAGATTTTTATCCAAAAGAAATAATATAGCATTAAAGGTGTTAGAGGAAGAGAAACAATCATCAATGTTTCTTCCCTTTAATAGATTCAGAGGAGTCAATCACTGCTTACAAGCTTCCAAACAAAAATAAGGAAAAACTCTAAGTCAAAAATCTAGTTTATCAGCAATAGTGAGCAGTGATTTGATTCAGAAAAAAAATAGTAAATCAAGAACAAGTAGGAAATAACATCAAAATAAATACTCAAATTAGGAAAATAATAACACAAAAAAGAAAATCAGCAGCGAATAAAAATCAATAGGAAATAAATAATCAAATCAAATAAAAAAACTAACAGAAACAAAATTAAAAAAAAATTCAGAAATCATCAGTCATCAGATTCATGCATTTATGTCAATCACACCTAATTTGGTCCTCAAAATGCTGAATGAGTCAAAGGCCAGTGGTTTAGTAAAGATGTCAGCCAGTTGATTTTCATTTGCTACATAGTTTAGCTCAATATCCCCTTTTATAACATGGTCCCTAATTAAGTGATGCCTTATGTCAATGTGTTTGGTTCTTGAATGTTGGATAGAATTCTTAGAGATGCAGATGGTACTAGTGTTATCATATAAAATTGAAATTATGCCAACAGGTAATCTTAAATCCAAAACTTATTGCTTCAACCAAAGGACTTGGGCCACACAACTTCCTAAGGCGATATACTCAGCTTTAGCAGTGGAAAGTCCAACTGAGTTCTATTTTCTACAAGAGTAGGAGACTAAAGACTGTCCTATGAATTGGCAAGTTCCAGAAGTGCTCTTTCTATCCACCTTACATCCTATAAAAGTAGAATCAAAATATCCAATAATCTCAAAAGAAGTGATGTGCCTAGGATATCAGATTCCTAGGTTTGGGGTCCCTAAGAGATATCTAAGGATTGCCTTAACTATAGTCTAGTGCGATTCCTTAGGATCAGCTTGAAATATAGAACAAAGACAAACACTAAATATAATATCAGGTCGACTAGCAGTCAGATAAATTAGTGATCTAATTATTCCTCTAAACTTCTTCTGATCAACAGATTTTCCATTTGAGTCCTTACTTAACTAAATAGTGGAACTCATAGGAGTGTTGATTGGCTTAGCTTTATCCATTTCATATTTCTTCAACATGTCCTTAGTGTATTTTAATTAGTTCAAAAAGGTTCCATCATCCATTTGTCTTATGCTAAACCCTAAAAAGTAGGACAATTCTCTCATCATACTCATCTCAAACTCCTTACTCATTATTTTAGAAAAATCATCACATAAGTTTTTATCAAAAGATCCAAAAAGTATATCATCAACATAGATCTGGATAATGAGTAAATCATCTCCTACTTTTCTCAAAAAAAGGGTGGTGTCTATGCTCCTCTTAAAAAACTCTCTTTCTAAAAGGAATGTGCTAAGCCTCTCATACCAAGCTCTGGGTGCCTGTTTCAATCCATATAAGACATTTTTTAATTTGTAAACATGATTAGGATATTAGGAACTCTCAAAATCTAGGGATTATTCTACAAATATATCTTCTTTTATTACCCCATTTAAAAAGTCACTCTTGACATCCATTTGAAACAGCTTAAATCCCTTATAATAGGCAATGGCTAGTAGCACCATAATGGCTTCCAATCTAGCTACGGAGGCAAAGGTCTCCTCAAAATCAATCCCTTCTATTTGATTGTACCCCTTAGTCACCAATCTTACCTTATTCCTAACCACCACATCAGAATCATTCATTTTATTCTTAAAGACCCAATTGGTTCCCACTATATTTTGATTCTTAGGTCTTTCTATTAACTCTCAAATATCATTCCTTATAAATTTATTCAATTCCTCTTGCATAGCTAAGATCCAAAATTCATCAGAAAGAGCTTGATTGATATTGGTGGGTTTAATCATTGAGATAAAGGTAGAATGATTTACTTCCTTCCTAAGTCCATGGCTAGTTCTAACACCTTCAGAAGGCTCTCCTAAGAATAGTTCTTTATGATGACTCGAAGAATATCTCCCATCTCTAGGCAAAGTGTTTTGAGATTCTACCCTTTCCTCCAGATTTGTATTTTCAACTCCTTAGGTAATCTCTCCTACGTCTTCTTCCTCAACTCTAGACTCCTTAGGATCAGATTCATCAAACACCACATGAGTAGTCTCCTCCACCACCAAAGTTCTCTTATTAAACACCTTAAAGGATTTCCCCACACTAGAATAGCCTATGAACACTCCTTCATTAGATTTTAGGTCAAATTTTCCTAAGGATGATTTCCCATTATTTAGAATGAAAACCATACAGCCAAATACATGGAGGTGGGACAGGTTTAGAGTTCTACCCTTAATGATCTCATAGGATTTCTTATTAAGTTTGAATCTAACATTCACCCTATCCAGCACATAACAGGTTGTGTTCACTGCTTCTACCCAAAACTATTTTGGAAGTGAATACTCAGAAAGCATGGCTCTAGCGGCTTCCAATAAGGTCCTACTCTTCCGTTCAGCTACCCCATTCTGCTGAGGGGTCCTAGGAGCTAAAAGTTATGGCTAATCCCTTGATCGTCACAGAAGGTTCCAAATTTCTCATTTTTAAACTCCTCCCATGATCACTATGGATAGACAAAATCTCACAGCCTAACTTCTTTTGAATCCAAGTGCAAAAATATTTAAATTCATCAAATGACTCAGATTTATGTGACAAAAATCTAATCTAAGTGAACCTCGAGTAATCATCAACAATCACAAATTCATAGACTTTTTCCCCTAAGCTGGCAGTGCTAATGGGTCCAAATAGATCCATGTAAATGACTTCTAAAGGTCTAGAGGTGCTGATGTCCTTAATGGTGTGGAAAGAGGATTGAACTTGCTTTCCTAGTTGACATGCATCACACAGGTGGTCCTTAGTGAACTTAAGCTTGGGGACACCTCTAACTAAGTCCTTTTGGGTAACTCTTCTAAGGATTTTTTGTCATGACATAATCTCCTGTGCTACAACCAGGACACATCAACAGTAGTTTTTAAGCAAAATAAAGCAGTACATTCAATATTACTTAAATCAAGCATGTAGACATTATTGATCCTCTTACCCTGTAAAATAATATTATTATTTAAGCTTATAATACAAGTGCTTGCCAGGAATTTGATGCTGAACCCTTTGTCACATAGTTGACTGATACTGAGCAGGTTGTATTTCAATCCATCAACAAGTAAAATATTTTCAATCAAAAGGTTCTAAGAGTTTTTTATTATACCTGCACCTACCACTTTCCTAGTGGTGTTGTCTCCAAGAGTGACCTTGCCTCCAGCCCTGGCCTCCAGCAAAATGAATTAATTTGCATCTCTAGTCATATGTCTTGCGCATCAGCTGTCCAGGTACCAGATGCTCTCATAAGGTCTTGTGTGAGAGCACACCTACAAAATCATCAAATGTCAGATTTAGGAATCCAAATAATTTTAGGTTCCTTCTTATGAAAAGAAGAATGCCATGCATGTGTGCTGTGTTATGAAGCATGCAATTTGGGCCTCCACACCCAATGTGTAATATGGTGAATAGTGCAGGCATGAGAGATATGTCCTAGCATGCCACAAGAGAAACATCTAATGCCAGGAAAAGGGTTAACTAATCTACGTGGGTGATAGTGCCTCTTCCTATGTTTGAATGAAACATGCTTTGATGATTTAGAATGAGATTCTTCAAATGGTGGAGGTTTATAAAATTATGCAAAAGTATGTGCTGTTTCATTTTCTCAAATGCACTAATTTTTACATTTAGAAATTTATTCTACTGTTTAAGACTTGCAATCTCAAATTTCAATGCATGCTCACTACTATCTAAGTCACATGCCATGGGGTCTAAATCTTTAGAAGCTCTTTCGAAATTAATATGCGATGTTTTCAATGAATCATGCTCAATAATTAGTTCAGAATACTTTTTGTTTAATTCATCAAATTCATCAAGGACATGTGATTACTATTAAGTATAGAGTGATCTAACCAAAATATCATGCTCTTTTTGCAGATTCAAGAATTCTAATTTCAGACTACCATGTCTTTTCTTAAGTTTCCTATAAGATGAATGAATTTTTTTAAAAACTTCAAGTAATTGATCATAGGTTAGCTCACATACTTCTTATTGGTCAGACTAACCAGGATGATCATCCACCATCAAACATAAGTTTGTATTCTCCTCTTCAGCTTCAGTCTCCGAGGAGTTAGATGCTGAATTTACCTAGAAAGCCTTTTAATCTTCTTCTTATCCTTTTTGAACTTGGGTCTCTCCTCACCCTTCTCCTTACTTGGGTGAGCCTTAAGTGAAGGACAATCAGCCTTTATATGTCTAGGCTTCCTGCATTCAAAACAAACCGTATCAGAAGAACCTTTAAAATTTCTTCTACTCTTACCTTTGTTCCACTTCTAAAAGTTCTTGTGTTTCTTCCTTAGAAAGCTTTTGAATTACCTAGTGATTAAGGCAACATCATCTCTATTAGACCCGGAAGTATCAGTATCTGTATTGGTTGCCTTCAGCGCCACAATTTTCTCTTTCTTCTTCTCACCTGCATCAATTTGTCATTGGTTCACTCCTTGCTTATAAGCAATGAGTGATCCGAGTAAGTTATCAATAGAATAAGCATTCAAATCTTTAGATTTAGTGATTATAGTTATCTTGGCATCATAGAAAGATGGAAAATATCTCAAAATCTTGTTAACTTTCTCATAATTAGTAAGCTCTCTTCCTAAGGCATGCAGGGAGGTGAAATTTAAGTAAACCTAGTGTACATTTAGATATGGACTCACTAGGTTTCATGTGAAAGAGTTTATAATTATGAACCAATATGTTTAATCTAGTCTGTTTAACTTCAGATGTACCTTCATAGGTGATGCATAATCTATCCCAAATTTCTTTACCAGTCGTGCAAGTAGAGACACGCATGTAATCTTCAGATTTTATAGCACAAAAAAAAAAATAATTCAAGCATTTTGCATTCAGTTATGCTAAATCATGATCATCAAATGTTCATTCAGTAAAAGAAAGTTTAGTTTTAATGTCATTAACAAGTCTAAACGGTGCTTCATAACCATCTTTAACAAGCATCCACATGTGATAATTAATAGATTGTAAAAAGGTGGACATGCGAGTTTTCCAAAAATTAAAAGGTATGTTATCAAACAAATGAGGATGAGTAATGGAATAACCTTCAGCGATATTTCTATTACCAAAGTTAGCCATTGATCAAATTCAAAAGTTTTTCAAAACTAGATTTTATGAATCCCGCTCTGATACCACTTGAAAGTTCGTTAGGGATGTTAAGCCCTTATGAACTAGCCCTGAGGCTAACCAAGAGGGGGTGAATTGGTTATTTTAAAAATTTCCAAGTAAAAATAATTTAGAAAAATCTTTTTGAATGTTTTAAAATAATTATAGTTTCGTGATGATATGCAGATGTTCAATAATAACAGAATAATAATCACAATCACACGATCATCAACAGAAAGATAAATGCGGAAGATAATCAGAAAAAACACACCAGATTTTATAGTGGTTCGGTCAACTTGACCTACATCCACTCCCCGAAGCCTCCCCTCTGGGTATTGCACTAACACTAAATTGAAAGCTTAAATACATTTTTAGACCTATTAATTATGTCCCTAGGCTAACCAAGAGGGGGGGTGAATTTATACTTTTAAAAACTCTTAGAAGTTTTGAAAACCATTTATAAGAAATCTCAAAATATTATACAATATGATCCAATTCGTACAGTACGATCCAATGTAAAAATTCAGTACTTTGTCAACCATAGAAAAAAATAGTAC
This sequence comes from Dendrobium chrysotoxum, assembly GCA_019925795.1. NCBI lineage: Eukaryota > Viridiplantae > Streptophyta > Magnoliopsida > Asparagales > Orchidaceae > Dendrobium > Dendrobium chrysotoxum. Next base: position 31,221,099 of record CM034306.1, on the reverse strand, counting down.
AATGCAGAAAAATAAAATTTGCAAAAAATAAAATAAGAATAAAAGACACATGAATTTATAGTGGTTCGGTCAAACACGACCTACATCCACATCTTAGAGACTCCTTTTTTAGGTATTGCACCATACTCAAGTGACTCTCCTTTTTCCCCCACAGCAAGGCGGAGAAGCCTTTACAAACTCTCTTCCACCAACCCGGTGTGTCAGAGAACTGTCATCCTTTTTCACCCTCCTGGTGAAGGCAGAGAACTCTCATCCTTTTTCACCCTCGTAGTAAAGGCAGAGAAACCCACATCCTTTCACACCCTCCTGGTGATGGCAGAGTACCACTCCTACTTTCTCACCCTCCTTGGTGACGGCTGAGAACCGATCCTCCTTCGATAATTCTCTTCAAAAAGCTTTCTAGGAAGATTGGGAAGAACTTCAAAGAACTAGAAAGAGATCCTCACTTTTTGGACAACCTTGTGAATCCCCTCATAATTTCCTTACAGAAGATCTCTCACTTTTCACTCTCAATACACTCTCCCAAACACACTCCTTAAGCCTACTTAAGAGAAATTCGTGGAAGACACCAAACAGTTAGTTTTTATGATCCTTATATACAAAGAAGAAGAAAAACCATCCAAAAAGTAAAAATTTCAAGTTTTACCCATTCAGATCGACCCGTACGATTACATATCGTCTCGTACGAATAGTTCAAAATAAGAAATGTTTGTCCGGAATGCTTATGTATGAACATATAGGACCCAAATTTTGTACTCTAGAAAATGGTATACGAAACATTTTTGTACTGTAAGAACAGTTCAAAAAATTGAACGGTTCATCCCGTATGATCCAATACGAACATAGAACAGAGCCATTTGTACTTCATAACCTTCTGTATGAAGTTAATTTCATCCTGTATGAACAGTTCAAAAAATTGAATGCTTCGTCCCATACGATCCAGTACGAACCTAGAACAGAGCCGTTCATACCTCATAACCTTCTGTACGAAGTCTATTTCATCCTGTACGAACAGTTCAAAAAATTGAATGGTTCGTCCTGTACGATCCAATACAAACCTATAATCGAACCGTTCGTACCTCACAACCTTCTATACGAAGTCAATTTCATCATGTATGAACAATTCAAAAAATTGAATGGTTCGTCTCGTACGATCCAATACGAACCTAGAATAGAGCCATTTGTACCTCACAACCTTCTATACGAAGTCAATTTTGTCTTGTACGAACTGTTCAAAAAATTGAACGGTTCGTCCCATACGAACCTAGAACAGAGCTGTTCGTACCTCAGAACCTTCTATATAAAGTTAAATTCGTATCGTACGAACAACACTTATAAAAATTTTCAACCAGTCAGGTTCATTTTAGAAGACAAATAACACAAATCGTCCCGTACAAAAAAACATCGTACTGTACGATGAGCTAAAAAAATTTTGCCTCACTCGCCTAGTGTGTGTATGCACAGTTATGTAACTTACATTCACACTTTCTCAGACTCTAGAAAAATAAAAATTACAGACTTCATTACAATAAAATCTAACAAATAAACTTGATGCCTTCAACAGTCTGGAGTGTGAATTTTCAGAAAGACATGTTAGTACATACAAAATAAAAATTGCAATATTTTTAGGAGAAATAATAGATAAACAATAAGCTTTTGTAATCATCAAAATAACTCATATTAAAAACTCACTTCAAAAAGATTTGCACAAATCTCAACAATCCACAAATTTGCACAATTCTCAATAATATCCATTTTTTTATGATGGCAAAATAATTATTATTTGAGCTAACAAGTAAACACAATTTTTCTTCTAAACTCCCCCTAAACATAAGCTTCCCCTAAATAAATGATCTATTTTAAACAAGGAATATTAATCCTTAGAAAAATATCAACAAACATAAGACAAACAAGCAACATGAAACATACATCAAACAAAAATAAGAACAATCCCAATACCAACTTCCAATAACACATAATCAAACTATACAAATGAATACACATGAAATACTATGCCAATGCTTCTAAATACACATGAAATACTATGCCAATGCTGCAAAGACACGTGAAATACTATGCTAATACTGTGAAATATAATCAAACAATACAAATGAACTTCCCCTTTTGACAAGAACAGAAAGGGAAAGCAACCAAAGTAGTTGGTGATTTAAAAATGTTAAAAGAATACTAACTACAAAAGTAAAATTAGATGCAAAAAATAAGGACCCAAAATGGTTTAGATCACATACTAGAATAAGGAGAAGAGAAGTTGATCTATGTCAATAATGTAAGAAAATATTAGGAAACCTCAATTATTACACAAATGATGAAATAAAATTACTAATTTTCTAATTCAATAGTGCAATTATTGATATGTGTAAATTGAGAAAAAGTGAAAGGAAAGAATTGATTGGCGACATTGCTCATCTTTTTCGAATTGAATGGCATGCTTTGTGGATCTTAGCATTTTTTGGGCTAATTTTGTGCCTCTTTATAATATGGAGACATTACGTATCTTTTCAAATTTGTGGCACACTTTAGGCATCTTTCCATTTTGAGACTCATTTTGTATCTGTTAAATAAACTTCTTTCCAACAAAAGTTCTTAAATACAAATACAATAATGAACACTTGAGCTAGAAAATAAGAGCAAGATTATGACATTAAATATGCAACAATTTAGTCTAAGTAATACATGTCTAAAAATAATATAAAGTAAGATTTTCTAATCTACAACAAATCACAATGTAATCTAAATATTTTGAGAAATTAAATTATGCATAGAAATTTTTATTGTAATCCAAATTCAGTCAACATTTATTAAATTTAATTAACTACTTTTGAGAGATAAACTTTAAAAAAAAATTTCAAGTCGTTGCCTCAATTAAATAATAATATGAATAGCAACATTCCTTTTTTCATTTTTTTAAATATATCATAAAATAAGCTTATATATGTCATGAATAACAACTAAAATATTGAAGCTTGTCCACATCAACATAAACATATCATCCACTAACATTAACCATAACAACTAATAAGAACAAATAACTGTCACATCCAAGCCAGAAAGAAAATGACAGAAATAACCAAATACATCTCCAAGCCAAGCAAAGAAAAACACCACTAGCAGTCTGAAGGACCCTGATCTGGAGGAGGTGGAGGAGTAGTGAACAAAGCAAAATAGCTACTGATGGTTGCAACGTTTATGTTCACAGACTCAAACTAGTCTCGAATCCACCCCCTGTCCTCTGTATATCGTGCATCGTGTTGATTCATCCTGTTCTCAATTTCATCAAAATGAGTTTCTAGTAGATCAAACCATTGGACCATTTCTTGATAGAAATTCTGATCAGGTCCAGGTACAGGTCCTGGTGCAAGTTCTTCTTCAGAGCTACCACCAGATCCCTCTCTCCCAAATAGTGCTCGAAAAGAAGCATTGGTAAAATAGATTGGCAGTTCAGAAGGTCCGTCAAGGTGGACTAAACTGTACTTCTTTTCTAGAATGTAGGAAATTATATGACCCAGAGCAATATTTTTCTTCCTCTTAACACCAGGCTGGCCAATATCAGTCAGAGTATAAAGATAGTCCAAGATCAATTGGGCTTCATCTATGGATTGACCAGACAAAATCAAATAGGTAACATTTGAGAGAAGGGAGGTCATATTTACTTAATCTCCAGCTTTGGGAATTATAGTGGTCCTAAGAACATGTTGGATAATTCTTGCATTTTGATTCAAAGTGTAAACTCTAGGTAGGTGACTAAGTTAGCTTATACCTCTCAGAACTTGATTAACTTCAGACCAATTATAGTCCGCTCTAGAAGTAAGAGTATGAGCACAAATACCTAGGGTTTTAAGATGAAGAATTGATCCAAGGTCCTCCTTAGTTATTTCTATGTTGCAAATCTGGTTTTGATGATGACAAACATGTTTCCAGTGTGTTTTGCTTGGCTAATCTGTTTCAGGCACAAAAGACCGCGAGCCACTCAAGCCAACTCAAGATCGGGTCAAAGTGTGTCAAATGTATGATTTTTCTTTTTATTGAGTCAATTGTAATGTAACTGATCCCCTAGCTAAGTAACCTTGCACACACACACTCAGGGGGAGAGATTGAGTGAGTCAGAGTTTCTGTTCAAAATTTGTTCAGATCGTCCTGGACGATAGTTGCATCGTCCTGGATGATCCAGTTAAAATAGAAACCCTAATTAGGGTGACTAAGTTAAGAAGGTCTGATTAAACAGATCGTCCTGGACGATCTTTGGATCGTACGAGACGATATTCTCAAATCAGAAATTCCCAACCACCAGATTAAGTTAGGCAAGTTTTATTTTAAGTATTTTGGTCTGATCATCCCGGACGATACGTGTATCGTCCTGGACGATTCACTACAATCATGCCTAAATTAGTCTGGTAATTAAGGAAAGCAATTAATGTTTAATTGATACGATCACATCATCCTGGACGATCACAGGATAGTCCCGGACGATCGTGATCGTCTTGTGCATTTCAGCTGTACGTCCAGAACTATGTACAGGACGATTTGGGGCCTTTTTGAACTAATCGTACCGGACGATTACCCTATCGTCCGGGACGATCAAGTCATTTTTTGGTCGTCCAGCAAAGATTTCTCTGGACGACCCGAACTGTCTTCTGGACGATTTCCTTTAATTTGAACTAATCGTCCCGGACGATTGCAGGATCGTACGGGACGATATGAACAACTTTTTCTACTGATCGTCTAGAAGAGCCAGATCGTCCAGGCTAAAACAGCTGAATTTGAATTGATCGTACAGGACGATCTACCGATCGTCCTGGACGATCTCGGCCAACAAGTTGAGATTTAGGGCAAATTTTAAGCCCTCCTTTAAAAGAACTTTTTCCAATTTTTGGAAAAATCATTTGCTGCCTTCCTTCCCTGAGAAATCTAGAGAGAGAAAGAGTTGGGAGAGAGAGAAGAGATCTTGTGAGGGGGAGTTAGTGAGGGATTCACTAAGGTTGCTCCAAGCACGGATCAGAGTCGTCTTCTCCGCTCGTCGTCTGTCGTCTAGTCGGTGTTCTTCGTGGGAGGATCGTTCGCAAGAAGATCCGGGTTCTCTGCCCGCTTCAGGAGGAAGCGAAAGGAGTTTGTGGGTTCTCTCCCGCTTCAGGTGGAAGCAAAAGGAGTTCAAAGGTTCTCTGCCTGCTTCAGGAGGAAGCGAAAGGAGGTCAGGTTCTCTGCCTCACCGTGTGGTGAAAAGGAGGTGTTTTGTACAGGCTTCTCCGCCTTGCTGTGGGAGCAAAAGGAGAGTCACTTTCGTTTAGTGCAATACCCGGAGGGGAGACTCCGGGGAGTGGACGTAAGTCAAGTTGACCGAACCACTATAAAATCTGGTTTGCTTTTCTGATTCAGTTTTGCATTTTACTTTTCAATATAAACTGCTTGGGTGAATATCGTTGGTTGATCTTTTCGTTATTATTTACTTATTTCCGCTGCTAAGTATCGAAAAGATTTTTGTAGTTATCGTGAAATTTTTAAATAACCAATTCACCCCCCCCCCCCTCTTGGTTAGCCTCGGGACTAGTTCACTAGGGCTTAACATCCCTTTCGAACTTTCAAGTGGTATCAGAGAGGGATTCAAAATTTCTGTTTAAAAACTTTTGAATTTGATCCAATGGCTAATTGTAACAATCGTAATACTGCTGAAGGTTATTCTATTACTAGACCACCGTTATTTGACAATATTCCTTTTGATTTTTGGAAAACATGCATGTCTACTTTTCTGCAATCTATTGATTATCGCATGTGGATGTTAGTTAAGGACGGATACGAACCACCTTTTCGAATGATTAACAATGTGAAAACTGAATTGCCGTTTGCTGATTGGATGTTTGATGATCGTGATTTAGCACAGTTGAATGCAAAATGTTTGAACTGTTTCTTTTGTGCTTTGAAATCTGAAGACTATATGCGTGTTTCTACTTGTACAACGGGAAAGGAAATCTGGGATAGGTTATGTATAACATACGAAGGTACAACTGAAGTCAAACAATCTAGGTTAAACATCTTGTTACATGATTACGAACTTTTTCGCATGAAACCTAGTGAGACTATTTCAGAAATGTACACAAGGTTCACTCAGATTGTTACCTCTTTGCATGCTTTAGGTAGAGAACTTACCAACTACGAAAGAGTGAACAAGATTCTTAGATGTTTGCCTGCTTCTTATGATGCTAAGATTACTGCTATTACTGAATCCAAAGATTTAAATACTTACTCTATTGACAGCTTACTTGGATCACTCATTCCTTACGAGCAAGGGGTGAACCAAAGGCAACTTGATGCAGGAGAACGCAAGAAAGAGAAGACCGTGGCACTAAAGGCCAAAGATTCAGATGCTAGCACTTCCGGGTCTGATAGCGATGAAGTTGCCTTAATCACAAGGCAATTCAAAAGCTTTCTAAGGAAGAAACATAAGAACTATCAGAAGTGGAACAAGGGTAAGTTCAATAAAAACTTTAAGGGTTCATCTGAATCGGTTTGTTTTGAATGCAGGAAGCCTGGACACATTAAGGCTGATTGTCCAACACTTAAAGCTCATCCAAGCAAGGAGAAGAGTGAGGAGAAACCAAAGTTCAGAAAGGACAAGAAGCGGATTCAGAAGGCGTTCTGGGCAGACTCTGCATCCGACTCTTCTGAGACTGAAGCGGAAGAGGAGGAAACAAACTTATGTCTGATGGCGGATGATCACCCTGGTCAGTCGGACCAGGAAGAGGTATGTGAGCTTACTTACGATCAGTTATTTGAAGTTTCTGAAAAGATTCATACATCGTATAGGAAGCTTAAGAAAACCCATGCTAGTTTGAAACTAGATTATCTGACTTTGCAAAAAGAGCATGAAGTGTTGATTAAGGATCATTCCACCATTGATAGCAATCACATGTCTTTACTAGATGAGTTTGATGAACTGAATAAAAAGCATTCTGATTTAATTGTTGAGCATAACTTGTTAAAAACATCGCATGGTGAATTAGAACTTGCTTTTAAGAAAGTGAATGATTTGGCATCTGAGTTAGAAAGTATTGAAAGTGCAAAAATATTTGAAATTGGAAGTTTAAACAAACACATTGAGTTTTTGAAAGTGAAAATCAGTGCTTTTGAAAATAACAAAACACCGCCTACTTTTGAACAATTTTATGCACCGCCACCTTTTAAAAATTCTGTTGCAAGTTCATCAAAGAATGTTTCATACACTACTAGGAAGAGGCACTATCACTCACGATGTTTAGTTAATCCTTTTTCTGGTGTTAGATGTTTTTCATGTGGCATGTTAGGACACATATCACACACTTGTACTGTTCACCGTAGTACACATTGGGTGTGGAGACCCAAACTGCCTGTTTCACAGCACAGCACGCATGCATCGCATTCTTCTTTTCATAAGAAGGAACCCAAACCTGTTTGGGTTCCTAAGACTGACATTTGATGATTTTGTAGGTGTGCTCTCACACAAGACCTCGTGAGAGCATGTGGTACCTGGACAGCGGATGTTCTAGACATATGACTGGAGATGCAAATCAGTTCATTTCGCTGGAGGCCAGAGCTGGAGGCAAGGTTACACTTGGAGATAACACCACCAGGAAGGTGGTAGGCACAGGTATGATTGGTGATTCAAAGAATTTTGTGATTGATAATGTTTTGCTTGTAGATGGACTGAAACAGAACTTGCTGAGCATTAGTCAACTCTGCGACAAGGGATACAGCATCAAATTCCTGCCCACTGGCTGCATTTTAAGCTTAAATAATGAAGTTATTTTGCAGGGGCAAAGGATCAACAACGTCTACAAGCTGGATGTAAGTAGCATTAAATCTCATAATTCAATTTGCTTAAAAACTGCTGCTGATGAGTCTTGGTTATGGCATAGGAGATTGTGTCATGCCAGTATGAAAACCCTTAGGAGAGTCACCCAAAAGGACTTAGTTAGAGGTGTGCCCAAGCTTAAGTTCACTAAGGATCACCTGTGTGATGCCTGTCAGTTGGGGAAGCAAGTCCAGCCCTCTTTTCACTCTGTTAAGGATATTAGCACCTCTAGACCTTTAGAAGTTCTTCACATGGACCTCTTTGGACCCATTAGCACTGCCAGCTTAGGGGGGAGAGTCTATGGTTTTGTGATTGTTGATGATTATTCAAGGTTCACTTGGGTTAAGTTTTTGTCACACAAATATGAGTCATTTGATGAGTTTAGATCTTTCTCTACTTGGATTCAGAAGAAGTTAGGATGTGAGATTATTACCATCCATAGTGATCACGGAGGGGAGTTTGAAAATGAAAGATTTGGAAGTTTTTGTGAGGATCATGGGATTAGTCACAATTTTTCAGCTCCTAGGACCCCTCAGCAGAACGGGGTAGCTGAAAGGAAGAACAGGACCTTAGTGGAAGCCGCTAGAGCCATGCTTGCCGAGTATTCACTTCTAAAATACTCTTGGGCTGAAGCGGTGAACACTGCCTGTTATGTGCTGAATAGGGTGAATGTGAGAGTCAAACTGAATAAGACACCTTATGAGATCATTAAGGGTAGAACACCAAATCTGTCCCACCTCCATGTCTTTGGCTGTAAGGTTTTCATTCTGAACAACGGGAAGTCACCCTTAGGAAAATTTGACCCCAAATCTGATGAAGGAGTGTTCTTAGGATATTCAAGTGTGGGGAAATCCTTTAGGGTGTTCAATAGGAGGACTTTGGTGGTGGAAGAAACAACCCATGTAGTGTTTGATGAATCTGATCCTAAGGAGTCTAGATCTGAAGTAGAAGATGAAGAGATTGTTGAGGTTACCCAAGGAGTTGGAAATACAAATTTGGAGGAAAGGGTAGAACCTCAAACCCCATTGCCTAGAGATTGGAGATATTCTTCGAGTCATCCTAAAGAACTGATCTTAGGAGACCCTTCTGAAGGTGTTAGGACTAGGCATGGACTTAGGAAGGAAGTAAACCATTCTGCCTTTATCTCAATGACTGAACCCACCAACATCAATCAAGCTCTGTCGGTTGAATTTTGGATTTTAGCTATGCAGGAAGAATTGAATCAATTTGTAAGGAATGATGTTTGGGAGTTAGTAGAAAGACCTAGAAACCAAAGTATTGTGGGAACCAAGTGGGTCTTTAAGAATAAGATGAATGATTCTGGTATGGTGGTGAGAAATAAGGCAAGATTGGTGGCTAAGGGGTATAATCAGATAGAAGGGATAGATTTTGAGGAAACTTTTGCCCCTGTAGCTAGATTGGAAGCCATTAGAGTGCTACTAGCCTTTGCCTGTTACAAAGGATTTAAGCTATTTCAAATGGATGTCAAGAGTGCCTTTTTAAATGGGGTAATTAAAGAAGATGTTTTTGTAGAACAACCCCCAGGTTTTGAGAGTTCCCAATATTCAAGTCATGTCTATAAATTAAAAAAGGCCTTATATGGATTGAAACAGGCACCCAGAGCTTGATATGAGAGGCTTAGCACATTCCTGTTAGAAAGAGAGTTTGTTAAGGGGAGCGTAGACACCACCCTTTTTCTGAGGAGATTAGGAGATGACTTACTCATTGTCCAGATCTATGTTGATGATATAATTTTTGGATCTTCTGATAAATACTTATATGAAGAGTTTTCTAAAACAATGAGTAAAGAGTTTGAGATGAGTATGATGGGAGAATTGTCCTACTTTTTGGGGTTTAGCATAAGGCAAACGGATGATGGAACCTTTCTCAATCAATCAAAATACACTAAGGACATTTTGAAGAAATATGAAATGGACAAAGCCAAGCCAATCAATACTCCCATGCCCTCCTCAATTCAGTTAGATAAGGATTCAAATGGAAAATCTGTTGATCAGAAGAAGTATAGAGGGATAATAGGGTCACTGCTTTACCTGACTGCTAGCCGACCTGATATCATGTTTAGTGTCTGTCTTTGTGCTAGGTTTCAGGCTGATCCTAAAGAGTCCCACCTGACTGCTGTTAAGAGAATTCTTAGATATCTTTTAGGAACCCCAAACCTAGGAATTTGGTACCCTAGGCACAACACCTCTTTTGAGATCATTGGATATTCTGATTCTGACTTTGCGGGGTGTAGGGTGGATAGGAAGAGTACTTCTGGGACTTGTCAATTTATAGGACAGTCGTTAGTCTCCTGGTCCAGTAGAAAACAGAACTCAGTTACACTTTCCACTGCTGAAGCTGAGTACATTGCCTTAGGGAGTTGTGTGGCCGAAGTTCTTTGGTTAAAGCAGCAAGTCTTGGATTTAGGAGTACCTGTTGGCACAATTTTTGTTCTGTGTGATAATACTAGTGCCATCTGTATCTCTAAGAATCCAATCCAACATTCTAGGACCAAACACATTGACATTAGGCATCACTTCATTAGGGACCATGTTACAAAAGGGGACATTGAGCTACACCACGTAGCAACTAAAAATCAGCTGGCTGACATATTCACTAAACCACTGGCCTTTGACTCATTCAGCATTTTGAGAACCAGATTAGGAGTGATTGATATAAATGCTTGATTCTGATGACTGCTGATTTATGATTGTTATGATTGGTATTCTGATTTCAGTTAGTTAGTTTTTGTATTCTGATTTTTGATTTCTGTTAGTTAGTTTTGGTTTGATTATTTGCTTTCAGTTGATTTTATTTCTTCTGCTGATTTCTGTGTTACCATTTTTGTTAGTTTGATTTGAGTATTTACTTTGCTATGATTTTCTACCTGTTTTTATTTATTTACGGGTTCATATCTTGCACTTACTATTTTATGCTTTTCAAGATCTGATCACCGCTCACTACTTCTGGTGATATGAATTTTTGACTGAGAGTTTTTACCTTGTTTTGGTTTGGAAGCTGATAAGCAGTGATTGACTTCGCTGAATCTGTTAAAGGGATGAAACATTGATAATTGTTTCTCTTCCTCTAACTCCTTTACTGGTGTGTAGTTTCTTTTGAATAAAAATCATTTTCAAAATTAAAATATTAGTTTTTGAAATAGAGATTATTTTATCTTCCTACAGTAATCTGCCTCATATCAATAGTGTTTTTCAAAGTCTTGAGTCATTAGTTTGATTTTCTAAACCAAGTGATTGCATTTATCATATGTTGTATAGATTTTGTTTTGTGAATCGTTCTTCCTTACTGCGGAGAGTCATCTCCTATGTCTGGAAGATAATCTCACAGCTGAGACTCTTTAATGATTATGAAAAGGAGAAAGCTTATAAAAGATGCGCAGTGCGCCAGATAATTTGAAAAAGAGGCATAAAATGAGCCCAAAACTGAAAAGATACGAAATTGCCAAATTGGATACACAAAGTGTATCAAAAATCAAAAGATGCGCAAAGCGCCAACCAATTTGAAAAAGAGGCACAAAATGAGCCCAACACAAGCTTTCTTTCCTTTCAGATTATTAAATGTCTTAGAAAAATCTGTGCGCCACTTAATATTTTCAAAAGCTTGAGTCTTGAAAATCCTGATTTCTAATTTTTTACTTTGTAACACTATTATATCAGATATTTTTCTGGAACGAGGCTTGAAAGGATTTCTTTTCAAATCTAATATCTTTTATTCTGAATCGGATTTTTGTGTTGAAAGAAGTTTGCATCGATAAGGTGCCCGGGGTCGGAGTTACGAAAGTTGATTATTTCCAACCTTTTTTGGATTTCAGCGCTGTCAATTATCCTGTCATTAGTTTTTGAATCTAAAATCAAGGAAAAATTCTGATTTTCCTGTTTTGTAGTTTGTTCTATTTATGTTTTATTTTATGTTTTCTTATCGTGTTATGTTTTTCGCTCCTCCTTTTTGTGATGTCAAAAGGGGGAGTCAGTTGTAGTCGTGTCTGTTTCTATTTTCTGAGTCATATTTCCTGTATTGTTTTAGCTGTTAAATGAAAATTAAAAAAAAATGTTTGTTTGTTTGATCTCCTAGTTTACTTTTACTGTCAGACTACTTTACAAATGTTTGCCATCATCAAAAAGGGGGAGATTGTTGTAAATCTGGTTTTGATGATGACAAACATGTTTCCAGTGTGTTTTGCTTGGCTAATCTGTTTCAGGCACAAAAGACCGCGAGCCACTCAAGCCAACTCAAGATCGGGTCCAAGTGTGTCAAATGTATGATTTTTCTTCTTATTGAGTCAATTGTAATGTAACTGATCCCCTAGCTAAGTAACCTTGCACACACACACTCAGGGGGAGAGATTGAGTGAGTCAGAGTTTCTGTTCAAAATTTGTTCAGATCGTCCTGGACGATAGTTGCATCGTCCTGGACGATCCAGTTAAAATAGAAACCCTAATTAGGGCGACTAAGTTAAGAAGGTCTGATTAAACAGATCGTCCTGGACGATCTTTGGATCGTACGGGACGATATTCTCAAATCAGAAATTCCCAACCGCCAGATTAAGTTAGGCAAGTTTTATTTTAAGTATTTTGGTCTGATCGTCCCGGACGATACGTGTATCGTCCTGGACGATTCACTACAATCATGCCTAAATTAGTCTGGTAATTAAGGAAAGCAATTAATGTTTAATTGATACGATCACATCGTCCTGGACGATCGCAGGATCGTCCCGGACGATCGTGATCGTCTTGTGCATTTCAGCTGTACATCCAGAACTATGTACAGGACGATTTGGGGCCTTTTTGAACTAATCGTCCCGGGCGATTACCCTATCGTCCGGGACGATCAAGTCATTTTTTGGTCGTCCAGCAAAGATTTCTCTAGACGACCCGAACTATCTTCTGGATGATTTCCTTCAATTTGAACTAATCGTCCCGGACGATCGCAGGATCGTACGGGACGATATGAACAACTTTTTCTACTGATCGTCTAGAAGAGCCAGATCGTCCAGGCTGAAACAGCTGAATTTGAACTGATCATACAGGACGATCTACCGATCGTCCTGGATGATCTTGGCCGACAAGTTGAGATTTAGGGCAAATTTTAAGCCCTCCTTTAAAAGAACTTTTTCCAATTTTTGGAAAAATCTTTTGCTGCCTTCCTTCCCTGAGAAATCTTAGAGAGAGAGAGAGTTGGGAGAGAGAGAAGAGATCTTGTGAGGGGGAGTTAGTGAGGGATTCACTAAGGTTGCTCCAAGCACGGATCAGAGTCGTCTTCTCCGCTCGTCGTCTGTCGTCTAGTCGGTGTTCTTCGTGGGAGGATCGTTCGCAAGAAGATCCGGGTTCTCTGCCCGCTTCAGGAGGAAGCGAAAGGAGTTTGTGGGTTCTCTGCCCGCTTCAGGTGGAAGCAAAAGGAGTTCGAAGGTTCTCTGCCTGCTTCAGGAGGAAGCGAAAGGAGGTCAGGTTCTCTGCCTCACCGTGTGGTGAAAAGGAGGTGTTTTGTACAGGCTTCTCCGCCTTGCTGTGGGAGCAAAAGGAGAGTCACTTTCGTTTAGTGCAATACCCGGAGGGGAGGCTCCGGGGAGTGGACGTAGGTCAAGTTGACCGAACCACTATAAAATCTGGTTTGCTTTTCTGATTCAGTTTTGCATTTTACTTTTCAATATAAACTGCTTGGGTGAATATCGTTGGTTGATCTTTTCGTTATTGTTTACTTGTTTCTGCTGCTAAGTATCGAAAAGATTTTTGTAGTTATCGTGAAATTTTTAAATAACCAATTCACCCCCCCCCCCCCTCTTGGTTAGCCTCGGGACTAGTTCACTAGGGCTTAACATCCCTTTCGAACTTTCATTCTACTCTTTGTTTGAGGACATAAGAAGTGATCCTAGTGTGTTCTTGATTGATTTTCATATTGGCTAGGAAAACAGGAAAGAGGTCTTTGTTGTAGGCATGAATGAGAGTGAGTAGGAATAAGAATCGAGTCAAATTAAAAAGAGGCATTACCGCAAAATAAATATTTTCCTGCAATAGGATACGAGAATGAGTAATTTTTGATGCAGTATATCTATAATAAGCCTCTTTATTTTGTGCACTCAGAAAATTGTCATCCCGGACTTGCCTAGACGACGAACCCCTAGACTGTCGCACTCTCTTTCCACTGCTTGACATCTTTACTTTATGCTCAGAAGGGTTTGAAATTGGAAGTGAAATGAATGAAAATGACCCTTCTTTACAAAGAAAATTGATCAATCGTACTGTACAAAAATAGTTCGTACGAGATGAAATAAATTTTGTACGGGATGAAATATATTTTGAATGGGATGAATGGAAATGGTTAAAAATAAAATGGCTTTTCGTAAACTACCCTTCTCGAGGCATCCTTTTGTACATAATTTTTGACTTCTTCATCGTACAGATGATAACATGTTCATTCGGGATGATCAAAAAATTTAAGATCGTTCACGTGACGGTTAGGTTCGTCCTTATCTGAATCGACATATGGATCTTATAGATGAATGATGTGTTTGTACGTACGATCATCAATAATAATTGACGCTAACCATAAACACATCCCCATTCGTATAGATGAACATGTACATATCGTACGGGATGATGTTGTCATCGTACAGTACGAACTGAAATGAAAAACACAGATTCATCACTTCAACTATATAGATTTTTATGCTTGGCTAATGAGTTTGTATTGTATAAAATAATTTCTTACAGTACAAATATAATAATGAAATAACAATAAAATGAAGAACTCACAAAAATTTTAAACAAGAAATATTTTTTTATTTTTTATAAGACACAAATGATAACCAAAGACACAACAAAATACAAACTAACAAACTAACACTTAACATTGGCAGACTCACAATCACATACAAAAATAAATGTGTAGAATTTTCAATCATGCATTAAGATCAATCACACTTAGCCTTATCCTTAATATGCTAAAAGTGTCAAAAGCTAGTAATTTTGAGAAAATATTTGTAAGTTGATCATTAATATAGACATAATGTAGTTTAATTACCCCTTTCGCTACATGATCTCTTATAAAATGATGCCTTACATCAATATGTTTGGTTCTAGAGTGTTGAATAGGATTCTTTGAGATGCATATGGCACTAGTGTTATCACAAAAGATTGGAATTGTGCTAATAGAAAATCCTAAGTCAACTAATTGTTGTTTCAACCAAAGCAATTATGCCACATAACTACCTAAGGCAATATATTCTGCTTCAGCTATAGAATGTGCTACTGAATTTAGTTTCCTACTGGACCAAGATACTAAAGAATTTCTAATGAATTGATAAGTTCCAGATGTACTTTTTCGATCAACCCTATAGCCTGCAAAGTCTGAATCTGAGTATCCAATTATTTCAAATGAAGAGCTATGCTTAGGATACCAAATCCCTAAGTTTTGAGTTCCCAAAAGATATCTCAATATTCTTTTCACTGCTGTCAAATGTAATTCCTTTGGATTAGATTGACGTCTAGCACATAAGTAAACACTAAACATAATGTCTGATCTACTAGCTGTCAAGTAAAGCAATGATCCAATTATTCCTCTAAATTTCTTTTGATTAACAGATTTTCCCTTAGGGTCCTTATCTAACTGTACAGAGGAACTCATGAATGTAGTAACTAGTTTAATATTATCCATTTCATACTTTTTGAGCATGTCCTTAACATACTTAGACTGACTAAGAAAAGTTTCTTCCTCATTTTGTTTTATGCTAAAATTAAGAAAATAACTCAAGTAACCCATCAAACTCATCTCAAATTCACTACTCATTATTTTTAAAAGTTTATCACATAGATTTTTATCAGTTGATCCAAAAATAATGTCATCCACATATATTTGTATAATGAGTATTTCATTCTCTATTCTTTTCAAAACGAGAGTGGTGTCCACACTTCATTTAACAAATGATCCTTTTAGTTGAAAAGTGCTTAACCTCTCAAACCACGCCCTAGGTGCTTGTTTTAGTCCATATAATACCTTTTTCAATTTGAAAACATGATTAGGGAATTTAGAATTTTCAAAACCTGAAGGTTGCTCAACATAAACATCCTCTTCTATCACCCCATTCAAAAAGGTACTTTTACATCCATTTGATACAATTTAAAACCTTTAAAACAGGCAAAGGATAATAAAACCCTAATTGCTTTAAGTCTTGCTACAGGGGCAAAAATTTTTCCTCAAAATCAATTCATTCTATTTGATTATACCTCTTAGCTACCAATCTAACCTTATTTCTAATCACAACTCTTGAATCATTCATTCTGTTTTTGAACACCCACTTAGTCCCAACTACACTTTGATCCTTTGGCCTTTCAATTAACTTCCAAACATCATTTGTTATAAATTGATTCAATTCTTCTTGTATGGCCAAAATCTAAAATTCATCCAAAAGTGCTTGATTTTTATTAGTGGGTTTAATCATTGAAATAAAAGTTGAATGATTGACTTCTTTCCTCAAACTATGTATAGTCCTAACTCCTTCACTTGGGTCTCCTAAAATTAACTCTTTAGGATGACTCTTTGGATAATTTCATTCTCTAGGAAATTTATTATCTTCTTGATTTTCAACCCTTTCTTCTACTTTTACATTTTCAAGTCCTTGGGTTGTTTCATCAACTTCATCTTCATCCAACTTAGACCCTCCAGTATTATCAGATTCATCAAAAACAATATGAGTGGTCTCATCAACTACCAATATCCTTCTATTAAAAACTCTATAGGATTTTCCAATACTTAAATATCCTAGAAAAATTTTTTCATCAGATTTAGGATAAAATATTCCTAGGAGAGTTATTCCATTATTGTGTATGAACACTTTATATCCAAAAATATATAGGTGTGAGAGGTCGGGAATTCTACCTTTAAGAAGTTCATAGGGTGTCTTATTTAATTTTGATCTAATGTACACCCTATTCAATACATATCATGCTGTACTAACTGCTTCAGCCCAAAAATATTTTGAAAGTGAATATTCTGCCAATATTTCTCTAACAGTTTCAATTAATGTCCTATTCTTTCTCTCAACTACTCCATTCTATTGAGGTGTCCTAGAAGCTGAAAAATTATAATCTATCCCATGAGATTTGCAAAAATTATCAAATAAATCAATTTCAAATTCTTCCCCATGATCACCTTGGATATTTACAATTACAAAACCTAGTTTTCTCTGAATCTAAGTGGCAAAAATTCTAAACTCCTCAAATGATTCACTCTTATGATTTAAAAATCTAATCCAGGTGAATCTTGAATAATCATCCACATTTATATACCCAAAACTTTTTCCTCCTAAACTTAAGGTACTAATGGGTCCAAAGAGATCCATGTGAAGAATTTCTAAGGGCTTGTTAGTTCTAATTTCCTTAATTGAATTGAAATAGGATTTAACTTGTTTTTCTAGTTGACATGCATCACCTAAGTGATCTTTTGTAAAGTCTAATTTGGGAATACCTCTAACTAACTCTTTTTAGGTATTTTCCTAAGATTTCTCATGCTAGAATGATTTTCTATGCCATAACCATGACTCATCAGATAAAGTTTTCAAACAAAAAGTAGTAGAAGATTTTATTGAATTTAAATCTAGCATATAAATATTATTTAGTCTATCACCATTCAACACAACAGTTCTATTTTGACTAATGATACAGCTAGTAGGTAAAAATTTTATTTGATAACCTTTATCGCATAGTTGACTTATGCTCAATAAATTGTGTTTTAATCCTTCTACTAACAGAACATTTTCAATCACAAAATTTTTTGAATTTCCAATCATACATGTACCTTCCACTTTCTTCGTGATATTGTCTCCAAGTGTAACCTTGCCTCTATTCCTGGCTTCCAACGATATGAATTGATTTGCATCTCCAGTCATATAATTTGAGCAACCGCTGTCCAGGTACTAAATGCTCTCACGAGGTCTTGTGTGAGAGCATACCTACAAAACTATCAAACGTTAGACTTGGGAACCTAAATCAGTTTGGGTTCTCGTCTTGGCAATTTTAAAATAGATGCATGTGTGATATGCTGTATTTTATGCATCTTAGGTCTCCACACTAAATGTGTTCTATGATGAATTATACAAGTGTGAGAAATATGTCCAATCATACCACAAGAAAACACCTTACTCCAAAGAAAGGATTCACCAATCTATGTGGACTATAAGATCTTTTAGATTTTGAATTAATTGACTTGTGGTAGATTTTGTGAAAATCATCAAGTTTAGGGGGTATCTTATTTTCTTCAAGTGCTTTTAACTTAACCTCAAGATATGTATTAGCACTTTCTAAAATCGAATTTTCAATCTTCATGTTATGCTCTCTATTATCCGATTCATCTATAAATGTTTTGAAATCATTTTTAAGTTCAGTGTGTGATGATTTTAAAAGTTCATGCTGTTTATTTAAATCATCAAATCATCCATTAAAGTCACGTGGTTGCTATCAATTAATGCATGGTCTTTCCTAAGGATTTCAAATTCATTTTGCAGCTCTAAATGATCTAAATTTAACTTAGCATGTAATTATTTTAGTTTCCTATATGCAGAATGAATACGTTCAGAAACTTCAAATAATTCATCATAACTCAAGTCACATACCTCCTTTTGATTCGAATGATCAAGATTGTCAACCATCAAGTACAAATTTGTGACTTCCTCTTCAGGTGCTATTTCTGAGGAATCTGAACCTAAGCACGTCCAAAATGCTTGTTGAAATCTCTTGTTGCCCCTTCTATCCATAGGTTTCTCCTCGGCTTTCTCCTTGCTGGGATTGGCTTTAAGATTAGAGTAATCAGTCTTGATGTGTCTAGGCTTCCTGCATTCATAGCAAATTATTTCATTATGAGCCTTAGCATTTTTATGAAACTTACCTTTGTTCCACTGTTGACATCTCTTCTACTTCTTCCTTAAGAAACTTCTAAATTGCCTTATCATCAATGCAATGTCTTCCTCATCCTCAGGTAATGACTGATCACTGTCTGAATCATTCATCTTCAAAGCTATATTCTTTTCCTTTCTCTTGTCACCTGCATCAATTTGTCTTTGAGTTATAGATTGCTCGTAAGCAATTAGTGATCTAAGAAGATTATCAATAGAGTAGACATTTAAATCTTTTGATTCAGTTATGGCAGTTATCTTTGCATCATAAGCAATAGGTAAGCAATGAAGTATTTTATTTACGTTTTCTGTATTCGTTAATTCCCTACCTAAGGCATGCAATGAAGTAGCTATATGTGTAAATCGTGTATACATGTCTGAGATTGATTCATTCGATTTCATGTGAAAAAGTTTTTAATATTGCAAAAGAATGTTCAATCTAGTTTGCTTCACTTCATTTGTGCCTTCATACATAATACAATGTCTATCCTATATTTCCTTTACGGATTTACAAGTAGAAACACGTATATAGTCCTCAGATTTAAGAGCACAGAAAAACTATTCAAGCATTTTGTATTTAGTTGTGCTGATTCCCTTTCTTCTAAAGTCTAATCAGCAAATAGTGTTTCAACTCTAATACCATCTACAAGTCTAGTGGGTGCAGTATAATCATCCTAAACTAACGTCCACATGCGATATTCAAGAGATTGCAAAAAAGTAGACATGCGAGTTTTCTAGAAAACAAATGAAATGTTGTCAAACAAAGGAGGACTAGTGATCGAGTAACCTTTTAAAGTGTTCCAGTTTCCAAAATTAGCCATGATCAAATTTCAAAAAGTAATTTAAATAATAATTTTTGCAATAGTTTCTGATACCACATGAAAGTGCAAATAGGTTGTTAGACCTATTAATTACGTCCCTAAGCTAACCAAGAGGCGGGTGAATTGGTACTTTTAAAAACTCTTTAAAGTTTTGATAACCTTTTATAAGAATTCTCAAAATATCATACAGTACGATCCAATTCATATAATACGATCCAATGTGAAAATTTAGTACTTTGTCAACCACAAAAAAATACAGTACGATGCAGAAAAATAAAATTTACAGAAAATAAAATAAGAATCGAAGACACATGAATTTATAGTAGTTCGGTCAAACACGACATACATGCACTCCTTAGAGACTCTTTCTCTAGGTATTGCACTATACTCAAGTGACTCTCCTTTTGCCCCCATAGAAAGGCGGAGAAGCCTTTACAAACACTCTTCCACCAACCCGGTCTGATAGAGAACCATCATCCTTTTCACCCTCCTTGTGAAGGCAGAGAACCCTCATCCTTTTTCACCCTCCTAATGAAGGAAGAGAACCCCACATCCTTTTACACCCTCCTGGTGACGGCAGAGTACCACTCCTCCTTTCTCACCCTCCTTGGTGACTGTAGAGAACCGATCCTCCTTTGATAAATCTCTTCAAAAAGCTTTCTAGGAAGTTTAGGAAGAACTTCAAAGAAATAGAAAGAGATCCTCACTTGTTGGAAAACCTTGAGAATCCCCTCATAATTTTCTTACACAAGATCTCTCACTTTTCACTCTCAATACACTCTCCCAAACACACTCCTTAAGCCTACTCAAGAGAAATTCGTGGAAGACCCCAGACAGTTAGTTTTTAGGACCCTTATATATATAGAAGAAGAAAAACTATCCAAAAACTAAAAATTTTAAATTTTACGCATTCTGATCGTCCCGTACGATCGCATATCATCCCATACGGACAGTTCAAAATAAGAAATGTTTGTCCGAAATGCTTATGTACGAACTTATAGGACTGAGATAGAAAATGGTATACGAAACATTTTTGTACTATACGAACAGTTCAAAAAAATTGAACTGTTCATCTCGTATAATCTAGTACGAACCTAGAATAGAGTCGTTCGTACTTCACAACCTTCTATACGAAGTCAATTTTGTCATGTACGAACAATTCAAAAAATTAAAGTATTCATCCCGTACGATCCACTACGAACCTAGAACAGAGCCGTTCATACCTCACAACCTTCTATACAAAGTAAATTTCGTCATGTACGAACAGTTCAAAAAATTGAAAGGTTCATCCCGTACAATCCAGTACGAACCTAGAACAGAGCCGTTCGTTCCTCACAACCTTCTGTACGAAGTCAATTTCATACTGTACAAAAAGTTCAAAAAATTGAACGGTTCATCCCGTACGATCCAGTATAAACCTAGAACAGTGTCGTTCATACCTCACAACCTTTTATACGAAGTCAATTTCATCATGCACGAACAGTTCAAAAAATTAAATGGTTCGTCCCGTACGATCCAGTATAAACCTAGTACAGAGCCGTTCGTACATCACAACCTTCTGTACAAAGTCAAATTCATACAATATGAAAAGCACTTAGAAAAATTTTTAACCAGTCAGGTTCATTTTATAGGACAAATAACACAGATCATCCCGTACGAAAATACATCATACTGTATGATGAGCTAAAAAATTTTTTTGCCTCACTCCCCCAGTGTGTGTGTGCAAAGTTATCCAACTTACATTCACACTTTCTCAAACTCAAGAAAAATAAAAATTACAGACTTTACTTACAAGAAAATCTAACAAATAAACTTGAAGTCTTTAATAGTCTGGAGTGTGAATTTCCTGAAAGATATGTTAGTACACACAAAACAAAAATTACAATATTTTTAAGAGAAATAATAGACAAACAATAAGCTTTTGTAATCATCAAAATAACTTATATTAAAAACTCACTTCAAACAGATTTGCACAAACTCAATAATCTCCAAATTTGTATAATTCTCAACAATCTTCCCCTTTTTGATGATGGCAAAATAATTATTGTTTGAGTTTACAGGTAAACACAATTTTTCTTCTAAGCTCCCCCTAAACATAAGCTCCCCTTAAATAAATGATCTAAGAGCAATCCCAATACCAACTACCAATAACATATAATCAAACTATAAAAATGAATACACATGAAATACTATGCCAATGCTGCTAAATACACATGAAATACTATGTCAATGCTGTGAAACATAATCAAACAATACAAATGAACACCCCCTTTTGTCAACAATAAAAAGGGAAAGCAACCAAAGTAGTTGGTGATTTAAAAAATGTTAAAAGAATATTAACTACAAAAGTAAAATTAGATGCAAAAAATAAGGACCCAAAATTTATATCATCCACTAACAATAACCATAACAACTATCAAGAACAAATAACTATCGCATCCAAGCCATAAAGAAATTGACAAAAATAATCAAATACATCTCCAAGCCAAGCAAAGAAAAATACCACTAGTAGTCTAAAGGACCCTGATTTGGAGGAGGTGGAGGAGTAGTGAACATAGCAAAATAGTTTTGATGGTCGCAATGTTAGTGTTCACAGACTCAAACTGGTCTCGAATCCACCCCCTGTCCACTGCATATCGTGCATTCTGCTAATTCATCCTATTCTGAATTTGATCAAAATGTTGATCAAAATGAGTTTCTTGTCAATTAAACCGTTGGACCATTTCTTGATAGAAATTTTGATCAGGTCCAGGTGAAGGTGTTTGTAAAAGTTCTTCTCAAGAGTTACCCCCATATCCCTCTCTCCCAAATAGTGCTTAAAAAGAAGCATTAGTAAAATAAATTGGCAGTTCAGAAGGTCCGTCAGGGTGGACTTAACTATACTTCTTTTCTAGAATGTAGGAAATTATATGACCTAGAGCAATATTTTTCTTTCTCTTAACACTAGGTTGGCCAATATCAGTTAGAGTTTAAAGATAGTCCAAGATCAATTGGGCTTCATCTATGGATTGACCAGACATAATCAAATAGGTAACATTTGAGAGAAGGGGGGTCATGTTTACTCGATCTCCAGTTTTGGGAATTATAGAGGTCCTAAGAACATGTTGGATATTTCTTGCATTTTGGTTCAAAGTGTAAACTCTAGGTAGGTGACTAGGTTGGCTTATACCCCTCAGAACTTGATTAACTTCGGACCAATTATAGTTTGCTCTAGAAGTAAGAGTGTAAGCACAAATACCTAGGATTTTAAGATGAAGAATTGATCCAAAGTCCTCCTTAGTTATTTCTACTCTTTGTTTGAGGACATAAGAAGTGATCCTAGTGTGTTCTTGATTGATTTTCATATTGGCTAGGAAAACTTGAAAGAGGTCTTCTTTGTAGGAATGAATGAGAGTGAGAGAAATGAGAATCTAGTCAAATCGAAAAGAGGCATTACCATAAAATGAATGTTTTCCTGTAGTAGGATACGAGAATGAGTAATTTTATATGCAGCATATCTATAATAAGCCACTTCATTTTGTGCACTCAGAAAATTATCATCCTAGTCTTGCATAGACGATGAACCCCTAAAATGTCATACTCTCTTTCCACTGCCTGACATCTTTACTTTATGCTCAGAAGGGTTTGAAACTGGAAGTGAAATGAATGAAAATGACCCTTCTTTATAAAGAAAAATGATCAATCGTACTGTATGAAAATAGTTCATACGAGAAGAAATAAATTTCGTACGGGATGAAATATATTTCACACGGGACGAATAGAAATGGTCAAAAATGAAACGGCTTTTTGTAAACTATCCTTCCCGAGGCATCCTTTTGTACAGGCTTTTTGACTTCCTAATCATATAGACCATCATGTGTTCATCTGGGATGATCAAAAAATTTAAGATCGTTCAGGCGACGGTTAGGTTCGTCCTTATCCAAATCGACATATGGATCGTACAGATGAATGATGTGTTCGTGCATACGATCATCAATAATAACTGACGCTAACCATTAATGTATCCCCATTCACACAGAAAAACCTGTACATATCGTACGGGATGATGCTGTCATCATACAGTATGAACAGATATGAAAAACACAGATTCGTTACTTCAACTTAACAGATTTTCATGCTTGGCTACAAAATTTGTATTGTATGAAATAATTTCATACAATACGAATATAATAATGAAACAACAATAAAATAAAGAACTCACAAAAATTTTAAACAAGAAATATTTTTCATTTTTTATAAGACACAATGATAACCAAAGACACAACAAAATAGAAACTAACAAACTCACACTTGTCATAAACAGACTCATAATCACATACAAAAACAAATGTGCAGAATTTTCAATCATACATTAAGATCAATCACACATAGTCTTATCCTTAATATGTTAAAACTGTCAAAAGCTAGTGGTTTTGTGAAAATATCTGCAAGTTGATCTTTAGTAGCGACATGATGTAGTCTAATTACCCCTTTCGCTATATAATCTCTTATAAAATGATGCCTTATATCAATATGTTTGGTTCTAGAGTGTTGAATAGGATTCTTTGAGATGCATATGGCACTAGAGTTATCATAAAAGATTGGAATTGTGCCAATAGAAAATCCTAAGTCAACCAATTATTATTTTAACCAAAGCACTTGTGTCACATAACTACCTAAGGCAATATATTCTGCTTCAGCTGTAGAAAGTGCTACTGAATTTTGTTTCCTACTGGACAAAGATACTAAAGAATTTTCAATGAATTGATAAGTTTCAGATGTACTTTTCCAATCAATCCTACAGCCTACAAAATCTGAATCTGAGTATCCAATTATTTCAAATGAAAAGCTATTCTTAGGATACCAAATTCCTAAGTTTTAAGTTCCCAAAAGATATCTCAATATTCTTTTAACTGCTGCTAAATGTGATTCCTTTGGATCAGATTAAAATCTAGCACATAAGCAAACACTAAACATAATGTCTGGTCTGCTAGCTGTCAAGTAAAGCAATGATCTAATTATTCCTCTAAATATTTTTTGATCAACAGATTTTCCCTTAGGGTCCTTATCTAATTATACTGAGAAACTCATGGGTGTAGTAACTGGTTTCGCATTATTCATTTCATACTTTTTGAGGATATCCTTAACATACTTAGATTAACTAAGAAAAGTTCCTTTCTCATTTTGTTTTATGCTAAAACTAAGAAAATAACTCAAGTCTCCCACCAAACTTATCTCAAATTCACTACTCATTATTTTTGAAAGTTCATCACATAGATTTTTATCAGTTGATCCAAAAATGATATCATCCACATATATTTGTACAATGAGTATTTCATTCTCTATTCTTTTCAAAAAGAGAGTGGTGTCCACACTTCCTTTAACAAATGATCCTTTTGGTAGAAAAGTGTTTAACCTCTCATACCATGCCCTAGGTGCCTGTTTTAGTCCATACAATGCCTTTTTCAATTTGAAAATATGATTAAAAAATTTAGAATTTTCAAAATCTGAAGGTTGCTCAACATAAACATCTTCTATTACCCCCATTCAAAAAGGTACTTTTAACATCCATTTAATACAATTTAAAACCTTTAAAATAGGCAAAGGCTATCAAAACCCTAATTGCTTCAAGTCTTGCTACCGGGGTAAATATCTCCTCAAAATTAATTCCTTCTATTTGATTATACCCCTTAGCTACCAATCTAGCCTTATTTCTAATCACAACTCCTGAATCATTCATTTTATTTTTGAACACCCACTTAGTCCCAACTACACTTTAATCCTTTGGCCTTTCAATTAACTCCCAAACATCATTTCTTATAAATTGTTTCAATTCTTCTTGTATGGCCAAAATCTAAAATTTAATCAAAAGTGCTTGATTTATATTAGTGGGTTCAATCATTTAGGATAACTCATGGGATAATTCCATCCTCTAGGTAATTTATTTTCTTCTTGATTTTCAACCCTTTCCTCCACTTTTACATTTTCAAGTCCTTAGGTTATTTCATCAACTTCATCTTCATCCAACTTAGACCCTCTAGTATTATCAGATTCATCAAAAATAACATGAGTGGTTTCCTCAACTATTAATATCCTTCTATTAAAAACTCTACAGGATTTACCAACACTTGAATATCCTAAAAAAATTTCTTCATCAGACTTAGGATCAAATTTTTCTAAGAGAGTTTTTTCATTATTGTGTATGAACACTTTACATCCAAAAATATATAGGTGTGAGAGGTTGGGAATTCTACCTTTAAGAAGTTCATAGGGTGTTTTATTTAATTTTGATCTAATATACATCATATTCAATACATAGTATGCTGTACTAACTACTTCATCATAAAAATATTTTGAAAGTGAATATTCTGCCAACATGGCTCTAACAATTTCAATTAATGTCCTATTCTTTCTCTCAACTACTCCATTCTGTTGAGGTGTCCTAGAAGCTGAGAAATTATGATTTATCCCATGAGATTTGCAAAAATCATCAAATAATTCATTTTCAAATTCTCCCACATGATCACTTTGGATATTTACAATTTCAAAACTAGTTTTCTCTGAATCCAAGTGGCAAAATCTCCAAACTCTTCAAATGATTCACTCTTATGATTTAAAAATCTAATCCATGTGAATCTTGAATAATCATCAATAATTATATACCCAAAACTTTTTCCTCCTAAACTTAAGGTACTAATTGGTCCAAAGAGATCCATGTAAAGAATTTCTAAAGGCTTGTTAGTTCTAATTTCCTTAATTAAATTAAAAGAAGATTTATCTTATTTTCCTAATTGACATGCATCACATAAGTGATCTTTTGTAAAGTCTAATTTGGGTATATCTCTAACTCTTTTTAGGTAAATTTTCTAAGATTTATCATGCTAGAAAGATAAAGTCTTGTATGCCATAACTATGACTCACCAGATATAGTTTTCAGATAAAAAGCTGTAGAAAATTTTACAGAATTTAAATCTAGCATGTAAACATTATTTACTCTATCACCATTCAACACAACAATTCCATTTTGACTAATAATACAGCTAGTAGGCAAAAATTTTATTTAATAATCTTTATCGCACAGTTGACTTATGCTCAATAAATTGTGTTTTAACCCTTCTACTAACAGAACATTTTCAATCACAAAGTTTTTTGAATTTCCAATCATACATGTTCCTACCACTTTCTTGGTGGTATTGTCTCCAAGTGTAACCTTACCTCCATTCCTGGCTTCTAATGATATGAATTGATTTACATCTCCAGTCATATGCTTTGAGCAGCCGCTGTCCAGGTACCAAATGCTCTCACGAGGTCTTGTGTGAGAGTGTACCTATAAAATTATCAAACATTAGACTTGGGAACCCAAACAAGTTTGGGTTCTCCTCTTGACAATTTTAAAACAGATGCATGTGTGATGCTGTATTTTATGCATCATAGGTCTCCACACTAAATGTGTTCTATGATAAATTATACAAGTATGAGAAATATGTCCAATCATACCACAAGAAAAATACCTTACGCCAGAGAAAGAATTCACAAATCTATGTATACTATAAATTCATCTTTTAGATTTTGAATTAGTTAACTTGTGATAGATTTTATGAAAGCCTTCAAGTTTAGGTGGTATCCTATTTTTTCTCAAGTGCTTTTAACTTAACCTCAAGATATATATTATCACTATCTAAAATTAAATTTTTAATCTTCAAGTTATGCTCTCTACTATCCGATTTATCCATAAATGCTTTGAATCATTTTCAAGTTCAGTGTGTGATGATTTTAAAAGTTCATGCTATTTATTTAAATCACCAAATTCATCCATTAAAATCATGTGGTTGCTATCAATTAATGCATGGTCTTTCCTAAGGATTTCAATTTCATTTTACAGCTCTAAATGATCCAAATTTAACTTAGCATGTAATTTCTTTAGTTTCCTATATGCAGAATAAATGTGTTCAGAAACTTCAAATAATTCATCATAACTCAAGTCACATACCTCCTCTTGATCCGAATGATCAAGATTGTCAGCCATCAAGCATAAATTTGTGACTTCCTCTTTAGGTGCTATTTCTGAGGAATCTAAACCTGAGTCCGCCCAAAATGCTCGTTGAAGTCTCTTCTTGCCCCTTCTATCCTTAGGTTTCTCCTCGGCTTTCTCCTTACTAGGATTGGCTTTAAGATTAAGGCAATCAGTCTTGATGTGTCCAGGCTTCTTTCATTCATAGCAAATTATTTCATTAGGAGCTTTAGCATTTTTATGGAACTTACCTTTTGTTCCATTGTTGACGTCTCTTCTACTTCTTCCTTAGGAAACTTCTAAATTTTCTTGTCATTAAGGTAATGTCTTCCTCATCCTCAAGTAGTGACTGATCACTGTCTGAATCATCCACCTACAAAGCTATGTTCTTCTCCTTCTATTTTTCACCTGCATCAATCTATCTTTGAGTCACAGATTGCTTGTAAGTAATTAGTGATCCAAGAAGATTGTCAATAGAATAGACATTTAAATCTTTTGATTCAGTTATGGCAGTTATCTTTGCATCATAAGCAGTAGGTAAGCAACGAAGTATTTTATTTACTTTTTTTGTATTCGTTAATTCCCTACTTAAGGCATGTAATGAAGTGGCTATATGTGTAAATCGTGTATACATGTCTGAGATTGATTCATTCGGTTTCATATAAAAAAATTCATAATTATGCAAAAGAATGTTCTAGTTTGCTTCAATTTATTTATACCTTCATATGTAATACAAATTTTATCCCATATTTTCTTTTTGGATTTACAAGTAGAAACATGCATATAGTCATCAGATTTAAGAGCATAGAAAAAGCTATTCAAGTATTTTACATTTAGTTGTGTTAATTTCCTTTCTTCCAAAGTCCAATCAGTAAATAGTGTTTCAACTCTAATGCCATCTACAAGTCTAGTAGGTGTAGTATAATTATCCTAAACAAATATTCACATGCGATAGTCAAGAGATTATAGAAAATTAGACATGCGAGTTCTCCAGAAATCAAACAAAATATTGTCAAACAAAGGTGGCCTAGTGATCGAGTAACCTTCTAAAGTGTTCCGATTTTCAAAATTAGCCATGATCGAATTTTAAAAAATAATTTAAATAATAATTTTTGAAATAGGCTCTGACACCACTTGAAAGTGTAAATAGCTTGTTAGACCTATTAATTATGTCCCTAGGCTAACTAAGAGTGGGGGTGAATTGGTACTTTTAAAAACTCTTGGAAGTTTTGAAAACCTTTTATAAGAAATCTCAAAATATCGTACAATATGATCCAATTTGTATAGTATGATCCAATGTAAAAATTTAGTACTTTGTCAACCACAGAAAAATATAGTATGATGCAGAAAAATAAAATTTGTAGAAAATAAAATAAAAATAAAAGACACAAGAATTTATAGTGGTTCGGTCAAACATGACCTACATCCACTCCCTAGAGACTCCTTCTCTAGGTATTGCACTATACTCAAGTGACTCTCCTTTTGCCCTCACAGCAAGGAGGAGAAGCCTTTGCAAACTCTCTTCCACCAACCCGGTGCATAGAGAACCGTCGTCCTTTTTCACCCTCCTGATGAAGGCAAAGAACCCTCATCCTTTTTCACCCTCCTGGTGAAGGCAGAGAAAGACATGTCATTTCACACCCTCCTAGTGATGGCAGAGTATCACTCCTCCTTTCTCACCCTCCTTGGTGACGGCAAAGAACCGATCGTCCTTTGATAATTCTCTTCAAAAAGCTTTCTAGGAAGATTGGGAAGAACTTCAAAGAACTAGAAAGAGATCCTCACTTGTTGGATAACCTTGTGAATCCCCTCAAAATTTTCTTACACAAGATCTCTCACTTTTCACTCTCAATACACTCTCCCAAACACACTCCTTAAGCCTGCTCAAGAGAAATTTGTTGAAGACCCCAAATAGTCAATTTTTAGGACCTTCATATACATAGAAGAAGAAAAACCATCCAAAAATAGAAAATTTCAAGTTTTACGCATTCTGATTGTCCCGTACAATTGCATATCATCCCATATGAATAGTTCATGATAAGAAATGTTCGTCCGGTACGCTTATGTATGAACCTAAAGGACCCAGATTTTGCACTCTGGAAAATGGTATACAAAAAATTTTTGTACTGTACGAACAGTTCAAAAAATTGAACGGTTCATCCCGTACGATCCAGTATGAACCTAGAACAGAGCCGTCCGTACTTCACAACCTTCTATACGAAGTCAATTTCGTCTTGCACGAACAGTTTAAAAAATTGAACAGTTCATTCCATTCGATCCAGTACGAACCTAGAACAGAGCCGTTCGTACCTCATAACCTTCTGTACGAAGTCAATTTCATAATGTACGAACAGTTCAAAAAATTGAATGGTTCATCCCGTACGATCTAGTATAAACCTAGAACAGGGTCGTTCATACCTCACAACCTTTTGTATGAAGTTAATTTCAACCTGTACAAATAGTTCAAAAAATTAAACGGTTCATCCCGTACGATTTAGTACGAACCTAGAATAGTGCCGTTCGTACCTCACAACCTTCTATATGAAGTCAATTTCATCATATACGAACAGTTTAAAAAATTGAACGGTTCGTCCCGTACGATCCAGTATGAACCTAGAACAGAGCTGTTCGTACCTCATAACCTTCTGTACGAAGTCAATTTTGTCATGTACGAACAGTTCAAAAAATTGAACGATTCATCCTGTACGATCCAGTATGAACCTAAAACAGAGCCGTTTGTACCTCATAACCTTCTATACGAAGTTAAATTCGTACAGTACGAACAACACTTAGAAAAATTTTCAACCAGTCAGGTTCGTTTTAGAAGACAAATAACACAGATCATCCCATACGAAAATACATCGTACTCTACGATGAGCAACAAAAATTTTACCTCACTCCCCCAGTGTGTGTGCACAGCTATACAACTTATATTCACACTTTCTCATATTCAAGAAAAATAAAAATTACAGACTTCACTTACAAAAAATCTAACAAATAAACTTGAAATCTTCAACAGTCTGGAGTGTGAATTTTTTGAAAGACATATTAGTACACACAAAACATAAATTACAATATTTTTAGGAGAAACACTAGACAAACAATAAGCTTTTGTAATCATCAAAATAACTCATATTAAAAACTCACTTCAAACAGATTGGCACAAATCTTAACAATCTCCAAATTTGCATAATTCTCAACATAAGTGACTCTCCTTCTGCTCCCACAGCAAGGCGAAGAAGCATATACAAAGCTCCTTTCCACCAACCCGATGAGGCAGAGAACCTGAACTCCTTTCGCTTCCTCCTGAAGCAGGCAGAGAACCTGGATTCCTTTCACTTTCTCTTGAAGCAAGCAGAGAACCTAAATCTTCTTGCAGATGATCCTATCACAGAGACACCAACAAGATAAGAGGCGACGATCGGAGAAGATGACTCAGATCCTTGCTTGGAGCAACCTTTGTGAATACCTTACCAACTCTCCCTCACAAGATCCTCACTCTCTCTCCCAAGCTCTCTCACTCTCTCTCTCTCAAAGTTCTCTCAGGTAAGGAAGGTGGCAAAAGATCTTAACGATTGAATGAAAAAATCATAAATAGGAGGGCTCAAAAATTGCCCTAAATCTCAATTGGTCGTCAAAGATCGTTCAGGATGATCCTTAGATCATCCTGTATGATCAGTGTAAAATAGATCATTTTGGCCTGGACGATCTGGTTCTCCTGAACGATTGGAAGATAAAATCTATTTAGATCATCCTAGATAATTAGTTCAAACTAGGAAGATCATCCAGCAGATTTCTCGGGTCGTACAACCAAACCATGCTAGATGGTTTCAAAATGAACTAATCATCCAGGATGATATGTATATCATCCCGTATGATTAGCTCAAAATTTAAAATATCATCCAGCAGATTTCTGGGGTCGTCCAGGTGAAGTGCTCTGGACGGTCAGGATTTTGCATGTATCGTCCAGGACGATATTATGATCGTCCAGGATGATATGATCGCATCGATCAAATATTAATTATTTTCCTTAATCATCGGATTAATTTAGGCATGATTATAAAGGATCGTCCGGAATGATCAGAATAAAATTCTAAAAATAAAAACTTGCCTAACTTAGTCTGGCTGCTGAGAATTTTTGATTTGAGCATATCGTCCTATACGATGGGTCTATCTTCTAGGATTATCTTCTTAATAAAACCAACTTAATATGGTCGCCGTAATTAAGGTTTCTATTTTCACTGGATCGTCTAGGACGATATTAATATCATCCAGGATGATTTGAATAAAATTTGAAACAAAATCTCTAACTCACTAAAACTCTCCTCCTGAGTGTGTGTGCACGTTTACATAGCTTGGGGATCTGTTACATTATACTTGACTCAAGAAAAATGAAAAAGTACATTGACCCTGAACCACAAATAAACTGACTTGATCTTGGGCTAGCTTGAATTGCAATTAATCCTATAAACCTGAAAGATTAGTCACTCAAATAAAAATGAAAAGGTTTGCTATCATCAAAAATAAAGTCCTTAAAACCAGATTCACAACAAGTAAGTATTTATAATTTTTAAATTGTTTAAATTTAAAAAACTATTAATTTGTAAAACATATCTTTGCTATGGTACATAAATAAAGTAAATTGAATTATACAAGGTAGTGTTTACAGCAAAAAAAAGAGTTTCCAAATATTGTCGGGCAAAATATGTTAGTCTAAATTAAATTTATTAGAATATTATTATTAGTAATATTTCATCATTTCTGTTTTGATTTTTTTTAAAACATACATGACAAGATGATGGAAATATGTCAGAAAATTATTGACAAGGGAGGAATAGTTGCTGGGTAATAATTTTTCCTGAACTTCTAGGAGAAATATCTTCATATATTTGTGGCCTTGGTTATGGGCCAAAGTCTGTAAAGAAAACTAAATTTGTTATATCAAATGTGTCATCCAAGAGATAGGTTGAACATGAAAATAATTTAAAAGTTATACAGGAGAAGTATGAAGAACAAAGTAAGATCATCAAATGTGAACTAAAAATTATAGATTTGTTGAAAACAATAACAGAAAAAAAGGACATGCATCCATCTAATGATGATAGTAAGTATTTAGAATAATCATAATAAAGTTGACTAAATAAGATAAAAGAATGGTATAATTAATATTCGAAATTTCTTCTTGTAGTGCCAGACTTCTCAAATGAAGTAAATGATGATTAGAGTTCTAAATTATTTCTGTTATTTGATACTATAATATTTTAAAGTCACTTTTAATTGGTCTTTGCAGAATTTGTTGCCTAATGGACCATGCAAGTTTGAATTGCTAGTTCTAATATTTACTGCTAAGTTATGGATTGTAGTCATCAATTTCTTGCATTTTCTTTGCATTTCAAAATGTATTTCC
Organism: Dendrobium chrysotoxum; assembly: GCA_019925795.1. NCBI lineage: Eukaryota > Viridiplantae > Streptophyta > Magnoliopsida > Asparagales > Orchidaceae > Dendrobium > Dendrobium chrysotoxum. Next base: position 31,188,138 of record CM034306.1, on the reverse strand, counting down.
TTGCAATTCTTAAACGTAATAGATTGCATGATTTTCTGTATTGATTATATCTTTTCAGAATGGCCTGTTATTATGAATTGGCAACAAAAAAATAGTAATCTTTCATGGATATTATGAGTATGAAGCTTGATATTCTAACTCAATGTTATGTCTCAATTTTGCAATCTTTCAATTCTTATAGATAATGGGAAGAATGAATGCACACTTTCAAATATGTAAATTAAATTGTTAACCATTATAGTTTTACCAAGTTAGATCTCCGCTTCCCAAGTATGTTGCTCTAGTCACTTATACGTGGCAACCACTGAAAAGAGAAGAGAACTTAATAGATTCTGAACAACTGGAATATCATAATAGTTGTAGTAGATCGGAATGTCATCATTTATTGCAACTATCTTCATTACAATAATTTTAGCCATTGGGGTTTTGATGTTAACTTTGCTGATAGCACTGACTGTTATGTTTGAGTCTTGTTAGAGTAAAGGTTCTAGAGTTTTAAACGAAGTTAAGAAATACGATCAGCATGATTATTGTAGTTTGTTTGTTTTCCATGCTGAGCTAAACAATTGGGAGATCAGTGAATTTCTATGATATGCAAATCTCATGCTCTTCAATTCATTTATGAATGTTACCTGCAAAGGTTTAAAAGTTCACTCTAGTTTGTGGAGGAATACTTCAGTACATTGAAACTAGATGATAACGGTTTGGATGTAATATTACTAGATATAGATGACAAATTGCCATAAAATTAGCAATTTCAATAGGATTTCTTCCCTTGATTGGTAGATTTGCAATGACCTTATAAATTGACTAATGTATTTCTTTTCCATTTTCTTGCCATCTATATATTTTTTATGGAAGCATTTTTTTGTTAAGAAGTAATAGTTTGAAGATAAGAAGCTTCAAGCCTCTATGCTTCTTGTTATATTGCAAATTTGAATCTGGGCTAGCAACTGGACTTTTATTCTTTTTACAAGGAAGCTTGTTGAACACTTTAATACGACTTCAATTGCCATTCAAGATTTTAAGTTTCAGTAATTAAATTTTCCTTCGCTTGAATATTCTCTTTCTTTCAATGTGTTTTGTTTGACACATTATAAGCTATTTATGATGTTATTTAAACTTATATCCATGAAGATATTTGGGTACTCCAAATGAAGATACATGGCCAAGATTTAGTACTTTCCCTGATCACAAATATGCTTTTCCGAAGTGGACTCCAAAGGTATTATGTTAAATTTTGTATGTCCACTGATCTGTTAAAAACATTTCCTTCTAGATTACGACCAACGGGCCATTTTAAGTTATAAAGTAAATTACTCCATCTCTTTGTCCATGCATGTGATTGAAATTAATTGAGTTGATCTTGTTTGCATATATAAAGAACATCATTGAATGTTTTGTTGTGCAGGACCTAGCTACAGTGGTTTCAAGTCTTAAACCTACGGGTATAGATCTTCTCTTTGTAAGCTTTAATACTTCTGTTTATTTTGACAGTTTTTACCCAAGTTATGTCCAAAATACTTTAAGATATGGTATAAGGTGCTGATGGTGCACATGATGGGGTTGTTTGACTACAAATAGGATTTAATTGAAGTAGTATTTGATAAATCTTATATAACCAAATTTAGTAAAACATTATAGGATTTCTGTGAAACATTAGATTTATATAAAAAACTAAGCTGTTAAATATCGAGGCATCACTTTTTTGGGTGATTTATAAAATTTTATTAGAAACTCTAAAAGTTAAATGTGCTCGTATGGGAGCACTTTTAGGATTAGGCCAAAGTGGACAATATCTTGAAGTTTGAGGATTTGAGTTCTTACAAATGATATCAGTGTAACACACCAATCCAAAGATGATAATTAAGTGTTATGTCAGTGTAGTTATCTCTAGAACTATTGTTACAAAGTACTACATGGTGAGAGCCATCTCTAACACAGAAATGAAAATGATGATACTAAATGCAATTGCTAAAGAGCACAATGTCAAATGGGATTCAAAAGCATTTGAGAAGGATCTTCAAAAGCAGAAGAGAGAGCACTGTTTTTTAATAGAAAATTTTATTTGTATGAGGTATGTTTGAAAAACAAAGTCATTTTTTAATATCTTTTAGAAACTGATAGTTTGAACTTTTAGGGCCGTTTGGCATAAGCAGAGATAATTTACACTTGTTTAATTAATCCACTAATCTCTTAGTCTTCACGTCATTAACAAAATTCAAGATTTTTTATTTTGGACTATGTAGTCTCACGAAAGATTGCATTGCCCAATTAATTAGTAGCGCATCTTCACTCCAAATATAATAGAGAGATAAATCCCCATAATTTCTTCATGGTACAACATAGCATTTAATTAATAGAGTTTATAAAAATCATGACAAATATCATCGAACATTATAAAATCACAATCGGATCTCATCGGAAAAGGTTACCGCAAGCAACTCTTGTGAACTTCTTTCTTTCCTCTTTGAACTTCTCTCCTTTATGCTCCTACTCACAAACTACGACGACAAAATAAGCAAAGAAGTTGTCGTAGGAGTTCGAATCAAAGGTATTGGCAAGATCATTGACTTGAGAAGGAGAAATTGTGATAGGAGTTCTTTGGCGAAGGCATAGATGACAGCATGACATGTCGAGAGGAAACGTTTTGGATATGTGCGGATCCATGCACTGTCTAGATTTGATTAATCTGGGATTTAAGCCACTAGTTCTGGTCATTTGCCCATAAACGACTCTATCGTGCTGGCCCACAGGATAGTAATGAAAAGTATATATATATATATATATATATATCCCCTCTTTTTTATGATTTCTAATTTTGGCGATTTCTTGAACTACACTACTGAGAATAAAAATATATTAATACATTTATCATACCTAAAAGCAAATATTGTAGTCAACAAAATAAGAGTAAGAAAAAAGATAAAAAGGATCAGAATAAGACTACATTCCGTAATGGTTGTTAGATTTCAAAATGTTAAGCACATTATGCCCCAGGCAACAAAATGTTTAGCAAAACATAGCAAAATTCCAGTTGCACCATTTTTGACAAGAGAATCCTATCTTCCTTGTTTCCTCACTGAAGTCAAACCAGTCATTTTTCCCAACATAAAAAGAAAATAAAACTTGTCGCATAAGATTTGATTGGCCATGACATCATCACTTACATATCTTCTTTCTTTTTTGAGCCAACTGAAAACGTCCATTGCAATTCTTACTGCTGCTATCAAATTTCGCATTTTTCTTCTTTCTTGTGGTCTGTTCTTTAACTTTCTCCACCAGACGAGGATTATTGTCTAAGAACTGCTGAACCCAAGTCTCTATTGGGAGTATTTATCCTGCCACGAATCAAACTCAACAATTCTCCTATTCCTTGCTTCCTCCAACTTTAACTGAACCTCCTCCAATAATTTGCTTCTCTTGTTGGTGTTTTCTTCAGACACTTCGAGGGCTGAATACGCGCTTTTCAGGCTAGTAAACCTCTCCTTAAGACTCGAGCAATAGGTTCTATAACGAATAAGGTCCAACGTTAGATCCGTTTCCTTTTGCACAATCTCTAAATACTTCTGCTGCAAGGCATTAAGCTCATCCTCTGCTCTTCTACTAGCAGATTCTTCCCTCGCTCTTCGAACCTCTTCCATTAAATCATTGATCTTTTCTTGAGCAAGTTTCTCGCTTTCTTTGAGAGCCGTGCAATCCTTCTTTATGTTTTCGATCTCTCCCTCAAGACGATCACAATCCTTCTTCTTCTTCTCAAACTTCATAATTTCCCTATTTAACAAGTTATGCAGCTGAATCTGATTACTGGTTACCTGGATCAACTTCTGAATCTTTGCTTCGTTTTTCCTCAGGGCAAGCAATTCCTTCTCCAAGCTGTCATTTTTATCCTGCAGCTCGGCAACGGTGGCCGAGAGATCTTTTAAAGCCTCGGCCTTTGCCGACTCTTCTCGTTCCTTAAAAATGGAAGCGATCCTGCTGAACTCCGACCGGCGGAAGGACACGAAAGAGAAAAGCTCTGAGTTGGTCAGGCTATCAAGCTGCTCTGATAATCCTTCGTTCGGTTGCTGGTTAAGAGGAGGGGAAGAGTTCGTCGGCCCGCTGGTAGCCATTATCTTCAAAACTGATTAAACAAGAAAGAGATCACTGGTGAGTTCTGTAGGCTTGCAGAAGAATTTGAACACCAGAAGCTGAAGGCGAGGCAACCGAGACATGTCACCTCGCGTCGAAAGCGTTGGGGCTTTAAATAAAACTAGCATTCCTTGCGACGAAAATTATGTGAATTTTTACACCGGACGTAGCTCTATATTCGGACTCTACTAGAATTGTATCACATAGCATTCGTCGACGTGATATCCCATTCCGTTGAATTGTGATTTTTGGCACATGTTATGACAACTTCCGCGCGGTCCAACAACCTGACCCGAATTCGACGCGAAAAATTAAAAAACCCGCCCTTTTTTTGGTTTAATAAATTGATTAGTAGATGCAGTTGGATTAAAACAACAGGTAGAGAAACCAAGTAATACCAACTAATTCCTAAGTAATACCGAGTAATTTTTCGGTAATACCGAGTAATTCTTTGATAATAGCGAGTAATTCCTAAGTAATACCTAGGTAATTCACAGGTATACCAGTAATTCTTCGGTAATACCCAGTAATTCTTCGGTAATACAGAGTAATTCCTAGGTAATACCGAGTAATACATAGGTAATTCATAGATAATACCGAGTAATTCTTCGGTAATATTAATGCTCAGTACCGCTTGGTACCAATGCTAGATACCGCTTGGTACCAATGCTCGGTACTGCTAAGAACGGCTCGGTATCAATGCTCGATACTGTTGGGTATCACTTGGTACCAATGCGCGGTACCACTTGGTATTTCTAAATAATATGCATTTCTTAATCAGATTTTTTACATTTGAATCAATAATATTACAGAAGCATGTATTCTCCCTCTAGGGCATATAAACTACTTACAAACTTTGTAAATAAATGAGACTTTAAAATAACTCTTACAATAAAAATTTGTTCCGAGGGCAGCGCCCCCGGAAACCCCCACAGGAGCGCTGCCCCCTTGACCCCGCGACTTGACCGGGTAGGTCGAATCCCGCCAGGGGGCGCTGCCCCCTCGGAACCCCCGACTAGTCTTCATCTTCATCTTCACCGGCTTCTCCACCTCCAAACCAGTATTCTTCTTCATTTTCACCGACTTCTCCCCCTTCGAACAAGTCTTCATCTTCACTAGCTTCTCCTCATTTCTTCTTTCTCAGCAGCTTTGAAATGTTTTTTGAGGGTCGTGATTTTATTGGTTGGCTGACAAGAAAAAAATTAGAAAAGAAATAAAAAAGATTATCCAACTGTACAATACAGATGTAAATTAATATACGGATATAAAGCTACGTCCGGTGTCCGGACCTAATAAAAATTCTAGTCGAACAGATTCAACTGTAAATATATATAGCCTACTATATAGTCGTCGGTTTGGCTTCTGGCTCTGGTGCATCTATATATTTTATAATTATTCTATTAATTCAATATCTAAATTCTCAAACTCTATGGAGTGTCGAACAGCACAGCTGAAAGCAATTAATTAATTTTTTTTATTAAATAAGCCTCGGAATATGTCATATCCCAAAGATCAGATGGATGGAACGGTGGTGTAACTAACTGGAGTCGAATAATGACATTATTGAGGTGAACCCATTTAGCTCATATTAAGCCCTAATTTTTTGCTCGATTAATGAGCTCGAATTTGACTCATTGTATTGACAAGCTCGAACTTGACTCGTTTATAAAGCTCAAATATAATATTAGGTAATACTTATAAAATAATGTAATATAACATAATATATGTAATGTATCCGAATAGCTCGACAAGCTTTTGAGTCGAGTCAAGTTTAGCTCGACCTTAAAGCCTGATGAGCATGACTCGCGACCTCGTTAACGAGTTGAGTTCGAGCCGGTCAGCCCTAGACAAAACGACGTATAATTTGAGTCTTACATATTAGCGACGGTTAAGCTACTAGTAATTCTTAAGTAAATCAAATATTTTTAAAATATCTTGGTCTGTTAATTTAGAACTTTGGCTATCAATTACGAGGTCCTTGATTTGAATTATGCATATGTGATATGTGTATGTCGCAAAACCATTGTTGTTTCTTCGTCCAAGTTGAGAGCTCCAACCATTTAGTTTTTCAGCTTCTCTATTTCGTTGTGGTTAATAGACTTTGTTGCTTCGTGTGAGGTAGAGTTTTACTCGAGTCGCTTCATCGGTTCCTTCTTGTTGTTCGACCTCATCCCCTCGATGACGTTTCCATCCTATCAGATCGAAAGTTATAGAAGCAACTATAGGAGCTCGCTCCCTATGAAGGTAACTGTCCTTCTCCCTTTCGTGTGCTTCTTTAGCCAAATCCCATCATTCTAAGAAATTTCAGGAATTTAGAGATTTATGGTCCAAAGGGAAGATGGAGGATTTGTTTTGTCGTTGGGTTTAGCGGGTGCTTAAATCCCATTCTTTTTTTTTAGGTTTTTTTTTTTCTAATTGTGGAGAATAAAGGATCCTAAGAAGAGGAACAACTATTGCTCGAAGTCAGGTTTTTGGAGTTTGTTTCCTCTCTCTCTCTCTCTCTCTCTCTCTCTCTCTCTCTCTCTCTCTCTCTCTCTAAGCAATTAAGCTTCTAGACTTTACTGTTACTTTTGTAAAGGCTATGTTTGAATGCCAGCAAATAATGAGTTTAATAGATGTTAGTGCTTATGTGTTTGTGTTTATTTGTTGGAGCTTGGTCTGTACATTAGCTTGTGCTTTATTTTGATGTACTTATGCTGTTTGATTAGTTTTGAGTGGGTAAAGATGTATGTTGTTGGATGGGTTTTGCTTAGTTGTCTGTGATATCATGTCTTTGACTAGATTGGGGATATGTGGATTTCATTTTTGTCTTTTCCCCTTTCATCTTGCCTAGATCATGTTCCAGTGCTATAGGAGTTATCAAATTGTTAATTATTTTCAAATATAGTGATTTTACTTTGCTTTGCATACAACAATCAAACAAAAAAATAGTTCCATTTAATTCAGGGTGCGACCATACCAGCACCAGTGCACCGGATCCCATCAGAACTCCGCAGTTAAGCGTGCTTGGGTGAGAGCAGTACTAGGATGGGTGACCTCCTGGAAAGTCCTAGTGTTGCACCCCCTTTAAAAAAAAGTTCCATTTAATTCACTTTACAGATAATCAAACAACATCAAAGTATTTACTTTACACTGCTTACTTTACAACTAACCAAATAGTCCCTTAAATAAAAATACTATTGATTAATATTTTTATTTATAATATTTTATTCAAAATTTAAAAAATGTATTAGAAAATTTTATTTCAAGTAATATTAAATAAGATATCAAATACAATTATATTTTTATATGCTTTTTTTTAGAAATACAATTTATAATTTATAATTTAAATGGATAAATGGATGAATTGAAATTAACACACTTATATTTAGAGAGAGAGTTCTAATGAGCTATAAAAAAATAAATTATAAATTAAATTTAGATTTTGTTAACCTTCTATTTATCGTTTAGCGACGGCCTCCCTTGCGTCTAACGGCAACTACCACACAGCAATGACTCCGTGATATCGGTTCAACCTCATCAAATCGCTCAGACAATTTCGCAAACTTGTCGCCTTCGATCTCTCGCACTTAGGTATACTCTATTCTTCCTTATTCTTTTTCAACACAGGTTATCCATTTTTCCTTCTTAAAGCTTCTCGAATTTAAAATGCTTCTTTGTTTGAGGTGATTTGGATTAATTTTTGTTGTTTAGATAAATTCCTTTGATTTTGGTGGTCTCTTAGCAATTTGATCTTGGTTTGAGACTTCTATGAATTGGTTTTCTATTCATTTTGAGTTAGGATACAAGCAAGGCGAGTAGTTTCTTTCCATTGGTCTCTTACCACATTTATTGTGTCATAGAAATAAAAATATGGATATCAATTCGAATATATCATGTAATTCTAAATTTCAAATAAAAATGTTTTTCAGAAAAATAAGTTGATTGTTGAACTTACTCAAAAGTACAGGCTGTAATAAAATTATGACAATAAAGAGTATTGAACATATCTATCAATGGTCTCTTTTACTTGTGTATAGGGGTGTCAATTTTTGACACGACCCGAAACCCGACCCGGAAAAATCCGGGTTCGGGTTGACCCGGTGAGCAAAAGGGTCGGGTTCGGATTCGGATTTTTGACCCGTTTCAAAAATGGGTCGGGTTCGGGTTGACCCGGAAACCCGAAATCAACCCGACAATGACCAGAGTCCATCCCAGTTGCCGCACCCGCACTCGCGCTGTCCCGTGTCCCGCCAGTTGCCGCGCTAGCGTCGCGTCGCGTGCGGACTCCCAGTTGCCGTCGAGCGGTCCCGCAGGCCCAGGCGCCCAGCCCAGCCGCCCAGCACTCGCGCCGTCAAGCGGTCCCGACTCCCACGAATCCCTCCACTCGCGCGGTCCACGGACTCAGTCCGCATGCGCGGACCCGCGGATTCCGTCTGCACTCGCGAGCTCCGCCCTTTGGCGTGCGACTTCGCCTGCACTTGCTCAGTCGCTCACTCGCTCGCGCTTCTTCAGCCAAATGTACTAAATCGGGTCGGGTCAGGTCAACCCACCAACCCGCACGGGTCGGGTCCGGGTTGAAATGTCCGACCCGTTTGCAAAAACGGGTCGGGTTCGGGTTGACCCGTTTAGATCCGGGTCAACTCGGGTTATACCCGGACCCGACCCGTCGACCCAAATTGACACTCCTACTTGTGTAGCATTAGAGAAATATTATAAAACAAAAGGAAAGATATCAATATTTATTTCGGAGGGCTTAAATAAGCTAGTTGGAGAGTACAACTCAAAGTTGTCTAGAGAGGAGGGTATCATAATTTGAAACTCTTGATTTGGAAATCTTTCCAAATCTAAATAAATATTTATTTTTGAAAGCTTTAATGGATTATTAATGTGTTAATTAAGGGGCTTGATTATTACATTAATTAGGAATTTATTGATTGATGCATTTAGGAAAGATTTGATTGACTTTAATTAGGAGATTTAATTAGTGCACAAATTAGGAGTTCTAATTGGCATGATTAGATTTATGCATTCATTATATTTTGTTTATTAGATTTTATTTCAAATCTATAAATAGGGCCTAAGGGCCATTGTTTGAGAGCTTGAGTGCAATTATAATTCCTATTTTCTTGAATATAATGAAATCATCATCTTCTCCCCATAGACATAGACATCTTCATCGAATCACGTAAATTGTCTTGTTCTTTGTTTTATTTGTTGTGTGATTCTGGTTTATTATTTTTGTTGTGTTTATTGCACAATAATTGATATTAGAGCTGGATTTTTATGGAATTTTTATGGTAGTTTGAAGAATAGGAGCAAATCTTTGAGACGTGATCCGGTAAGTTCAAGCAAACAAAGGCAACTGATTTTTATTCCAGATTGTTATTGAGCCAAATTGGTGTAATTTTGGCTATGTTAGATAGCTATAATTTTTTGAGGTTATGAGATCATGTGGAGCCATGGATACATCCACCCTCGACGGTGGAGAAGGCGGCGATCCATCAGGTGGTTAGACATCCCGTCAAAATTGATATGATGAAATATGTCAGCAAAGGAAACTTTGGATGTGTTGTGCTCTTTGAGTCTTGCATATGTGATGTGTGTGTGAGTTTGTCCTAATTAGCCTAAATGTTCAAAAAAAAATCTCCATTTATATTAATCAGTTGTTCTCTCTACTCTCGCATGCAAAATGCATCAATTTATGGTGAGTTAATTTCCACTAGAAAATGCATAAATTTTTTTTTTAATGTTTTTCAAATAACTACTTAAATCAAATACAACGTTATCTTCCTCCTTACATAAGAGCTTCAATCAATACTCTCCGTCCACGCAACACCTACATATCAAAATTTAGGTTTCGTTTGGGACGGCTTTCTCACTACTTCTTAAAGCAGCTTTTTAATATAAAAATTTTAATTTTTGTACTAAAAAATTGCTTTAAGAAGCAGTAAGAAAGCTATTCCAAATGAAGCCTTAATTATAAATTGATTCTGCTTGTCCATTCAGAAATTCAGAATCTTTGCATTTATTAAGCATCTTTGGTTCTTCAAAAATTTAGGAGGATAAAATATTTGTTCAAGTTTTAGCTTTACTAGCTAGTGAAGATGACCATAAAGAGATTCATGAAAATATGATAAATTTTGCATCCATGGATAATACTGTCAAGGAGGTCAATTAACTACTAGTATATGTCTATGTAATTAACTCGCGTGTATCTAAAAGGTTTTTGATCATGGGATTCAACTAAAGAGAGCAAACAGTTAAGACAACGCTTGTCTAGATGAAGCGTCGCTCTATAGTGCAATTGCTAACACCAACTTTTGAGCAAGTATCCACTCACCCTAATAGAGATAATTATATACGAGCTAACTATTGGGGGTTCATATGAAAGATACATTCATTCTCACCAAGTTCACCTAGCCCTGAGATGCACTCGATCGTCTAAGAGAACTCACTCCTTCATAGTAGTTGTTCATAATCAATGCTACTTGCTTTCTGTAAATATCCCAAATCAAGGTGAGAAGTTGCACCTATAGATCATACGACAACTTCACTAGCTAAACTTGTCTTTAGCTCATATGACTTCCGCCCAAGGGAGTTGCCCTTTTATCTCGTGGATTCACAACTCATTTCTAGGACTCACCTTCATAGATTTTCTTTACTAATTTTCATCAACTTGCCGTGAGTGCTCATTTATGAAGACGCGCTCAGAGTAAAAAATATAAGATTAGTCAAAAAAATTGTTGACATATTCGACTACCTATATGTATTCAAGATATATATGCAACAATTAGCTATCCCTAAACTATTGTACTAGCTATCATTGTTTTCTTTAAAGCAAGGTTGTGAAAATCTGACTGGACAACAAATCGAAAGAAGGAGAGATTCACGGTTCGATTGTTCAACCGGAATCGAACTAAGGTTGAATCGGATGACGTAATAAATGTTAAAATTATTTAAATATAATATAAATTAGGTAACAATTAAAATTTTAACAAAGAATACATAACTATTTTGATTAAAGTTCATCAATATGCTCCATCAAGGCTCAACATAAAACTTACTAAGAAGCTCAATTGAACATAAATACGAGTATATATATATATATATATATATATATATATATATATATATATATATATATATATATATATATTACAAATTATAATTATATGTTATTAGAGACCATTAATTTAGAGACAAAAGAAATATGGTCGCTAAAAGTATACTTTTAGTGACAAATAATGATAAAGGCTTCAAAATTACTGAGAAGCTTGGTGTTAGCTACCAAAGAAAAGAATTGGTTGCTAATTTTCTCTTCCCATATTTAAGAGAACTTGTTTTTCATATACATAGGACATTTTAGTAAGTAATGTTTTTTAGGGAGGGAAAATTTTAGTATTTTTAGGGATTTATGGTCCAAAGGGGAGACAAAGGATTTTTTCTACCATTGGGTTTAGCGAGTGCTCAGATCCCATTCTTTTCTATAGGATTTTCATCTAATTGTGGAGAATAAAGGATCCCAAGAAGAGGAGCAACTACTTTTTTTTTGGAAAAATTTGGGGCTTAGCCCGTATATTTAAATCAAAGGAGAACAATCACAAAAAAACCAGAAACTCAAAATGGTCGAAAACCAAAAGTGAGCAATCGCAACAACCAAAAACGGGTTAGAGCCAAAAAAGAGCTCAAAAATAAAGGCAAAAATACACTGGACTCAGGTAATAGGAACTAATAAATTAAGCAAGAAAGCTTATAAGTCAACAGTAAGAATTGTCAAAATGAAGAATCCACCCTTCCCTGGTTGCCAAGTAGATTGGAGCAAGAAGCAAAACCTGATCAAAACAAGCAAGCAGCAGAGCTAGAACAGCAACCCACCACAGAAAACCTCAGTACTCAAAGACCTACTAACCAAACCGTAGGGCTTCAACGGCATAACAAAGAGAGAGATAATCCAACCAATCAGAACTGGCCATCCAAGGGAAGAGACCAATCGAGGCAGCAGTAAGTTAGTTCCACTCATCATCGTCCAGCAAGGAGGGGCACGAACCCCCTCCAAACCAAAAATAAAGCAGAAAAATAGAACGAACAGCATACAATCATCCAGTGAAACAAGAGGGGAAGGAGGCTTATAGCAAATCCAAATTCTTCCAGTTAATGGTCTTAGCTTGAATGGCATGTGAAATCTTTCTAATAGAGGCATTGACAGAAATAACAGATCCAGCAAAGCGCATGTCATTACGGGCCCTCCAAAGGAAATAAACGGAGCAACACACAACAAAATTTCAAAAATTCTTCTGAAAAGCTTGCAGTTGTTGGTTCCCATCAAAATAATCAAACACCTTGAACAGGGTAGGTATAAGCATAAAATTTTGGAGGGAGGGGAGGAGGGAAGAAAGAACCATAAAAGTTAATTCACACTAGAAGAAACAGTGGCCAATACTCTCATCCCCATTTCAGCATAAAGAACATATAAAAGAGATAAAGATTTTTCTCTTAGCAAGGATATCCGCCGTTTTGAGACCCCCTAAAAAAGCCAACCACAAAAAGGATGAGTGTCTCAAAGCATACCGTCTGTGCGACACAAATTTTAACCAAGGAACCTTGTTCAAATCCGCATAAAACTGCATATAAAAAGTCTTAAAACAAGGCTTATCCATGCCAATCCAAGAAATAGGGGGGTAAGGGTCTTGAAAAATCTGGATAGAAGATATACTATCCTTGATAGTCTAACAAAAGTGAGAGGGAAGAGACCAGGCCCCCTCACAAACAAACTCCTTAACCTCCAATCCCAAATCAGAATAGGGTTGCATAAGTTCAGCAACAGCCATACCACCACACCAGGGATCCCAGAACATTGATAAACAACAGTTGTCCCTAGAGATATTAAAATGAATCTGCCCCCTAATCCTAGAGGCAGTAAGGCAAATGTATTTCTAGAAATTGGATGACTTGGAATGAGGAGCCTTCCAGGGAGAAGAAAATTTCTTTCTAAACCAACTAGCCGCTAGGGAATCAGAACAAAAATACCTCCAGATGAAGGAGCAACTAAAGCAAAAAAGAAGTGAGACAATGGAGGGCAAGCCAATCCCCCCAAAGCACTTTGGTAAACAAGTATTCTTCCAAGCGATTAAGTGCAGTTTCTTCTTCGTAGAAGAACCATGGTACAGAAACTTAGAGCTTAGTTTAACAATACACTTACAAATGGATTTTGGTAATATTGCTCCTCTGATCCAATAAGCAAGAGTGTTGGCAATAGTGAACTTATGGAACTGTATTCTACCTGCAAAAGACAGAAATTTGACTTTCCAACCAGCAAGTAGAGTAGAAAGCCTACTCAGGAGTGGTTGGAAATGAGTAGATTTGAGTTTTTTAATGGAAATAGAAAGATCAAGGTAGGTAAGTGTATTTTCAGTATGAGAAAAACCAAGCAAAGAGGACAACTCATTAGCAATGGGGGTGTTATGGGAGAACATAATAGAACATTTGGCATTATTAATCCTCAGCCCAGAATGCTCAGCAAAAGAGGAAAGGGAGTCATTAAGATATCACACATTAATAAGAGAAGCCTTTCCAAAAATCAAAATATCATCAGCATATAAAAGGTGGTTCACCGAGAAACCACCACAAGACATTCCCTTAAACCTACTGGCATCAATATCACATGAGAAAGCATCCATTTCGAACAATTAGCAATAATTTTTGTAACAATTTTATAAAACACATTGCACAAAGAGATTGGGCGAAAGTCAAGTAAGGCTGAAGCATGAGAAGCCTTAGGAATCAAAGCAATAGCAGTTACTTTAGTACCTCTAGGAAGTACCCCAGTAGAGAAAAAGTACTTTATGGCCCTACAGACATGTCCACCAATAATGTCCCAAGATGCTTTATAAAACTCAAAAGTAAAGCCATCAGGGCCGGGGGCCTTGTAAGATGAACCAGCAAACACAATCATCCTAATCTCACTATCAGTTATTGGTCTTATAAGGGATTCAGAGAGTTGAGGGGGAATGGTAGATCCAGCAGGAATCGGAGGCAGCCTAGAATTATTGGGCTTAGGGGTGTTATAAAGATTTTGAAAGTATAAAATAGCAGCTTTTGCAATATCCTCCTGGGAAGAGAAGATGCTATACTGAGTGTGAAGTTCTTTGATGCAGCTATAGTTTTTCCTTGAGTTAATCCTAGCATATAGAAACCCAAGATCATCCTCCCCTCTAGAAAGCCAATTGGCTTTACCACGTTGAATCACCCAAGAACTCCAAGCCTTATGGAGAGAAGTGAGAGAGGAATTAATATTCTTCAATGCAGCATTTAGGTTTTGGTCAAGAGGTCTAGCTTGAATCTCAAGATAGCAAAGTTTTTGGGAATCTTCCAGCTCCTTGATTCTATTAGAAAGGAAGGAAGCATTAGCCCAGGTGTTCTATCTAATAAAATTTTTAAGGTCCTTCAACTTAGAGTAAAGAGCTGAGACAGGACTACCCAAATTATGAGTAGCAAAAATGGAAATCAAGCCATCCCAAAAATAAGCCAAATTGACCATGTAGTTCTTAAACTAGAATCTGGCATGGGAGTTAGTGGTGTTACCCGAGAGGAGCACCAGAAGGGAATGGTCAGAGTAGGAAGCCGGCTCCACTTTGTAAAAAGAGGTCAAAAATAACTCAATCCAAGCAGAATTAACTGGAATTCTATCCAATTTAATATGAATGGGATCCTCAACCCATTGATTAAACCAGGAGTAAAACAATTTCGAAGACGGAAGCTCTGACAAACTAGCATTAAAAATCCAACTATTCATCTCCTCCAAACGGCTATGGTGAAGAGGACGGCCCCCTGCAACAATTAAAATCTCCTAATATGACCCAGGGAGAGGTGATAGTAGAAGCAAGATTAAGTAACTGTTGTTGCAAATCTAGTTTTGATGATGACAAACATGTTTCTAGTGTGTTTTTGCTTGGCTAACCCGTTTCAGGCACAAAAGATCACGAGCAAATCAAGCCAACTCAAGATCAGGTCCAAGTGTGTCAAATGTATGATTTTTTTTATTGAGTCAATTCTAATGTAACTGATCCCCGAGCTAAGTAACCTTGCACACACACACTCAGGGGGAGAGCTTGAGTGAATTAGAGTTTCTGTTCATTTTTTGTTCAGATCGTCCTCGACGATATTCACATCGTCCTGGACGATCCAGCAAAAACAGAAACCATAATTTGGGCGACCAAGTTAAGTGAGTCTGATTAAGCAGATCGTCCTAGACGATCTTTGGATCGTACGGGACGATATGCTCAAATTGGAAATTCTCAGCCGCCAGATCAAGTTAGGCAAGTTTTTATTTTAAGTTATTTGGTCTGATCGTCCCGGATGATACATGTGTCGTCCTGGACGATTCAGTACAATCATGCCTAAATTAGTCTGGTAATTAAGGAAAGCAATTAATATTTAATTGATACGATCATATCGTCCTGGACGATCACAGGATCGTCCCGGACGATCATGATCGTCTAGTGCATTTCAGCTGTACGTCCCGAACTGTGTTCAGGACGATTTGGGCACTTTTTGAACTAATCGTACAGAACAATACCCGTATCGTCCTGGACGATCAAGTCATTTTTTGGTCATCCAGCACAAGTTTCTCTGGACGACCCAAACTGTCTTCTGGACGATATTCCTCGATTTGCACTAATTGTCCCGGACGATCGCAGGATCGTACGGGACGATATGAACAATTTTTTTTACTGATCGTCCAGAAGAGCCAGATCGTCGAGGCTGAAATAACTGATTTTGAACTGATCGTAGAGGATGATATATCGATCATCCTGGACGATCTTGGCCGACAAGTTGAGATTTAGGGCAAATTTTAAGCCCTCCTATAAAAGAACTTTTTCTTGAAACAAGAAAACTATTTTGCCACCTTCCTTTCCAGAGAAACCCTAGAGAGAGAGAGTTTGGGAGAGAGAGAGAAGATCTTGTGAGGGGGAGTTAGTGAGGGATTCACTAAGGTTGCTCCAAGCACGGATCAGAGTCGTCTTCTCCGCTCATCGTCTTTCGTCTAGTTGGTGTTCATCGTGGGAGGATCGTTCGCAAGAAGATCCGGGGTTCTCTGCCCGCTTCAGGTGGAAGCAAAAGGAGTTCGAAGGTTCTCTGCCTGCTTCAGGAGGAAGCAAAAGGAGGTCGGGTTCTCTGCCTCACCGTCTGGTGAAAAGGAGGTGTTTGTACAGGCTTCTCCGCCTTGCTGTGGGAGCAAAAGGAGAGACACTTTTTGTTTAGTGTAATACCCGGAGGGGAGGCTCCGGGGAGTGGACGTAGGTCAAGTTGACCGAACCACTATAAAATCTGGTTTGCTTTTCTGATTCAGTTTTGCACTTTACTGATATTAATTGCTTGGGTGAATATCTGTGATTGATCTTTTCGTTCTTGTTTACTTGTTTCCACTGCTAAGTATCGAAATTTTTAAATAACCAATTCACCCCCCCTCTTGGTTAGCCTCGGGACTAGTTCACTAGGGCTTAACATCCATATCGAACTTTCAAGTGGTATCAGAGCGGGATTCAAAATTTAGGTTTAAAAACTTTTGAATTTGATCCATGGCTAACTGTAACAATCATAATACTGCTGAATGTTATTCTATTACAAGACCACCATTGTTTGATAATATTCCTTTTGATTTTTGGAAAACACGCATGTCTACTTTTCTTCAATCAATTGACTATCGCATGTGGATGTTAGTTAAGGATGGATACGAACCACCTTTTAGATTGATTAACAATGTGAAAACTGAATTGCCTTTTGCTGATTGGACGTTTGATGATCGTGATTTAGCACAGTTAAATGCAAAATGCTTGAACTATTTCTTTTGTGCTTTAAAATCTGAAGATTATATGCGTGCTTCTACTTGTACAATGGAAAAAGAAATCTGTGATAGATTATGTATAACATACGAAGGTACAACTAAAGTCAAACAGTCTAGGTTAAACATCTTGTTACATGATTATGAACTTTTTCACATGAAACCTAGTGAGACTATTTCAGAAATGTACACAAGGTTCACTCAGATTGTTATCTCTTTGCATGCTTTAGGTAGAGAACTTACTAACTACGAAAGAGTGAATAAAATTCTTAGATGTTTGCCTTCTTCTTATGATGCTAAGATTACTGCTATCACTGAATCTAAAGATTTAAATACTTACTCTATTGACAGCTTATTTGGATCACTCATTGCTTACGTGGAAGGGGTGAACCAAAGGCAACTTGATGCAGGTGAACGCAAGAAAGAGAAGACAGTGGCACTAAAGGCCAAAGATTCAGATGTTAGCACTTTTGGGTCTGATTGCGATGATGTTGCCTTAATCACAGGGCAATTCAAGAGCTTTCTAAGGAAGAAGAATAAGAATTTTGAAAAGTGGAACAAAGGTAAGACCAGTAGAAACTTTAAAGGTTCGTCTGAATTTATTTGTTTTGAATGCAGAAAGCCTAGACACATAAAGGCAGATTGTCCTACGCTCAAGGCTCACCCAAGCAAGGAGAAGGGTCAGGAGAAACCAAAGTTCAGAAAGGATAAGAAGCGGATTCATAAGGCATTCTGGGCAGACTCTGCATCCGAGTCTTCTGAGACTAAAGCTGAAGAGGAGGAAACAAACTTGTGTCTGATGGCTGATGAACACCCTGGTCAGTCGGACCAGGAAGAGGTATGTGAGCTTACTTACGATCAATTATTTAAAGTTTTTGAAAAAATTCATACATCGTATAGGAAGCTTAAGAAAACTCATGCTAGTTTGAAATTAGATTATTTGACTTTGCAAAAAGAGCATGATGTTTTAGTTAAAGATCATTCCACTGTTGATTCCAATTACATGTCTTTGCTTGATGAATTCGATGATTTGAACAAAAAATATTCTGATTTAACTGTTGAGCATGATTTGTTAAAAATATCGCATGTTGAATTAGAAGTTGCTTTTAAGAAAGTGAATGATATGGCATGTGATTTAGAATGTAATGAAAGTGCAAGAACTTTTAAAATTAAAAGTTTAAATAAACATATTGATTTTTTGAAAGTGAAAATCAGTGCTTTTGAAAAAACAAAACACCGCCTACTTTTGAACAGTTCTATTCACCGCCACCTTTTGAAAAATCTGTTGCAAGTTCATCAAAGCATGTTTCATATACATCTAGGAAGAGGCACTATCACCCATATAGATTAGTTAACCCTTTTCATGGTGTTAGATGTTTTCATGTGGCATGTTAGGACACATTTTCCACACCTGCACTGTTCACCGTAGTACATATTGGGTGTGGAAACCCAAACTGCCTGTTTCATAGCACAACACGCATGTATTGCATTCTTCTTTTCATAAGAAGGAACCCAAACCTATTTGGGTTCCTAAGACTGACGTTTAATATTTTTGTAGGTGTGCTCTCACATAAGACCTCGTGAGAGCATGTGGTACCTGGACAACGGATGTTCTAGACACATGACTGGAGATGGAAATCAGTTCATTTCGCTGGAGGCCAGAGCTGGAGGCAAGGTTACACTTGGAGATAACACCACCAGGAAGGTGGTAGGCTCAGGTATAATTGGTGATTCAAAAAATTTTATGATTCATAATGTTTTGCTTGTAGATGGACTGAAACACAACTTGCTGAGCATCAGTCAACTTTGTGACAAGGGATACATCATCAAATTCCTTCCCACTAGCTGCATTTTAAGCTTAAATGATGAAGTTGTTTTGCAGGGGCAAAGGATCAACAATGTCTACAAGCTGGATGTAAGTTGCATTAAATCTGATAATTCAATTTGCTTAAAAATTGCTGCTGATGAGTCTTGGTTATGGCATAGGAGATTGTGTCATGCCAGTATGAAAACCCTTAGGAGAGTCACCCAAAAGGACTTAGTTAGAGGTGTGCCCAAGCTTAAGTTCACTAAGGATCACCTGTGTGATGCCTATCAGTTGGGGAAGCTAGTCCAGCCCTCTTTTCGCTCTGTTAAAGATATTAGCACCTCTAGACCTTTAGAAGTTCTTCACATGGACCTCTTTGGACCCATTAGCACTGCCAGCTTAGGGGGGAGAGTCTATGGGTTTGTGATTGTAGATGATTATTCGAGGTTCACTTGGGTTAAATTTTTATCACATAAATCTGAGTCATTTGATGAGTTTAGATCTTTCTCTACTTGGATTCAGAAAAAATTAGGATGTGAGATTATTACCATCCATAGTGATCACGGAGGGGAGTTTGAAAATGAAAGATTTGGAAGTTTTTATGAGGATCATGGGATTAGTCACAATTTTTTAGCTCCTAAGACCCCTCAGCAGAATGGGGTAGCTGAAAGGAAGAATAGGACCTTAGTGGAAGCCGCTAGAGCCATGCTTGCCGAGTATTCACTTCCAAAATATTTTTAGGCTGAAGCGGTGAACACTGCCTGTTATGTGCTGAATAGGGTGAATGTTAGAGTCAAACTGAACAAGACACCTTATGAGATCATTAAGGGTATAACTCCAAATATGTCCCACCTCTATGTCTTTGGCTGTAAGGTTTTCATTCTGAACAACGGGAAATCACCCTTAGAATAATTTGACCCCAAATTTGATAAAGGAGTGTTCTTAGGATATTCAAGTGTGGGGAAATCCTTTAGGGTGTTCAATAAGAGGACTTTGGTGGTGGAAGAAATAACCCATGTAGTGTTTGATGAATCTGATCATAAGGAGTCTAGATCTGAAGTAGAAGATGAAGAGATTATTGAGGTTACCCAAGGGGTTGGAAATATAAATATGGAGGAAAGGGTAGAACCTCAAACCACGTTGCCTAGAGATTGGAGATATTCTTCAAGTCATCCTAAAGAACTGATCTTAGGAGACCCTTCTGAAGGTGTTAGGACTGGGCATGGACTTAGGAAGGAAGTAAATCATTCTGCCTTTATCTCAATGACTGAACCCACCAACATCAATCAAGCCTTGTCGGATGAGTTTTGGATTTTAGCTATGCAGGAAGAATTGAATAAATTTGTAAGGAATGATGTCTAGGAGTTAGTAGAAAGACCCAAAAATCAAAGTATTATGGGAACTAAGTGGGTCTTAAAGAATAAGATGAATGATTCTGGTGTGGTGGTGAGAAATAAGACAAGATTGGTGGCTAAGGGGTATAATCAAATAGAAGGGATTGATTTTGAGAAGACTTTTGCCCCTGTAGCTTGATTGGAAGCCATTAGAGTGCTACTAGCTTTTGCCTGTTATAAGGGATTTAAGCTATTTCAAATGGATGTCAAGAGTGCCTTTTTAAATGGGGTAATTAAAGAAGATGTTTTTATAGAACAACCCCCAGGTTTTGATAGTTCCCAATATCCAAATCATGTATATAAATTAAAAAAGGCCTTATATGGATTGAAACAGGCACCAAGAGCTTGGTATGAGAGGCTTAGCACATTCCTGTTAGAAAAAGAGTTTGTTAAGGGGAGTGTAGACACCACCCTTTTTCTGAGAAGATTAGGGGATGACTTACTCATTGTCCAGATCTATGTTGATGATATAATTTTTGGATCTTCTGATAAATATTTAAGTAATGAGTTTTCTAAAACAATGAGTAAGGAGTTTGAAATGAGTATGATGGGAGATATGTCCTACTTTTTGGGGTTTAGCATAAGGCAAACGGATGATGGAACCTTTCTTAATCAATCTAAATACACTAAAGACATTTTGAAGAAATACGAAATGGATAAAGCCAAGCCAATCAATACTCCCATGACCTCCTCAGTTCTGTTAGATAAGGATTCAAGTGAAAAATCTGTTGATCAGAAGAAGTATAGAGGGATAATAGGATCACTGCTTTACCTGACTACTAGCCGACCTGATATCATGTTTAGTGTCTGTCTTTGTGCTAGGTTTCTGGCTGATCCTAAAGAGTCCCACCTGACTGCTTTTAAGAGAATTCTTAGATATCTTTTAGGGACCCCAAAACTAGGATCTGGTACCCTAGGCACAGCACCTCTTTTGAGATCATTGGATATTCTGATTCTGACTTTGCGGGGTGTAGGGTGGATAGAAAGAGCACTTCTGGGACTTGTCAATTTATATGACAGTCGTTAGTCTCCTGGTCCAGTAGAAAACAGAACTCAGTTACACTTTCCACTACTGAAGATGAGTACGTTGTCTTAGGGAGTTGTGTGGCCCAAGTTCTTTGGTTGAGCAACAAGTCTTTGATTTAGGGGTACCTGTTGGCACAATTTCTGTTCTGTGTGATAATACTAGTGCCATCTGTATCTCTAAGAATCCAATCCAACATTCTAGGACCAAACATATTGATATAAGGCATCACTTCATTAGGGACCATGTTACAAAAGGAGACATTGAGCTACATCATGTAGCAACTGAAAATCAGCTGGCTGACATATTCACTAAACTACTGGCCTTTGACTCATTCAGCATTTTGAGATCCATATTAGGAGTGATTGATATAAATGCTTGATTCTGATGACTGCTGATTTCTGATGGTTCTGATTGGTATTCTGTTTTCGGTTAGTTAGTTTTTGGTTTGATTATTTGCTTTCAGTTTATTTTATTTCTTTTGTTGATTTCTATTTCAGCCTTACTGTTAGTTTGATTTGAGTATTTACTTTGATGTGATTTTCTACCTGTTTTTATTCACTGGTTCATATCTTGCACTTACTGTTTTATGCTTTTCAAAATCTGATCACCGCTCACTTTTTCTGATAATCTGAATTTCTGACTGGGAGTTCTTTACCTTATTTTGGTTTGGAAGCTGGTAAGCAGTGATTGATTCCACTGAATCTGTTAAAGGGAAGAAATATTGATGATTGTTTCTCTTCCTCTAACTCCTTTACTGGTGTATAGTTTCTTTTGGATAAAAATCCTCTTCAAAATTAAAATGTTAGTTTTTGAAATAGAGTTTATTTTATCTTCATACAGTAATCTGCCTCATATCAATAGTGTTTTTCAAAGTCTTGAGTCATTAGTTTGATTTTCTATACCAAGTGATTGCATTTATCATATGCTGTATGGTTTTTATTTTGTGAATCATTCTTCCTTATTGTGGAGAGTCATCTCCTATGTCTGAAAGATAATCTCACAGCTAAGACTCTTTAATGATTATGAAAAAGGAGAAAGCTTACAAAAGATGCGCAGTGCGCCAAATAATTTGAAAAAGAGGCATAAAATGAGCCCAAAACTGAAAAGATGTGAAATTGCCAAATTGGATACACAAAGTGTATCAAAAAAGAAAAGATACGCAAAGCGCCAACCAATTTGAAAAAGAGGCACAAAATGAGCCCAAACCAAGCTTTCTTCCCTTTCAGATTATTAAATATCTTACAAAAATCCGTGCGCCACTTAATATTTTCAAAAGCTTGAGTTTGGAAATCCTGATTTCTGATTCTTTACTTTGTAACACTATTATATCAGATATTTTTTTGGAACGAGGCTTGAAAAGATCTCTTTTCAAATCTAATGTCTTTTCTTCTAAATCGTATTTTTGTTTTGAAAGAGGTTTGCATCGATAAGGTGCCCGGGGTCGGAGTTACGAAAGTTGATTTTTCTAACCTTTTTAGGATTTCAGCGCTGTCAATCGTCTTCTTATTGGTTTTTGAATCTAAAATCAAGGAAAAATTCTGATTTACTCGAGCAGCTTGATTAAAAAAAAATGTTACGTTTATGTGCTTTTGCTGTAAGTTTTATTCATTTTTATTTTATTTTGATTTCATGGTTGTGTTTTTGGGATACTAATCGATCATTTTCATCATCCATCTTTTTTCTGTTTTCTTCACATCGTCCTGGATGATACATCGATCGTTCTGGACGATCCTCTTAATCTTGGACGATCCAAACATCGTCCTGGACGATTCATTCAAAATCATCCCCACACTGCTCCTGCTGCTGAAAGAACTCCAATTATTGGTGATCGTCCTGGACGATCATTACATCATCCTGAACGATATGATCCATATCCTCCTGATCTGATCAAACGGCTGACAGTGCTCAAATTATTGTCTATCATCCTGGACGATCCACCTTATCATCCTGGACGATCCACGTGTCAGCTGCTGGATGATTCGAATTCGGCCCGTCCGACATATTTATTGCATATCATCCCGGACGATCCACCTAATCGTCCTGGATGATACTTTTCGTCAATGGTCGTCCAGCCTGACTCCTCGGAACGATCGCCTATGTCTAATCATCCTGGACAATCGAACCGCCTTTCTGACCAATCGTCCAGGACGTCATAAATGCCCATATCATCCCGGACGATGTCACGATCGTACAAGACGATCAGGCCATTTTCTATATAAATAACAGTTTTTCTTAAGGATTTTCACTCTTTCTCCCTACTTTCCTTCACTCTTGATTCCCAATGGCTAGTGGCAAACAGATCCTCGCTTCCCTAATGCAGCCGATCAGGCTGCCTACGAGCGATACTGTGAAGTAGGGATTACACCATCAAAAATTGTAAATCCCCGCACTCTCACTTATCCTGTCCTTGACCTCTTCGCACACACCTCCCTCACCTTTGACCACCTGGTGCAGCGCTTCGATCAGTGGGAGGCAAGATTTGACTCCTATGAGGTTGCCCAGGAGCAGCGGCACACCGAGGATATCCAGCGCTTTACTGACTATGCTGCGCAGCAGCAACAACAGCATGACCAGGACATTGCCTGGATTGGAGCCCACTTTCAGGCCATTCACCATTACTTCAACCCACCACCGCCACCTCCCTCTTCCGATCAGGATCCGCCTCAGTTTTAGTTTTCTATTTTATAATTATTCTCTTTTATGTTTTGTACTTGTATTTTCGTGTTCTGTTTTACCCTCCTCCTTTTTGTGATGTCAAAAGGGGGAGTCAGTTGTAGTCATTTCAGTCTTTGTTATGTGTTATGTTTTTCTGTATTAGTTTGATTGTTAAATAAAAATTTGAAAAAAAAAATATCTATTTTTCGATCTCCTGTTTATTTTTATTTTCAAACTGCTGTACAAATATTTGCCATCATAAAAAATGTAGAGATTATTGCAAATATGGTTTTGATGATGAGAAACATGTTTCCAGTGTATTTTTGCTTGGCTAACCCGTTTCAGGCACAAAAGATCACGAGCAAATCAAGCCAACTCAAGATCGGGTCCAAGTGTGTCAAATGTATGATTTTTCTTTTTATTGAGTCAATTGTAATGTAACTGATCCCTGAGCTAAGTAACCTTGCACACACACACTCAGGGGGAGAGCTTGAGTGAATTAGAGTTTCTGTTCATTTTTTGTTCAGATCGTCCTGGACGATATTCACATCGTCCTGGACGATCCAGCAAAAATAGAAACCCTAATTAGGGCGACCAAGTTAAGTGAGTCTGATTAAGCAGATCGTCCTGGATGATCTTTAGATCGTACGGGACGATATGCTCAAATCGGAAATTCTCAGCCGCTAGATCAAGTTAGGCAAGTTTTTATTTTAAGTTATTTGGTCTGATCGTCCCGGACGATACGTGTGTCGTCCTGGACGATTCAGTACAATCATGCCTAAATTAGTATGGTAATTAAGGAAAGTAATTAATATTTAATTGATACGATCATATCGTCCTGGACAATCGCAGGATCATCCCGGACGATCATGATCATCTAGTGCATTTCAGCTGTACGTCCCGAACTGTGTTCAGGATGATTTGGGCACTTTTTGAACTAATCGTACAGGACGATACCCGTATCGTCCTGGACGATACCCGTATCGTCCTGGACGATCAAGTCATTTTTTGGTCGTCCAGCACAAGTTTCTCTGGACGACCCGAACTGTCTTCTGGATGATATTCCTCGATTTGCACTAATCGTCCCGGACAATCGCAGGATCGTACGGGACGATATGAATAATTTTTTCTACTGATCGTCCAGAAGAGCCAGATCGTCCAGGTTGAAACAACTAATTTTGAACTGATCATACAGGATGATATATCGATCATCCTAGACAATCTTGGCCGACCAGTTGAGATTTAGGGCAAATTTTAAGCCCTCCTATAAAAGAACTTTTTCTTGAAACAAGAAAAATCTTTTGCCACCTTCCTTTCCAGAGAAACCCTAGAGAGAGAGAGAGTTTGGGAGACAGAGAGAAGATCTTGTGAGGGGGAGTTAGTGAGGGATTCACTCGGTTCCTCCAAGCACAGATCAGAGTCATCTTCTCCGCTCGTCGTCTTTCTTCTAGACGGTGTTCGTCGTAGGAGGATCGTTCGCAAGAAGATCCGGGGTTCTCTGCCCGCTTCAGGTGGAAGCAAAAGGAGTTTGAAGGTTCTCTGCCTGCTTCAGGAGGAAGCAAAAGGAGGTCGGGTTCTCTGCCTCACCGTGTGGTGAAAAGGAGGTGTTTGTACAGGCTTCTCCGCCTTATTGTGGGAGCAAAAGGAGAGACACTTTTTGTTTAGTGCAATACCCGGAGGGGAGGCTCCGGGTGGTGGACGTAGGTCAAGTTGACCGAACCACTATAAAATCTGGTTTGCTTTTCTGATTCAGTTTTGCACTTTACTTTACTGATATTAACTGCTTGGGTGAATATCTGTGATTGATCTTTTCGTTCTTGTTTACTTATTTCCACTGCTAAGTATCGAAAATATTTTCATTGTTTTCATGAAATTTTTAAATAACCAATTCACCCCCCCTCTTGGTTAGCCTCGGGACTAGTTCACTAGGGCTTAACATCCCTATCAAACTTTCAACTGTTTCCAAAGGGGAGCCCTCTCAGCAGGGGAGTTTGCCGCATAAATAACCTAAAGAAGCATTGGTGGCAGAGAGCCAGTTCGAAAAGCCCCATAAATTTGCTGCGTGGAAATAAAAGGGGGAGAGAAAGAGATATTCGTAGGGTTCCATTTCAGCCAAATCTGACCAGGGGAAGAGTAACTGAAATTGTTACAACTTAATTCATTTGAGAAAACCATGTGCGAGTTAATGAACCAAGGGTCAATAGCTGAAGCAGCAGGTATCTTTACTTCCAAGATACACAACATGTTCAAATGGAAAGTGGAAACTAGTTTCTTACAAGCAAGAACTTTATCAGGGGAGTTTAATCCTCTAACATTCCAGCAATCGATAGGGCCATGGGTCATTTTGACTTAAAGGTAGTAGAGTGCGAGTTATTCTTAGCACTCTTTCCTTTGGGTCCTTTGGTGGTATTAGGGGATTCAGTGTTTAATTTTGATGAATTAACAGAGGAGGGAGGAACCTCATCAGGGGGCTCTTCAGGCTGTAGGAGAGCAAACCTGTTAGGGGAAGACACAAAAGGATCAGTTGGCAGGGAGACTGCAGCTGAAGAGGAGGGAGCGTGTGAGGGAGGGCTTGGAATAGTAGGAGAGCCAGGTTGGTGGAGGGAGTTATATTGAGAGGTATCAGAGGAGGACACCTCATCAGTAGGGGAGTTAAGGTTAGGAATGTGTTCCTTAATTAGTAATGACGGGTTGGAAATGGTGGGTGGGGTAGGCAAGAGGGCAGGCTTATTGGAGGGATTAGAACTAGCTGTTCAGACATTGGGGTAGAAGCTAGAGGATTAGCAGGAGAGGAAAATAGAGGATTAATGGTGGTAACAGGGTTGGAGGGGTTATTGGGAGGGAGAGGTGTTTTGTGAGGAGGAGGTTGGGAAGACCTGGCCCGAGAGGAGCTTCTTCCCCGTGCAGGACACAAAATTGGCTTAGGCTGAGGATTAATGTGACAAAGTGAAGAAGGGTGAACTATAGAACCACAGCCCGCACACGGAGAGGGCTTCCAGTCATATAACACCTTTAGTGAAACATCATCTCCATCAAGCGAAATAGGGATTTCATCAGGCAAGGGAGAGTTGCTAGAAACCAAGACGCAAACTCGGGTGAAGGTGAGCTTAGTTTTTCGAGCAGTGAGAGCATCAACCAGAAGAGGATGTCTGACAAAAATCACAATTTTAGAAATTCCAGTGGGATTCCACATAGCTAAAGGCAAATCGATAATTTTAATACATATAGGGATAGAGGAGAACTCATCTCGTTTAGGTTTGAATTTTTGAGTCCACTTCTACAAAATGAAGGGGCGGCTGAAGAAGAACCATGGCCCCCCAATATAAGTAACCTGGAAGTCTTCCGGGGATGAAAATATGAAAAGGAAGAAGCCATCGTTCATAGATAGAAGATCCACTACTCCTTTAGGGTTCCAAGCCCTCTTGACCGCATTGAATAAGTCGGGCGAGGACCAATAGAGTATCCAATGAGAGAGGAGCTCCAGTCGGGTGCCCCAAGGGCCAAATCATCAACCGAAAAGGGAATCTTAGAAGTAGGGGGAATGAACCAGAGAGAAAACTCTCCGGCAACCAGGTCTTATTTAGTGGGATTAGAGACAAACTTAAGGCCAACCGGTAAAATGGGATCAAAAGAGGAGGCGGGAAGAGCTCCAGGGAGAGGGGGAAAGTTTGTAAAGTAGGAGGAGGAGGAAGCCATAAAGAGGGGCTGGTCGAGGAGGGGTAGCCCCTCCCCGAGCGAAAATGGTGGGAAGCGAAGAGGTGGCGGGAAGGAGGCTAGGGCGAGGGAAACCCTAGCAGACGCTCTCTCTCTAAAACTGCTTGGAAAGATCTAAGAGGAGCAGCTACTGCTCGAAGGCAAGCTCTGGTAGGTTGTTTTTGCTCTCCCCCCCCCCCCCCCTCTCTCTCTTAAAGAGATTAAGCTTCTAGACTTGGCTATTGTTGCTTCCGTAAAGGCTACGTTTGGATGCCAATAAATTATGAGTTTGTGTGCTTAGAAATGAGGATTACGTCATCTGTGATTAGAAAATAGATGCTAGTGTTTGTGCATTTTTATTTATTAATTGAAGCTTGGTAAGTAAGTTAGCTTGTGCTTTTTTTATGTGCTTAAGTTGTTTGTTGAGTTCTGAGTGTGTAAAAATGTATGTTCTTTTATGGGTATTGCTTGGTTGTCTATGATATCATGTCTTTGATTAAATTTGGGATGCGTGGATTTCATTTTTGTCTTTTCCCCTTTCATCTTGCCTAGAGCAAGTTCTTGTGCTATAAGAGTTATCAATTTGTCCATTATTTTTAAATATAGTAATTTTACTTTACTCTGCATGCACCCAACCAAAAAAAAAGTTCCCTTGCATTCATTTTACAGACAACCAAATAGTATCAAAGTATTTACTTTATAGCTAACCAAATGGCCCATTAAATAAAATATTATTGATTAATATTTTTATTTATAATATTTTATTAAAAAAATAAAATAATGTATAAGAAAATATAATTTCAAATAATATTAAATAGGATATCAAATACAATTTTATTTTTATATGCTTATTTTTTATAGATACAATTTATAATTTATAATTTAAATAGATAAATGAATGAATTGAAATTAACACACTTATATTCAGAGAGAGAGGTCTAATGATCTTTAAATAAAATAAATTTATAAATTAAATTTAGATTTGTTAATCTTATATTTGTTATTTAATGATGGCCTCCCCTGCGGCAACTACCAGGCAGCCACAACTCCACGATATGAGTTATGTCTCACTGAATTGCTCAGACAATTTCACAAACTTGCCTCCTTCTGTCTCTCATACTCAGGTATGCTATATTCCTACTTATTCTTTCTCAACACAAGTTATTCATTTTTCCATCTTAAAGCTTCTTGAATTTAAAATGCTTGTTTGTTTGAGGTAAGTTGGATTTTTTTTTGTTTAGATAAATTCGTTTAATTTTGGTGGTTTCTTACCAATTTGATCTTAGTTTGGGATTTTTGTGAATTGGTTTTCTATTCATTTTGCGTTAGGATGACAAGAAAGGAGAGCAGTTTCTTTCCATTTTTTGAGATACATACATTTTGATTTGTTTTGCCTTGTTTAAAATGCAACCAACATGATGCCACAAGTGCTAAAAAAAAATAGCAAACAAAATTAAATAGGTATAGAGAGAAGATAATGATTGTCAATAGTGTTGATACGTCATCAAAAAATTATCTTGATCAGGCACGAATCTTGAGGCAAAATTAAGTTGAAAACTTAAAAAATTAAATACGGGACTATCTGAACTCTGATTTCAACAGACTTATAGTCGAACTAAAGTTTTGGAAATACGAACCCAACGACACCAAATTCGACTCAATCTGAGCCAAAATAAGCCCAGACCAAGGACCCGAAGCGCTGTTGGAAGGTTCAAACCACAATTTGGATTACCAACAGTTTCCAAACATGACGTGCTTATAGTCGAATAGAGCGGCTCAACCAGACGAATCGAACGAGCCCAAGATTACTAAATTTTGATATCATTAAGACCTTCAAATGTCCATCAGACAGTCCACGATCAAGGAATTCAATATCGACCATCCATTCAAACCACTCCCCAATTACCCTTGCTTTTTGTCCTATTTACGGGCCATGCCACTCCTAGAAATCTATTAATAGAGTCCCGTCTCCTCTTGAAAAGGGACCCCTAATCCTAAGGAGAAAAGAGAGAGATCAGAGATCGCTCTTGCCTCCTTCCTCCTCCTCGAGTACCGCCTGATGTCGGGGTTCCATCGGACCACCACCTAACGTCCTGATCTCCGTCGGACCACCACCTAAGGCTCGGACATCTGCCAGACCACCACCTAAGGCTCTCACTTTTGCTGGACCACCACCTGAGGCCCACACTCCTGTCGGACCACCACCTGAGGTCCGCACATCTGCCGGACCACCACCTGAGGCCCGGATATCTGCCGAACCACCACCTGAGGCCTGCACTCTTGCTAGACAACCACCTGAGGCCCACACTCCTGCTAGACCACCACTTGAGGCCCGCACTTCTGCCAGACCACCATTTGAGGCTCGCACTCCTGTTGAACCACCACCTATGGCCCTCACTTCTGCCAGACCACCACTAGAGGCCTGCACTTTTACCGGACCACCACATAAAGCCCACACTTCTTCCATACCACCACCTGAGGCCCGCACTTCTGCCAGATCACCACCTGAGGCCCACATTCTGTCGGACCACCACTTGACGCCTAGACTTCTACCGGACTTATACCTTGTCATAATACGGTCCTTTCGACCTCCATCATCAGGCAACTATCTTTCTGACCCCTACCTCTTACCAACTATGGTCCTTCCGACCTCCATCGCCAGGCAACGGTCTTTCTGACCCTTGCCTCCTACCGACTACGGTCCTTCCGACCTCCATTGCTTGACCAACTAAGGTCCTCCCGACCTCTATCATCAGACTTCAGTCTTTCTGACTCCAATGCCAGTTGACTATGATCCTTTCGACCTCTGTCTCCTGGCCAACTAAGGTCCTCCCGACCTCCGTCATCAGACTACAGTCTTTCTAACCTCCAATGTCAGTCAACTACGGTCTTTTTGACCTATGTAGTCTATCGATTATGGTCCTACCAACCCAACAAACATGTATATAATGATTACTGTAATTCCCACCATGTAATGTGCTCTATATGATGTATATTTGTGGCATCTAACCAAGGCCTTCTCCCAACAAAGGGCCTCATTTGTAATCGACCGTAAATATAAGTGGATTCATTTAAATTTGGCTAGGCCCCGTGGTTTTTCCGCTTTTCAGGGGTTTCCACATAAAAACTTTGGTGTCTCATATAAATGCAACACCCTCTCTCTTATCTGACTACGTGCTGGATCTTCATATAATGCTTAGACACTAAGCTTTATATTTCTCTACCGCCGCAAATATTCCAGGAAGAAACAAGTGTGTATTTTGTCTTAAGGTACTCTCAACCATCACAATTTCTCTTACGCGAAGCATATAAAGTGACGAGTAAAGGTAGAAGCTAATGGTGGTTCAATCATAATAGGTTCTAATATAATAGACAAACTAGAAGTTCGATACACAATATTAAGAAATTACGAAGTAGCATTTCACCTTGTGCTTACCACTTTACTGCATCATAGAAATAAAAATATGGATATCAATTTGAACATAGCATATAATTATAAATTTCAAGGTAAAAATGTTATTGAGAAAAATAAGTTGATTGTTGAACTTACACAAAATTGTAGTATGTAATAAAATCATGACAATAAAAAGTATTGAACATATCTATCAATGGTCTCTTTTAATTGTGTAGCATTAGAGAAATATTATAAAACAAAAGGAAAGATATCAATATTTATTTCAGAGGGCTTGAATAAGCCAGTTTGAGAGCACCACTCAAAATTGTCTAGAAAGGCGGGTGTCATAATTAAAAACTATTAATTTGGAAATCTTTCCAAATCTAAATAAAGCTTTATTTTTGAAAGATTTAATGGCTATATAATTTATTAATTAAGGGGGCTGATTATTACATTAATTAGGGATTTGATTAAAGATTTGATTGACTTTAATTAGGAGATTTAATTAGTGCACCGATTAGGAGTTCTAATTAGGATGATTAAATTTTTGTAATATTTTCTTTATTAGATTTTAATTGAAATCTATAAATAGGGCCTAAGGGCTACTGTATGAGAGCTTGAGAACAATTGTAATTCATATTTTCTCTAATATAGTGAAATCATTATCTTCTCCCCATGGACGTAGGAATCTTCGCTAAACCATGTAAATCACCATATTCTTTGTGTTGTTTGTTGTGTGATTCTTGTTTATTATTTTTGCTATGTTTATTACAAAATAATTGGTATTAGAGCCAGATTTTCATGGAATTTTTGACGGCGATTTGAAGAATGGGAGTATATTTTTGAGACTTGATCTGATAAAATGAAACAAGCAAAGACTATTATTTTTTATTGCAGATTGTTACTGAGTTGGATTGGTGTAATTTTGGCTACGTTAGATAGTTGTAATTTTTGGAGGCTATGAGATCCAGTAGATCTATAGATACATCCACCTCGATGGTGGAGAAGTCGGTGATCCATCAGGTGGATACACATCCCATCAAAATTGATGTGACAAAATTTGAACGTAAAGGAAACTTTGGCATGTGGTGATGTGAGGTGATGGATGCACTGTACTCTTTGAATATGAAAAATGTTCTTGGCGAGGAACATTCTAAAGAGATGTCTAAGAGAGATTGCCTGAAGATGAACTAGAGTGCTTGTACCTTGATCAGAAATTATCCATCTTAGGAGATCAAGTTGTGAAACCCTTTAAGTGGAAGAAGCTATACTCTTAAATATTGAGGCACCTTTTAGAGTAAATCATTAAAAAAATTTTAAGAAATTTTATAGTTATGCCTGGTCATTCTGAAAAATCCTGGGATGAGTGACCTTCTGGGAAGTTGCACCAACAACATAAAACAATGAGGCCCTTAAGCCAAAGTGAACAATATGTCAATAGTTAAGAGTTTGGGCTAATACAAATAGTATCAGAGCAATATACCCGTTGGAAGATAAGAACTAATTACCATACAAGAAAAAGTGTTACGCCATGGGAACCACCTCTTGAATCTTATATGAGACAAAGTGCTACGTAATGAGAGTCAGCACTTAAGCTTGTAAGGGCAACCTCTAGAATTCTATGTACTTGGTGGATGATTCAGGGATAAAGATACTAACGAGGATGTCAGTTACCTAAGTAGGAAAGATTGCGAAATATTTTATGTAAAAGAAGCTAAACTCTTAAACATCGAGGTGCCTTTTAGTATAATGGTTAAAAATTCTTTAAGAAACTCCACAGTTAAGCATGCTCATCCAAAAGAAATCTTGGGATGGGTGATCTCCATGAAAGTTACACAAAAATGATAAAACTGTAAGGCCCTTAGGACAAAGCGGACAATATCTCAATAGTTAAGAGTTTGGTCTACTACACAAGTATGTGATGATGATGGAGAGACTTCTACTATGAAATTATGGAAGACTTTGGAGAATAAGTATCTGTTGAAGAGTTTAGATAATCATCTCCATAAGAAATGGCAGCTCTATATGTTTTAAATGAGACATGGGGTTATAATTAATGAGCATTTGATTGACTTCACAAAGTTATTGATAGATCTTTAAATTTGGATGAGGAAGTTGGAGATGAAGATAAGAAACTCTTGTTAAATTTACTCCCATATGAGTACAAAAACTTTACATTGACACTCAATTATGGGAAGAAAGTCTTGAATTATGGTGAGGTGACTATAATGTTGCTAAATTGAGTTCCAGCATAGGGACATAGAATCTATGAAGATGGATTCGACTGATGATCACACTCCAATAAGGAAGATCTGAGACATAGAGGAATAGTAGGACAAGTCTAGTGGGTGCAGTCTTGAAAAGGATCAGTTTGTTTTCTATTTAAATATTGGTCAATGGAAGAAAGATTGCCCGAAGCTGAAGGAGAAGGAAAATAAAGTTTTCACTAAGGCTAAGGCAAACCTTAGCATGAAAAAGGATGAATATTATACACTAATGGTTCATTCTAGATTTTAAATATTGGTGCTACCTGTCACATTTATGCCAATAGAGAGTGGTTCAATACCTACAGAGAGTTTGATAGCGGTGATGTGACCATGGGAAATGATCAAGCCTATTGTATTATTAGTGTAGGGTGCATCTTCATCAAAATGCATGGTGGTATAATGAGAGAGCTAATTAATATGAGAAATATTAGGATATTAGGAAGAATTTGCTATATGTTGGGGCTTTAGAGACTAAGGGCTACAAGGTAGTCATTGAGGTAGGAATTCTTAGGATATATTATGGATTGCTGATTTTTTTGAAAGGAGTTCATCATCACAAACTTTACTACCTTCAAGGTGGAACAATGATTAGAATGGATGCTATTGCTAATGATTCTTCTAATTCTGCTATATTATGATATATATGGCTAACTCATACATTATGACTTTGGTGGAGCAAGGATGGATCAAAGGAGTAAGCACTTGTAAGTTCAATTTTTATGAACATTATGTGTTTGGTAATAAGACACAAGTCTCCTTTAGTACTTCCATTTACAATACAAAGGGAATCTAAGAGTATATTTACACAGATGTTTAGGGCTGTACGAAGACATCATCATTCGACGAGCAGAGATACTTTGTCTCTTTTATTCATGATTATTCCAAATATATTTGGGTATACACCTTGAGGTACAAAAGTGAGGTACTAGAGATTTTATAACTTGAAAGAAGTGGATTGAGACTCATATTGGCAAACAATTCTAGTGTATCAAATAAGATAATATGGGCAAATACACTTCAGATGCATTCTTATTGGAGTGCCAAAGATTTGGGATAGAACACTACTTCATTATTAGAGAAACATCGCAGCAAAACAAGATGACAGAAAGGATGAACCAATGCTGGGTTGGATAGATTCTATTAGGCTGATGCGATAGACTATGCCTGTCACTTGGTGAACCATATGCCTTGTGTAGCTATTGAGAAGAAGACCCCAAAGGAGCGGCGGTTGGGGCATCCTATTAGAGATTATGATAACTTGAGAGTATTTGGGTGTTCAACTTACTATCATAATCAGATTGATAAACTTGAACCATGAGCTAAAAAGGTGATCTTTATTGGCATCAGACATGGAGTCAAGGGCTTCAAACTCTATGATCCAATAGAGAAGAAGATTGTTATTAGTAGGGATGTTACTTTTGATGAGGCGAGCGTGTTGAAGTCTCAAGATTTGAAGCAGGTGGAGAGTTCTATTATGACCAAAAATATGCAATAGAAGTCAGACTTTGATGTAACTCCATTTATTCCACAGAAGCCTATCATTTTTACCTAGAAACCTTATTCAGTTGTAGATCAGGAGATAGAAGATGATGTTGAGGATGAGATTCCTGCTCAGGAATCTAGTATGAGAAATAAGACTAGGCCTTAAAATGTTCTAAAGTTAGATTTGTTTAGAGATCACATTGCATTTGCACTATAAACTATAGAGGCTAAAGTTCTTAGTCACTATAAGGAAGCAGTGGATAGTCCTAATGGTGATCTTTGAAAGAAGGCTATGTATGAAGAGATAGAGTCTCTTTAAAAGAATACTACTTGGAGGTTAGTGAATCTTCCTCTATGAAGAAAAACCATTGGGTGCATATGGATATATGTAAAGATGAAAGGATCTTATGGAGCTTATGTTCGATATCAAGCTAGGTTGGTGGCAAAAGGCTTTATGCAATAAGAAGGGATTTCTTATGATGATGTGTTCTCCCCAATGGTTAAACATATCTTGACCCATATTCACTTTACTTTAAGCACACTATATTCTAATCGAGGAACAACTCGATGTGAAAATTGCATTCTTACATGGGGAATTGCAGGAAGAGATTCACTTGTTATAGTCACCTGGATATGAAGCCTCAAATAAATTTTTTTATAGATTCGATAGGTTATTAGTTGGTTTATTGAGAAAGTTCACATAATATAGAAGTTTGGTGAACATTAAGGCTCATTATTGATTGTCCACTTATTTTGAAGAACTATGCTCGGCTTGATCTCTTAGGAGGGGGTGGGGGTACGTAGACAATCATCTGGGTACAGTCATTCTGATATTGGAGCCTAATTTATCATCTTTCACTTTTAAAGTGAAAGATGAGGTGGAGATTGTTGATTTGAAAATCTTTCTAAATCTAAATAAAGTTTTATTTTGAAAAGCTTTAATGGCTAATTAATATATTAATTAAGGGGGATGATTACTGTATTAATTTGGGATTTGATTAGGGAATTGATTGATGTGTTTGTTAGGAATGATTTGATTGACTTTAATTAAGAGATTTGAATAGTGCACTGATTAGGAGATCTAGTTGACATGATTAGATTTTCACATTAATTATTTTTTTATTAGATTTTATTTCAAAATTATAAATAGGGTCTAAAGGCTTTAGTATGAGTGCTTGGGAGCAATTATAATCTTTATTTGTTTCTCCAATATAGTAGAGTCATCATCCACTCCTCGTGGACAGATGCATCTTTGTCGAACCATTGAAATCTCCTTGTTCTTATATTTTTGTTGTATGATTTCTGGTGTTTATTTCCTCTATGTTTGCACAACAGAAACTTTGCACCCATGCAAGTCGAAAGATGGGATCAAGTTAGTGATATCGATAAACAAATGCTTTTGAAAAAAAATGATGTTAAGAACTTTAATAACGATTTTTTGTGTGATCAGTAATGCAATTTCGTGTATGAATAGCTTGTTGCTTTATGTGTTTGTGCGAATTCCAGGTTGAGATATTTATATCAGTAGTAATATATTCTTGTGATTGCAAAAAATTTTATAGGTAAAGATTAATATGTTTATTGAAAATCACATGTAAAGGATTGCACAATGCATACTATGAGCAAGGGAATTTTTTATTTTGGCTCTAAGACTTATGCACATTATAAAAAACTTGAAGGTTGAATGTTAGGAAGGAAAAAACTATACAAAGAGCTTGTTGAGAGATGAAATGATTGGATTTGGTTGTGCAATTTTTTTTACTCATAAACATTTAAGGCATGTCTTTAATTAAAAAGAAACTATAGGTGTACTAATTTACTTCTATTCTCATTAGTGACATAGATGGAACTTCTTATGTGGTGATGAATTTGTGAGAAAAAAAAAGAGTATTAAAGATAATATGGCTATAATGAGATGGATATATACATGAATGACATCCATATTACAAATGTTTTAATTTAAAGTAAATGAAGATTAAACTTTGACTTTAATTATTTTTTATTTTTTATACTATGTTAAATCAAATATTTTTTTTAATACAGAAAAAATCAGAATTAAACTCTTTGAATCATTCGATGTTGAAGTTTGTTCATCGATCGAATGGGAACAAAATCCCTCATAGCACATGATTAGTATGAGTGGGTTTTTATTATTTTTTACATGTTTAAATTTCAAAAACTATTAATTTGTAAGACATATTTTGTTATTGTATAAAAATTAAGTCGAATCAAATTATGCAAGGAAGAGTTTACAAACAAAGAAAAAAATAGAGTTTCTACAGATTGTCGGGTAAAATATGTTAGCATAAATTAAATTTATTAGAATATTATTATTAGTAATATTTCATCATTTATGTTTTGATTTTCTTTAGAACATACAGGAAAACATGATGGAAATACGTCAGAAAATTATTGACTAGAGAGGAGCAGTTGATGAGGCAATAATTTGTGCTAAACTTCTAGGAGAAACAACTTCATACATTCGTGGCTTGGGTTTTGGGCCAAAACCTATTAAGAAATTAAACTAAGTTTGTTAGAATGAATGGGTCGTCTGAGAGAGTGGTCGAAAACAATTTAAAAGTTATACAAAAGAAGTATGAAGAACAGAGTAAGATAATTAAATGACAATATAAAACTATAGATGGTTGAAAATGATAGTAGAAAAAATGGGCATGCATCAGCCTAATGATGATGGTAAGTATTTAGAATAAGCACAATAAGGTTGACTAAATAAGATAAAAAAGTTTGGTTTAACTTATATTCTAAATTTCTTCTTGCAAGGCTTGACTTCTCAAGTGAAGTAAATGATGATTAGAGTTCTGTTTTATTTCTATGGTTTGATATTATAATGTTTTTAAGTTTCTTTTAATTTGTCTTCAAAATATTTGTTGCTTAGTAATGGACCTTGCAAGTTTGAACTGCTAGTTCTAATATATATATGCTAAGTTATGGATTGCAGTCATCAATTTATTGCATTTTCTTTGCATTTCCAAAATGTATTTCCTTCCAATTCTTAAACGTGATAGACTGCATGATTTTCTGTATTGATTATATCCTTTTCAAAATGGCCTGTTACTATGAGTTGGCAAAAAAATTTAGTAATCTATAATAAATATTATGAGTGTGAAGCTTGCTTTGCTAAGTCAATTTTATGTATCAATTTTGCAATCTTTCAGTACTTATAGATAATGGGAAGATCAAATGCACACTTTTAAATAGGTAAATTAAATTATTACCCTTTATAGTTTTACCATGTTAGATCTCCACTTCCCAAGTATATTGCTCTATTTATTTACATGTGGCTGCCAATAAAAAGAGATGAGAACTTCATAGATTCTGAACAACTAGATTATCATAGTAGCTTTAGTAGATTTGAATCCCATCATTTACTATAGCTATCTTCATTACAGTAGTTTTGGCTTTTGGAGTTTTGATGTTAACTTTGCTGATTGCACTTACTGTAATATTGGACTCTTGTTAAAGTGATGTTTATGGAGTTTTGAATGATGTTAAGAAATGAGATCAACATGATTATTGTAGATTGTTTGTTTTCCATGTCGATCTAAAAAACTAGGAGTTTAGTGAATTTCCAATGTTATGCAAGTCTCATGCTCTTCAATTCATTTAGGAATGTTACCTGCAAAATTTTAACGCTTCACTATGCAAAATTATTCAGCACACTAAAACCAGATAATGATGGTTTGGATGTAATATTACTAGATGCAAATAACATATTGTCCTTATATAGAAATTTAAGCAGGATTTCCCGTGATTGGTAAATTGACAATGACCTTATAAATTGACTAATGTATTTCTTTTTCATTTTCTTGCCATCTATATATTTTTTTATGGTAGCTTTTTCTAATTAGGAAGAAATGGTTTGGAGATATGAAGCTTCAAGCCTCTGTGCTTCCTGTTAGATTGAAGATTCAAATCCGAGCTAGCAACTGGTCTTTTATTCTTTTTACAAGGAGGCCTGCTGAACACTATAATATAACTTCAATTGCTATTCAAGATTTTAAGGTTTGGTAATTAAATATTTCTTTGCCTAAATATTCTTTCTTTTAATGTGTTCTGTTTGACACATTATAGGTTATTCAAGATGTTATGTGAACTTTTATCCATGAAAATATTTGGGAACTCAAAATGAAGATACATGGCCAAGAGTTAGTACTTTGCCTAATTACAAATCTGCTTTTCTGAAGTGGCCTCCAAAGGTATTATGTTAAATTTTGTATGTCCACTGATCTGTCAGAAACCTTTCCGTCTAGATTATGAACAATGGGCCATTTTAAGTAATAAAGTAAATTACTCCATCTCTTTGTCCATGCATGTCATTTAAATTAATTGAGTGGATCTTGTTTGCTGATATAAAGAGCTCCATTGAATGTTTTGTTAAGCATGACCTAGCTAAAGTGGTTCCAAGTCTTAAACATGCAAAAATATGTCTTCTTTTTTTAAGTACTTTAATACTTATGTTTATTTCGATAGTCTTTACCAAAGTTATGTCCACAAAACTTTAAGATATGGTACATAGTGCTGATGGTGCACATGAAGGGGTTGTTCGGCTACAAGTAGGATTTAACTGAAGTAGTATTTTATAAGTCTTATAAATCCATATTTAGTAAAACTAGATAGGGTTTCTGAGAAACCTTTGATTTATATAAAAAAACTAAACTCTTAAACATCTAGGCATCGCTTTTGCATGTGATTAATAAAACTTTATTAGAAACTCTAAAAGTTAAATATGCTTGTATGGGAGCACTCCTAGGATTAGGCCAAAGTGGACAACATCGCGATGTTTGAGGATTTAAGTTTTTACAAATGATATCAGATTAACACCATCAAAGGATGAGAATTAAGTGCTATAAGATAATGTGTTATGTCATGGTAGTTGTCTCTTGAACCCTTGTTGAGATAAAGTGCTAAACGGTGAGAACCATCTCAAACACAGAGATGAAAATGAAGATACTCACGATGTCAAATGGGATTCAAAGGCATTTGAGAAGGAACTTCAAAAGCATAAGGAGTAAAAGCAGAAGGAGAGAGAGCTCTATTTTTTAATAGATCATTTTATCTATATGAGGTATTTTTGGAAAACAAATAGAGTTATTTTTTAATAGCTTTCAGAAACTGATAGTTTGATCTTTTAGGGTTGTTTGGCATAACCAGGGATAAATTTACACTTGTTTGATGAATCCACTAATCTCATAGTCTTCTTGTCATTTACAAATTCACAACTTTGGATTTGGATTATCTAGCCTCTTAAAAGATTGCATTGCCTAATTAATTAGTTGCGCATCTTCACTCAATAGATCATATAAATTAAATACCAATGATTTCTTCATGGTATAACATAGCATTTCATTTGCAGAGTTTATATAAATCATGACAAATATCATCAAATGTTGTAAAATCGCAATCGGATCTCATCGGAAAAGGTTACCCCAAGAAGCTCTTATGAACTCCCTAGCTCTCTCACACATCTTCACCTTCTTCTCTCTTTCCCTTTTCAACTTCTCTCCTTCACGCCCCTACTCACAAACTACTAAGACAAAATAAGCAAAGAAGTTGCAATAGGAGCTGGCTTCGAAGGTAATGGCAAGATCAGTGACTTGTGAAGGAGAAATTGTGATAGGAGCTCTTTGGCGTAGGTATGGATGAGAACATGACATGTTGAGAGAAAACATTCTTGAAATGTGCGGATCCATGCACTGCCCAGATTTGATTAATTTGGGATCATTTGCCCATCAATGACTTCGTCGTCTTGGCGCACAAGAGAGTAATGAAGAGTATATATATATATGCATCCCCTCTTTTTTATGATTTCTATCTTTAACGATTTCATGAACGACTGAGAATAAAAATATATTAATACATTTATCATACCTAAGAGCAAATATAGTTGTCAACAAAATAAGAGTAAGAAAAAAGATAAAAAGATAAAAATATAAAAAAGAACAGAATAAGACTACAATCTGTAACGGTTGTTAGGTTTCAAAATGTTAAGCACATTGTGTCCCAGGAAACAAAATGTTTCACAAAACATAGCAAAACTCCAGTTGCACCATTTTTACAAGAGAATCCTATCTTCCTTGTTTTCTCACTGAAGTCAAACTAGTCATTTTTCGCAACAAAAAAAGAAAATAAAATTTGTCGCATAAGATTTAATTGGCCATGACATCATCACTTACATATCTTCCTTGTTTTTTGAGCTCAGCAATTCTTACTACTGCTATCAAATTTCGCATTTTGCTTCTTTCTCCACCAGACGAGGATTATTGTCTAAGAACTGCTTAATCCAAGTCTCTATTGGGGAGTATTCATCCTTCCATGAATCAACCTCAACAATTCTCCCATTCCTTGCTTTCTCCAACTTTAATTGAACCTCCTCCCATAATTTGCTTCTCTTGTTGGTGTTTTCTTCAGACACTTCGAGGGCTGAATACGCGCTTTTCAGGCTAGTAAACCTCTCCTTAAGACTTGAGGAATAGGTTCTATAACGAGTAAGGTCCAACGTTAGATCCGTTTCCCTTTGCACAATCTCTAAATACTTGTGCTTCAAGGCATTAAGCTCATCCTCTGCTCTTCTACTAGCAGATTCTTCCCTCGCTCTTCGAACCTCTTCCATTAAATCATTTATCTTTTCTTGAGCCGTGCAATCCTTCTTTATGTTTTCGAGCTCCCCCTCGAGACGAAAACAATCCTTCTTCTTCCTCTCAAACTTAATAATTTCTGTATTTAACAAGCTATGCAGCTGAATCTGATTACTGGTTACCTGGATCAACTTCTGAATCTCTGCTTTGTTGTTCCTTAGGGAAAGCAGTTCCATCTCCAAGCTGCCATTTTTATCCTGCAGCTCGGCAACGGTGGCCGAGAAATCCTTCAACGCCTCAGCTTTTGCCGACTCCTCTCGTTCCTTAAGAATGGCAGCGATCTTGCTGAACTCCGACCTGCGGAAGGACATGAAGGAGAAAAGCGCTGAGTTGGTCATGCTATCAAGCTGCTCTGATAAGCCGTCGTTCGACGGCGGGTTAAGAGGAGGGGAAGAGTTCGTCGGCCCACTGGTAGGCATTTTCTTCAAAACTGATTAAAAAAGAAAGAGAGAACTGGTGAGTTCTGTAGGCTTGCAGATGAATTTGAACACCAGAAGAAGGCGAGGCAACCGAGACTTGTCACCGCGCGTGGATAGCGTTGGTCCTTCAAATTAAACTATGCATTCCCTGCAGACGAAAGTAATGTAAATTTTAGGCTTTTATCCGAAAAGAATCAACTGTAAATTTATATAGCCTACTATATAGCCGTCGGTTTGGCTTCTGGCTTTGGTCCATATATATATTAGTTATAATTATTCTATTAATTCAATATCTAAATTTTCAAATTATATTTTTTTTTGAAAGATACAAAAGTAATATTATTAAAAAGAAAAGACCTAATACAAACTACCAATACAACACATTCCTCCTTTAGTAGATGAAGAAAATGAGGAGGAATATTATCCATACTAATATCATCCCAAAGAAAACTATAACTAAGAGCACGGTTAGCACAAACATTAGCTAATTTATTATAATCCCTATCTACACAATTAAAAATAACATGATGAAAATCTTAAAGGAACGCAAAATATTCCATGACATTTCCGGCCTTATTACCACTCATCTTCTTTAGACCATCCTGAAGAAACTTAATAACATTAACATTATCCCCTTCAATTATTATTCCCTTGTAACGCAGCATCCAATCTTTCATAACCGAACTCAAGGAATGAATAGCTAACATTTCCAATCTATATACATCCCAATGTACACCACTGAATCCAAAAGCCTATAGAAATCTTCCCTTGTGGTCCCGGAATATACCTCCAACTCCCGCCTGATATGACGATAGTAAGGAAGCATTTACATTAACTTTGATCCAATCGGGAGGAGGAGGATGCCAACATTTCTTGAACAATCGAACTGGCTGATTAGCACCCTAGAAGGCCGACCTTACCATAGCACATCCACCGGAGGATGATAAAGAAGCAAAGCTAACAGATTTCGCAGCAATAAAAATACTACTGTCCTCCTTGCCACCATACACAACTTTATTCCTAGATTTCCAACATAAAAAAATAGAAGAACAATAAAGGTTCACCAATAATCTGTTCTTGGACGCACAATTCTCCAACCAGGTGTAGCATTCTTGAAATGAGATAAAAGAAGGAATATAGAACCCCCATTTATTCAAATATTGAATTACCTGATTTAACTTCAAGCAACTCACAGCCACATGTTCATAGTCTTCCATCACCAAACACCCTCTAGGACATAACTCACCATCTCTTAATCTTCTATGCACAAGGAACTGAAAAGTAGGAATAGCATTATGATACAACTGCCACAAGAAAACTTCCGCATGAGGATTAAGTTTTACCTTCTTAATTCAACTCCAATACATATTTTCAATGAGATATTGCACCAAAGTGTCAGATGCTAAAGCAGAGATAGATCTTTCCGTGCTTTGATTAATAAGTTCCACTTGATCTTCAATCAATTCCGGATAAATCTGGACTTGACAAATCAGCGAGATCAAATCCTCCCCAAAAAAATTTTGAAGTTCATCCTTGTTCCATTCTCCGTCCATAATGAGTTTATCCACAGTCATATCATTACTTACTAGAGTTGAGACAAACATAGGT
This sequence comes from Dendrobium chrysotoxum, assembly GCA_019925795.1. NCBI lineage: Eukaryota > Viridiplantae > Streptophyta > Magnoliopsida > Asparagales > Orchidaceae > Dendrobium > Dendrobium chrysotoxum. The sequence goes on along the minus strand of CM034306.1, from coordinate 31,144,782 downwards.
CATTTATTGAAACACTTTTCCAACAACCAAACATCGTTGAATACATTAATAGAAGTACCTACTGCAGTCTTCCACCTAACAATGGGATGCAGAGCTTTAGCACAATTTAAAATAATCTTCCAAGAGACCGACGAGCTATGCTTTACTTCAAAAAACCAATTCCAAGAGCCATATTTTGCTTGCAGAACCATGTACATCAAAGAGTCTCTTATTGAGGAACTTCCATGCCAACTTGGCATGTAAAGGTCCCACCTTGCTTATAGAACAGTGAAGGCCATGTCCACCCAGCTTGATCTGCTTACACAGCAATCCCTAACTCACATAATGAAGGCCCTTTCTCCCATCATGCTTATGCCAAATAAAATCCCTACACACCTTATCAATTTCAGCTAATACTCCATTAGGAAAAAAAGAGTGAGTGCAATGAAAAATTGGAAGCGAGAGAATAACATATTTCAGAAGAATAAATCTGCCAGCTAAAGAAATAAACTTATTCCCCCAAGCATTAAGTTTTCCCATAGTTTTATCAAGAATAAATTGAAAATCAGTAGCCACGAGCATCAAAGCAATCTTCACACCCAAATAGTTCATCTCTTTAACAGCTTTAAACCCCATCAAAGGAGATATAGTTTTCTTCCTCCTCCTTTTCACAGCTTTCATGATAGATTTTTGATAGTTAATCTTTTGGCCCAACCAACTACAATTATCCAACAAAATGTTCCTAATCGTCTTCACTACCTTAATATTAGCTTCAGCAAAAATCAAAATATCATCTGCATAAAGAAAATGAGATATCCTCGGAGCATTTGGAAGAACTTTAACAGCAATCTCATTACCTTTTTGAATTAAAGCATTTGATAATAATTGAGAGCATAAAATAAATAAGAATAGAGATAATGGACAACCTTGTCGAAACCAGTTTTTAACTTTAATCCAGTTGGAAAACTTGCCATTAATCAAAATTGAGAACCTTGGATCCTTCACACATTCCATTATAAGTCTTGAAAACTTTAAAGGAAAGACAAAAGTAATTTAAGACTTGCTCCAAAATACTCCACCCCATACTTTCATAGGCTTACTCCATATCGATTTTAAAAGAAACCAAACCTTTAGAAGATTTCGAAAATCTGAATTTGTGAAACACTTCTTGAGCTATTAACACATGCTCGGATAGAGGTCGTCCCTTCACAAAGGCTGCTTGCTCTTTTGAAATAAGCTTTAGAATAATAGATTTAAGTCTATTTAGGAGAATTTTAGCCACCACCTTATAAATTTTCTTACACAAACTTATAGGTCTGAAGTTAGATGGAACTAGAGGATTGTCCACATTTAGAATGAGCACAATCAACGTGTCCTTCCAATCATAGTCCATCCTTCCCGTGGTAAAGAAATGGTTGATAGCGTTCCACACATCAGATTTAATAATGGACCAATATGCCTTAATAAAGGAATATGAAATCCCATTATTTCCCGGTGATATATTATGACGAAGAAGATTCACCACTCCCATAACTTCCTCTATAGACAACTCCGCCTCCAGCATCCTCCTATCAACTTCATTCAATACGCACAGTCGGGATGGCCATCCATCTAACACATAATTTCTGGCCCGCCACTTATCTTTAAAAAAATTAAAGAAGATGTCTTTGATCTGATTTTGGTCTTCAACTATCACCCATTCCCATCCTTGATCTTGTAAATATGATTCGCATTCCTTCTTGCACTTGCAAAAGAATGAAAAAACTGATAATTAGTATCCCCATATTCCTTCCATTTGACCTTAGCCTGTTGCCTCCACCAAGTATTCAAATGAGCAAGAGTACTATTAAGTTCATTCATCTTCAATCTTAGAATCAGAATCTTCTCATCAAAGAGGCCACCTACATTAGCTTCTTTCATTTGCAACTCCAGAATTTCGTTTTTAAGACAATCCTTCATTTGATTAAGATCTTTAAGCTTTGCTTTACTCCAATAAAATAAAGCTTTTAAGGCCCTTTTAAACTTGATATTAAGAACTTCAGGATAACTCCCCATCATCCTCTTATTCCAAGCTTTTATTACCAAAACCGATGAAGCAAAATGAGAGGCCAAGTGTCTTCAATTGTTATGACCATATTGGCCTTAGGATCTTGACTCCATAGATTTAAAATAATGGAGCAATGATCTGAAGCAACCCTTGCAAGATGTCGCACCACAATCAACTAAGAAACATTCAAAGCAACTGAATTTATAAAGCACCTCCAATAACATTTTTTGAACCAGCCACCACCCCAGGATCAACCACAAGACCTATTTTATCTCCACCGTGCCTAGACACAAACTTTTTAACTTGATTCACTCTACCAGATCTAATAACAGTTTTATTCCCCCTCCTCCTATCAGAAAATATAAATCTCCTATTACCATAGTTGACATGGATCCAAAGTCCATAACCTGATCCATTCATGTCCATATTCGTAGCTCCACTACCTCTTTTAGAACCCCGATCACCAACAACACTAGGTAGAACCTTATCCCCAAGATATGCACCTCAGGTTGAGAGACTCCACCCTTAACCTTCTCCAACCTCTCTTCTGCACAATTATTTTTATAATGGCCAATATTACCATACATAAAACAGAATTTAGAGATCCTTTCATACTCAAATTTCTGGAAGAATTTACCAAAACTTCCTTCAACCCATAGAACTAAGGGAAGCTGGCTATCCAACATAATTCAAACACAAACTCTGTCAAACTCTCTCCTTCCCTATTGAAACATATTTCCATCCAACATATATGGCTTGCCGACTTGAGATGCTAATCTGTAAACATTAATCTTACCCCAACATTGCAGTGGAAGATTTTGCATTCTAATCCACACTGGAGCTGATAGGCCCTTCAATAAAGAAGGAGAGAAGGAAGGTGACCACTTGTCAACACCAACAATGTAACCATAAATGTACGAAGGCCTTCAGACAAGATTGAATCCATGGCCTCTGAATCATTAAATGAATAAAGAACCCATTCTAAGCCCAGCATGGTAAGATGAAACTTACCAAAATGACTCCATTGCCTTCTCAATTCAAGACTGATCACAAGAAATGGAATGTTATTTCCAAAAAATTGGATAACTAAAGCATTTTGCAGCTTCCTAGTATTCTCTGACTCATTCTCCACATGTAACATCACCGCTTTTCCGTCTTCCATTAAGCAAGACCCCAAATCCAAATTCTTATAGTTAGCTTTCTACTCCAAATATTAGGCATGATATTCCCAACCGGATCCTTAACAGTTGGTAAAGAAGATTAATTGATTCCTTGGTCAACAAAATTCAAATCCCCTGAAGCACATTGATGGACCTTCTCATGATCATCCAAAATTTTGTGAACCTTAACCTCAGCCTTCTCAGAACTTCAAATAATAACCTTGTCAGCAATATCACTAGTAGCTTACGAAGTAGTAGGGCCACTAATAAACAAGTTAGATTTACTAAATGGATCTACAGATGTACCAAAAATTGAGACCAAATTCCCAAATCAATTAACATAAATCTTTAACCCAGCTGAGGATGAAGCATCTGCATACAAATTTCTATCACCTCTGACGCCGAAGGAATTAGAATTAACAAATTTTGTACTTTTAAAACCAACATCTACCACCACTTCTTTACCCTTCCCAACAACCTCTGCAACCTTCTTAACATTCAGCAAACCACCTTCCTTCATGACTAAAGGTCTCTCTTTGATTGAATTGTTGCAATCTTCCAGGACGGAGGAACCAACCGTCGATGCATTAAGAACTTCTCCAGAAGGATGACCAGAGGATTTCAAACCAGAATGAGTATGCACCCATGAAACTCCAGTAGATGGATGAATACCTCCCATCAAAAAAGCCTGAGTACCACCGGAGGATGGACGACATCCATTCGCCGCCATAACGGAAGCCAAAAATTAAGGGAAATTGAATTTCAAAATTGCTTTATCTCTCTGGAAAATCAGGCTCTCTCTAGAAAATTGCACCAAAAGCAGTTTTAATGTAGCTATTGAGATCCGAATAAGATATAAATTTTCAAACTATATGGAGTGTCGAATAGAACAAAATATTGAAGAACATCAAATAGCACAGCTAGAAGCAATTAATTTAATTTTTTTATTGAATAAGGGATGAAATATGTCATAACCCAAACATCAGATGGATAGAACTAGGGGTGTAACCGAGTGAGTTGAGTGGTGACATTATAGAGCTTAGCTTATTTAGCTCATATTGAGCTCAAATTCAGGTTCATTTAATAAGCTCGAACTTGACTGGTTGTATAAAAATCAAACTCGAGCTCTGCTCAATTACTCGAGCATGACTCTATTGAAAAGCTCAAACTCGACTCATTTATGAAGCTCAAATATAAGATAAGGTAATATTTATAAAATAATATAATATAACATAATATAAGTAATCTAATTGAGTAGCTCGATTAGCATTTGAGTTGAGTGAGGTTGAGCTTGAACTCGAGCTCATTTAATATACGAGCTCGATTATAGGCTCTAGGTCAAACTCGAAGCTCAATAAACTCGACTCGTGAGCTTGTTAATGAGTCGAGTTTGAGCCGTCCAGCCCTAGATAAAATGACATTTAATTTGAGGGTCTTACGTTATTAGCGACGGTTAAGCTAATAGTAATTTGTATGTAAATCATATATCTTTAAAATACTTGGTCTGCTGGTTGGGAGCTTTTACTATCAAGTATCAATTAAGAGGTCTTCTATTTGAGTCTTGTGTATGTGATGTTTGTATGAATTTGCCTTAATTAACCTAAATATCTCCAAAATAAAACTCCTCTTACATTAATCGATTGTTCTCCACTCACGCACGCAAAATGCATCAATTTATGGCGAGTTAATTTCTACTGGAAAAAACATAAAATTTTTTTGTTATGTTTTTCAAATAACTACTTATATCAAATACGTCATTATATATCTTCCTCCTCGCATAAGAGCTTAAATCAATACTCGCTGTCTACGCAACCCCTCGTCGAAATTTTGTAATAAATTTGTTTTTCTTGTTTATTGAGAAATTCAAAATCTTTGCATTTGTTAAGCATTTCTAGTTCTTCATAATTTAGGAGGATCAAATATTTGATTAGAGTTATAGCTTTACTAGCTGGTGAAGATAACTATAAAGAGATTCATGAAAATACTATTAATATTGCATCCATTGATAATATTATCGAGGATGCCAATTATCTACTTGTTTATGTCTATGTAATTAGCTCGCATGTATCTAAATAGGTTCTTATTCGTGAGACAAGGCTCATCTAAAGGAAGAGTCACTCTACATTACAATGCTAAAGCCAACTTTTGAGCAAGTCACTCACGCTAGCAGAGCCAATGATGTATGAGCTCACTATTGGGGGTTCATATGTAAGATACATTCATTCTCACCAAGTTCACCTTACGAACTCGACTAAATTGTTATTTGCCCTGAGATGCACTCGATCGTTCAAGAGAACTCACTCCTTCATGAAAGTACGAGATGCGCCAAGAGGGGGGGGGGTGAATTGGTATTTTAAAAATTTAACCCTACACAAGAGTTCTAATTTTTTTGTATTTTCAAAACATAATTTAACGACTAATGTGCGGAAGCAAATACAACGTTCACAATGATGAAATTGATAGTTCAATTTAGATTTTACACTACAATATTTAAAAACTGATTTTTCACCAAGCAATTAAAATGCATAAATTTAAAGCATGGAAAGTAAAGTACGGTAAACAGGAAAAAACACACCAGAGATTTTTATAGTGGTTTGGTCACTTGACCTACGTCCACTCCCCGGAGTCCTCTACTCTGGGATTTGCACTAGTAAAAGTTGACTCTCCTTTTGCCCCCACAGCAAGGCGGAGAAGCCTTTACAATACTCACTTTCACCTCCCTCAGTGTGGCGGAATACCAAACGCTATGTCACCCTCCTGATGACGGCAGCGGACCTTCTCCTTTTTCTCCCTCCTGGAGATGGCAGAGTACCTTGGCGATGTTGATCTTGAAGTGACTCTTCCCTCGAGAACTTTCTTGAAGCTTCCAAAGCCACAAGAGGAACAAAGCATGCAGCTAGCTTGGAGCCACCGTGTGATCCCCTCACACTACTTCTCCCTCACGCTCAAGCTCACCTTCACCTTCCTCTCTCAAGCTCTAGATCTCTCCAAAAACTTCTCTCTACCGAATCCCCTTCTTTTTCCTCCAAGCCTCTCACAGCAAAAGGATTGATCAACAACTCCCTAAAGAAAATTTTAAGTTGCTTTTATATCAGGCTTCAGAAAAAAGTTTCAACTTTTGCGTTTATATTTGTACAGTACGATTTATAATCGTACAGTACGATCAGTTCAATTACAGCTCCGTCCAGTACGAGTACAGATGAATAGGTATCAAATTTTATTCATATCGTACGGTACGATATGTATATCGTACAGTACGATACTGTTGATTCGTACTGTTCGTAGGGGACGAACTGTGGGACGAACCTCGGGACGAAAGAACTCATCTCTGACAATCATCCAGCACTCATTTAATCATACAGTACGAATAGTGTTTTTCATGATATCGTCCTGTACGATAAGAATATCATCCAGGACGAATAGTTTAAAAATTCTTGGGATCGTCTGGTACGATCGCTGGGACGAAGGAAATCATCTCTGACAATCGTCCAGCACTCCACCAGTCGTACAGTACGATCAGTTCATTTCTTGATATCGTCCTGTACGATATGAATATCGTCCAGGACGAACAGAACAAAAAACCTTGGTTTCTTCTGGTACAATCTCTGGGATGAATGAAATCGTCTCTATAAGTCATACAGTACGAAAGACGATCGTACAGTACGACCGACATATAAAATAGAAACCAACGTTTATTTCCTGATTAGGGAGATAATTTTGGCAAGTTTTAATTAATCGTACAGTACGAACATTATCGTACAGTACGATTAGTTCAGAAAATCAAATTCAAAAACTTACCAAACTTATTCTGGTGGCTAGGGTTTCACAATTACATATTATCGTACAGTACGATATGGATCGTACAGTACGATAAGTTTGTAAACTTAATCATTCGAAAATTAGCCGTTAGCCTGAGTATTTTTAATTAATCATACAGTACGATCCAAGATCGTACAGTACGATGTGCTTAAAAAAAATTAATCATTTTAAAAGAAGATTCTCCCCCTGTGTGTGTGCATGATTGCTCCTTTCACATGCATGCTTCTGTGGCAGACTCAAAAGGAAAAAATAAAGAAATAAAAATTACAGACTCTTCAACATCCTATTCTACCCGAGCCAGCAATCTTTAGCAGTGTGCATCTGACCTGAAATGTTAGTGCTCATATACAAAGATTAAACATTTGTAATCTAACGGAAGTCTATATGTACTCAGTAAGTATTAATTGTCACCATCAAAATTAAGTGCTCGGGATCCTGGATTTCAACACTTCATAGTAGTTGTTCATAATCAAGGCTACTTGCCCTTTCTAAATATCTCAAATTAAGGTATAATAAGTCACACATATAAAGCACATGAAAATAACTTCACTAGTTAAACTTATCTTTAGCTCATATGACATTTGCCAAAGGGACTTGCCCTCTAATCCTGCAGACTCACCACTCATTTTTAGGACTTACCTTCAAAGATTTGCCTTACATACTAGTCTTCATCAACTCTCCATGAGTGCTCATTTATGAAGACTCACTTAGGGTAAACATATAAGATTGGTCAAAAATTTTGTTGAAATATTCACAAACCTATATGTATTTAAGATATCTTTGCAACAACTAACTATCCATAAACTATTATACCAGCTATTATTGTATTCTTTAAAGCAAGGTTGTGAAAATAAGATCAGTCAGCAAACTATACCCATATTTAAGAGAAAATGTTTTATATACTGTTGACCTCATCTTTACATGAGGTTCATCAATCAAAACCTAATCAAAAAATCAAGATCAAATCCAGAATCTCAACCCAAAACTCAATGTTAAAAGCTTATGTCCTATAAACCTTTTTGAGTGATTTTTCAATCACCTCCAAACTAAATCAAATGACCTTGGATTCATCAATTTTCAATTGTATCTTTATTAGGCATATCTCTAGGGTCAACTCTATAAATTTGAGGCCAATTTGAAACCTCTAACCCAAAAACGCAAAGGAAATCCGAAGGCTGCAAAGCCTATGCCGCTGTACCTTGCACCTTATGGAATTTGATCTTGGGATTTCCCCAAAATACTTAAACAACTCAGTAACCCTTCTTATGACACGTTAAATATAAAACTATACTTTGGTTAACCCTGGTTGACCCAGAGTTGACAATTGGCCCACTTGACAAAAATGCCCTTTGAGGGGGAAATTGAAGTTTTTTCTAAACTTCAACATGGATCATTCAAACCAGCATTTGAAACCTCCTCTAATTCATTCAAAATATCATTTGGAGTGTTTAGGACCAAAACTCAAGTCTTGGTATGACCTAGTTGACCAAATCAACTAAGGTTGACCAAAATGCCTTTTAAGGGGCCAAAATATACATTTCATGCAAGAAGACCTTACCATTGTATGGGACCACCTCCATTTAGTCAAAACTATAATTTTGGACCCAATTCTAACCCCTTGATTTGACCGAAATGACCAAATCAAACATACACCCAATAAAAAGTCAAGCAAGCAATTTCAAATCAAATTGACCACTCAAAATCATTCAATTAAATATTTCAAGGAGGTCTAATATTTTCCTAATAAAATCCCCATTGATTTGACTTGGTCAACCTATCTGAAATGGTTAAACACATGCATTCAATCAATCTTTAATGCTAACACTCAACCCTTGCCTCAAACCCATGGAGTTTATTCCTACATCATGTGTGACTCCCCACACCCCATCCTAGTCACCATTGACTGGTTGACCAGTCAACAAATTAACAAGTCCTATTAAAACATAAAAATATGGTCAAATGATCCACCAATGATTAGGCAAATCATTCCCTCCAAGCCTCTCAACAAATTCTACTTAAAGTTTATCTAAATCGGTCTAAAAAAGCCCTAAGCTAGCACTTAAACAAATTCTACTTAAAGTTTATCTAAATCGGATTATGTTATCAAAAGCTTATGTTTCAAATTTTGCAAAAATTAGACTATTGGATTGAAAGTTATGGGCATTTGAAGTTTTAGTTCAAAAATGAAAAAAGAAATCTATATCGATATGGGCCATCCATTCCACAAAATTGGGCTGATCAGATGGCTTAGGATGGCACGCAACCCCTGGGATTTAAACTTTGGTTCTCTTGAAGCTTTGAGCGAGCCTACGTGGCTCTTTCTAGGCCACTAGCTTGTTTTCACGCAGATCGAACAAAGGGAACACCACACTAACATGTTAAGTGACTCTCCAAGAGCCGCCATATATTCCAACTGCCTTCCAATCATTAAAAATGCATTTTCAGTTATTGAATATCGGAATATTTAAATAAAATTTGAAAAATAATTAAAAAATAGGAACATAATTCTAAAAAATGCCTAGAACATTAAAAACTCACAAAAAATTCAAATTACTACAAAATTAAGTGTTCATGGGCACATTAGAATGGTTTTGAGCTATGCGTTTTCTTATAAATAATTTCAAGAATTTTTGTCCATTAGATTTTGAGTAAAATAGTATTGTTTAAAAATATATTGTCTTAATTTTCTCATAATACAGTGGTCAAATTGAGCTCAATTTTGGTTGAGATATTTGAGTATATCTTTTACCTTCCATAAGTTTCTTGAATCCTGATTTGCTCTGTAGTTTTCTTGTTTTCAAAGTCATGTATTCATTTTAGACCTAAAATTTTGAAAATTCATAACTTTTCATATAGTTAGGATTTTATTGTGATTTTTTTGTGGTGTGATTGCATGCATATCAGCGTTAGATGAACCAAAATTTAGAACTATTAGAATACTACTGACATCTAGAGAAAATAATTAAAGATAATGTCTAAAAAAATTAGAAATATCCTAAGAAATTCTATACACACCCAATATGGTAAAACTTTGGAACAAGGAACTTAGTGCATTATGAACTTTAGGTTTTAATTTTACAAATGTTTGACTTCAATAGGTCAGAAAATTAATCAAAACATAAATCATCCCTTTTAGGGGTCCTAAGACTTAAAAATCATAATAAATCCAAATTAAGAAAACTCTCAAAATTATTTTAATTCAAAATGTCATAAAATAATTAATTCATTAAAATATTCCAAAAATATATAATAATTTAATAAAATAACCAAATTCTAACAAATCACTACTCTAATAAATCAAATTAGTAATGAACCATTAAAAATGATTAGTCATTAACTTAAACCATCATTTTTAATAAATAATATTTGTTAGTACTAGGTAACCCGTGCCTACAAGGCTACTAAGTTAGCCCCAAAGATGGTGAAATAAACCTCTTAGTTCTAGTGTAAACAAAGATAGTTACCATTTAACAAATAAAACCCATCCTAAAATGAACAATAAGACCATAATACTTAAACACCAATAAAATTTCCTTAGCTTAAGTACAAATAAAGTAAAACACTACAAAATTTCAAGCAATAATCGATTTAGGATATATCCAAACTACACAGCCTGTTGCATACACTGTAGATGATTTGATATGATAACCAATTCTAATTTAGGCTAGGCTGTTATTTCTTTATATTTTCTCACTATATATCGAGGATTAAATTTTCGGAGATTTTACATGATTTTCCTTGCATGATGGTTGCTAGGGTTGTTATTCATATGATGTGATGATTTTATTATATTATCTGTGAATTGATGTGATGGGCACTATATTTCTCTTATGTTAGAAATAATTTGGATACTAACAAAAACTTCTACAGGTGGTCATGATTATATAGGGCTATAAAAATGGGGCTAATAAAAATTTGACTAAAATAATTTTCTACCAGCGCTAAATATGCTAAGCCCCCTTAAAATAAAAAAACCATGGCCAAGTGATAGTAATTAGCTCAAATGAGAGTTATTAAAATTTATAATTACTTGGAATTTCTTTGATTGATTTTATATGAACTTCTTAGGATAACATGCAGGTTGTAGAGTAATTTTTATTTTTGATATATATTATAAATTAATGAGTTATGAAAGTCACTTAGAGTGGGGTATTTAATACTAGTTTTGATCTTCAAAGAGGAACGAAGCATCTCCCTATGGGGAAGAGTTCCTTTAATTTGGAGATCCAAATTTGGGTAAGTTTGAAATCAAAATAGAAAAGAAATACCCCTATGATGAAGAGTTCATTTCATTTGGATATCTGGACCTGATGGATCCCAGGAGCATGAAGGAAGAAGTTGAAGAAGGAAAATACCACCCCATTATAACACTTGCATATATGTTTGATTGAAAAATATATTTTAAAGTTTTGAAAAAGTTAAATTTTCTTTGAGAAATATTTAATTTCTAAAATTTTAAATTTAAAATCGAACACTTATTATGAATGATATATCACCTCGAAAGGTGAACATATCGTTCCCTAATAGGTTCAAATTACAAATCTTTGAATTTATTCTGATTATCGTAATCAAACTCAAGAAGAAACAACATATGATCTCAAAGAATCAAAGTGGGGTTTAATCCAATGTTTGACTACAAAAATCTAGTAAAGAGATCATTAATTTTATAATCAAAGTTACGATAATAGTACGATATATCTTCCCAAGGAAATAGAGTATCGTCTGTTATCGCTCATTTGAAAATGATGATGATGATCATCAACTTTTGAATTTCCCAAGAAAAATTAATTGAAGTTTTTAAAATATTTGATTTTGAAATCTGGTATGGGTTTCTAAATCTCCTACGAGCGCAAGCCCTTGTAGTTAATTACAGCTTAGGGAAACCAGAAATTTCCTTTGAAAACTTTCAACTAAAATAGCGATATAAATTTTATTTAAGAATTCAAAGTTTGATATCAAGGGAGGCAGGGACTAGAAATTTCAAACGGGATTAATTAGTTCAAAATTAAATACTAATTCCGGAGTCAAAGGAGGAATAGTAGGAGGTGTCTTTAGAATCTAAATTACTTCAGAAAAACCCCAATCTATCCTAAATGTTGGGCTTGAATTTGATTGAAAGAGATTTAAGTTTTGAATGATTGATTTTATTAGAAAGTGAGAATTAGATTCCTGAAGGTTGAGGTCATAAGATTAAAAAAATCTGCCTCAAATCCTAAATTTAAAGTGGGTACTTAAAATTAGTGACCCAGATCCTAACTACTACAATGCAGTCCTGGTCTTACCCCGGCCTGGATTGGGGTGCCAGCTAAATCACCTAAACGCTTTAAAACTATGTGTCCGGTCTTTAAATGTAGAGTGGTTAGGGACATTATTTAAGATTAGTTTAAGGAGAGCGGGGATGACATGTAGAGCAAATTCTTAATTAACCACTTGAGATATGTTGGGTGAAATGCTTAAGCTAGAAATATAATTAAGAATTAGACTCAATTTTAATTTATTACCAATACGATGTATGCTAGTTGACTCGATTAAGAATTAGACTTAATTTTAAATGCCTGAAATCAGAATGAAGCAATTTTAAAATCAAGCATAAAAAATAATTTTTATCCTAGAGATTACACAACATCCCCTTGACAGGACTGCACCCTAATAGGTTAGGTGGCCTGCCAAAACTCACAAGCGGGGAGGTACCTAACACGGAAGAGAAGTTTTAATATGTATGTATAAAAAACTCCCAGTGGTCCAGACTTACTTCTTAAAAGCTTTAGAGTTTCTATGTGGGCTTAAATCCTTTAAATTTTGTTTAAGTAGAAATAGTTTTAACGTGTCCTCACGAGCCTTCGATCGGGTTCCAGGCTAAATCAAATACGACATGCAAGATCGCCAAAAAAACTAAAAAAAGAAGGCAAATCCTAATCGTAATCAACATTAATCAATCATTAAATTAAATCAACTAAATTAAAATTCTAATTGAAAGTCCATGTCGTAAGTGCTACTTAATTATACAACCCAGGGTCTACAAGAAAAGTAAAGTGGCCGGGTACCACTGACTACAACTCGGATTCTACTCCTAAGACTCAAGTGACTTTGAGATTTCAGATTCTTCTCTTTTTTCACTTCTTCATCTTCTTGGAACTTCTTGGATCGTCGGGTCTAGATATCCAAGTGAAAAGAAACTCTCCCTCGAAAGAGATGTTATCTTTTCTCCTTGGATATTTGAAAGATATCCTAACTTGATCTTCCAAATGGAGGAAGACTCTCCCCTTAGGGATGTCTTCTCCTCTTTGAAATTCAAGTTGGATATAAATATCCCATCTCAAAGCACTTAACATATTACAACTCAAATTAAATCAAATTATATTTAAATTTAAAAGAAAAATCTAGACTCAATAACCTGCAGGGTTATCCTGATAATCAATAATTAATAAATATCTCAAGCAGTTAATATTTTAAAATTTAAAATGCTCAAACCAACCACACTTGACCATGCTCTTTTAATTTTAGAGGGGGACTTAAGGGTATTCTGAAGCACCTACAGAAAATAGTATTAATTTTAATGATTAATTATTTAATTACCCCTTTTAATTTTAAATACCCTGTATGAGCATGGCCACCTGCATAAGATTGAATTAGTACAAATTATTCCTAGCCTAGGGGTAGATCTAATGCATAATCAATCACATTACAGAGTGCTAAAATTAAATAAATAATTACATCAATATTAATCACTTAAATCTAACAACCAACATGCAATGAAAACCACAAAAAACCCAGTACATGTAAGTAGCAGAAAAGTAAACACCGGCCTAGCCTAAGACTAGAGTTAGTTATCCTAGCAAACCATCTAAAGCGTATAAGGTAGGCTGTGTGGCTTTGATAGGTCCTAAATAGGGCACTTAATTGAAGTTGCTTGATGTTCTGGTTGGCTGAAAGGCTTAAGGGATTTAAATTTGAGTTTAAATATAATGACTTAAGATTGATTTTAAAGTGTATTTTAAAGGATTATTGATTAGCACCTTTGTTTCACATCGAGGCCGTAAAGTTTATTTCACCTTCCTTAGGGCTAATTTAATAGCCTCATAGGCCTGGGTTACCCAGTAATAATCATATAGTTAAGTGTTTTAATTGATTAAGGGTTCAAGAATTGGTAAATTTTATTCAAATTGATTGGTTTCTAGCTTTAATGTTAAATTTATATTTTCTATAATTTTAGAAGATTTATTGAATTTTTGGAATATCTCTATTTAGAAGATTTATTAAATTTTGGAATATCTCAAATTGATTGGTTTCGCCATTCGTTTAATTTGTTTTAAATGTTTAATTATTTAAATATCTTAAAGTTATTTAAAATGTATAATGAAACTTAAATCAATTTTAATTTCAGATTAACATATTTCAAAGTAATTATCTAATTATATAAGACATCCTATATTAAGTTTTGAAATTTAAAGAAAATTTAATATTTAGTTATTTAAATATTATTTAAATATTTAAATATATATCTAATATAAATTAATTGAATTATATTAAATTATTTAAAATTAAAATTTAATTTTAAAATAAGGAAATAACTTAAATATTTATAAAAAAAATTTAAAATTAATTTTAAAATAAAATTCTTATTTTTATAAAATATTTTAATAATTTTAATTAAATTTTAACGTAAAATAATTAATATTTTAATATTTAAAATAATTTAAAATATATATTAAATATTTTAAATTAATAATAATTTTAAATTAAAATATTACTTTTTTGAAAATATTAATATATAATATGTATATTGCATTATTAAAATTAAGTTTTAATATTTGTTAAAAAAAAGGATTTGAAACAATTTTAATTTAATTAGAAAAATCAAATTAAACGAATGGCGACGTCGCCGGCGGTGAAGGGTCAAGTGGCGGGCTTCTACTCGTTGTGCGGAAACTGCAGCCAATCATTGGTCGGCGGCATAATCATTGCACCACCGACAATGGTTGCGGAATCATTAAACTGCGGGCGAGGTTTACTTATCCGCGTCAGTAGCTTCTCGCCATCGTTTGATCCTCCGTGATATGAAACGGACGGTTCAGTTGGCGCCAAACGATGATCCGATCCTTCAACCATTGATACACGTTGGATAGAAGGGTGGAAAGGCAAAATCTTACCTGTTGATTAAGAGATCAATGACTAATTTTTGTGTAGCTCAACTAAACTGTGAAATGAGCCCTAGGATGAAAAATTGACTCGTTCTCCCAGCCCGGTTGATGAAATGTAATAAAATTTTAAACATAGACTAACCTAATGAACAGAAACATTGGAGAATTGGAGGTCAGGGTTGGACAAATTTGAGATGATATTTGAGGTCCATTGGAGGTGTTTCTAGGGTTTAAAGAAAGCAAATAGGTTAAAACACCTATTTGGGCCCTTAAAGGGCTATTGGGTCAACCCTATTTAACATGGTCAACCATGTTGACCTAGGGCCTATGATTGGGTTCAACAGTTTCAGAATGATATTTGGAGACTAATGAATGTAGCCTCATGATCTAGGGAAGTCATTTCAATCAAATCACCTGTTTGGACCCTTAATGGGCTTCTAGGTCAACATAGGTTGACTTGGTCAACCAGGTTGACCTAGGGTCTGGTCTGGCTCAAAAAAGTTTGATACAATATTTGAAATTTGTTGGAAGTGGTTGCATTTAATTTGGAAGTCATTTGATCCAATGTGATTGTTCATACCCCCAAGGGATATTTTAGTCATTTTGGTCCCTAATCAACTGGAGGTCAAAATGAGTTCAACAAAATGCAGTTTAATGCTCAACAGGTCAGGATTAAGGGTCTGGAAGTGATTGGAGGCTTTGGGAAAAGCTTCAAGGTCAAAATCCATTGGGTCATAGGTCCAGTGGCATAGGCCATAAATATTTGAAGGTTTTATAGCCTTTGGATTTCAATTCAATTTCTGGGGATAGATATCTCAGAATGAGCTCAAATTTGGAGGGTTACCTCTAGAGATATGTCACATCAGTATGCAACTGATAGACTCTAAATCAGAGGTCATTTGACTGGGTATTGAAAGATGAAAGTTTGAAAGGGATGTTAAGCCCTTGTGAACTAGTCCCGAGGCTAACTAAGAGAGGGAGGGGGGTGAATTGATTATTTTAAAAATTTGTGGATAACCAACGATTTAGAAAAAAATCTTTTTAAAAATTTTATAATAATTATAGTTTCACGATGATTTGCAGAAGTTCAACGATGATCAAAGAATAATAATCACAATCACACAATCATCAACAGAAAAGAAAGTGCAGAAAATAATCAGAAAGAACACACCAAATTTTATAGTGGTTCGATCAACTTGACCTACGTCCACTCCCGGAGCCTCCCCTCCAGGTATTGTACTAACACTAAGTGACTCTCCTTTTTCTCCCACAGCAAGGCGGAGAAGCCTGTACAAAACCTCCTTTCCACCAACCCAGTGAGGCAGAGAACCTGAACTCCTTTCGCTTCCTCCTGAAGCAGGAATAGAATCTGGACTCCTTTCGCTTCCTCCTAAAGCAGACAGAGAACCTTGATCTTCTTACAGATGATCCTCCCAAAGAAAACACTGACAAGATAAGAGACGACGACCGGAGAAGATGACTCAGATCCTTGCTTAGAGTAACCTTTGTGAATCCCTCATAAACTCCCCCTCATAGGATCCTCTCTCTCTTTCCCAAGCTCTCTCTATCTCTCTCTCAAGCTTTTCTCTGGAAAGGATAGTGACAAAAGATATTTCTTGTTGAAAGAAAAAGATCTTTTAAAGGAGGGCTAAAAAATTGTCCTAAAATTCAATTTGATGATGTTGATCATACAGTACGATCCAATACCGTACAGTACAATAAGTTCAAAAATAGTGTCATTCAGTACGAATGCAAACAAACAGTTCACAAATTTTATAAACATCGTACCGTACGATCAACTTATTCTCAACTGTTCGTACGAGATGTTCTATGGGATGAATGAAATTCATCTCAGTCCATCATCTCGCACTGTATAATTCATACAATATGATTAGTCATTTCAGTACATCATCTGGTATGATTTAAAAATTATCCAGGATGATCAGTACAAAAATCATGGTTTCATCTTGTATGATTTGCAGAACGATCCAAAATCATCTCTGTCCATTGTACTAGACCATTGACATCATACGATATGATTGAATGTATTTAAGAAATTATTATTTAATTGCCTGATTATGGGGGATAATTTTGGCAAGATTTGAAATGATCGTACAGTACGATTGACATCGTACCGTATGATTAATTCAAAAATTCTAAATTTAAATCTTACTAAAAATAGGCCTGGTAGCTAGGGTTTTTCAAATCGTACAGTACGATTAGTTATCAAAAATAAAATTTTAGAATTAGCCGTAAGCCTAAAAATTGATCACAAATCAAACAGTACGATGTATACATCGTACAATATGATTTTCTTTAAGAGAAATACTAAATCACTCAAAAACTCTCCCTGAGTGTGTCTGTGCATGGTTACTTAGTTACGGGATTTTTTACATTATATTTGACTCAATAAAGATGAAAAGAGTACATTGAACCTAAATTACAAAATAGATTGGCTCAATCTTGGACTAGCTTAAATTTGTAATTGATCCTATGGACCTGAAAGATTAGACAATCAACCAGAAATAGAAATGTTTGCTATCATCAAAATCATAGTCCTTGAAACCAGATTCGCAACAATCTCTCCCTTTTTTATGATGGTAAACATTTGTTAATAATTTTAAAATAAGTAATTAAAGGACGGGTGAATGATATAAGAGCACTTAACTAACCCAAAACACAAGAATTACTACTCCCCCTTTTGACATCTCAAAAAGGGAAAACAACATATAGAAATAGTAAAACAAGTATAATTCAAACACGAGAAAACATCAAAAAGATGAAATCAAAATGGCATTTTTTTTAACGATCAGCTCTAGTAAAATTGAATTTTCCCTGATTTTCAATTCAAAAGCCAATAAGAAGAAGATTGACAACGCTGAAATCCAGAAAAGTTGGAAATTCAACTTTCATAACTCCTACCTCAAACACCTTACAGGTTCAAATTCCTTTCAAATAAAAGTCTAATTCAGAAGAAAAGAAATTAGATTCGAAAAGAGATCCTTTCAAGTCTCGTTCCAGAAAAATATCTGATATAATAGCATTATAAAATAAGAAATCAGAAATCATAATTTTTCGTCTCAAGCTTTTGAAAATATTAAGTGGAGCATGGATTTCTATAAGACATTTAAAGATCTGAAAGGGAAGAAAGCTTATTTCTTTATGGGCTCATTTTGTGCCTCTTTTACAATTTGTTTAGCTTTTTGTGCATCTTTTGATTTTTGATACACTTTGTGTATCTTTCCAATTTAACGACATTACGCATCTTTTCTGTTTTGGGCTCATTTTGTGCCGCTTTTCATTTTGGTGCTCTTTGAGCATCTTTTATAAGCTTGCTTCCTTTCATAATCGTTAAAGAATCTCAGCTGTGAAATTACCTTCCAGACATAAGAGACGACAAAACTCACTCTCTATAATAAGGAAGAGTAATTCATAAAATAAAAACCATACATCATATGATAAGTGTAATCACTTGATTAAGAAAAACATAACAATGATTCAAAGCTTTGAAAATGCTATTCATATGAGGTAAATTACTATAGGAAGATAAAATAGATCGCTATTTCAAAAACTAACTTTTTAATTTTGAATAAATTTTTTATCCAAAAGAAATAATACACCTTTAAAGGAGTTAGAGGAAGAGAAATAATCATCAATATTTCTTCCCTTTAACAGATCCTGAGGAGTCAATCACTGCTTACAAGCTTTCAAACAAAATAAGGCAAAACTCTCAGTCAGAAATCCAATTTATCAGCAGTAGTCAGCAGTGATCTAATTTTAAAAAGAATAAAATAGTAAATCCAGAGCAAGAAGGAAATCACATCAAAATAATTACTCAAAGAAGAAAAATAATAAACGGTAAAAAAAAATAGTAGTGAATAAAAAATAAAATAGGAAACCGATAATCAAATCAAAAGACTAATATAAACAAAAGAAAACAATCAACCCTCAGAAATCATCAGTCATCAGAATCATGTATTTATGTCAATCACACCCAATATGGTCCTCAAAATGCTGAATTAGTCAAAGGCCAGTGGTTTAGTAAATATGTAAGCCAACTGATTTTCAGTTGCTACATGATGTAGCTCAATGTCCCCTTTTGTAAAATGGTCCCTAATGAAGTGATGCCTTATATCAATGTATTTGGATCTAAATATTGTATTGGATTCTTAGAAATGCAGATGGCACTAGTATTATCACACAGAATAGAAATTATGCCAATAGGTAATCCTAAATCTAGAACTTGTTTCTTCAACCAAAGGACTTGGGCAACACAACTTCTTAAGGAAATGTACTCAGCTTCAGTGGTGGAAAGTGCAACTGAGTTCTATTTTTTACTGGACCAGGAGACTAAAGACTGTCCTATGAATTGGCAAGTTTTAGAAGTACTCTTTCTATCCACCCTACACCCTGCAAAGTCAGAATCAGAATATCCATTAATCTCAAAATAAGTGTTGTACCTAGGGTACCAGATTCCTAGGTTTAGGGTCCCTAAAAGATATCTAAGAATTCTCTTAACAGCAGTCAGGTGGGACTCTTTAGGATTAGCTTGAAACCTAGCACAAAGATAAACACTAAATATAATATCAAGTCGGCTAGCAGTCAGGTAAAGCAGTGATCCAATTATTCCACTAAACTTCTTTTGATCAACAGATTTTTCATTTGAATCCTTATCTAACTGAACAGAGGAGCTCATGGGAGTGTTGATTGGCTTGGCTTTGTCCATTTCATATTTCTTCAAAATGTCCTTAGTGTATTTAGATTCATTGAGAAAGGTTCCATCATCCATTTATCTTATGCTAAATCACAAAAAGTAGGATAATTCTCCCATCATACTCATCTCAAACTCCTTACTCATTATCTTAAAAAAATCATCACATAAATTTTTATCAGAAGATTCAAAAAGTATATCATTAATATATATCTGGACAATGAGTAAATCATCCCTTACTCTCCTCAGAAAAAGGGTGGTGTCTAAGCTCCCTTTAACAAACTCTCTTTCTAATAGGAATGTGCTAAGCCTCTCATACCAAGCTCTCGGTGCCTGTTTATATCCATATAAGGCCTTTTTAAATTTGTAAACATGATTTGGATATTGGGAACTCTCAAAACCTGGGGATTATTCTACAAAAATATTCTCCATTACTACCCCATTTAAAAAGGCACTCTTGACATCCATTTAAGACAGCTTAAATTCCTTATAATAGGCAAAGGCTAGTAGCACTCTAATGGCTTCCAATCTAGCTATAGGGGCAAAGGTCTCCTCAAAATCAATCCCTTCAATTTGATTGTACCCCTTAGCCACCAATCTTGCCTTATTCCTAACCACCACACCAGAATCATTCATCTTATTCTTAAAGACCCACTTGGTTCCCGCTACACTTTGATTCCTAGGTCTTTCTACTAACTCCCAAACATCATTCCTTACAAATTGATTCAATTCCTCCTGCATAGCTAAGATCCAAAACTTATCAGAAAGGGCTTGATTGACGTTGGTGGGTTCAGTCATTGAGATAAAGATAGAATTGTTTACTTTCTTCCTAAGTCCATGCCTAGTCCTAACACCTTTAAAAGGGTCTCCTAAGATCAGTTCTTTAGGATGACTCGAAGAATATCGCCAATCTCTAGAAAAAATATTTTGAGGCTCTACCCTTTCCTCCAGATTTGTATTTTTAACTCCTTGAGTAATCTCTCCTACATCTTCTTCTTCTTCAACTCTAGTCTCCTTAGGATCAGATTCATCAAACACCACATGAGTTGTCTCCTCCACCACTAATGTCCTCTTATTAAACACCCTAAAGGATTTCTCCACACTAGAATAGCTTAAGAACACTCCATCAGATTTGGGGTCAAATTTTCCTAAGGATGATTTCCCATTGTTCAGAATGAAAACCTTACAACCAAAGACATGGAGGTGGGATAGGTTTGGAGTTATACCCTTAATGATCTCATAAGGTGTCTTATTCAGATTGGCTCTAACATTCATCCTATTCAACACATAATAGGTAGTGTTCACCGCTTCAGCCCAAAAGTATTTTGGAAGTGAATACTCAACAAGCATGGCTCTAGCGGCTTCCACTAAGGTCCAGCTCTTCCTTTCAGCTATCCCGTTCTGTTGAGGGGTCATAGGAGATGAAAATTGTGGCTATTCTCTTGCTCCTCACAGAATGTTCCAAATCTCATATTTTTAAACTCTCCACCATGATCACTATGAATAGTCAAGATCTCACAACCTAACTTCCTCTGAATCCAAGTGGAGAGATTTAAACTCATTAAATGGCTCAAATTTATGTGACAGAAATTTAATCCAAGTGAACCTCGAGTAATCATCAACAATCACAAATCTATAGACTTTCTCCCCTAAATTTGGAGTGCTAATGGTTCCAAATAGATCCATGTGAAGGACTTGTAAAGGTTTAGAGGTGCTGATATCCTTAATGGAGTGAAAAGAGGATAGGACTTGCTTCCCTAATTGATAGGCATCACACAGGTGGTCCTTAGTGAACTTAAGCTTGGGGATACCTCCAACTAAGTCCTTTTGGGTGACTCTCCTAAGGGTTTTCATACTGGCATGATATAATCTCATGTTCCACAACCAAGACTCATCAGTAGTAGTTTTTAAGTAAATTAAAACATCTGTTTTAAAGCAACTTACATCTAGTATGTAGACATTATTGATCTTTTGTCCCTATAAAATAATTTTATCATTTAAGCTTATAATGCAGCAAGTGGGCAGGAATTTGATGTTGTATCCTTTATCATAGAGTTGACTGATGCTCAGCAAGTGGTGTTTTAGTCCATCTATAAGCAAAACATTATCAATAATGAAATTCTTTGAATCACCAATTATACATATTCCTACCACCCTCTTAGTGGTGTTGTCTCCAAGTGTAACCTTACCTCCAGCCCTGGCCTCTAGTGAAATAAACTGATTTGCATCTCCAGTCAAGTGCCTCAAACATCCGCTGTCCAGGTATCATATGCTCTCACAATGTCTTGTGTAAGAGAACACCTACGAAATCATCAAACGTCAGATTTAGGAACCCAAACAGGTTTGGGTTCCTTCTTATAAAAAGAAGAATGTGATGCATGGGTGCTGTGCTGTGAAGTATGCAATTTGGGCCTCCACGCCCAATGTGTACTACGGTGAACAGTGTAGGTGTGGGAGATGTGTCCTAACATACCACAAGAAAAACATCTAACACCAGGAAAAGGGTTAACTAATCTACGTGGGTAATAGTGCCTCTTCCCAGGTTTGAATGAAACATGCTTTGATGATTTTGAAACAGATTCTTTAAAAGGTGGAGGTGCATAAAACTGTGCAAAAGTAGGAGCTATTTCATTTTTCTTAAAAGCACTAATTTTAATACTCAAAAATTCATTTTCTTTCTTCAGACTTATAATTTTAAATTTCAGATGGTATTCACTACTATCTAAATCAGATGCATGAGTTTGTAATTCTTTAAATGTAGCTTCTAATTTAACATGCGATATTTTTAATAAATCATGCTCAATAATTAAATCAGAATACTTTTTGTTCAATTCATCAAGTAAGGATATGTGATTGCTATTAAGTGTTGAATAATCTTTAACTACAGAATTATGCTCTTTTTGCAAAGTTAAGAAATCCAATTTTAGGCTAGCATGCAATTTCTTAAGTTTCCTATAAGATGAATGAATTTTCTTAGAAACTTCTAGCAATTGATCATAGGTTATCTCACATATCTCTTCTTAATCAGACTGATCAGGATGATCATCAGCCATCAGACATAAATTTATAGTCTCCTCCTCAGCTTCAGTCTTAGAGGAGTCAGATGCAGAATCTGCCCAGAATGCCTTTTGAATCCTCTTCTTATCCTTCCTGAACTTGGGTTTCTCCTCACCTCTCTTCTTGCTTGGTTGAGCTTTAAGTGTAGGATAGTCAACCTTAATGTGTCCAGGCTTCCTGCATTCAAAACACACAGTATCAGATGAGCTTTTATAATTTTTGTTGGACTTACCCTTGTTCCACTTCTGAAAGTTCTTGTGTTTCTTCATTAGAAAGCTTTTGAATTGCCTAGTGATTAAGGCAACATCATCGCTATCAAACTCGGAAGTATCAGTATTAGTATCGTTGGCCTTCAGTGCCACAGTTTTCTCCTTCTTCTTCTTACGTTCATCAAGCTGTCTTTGGTTCACCCCTTGCTCGTAAGCAATGAGTGACCCAAGTAAGTTATCAATAGAATATGTGTTTAAATTTTTAGATTCAATAATTGCAGTTATCTTGGCATCAAAAAAAGAAGGAAAACACCTCAAAATTTTGTTAACTTTTTCATAATTCGTAAGTTCTCTTCCTAAAGCATGTAAAGAAGTGACAATTTGAGTGAACCTAGTATACATTTCAGAAATTAATTCACTAGGTTTCATGTGAAAGAGTTCTTATTCGTGAAGTAAGATGTTTAACCTAGACTGTTTGACTTCAGATGTGCCTTCATAAGTGATGCGTAATCTATCCCAAACTTCTTTACTAGTTGTACAAGTAGAGTCATGCATGTAATCCTCAGATTTAAGGCACAGAAAAAATAGTTCAAATATTTGGCATTCAGTTGGGCTAAGTCTCAATCATCAAAAGTCCATTCAGTGAAAGGCAGTTCAGTTTTAACATTATTAATCATTCTAAAAGGTGCTTCATAGTCATCCTTAACAAGCATCCACATGCAATAATATATAGATTGAAGAAAAGTGGACATGCGAGTTTTCCAAAAATCAAAAGGTATGTGTAATTGAATAACCTTCAGTAGTATTATGATTACCAAAGTTAGCCATGGATCAAATTCAAAAGTTTTTAAACTTAATTTTTGTATCCCACTCTAATACCACTTGAAAGTTTGAAAGGGATGTTAAGCCATTGTTAACTAGTCCCGAGGCTAACCAACAGGGGGGTGAATTGGTTATTTAATAAATTTGTGGACAACCAACAATTTAGAAAAAAATCTTTTTGAAAGTTCTATAATAATTACAGTTTCATGATGATTTGTAGATGTTCAACGATGATCAAAAAATAATAATCATAATTACAAAATCATCAACAGAAAAGAACGTGTAGAAAATAATCAGAAAGAACACACCAGATTTTATACTGGTTCGGTCAACTTGACTTACATGCACTCCCCGAAGCCTCCCCTCTGGGTATTACACTAACACTAAGTGACTCTCCTTTTGCTCCCACAGTAAGGCGGAGAAGCCTGTACAAAACCTCCTTTTCACTAACCCGGTGAGGCAGAGAACCTGAACTCCTTTCGTTTCCTCAAGAAGTAGGAACAGAACCTGGACTCCTTTCGCTTCCTCTTGAAGCAGGCAAAGAACCTCGATCTTCTTGTGGATGATCCTCCCACAGAAAATATTGACTAGACAAGAGACGATAATCGAAAAAGATGACTCAGATCCTTGCTTGGAGTAACCTTTGTGAATCCCTCACAAACTCCCCCGCAGAAGGTCCTCTCTCTCTCTCTCACATGCTCTCTTTCTCTCTCTCTCTCAAGCTTTTCTTTGGAAAGGACAGTGGTAAAGGATATTTCTTATTGAAAGAAAAAGATCTTTTAAAGGAGGGCTCAAAAATTGCCCTAAAATTCAATTTGATGATGCCGATCGTATAGTACGAACCAATATCTTACAGTACGATCAATTCAAAAATAGTGTCGTCCAGTACGAATGCAAACAAACAGTTCACAAATTTTACAAACATCATACTATACGATCCGTAGATCATACAATACGATTAAATTATTCTCAACGGCTCGTACGGGATGATCTATGGGATGAATGAAATTCATCTCTGTCCATCATCCCACACTATACCATTCGTACAGTATGATTAGTTCATTTCAGTACATCATCCGATACGATATAAAAATTGCCCAGGATGATGAGTATAAAAATTATGGTTTCATCTGGTACAATTTACAAGATGATCCAAAATCATCTCTATCCATCGTACTGGATGATTGACATCGTACAGTACGATCGAATATATTTAAGAAATCAAGATTTAATTACCTGATTACGGGGGATAATTTTGGCAAGATTTGAAATGATCATACAGTATGATTGAGATTATACCATATGATTAGTTCAAAAATTCTAAATTTAAATCTTACCAAAAATAGGCCTGGTGGCTAGGGTTTTTCCAATCGTATAGTATGATCTGAATCATATAGTACGATTAGTTCTCAAAATTAAACTTTCAGAAATAACCGTAAGCCTAAAAATTAATCACAAATCATACAGTACGATGTATACATCGTACAATACAATTTTCTTTAAAAGAAATACTAAATCACTCAAAAACTCCCCCTGAGTGTGTGTGTGCAAGGTTACTTAGCTAGAAGATCCTTTACATTACATTTGACTAAATAAAGATTAAAAGAGTACATTAGACCTGAATTACAAAACAGACTGGCTTGATTTAAAACTGGCTTGAATTTGTAATTAATCCTACGGACCTGAAAGATTAGACAATCAACCAGAAATAGAAATGTTTTCTATCATCAAAATCGTAGTCCTTGAAACCAGATTCACAACAAAAGATTTGAAAAATCTCTAGAAAAGGCTTTTAGGACTTAGGTCCTTAACCCTTGGAATTGAATCTGGATTTATGGGTTTAAGCTAGATTTTTTATTTTAATTGTTAAAAATGATTTGTCTAAACCACTTATGATCATTTGAGGTGATTATAAGTGATTGGAAAAGATTTGAGCTAGATCAAAGGCAGGGTCAAGGCTTGAATTAGGATTGAGATCTAGATAGATCTTGAGTCTGGGTATGTTTAAGGTCTGGATTAATTAAAGATCTGGATTGACTTGAGGTTAAGATTGATTTGAAATAGGGATAGATCAGAATCAAGATTGATCAAAAGGTCTAGGTAGATCTTAAGGTCTAGAGTAGATTTTAAGGTTTGGAATTTAGGAAGAATCCTAGGGTTTAGAGTAGATATAAGGATTTGAAGTCTAAAAGAATCCTAGGGTCTAAGAAGGTCGTAGGATCTAGAGTCTAGAAGGATCCTATGGTCTAGAAATCCTAAGATCTATGATCTATAAGAATCCTAGGTCCTAAATAGATCTCAGGGGATGCAGCCTAAGAGGATCCTAGGATTTAGATTAACCTGGAGTTTGATTGAATTGAGTTTAAAATTAATATGGGATTAAGATTGATTTGAATCTAGATTGATATTAAAGTCTGGATTGATCTAAGATTAGATTGATCCTAGGGTCTGAAAAGATCCTAAAGTCTCGATTGGTCCTACTGACCTCATACAAAAATGAGGTTAATAAATAGACCCCCAATATATGTAATAGAATGAAGTTCTATTGTGCATATTGGTGTTAATCGAATAGAAATGTCAAGTTTGGAATTTAATCCTAAAGGAGAGAAAAGTCTATCCCTGGGGAATCAAAGGTTCAAATTGGTATTAGGGTAGTACCATGAAGAGCATACTCTACTCCTAGTGGGTTTGGTCCTAAGGGAAGGGAGTACCTACACCCTAAGGAAGAAAAATTAAATGATCACATAGGAAGGAAGAGCTCCTAACTATAGAGGATCGAATTGAAATTTGATACTAGCGTAGTGCTACGAGGGTATTTACTCTATCACTGGGGAGTTTAATCCTAAGGGAAGGAGAATACTTACTCTAAGAAAAAGAGAAATAGATGATCTTATAGGAAAATAGTATTGCTTCCTATAGGAGATCAGACTTAAAGTTTTGAATTTTAAAACTAGGATGGTGCTATAGAGGGCGTTATCCATCACTAGAAAATCTAATTCTAAGGAGAGAAGACATCTAACCTTGAGGAGAAGGAAGATGGAGGACCCTGTGGGAAGGAAGCATTGCTTCTCACAGGAGGTCGGATCTAGATTTTGAATCTAGGATGGTGCCATAGAGGGCGTGCTCCATCACTAGAAGAATTAATTCTAAGGAAAGAAAGCATGATGACTCACATCTGTCCTTAAGGAGAAGAAAACCTAGAGGACCCTGAGGGAAGGAAGCATTGCTTCCCAAAGATGGTCAGATATGGAGTTTAAACCTAGGATGGTGCCAAAGAAGGTGTGCTCCATCACTAGAAGATCTAATCCCAAGGAAAGAAAGCAAGATGACTCACATCTATCCTTAAAGGAAAGAAAACTGGATGATCGTGTGGGAAGGAAGCACTAGGGCTTACACCTAACCATAAAGGATCGAATCTAGATTTTAAACCTAGGATGGTGCCATAGAGGATGTGCTCCATCACTAGAAGATCTAATCCTAAGAAAAGAAAGTACGATGACTCACATCTATTCTTAAGAAAAGAAAACTAAAAGATCCTGTGAGAAGGAAGCATTGCCTCACACAGAATCGGGTCTGGATTGATCGTATATGAAGGAAACTTACTTCACACAGAGGATCGAGTCTAGATGATCATATATAGAGGAAACTTGCTCTACATAGAGGATCTAGTCAGGGTGATCGTATATAGAGGAAACTTGCTCCATACAGAGGATCAAGTCAGGATGATTGTATGTAGAGGAAACTTGCTCTACATAGATGATCAGATCTGCATAATCGTATATAGAGGAAACTTACTCTATACAGAGGATCGAGTCTGGGATGATCATATGTGAAGGAAACTTACTTCATATAAAGGATCGAGTTGAATTTTGAATTTTAGGATGGTTCCACAAAAGACGTTATCCATCACTAAAAGATCTAATCTTAAGGTAAGAAAGCGTGGTGACTTACATCTAACCTTAAGAAAAGAGAAACAAGATTTTGAGATTTGAAAACTTGAACAAGTTTGAGTCAAATTGATTTAAATTTAAAAAAATTTATTGATTTAAAATTCGAGCTACATCAAGCATAGTATCTCTTCAGAAATCGCCCATTTATAGGAAGCATTGGGTGATTTCCTTTACAATCCATTAGTTGATACGAGCCTCCTTCGTAGACTGTTTCTACTACAAAGGGTCCTTCCCAGGTTGGTTCAAACTTCCCACCGATCTTTCGGTGAGCTAAAATAGGCCTCCGAAGAACTAAGACCAAGTCGCCTACTCAAAAGGTTCTAGGTCGCACTAACTTATCGTGAGCTTGAACCATTCGGGCTTTATAGAGTTCTAGATTTTGCTAGGCTTGGAGATGACATTCTTCAAGACCCTTGAGTTCTTCTAGTTGAAGTTATGCATTCTGTTATGTTGTGATCTGGTTTTGGATGGCAGTTCTGAGCAAAGGGATTTGAATTTGTAGACGGAGTACGGCCTCGGACCCATACACTAGTGTAAACGGTGTGGATTAGGTAGGGGTTTAATATGAGGTTCGGTAGGCTTACAAAGCTTCCACCAACCTCTCATCCCACTGACATTTATTATCATCCACGGTCTTTTTGATGATTTATACCAGGGTTTTATTCAAGGCCTCAGCCAATCCATTAGCACATAGGTAATAGATCGTTGAGTATCTCCAATCAATACCATGACAATTTACAAAATTATTGATCTTCGTAGACTTGAAAGTGAACCCATTATCAGATATGATTTTGTGGGGTACGCCGAATTGATATACATTATGGTCATGAAAGAATTTCATTACATGATGTGATGTTACATTTCTTAGTGGAACTACTTCTGCCCACTTTAAAAAGTAATCAGTCGCTGCCAAGATGAAGCAATGACCCCTTGAAGAAGGAGGGTCAATTGGCCCGATGATATCCGTGCCCCAACTTTCGAAGGGCCACGAAGTTATCGTAGGATGCAACACGTTAGGTGGCTGATGTAAGACCACACCATGAACCTGACAGTGATGACAAAATTTTATAATTTTCATGCAATCGTCAATCATCGTAGGCCAGTAGTAACCAAATCTTTTGATTTTTATTTTCATTTTAGGACCCGATTAGTGAGCACCGCACATTCCAGCATGGACTTCATTAATGATCTTCAGGGCCTCTCATTTTTCTAGACAACAGAGCCACATCTGATCGAATGATCATCGGTATAACGTATCATTGACTAGTGCATAAGATAAGGCACATTTTTTAATTTAATTGGCAAGAGGCCTGTCATGGGGAAGCTTGCATTCTTAAAGATATTTGATTATTGGCTGTCTCAAATCTTCTTCTTCATCTACAGCTGAAGAGGTAGAAAGGACCTGGTGAGATTGTTTATTGAGGTATTCCAAATTTATAGGAGACAGGACCTGACGACCCTGCACTTCTATAGGGATAGAATCTTCTTCTAGGCAGGAAAATTCCATTGCAAGCTTTACTAGGGCATCCACCAAAGAATTGCTTCCATAAGGAACCCTATATATAGTGTCAATGGGAATTTTCTTAAGTAAGTGCATTGTGTACTGGTGATATTTAAGGAGTTTAAGATTCAAGACCTTATAGGTCCCTGCAATCTGGTTGATCATCAGTTGAGAGTCACCATAGATCTTAATCTCTTTAATCTCCATCAGGATAATGAGTTTCAGACCAGTTATCAAAGCTTCATACTCAGCTTCATTTTTCGTACAAGGTTTTGATAAGTGGTAGGAAAAGTGCATCATTCCCTTATCCGGTGTTATGAAAACCAGGCCAACTCCAGCTTTTTCAGGAATACTAAATTGAGGTGTTTTGCCCCGCTGAGAGGATGGTGCATCATCAAAATATATTTCCCAGGTTTGAGAATTAGATTCCTCAAAACTCATGATCTTCTCGTCAGGTAAATCAATATTTAGAGGAAATTCTACTGGTAGCGGGTGTGCCGCAAGGAAGTCGGCGACAGCCTGCCCTTTCACAGTACGCAGGGGAATGAAAGTGATTTCAAATTAAAGTAATATCATAGACAAACAAGCGAGACATCTTGACAACGTGGGCCAGGTCATAAGATATTGTGAGGGATTGATGTTGGAAATCAAATTGACTTGATGAAAAAGCATGTAATTCCTTAATTGTTGCGAATCTGGTTTTGATGATGACAAACATGTTTCCAGTGTGTTTTGCTTGGCTAATCTATTTCAGGCACAAAAGACCGCGAGCCACTCAAGCCAACTCAAGATCGGGTCCAAGTGTGTCAAATGTATGATTTTTTTTTATTGAGTCAATTGTAATGTAACTGATTTCCTAGCTAAGTAACCTTGCACACACACACTCATGGAGAGAGATTGAGTGAATTAGAGTTTCTGTTCAAATTTTGTTCAGATCGTCCTGGACGATTTCTACATCGTCCTGGACGATAAAGACAAAATAGAAACCCTAATTAGGGTGACTAAGTTAAGAGGGTCTGATTAAGCAGATCGTCCTGGACTATCTCTGGATCGTACGGGATGATATGCCCAAATCAGAAATTCTTAGCCGCCAAATCAAGTTAGGCAAGTTCTTATTTTTAGATACTTGGTCTGATCGTCCCGGACGATAAGTGTATCATCCCGGACGATTCAGTACAATCATGCCTAATTTAATCTGTAATTAAGGAAAGCAATTTATTTTTGGTTGATACGATCATATCGTCCTGGACGATCGCAGGATCGTCCCGGACGATCATGATCGTTTAGTGCATTTCAGCTGTACGACCCAAACTGTGTTCAGGACGATTTGGGGCCTTTTCGAACTAATCGTACAGGACGATGACCCTATCGTCCGAGATGATCAAGTCATTTTTTTGTCGTCCAGCACAGATTTCTCTGGACGACCCGAACTGTCTTCTGGACGATTTTCCTCAATTTGCACTAATCGTCCCGGACGATCGCAGGATCGTACGGGATGATATGAACAACTTTTTCTACTGATCGTCTAGAAGAGCCAGATCATCTAGGCTGAAACAACTGAATTTGAACTGATCGTACAGGACGATCTGGACGATCTTGGTCGACCAGTTGAGATTTAGGGCAAATTTTAAGCCCTCCTTTAAAAGAACTTTTTCCAATATTTGGAAATATCTTTTGCTACCTTTCTTTCCTGAGAAACCCTAGAGAGAGAGAGAGTTGGGAGAGAGAGAGAAGATCTTGTGAGGGGGAGTTAGTGAGGGATTCACTAAGGTTGCTCCAAGCACGGATCAGAGTCATCTTCTCCGCTCGTCGTCTTTCGTCTTGTCGGTGTTCATCGTGGGAGGATCGTTCGCAAGAAGATTTGGGGTTCTCTACCCGCTTCAGGTGGAAGCAAAAGCAGTTCGAAGGTTCTCTGCCTGCTTCAGGAGGAAGCGAAAGGAGGTCGGGTTCTCTGCCTCACCGTGTGGTGAAAAGGAGGTGTTTGTACAGGCTTCTCCGCCTTGCTGTGGGAGCAAAAGGAGAGACAGTTTTTATTTAGTGCAATACCCGGAGGGGAGGCTCCGGGGAGTGGACGTAGGTCAAGTTGACCGAACCACTATAAAATCTGGTTTGCTTTTCTGATTCAGTTTTGCACTTTACTTTTCTGATATTAACTGCTTGGGTGAATATATGTGGTTGATCTTTTCGTTCTTGTTTATGTGTTTCCGCTGCTACGTATCGAAAAGATTTTCATTATTATCGTGAAATTTTTAAATAACCAATTCACCCCCCTCTTGGATAGCCTCGGGACTAGTTCACTAGGGCTTAACATCCCTATCGAACTTTTAAGTGGTATCAGAGTGGGATTCAAAATTTAGGTTTAAAAACTTTTGAATTTGATCCATGGCTAATTGTAATAATCGTAATACTGCTGAAGGTTATTCTATTACAAGACCACCGTTGTTTGATAATATTCCTTTTGATTTTTGAAAAACACGCATGTCTACTTTTCTGTAATCTATTGATTATCGCATGTGGATGTTAGTTAAGAACGGATACGAACCACCTTTTAGACTGATTAATAATGTGAAAACTGAATTGCCTTTTGCTGATTGGACGTTTGATGATCGTGATTTAGCACAGTTAAATACAAAATGCTTGAACTATTTCTTTTGTGCTTTAAAACTGAAGACTATATGCGTGTTTCTACTTGTACAATGGGAAAAGAAATCTGGGATAGATTATACATAACATACGAAGGTACAACTGAAGTCAAACAGTCTAGGTTAAATATCTTGTTACATGATTACAAACTTTTTTGCATGAAACCTAGTGAGACTATTTCAGAAATGTACACAAGGTTCACTCAGATTGTTACCTCTTTGCATGTTCTAGGTAGAGAACTTACTAACTACGAAAGAGTGAACAAAATTCTAAGATGTTTGCCTGCTTTTTATGATGCTAAGATTACTGCTATTACTGAATCTAAAGATTTAAATACTTACTCTATTGACATCTTACTTGGATCACTCATTGCTTACGAGCAAGGGGTGAACCAAAGGCAACTTGATGCAGGTGAACGCAAGAAAGAGAAGACAGTGGCACTAAAGGCCAAAGATTCAGATGCTAGCACTTCCGGGTCTGATAGCGATGATGTTGCCTTAATCACAAGGCAATTCAAAAGATTTCTAAGGAAGAAACATAAGAACTATCAGAAGTGGAACAAGGGTAAGTCCAATAAAAATTTTAAGGGTTCATTTGAATCTGTTTGTTTTGAATGCAGGAAGCCTGGACACATTAAGGCTGATTGTCCTACACTTAAAGCTCACCCAAGCAAGGAGAAGGGTGAGGAGAAACCAAAGTTCAGAAAGGATAAGAAGCGAATTTAGAAGGCGTTCTGGGCAGACTCTGCATCCGACTCTTCTGAGACTGAAGCTGAAGAGGAGGAAACAAACTTATGTCTTATGGCTGATGATCACCCTGGTCAGTCGAACCAGGAAGAGGTATGTGAGCTTACCTACGATCAATTATTTAAAGTTTCTGAAAGAATTCATACATCGTATAGGAAGCTTAAGAAAACTCATGCTAGTTTGAAATTAGATTACTTAACTTTGCAAAAAGAGCATGATTCTGTAGTTAAAGATCATTCCACACTTGATTCAAATCACATGTATTTGCTTGATGAATTCGATGAGTTGAATAAAAAATATTATGATTTAGTTTCTGAGCATGATTCATTGAAAACTACGCATGTGGACTTAGAAAGAGCTTTTAAAGAATTAGATACAATGGCATGTGAAGTCGAAAGTAGCAAGGGAACCTTGAAATTTGAAATTGCAAGTTTAAAGAAAGAAAATGAGTTTTTGAAGGTAAAGATCAGTGCTTTTGAAAAGAATAAAACACTGCCTACTTTTGAACAGTTTTATGCACCGTCACCTTTTGAAAAATCTGTTGCAAGTTCTTCAAAGCATGTTTCATATACATCTAGAAAGAGGCATTATCATCCACGTAGATTAGTTAACCCTTTTCCTGGTGTTAGATGTTTTTCATGTGGCATGTTAGGACATATTTCTCACACCTGCACTGTTCACCGTAGTACACATTGGGTGTGGAAACCTAAACTGTCTGTTTCACAGCACATCACGCATGCATTGTATTCTTCTTTTCATAAGAAGGAACCCAAACCTGTTTGGGTTCCTAAGACTGACGTTTGATACTTTTGTAGGTGTGCTCTCACACAAGACCTCGTGAGAGCATGTGGTACCTGGACAGCAGATATTCTAGACATATGACTGGAGATGCAAATCAGTTCATTTCGCTGGAGGCCAGAGCTGGAGGCAAGGTTACACTTGGAGATAACACCACCAGGAAGGTGGTAGGCACAGGTATAATTAGTGATTCAAAGAACTTTATGATTGATAATGTTTTGCTTGTAGATGGACTGAAACACAACTTGCTGAGCATCAGTCAACTCTGTGATAAGGGATACAGCATCAAATTCCTTCCCACTGGCTGCATTTTTAGCTTAAATGATGAAGTTGTTTTACAGGGGCAAAGGATCAACAATGTCTACAAGCTGGATGTAAGTAGCATTAAATCTGATAATTCAATTTGCTTAAAAACTGCTGCTGATGAGTCTTGGTTATGGCATAGGAGATTGTGTCATGCCAGTATGAAAACCCTTAGGAGAGTCACCCAAAAGGACTTAGTTAGAGGTATGCCCAAGCTTAAGTTCAGTAAGGATCACCTGTGTGATGCCTGTCAGTTGGTGAAGCAAGTCCAGTCCTCTTTTAACTCTGTTAAGGACATTAGCACCTCTAGACCTTTAGAAGTTCTTCACATGGACCTCTTTGGACCCATTAGCACTGCCAGCTTAGGGGGGAGAGTCAATAGTTTTGTGATTGTAGATGATTATTCGAGGTTCACTTGGGTTAAGTTTTTGTCACATAAATCTGAGTCATTTGATGAGTTTAGATCCTTCTCTACTTGGATTCAGAAGAAGTTAGGATGTGAGATTATTACCATCCATAGTGATCACGGAGGGGAGTTTGAAAATGAAAGATTTGGAAGTTTTTGTGAGGATCATGGGATTAGTCACAATTTTTCAGCTCCTAGGACCCCTCAGCAGAACGGGGTAGCTAAAAGGAAGAACAGGACCTTAGTGGAAGCCGCTAGAGCCATGCTTGCCGAGTATTCACTTCCAAAATACTTTTGGGCTGAAGCGGTGAACACTGCCTGTTATGTGCTGAATAGGGTGAATGTGAGAGTCAAACTGAACAAGACACCTTATGAGATCATTAAGGGTAGAACTCCAAATCTGTCCCACCTCCATATCTTTGGCTGTAAGGTTTTCATTCTGAACAACGGGAAGTCACCCTTAGGAAAATTAGACCCCAAATCTGATGAAGGAGTGTTCTTAGGATATTCAAGTGTGGGGAAATCTTTTAGGGTGTTCAATAGGAGGACTTTGGTGGTGGAAGAAACAACCCATGTAGTGTTTGATGAATCTGATCCTAAGGAGTCTAGATCTGAAGTTGAAGATGAAGAGATTTTTGAGGTTACCCAAGGAGTTGGAAATACCAATTTGGAGGAAAGGGTAGAACCTCAAACTGAGTTGCCTAGAGATTGGAGATATTCTTCGAGTCATCCTAAAGAACTGATCTTAGGAGACCCTTCTGAAGGTGTTAGGACTAGGCATGGACTTAGGAAGGAAGTAAACCATTTTGCCTTTATCTCAATGATTGAACCCACCAACATCAATCAAGCCTTGTCGGATGAATTTTGGATTTTAGCTATGCAGGAAGAATTGAATCAATTTGTAAGGAATGATGTTTGGGAGTTAGTAGAAAGACCTAAAAATCAAAGTATTGTGGGAACCAAGTGGGTCTTTAAGAATAAGATGAATGATTCTGGTGTGGTGGTGAGAAATAAGGCAAGATTGGTGGCTAAGGGGTATAATCAGATAGAAGGGATTGATTTTGAGGAGACTTTTGCCCCTGTAGCTAGATTGGAAGCCATTACAGTGCTACTAGCCTTTGCCTGTTATAAGGGATTTAAGCTGTTTCAAATGGATGTTAAGAGTGCCTTTTTAAATGGGGTAATTAAAGAAGATGTTTTTGTAGAACAACCCCCAGGTTTTGAGAGTTCCCAATATCCGAGTCATGTCTATAAATTAAAAAAGGCTTTATATGGATTGAAACAGGCACCCAGAGCTTGGTATGAGAGGCTTAGCACATTCCTATTAGAAAGAGAGTTTGTTAAGGGGAGCGTAGACACCACCCTTTTTCTGAGGAGATTAGGAGATGACTTACTCATTGTCCAGATCTATGTTGATGATATAATTTTTGGATCTTCTGATAAATATTTATGTGAAGAGTTTTCTAAAAGAATGAGTAAGGAGTTTGAGATGAGTATGATGGGTGAATTGTCCTACTTTTTGGGGTTTAGCATAAGGCAAACGGATGATGGAACCTTTCTCAATCAATCAAAATACACTAAGGACATTTTGAAGAAATATGAAATGGACAAAGCCAAGCTAATTAATACTCCCATGCCCTCCTCAGTTCAGTTAGATAAGGATTCAAATGGAAAATCTGTTGA
The DNA here is from genome assembly GCA_019925795.1 of Dendrobium chrysotoxum. NCBI lineage: Eukaryota > Viridiplantae > Streptophyta > Magnoliopsida > Asparagales > Orchidaceae > Dendrobium > Dendrobium chrysotoxum. The sequence continues at coordinate 31,108,807 of CM034306.1, read as the reverse complement.
TCAAAAGAAGTATAGAGGGATAATATGTTCACTGCTTTACCTGACTGCTAGCCAACCTGATATCATATTTAGTATTTGTCTTTGTGCTAGGTTTCAGGCTGATCCTAAAGAGTCCCACCTGACTGCTGTTAAGAGAATTCTTAGATATCTTTTAGGAACCCCAAACCTAGGAATTTGGTACCCTAGGCACAGCACCTCTTTTGAGATCATTGGATATTCTGATTCTGACTTTGCGGGGTGTAGGGTGGATAGGAAGAGTATCTCTGGGACTTGTCAATTCATAGGACAGTCGTTAGTCTCCTGGTCCAGTAGAAAACAGAACTCAGTTGCACTTTCCACTGCTGAAGCTAAGTACATTGCCTTAGGGAGTTGTGTGGCCCAAGTTCTTTGGTTGAAGCAACAAGTCTTGGATTTAGGAATACCTATTGGCACAATTTCTATTCTGTGTGATAATACTAGTGCCATCTGTATCTCTAAGAATCCAATCCAACATTCTAGGACCAAATACATTGATATTAGGCATCACTTTATTAGGGACCATGTTACAAAAGGGGACATTGAGCTACATCACGTAGCAACTGAAAATCTGCTGGCTGACATATTCACTAAACCACTAGCCTTTGACTCATTAGAAGTGATTGATATAAATGCTTGATTCTGATGACTGCTGATTTATGATTATTTTGATTGGTATTCTGACTTCTGTTAGTTTTTTGGTATTCTGACTTCTGTTAGTTAGTTTTTGGTATTCTGATTTCTTATTTCTGTTAGTTAGTTTTTGGTATTATGATTTCTAATTTTTTTTAGTTAGTTTTGGTATTCTGATTTCTGATTTCTGTCAGTTAGTTTTAGTTTGATTATTTGCTTTCAGTTGATTTTATTTCTTCTGCTGATTTCTGTGTTAGCCTTACTCTTAGTTTGATTTGAGTATTTACTTTACTATGATTTTCTACCTATTTTTATTTATTTACTGGTTCATATCTTGTACTTACTGTTTTATGCTTTTCAAGATCTGATCACTGCTCACTACTTCTGCTGATCTGAATTTTTGACTGGGAGTTTTTACCTTGTTTTGGTTTGGAAGCTGGTAAGCAGTGATTGACTTGGCTGAATCTGTTAAAGGGAAGAAACATTGATAATTGTTTCTCTTCCTCTAACTCCTTTACTGCTGTGTAGTTTCTTTTGAATAAAAATTCTCTTCAAAATTAAAATGTTAGTTTTTGAAATAGAGATTATTTTATCTTCCTACAGTAATCTGCCTCATATCAATAGTATTTTTCAAAGTCTTGAGTCATTAGTTTGATTTTCTAAATCAAGTGATTGCATTTATCATATGTTGTATGGCTTTTGTTTTGTGAATCGTTCTTCCTTACTGTGGAGAGTCATCTCCTATGTCTGGAAGATAATCTCACAGCTGAGACTCTTTAATTATTATGAAAAGAAGAAAGCTTATAAAAGATGTGCAGTGCGCCAGATAATTTGAAAAAGAAGCATAAAATGAGCCCAAAACTGAAAAGATGTGAAATTGCCAAATTGGATACACAAAGTGTATCAAAAATCAAAAGATGCGCAAAGCGCCAACCAATTTAAAAAAGAGGGACAAAATGAGCCCAAACCAAGCTTTCTTCCTTTTCAGATTGTTAACTGTCTTAGAGAAATCTGTGCGCCACTTAATATTTTCAAAAGCTTGTGTTTTGAAAATCCCAATTTCTGATTTTTTACTTTGTAACACTATTATATCAGATATTTTTCTGGAACGAGGGTTGAAAGGATCTCTTTTCAAATATAATGTCTTTTCTTCTGAATCGGATTTTTGTTTTAAAAGAGGTTTGCATCGATAAGGTGCCCGGGGTCGGAGTTATGAAAATTGATTATTTCCAACATTTTCTGGATTTCAGCGCTGTCAATCGTCCTGTCATTGGTTTTTGAATCTACAATCAAGAAAAAATTCTGATTTTCTCGAGCATCTTAAAAAAATATGCTTTTATATGTTTTTGTGGTCAATTTTATTGGTTTTTGTGTTATTCTGATTTCATGGTTATGTTTTTGGGATCCTGATCGATCATCTTTCATCCTTCATCTTTTTCTGTTTTCTTCACATCGTCCTGGACGATACCACTATCATCCTGGATGATCCACTTCATCCTGGACGATCCAAACATCATCCTAGACGATTTGTTCAAATTCGTCCCCACACTGCTCCTGCTGCTGAAAAATTCTAATTATTGGTGATCGTCCTGGATGATCCTTACATCGTCCTGGATGATATGATCCATATCTTCCTGATCTGATTAAACGGCTGACATTGCACCAATTATTGCCCATCATCCTGGACGATCCACCTCATCGTCCTGGACGATCCACGTGTCAGTCGCTGGACGATTAGAATTCGGCCCGTCTGACATATTTATTACATATCGTCCCGGACGATCCACCTAATCGTCCTGGACGATACTTTTCATCAACGGTCGTCCAGCCTGACTCCTCGGGACGATCGCCTGTGTCTAATCGTCCTGGACGATATCTGATCGTCCTGGATGATCGGACAGCCTTTTTGACCAATCGTCCAGGATGACATAAATGCCCCGATCGTCCCGGATGATGTCACGATCGTACGGAATGATCAGGCCGTTTTCTTTATAAACAGCGGTTTTCTTCAGTTTTTCCACATCTTCCTTCCTCCACTATCCTTTCACCTTCTTACACCTTGGATTCCTAATGGCTGGTGGCAAGAGGTCTAGTCAAAAGGGTGCCAGTTCCTCTCGGGGGCCGGTCGATCCTCGCTTCCCTAATGCAGCCGATCAGGCTGCCTACGAGCGATACTACGAAGTGGGGATCACGCCTTCGAAAATCGTAAATCCCTGCAATCTCACGTATCCTGTCCTTGATTTATTCGCACACACCTCCCTCACCTTCATCCTCACCCTCGCCTTTCCCTTTAGCTCAGAACTTCTTCGCATTTTCTTTGCGAACCTGTGGATTTCCGCTGACTACTCCACTCTCCGTTCCTATGTCAATCAGCGCCCTGTCGAACTTACCTATCAAGACTTTCATGACATTCTCCAACTATCCATCACTGGCGACAAACTCCACACCCTTATCACCGACCCAGACTATAATTGGAGTGTCGCCAATCATTACCTCCGCAATACCAATGCCCCTTATCATGACAATGCCTGCTCTACTCTTATTAAGGACGCCCGAACTATTCAGCATGTTCTTCGTTCCTCCGTCGTTCCAAAGGTGGGGGATCGAATTCACATCACCCCCCTCCTATCCTTGACCACCTACTACATCATGGCCCGTAGGGAATTTAATGCCACCGACCTCATTATCTGGTACCTAGAGCACCTTACCACCATTCGGGATCCAGGTCATCGCCGTCACCAGAATCTAGCCTTAGGACACCTCATTGCCTATGCTCTTGAAACCAAGTATGACATGCAATATCCCGCAGCCCGAGATGTTCCTACTTCCTTCCTCACCAATAATGCCTTCCATGTCCTCCACAGCACCCGACTACATCCGGAGCCCACCCCGGATGTTGAGGAAGAAGAGGAAGAGGCTGTTCCAGTTCCTGTCGCACCAGAGGCACCTGCACCCCTTCGCATTGCCTCTCCCTTTGACCACCTGGTGCAGCGCTTCGACCAGTGGGAGGCCCGTTTTGACTCCTACGTGGTTGCCCAGGAGCAGCGGCACGCCGAGGACATCCAGCGCTTCACTGACTATGCTGCGCAGCAGCAACAGCAGTACGACCAGGACATGGCCTGGTTCAGAGCTCACTTTCAGGCCATTCACCATTACTTCTACCCTCCCCCGGTATCTCCTTCTTCCGATCAGGATCCGCCTCAGTTTTAGTTTCCTGTTTTGTAGTTGTTCTATTTTATATTTTATTTCAGTGTTCTATTTTTCCCTCCTCCTTTTTGTGATGTCAAAAGGGGGAGTCAGTTGTAGTCGTGTCTGTTTCTATTTTCTGAGTCATGTTTCCTATATTGCTTTAGCTGTTAAATGAAAATTTTAAAAAAATGTTTATTTTGTTTGTTCTCCTAGTTTACTTGTATTTTCAGACTACTTTACAAATGTTTGCCATCATCAAAAAGGGGGAGATTGTTGCGAATCTGGTTTTGATGATGACAAACATGTTTCGAGTGTGTTTTACTTGGCTAATCTATTTCAGGCACAAAAGACCGCGAGCCACTCAAGCCAACTCAAGATCGGGTCCAAGTGTGTCAAATGTATGATTTTTCTTTTTATTGAGTCAATTGTAATGTAACTGATTTCCTAGCTAAATAACCTTGCACACACACACTCAGGGAGAGAGATTGAGTGAATTAGAGTTTCTGTTCAAATTTTATTCAGATCGTCCTGGACGATTTCCACATCGTCCTGGACAATAAAGCCAAAACAGAAACCCTAATTAGGGCGACTAAGTTAAGAGGGTCTGATTAAGCAGATCGTCTTGGATGATCTCTGGATCATACGGGACGATATGCCCAAATCAGAAATTCTCAGCCGCCAGATCAAGTTAGGCAAGTTCTTATTTTTAGATACTTGGTCTGATCGTCCCAGACGATAAGTGTATCGTCCCGGAAGATTCAGTATAATCATGCCTAATTTAATATGGTAATTAAGGAAAGCAATTTATTTTTGGTTGATACGATCATATCGTCCTGGACGATCATGATCGTTTAGTGCATTTCAGCTGTATGACCCGAACTGTGTTCAGGACGATTTGGGGCCTTTTTGAACTAATCGTACAGGATGATGACCATATCGTCCGGGATGATCAAATCCTTTTTTGGTCGTCCAGCACAGATTTCTCTGGACGACCCGAACTGTCTTCTGGACGATTTTCCTCAATTTGCATTAATCGTCCCAGACGATCGTAGGATCGTACGGTACGATATGAACAACTTTTTCTACTGATCGTCTAGAAGAGCCAGATCATCCAGGATGAAATAGCTAAATTTGAACTGATCGTACAGGACGATCTACCGATCGTCCTGGACGATCTTGGTCGACCAGTTGAGATTTAGGGCAAATTTTAAGCCCTCCTTTCAAAGAACTTTTTCCAATATTTGGAAATATCTTTTGCTGCCTTCCTTCCCTGAGAAACCCTAGAGAGAGAGAGAGTTGGGAGAGAGAGAGAAGATCTTGTGAGGGGGAGTTAGTGAGGGATTCACTAAGGTTGCTCCAAGCACGGATCAGAGTCATCTTCTCCGCTCGTCGTCTTTCGTCTAGTCGGTGTTCGTCGTGGGAGGATCGTTCGCAAGAAGATCTGGGGTTCTCTGCCCGCTTCAGGTGGAAGCAAAAGGAGTTCGAAGGTTCTCTGCCTGCTTCAGGAGGAAGCGAAAGGAGGTCGGGTTCTCTGCCTCACCGTGTGGTGAAAAGGAGGTGTTTGTACAGGCTTCTCTGCCTTGCTATGGGAGCAAAAGGAGAGACACTTTTTGTTTAGTGCAATACTCGGAGGAGAGGCTCCGGGGAGTGGATGTAGGTCAAGTTGACCGAACCACTATAAAATCTGGTTTGCTTTTCTGATTCAGTTTTGCACTTTACTTTTCTGATATTAACTGCTTGGGTGAATATCTGTGGTTGATCTTTTCATTCTTGTTTATGTGTTTCCGTTGCTACGTATCGAAAAGATTTTCATTGTTATCATGAAATTTTTAAATAATTAATTCACCCCCCCCTCTTGGTTAGCCTCGGGACTAGTTCACTAGGGCTTAACATCCCTATCGAACTTTCATTAATTTTTGTGCTGCAAAGACTATGGCAAGGCAATATTTCTCAATTGTTGGATAACAAATTTTTGTTGGAAGGGGTTTTTGACTCAGGTATTAAAGAGCGTTCTCTTTTCTATCGTCATTAACTTGAGCCAGGAGGGCCCCGAGAGATTCGTCAAGGGCTGCAGTGTAAAGGATTAGAGGTCTCCCCGAAATAGGGGCTACCAAAACTGGCAGATTTGTCAAGTATTATTTGATATTTTCAAAAGCGGATTGACATTTCTCCTCCCAAATGAATTTGGCATCCTTTTTAGCTTGGACAGAGAACGATTGACATCTTCCAGAAAGATTAGAAATGAATCTTCTTATATACGCCAGCCTGCCTTGAAGAGATCTCAGTTGAGTAAGACTCTTAAGAGGCTGCATATTTAAGATAGCTTCAATTTTGGCAGGATCAATTTCAATTCTATGGTGCCTGACTATGAAACCTAAGAATTTCTCTGATGTGACGCCGAAAGTGCACTTCAAGGGATTCATTTTAAGTTTATAGCAGTGCAACTACTCGAAGACGATTCTTAAGTCATAAAGGTAAGCCTCTTTCACTCTACTTTTGACAACTAAATTATTGATGTAGCACTCGACTTGATTATGGATTAAGTCATCAAAGATATGAGTCATTACTTGCTGGTAGGTTGCACCAGCATTCTTAAGATCAAAGGGCATCACTTTATAATAAAAGATCTCTATAAGATTTCTGAATGAAGTATTTCTCTCATCTTCTGAGGCCATCTTGATTTGGTTATAACCAGATAAACCATCTATAAAGGAGAAAATAATGTCTGAGGAGGCAATGTCCACCATGAGTTCTAGGATTGGCAAAGGAAATTCATCCTTAGGACATGCCTTGTTCAGGTCTCTATAATCAACACAGACTCGAATTTGATCGTTCTTCTTTCAAATTGGCACGACGCTGGCTACCCAAGAGGGATATTGTTCCTCCTGAATAAATCTAGCTTCACCCAATTTCTTAACTTCAAAAATGCCTTGTTGTTCGATCTCCAAATGCATGCGTCGTAGAGCTTGCTTGACAGGAATGGCATCATACTGGATTCCAAGTTTATGAACTATTACGTCAGCGGACAATCCTAGAATTTCATCATATATCTGGGAAAGCAATCCATAAACTTGGATAGAAGTTGAATTAAATCCTTAGACTCATCCTCACTCAACAAAGAACTAATGAAGGTGGGGCGAGGGTCATCCTCTGTTCCAAGGTTGATTTCTTTAAGTTCATCAACTGTTGATTTAATTTCTTCTTCGAATTCAGGGGGTGTATCCCGAACCTGAAGTTCAACAAAATCATCTAAAGTCTCCAAATAAAGTCCATCGAGTGAATCGACGACTTTAGTAGGGACATTTTTAGATTCAAGACGACTAGTTATCATTAAACAAAATTCATCATCATCAAATGACCTAACGGTACCAAAGCCGATACCACTTATTCAATGTTTATTAAATTTTGAATTCCAGAGACTTTCATAGTATCTAGCCTGACCCTTAGTTCATTGACTCGGTGCAAAACCTTTAGAGATAAGAGATTTAACACCAGCAGAAAAGTAGCCAAAAGGTAATTCCATTAATTCGTTAAAATTTGCCTCATCGAGGATTACATTATCTTCATTTCTTGAGGAGAAGAGCCAGGGAAGAACTTCTGGACTTTCCTTACTTCTCCATCTAAGTTAGGGGCATCCTTAGTCACTAACCCTGAGACCCTGTCAGCAGATAGTGGGGTTAAGGTTAAGGATTTAACTGCCCTATTAAGCTTTTCATGTAGACTCAATTCAGGCTCATCACTTTGAACTTTTGATTTAGTACCCTCCTGGTCACTATATGATTCTAAAGTGAGATTAAACTTCAATGGAGGATTGATTTTTGTGTAGTTAAAAATAATTCTAGAACCCCTCTTTCTTGATTCTTCATCAGAACTTGTTTCAAGTTCATGTATATTGAGGGATTTCTTTTTTCAACTGAAGGGCGGCCTCGATCGCGTGCTCTTTGGGCCATCCTCCCACCTCTTTGAGGTAAACTATTTGGAGGCCTAAAGATTACGCGCACTACTGGAGTTTTGTTTCTTTTGATTTTTTACTTTTTCTTTTTTTAATTTTTGAATTGCTTTTAAACCTTTATTTTCTACTCTTTCCTCATTGATGCTGATCTCTACTTTAAAACAAGCAGTAAACCTTTTAGGTATGTAGTACGCCACATCTTCATAGATCCCAATCTCTTGAATAGAGAATGGTTGCAGATCACCCTTAATTTCAAATTCAATGATATCTCATTGGTACTTGATGCACTGATGTAGGGTAGAAGGAACCATCATATACTTATAGATCCAGGTCCTACCTAAAAGCGCATTAAAAGATGTCATCAAATCAATTATATGAAATTTTGCTCCAGTCTTGAAGTCTTCTATCTCTAGAAGAAGGGTAACTGAACCTAAAGCCTTCTCGCCCTTTTCATTGAACCCATAAAGCACTAACTTGTTAGTTGAGAGCTTGCTAGTATCAATTCTAAGGTATACGAGAGTTTTTATGTTCATAACGTTGAACGATGTACCCAGATCAATGAGAACTCTTGATAACTTAAATTTGTCCATATTTACGGTGATGTAAAGTGGACGATTGTGGTTTGTAGTTCCGAGGAGTAAATCTTCATCAGAAGATAACTCCTGGGATTTTCTTAAAGTACAAAGGTTCTTCCTCAAAAGTTGAAGCTCATTGAGCTAAGAAAATCTCTAGGTCGAGCAGTGTTTTAATTAGAGTCTCCCTTATCACTTTTGAAAGGATAAGGGCATCATAAATGCTCAACTTAGCAGGTAACTTCCTAAGGTGAGCTAAGACATTGTAATCAACACTTGGAACATTAACATCAGGACCCAGTGGATTTGAAGGAAGTAAAGTTGATTGTTGAGTAGGGATTTGAATCAGATCATCGGAAATAACTTATTTTACTTTGTCTTGAGGAGGTAGACTAGGGGTAAGACCTTACCACCACGTAGCTGTACTTACACGATCTCATCAGAAGAATAAACTACAGGAGGGGTCTAAGCTCTTCTTAGCCGATTGGTTATCATTCTCTGAGCGGGAGTCCGAATCTGAAAAGTCTATCAAGATGGGACTCCCTTGAAAGTTAATTTTAGGGGTTTCACCATATGATAAGATATAAGATTTATTTCTCTCTTGAAGAGTCAAATCTGGGGAGCTGAGTGTTTGAATTTCTTTATTAATCTCAACTTGTTCTTGATTATTTTTAATAGAAGAGTCATTTAAGTTTTCATTCTCAGTGTTAATCATCAAAATATTTGTAGAAGGATTAGACTTTTAACTCAATTTTTGACCCTTTGCCTTTGATGGGGCAAAGTAAAAGTTAGATAATTTCAATAGAGATAGTGGTTTTGAGCCACCATCCATCACTTATATAGATCTCTCATCAACAAATTTCCTCTCTACAGAAAGTCCACTCTTTTCATTTTTATTTAATACAGTAGTTCCTAAGATTATTGGAGAGGAAATCATCCCAACATCCTCCTATGAATCCTCGAGGTCAACCTCCCAGATCGGGTCCTGGGCTCTCGTCAATAACTATTGAGAAAGATGAAAAGATTAATTAATTAACTTTTTAAATACCTGGGAGAGTGCTATATCCCAACCATCTTCAATGGATAGAGAAGAGTTAAAATTCTTACCTGAAATGGATTTGACAGACCCCTGATCCGGATTGACTAGATACTCCTTTAGAATTATGATATTATCTTGATAAAAATTCTTTTCGAGCTAGTCCTTAAAGACAATGCAGTCTTCGATTGTGTGGCTTAACATGTGATGGTAGGGGTAAAAAGTTGGATCATCCTTCTTATTTGCCTCTTCTGGCTTCTTGGCCTCCTACAATAAAAAATCTAGCTTCTTCTGTAGACTCTTGAAGATCTTTCTCATCGACTCCCTTTTAAATGGATATGTACGAGCCAATCTCTCTTTAAAAGAAGTCGGGTGAGAATCTCTAGCAGGTTGAGAGGTTACCTGAAAAGGTGGAGATTTTTGAGTTTGTTGAACTGGAAGATTACTGGACTGAACATTCATTGGTTTCTTCCCCTTATCAACAGCTGAAATCATTATTGTTCTCTTTCCAAAGGATTTCAATGGTTTATTAGCTTTCTTCTCATCAATAGAATCCTTCAGGAATGGCATTTTAGAAGCCTCATCCTATAGATTACTAGCCTTATTCAAAAGTTTTTCAAAGGTTTTGATAGGGAAACTCTTCAAAAGAAAAGCAATAGGCCCGTGGATATTCTTTAAAAGAATCTCCACTGCATGTTGCTCTTGCAACTGAGGTTCATACTTCATCGAGAGGTTTCACCACCTCAAGATGTACTCAACCAAAGACTCGCCCGATTTTTATTTTTCAATGATGAGATCTCTAACGGTTACACATTACTGAGCTCTTGAAAATCTCTTTAAGAATAGACCCTCGAAATCTATGAATAATTTCACTGAACCGTTTGGTAGATCTACATACCACTTAAAAGTAATACCAGACAGACTACTCATAAATTGGCAAAAGAGTAGAGCATCTGACCCTCCTGCGTTGCAACAGCTCGCTCGAAAGTGGGCCAGGTGCTATCTTGGGTTTTCTAAACCACTAAAAAATTTGAATAAAGGTGGTACAAAGCCTTTAGGATAAGAGACTAAATCATATTCTTCAGGGTAGGGTCAACCCTTTGGAATAGATGCAGTCCCTTGAGAGTGGGCTAAGGCCTCCCTTACGTAGGCCTCAATCATCTGGCGGATATCTTTATTGGCTAGAGAGGTTAGGGAAGGAACTTCTAGAGTTCTAAGGCTTGATTCTATCTTCTTGCTGTGCTCACTCATTATATGTGTTGTAGGTTACAACTGCTCGGACTGAGACTGTTGAGCTTTGACCATCTAATTCTACATCTATTCCATTTTAAACATTATTTGTTCAATCTTGCTCTCTAGACTCTTGATGTACTCATCCTTTTCATTCAATTTGATTGATCCATCAGAATCTGAATCTACAGCTACAGAGGCTTCTTTCTTACCAGATCGATGTTTTGAAGGCTCAACATCTTTATTTGATGCTCGAGTTTCAACCATACAAATATTTCCAGCTGAATCCTCTTCCATTAAATCATCAGCTTCTCAATCGAAGGCTTCAATTGCCTTCTTCTTAAGTATATCTCTGATCTCCTGGACCACCTTATCAACTTGTCTACCCTCAATTGATTCAATGTTGATGGGTAGGTACCCTTTATAGTTGATCATTTCTTCAAACTCCTCTGCTCCTAGCTTGGCAAGGACTTCTTAGACTTTCAAATCATTAACAGTAGGTTTCGCTACCAACTGATCTAGCATTTCTTGATCTTCATCTGGCACTATCCCCTCCCTTCGACTGTCCTGGGGTCGACAGTCGCAAGGGTAACATCCTCAGTAGGGTGAGGGATATCCACCTTAACTGGTCATGGAGGAGCTTAAACAACAGGAACTCCAACATCAATAAGAATGGAATCCTCACATCGCTGAATAGGGAGTCGGGGGACCTTAACAGGTAACCGAATTTGAGTATCTCTGATCTGAATCCCAACAGATCTGCTCAACTTCATCAGTACATATGGCTCATCTATAGACATGGGCCTCTTGCCCTTAACATTAACTGATTTGAGATCCTTTACAATCTCCTTTGTCTTGGCTATCACAGGGGCCAACTTTGAAAACCTCGAAGGGGGAACTGGAGGTCTACTGCTAAGAGGGTGACTCCTACCAAATCCAATTAAGACTATTTCTTCCATCTTTACGGATGGGAGGCGAGGCACCCAATGATATCCATCCACTAAGATTGAGGTAATGGGCTATTTAACAAACTTTTTATTTTTCCTCACTGGCTGAGGAGTCAGGTTCTTTGCTTCAGGTCTTTCTTCCTTTAATACTTCCTTCTCAAGTCTGTGTGATATCATCCCCTTCAGGTGTCTCACATATTATTCTTTTATCTGACCTGTCTCAGCAGCACAGGTTTGGATGATATTCCATAAAATCTTGATTCTTAAAGTATGCTTCTCCTTTATGGTCTTCTTGACAGAATAGTCAACTGGGCTAGGTGGAGAGCTAGCGATCCTTGCAACCCTCTCGTCCCCTACAGTAGCTGCGAGGGGGTGAAAATAACTCCCTTTCAGGAGTGGAGAAGAGGTAGGGACAGGCAGCTCCTCAGCAGCCTCAAGCTCAACTAGACTTAAAGCTTTTTGCTCAGTAATCTTTCTGGACTTAGTGATCTTCTTTCTCACCCTTCTCAGATAATTCTTCTTGGCTCTCTTGGTGCCAAACAGTGTTCCAAAACTAGAAGACCCCTTCTCAACCGTAGACTTAATTTCAGACCTCTTCTCCTCATTCTGGACTGAGGGTGTAGAAGGTGTAAGGGTAGTACCTGCTGCCAGCTCTAGCATGGGGGGAAGGTCACTTGTTGCCCCCACTGCTAACTCAACTACTGGACCATTCTCGCCCTCAACAGTGAGGTTAATGATTGTCCCTCCATGTACTTACAGCTTCTGAGTCTTAAAACCTATTCCAAACTGAATAGCATTGCTATGGATTAGCTCTTCAACTTGAAGGTCTTGAATAATTGAGAACAACAGTTTGCCAGCCATTGCAAAGAATTTGATTATCTAAAATTTGAAAAAGAAGATTTGAATCAAAATTTTGAACTTGAAATTTGACAAGAAATTTCTATATTTTATCATCTAAATTGAATTATAAGAGCTATAATTCGATATACGATGATAAAATATAAAAATCAATTTTGACTTGAAGAAAATTTGAATTTTCATTGTATATGTTTAACTAAAAGAGAATGTTGTAGGAAGAGATATAGCAACGTTGCTCTGGATTTGACTTGAATGGATTTGTTGGAGATTTGAAATAATGAGAGTTGAAAGATTTTCCTTGAGTATTGAAACGCAATAAGTTGAATTGGATTTCAACTTGATAGTTAACAAATTTCAAGGAAAATCAAGAAGTTTTAACTCGACTCTCTCACCCCACTGAGTAGTTAAGGGATAAGATGTCAGAGATTTGATTTTGGTAGAAACATTGGATCTTTGAATCTGAATTTAGAAGTGATTGAATTTGCATTATACATGTTATACTACAAGAAAATGTTGTAGTAATGCATGTGACAACAAAGATTGAACTTGATTTGTAAGGAATTTCAGTAATTCGAAAAAAAAAGTCAGCATCTCCCCTTATTTTTGAAACTCAAGGTGTTGAATTTGCATTCAACGTGATGATTTACAAATTTTAGGGAAGATCTTATAGAAGTGAACTCGACTCTTTTATCTTGTCGAAGGTAAAATGTCAGAGTTCAAAGATTTGAGAGAATACTGAAATTAGACATTAATTTTTTAGAAGAAGTTGGATTTGTACTATCAAAGTTAATCTTACAAAAGATATTGTAAGAGAACATATGATAAATGATTATTAAAGTTGAAGAAGTTAAAAGGATTTTTGAAAAATTGAAATTCCGGCAGCACCTCCCCTTATTTTTAAAACACGAAGTGTTGGACGTGTGTTCAACATAAGAGTTTATAAAATTCTAAGAAGGAGATTCTAAAAGATCAACCCAACTCTTTCATCTTGATAAGTGATTCGGAATGAAATGTAAAAGATTGAAACAATTAGAGGGATTGAAAGTGCATTGCATATATACAAATACAACGATTATTGTAGAAGGATATTTTTGCAATGATTATTAAAATTAAAGAATTGATGTTTGAAAAATTCAAAATTTTGGCAGCATCTTTCCTTATTTTTGAAACTCAAATTGTTGAATTGATGTTCCACAAAGGTTTTCAAAATTTAAATAAAGAGATGCTAAGAAGTCAACCTAACTCTTTCATTCCGAATAGTGATTCGGGATTAAAATGTAGAAGGCAAACTTTGCCAGAAGGATCAAATTTTTTGAATTTGAAAATGACTTTTACACTTAATCACATATATTAGATCGTAAGGATTACAATCTTATATATAATGATATTAGGCATAAGTCACTTGGAGTTTTAGAATTCGATAGGGATGTTGAAAATTTTTTACTTTGAAATTGAAGTACTTTCTATGAGTTATATAACTTAGCATGCTATTGATTAATCTAAGCACACGAGTTTTTAACATTTATAGAAAAGTTTGGATAGGATTTGGCTTGACTCTTTTGCTCTACCAATTAACTTGGAGATAAAATGTCAAAGCCAAACATTGAAGGAGGTTTCCTACACTCACTTCTCTTTTCACAAGTCTTAATTGAGTTGGCCACACTCACCCAAGAAAGAAATGGGAAAGGGACCAATGGAGGGAATGATAATCAAAATTATCGATGCAATAAAATTTGTAACGCTATTAGAGATGGAGAGAGAGATAAGTCCCCAATGGAGTCACCATTTTTTGTTTGATTGAAAAATATATTTTAAAATTTTGAAAAAGTTAAATTTTTTTGCGAAATATTTAATTTTTGGAATTTTAATTTTAAAATCGAACACTTATTATGAATGATATATCACCTCGAAAGGTAAACATATCGTTCCATAATAGGTTCAACTTATAAATCTTTGAATTTATTCTGATTATCGTAATCAAACTCAAGGAGCAATAACATATGATCCTGAAGAATCAAAGTGATGTTTAATCTAATATTTGACTACAATAATCTAGCAAAGAGATCATTAATTTCATAATCAAAGTTATAATAATAGTATGATATATCTTCCCAAGGAAAGAGAGTATCGTCTGTTATTGCTCATTTGAAAATGATGATGATGATCATCAACTTTTAAATTTCCTAAGGAAGTTAATTGAAGTTTTTGAAAAAATTAATTTTAAATCTGGTTTGGGTTTCTAAATCTCCTACGAGCGCATGCCCTCGTAGTTAATTAGATTGTAGGGAAACTAGAATTTCCTACAAAAACTCTCGATTAAAATTGCGATACAAATTTTATTTAAGAATTCAAAGTTTGATTTCAAGGGAGGTAGGGACTAGAAATTTTAAATGGGATTAGTTCAAAATTAAACACTTATTTTAGAGTCAAAGGAGGAATAGTAGGAGGTGTCTTGAGATTTTGAATTTTTGCAAATCTGGTTTTGATGATGACAAACATGTCTCTATTGTATTTTGCTTGGCTAACCCGTTTTAGGCACAAAAGATCACGAGCAACTCAAGCCAACTCAAGATCGGGTCCAAGTGTGTCTAAGTGTATTATTTTTTTCTTCTTGAGTTAATTGTAATGTAACTAATCCCCTAGCTAAGTAACCTTGCACACACACACTCGGGGGGAGAGCTTGAGTGAATTAGAGTTTCTGTTTAAATTTTTATTCAGATCGTCCTGGACGATAGTCACATCATCCTAGACAATCAAGTAAAAATAGAAACCCTAATTAGGGCGACCAAGTTAAGAGGGTCAGATTAAGCATATCGTCCTGGATGATCATTGGATCGTACGGGTCGATATGCTCAAATCAATAATTCTCAGCCGTCAGATCAAGTTATGCAAGTTTTTATTTTAAGTTATTTGAACTGATCGTACAGGATGATCTATCGATCGTCCTGGACGATCTTGGCCGAACAATTGAGATTTAGGGTAAATTTTAAGCCCTCCTATAAAAGATCTTTTTCTTTGAATAAAAAATATCTTTTGCCACTTTCCTTCCCAGAGAAACCCTAGAGAGAGAGAGTTTGGGAGAGAGAGAGAAAGGATCTTGTGAGAGGGAGTTAGTGAGGGATTCACTAAGGTTGCTCCAACTACGGATAAAAGTCATCTTCTCCGCTCGTCATCTTTCGTCTGGTTGGTGTTCGTTGTGGGAGGATCGTTCACAAGAAGATTCGGTGTTCTCTACCCGCTTCAGGTGGAAGCAAAAGGAGTCTGAAGGTTCTCTACCTGCTTCAGGAGGAAACAAAAGGAGGTTAGGTTCTCTGCCTCACCTGGTGGTGGAAAGGAGGTTTTTGTACAGGCTTCTCCGCCTTACTGTGGGAGCAAAAGGAGAGTCACTTTCTGTTTAGTGCAATACCCAGAGGGGAGGCTCCGGGGAGTGGACGTAGGTCAAGTTGACCGAACCACTATAAAATCTGGTTTGCCTTTCTGATTTTGTTATGCACTTTACTTTTTTGATACTAACTGCTTGGGTAAATATCTATGATTGATCTTTTCGTTCTTGTTTACTTATTTCCGTTGTAAAGTATCGAAAAGATTTTTTCGTTCCTCATGAAATTTTTAAATAACCAATTCACCCCCCCCCTCTTGGTTAGCCTTGGGACTAGTTCACTAGGGCTTAACATCCCTATCAAACTTTCAAGTGGTATCAAAGCGGGATTCAAAATTTAAGTTTGAAAAACTTTTGAATTTGATCCATGGCTAACTTTAACAATCGTAATACTGCTGAAGGTTATTCTATTATAAAATCACCGTTGTTTGATAACATTCCTTTTGATTTTTAGAAAACACGCATGTCTACTTTTCTTCAATCGATTGACTATCGCATGTGGATGTTAGTTAAGGATGGATACGAACCACCTTTTAGGATGATTAACAATGTGAAAACCGAACTCCTATTTACAGATTGGACTTTTGATGATCGTGATTTAGCATAGTTAAATGCAAAATTTTTGAACTGTTTCTTTTGTGCTTTAAAATCTGAAGACTATATGCGTGTTTCTACTTGTACAACGGGTAAAGAAATTTGGGATAGATTGTGTATAACATATGAAGGTACAACTGAAGTCAAACAGTCTAGGTTAAACATCTTATTACATGATTACGAACTTTTTCGCATGAAACCTAGTGAGACGATTTCAAAAATGTACACAAGGTTCACTCAAATCATTACCTCTTTGCATGCTCTAGGAAGAGAACTAACTAATTATGAAAGAGTGAACAAAATTCTTAGATGTTTGCCTTCTTCATACGATGCTAAGATTACTGCGATCAAGGAATCTAAAGATTTAAATACTTACTCTATTGACAGCTTACTTGGATCACTCATTGCTTACGAGCAAGGGGTGAACCAAAGATAACTTTATGCAGGTGAACGAAAGAAGGAGAAGACAGTGGCACCAAAGGCCAAAGATTCAGATGCTAGCACTTCTGGGGTCTGATAGCGATGATGTTGCCTTAATCACAAGGCAATTCAAAAGCTTTCTAAGGAAGAAGAATAAGAATTTTCAAAAGTGGAACAAAGGTAAGACCAGTAGAAACTTTAAAGGTTTATCTGAATCTGTTTATTTTGAATGCATGAAGCCTGGACACATAAAGGCGGATTGTCCTACACTTAAGGCTCACCCAAGCAAGGAGAAGGGTGAGGAGAAACCAATGTTCAGAAAGGATAAGAAGCTGATACAAAAGGCATTCTGGGTAGACTCTGCATCCGACTCCTCTGAGACTGAAGCTGAAGAGGAGGAAACAAATTTGTGTCTGATGGCTCATGATCACCCTGGTCAGTCAGACTAAGAAGAGGTATGTGAGCTTACTTACGATCAATTACTTGAAGTATCTGAAAAAATTCATGCATCGTATAGGAAGCTTAAGAAAACCCATGCTAGTTTGAAATTGGATTATTTGACTTTGCAAAAAGAGCGTGATGTTCTGATTAAGGATCATTCCACTGTTGATAGCAATCACATGTCTTTGCTTGATGAGTTTGATGAATTGAATAAAAAATATTCTGATTTAGTTACTTTGCATGATTCATTGAAAACCACTCATATTTATTTGGAGAGAGCTTTTAAAGAATTAGATACTATGGCATGTGAAGTAGAAAGTAGCAATGGTGCTTTAAAATTTGAAATTGCAAGTTTAAAGAAAGAGAATGAATTTTTCAAAGTGAAAATTACTGCTTTTGAAAAGAATAAAAAACCACCTACTTTTGAACAGTTTTATGCACCGCCGCCTTTTGAAAAATTTGTTGCAAGTTCATCAAAGCATGTTTCATATACATCTAGGAAGAGGCACTATCACTCACGTAGATTAGTTAACCTTTTTCTTGGTGTTAGATATTTTTCATGTGGCATGTTAGGACACATTTCTCACACATGCACTGTTCACCATTGTACACATTGGGTGTGGAGGCCCAAACTACTTATTTCATAGTACAACACACATACATTGCATTCTTCTTTCATAAGAAGGAACCCAAACCTTTTTGGGTTCCTAAGACTGACATTTGATATTTTTGTAGGGGTGCTCTCACACAAGATCTCATGAGAGCATGTGCTACCTGGACAGCGGATGCTCTAGACACATGACTGGAGATGCAAATCAGTTCATTTCACTGAAGGCCAGGGCTGGAGGCAAGGTTACACTTGGAGATAACACCACCAGGAGGGTGGTAGGCTCAGGTATAATTGGTGATTCAAAGAATTTTATGATTGACAATATTTTGCTTGTAGATGGAGTGAAACACAACTTACTGAGCATCAGTCAACTTTGTGACAAAGGATACAACATCAAATTCATGCCCACTGGCTGCATTTTAAGCTTAAATGATAAAGTTATTTTGCAGGGGCAAAGGATCAATAATGTCTACAAGCTGGATGTAAGTTGCATTAAATCTGAGAATTTAATTTGCTTAAAAACTACTGCTAATGAGTCTTGGTTGTGGCATAGGAGATTGTGTCATGCCAGTATGAAAACCCTTAGGAGAGTCATACAAAAGGACTTAGTTAGAGGTGTGCCCAAGCTTAAGTTCACTAAGGATCACCTGTGTGATGCCTGTTAGTTAGGAAAGCAAGTCCAGTTCTCTTTTCACTCTGTTAAGGATATTAGCACCTCTAGACCTTTAGAAGTTCCTCATATGGACCTCTTTGGACCCATTAGCACTCCCAGCTTAGGGGGGAGAGTCTATGGTTTTGTGATTGTAGATGACTACTCGAGGTTCACTTGGATTAAATTCTTGTCACACAAATCTGAGTCATTTGATGAGTTTAAGTCCTTCTCCACTTGGATTCAGAGGAAGTTAGGTTGTGAGATCCTGACTATTCATAGTGATCATGGTGGAGAGTTTGAGAATGTGAAGTTTGGAAGTTTTTGTGAGGAGCAAGGGATTAGTCATAATTTTTTAGCTCCTAGGACCCCTCAGCAGAACGGGGTAGCTGAAAGGAAGAACAGGACCTTAGTGGAAGCCGCTAGAGCCATGCTTGCTGAGTATTCACTTCCAAAATACTTCTGGGCTGAAGCGGTGAACACTGCCTGTTATGTGCTGAATAGGGTGAATATGAGATCAAAACTGAACAAGACACCTTATGAGATCATCAAGGGTAGAACTCCAAACATGTCCCACCTCCATGTCTTTAGTTGTAAGGTTTTTATTCTAAACAACGGGAAATCACCCTTAAGAAAGTTTGACCCCAAATCTTATGAAGGAGTGTTCTTAGGCTATTCTAGTGTGGGGAAATCCTTTAGGGTGTTCAATAAAAGGACTTTGGTGGTGGAAGAGACAACTCATGTGGTGTTTGATGAATCTGATCCTGAGGTGAATAAAATTGAGGAAGAAGAAGAGGTAGAGGAAATTATCCAAGGGGTTGGAAATACAAATCTAGAGGAGAGGGTAGAACCTCAAACCACATTGCCTAGAGATTAGAGATATTCTTCGAGTCATCCTAAAGAACTGATCTTAGGAGACCCTTCTGAAAGTATTAGGACTATGCATGGACTTAGGAAGGAAGTAAACCATTCTGCCTTTATCTCAATGACTGAACCCACCAACATCAATCAAGCCCTTTCGGATGAGTTTTGGATCTTAGCTATGCAGGAAGAATTGAATCAATTCGTAAGGAATGATGTTTGGGAGTTAGTAGAAAGACCTAGAAACCAAAGTATTGTGGGAACCAAGTGGGTCTTTAAGAATAAGATGAATGATTCTGGTGTGGTGGGTAGGAATAAGGGAAGATTGGTGGCTAAGGGGTATAATCAGATAGAAGGGATTGATTTTGAGGAGACTTTTACCCCTGTAGCTAGATTGGAAGCCATTAGAGTGCTACTAGTCTTTGCCTGTTGTAAGGGGTTTAAGCTGTTTCAAATGGATATCAAGAGTGCCTTTTTAAATGGGGTAATAAAAGAGAATGTTTTTTTAAAACAACCCCCAGGTTTTGAGAGTTCCCAATATCCAAATCATGTTTATAAATTAAAAAAGGCCTTGTATGGATTGAAACAAGCACCTAGAGCTTGGTATGAGAGGCTTAGCACATTCCTGTTAGAAAGAGAGTTTGTTAAGGGGAGAGTAGACACCACCCTTTTTCTGAGGAGAATAGGGGATGACTTACTCATTGTCCAGATCTATGTTGATGATATAATTTTTAGATCTTCTGATAAATATTTATGTGATGTATTTTCTAAAATAATGAGTAAGGAGTTTGAGATGAGTATGATGGGAGAATTGTCCTACTTTTTGGGGTTTAGCATAAGGCAATTGGATGATGGAATCTTTCTCAATCAATCTAAATACACTAAGGATATTTTGAAAAAATATGAAATGGACAAAGCCAAGCCAATCAATACTCCCATGAGCTCCTCTGTTCAGTTATATAAGGATTCAAGTGGAAAATCTGATGATCAGAAGAAGTATAGAGGAATAATAGGATCACTGCTTTACCTGACTGCTAGCCTACCTGATATCATGTTTAGTGTCGGTCTTTGTGCTAGGTTTCAGGCTGATCCTAAAGAGTCCCACCTGACTGCCGTTAAGAGAATTCATAGATATCTTTTAGGGACCCCAAACCTAGGAATCTGGTACCCTAGGCACAACACCTCTTTTGAGATCATTGGATATTCTGATTTTTACTTTGGAGGGTGTAGGGTGGATAAAAAGAGCACTTCTGGAACTTATAAATTTATAGGACAGTCTCTAGTCTCATGGTCCAGTAGAAAACCGAACTCAGTTGCACTTTCCACTGCTGAAGCTGAGTACATTGCCTTAGGAAGTTGTGTGGCCCAAGTTCTTTGGTTAAAGCAACAAGTTTTGTGATTTAGGCTTACCTGTTGGCATAATTTCTATTCTGTGTGATAATACTAGTGCCATCTGCATCTCTAAGAATCCAATCCAACATTCTAGGACCAAACATATTGATATAAGGCATCACTTTTTTAGGGACCATGTTACAAAAGGGGACATTGAGCTACATCATGTAACAACTGAAAATCAGCTGGCTGACATATTCACTAAACCACTGGCCTTTGACTTATTCAGTATTTTGAGAACCAAATTAGGAGTGATTGATATAAATGCTTGATTCTGATGACTACTGATTTCTGATTATTCTGATTGTTATTCTGATTGTTATTTTGTTTTTTGTTAGTCAGTTTTGTTTTTGATTTGATTATTTGCTTTCAGTTGGTTTTATTTTTTCTGCTGATTTCTGTGCTAGCCCTGTTGTTAGTTTGATTTGAGTATTTGCTTTGATGTGATTTTCTACCTATTTTTATTCACTAGTTCATCTCTTGCACTTATTATTTTATTTTTTTCAAAATCTGATCACTGCTCACTACTTCTGATAATCTGAATTTCTGACTGGGAATTTTACCTTATTTTTATTTGGAAGCTGGTAAGCAGTGATTGATTCCACTGGATCCGTTAAAGGGAAGAAATATTGATGATTGTTTCTCTTCCTCTAACTCCTTTGCTGGTGTATTATTTCTTTTGAATAAATATCCTCTTTATAGTTAAAATTTTAGTTTTTAAAATAGAGATTTATTTTATCTTCCTACAGTAATCTACCTCATATCAATAATATTTTCAAAGTCTTGAGTCATTATTTTGATTTTCTAAACCAAGTGATTGCACTTATCATATGATATCTGGCTTTTATTTTGTGAATTACACTTCCTTATCGTGGAGAGCATCTCCTATATCTGGAAGGTAATTTTACAGCTGAGATCTTTTAATGATTTTGAGAGGGAGAAAGCCTACAAAAGATGCGCAGTGCGCCAAATCAATTGAAAAAGTGGCACAAAATGAGCCCAAAACTGAAAAGATGCGAAATATCGCCAACTGAAAGATACACAAAGTGTATCAAAAATGAAAAGATACGTAAAGCACCAAATAAATTGAAAAAGAGGCACAAAATGAGCCCAACCAAGCTTTCTTTCCTTTCAGATCGTTAAAGGTCTTAGAAAAATCTGTGCGCCACTTAATACTTTCAAAAGCTTGTGTTTGAAAATCCTGATTTCTGATTTTTAACTTTGTAACACTATTATATAAGATATTTTTCTGGAACGAGGCTTGAAAGGATCTCTTTTCGAATCTAATTTCTTTTCTTCTGAATTGGAATTTTGTTTTTAAAGAGATTTGCATCGATGAGGTGCCCGAGGTGGGAGTTACGAAATTTGATTTTTCCAACTTTTTCTGGTTTTCAGTGCTGTCAATCGTCTCCTTATTGGTTTTTGAATCTTAAATCAAGAAAAAATTCTAGTTTACTGGAGCAGATTGATAAAAAAAATGTTGCTTTTATGTATTTTCGTTGTGAGTTTTATTCATTTTTTTGTTTTTAGTTTTCATGGTTGTGTTTTTGGGAGCCTGATATGTCATCTCCATCCTCCATCTTTTTCTGTTTTCTTCACATCGTCCTGGATGATCCTCTTCGTCCTGGACGATCCAAATATCGTCCTAGATGATTCATTCAAAACCTGTCCCCAGTCTGATCCTCCTACTGAGAAACACCAATTATTGGTGTTCATCCTAGACGATCCATGAATCATCCTAGACGATATGATCCATATCTTTCTGATCTGATCAAACGGCTGATATTGTACCAATTATTGGCCATCGTCCTGGACGATCCACCTTATCATCCTGGACGATCCACATGTCAAGCCGCTAGACGATTTGAATTCGGCCCGTCTGACATATTTATTACACATCGTCCTGGATGATCCACCTAATCGTCCTGGAGGGTACTTTTCATCAACAGTCATCCAGCCTAACTCCTCAGGACGATCGCCTGTGTCTAATCGTCCTGGACGATATCTGATCATCCCGGACGATTGGAACGCCTTTTTTGACCAATCGTCCAGGCCGTAATAATTGCACCTATTGTCCTGGATGATCTCTCGATCGTACGGGATGATAAGGCCAAGATCTATTTAAACAGCCATTTTCTTAAGGATTTTCCACACTCTCTCTTCCAAACTTCCTCAACTTCCCTTCACTTTTGATTTCTAATGGCTGGTGGCAAACGTTCGTGGCAAAAGGGTGCAAGTTCCTCCCGGGGGCTTATTGATCTTCGCTTCCCAAATGCAGCCGATCAGGCTGCTTACGAGCGCTATTGTGAGGTGGGGATCACACCATCCAAAATGGTAAATTCCCGCACTCTGACTTATCCTGTTATAGTCCTCTTCACACACACCTCCCTCACTTTCATCATGACTCTCACCTTTCCTTTTAGCATCGAACTTCTTCGCATTTTCTTTGCAAATTTACGTATTTCGGCTGATTATTCCACCCTCCGCTCGTATGTAAATCAGCGTCCCGTCGAACTCACTTACCAGGACTTTCATAATATTCTCCAACTTTCTGTCACTGGCGACAAACTCCATATGCTTATCACCGACCCTGACTATGATTGGAGCGTCGCAAATCATTTCCTTCGCAACACAAATGCCCCCTATCATGACAATACCTGCACTACACTTCTTAAGGATGCCCAGACCATTCAGCATGTCCTTCGTTCCTCCATCATTTCAAAAGCGGGGGATCGAATTCACATCACCCCACTACTGTCCTTGACCACATACTACATCTTGGACCATAGGGAATTTAATTCCACTGACCTTATTATTCGATACCTCGAGCACCTCACCACTATTAGGGATCCAGGTCATCACCGTCGTACCAATCTAGCCTTAGGACATATCATTGCCTATGCCCTAGAAACCAAATATGACCTGCAATATCCCGCAGCTCCAAATGTCCCTCCTTCCTTCTTCACCAACAATTCCTTCCATGTCCTACACAGCACCCGACTACATCCGAAGCCTACCTCGGATGTTGAGGAGGAAGAGGAAGAGGCTATTCCAGTTTCTGTTACACCAGATGCACATGTTCCCCTTCGCATTGCCTCTCCTTTTGACCACCTGGTGCAGCGCTTCGATCAGTGGGAGGCCAGATTCGACTCCTATGTGGCGGCCTAGGAGCAGCGGCACGCTGAGGACCTCCAGTGCTTCACTGACTATGCTGCGCAGCAGCAATAGCAGCATGACCAGGACATTGCCTGGATTGGAGCTCTCTTTCAGGCCATTCATGGTTACTTCAACCCACCACCGCCACCTCCTCCTTTCGATCAGGATCCGCCTCAGTTCTAGTTTTTTATTTTGTACTTATTTTCTTTTCTATTTTGTACTTGTTTTCTTTTTTGTTTTGTACTTTTTTTTTTTTTTTATTTTGTTCTTATGTTTCAGTGTTCTATTTTACCCTCCTCCTTTTTGTGATGTCAAAAGGGGAAGTCAGTTGTAGTCGTTTCTTTTTTTTGTTATGTGTTATATTTCCTGTATTAGTTTGGTTGTTAAATGAAAATTTGAAAAAAAAAATTTTCGATATTCTTGTTACTTTTCAAGCCACTGTACAAATATTTGCCATCATCAAAAAAGGGGAGATTGTTACAAATCTGGTTTTGATGATGACAAACATGTTTCTATTGTGTTTTGCTTGGCTAACCCATTTCAGGCACAAAAGATCACGAGCAACTCAAGCCAACTCAAGATCGGGTCCAAGTGTGTCTAAGTGTATTATTTTCTTCTTCTTGAGTCAATTGTAATGTAACCGATCCCATAGCTAAGTAACCTAGCACATAAACACTCAGGGGGAGAGCTTGAGTGAATTAGAGTCTCTGTTTAAATTTTTGTTCAGATCGTCCTAGATGATAGTCACATCGTCTTGGACGATCAAGTAAAAATAGAAACCCTAATTAGGGCGACCAAATTAAGAGGGTCTGATTAAGCAGATCGTCCTAGATGATCATTGGATCGTACGGGACGATATGCTCAAATCACTAATTCTCAGCCGCCAGATCAAGTTAGGCAAGTTTTTATTTTAAGTTATTTGGTCTGATCGTCCCGGATGATACGTGTATTGTCCTGGACGATTCAGTACAATCATGCCTAAATTAATCTGGTAAGGAAAGCTATTTATATTTGATTGATACAATCATATCGTACTGGATGATCGCAGGATCGTCCCAGACGATCATGATCATCTAGTGCATTTCTACTGTACGACCCGAACTGTATACTGGACGATTTGGGCACTTTTTGAACTAATCGTACAGGACGATATCCTTATTATCCTGGACGATCAGGTCATTTTTTGGTTGTCCACCATAACTTTCTCTGGACGACCCGAACTGTCTTCTGAATGATATTCCTCGATTTACACTAATCATCCCGGACGATCGCAGGATCGTATGGGACGATATGAACAATTTTTTCTATTGATCGTCCAGAAGAGTCAGATCGTCGAGGCTGATGCAACCATTTTTGAACTGATCGTACAGGACGATCTATCGATGGTCCTGGACGATCTTGTCTGACCAGTTGAGATTTATGGCAAATTTTAAGCCCTCCTATAAAAGATCTTTTTCTTTGAATAAAAAAGATCTTTTGCCACTTTCCTTCCCAGAGAAACCCTAGAGAGAGAGAGAGTTTGGGAGAGAGAAAAAGGATCTTATGAGGGGGAGTTAGTGAGGGATTCCCTAAGGTTGCTCCAAGCGTGGATCAGAGTCGTCTTCTCCGCTCGTTATCTTTCGTCTGGTTGGTGTTCGTTGTGGGAGGATCGTTCACAAGAAGATCTGGGGTTCTCTGCCTGCTTTAGGTGGAAGCAAAAGGAGTCCGAAGGTTCTCTTCCTGCTTTAGGAGGAAGCAAAAGGAGGTTAGGTTCTCTGCCTCACCTGGTGGTGGAAAGGAGATTTTTTTACAGGCTTCTCCGCCTTGCTGTGGGAGCAAAAGGAGAGTCACTTTTTGTTTAGTGCAATACCCAGAGGGGAGGCTCCGGGGAGTGGACATAGGTCAAGTTGACCGAACCACTATAAAATCTGGTTTGCCTTTTTGATTCTGTTCTGCACTATACTTTTCTGATATTAACTGCTTGAGTGAATATCTGTGATTGATCTTTTCATTCTTGTTTACTTGTTTCCGCTGCAAAGTATCGAAAAGATTTTTTCGTTCCTCGTGAAATTTTTAAATAACCAATTCACCCCCCCTCTTGGTTGGCCTGGGGACTAGTTCACTAGGGCTTAACATCCCTATCGAACTTTCATGAATTACTTCAAAAATACCCCAATCTATCCTAAATGTTGGGCTTGAATTTGATTGAAAAAGATTTAAGTTTTGAATGATTAATTTTATTAAAAAGTGGAAACTAAATTCTCGGAGGTTGAGGTATTAAGATTAAAAAAATTTGCCTTAAATTCTAAATCTAAAGTGGGTTTTAAAATTTAGTGACCTGGATCCTAGCTAATGCAATGTAGTCTAGGACTTACCTCAGCCTGGATTGGGAAGCCAGCTAAACCACCTTAACGCTTCAAAACTATGTGTCCAATCTTTAAAAGTAGAGTGGTTATGGACATTATTTAAGATTAGTTTAAGGAGAGTGGGGCTGACATCTAGAGCAAATTCTTAATTGGCCCCTTAACATGTATTGGGTGAAATGCTTAAGCTAGAAATGCAATTAAGAATTAGACTTAACTTTTTTTTATTACTAATGCGATGCATGCTAATTGACTCGAATAAGTGCTTGAAATTAGAATGAAGCAATTTTAAAATCAGGCTTAAAAAATAGTTTTTATCCTAGAGATTACACAACATCCCCTTGACAGGACTGCACCCTAATAGGTCAGGTGGCCTGCCAAAACTCGCAAGCGGGGAGGTGCTTAACACGGAGGAGAATTTTTAATATGTATGCATGAAAATCTCCTGGCGGTCTGGGCTTACTTCTTAAAAGCATGCGAGCTTAAATTTTTTAAATTTTGTTTAAGTAGAAGTAGTTTTAACGTATCCTCACGAGCCTCTGATCGGATTCCAGGCTAAATCAAATACAACATGTAAGATCGCCAAAAAAACTAAGAAAAATAGGCAAATCTTAATCGCAATCAACATCAATCAATCATTAAATTAAATCAACTAAATTAAAATTTAAATTGAAAGTCCATGTGGCAAGTGCCACTTAATTATACAACCTGAGACTCAAGTGACATTGAGATTTGGGATTCTTCTCATTCTTCACTTCTTCATCTTCTTGGAACTTCTTGGATCGTCGGGTCTAGATATCCAAGTGAAAAGAAACTCTCCCTCGAAAGGGATGTTATCTTTTCTCCTTGGATATTTGAAAGATATCCTAACTTGATCTTCCAAATGGAGGAAGACTCTCCCCTTAGAATTTGTCTTCTCCTCTTTGGAATTCAAGTTGGATATAAATATCCCATCTCAAAGCACTTAACTTAATACAACTCAATTTAAATCAAATTACATTTGAATTTAAAAGAAAAATCTAGACTTAATAACCTACAGGGTTATCCTAATAATCAACAGTTAATATTTTAAAATTTAAAATGCTCAAACCAGCTGCACTTGGCCATATTCTTTTAATTTTAAAGGGGGACTTAAGTGTATTCTGAAGCACCTACAAAAAATAGTATTAATTTTAAAGCTTAATTATTTAATTTCCCCCTTTAATTTTAAATGCCATGTACGAGCACGACCACCTGCATAAAATTGAATTAGTACAAATCATTTCTAGCCTAGGGGTAGATCTAACACACAATCAATCACATCAGAGAGTGCTAAAATTAAATAAACAATCACATCAATATTAATCACTTAAATCTAACAACAAACATGTAATGAAAACCACAAAAACTCGGCACACACAAATAGCATAAAAGTGAACACCAGTCTAGCCTAAGACTAGAGTTGATTGTCTTAGCAAACCATCTAAAGTATGTGAGGTAGGTTGTGTGGCTTTGATATGTCTTAAATAGGGCACTTAATTGAAGTTGCTTGATGTTCTAGTTGGTTGAAAGGCTTAAGGGATTTAAATTTGAGTTTAAATATTAATGACTTAAGATTAATTTTAAAGTGTATTTTAAAGGATTATTGATTAGCACCTTTGTTTCACACCGAGGCCGTAAAGTTTATTTCACCTTCCTTAGGGCTAATTTAATAGCCTTATAGGCCTTGGTTACCCAGTGATAATCGTATAGTTAAGTGTTTTAATTGATCAACGGTTTAAGAGTTGGTAAATTTTATTCAAATTGATTAGCTTCTGGCTTTAATGTTAAATTGATATTTCTATAATTTTAGAAGATTTATTAAATTTTGAAATATTCTAGATTATTTTAATCATTTAATTAAGGGGTCAAAAGTTGATATTTTGATTAAAAGTGATTTCTAGAAAGTTAATATTTTATTAAAATACTAAACCTTAATACAATCAGTTAGACTATATGTACGCTAGAATTGGATTTTTCTACATTTTATTATGAAGGTTTGAAGTTTTGACTTGATTTTGAACTATACGTGACGAAAGTTGACTTTTTCAAATTTGTTTGATTTATGGAAATTTAATATTTTTGATAAACATTAGACCTTAATTTAAGTTGAATTCTGTTGAGTTTGACTGATTTGGAGTTTATTTGAATTAGTTATGAATTTTTGAAGTTTTGGGTATTTATCGAATTTTTAAAATTTGCTTAATTAGGGCCTTTTATTGATTTGAGTCCAAATGACTTCCAAACTCCTTGGAATCAACTCCAAAGGTCAGGAATGACCTAAGAAGAGATTCCTAAGTGTTTGAGAGAGTTATAGAATTTTTAATTATATTTAATTAATTAAATTATTTAAATATTCAATTTCACTTAAAATTAAATTATTCTTAAAATTGATGTCAAATTGAAGTGGTTTTAATTTTTATTGATTAAGATTTTAATTCTAGTCACTTAGAGGTATTATGTGTATTTTTTGGATTTAAATTTAATTTATTATAATTTTTAGAAGGTTTAGAGGCTTAATTAATGAATTAATTAATTAAATATTTTAATTAATTCAAAAATCAGAGAAAATTTTCTTAAGGGGCTGAGAATGTCGCTATATTTGAAGGGTTCAAGTTTCAAATCAAAATGATGTTCATCCTAATTATTAGGATTATTCTAAGTTCTCTAATCAAAATCTTTAATCTTTATCCTTAATGATGTCACTAAGTTAAATTAGATTTCAAATCAAAGTCTCTAACCCTTGAACAAGTACATATAAACATACACACATGCATCACAATCAAATCCTAGCACTAGGAGAGCTTTAAGTGGTGTGTGCACCTATACATGCAAAGATTAAAGATGATTGACAAGATATTAATTTAATTAGTGAATAATTGAAAATCAACTATTCACTATTCCTCTCCCATGATTTCTATTCAAACATGCTCAACCTATGCTTAAGATTTCAAGGGACCTCTCAAACTTTAAAATTTAACATAAATATAATTTTAAAATATAGTTTAAAAAAAAGTACATATACATATATATATATATATATATATATATATATATATATATATATATATATATATATATATATATATAAGTATTTATATTTAAAAAAATATATACAATTAAAATAATATCAAATTGTTTTGAGAGGTCTTTTGATTTTTTCAAAGTTATTTGAAAATATAATTTTTTTAATTTTTTTTGAATAATTAATATAATATTAAATTTAATTTAATTAAATATTAAAATGTTCAAGTAATTCAAATTAATTAAAATAAATACAATTTTAAATTTTGAAAATAATTTTAAATTAAAATATTTAAAATTACAAAATTTTTGTTATATTACTTTAATTTTTTTGATTTAATATGAATATCTTATAAATTTTTGAAAATTTAAATTAATTAAAGGATTTAAATTAATTTAAATTTAATTAATAATTAAAATGGTCTTTAAATAACATTAAGTTAATCCTTAAATATTTTCTAAAAATTTTTTTTGATTTAAAATTATTTAAAAAGAAATTTATTAAATATTTTAAGGATTATCTAATATTTAAATTTAATTAAGAGTTATCTAAATGTTTAATTATTTAAATATCTTAAAGTTATTTAAAATGTATAATAAAACTTAAATCAATTTTAATTTCTGATTAACATATTTCAGAGTAATTATTTAATTATATAAGACATCTTATATTAAGTTTTTAAATTTAAAGATAATTTAATATTTAGTTATTTAAATATTAATTAATTATTTAAATATATATCTAATATAAATTCATTGAATTATATTAAATGATTTAAAATTAAAATTTAGATATAAAATAAGAAAATATCTTAAATATTTATAAAAAAAATTAAAAATTAATTTTAAAATAAATTCTAAGTTTTATAAAATATTTTAATAATTTGTAATTAAATTTTAACTTAAAATAATTAATATTTTAATATTTAAAATGATTCAAAAAATATATTAAATATTTTAAATTAATAATAATTTTAAATTAAAATATTACTTTTTCTAAAAATATTATATAATATGTATATTACATTATTAAAATTAATTTTTAATATTTGTTTAAAAAAGGATTTAAAATGATTTTAATTTAATTAAAAAAAATCAAATTAAACGAATGGTGGCTCCGACGGTGGCAAAGTGACACGCGGCGGGCTTCTACTAGCTGTGCGGAAATCGCAGCCAATCATCGGTCGGCAGCATAAGGATTGCGCCGCCGATAATGATTGCAGAATTATTAAACCGTTGACGTGGTTTACTTATCTGCGTCAGCAGCTTCTCGCCGCCGTCCGATCCTCCGTGATATGGAACGGGCGGTTCAGATGGCGCCGAACGAAAATCTGATCCTTCAGCCGCTAATATATGTCGGACCGAAGCACGGAAAGGCGGAATCTCAGCCGTTGATTAAGAGATCAATGGCTGATATTTCGTGCAACTTAACTAAACAGTGAAATGAGTCCTAGGATGAAAAATCGACTCATTCTCCCAGCCCCGTTGATGAAATTTAATAAAATTTTAAACGTGGACTAACCTAATGAGTAGAAACATTAGGGAATTTTAATTTGGATTAAAACAAGCTTAATAAAAAGTTATTTAGTCTAGTGTGATCTAAACTAAGGTTAAGCTTTTTACCTAATCCACGCGGTGGATTCGGAAGGTCTTTAGTTTTTTGAGCTTGTTGACTATTCACATAAGTTTTTGTAGAAGATTCCTCAGCTTGATAACACCTATATCGAGTTCTACAACTCCTTGGATGAAAAAGGCTTACACTCGCTAGAATCTAGTCGCCAACTGCAACTAACCAGTGGATTTGATGTTGGGAAGTTTTAGGGAGACTCTTAGAAGCTCAAATGAAGAATGAAAGTAACCAGAAGAGCTCGAGTTGGTGAGAGAATGAGGGATTCGAATGAATCCCTTTTGGGAGAGTTTTACCTTATTCAAAATGCCCTAAGCTGTTTGAACGGCCAAGATTAATTTGGCTGGAGTCCAGATGGATGCCAAGTGTCCATGGAGTAGGTTGGATCAGAGAATTAGAGGACATAAAGGACATGCCAAGTGTAAAGGTCCTTTTGTCCTTTAAAACAACCTGGGTTTAATTTAAACCCTTTAATTTTGATCCAAGGGCTAGGATATGCTGTAGGAAGCTTCTAGAGCCTGTTGGGACTGGTGGGGATGAGTTGGCATAGGCATGGAGGTAATTTAAGCTTCTTTGACCAAGTTTGACTCCTCTAATACCTTCATTTGACCAGTTCCAAAGCCATGTGGCTGTTGAGGTGGCATAAGGAAAAGGGTTTTGAGCTGGTTAAGTTGATTGGAAGAAATGTGAAGGCTAGCGATTAAAGTTTGAATGCATAGGAGGCATTTTGACCAAGTGTGGTAGTTTGACCAAGTCAAATAATGTATGATTTGACCTATGATGGGTTTAAAATAATTTAAAGTATTCAATGGAATGATTTTGAAGGTTTAAAAGATTGGATTAGATCAAATGCCTTAATTTGATTCAATTGAGGCAAATTTGACCAAGCCTGGGTTTTAGTTGACCTGGTCAATTGTTGACTGGGTTAATGGGCCCAATCAATTCCAAATCATTAAGGAAGTGTTCAAAGGAGTTTGAATGAGATTTGAAGGGATTTAGAATTTAATTTAGTGTAAAATAGCTTAAGGGTTGATTGGGTCAACCTAGGTTGACCCAGGACCTAGGTCAGGGTTGGACAAATTTGAGATGATATTTAAGGTCCATTGGAAGTGTTTCTAGGGTTTAAAGAAAGCAAATGGGTCAAAACACCCATTTTGGGCCCTTAAAGGGCTATTGGGTCAACCCTATTTGACTTGGTCAACCAAATTGACCCAGGGCCAGGGATTTGGTTCAAAAGATTCATAATGATATTTGGAGACTAATGAAGATAGCCTCATGATCTAGGGAAGTCATTTCAATCAAATCACCTGTTTGGACCCTTAATGGGCTTCTAGGTCAACCAGGTTGACCCAGGGTCTGGGTTTGGGTCAAACAAGTTTGATTCAATATTTGAAATTTGCTGGAAGTGGTTACATTTGATTTGGAACTCATTTGGTCCAAATTGATTGTTCATACCCCCAAGGGGTATTTTAGTCATTTTGGTCCCTAGTCAACTGGAGGTCAAAATGAGTCCAACAAAGTATATTTTAATGCTCAATAGGTCAAGATTAAGGGTCTGGAAGTGATTGGAGGCTTTGAGAAAAGCTCCAAGGTCAAAATCCACTGGGTGATAGGTCCAGTGGCATAGGCCATAAATATTTGAAGGTTTTACAACCTTTGGATTTCAATTCAATTTCTGGGGGTAGAGATCTCAGAATGAGCTCAAATATGAAGGGTTATCTTTAGAGACATGTTACATCAGTATGCAACTGATAGACTATGAATTAGAGGTCATTTGACTGGGTATTGAAAGATTTGAATAATCTCTATAAAAGGTTTTCAGGACTTGGGTCCTTAGCCCTTGGACTTGAATCTGGATTTATGGGTTTAAGCTGAATTTTTGATTTGAATGATTAAAATTGAATTGTCTAAACGACTTATGATCATTTGAGTTGATCATAAGTGATTGGAATAGATTTAAGCTAGATCAAAGGCAGGATCAAGGCTTGAATTAGGATTGAGATCTGGATAGATTTGGAGTCTAAATATGTTTAAGGTCTGGATTGATTAAAGATCTGGATTGATTAAAGTCTGGGTATGTTTAAGGTCCTTAGCCCTTGCATGATTTATTTTAGCCTGGAAAGTACATTGAGGCTCATAAGGACAATGCTAAAATTGTTTTACTTGTAATTAAATAAAACTTTTAGGCTCATTTAGAAAGCTATGTGATATTTAAGAAGTAAGCCTTTAAACACCCGAGAGTTCTTATGCATTCATATTTTTACCTTCTCTTCTTTGCTAGGCACATCCCCACTTATTGGTGGTGGCGTACCACCTGACCTATTAAGGTGAAGCTCTATCTAGGGGATGTTGTCCATCTCTACTGAGAAATTTAATTTTTATGCAAAATTTTTTTTAAAGTTCATCATAAATGATTCCTACATTCAAGATCATTAGCATACATTACATTAGAAACCAACTAATGTAAATAAAATTTTAATTACATCGACCATAACCATCCTACATAATTAAAGGGTCCAATTAGAACCTTCTATAAACGTTGACCCCAATTTCTCAAAAACTTAAATAAAAGACTACCCATCTTCATAAAAACCGAATACATGGTTTTGAAGTGCTAAGGTGGTTTAGCTGGCCCTCCAATCTAGAACGAGGTAAGCCCAGATTTGCACCCCATTAATTAGATTCGGGTCACTATCTTTTAGTGCCCAATTTAGATTTAGGATTCGGGGCAAACCTAAAATTATAAGTCCCCAACATTAAGAATTAATCCTAACATTCTAATAAAATGATAACTCAAATTAAAATCTTTCCTAAATCAAAATTTAAAACCCAACATATATTATAGATATGGGCATTTCTAAGTTATTTCAAAATCCCAAAATACTTCTTACTTTTCATCCTTCGGCCTCCAAAATAACTGTTCAAATTTTCTCCAATCCTTATTGAAATTTCAACCTCACTCCTTTCATATCACTCCTTGAAAATTCTAAATTAAATGTTTACCATTATTTTAATCAAGAGTATTCATAGAAAACTCAAAATCCCTACGATATAATTAACTATAAAGGCTTGCCTTCATAGGAGATTCCAGACCCAGGAAATAATCAAATCATGCACATTCTATTTAGCTCCTAAATAGAATGAGGGAAAAATAATTATCATTGGGAAAATTAAAATTAAGGATAATCATTATCATCATTTTGTATGTGTTCAATGACAAATGGTGCCTTCGAACCTGCAAGTAGTTCATCATTTCTTATTGAAACATTTGAAGATGAAATTAATGATAAGTGTTTCTAGTTTATTCTTATTAGATACGTATTTGAACATCATTTTGACCTTTCGTGGTCATATGTACTTCACTGTGGCAATCATACTATAATAAATGATGATAAAGCATTTTAACTACCATAGTCGAATATATGATTGAATGTGATTTTGATTGTCCAGAATTATATGTAATTCTCTCCTAAATTTGATTAAAGTAGTTAGGAAAGAAACTTATAGTTTAGTAATCTGAACCCATTAGGGAATTATATTTTCACCACTCGAGATGATATATCATTCATAATGATAAGTTTAACTACAAAACTAAATAAAACTCAAAAGGATTATATTCAAATTATCCTAAAGAAAATATACTTGCAATTGCTTTGCACTTTTTAGCAAAGTTAGCAAATATATATTTTTTAGTGATGCAGCTGGGGAAATCTCTCTCCATCTTTAAAAATTATAGAAATTTTATTACATCAGTAGTTAAAACTACATTCCTTTTGTTGGTCCCTCTACCCATTTATTCCTTGGTTAAGCAAGGCCAACATCACAAAGAGAAAATTAAAAAGTAAGAGAGGTGAGTGAGGAAACTTCTAATAAAATTGAGGCTTTAACATTTCACCCCAAGTCAATTGGTGGAATAAGAGAGTTAAGCCAATTTCTCTAAATTTTTATATCAATTTTGTGAACCTCATATTGGGTAAAAACTAAATATGTTGAGTTCCAAAATTTGAAGAAAATCGATCAAATTCAAAATCTAAATCCTATTTCTAAAAAATAAGAAAATAACTCTTGGATTTCATTGATATATATTATGCCACCATCTCTTCTCATGATCTAACATATGCAATGAAATCCTAATTTTACTAAATCATCAATGATCTTTGTTTCTTACCACTATATGTCTAGTTATATTCGGTATAACTTGATAAATATAATAAGAATAAAATCATTAGTGATTCTAAATTTCAATTCAAAATCAACTAATTCAAATTACCTCCTTTCAATCACAAAAAATCAAAATAAATTCAAATGTCTGAAAAACTCTTCTTCTCATTAAGATATGAATATTGAAGAGATGATCTGTAATAATTCAATGCAGTTTGGAATGGGGTTTCGAACCCTTAAGTTGTTATAGAAAAGGAAAATAGTTCTCGATCTATTTGCTAAGTGTGAAAAGTATGCTCCTTGGTGGAGATTGTTGTTCGGTAAGGGATTGACTCCCCTGTTCTTGAACTGGAGGCCGTTATTGCCCCCGTACCCACTACACCCTCTACTGAGGAGGATAGAAAGATAAAGTCAGTAAATGTAACCTTTGAGATTACACTAATGTCTAATGTGGGATCAAGTTTTGACATTCCATTCACCAGAAAAAATTAGAAGAAAAACTACCTGTAGAGAGTGAGGAAGAGAAAATTACATTAGTCATGAAAGTTATAGAGTCAGAAGCCTTAAAATGAGTAAAATTTGAGGACAACAAAGAGTTTGTTGCTCCTCACGCACCCCATCTCATTGGTGAAAGTCATTTCAACCCTCTTCTTGTTACCAAAGGGAGAGAGTTTATGAGAATGATAGTGCGATCTTCACTTTTCCTTTTTTATTATTATGTAGAAAAAATCAACCAAATGAGAAATGAACAATCACCAACGATTAACCATAGGCCCTATTTTAAGGGTTATGATCCATCAACTTTATTGGATGATGTTAGATCACATTATCATACATGTTCCACTATGGTATTTATAAAGGAGGAGGTGTAGAAACCACTAGGTGTGCAACCCTCGTAATTATTAGGTCATTAGTAATTAGAGAGGCAAAATAAGGAAAAAGAGGGGAAATAAAAATATAAATTGGTGATAAGAATAATGAATCTAAGGTCTTATCAGATAATGACAATGCCTTAAATTAACTTTCAAAGGGGTCCTATTATGATAGATTTTAGATTGAGATGCCTCATTATAAAATGATGCAGCATCACCTAGGGATAGTGCAGGGCCCATAATGGTCTATTTCTCCTAAGAGATTTCAGAAATATAATTTCATATTGG
This sequence comes from Dendrobium chrysotoxum, assembly GCA_019925795.1. Taxonomy (NCBI): domain Eukaryota; kingdom Viridiplantae; phylum Streptophyta; class Magnoliopsida; order Asparagales; family Orchidaceae; genus Dendrobium; species Dendrobium chrysotoxum. Next base: position 31,072,541 of record CM034306.1, on the reverse strand, counting down.
TAGGATCTTGCCACTTAGACTTGCAATTCATAAGGAATGCATATCCTCTCTCAAGTGCAATGAGTTTAAATTTCTGTTAGAAGATAGTGGATTCATCCTTTTTAATAATAATTTACCTCTACTTTAATTCATAAATAGAAGAAAGTTGTGGTTGACTCCAAGAGATATTTAAAGGGCCTCTCTCTCCCATCGCTTGTGTGGGTTGATTTTATCTTTGAATTAAAATCTATTTGAAACTGAAGTTCTCTATAGAAATAAAAATCTTCTCAATCTTGTCACAATTTTTTATCTTATAGGCATCTTTTACATGCTTAAAAATCATTTCAATGATTTTCCTAGTCAAGTTGATATTCTTATCAACAGATTGGGTCTATTTGGTAGATTATTCCTTCTTATATAAGAGAGTGAGTTTTCTTCTCTTATATTTGGAAGATAATCGTACCATAGAAAATAATTATTTTATGATTTTAAAGAAAATGAAGCATCTTACAAAAATTAATAAAAATGAAAATATGCGTAAAGTACATAGAAAATGAAAAGATATGCAAAGTGTGCCAAAAAAAAAGAGATGCACAAAAATATGTCAAAAAGGAGAGGAAGTAAATAAAATAAATAACTAAAAGGCTTCCTTATTTTTCAATTCTTAAATCTCAGAAAACCCATTCACCCTTAGTTGCATGACTTTGAAAATCTTGAAACTAGATTCATCATCATGCATGGATAGTCTATTAGATATAAGAAAATATATATCATGTAGGAGAATTAAAAATATTAAATTTCTCTCTCCAATTTAAACCTTTTGAAATTGATTTTAATTTAAGAAAAATATAATGGAGAACCCAGTTTAGATTCTATGAAACTTGATATAGGTCAAAAAAATCTAAATTCTTAGACCTTTTTGGGTTAGTTGGAGTCAAACTACTTCTCACTGTAGTTTTGAATATGTTCCCGATTGTCATTTCGATAGGATCTAAATGATTAAGAGAAAAAATTTCTAATAAAAAGAATAAATCTTCTACTCCTTGATAAAAATCTAAATCTCATTATTAAGGAATATGTGTAAGCCCTTACTTATAGCCATCCATTCGTTTAGAATTCACTCCACTAAATCATGTTCTATAATGGATCTAGGACCATTCCCTTGTAGAAGTATAATTTACATCGCTTGGAATTACAATTCAAAATTAAAGCACAATTGAGGAGAGTGCCCAAATCCAATTGGAGGAGCTCAAGGGTCTTGCAGAGCATCACTTACAAGATCAACAATATTTTAAATTATATAAGTCACGAATGGTTCAAGCTCATGATAAATTATTTCAACCTAGAACTTTCAAAGTAGGAGACTTTCTCTTGGTTCTTCGAAGACCTATTTTAGTCCATCACAAAATTAATGGAAAGTTTGAACCAGCATTGACTGGAATGTTCATCGTAGAGATGATCTATGAGGAAAGTTCAGATCAATTGATTAATTATAAAGGATGCTACCTAATATTTTTTATCATTAGAGTGGTTCCTCAAGAAGTATTATGATTGATGAGCATCAAATTCAATGTCAAAGAAAATTCTCCAAATTTAAAAATTTTGAATTCAAAACTTTTTATGTTAAAAAAAATTAAATTAAAAAATCCTCCAAATTCAAATATCTATATGAAATCAAAATCCTTCTATCCTTAAGGTTAAGTATGAGTCTTTGTGCTTCCTTTTCTTAGGATTAGATCCGCTAGTGGTGGAGAGGACCCTTTGTGGTACCATCCTAGTTTCAAAATCAAATCCTAATTTGATATACTTTCCTAAATCCTAGAGGTTTAGGTAGGCTATCTCCTTGGTTAGTTCCACTAATGAGATGTAAGTCCCCTTGCTTTCTATCTGGTTTAGTCGTTGAACACCAAAATCCAAATCAAATCCTTGTTAGATAGATTTCACCAAATTCCAAAGGTTCAAGTGGACTATCCCCTTGACTATTTCCCCTAATTATATGTGAGTCCCTATGCTTTCTATTTAGGTTAGTCATTGAACTCAAAAAATTTATCTATTAGTTATAAGTCCCCCGATGGAAACCTTTAGACCTGAGGTTAGGTGATCCCTCTCCTTGGTATTCAAAACTCAAATCCGATCTCTTTGATATTCATCTAATCGATCAACACACCAATATGTGCAGTACAACTTTGTTCTACTGCACATATTGGGCACCCATTTGTTGACCTCATCTTTATATGAGGTTCATCAAATAAAACTAAATAAAAAAATTAGGATCAAATCAAGAATCTCAATCAAAAACTCAAGGTCAAAAGCCCTTGACCTATAACCCTTTTTGGGTGATTTTTTGATCAACTCAAAACAAAATCAAATGACCTTAGATTTATGATTTATTAGTTTCATATTGATTAGGCATATGTCTAGGGTCAACTCTTTAAATTTTAGTCCAATATGAGACCTCTAACCCTAAAAGCTCAAATAAAATCCAAAGGCTGCAATGCAAAGCCTTCAAATATTTATAGCTCATGCCACTAAACCTTACACCTTGAGGAATTTGACCATGGGACTTTCCCCAAAATCCTTGAACATGCCTATAACCATTCTTATGATATGTTAACCATAAAATTTTACTTGGTGGACCCAGAGTTAACCATGGGCCCACTTGACCAAAATGTCCCTTAAGGACAAAATTGATATTTTCTTAAAACTTTAACATGGTTCATTCAAACCTATTACGAATCTGGTTTTAAGTGTTATGATTTTCATGATAGCAAAACATTTCTATCTCTTGTTACCTGTTTAATCTTTCAGGTACGCAGGATCAATTGCAAGTTCAAGCCAGTCTAAGATCGAGTCAGTCTGTTTTGAAATTTAGGTCCAATGTATTATTTTTATTTTTATTGAGTCAAATGCTATGTAACTGATCCCCTAGCTAAGTAACCTTGCACACACATACTCAGGGGGATAGTTTTAGTGAATTAGAGTTTCTGTTCAATTTTTTGTTCTGATCGTCCCGGACGATATTAACATTGTCCTAGACGATCCAGTGAAAACAAAAACCCTAATTAGGGCGACCAAGTTAAGTCTGTCTGATTAAGCCGATCATCCTGGACGATCCATATATCGTATAGGATGATAGGCTTAAATCAGAAATTCTTAGCTGCCCGATCAAGTTAGGTAAGTTTTATTTTAAGATATTTGATCTGATCGTCCCGGACGATACGTGTATCATCTTGGACGATCCATTATAATAATACCTAAATTAGTCTGGTGATTAAGAAAAGTAATTAACATCTGATTGATTCGATCATATCGTCATGGACGATCGCAGGATCATACGGGATGATGTGTTAAAAATCCTAACCATCTAGTGCCTATCACCTGTACGTCCATAGCTGTGTGCAGAATGATATTCCTGATTTTGAACTAATCATATGGGATGATATCCATATCATCCCGAACGATTAAGTCATTTTGAAATCATCCAGCATATTATGACCTGTACGTCCAGAGCTATGAACCGGATGATTTTGGCACTTTTTAAACAAATCATATAAGACAATAGACATATCATCCTGGACGATCAAGTCATTTTGAGATTGTCCAGCACAAGTTCCCCTAGATGACCAGAGCGATCTTCTGGATGAAATTCCTGATTTACACTAATCATCCCGGACGATCGCAGAATCGTACAGGATGATCAGTATAAATTTTTTTTACTAATCATCTAGAAGAACCAGATCGTCTAGGCTGATACATGTGATTTTGAACTGATCGTACAGGATAATCTAGAGATTATCCTGGATAATATTGACCGACAAGTTGAGATTTAGGGCAAATTTTGAGACCTCCTATAAAAGATCTTTTTCTTCCAACAAGAAAATCTTTTATCACTTTCCTTTTCAGAGAAACCATGAGAGAGAGAGAGAATCTTATGAGGGGGAGTTTATGAGGGATTCACAAAGGTTGCTCCAAGCAAGAATCAGAGTCGTCTTCTCCATTTGTCGTCTATCATCTTATCGGTGTTTTTGTGGGAGCATCATTCGCAAGAAGATCCAGGTTCTCTGCCCGCTTTAGGAGGAAGGGAAAGGAGTTCAGGTTCTCTGCCTGCTTCAGGAGGAAGCAAAAGGAGTCCAGGTTCTCTGCGTGCTTCAGGATGAAGTGAAAGGAGTTTAGGTTCTCTGCCTCACCGGGTTGGTGGAAAGGAGTTTTGTACAGGCTTCTCCACCTTGCTATGGGAGCAGAAAGAGAGTCACTTTTGTGTTAGTGCAATACCCAGAGGGGAGGCTCCGAGGAGTGGACGTAGGTCAAGTTGACCGAACCACTATAAAATTTGGGGTGCTCTTTCTGATTATTTTCTGCACTTTACTTTTCTGTTATTATCTGCTTGGGTGAAATCTGTGATTGATCTTTTTACTTCTGTGTTTACTTGTTTCTACTATAAATTATCGAAAAGATCTTTCCTGTTGCTCACAAATTTTTAAAATAACCTATTCACCCCCCCTCTAGGTTAGCCTCGGGACTACTTCATCAGGGCTTAACATCCCTAACAAACATTTAAGTGGTATCAGAGCGGGATTCAAAAATTAAGTTTAAAAATTTTTGAATTTGATCCATGGCTAACTTTGATAATCGTAATACTACTGAAGGTTATTCAATTACATGACTGTCATTATTTGATAACATACCTTTTAATTTTTTGAAAACTCGCATGTCCACTTTTCTTCAATCTATAGATTATTGCATGTGGATGCTTGTAAAAGATGGATATGAACCACCTTTTAGAATGATTAACAATGTTAAAACTGAACTATCTTTTACTAAATGGACTCTTGATGATCATGACTTAGCCCAACTGAATGCCAATTATTTGAACTATTTTTTTTGTGCCTTAAAATCTGAGGATTACATGCATGTTTCTACCTGTACAACAGGTAAAGAAATATGGGATAGATTGTGCATTACTTATGAAGGTATAACTGAAGTCAAACAGTCTAGATTAAATATATTGCTTCATGACTATAAACTTTTTTGCATGACTACTAAATCTATTTCTAAAATATATACGAGGTTCATTCAAATTGTCACTTCTTTGCATGCTTTAGGAAGAGAACTTACTAACTATGAAAAGTGAATAAGATTTTGAGATGTTTGCCTTATTCGTTTGATGCTAAGATAACTGCAATTATTGAATCAAAAGATTTGAACAATTATTCTATTATTAACTTACTTGGGTCACTCATTGCTTACAAGGAAGGGGTGAACCAAAGACAACTTGATGCAGGTGAGAAGAAGAAGGAGAAAACTGTGGCGCTGAAGGCCAATGATACTGACACTGATTCTTCTGGGTCTGATAGAGATGATGTTGCCTTAATCACTAGGCAATTTAAAAGCTTTTTAAGAAAGAAGCATAAGAACTTTCAGAAGTGGAATAAGGGTAAGTCCAGTAAAAATTTTAAAGGTTCATCTGATACTATTTGTTTTGAATGTAGGAAGCCTGGACACAATAATATTGATTGTCCTACACTTAAAGCTCACCCAAGTAAAGAGAAAAGTGAGGAGAAACCCAAGTTCAGGAAGGACAAGAAGCAGATTCGAAAGGCATTCTAGGCAGATTCTGCATCCGACTCTTCTGAGACTAAAGATGAAGAGGAGGAAACTAACTTGTGTTTGATGGCTGATGATCATCCTGGTCAGTCTGATCAAGAAGAGGTATGTGAGCTTACTTATGATTAATTACTTGAAGTTTCTAAAAAAATTCATTCATCGTATATGAAGCTTAAAAAAACTCATGCTAGCCTGAAATTAGAATTTTTGAATTTATAAAAAGAGCATGAAATTTTGATTAAAGATCATTCTACTGTTGATTGCAATCACATGTCACTACTTGATGAATTCAATGAGTTGAATAAAAAGTATTCTGATTTAATTGTTGAACATGATCTATTGAAAATCTCGCATGTTGATTTTGGAAAAAGCTTTTAAAGAATTAGCCAATCTGGCATGTGACGTGGAGAGTAGTAGGGTAGCATTAAAATTTAAAATTGTAAGTTTGAAGAAAGAAAATGAATTTTTAAAAGTTAAAATTTGTGCTTTTGAGAAAAATAAAACTCCACCTACTTTTGTACAATTTTATGCACCTCCACCTTTTGAAGAATCTGTTTTAAAATCATCAAAACATGTTTCATTCAAACCTAGGAAGAGGCACTCTCACCCACGTAGATTAGTTAACCCTTTTCCTGGTGTTAGATGTTCTTCTTGTGGCATGTTAGGATACATCTCCAACACCTGCATTGTTCACCATAGTACACATTGGGTGTAGAGGTCCAAATTTCCTATTTCACAGCACAACACACATGCATTGCATTCTTCTTTTCATAAGAAGGAACCCAAACTTATTTGGGTTCCTAAATCTGATATTTGATGATTTTGTAGGTGTGCTCTCACATAAGATCTCATGAGAGCATATGGTACCTAGACAACTTATATTCAAGACATATGACTAGAATGCAAATTAGTTCATTTTGCTAGAGGCCACGATTGGAGGAATGGTTACACTTGGAGACAACACCACCATGAGGGTGGTAGGATCAGGTATAATAGGTGATTCAAAGAATTTCATGATTGATAATATTTTGCTCATAGATGGATTCAAACACAACCTACTGAGCATCAGTCAACTCTGTGACAAAGGATACAACATCAAATTCCTACCCACTTGCTGTATTTTAAGCTTAAATGACAAAATTATTTTGTAGGGATAAAGGATCAATAATATCTACATGCTGGATATAAGTTGCTTTAAAGTTGATGTTTCAATTTGCTTAAAAATTGCTGCTGATGAGTCTTGGTTATGGCACAGAAGATTATGTCATGCCAGTATAAAAACCCTTAGGAGAGTCACCCAAAAGGACTTAGTTAGAGGTTTCCCCAAGCTTAAGTTCATTAAGAATCACCTATGTGATGCCTGTCAATTAGGGAAGCAAGTCCAGTCCTCCTTTCACTCCATTAAGGACATCAGCACCTCTAGACTTTTAAAGTCCTTCACATGGATCTCTTTGGACCCATTAGCACTGCCAGCTTAGGGGGGAAAGTCTATGGTTTTGTGATTGTTGATGATTACTCGAGGTTCACTTGGATTAAATTTCTATCACATAAATTGAGTCATTTGATGAATTTAAGTAATTCTCCACCTGGATTCAGAGAAAGTTAGGTTGTGAGATCTTGACTATTCATAGTGATCATGGTGGAGAGTTTGAAAATATGAAGTTTGGAACTTCTGTGAGGAGCAAGGGATTAGTCATAATTTTTCAACTCCTAGGACCCCTCAGCAGAACGGGATAGCTGAAAGGAAGAACATGACCTTAGTGGAAGCCACTAGAGCCATGCTTGCTGAGTATTCACTTTCAAAATACTTTTGGGTTGAAGCGGTAAACACTGCCTATTATATGCTGAATAGGGTGAATGTTAGATCCAATCTGAACAAGACACCTTATGAGATCATTAAGGGTAGAACTCCAAACCTTTCCCACCTCCATATCTTTGGCTGTAAGGTTTTCATTCTGAATAATGGGAAATCATCCTTAGGAAAATTTGACCCTAAATCTGATGAAGGAGTATTCTTAGGCTATTCTAGTGTAGGGAAATCCTTTAGGGTGTTTAATAAGAGGACTTTGGTGGTGGAAGAGATAACTCATGTGGTGTTTGATGAATCTAATCCTAAGGAGACTAGATTTGAGGAAGAAGAAGAGGTAGGGGAGATTACCCAAGGGGTTGAAAATGTAAATCTAGAGGAAAGGGTAGAACTTCAAAATACTTTACCTAGAGATTGGAGATATTCTTTGAGTCATCCTAAAGAACTTATCTTAGGAGACTCTTTTGAAGGTGTTAGAACTAGGCATGGACTTAGGAAGGAAGTAAACCATTCTGCCTTTATCTCAATGACTGAACCTAACAATATCAATCAAGCCCTTTCTAATGAATTTTGGATCTTAGCTATGCATGAGGAACTGAATCAATTTGTAAGGAATGATGTTTGGGAGTTAGTAGAAAGACCTAGGAATCAAAGTATAGTGGGAACCAAGTGGGTCTTTAAGAATAAGATGAATGATTCTAGTGTGGTGGTTAGGAATAAGATAAGATTGGTGGCTAAGGGGTACAATCAGATTGAAGGGATTGATTTTGAGGAGACCTTTGCCCTTGTAGCTAGATTGGAAGCCATTAGAGTGCTACTAGCCTTTACCTGTTATAAAGGATTTAAGTTATTTCAAATAGATGTCAAGTGTGCCTTTTTAAATGGGGTAATAAAAGAGGATGTCTACGTAGAGCAACCCCCAGGTTTTGAGAGTTCTCAATATCCAAATCATGTTTACAAATTAAAAAAGGCATTGTATGGTTTGAAACAGGCACCCAGAGCTTGGTATGAGAGGCTTAGCACATTCCTGTTAGAAAGAGAGTTTGTTAGGGGGAGCGTAGATCCACCCTTTTTCTGAGGAGAATAGGAGATGATTTACTCATTATTCAAATTTATGTTGATGATATACTTTTTGGATCTTCTGATAAAAGTTTATGTGATGATTTTTTTAAAATAATGAGTAAGGAGTTTGAGATGAGTATGATGGGAGAATTATCTTACTTTTTAGTGTTTAGCATAAGGCAACTGGATGATGGAACCTTTCTCAATCAATCTAAATAAATTAAGGACATTTTGAAGAAAAATAAAATGGACTAAGCCAAGCCAATCAACACTCCCATGAGCTCCTCTGTTCAGTTAGGTAAGGATTCAAGTGGAAAATCTAGTGATCAGAAGAAGTATAGAGAAATAATTTGATCACTGCTTTACCTGACTGCTAGCCGACCTGATATTATATTTAGTGTTTATCTTTGTGCTAGGTTTCAAGCTGATCCTAAAGAGTCCCACCTGACTGGTATTAAGAGAATTCTTAGATATCTTTTAGGGACCCCAGACCTAAGAATCTGGTACCCTAGGCATAGCACCTCTTTTAAGATTATTGAATATTCTGATTCTGACTTTACAGGGTGTAGGGTGGATAGAAAGAGCACTTCTAAAACTTGTTAATTCATAGGATAGTCTTTAATCACCTGGTCCAGTAGAAATAGAACTCAATTGCACTTTCCACTGTTGAAGCTGAGTACATTGCCTTAGGAAGTTGTGTTGCCTAAGTTCTTTAGTTGAAGCAACAAGTTTTGGATTTAGGATTACTTGTTGGCATAATTTCTATTCTATGTGATAAAACTAGTTTCATCTATATTTCTAAGAATCTAATCCAATATTCTAGAACCAAACACATTGATATAAGGCATCACTTCATTAGGGACCATGTTACAAAAGGGGACATTGAGCTACATCGTGTAGCAACTGAAAATCAGCTGGCTGACATATTTAATAAACCACTGGCATTTGACTCATTCAGCATTTAGAGGACCAAATTAGGTGTGATTGACATAAATACTTGATTCTGATGACTAATGATTTTTGAGTTTTTCCTTTTTTATTCTTATTTTATTTACAAAAATGAGAAAAACTCATCAATTTATTTTATTCCTTTTTTATTCTTATTTTATTTATAAAGTTGTATATACAAAGTGTATCAAAAATGAAAAGATGCGTAAAGCGCCAAATAAATTGAAAAAGAGGCATAAAATGTGTCCACAAAGAAATAGGCTTTCTTCCCTTTCAGATCTTGAAATGTCTTAGAAAAATCCATGCACCCTTAATATTTTTAAAAGCTTGAGACAAAAAATCATGATTTCTGATTTCTTACTTTGTAATACTATTATATCAGATATTTTTCTGGAACGAGGCTTGAAAGGATCTCGTTTCGAATCTTATTTTTTTCTTCTGAATTGAATTTTTGTTTGAAAGGAATCTAAACCTATAAGGTCTCTGAGGTGGGAGTTACGAAAGTTGATTTTTCAACTTTTCTGGATTTCAGCGTTGTCGATCCTATTCTTGTAGGTTTTTGGATTAAAAATCAAGGGAAAAATTTTGCATTATTGGAGATGATTGATCAAAAAAATTATTATTTTTTGTGTGTTTTTGTGTTTCTTGTTTCTAGTTTTATTTACTCCGCTTTTATTTTCATCTTATTATATTTATTTTTGGGATCCATGATCTTTCCTCTCCATCCTTCATCTTTTTCACCTTTTTTTCACATCATCTTGGACGATCCCCATATCATCCTGGATGATCTTCTTCATTCTGGACGATCCATCCATCATCCTGGATGATCCATTCAAATCATCCCCACTCTGATCAAATGGCTGAGATGCACCAATTATTGGTGATCGTCTTGGATAATATGATCCAGTTTTTCTGATCCTAATCAAATTGCTGAGAATGCACCAATTATTTGTCATCATCCTGGATGATCAACTTCATTGTCCTGGATGATCCACGTATCAGTAGTTGGACGATTTAAATTCAGCACGTATATATATTTATTGTATATCATCCCGAACGATCTACCTCATCGTCCTGGATAATACTTTTTGTCAATGGTCGTCCACCTGGACTCCTCAGGATGATCGCCTGTGTCTAATCATCCTGGATGATATCTGATTGTCTTGGATGATACGATCGCCTTTTTAACCAATCGTCCTGTCCATCATTATTACTCATATCATCCCGGATGATCCTGCGATCGTACGGGACGATCCGGTCGACTTATACTTAAACAACCATTTTCTTCTAATTTCTTCACACTTCTTCCTTCACTCCATGCACTCTTGGTATTCTAATGGCTGGTGGAAAGAGATCTAGGCATCAACGTGCGAGCTCCTCATGGGGAAATCTCGATCCCCGCTTCCCTGACGAAGCCAATTGGGCAACCTTCCAATGCTACCGTGAGGTTGGAATCACTCACTCCAGGATTGTCAACCCCCGTACTCTTACTTACCCAGTCCTTGATCTGTTTGCCCATACCTCCCTGGCCTTTATTCTCATCTTGGCCTTCCCTTTTAGTTATGAGCTCCTTAGGGTCTTTTTCATAAATCTTTGCATCGCTGCTGACTACTCCGCCCTTCACTCCTTCGTTAATCAGCATCCTATAGAACTCACCGCCCAGGATTTTCACCATATCCTTCAACTCTCCATCACTGGTGATAAGATCCACACCCTCGTTACTGATCCAAATTATGATTGGAGTGTCATCAACCGTTTCCTTCGAAACACCAATGTTAACTACCACAATAATGCATGTTCCTCCCTCCTTAAAGATGCCCGTACTATTTAACATGTCCTTCACTGCTCAATCATCCCCAAGGCTGGGGACCACATCCAAATCACACCTTTACTTTTTATGACCACCTACTATATCATGGCCCATCGAGATTTCAATGCTACTGATCTTCTCTTTTGATACATCGAACATCTTACTAGCATTAGGGATTCAGGCCACATGAGACGCCCAAATCTAGCTTTAGGACACATCATTGCATATGCTCTGGAGTCCAAATATAATTTATAATATCTAGTCCCTGCTGATGTCGCTCCTTCCTTCTTCACAAATAACTCCTTCCATATCCTCCACAGCACTCGACTTCATCCGGAGCCCGTAACGAATGTTGAGGAGGAAGCGAAAGAAGATGTTCCTGTTCCTGCTACACCTAATGCCCCTGTTCCCCTTCGCATTGTATCTCCCTTTGATTATCTAGTGCAACAGTTCGACCAGTGGGAGACCTGATTTGATTCTTATGTGGCTGCCCATGACGAGCAGCATACTGCGGATCTACAACGCTTCAATGATTATGCTGCTCAGCAGCAACAGCAGCACTACCGGGACATAGCCTGATTTGGAGCCCATTTCACCGCCATTCACAGCAACTTTCAGCCACCAACTCCTCCTCCTTCTGATCAAGATCTGCCTCCTTTTTAGCTTTTTGTGTTGTGATATTTTCTGTTCGTATTGTGTTCTCTGTTCTTCCTCCTTTTTGTGATGTCAAAAGGGGGAGTTAGTGTTTTGAGTGACTAGTAATTTCTTATACTGTTCTAGTTATTTCTTGTATTGCTCTTATCTTGTAGTTATTTTCCTTATTATATTTTGTATTTAGTGAAATTTGAAATGATATTTTTCTTTCATGTGTGCGTTGAGTACTCCTATATATTTTTATTTGAAACTACTGCATCAATGTTTGCCATCATCAAAAAGGAGGAGATTATTGTGAATTTGGTTTTAAGGGTTACAATTTTGATGATAGCAAAATATTTCTGTCTTTGGTTGCCTATTTAATCTTTCAGGTATGCAGGATCAATTGCAAGTTCAAGCCAGTCCAAGATCGAGTCAGTCTGTTTTGAAATTTAGGTCCAATGTACTGTTTTTATTTTTATTAAGTCAAATGCTATGTAACTGATCCCCTAGCTAAGTAACCTTGCACACACACACACTCAGGGGGAGATTTTTAGTGAATTAGGGTTTAGTCTGTCTGTTTAAGCCGATCATCCTGGATGATTCATATATTATACATGATGATAGGCTTAAATCAGAAATTCTCAGCCTCTAGATTAAGTTAGGCAAGTTTTATTTTAAGAGATTTGAACTGATCGTCCTGGACGATATGCATATCATCCTGGACGATCCGTTACAATCATGCCTAAATTAGTATAGTGATTAAGGAAAGTAATTAAGGTCTAATTGATTCGATAATATCATCTTGGACGATCGCAAGATCATACGGGATGATGTGTTAAAAATCTTGACCATCCAGTGCATATCACCTGTACGTCCAGAGCTGTGTGCACGATGATATTCCTAATTTTGAACTAATCGTATGGGACGATATCCATATCATCCCAGACAATCAAGTCATTTTGAAAACATCCAGCATATTATGACCTGTACGTCCAAAGCTGTGAACCGGATGATTTTGGCACTTTTTGAACTAATCATACAGGACGATAGACATATCATCCTGGATAATCAAGTCATTTTGAGATCGTCCAGCACAAGTTCCCCTAGACGACCAGAGTGGTCTTCTGGATGAAATTCCTAATTTACACTAATCGTCCCGGACGATCGAAGAATCATACGGGATGATTAGAACAAATTTTTTCTACTAATCGTCTAGAAGAACCAGATCATCCAGGTTGATACAAGTGATTTTGAACTGATCATACAGGATAATTTGGCAATCGTCCTGGAAGATATTGGCCGACCAGTTGAGATTTAAGGTAAAATTTGAGCCCTCCTATAAAAGATCTTTTTCTTCCAACAAGAAAAATCTTTTGCCACTTTCCTTTCCAAAGAAACCTTGAGAGAGAGAGAAAGAGCTTGGGAGAGAGATAAAGGATCTTATGAGGGGGAGTTTGTGAGGGATTCACAAAGGTTACTCCAAGAAAGGATCAGATTCGTCTTCTCCGTTCATCGTCTCTCATCTTGTCAGTGTTTTCTGTGGGAGGATCGTTCGCAAGAAGATCCCGGTTCTGTGCCTACTTCAGGACGAAGTGAAAGGAGTTCAGGTTCTGTGCCTGCTTCAGGAGGAAGTGAAATAAGTCCAGGTTCTCTTCCTGCTTCAGGAGAAAGTGAAAGGAGTTCAGGCTCTCTGCCTCATCGGGTTGGTGGAAAGGAGTTTTGTACAGGCTTCTCCTCCTTGCTATGGGAGCAGAAGGATAGTCACTTTTATGTTAGTGCAATACCCGGGGGGAAGGCTCCAGGGAGTGGACGTAGGTCAAGTTGACCGAACCATTATGAAATCTGGTGTGCTCTTTAAGATTATTTTCTGCACTTTACTTTTCTGTTATTATCTGCTTGGGTGAAATCTGTGATTAATCTTTTCACTTCTGTGTTTACTTGTTTTCGCTGCAAATTATCAAAAAGATCTTTCCTGTTGCTCACAAGTTTTTAAAATAACCAATTCACCCCCCCCCCCTCTTAGTTAGCCTCGGGACTAGCTCATCAGGGCTTAACATCCCTATCGAACTTTCAAGTGGTATCAGAGCGGGATTCAAAAATTAAGTTTAAAAACTTTTGAATTTGTTCTATGGCTAACTTTGGTAATCGTAATACTGCTGAAGGTTATTTAATTACACGACCTCCATTATTTGATAACATACCTTTTGATTTTTGAAAAACTCGCATGTCCACTTTTCTTCAATCTATAGATTATCGCATGTGGATGCTTGTTAAAGATGGCTATGAACCACCTTTTAGAATGATTAACAATGTTAAAATTAAATTATCTTTCACTGAATGGACTCTTGATGATCGTGACTTAGCCTAACTAAATGCCAAATATTTGAACTATTTTTTCTGTGCCTTAAAATCTGAGGATTACATGCGTGTTTCTACCTATATAACTGGTAAAGAAATTTGGGATTTATTGTGCATTACTTATGAAGGTACAACTGAGGTCAAACAATCTAGGTTAAAAATATTGCTTCAAGACTATGAACTTTTTTGTATGAAACCAACTGAATCTATTTCTAAAATATATACGAGGTTCACTCAAATTGTCACTTCTTTGCATGCTTTAGGAAGAGAACTTACAAACTATGGAAAAGTGAATAAGATTTTGAGATGTTTGCCTTCTTCGTTTGATGCTAATATAACTGTAATTACTGAATCGAAAGATTTGAATAATTATTCTATTGATAACTTACATGGGTTACTTATTGCTTACGAGTAAGGGGTGAACCAAACACATCTTGATGCAGGTGAGAAGAAGAAGGGGTAAACTGTGGCGCTGAAGGCCAACGATACTGACACTGATTCTTTCGGGTCTGATAGCAATGATGTTGCCTTAATCACTAGGTAATTCAAAAGCTTTCTAAGGAAGAAACATAAGAACTTTTAGAAGTAGAATAAGGGTAAGTCCAATAAAAATTTTAAAGGTTCATCTGATACTGTTTGTTTTGAATGCAGGAAGCCTGGAAACATTAAGGTTGATTGTCCTACACTTAAAGCTCACCCAAGCAGAGAGAAGGGTGAGGAGAAACTCAAGTTCAGGAAGGATAAGAAGCGAATTCAAAAGGCATTTTGGGAGAATTATGCAACGACTCTTCTGAGACTGAAACTAAAGAGGAGGAAACCAACTTGTGTTTGATGGCTGATAATCATCCTGGTCAGTCTGATCAAGAAGAGGCATGTGAGCTTACTTATGATCAATTACTTGAAGTTTCTAAAAAAATCCATTCATCGTATAGGAAGCTTAAGAAAACTCATGCTAGCCCAAAACTAAAATTTCTAAATTTATAAAAAGAACATGAAATTTTGGTTAAAGATCATTCTACTGTTGATTGCAATCACATGTCACTACTTGATGAATTTGATGAGTTGAAAAAAAAGCATTCTGATTTAATTGTTGAACATGATTTACTAAAAATCTCGCATGTTGATTTAGAAAAAGCTTTAAAAGAATTAGACAATCTGGCATGTGATGTTGAGAGTAGTAGGGGAGCATTAAAATTTGAAATTACAAGTTTGAAGAAAGAAATGGAATTTTTAAAAGTTACTTGAACATGTCTATAACCATTCTTATGATATGTTAAGCATAAAATTATACTTGGTGGACCATGGTTGACCCAGAGTTGACCATGGGCCCACTTGACCAAAATCTCCCTTAAGGACAAAATTGATGTTTTCTCAAAACTTCAACATGGCTCATTAAAACCAACCTTTGAAACCTCCTCTAAAATATTTTAAATATCATTTGGATTGTGTTGGACTGACACCCATGTCTTCATTTGACCTGGTTGACCAAGTATCCTGTTGTTAAACAAAAAGCGCTTTAATGGGCCAAAATATGCATTTCATGCAAGGAGACCTCACCATTGCATGGACCACCTCCTTTGGATCCAAAATATCATTTTGAATGTTTTGGGCCCAACCCCAACCCTTGGTTTGACCTGGTTGACAAAGTCAACCAGGGTTGACCAAATCAAACATACGCCTAACCAAAAGTCAAGTTCAATGCTTCAAGCAATCTCAAATCAAATTAACCACTCAAAATCATTCAATTGAATATTTCAAGCAAGTCTAATATTCTCCTATATCAAATCTCCATTGATTTGACTTGGTCAACTTAGTGAAAATGGTCAAACACATGCATTTAATAAACCTTTCATGCAAACACTTAACCCTTAGCCTCAAATCCCATGGAGTTTATTCTTAAACTTGTGTGATGCCCCAACACCCATTCCTAGTCATCATTGATAGATTGACCAGTTAACAAGCCCTTTTAAAACATGAAAGTATGGTCAAATGGTCCACCAATGAATAGGAAAATCATTCCTTCCAAACCTCCTAGCAAATTCTTCTTAAATTTTGTTTAAATCAACCTAAAGAAGCCCTAAGCTAGCACCTAAACCGAGCTCACACATTGGCTTAGCCAAATAGGGAAAACAATGGTCCCCTCCCGTCACATGAGCTCAAACAAGCCTCATTCAAGATTTCTGCCATTTTCCCTGGATCTCAATCTCTTTAGACAGATGGAAATCATCTAGGAACCCCTTCAAGACATCTCAACTATCCAAATCAAAGCTAGGGTTTATTAAAACCCCTCATTCACTCATCTAACATCCTCTCACCTTCCTCCAGCCCCCAAAATTATTCTCCCCACTTCTCTAGGAGTTCTTCCAAGTTCCCAAACCATTTAATCCACCATTTTATAGCTCTCAAACCCATTATTGGTGAAGAGAGAGAGAGAGAGACTGAGAGATAATGAGAAAAAGAGGAAGTTTAGAGATAACTTTCAATCTAGCCGGAACCAACTCTTGAGGTCTTCTACAAAGTTGAAGAGGATCTCTCCAGGAGAAAAATGAGCCCAAAAACTTGGAATTCATCCTTTGGTTGGTAAGTTATGTGCATTTTAAGTTTTAACTACATCTTGAAACTGCTTTATATCCTCAAAGCATGGAGCCACCAAACTCCAGACATTAAAGGATTATATTATCAAGAGCTTCTATTTTAAATTTTGTAAAAATTGAATAATTGGATTGAAAGTTATGGGCATTTGAAATTTTAGTTCAAAAATGAACTAAGAAATTTGGATCGATCGAGGCCATCCATTCCCTCAAATTGGGCTGATCAGATGGCTCAAAAAGGCTATGCCTACGTGGCTCCATCAGGCCGTTGGTTTATTTTCATGCAAATCAAACAGAAGGAACATCACGCTAACGTAGTTAAGGGACTCTCTAGGAGCCGCCTTGTGTCCTAGCTACCATCCAATCATTAAAATGAATTTTCAATGATTAAAGGGCAAAATATTTAAATAATTGCAAAAAAAATTAAAAAATGCAAAATAATTAAAAAAAATGCCCAGAACTTTAAAAAATCATAAAAAAATTTAAATCTCACCCAAATTTAGTGTTCTTAGGCTCGTTGGAAAGGTTTTTAGCTGTAGTATTTTTTAAAATAGTTTAAAGAACTCTTGAATACACTCCTAGATGTCATTCCTAACATTTTGAAGGAAATTTTAAGAGGTTTGGAGTTAGTTTGGTGCAAAAATAAGAAAATCTCTTTAATTAAGTAATTAAATAATTCAATTAAATTTCCAAATTATAAAATTTCATAACTAATTATAGAAAACTCTAAATTAAGCAAAATCAAAGGCATTGGACTCCCCTCAGGGTCTAATATTTATAAAAAATACCAAACTCCCAAAATTCAATAAATATCAAGAAGTCAATTCTTTGGTCAACCTTAGTTCAAAAACATATCCTAACTTTAAAAAATCATAAAAATTTATAAAACATTCTAAATCTAGCAAACATAGTGTCATTTTACTCATCCTAGGGTCTAATATTTATGTAAAATAAGAAAACTCTAGAAATTATTATAATTCAAAAAGTCATAAAATGGATCCTTTAATTAATACATTACCAAAAAAATATAAAAATTCAATAAAATAACGAAGTTTTTGCAAATCACTAATAGAAATAATCAAATTAATAATGAACCATTAAAAATTACTAGTCATTAACTTAAACCATAATTTTTATTAAGTAATAATATTTACTAGTGGGTAACTCAGGCCAATGAGGCTTTTAAGTTAGCTCTAAGGAGGGTGAAATAAATTTCACAGCCCTGGTGTGAACAAAGGTAGTTATCATTTAACAAATAAAACTCATCCTAAAATGAATATTAAGACACTAATACTTTAAAATTACTTCACCCTAAGAATATATAAAGAAACACTATAAAATTTTAAATAATAACCCATCTGGGATAAATCCAAATCATTCAGCATGTTAAAAACACTATAAATGATTTGCTAGGACAACCAATTCTAGTTTTAGGCTATGCTATTATTTCTTCAAATTTGCTCACTGTGTAATATGGATTTATTTTTCATGGATTTTATATAATTTTCCTTCCATGCTAGTTGCTATGATTTATGTGATTTCTGTTCTTATGATGTGATGATTTTATAATATTATCGATGAATTGATGTGATGAATGCTAGATTTCTTCTAAGTTAGGAAGGTTATGGATGAAAAAAAAATCTTTTGTAGGTGGCCATGCTTGTACAATGCTATAAAAAGGGGTCTAATCAAAATTTGACTAACAAAATTTTCTGTAGGCACTAAATATGCTAAGCCCCCTTAAAAAAAAATTTAGGTTATTGTCAGTTGAACCTAGCCAATTTTAATTTCTGCAGCCCTTAGATTCTATATTAAGTGACACTTACCACATGGCCTTTACATTAATGTGTTTATATATGATTTGATGATATATTTAAATTGATTGCACATTAGAAATTATTTATTTTTCTAGGTTTCTTTCTTATATGCGTGGTTTGTTTTAGCCTGGAAAGTGCATTTAGACTCATAAGGACAATGCTAAATTGTTTTACTTGTAATTAAATAATTTTTTAGGCTCACATAGAAAGGTAAGTAATATCTAAGAAGTAAGCCTGGGAAAGCCGGGGAGTTCTCATGTATTCATAGTTTTTTCTTCTCTTCCTTGCTAGGCACCTCCTCGCTTACGGGTAACGATAGACCACCTGACCTATCAGGTGCAGCTTTGTCTAAGGGATGTTGGACTTCTCTAGGGAAAAAATAAAATTTTATGCCAAAATTTATTTTTAAAGTTCATCATATATGATTCCTACATTTAAAGTAAATCAGTATGTATTGCATTAGAAATTAATTAAAGTAATTAAAATTTTAATTGCATCGAACATAATTACTCTACATAAGTAAAGGGGCCATTTATGACCTATTCTAGAAATTGGCCCCAATTTCTAAAAAATTTAAATAACAGCCTACCCATATTTCATAAGGACCAGATACATGGTTTTGAAGCATCGTAGTTTATCTGGCACTCCAATCCAGGCTGAGGTAAGCCTATATTTGAATTTCATTAGTTAGGTTTGGGTCAATATCGTTTAGTGCCCAATTAAGATTTATGATCTAGGGTAGACCTAAAATCATAAGTCCCCAACATCAGGAATTTAATACCAACATTCTAATAAAATGACAACTAAATTAAAATCTTTCCTAAATCAAAATTTAAAACCTGACATATATGATAGATTGGGGACTTTCTGAATTATTTCAAAATCTTAAAATACCTCCTACTTTTGATCCTTCAGCCTCCAAAATAATTGGTCAAATTTGCTCTAATCCCTATTGAAATTCCAACCTTAAACCTTTCATATCACTCCTTAAAAACTCTAAAGAAAATTTCTACCATTATTTTAATCGAGAGTATTCATAGAAAACTCAAAATCCTTACGATGTAAATAACTATGAAGGATTACCTTTATAGGAGATTCAAGACCCCAAAAATAATCAAATCACATTCTATTTATCTCCTAAATAGAATGGGAGAGCAATAATCCTCTTTGGAAAAATTAAAATCAGGGATAATCATTATCATCATGTTTTGCCTGTTCAATAACAAATTGTGCCATCCAACGTGCAAGAAGGTACACCATTTCTTATTGGAACATTTGAACACTAAATTAATTATAAGTGTATCTAGTTTATTGTAGTTAGATATGTATTTAAACATCATTTTGATCCTACGGGGTCATATGTAGTTCATTACAATGATCTGACTTAAATAATTAATGATAAAGTATTTTTAATTACCATAGTCAAATATATGATTGAATGTCAGTTTGATTTTTTGGAATCATATGTGTTATTCACTCCTAAATTTAATTCTGGCAGTTGGGATAAAAATTTATTCTTTTGTAATCTGAACCCATTTGGGAATAATATTTTCACCACCCGAGGTGATATATTTTTCATAAAGACAAATTTGACTACCAAATTAAAAGGATTATATTCAAATTTTCCCAAAGAAAATGTTTTTATATACATAAGCCATTTTAGTAAATAATGGTTTTGTTTACTTGAGTAGGTAATACTTTTTTAAAATTTCATTAAAATCCCTTATAAGGATAATCACTCTTAAGTAAAATATCAATCATGTGAAACTTTAGAGAGAGAAGCTCCACGATTTCATAGTTATTGGCAATGTTCGCGTGAAACTTTAGAGAGAGAAGCTCCATGATTCTAGAGAGAGAAAGTAGCTTTTTTTTTCAAATTTCCTTCTTCCCAAGTTTATTTGTTTTTTCTGGTTGAGGCTACGGGCAAGGCGACAGGCGGCCGCCGGCCATCTTGGGCTTCGGACTTGGGTGGCGCCTCCGTCCATAGTTCAAATCTAGATGTTAATGGTAATTTGAATGGTGTTCTGACTGATAATGGTCGAACTCCTGATGCAGTTCGTCAATGCAAATCGAATGGTGGGATAGTTATTTCTGAGTTTGTTGATTCACACATTAGCCCAATTAAATATGTGGAAGGTAAGGGCAAAGGTCTTGCTTTGGATTTAGATTGTAAAACCCCACGGTTATTGAAAAATTCTAGTTTTTCTTCGGCAAAATTTCTAGATCCCGGTGCTTCTTCTTCGAGTATGAATATTTTTGTTAATCGATTCGAACATTCAAATGCAATCCCTATCCGTGACAGTAAGATAAATGCGAATGGCCTGAATGTATTAACAAAAATACTCATAATCTAATTGGGAAATCTTTTGGTTCGAATGGAACAGTTGTTGAGAATTATGATGGCAATGCACTACAAGTGCCTGAGGTTATGCCTGGTAACAAGTTGGCAGTTAACAGTGGGGTAAATCCTTGGAAGAAACCAGCTTACATCAAGATTAACTTTGAAAAGAGTAATGTAGTTCTTTCAGAGGATGGTAAAGCAGTAAAATTGAATGGAGCTTCTGAAATTGAGAACTCTAAGAAACTTGAATTTTCTATAGTTGCTAAGGTGTTTGGAAGTGTTTTACCCTCTCATGTGGTTACCTAGAACTTAACACATCAATGGGCTACTTTTGTTCCATTTCACTTCACAACTCTAGGTAAGGGTTGGTATTTGTGCTCCTTCAAGTCTATGGAAGCAGTGGAAGGTGTTCTTACAGGTGGTCCATGGTTTGTCAATAACCACATTGTTGGAATGGAGAGGTGGTCTACTGATTTTTCTCCAAACTCTTTAAGAGGTTTGTCGTCTCCTATTTGGATTAGAATGCCACACTTGCCTTTGCAGTGTTCGGATGAAAACAATGTGGCTTTGATAGCTTCTATGGTAGGAGCTCCTTTGATGATGGATGGGAATATGTTTAGCTGGGGAAGGAGGGAATTTGCAAGGGTTTGTGTTCGAGTGGATTTGGACAAACCTCTTCCTGTGGGAGTCTGGGTGGAAGGGTTGGCTGGAAGGTTCATCCAGAAAATTGAAAACAGAAGAATTTCTTCATTTTGTTACGACTGTGGCTTGATTGGCCATAAGGCTGGTGGGTGTGGGAACAAGAAGGTGGAAGAGGTGAAGTCAGGTATTGACTCTTCTAAACAAGTTGAGGTGGATATTACTGTAGGAGCTCGAGATAATGAGACTTTTGGTTCCTATGGGCCGTGGATTCATGTGAATCAAGGTAGGAATAAAGGGGAAGTTCAATCCAATGAACGTGAAGAGACGAGCTACGACCAAGTTTGGAGCAGCTGCTACTGTTCCGGTTGGATTGATAGATAGAGGTCACGTAAAGTCTGTTGGTGAGGTGGATAAAGAAAAAATTCTGGAGAATAAAGAAGGTGAAGAAGTCTGTGATTCCAAAGGCATTAAGTCTACTCATGGGCAAACTAATTTGAGTTTGGACAACAAATTCCAAATTCTTTGTGATCAAGACGAGGATGACCAAGGCATTGTTACATCCAGGAATTTTAGTGGAGGCATTGACCAATACACAAATCATGGTGGTGAGCTGGAAGTTGAGGAAGGGGAACTTGTCTTGGATATTCCATCCAAGAATTCAGGAGATGCTTTGGTTATACAGGCTGTTGTGACATATTCTCTTAGAGAATCTGGAAAAGGGGAAGAAGTCACGGCAAGAGGTAGTGAACCTCTGCTTCAGCCAGATGGTGTTGAGAATGCTAGTGCCATTGTTTGTGATGAGGAGCTGGTTAACTTATCTAGTAAACTAGATATGGTTCGGAAGGGATGCTTGCGAACTCAGGTAACTCCGTCTGGATTACCTGCGAACTCATGTACTCCCTATCAAAAGTTAGAGTTTAGGCTTCATAAGGAATTACAATCCCTCGGAAAGAATAATGTTATTAATAATGGAAGGAAGGTTGGAAGTAATGTTAAGAATAGGAAAGGGAGCAATCCCAAATCTTATCATTAATGGCAGCTATTACTTTTTGGAATTGTAGGGGGGCTAGGAAGAAAGAGGCCTCACGATATCTCAGGGAGTTTGTGAAAGAATTTGACGTTTTTCTTGTTGGATTAGTAGAGACTAAAATTTCTACTGTTAATAGAGAGGATGTTAATAAGTTGATTGGGAAAGATTGGGATTTCTTTAATGTCCCAGCTGAAGGTCTTTCAGGTGGCATTCTCATTTGTTGGAAGATGAATTATGGTGCTTTTTCGGTTATTCATGCCTCGTCTCAAGTGCTTATTGGTTGGCTCCAAGCAAAGGGGAATGGTTGGTGGCCTCAATTTATGGGAATAGAGATATTTACAAAAGGAAGGAATTGTGGGAAGCCTTAGAGGCCTTCTCAGATACTCATCTTCCTTTTATAGTGGGTGGTGACTTCAATTGTGTTATTTCCCAAGAAGAAAAAAGAGGTGGTAAGAGGTTTGTTTTCACTCAAGGACCTCAAGATATGAAAGTGTTCATGAACAAATGTGATTTAAAGGATATCGGGGTGATTGGCCCTAAATTTACTTGGTGTAACAATAAAAAGGGGGGAGCTTGTATTTTTGGAAAGATTGGATCGTTGCCTACTCAATCCGGTGGCCTTGTCAAATATTAATCCTGCAGTTGTGCGTCATCTTGGGAGGATTGCCTCAGATCATTGTCCAATTATTTTAAAGGTTTTTTTTTCTAAAAAAAAGAAATTTAAAGAAATTTGGGTGTCATTTCCAGCTTCTAATTCCATTGTGGCTAAGTCTTGGAGTAAATCGGTTGGGGGAGATGAGGTTAGGGTGCTGAATTTGAAATTCAAGAGAGTGTTGAAGGCTCTTTTTTATTGGAGCAAAGCAAAACACTCAAATCTTAATAGTTTAAAAGATAGGTTGAAGAAGGAAATAATGGAATTGCAGGAAGAAGAAGCTAATGTTGGGACATTGTCTGATTTCCAAATCAGTTTGCTGAAAGCCAACGTGTTGGAACTAAATTCTACCTTGGGCCGGCTTAATTCCTGGTGGAGGAAAAGAGCAAAAGTCAAGTGGATGAGGGAACGTGATTCAAACTCCAACTATTTCCATTCGGTGGCAACTGCTAGGAGAAACACCAACTTCATTCATCAAATTAAAGATTACAATAGAGCTTTGATTGAAGAGCAAGGCCAAATTGAAGAAACTATATTGAAGTATTTCATTAACAAATGGAGACTTTCAAATTGTGTTCTTAACGGGTGGCCAGCAATAACTAAAGTTCTTGAAGATGGTGATATTAGATTGCTTCAAGCTGATTTTGCCAAAGAGGAGCTGGAGTCTGTTGTTCGTCAACTTAGAGGTAACATTTCACCTGATTTGGATGGCATTATGTACTCTTTTATTAAAAATTATTGGTCTATTATAAAAGATGATGTTTGGAGGGCCATTAATTTATTTCTCAAAACTAAAGTCATGTGTGAAGAATGGAGGGAAACTGCTGTAGTTCTTATTCTGAAATTGAAGAATCCCTTGTTGCCTTCTAACTATATGCCTATTAGTCTTTGTAAATCTATTTACAAGGTTGTAGCAAAGATTCTTTTGAATAGATTGGTTGGATTTATCCCTAAGCTGGTCTCAGAAAATCAGGTAGCTTTTGTCAAGGGAAGATCAATGTCTCAGAACATCTTGCTAACTCAAGAAGTTTTTAGCAAGTTTAGGTTCTCCAAAGAAAAAATGGGTTTAATGGATATCAAAGTAGATATGGAGCAGGCTTATGACAGTATGGGCTGGAAGACTTTAAAGAAAGTATTAGAGCAGGCTGGGTTCCCTAAGAAGTTCTCTAATCTTTTGTTGCAATGTGTGATGGATACTAAATATTCTATTTTGATCAATGGTGTCAATACTAGATGGATTCCGGCTAAGTGTGGATTTAGGCAAGGCTGCCCTCTATCACATTTTTTATTCATTTTGTGTTCTCAACTGTTGACAGAAGCTTTCAACCAAAGGGCCTATAGGATTGGTATCAGAATTTCTCTTTCAGCGGAGAAAATCTCTCACTTACTATATGCTGACGATGTCATTATTTTCTCTGAGGCAACGCATAGTAATGCTAAGAAAATTTTGAAAGATTATAGTCGTTGGATGGGGCAAAAGGTCAATGTGCAGAAATCTTCGTTAATTTATGGAAATTCGGTTGGAATAAGGACATCCAAAGATCTTTATAAAACATTGGGCATTAATGTAGTAAAAGAGATGGTTTATTTGGGAGTTCAGATGGCTTTTAGAAGATTAACTTCTGCTGATTTTCAACACTTGATTGAGAAGGATTGTGATAAATTTAACTTATGGGGAAATAGGTTGCTCACATTATCAGGAAAGCTTGTTCTTATAAAATCTTCTATCTTAAATTTGCCTATCTTCCTTGCTACACATTCTTTGGTTCCAATGGGGGTGTTGAAGGAATTAGACAAATTGAGTAGGGATTTTCTTTGGAGGAAACAAGATAAAAGTAAGGGCCTTCAGTATGTTGATTGGGAGACGTTGTGCAAACACAAAAGATTAGGTGGCCAAGGAGTTGTTTTAGTAGTTGACAAATCAGATTCTTGGAGAGCCAAGTTTGCTTGGAGCTTGATTTCCAATCCTGGTTCTTTGCTAAACAGGATTCTAATATCCAAATGCGAAAATGAGCTATGGAATGCAAAAATTAAAGGTGGAAATTTTATCACCTGGAAGGTAATTCTAAAGGGAGCAAAAGTATTGCATCAGGTTTTGAGATGGAAGATAGCTGATGGGAGTTGTGTTAGCACTACTAAAGACATTTGGATTTTACATAAGAGCATCGATAGGTGGCCTACCTTCGTGGATGGGTTGCATGAAGATCAAGAATGCTTGGAGTATTTTATTCATCAAGGTAGATGGAATGATCTGAAATTGCAGCAGGTTTTCGGAAGGGAACTCATGGATCTGATTAAATCAGTTCCAATTCTTAGCAATCTTCCTACTGATGAAAGGGAATTGTTATTTAAGCATACAGGGAAGTCTTTGGCTGCACTTATCTCGAATTATAGCAGAACTCCGGCTCAAGAGGATAAAAATTGGAAGTGGCTAAGAGACTTAAAACTAAGGCCATGGGTGGAGCTATTTTGGTGGAGGTTGGATCATAATGCTATTCCTTCTTTTGAGTTCTTGATGTATAGGAGGATGATTAGCTACAATGGCTGTCCAAGAGGCTGCAGGGAAGTGGAAAATGCTGAACACATTGTAGTACATTGCAACTATCTTCAAAAGGTGATGCTTCAGCTTAATAAATGGGGGTATATCATTCCTGATTTTGGTAATCTGGAATATTGCTATAAGGAGTTGGCTTATTTGTCCAAGTCTAATCAATTTATTGGAAATCTTTACTTCTCAGCGGTATTCATGTCTTGGAAGAGTAGAAACAAAATGGTACATGGTGATAAAGAGGAGGGCATAAACGCAATTGCAGCAAATGCAATTAGTTTGGCTGCTTCTTCTTTTTCCTTTAATCCTATTTCGGTCAACTGGGATTCTAATTAGCGTAAGCTATTCTCTTCTTCTTGGAATCCCCCACCAACCGATTGGATTAAATATAATGTGGATGCTTCCCTTGATGGCACGTACAAAGCTGGAGTAGGTGGCGTAATAAGAGATAGCAAAGGGAGATTTCTATTTGCTTTTGGATGTAAAAGTTTGCACTGAGATTTCTATTTGCTACAAGCAATTTCTTCCTTGGGTAAAGTGGTTAAAGATTGGATGTATGAGGCTAAAGGTATCATCATTGAAGGAGATAATTATAATATCATGAAATTTGTGCAAAGAGTGCTGAATAAGGAGGTCCATTTGGCGGCCGGATCCAACCAAGAAGATTTTTTCTTTCTTAGAAGTTTCAATCAAGTTATCATTCAAGTTGTGAATAGGGATTGTAATAAGTTAGCCGATTATTGTGCTAACATTGCTAAGTCTTCTGATTTTGTTTGGGATAGTTTGAATGATTATAACATTCCTCCTTTTTTTGTAAAGTTGTTAAAGGAGGAATGTGATAATTGTTTCATGTATTAGGTTCTTTTCTTTCCTTGAATAAATTTGCTTCTTGCATTCTCTCAAAAAAAAAAAAAGTAAAATATCAATCTAGATATGCCTGATTTATTTGCAAAAAAAATTAAAATAGTGAAATATATTAATCAATTAATTTTTATAATCTCCAAATATTTACATTAATCAAAAATTTTTTTTTTTTGATTCTATAAGGGAGAAGTTTTTTCGAACCAAAGAGTTAATGTTATTTAATAATTTGTTGTAAGTTTTTTTTTCTATAAATTAAGGAATTTGATTTCCATTAGGGGCTATTTTGTTGGAAGCAAAATGAGTGTAAAGCAAAGTGAATGTAAGGATTTTAATTTTTTAGGTGTTTGGTTTGTCATGAAGTAAAGTGAAATAAAATGCTAATATACTTCTCTACGAAAATAAAACTGCCCAATTTGAGTGAAAAAGAAATTCATGAGCGTTGATCAGAGAAAGAAGTCGGTTTCACGCTAGAGTTTCTTCCTCCATTGTCGCATAAACATTCATCATTTCTTCTACATTGTTGTGTTGTTTCTTCCTCTAAGTTGATAGCTCCAACCAGAAAGCTTTTCAGCTTATCTATTTCATCGTGGCTATTAGACTTTGTTGCTTCACGTGGGGTAGAGTTTTACTCGAGTTATTTCATTAGCTCTTTCTTCTTGTTTGACTTCATCCCATCGATAATGTTTCCTTCCTGTTGGATCAAAAGTCATGTAAGTAACTATAGGAGCTCGCTCCTTATAAAGGTAACTACTTTTCTGCCTTTCGTGCACTTCTTCGAAAAAATCCCATCAATCTGAGAAATTTCAGGTGTTTAAGGGATTTATGGTCCAAAGGGTACACAGAGGATTTATCTTGCTATTGGGTTTAGCATGTTCTTAAATCCCATACTTTTCTTTAGGGTTTTCTACTAATTTTGGAGAATAACAGATCCTAGGAAGAGGAATGGCTATTGCTTGAAGGAAAGTTCTTGGAGGTTATTCTCTCTCTCTCTCTCTCTCTCTCTCTCTCTCTCTCTCTCTCTCTCTCTCTCTCTCTCTCTCACACACACACACACACACACACACACACACACACACAACCTCCCTCCCTCTCTCTCGTAAAGTGATTAAGCTTTAAGACTTGTTTACTTTTGTTGAAAATCTGCTCCAAAGTACTGTGATTATGATAATAACAAACATTATTGTTTCTTTACTACTGCGATTATTACATATCTATTTTATTCACCCTGCTCACTAACCTTTTAGGTCCACAAGTTCACTTGCAATGCCAATCAGCTCAAGATCGGGTAGACTAGGGTTGAGTCTATCTGTAATTTTAATTTCAATATATTTTTTAGCTTTCTTGAGTCAAGTCATATATCTTTTGGACCCCAAGCTAAGTAACCTTGCAAACACACACTCAAGGGGATGAGTTAGTGAGTTAAGAGAAAATGGATTTTTGAACTAATTTTACATTACGATGTAAATCATACTGGATGATTAAACCCTAATTAGGGCACCCATTATTAAATGGGATTAATTAAATAATCATATTGGATGATTTAGATTATCCAGGTCGATCAGTGATAGACATGAAAAATAGTGTCAATCACAATTTAAACAATATTTTAATCTTTATTTTTTGTTCTAATCATTTTACATCGTCCTAGATGATTTATGACAATCATGCTTAAATTTTTTTTTGGTTAAAATCCACTGTGGGGCCTATGCGTTAATTAAAAAATCAATTACAAAGTCCTTAAGGGGGACCCTCAGCTTCCTACTGCTCAAAAGAGCTACAAAATAAAGAAAGATAAAACCTACAAGCCGATAGTCCCCACTAAGCAAAAATACAAGAAACCCTAGTAACATTCTAAAGATGCTAAAGATAAGCATCCAAAAAAGAAAGATATGGATATTAACTTGAAGCATGATCTTTTTACAAAAAATCTTGATCGCTTCCATAGAGAAATCCTCCTGAAAATCAAAAAGGCTGCACAACAAAAAACTAAAGCATAAGGAAACAGAGAAATATAAATGGAAATTGAGTAACTTAAA